>CM073134.1:26106765-27381765 GCA_037039145.1 Fundulus diaphanus
GGATGGACTGACCAACGGATGGACGGATGGCTGGATCCATACGGATGGATGGATGGACACACGCACGGACGGACGGACGGACGGACGGACGGACTGACTGACTGACTGACTGACTGACTGACTGACGGACCGACTGACGGACGGACGGATGGATGGATGGACTGACCAATGGATGTACGGATGGCTGGCTGGCTGGATGGATGGCTGGCTGGCTGGCTGGATGGATGGATGGATGGATGGATGGACGGACGGACAGATGCATGGATGGACGGACGGACGGATGGACGGATGGATGGATGATGGATGGATGGACTGACGGATGGATAGATGGACGGACGGATGGATGGATGGATGGACTGACCGATGGATGGATGGATGGATGGATGGACGGATGGATGGATGGATGGATGGATGGATGGACGGACGGATGAATGGATGGATGGATGGACGGATGGATGGATGGATGGATGGATGGACTGACTGATGGATGGATGGCCTGACCGATGGTTGGATGGATGGCCTGACCGATGGATGGATGGATGGATGGATGGATGGATGGATGGATAAACTGACCTCAGTAGAATACTGTGACTATGGAAAAGGAACAATTGTTAGAAGGCCGTGGCTTAATCAGTATCCTGCGCAACTTGATTTTATCGTACACCTCTAGCAAGGTGTAATTGGATGTTTTCAGAGCATTTCAAATAAAAGAATTGAAGAAGTGGGAAAATAATCCCCCTCCCTGGGCTGCCACCTTACCGTGGTGGAGGGGTTTGAGTGTCCCAATGATCCTAGGAGCTATGCTGTCAGGGGCTTTAAGCCCCTAGTAGGGTCACCCAAGGCAGACAGGTCTTAGGTGAGGGACCAGACAAAGCGCAGCCCAAAATGCCCCTTATGATGAGCAAGATTATTGGATTTCGTGTTACCTCGCCCGGACGCGGGTCACCGGGGCCCCACTCTGGAGCCAGGCCTGGAGGTGGGGCACGTTGGCGAGCGTCTGGTGGCCGGGCTTTTGCCCATGGAGCCCGGCCGGGCTCAGCCCGAAGAGGCAACATGGGTCCCCCTTCCGATGGGCTCACCACCTGTCGGAGGGGCCAAAGGGGTCGGGTGCAATGTGCAACGGGTAGCAGTAGAGAAATTTCGTTCTGTATGCACTCTGTGCATATAAAAATGACAATAAAGAAAGTCTAAGTCTAAGTCTAAGTCTAGAGGGCGGGAACCTTGGCGTTCCGATCCTCGGCTGCGGAAGCTGGCTCTTGGGACGTGGAATGTCACCTCTCTGGTGGGGAAGGAGCCTGAGCTTGTGTGCGAGGTTGAGAGGTTCCGACTAGAGATAGTCGGACTCACCTCAACGCACCGCTCTGGCTCTGGAACCTGTCTCCTTGAGAGGGGCTGGACATTCTTCCACTCTGGAGTTGCCCCCGGTGAGAGGCGCCGAGCTGGGGTGGGCATACTTGTTGTCCCCCATCTCGGTGCCTGCACGTTGGGGTTTTCCCCGGTGAACGAGAGGGTGGCCTCCCTCCGCATTCGTGTGGGGGGACGGGTTCTGACTGTTGTTTGCGCTTATGCGCCAAACAGCAGTTCAGATTACCCATCCTTTTTGGAGTCCTTGGAAGGGGTACTGGAGAGTGCCCCTCCTGGGGACTCCCTCGTTTTGCTGGGGGACTTCAATGCTCACGTGGGCAATGACAGTGGGACCTGGAGGGGCGTGGTTGGGAGGAATGGCCCACCTGATCTGAACTCGAGTGGTGTTTTGTTGTTGGACTTCTATGCTCGTCATGGATTGTCCATCACGAACACCATGTTCTCCTTCTTCAAGCTGAAGAAGGAGTCCTACCGGGCTTTCTTGGCCTGTGGGACTCTGGAAGCAGCTGATGTGTACCGGCGGTCGAAGCGGCAGGCGGCTCGGCTGGTCGCCGAGGCAAAAACTCGGGCGTGGGAAGAGTTCGGAGAGGCCATGGAGAAAGACTTCCGTACGGCTTCGAAGCGATTCTGGACCATTATCCGGCGTCTCAGGAGGGGGAAGCAGTGCAGTACCAACACTGTTTACAGTGGGGGTGGTGTGCTGCTGACCTCGACTCGGGACGTCGTGTTTTGGTGGGCGGAATACTTCGAAGACCTCCTTAATCCCACCAACACGTCTTCCATTGCGGAAGCAGAGCCTGATGACTCTGGGTCGGGTTCTCCCATCTCTGGTGCTGAGGTTGCCGAGGTTGTTAAAAAGCTCCTCGGTGGCAAGGCCCCGGGGGTGGATGAGATTCGCCCTGAGTACCTTAAGGCTCTGGATGTTGTGGGGCTGTGTTGGTTAACGCGGCTCTGCAACATTGCGTGGACATCGGGGGCAGTTCCCCTGGATTGGCAGACTGGGGTGGTGGTTCCCCTATTTAAAAAGGGGGACCGGAGGGTGTGTTCCAATTACAGAGGGATCACACTCTTAAGCCTCCCTGGTAAGGTCTATTCAGGGGTTCTGGAAAGGAGGGTCCGTCGGATAGTCGAATCTCGGATTCAGGAAGAGCAGTGTGGTTCTCGTCCTGGCCGTGGAACACTGGACCAGCTCTACACCCTCAGCAGGATTCTGGAGGGGGCATGGGAGTTTGCCCAACCAGTCTCCATGTGCTTTGTGGATCTGGAGAAGGCATTCGACCGTGTCCCCCGAGGGATCCTGTGGGGGGTACTCCGGGAGTATGGAGTACCGGACCCTTTAATAAGGGCTGTCAGGTCTCTGTACGACCGGTGTCAGAGTCTGGTCCGCATTGCCGGCTGTAAGTCGGACTCGTTTCCGGTGAGAGTTGGACTCCGCCAAGGTTGCCCTTTGTCACCGATTCTGTTCATAACTTTTATGGACAGAATTTCTAGGCGCAGCCAAGGTGTTGAGGGGATCCGTTTTGGTGGCCTTAGGATTGCGTCTCTGCTATTCGCGGATGACGTGGTCCTACTGGCTTCATCAGGGCGTGATCTACAGCTCTCACTTGAGCGGTTCGCAGCCGAGTGCGAAGCGGCCGGGATGAAAATCAGTGCCTCCAAATCCGAGACCATGGTCTTGAACCGGAAAAGGGTAGAGTGCCTTCTCCGGGTTGGGGAGGATGTGCTGCCCCTAGTGGAGGGGTTCAAGTATCTTGGGGTCTTGTTCACGAATGAGGGGAAGATGGAGCGGGAGATCGACAGGCGGATTGGTGCAGCGTCTGCTGTGAAGCGGGCGCTGTACCGATCCGTTGTGGTGAAGAGAGAGCTGAGCCAAAATGCGAAGCTCTCGATTTACCGGTCGATCTACGTTCCTACCCTCATCTATGGTCACGAGCTTTGGGTCGTGACCGAAAGAACGAGATCCCAGATACAAGCGGCTGAAATGAGTTTTCTCCGTAGTGTGTCTGGGCTCTCCCTTAGAGATAGGGTGAGGAGCTCAGTCATCCGGGGAGGACTCAGAGTAGAGCTGCTGCTCCTCCACGTCGAGAGGAGCCAGTTGAGGTGGCTCGGGCATCTGGTTAGGATGCCTCCTGGACGCCTCCCTGGTGAGGTGTTCCGGGCACGTCCCACCGGGAGGAGGCCCAGGGGAAGACCCAGGACACGCTGGAGGGACTATGTCTCCCGGCTGGCCTGGGAACGCCTTGGGATTCCTCCTGAGGAGCTGGCCCAAGTGGCCGGGGAGAGGGACATCTGGGCCTCCCTACTGAAGCTGCTGCCCCCGCGACCCGACCCCGGATAAGCGGAAGAAGACGGACGGACGGACGGAAAATAATCTCACTCTGTGTTGTCCTAAACACAAGCATGCAGTCTGCCCCTTACAGTATGTAATTTCTTTGCATTGATTGTAATGACTGTGAAGTGTCTTTAGATTACATCTGCTCTATTGTAAATTGGTGTGATATAAAAGGATTGTATTTGAATTGATTTCAGCTACACCTTTTGCTCATTCTAGATCTACAGATAGCTTTCTTAAGTTAATCATTGTTCACCTTAGTTGACATTGTTCATGATTATATTTTTATGGACATATTGTCTCAGTACTCTCCAATCTCAATCATTCTCATCCTTGTTGGATGGAGAGTGTCTCTACAGCAATTTTCCATTCCTGCCTCAGACTGTCAATAAGACTTTGATCTGAACTTTGACTGGGCCATTCCAACACACGAACATGGAGCGATCTAAAACAAGGGTCCCAAACTCTGGTCCACAAGGGCGTGGAGCTTTCAGATCTGTGACTGCTTCAGCACAGCTGAATCAGTCAATTAGGCCATTAGTAGGACCCTGCAGACTTTTCCTGTTAATGAGACAATATATCCCTCTGATTCAGGTGTGTTGAACCAGGGACACATCTAAATGTTTCAAGTATACCAACCCTCAAGGACTGGAGTTTCACTCTCACAAACTTAACCATTCCCAGTATCAAGTCTTTTGCATTTGTAAACTGCTTTCTATCAGTATTGCATGTGTTTAACTCTATTGAGCTTCCCATCATTACTAACCTGCTTTTCTGTCCCAGTTGAAGGAAAATCTCCACCATGGCGATGATGCATTTAGTACTTCACGCGCAGTGCTTGGCATGTAAAAAAAAAAGGGCTAATTGTGGATTTCATCTGACAAAAACACCTGCTTCTTGGTATTGTCCATATATCCTACATGGTTTGTGTCAAACAGCGAACAGGACTTGTTATGGCTTTCTTTAAACATTAATGTTCTTTATTTTGCAAACGTTAATAGTCAGAATTGTAAATTGCATGACTAATAAATGTACTCTTAGTAGGTTCTCTGATATGTCTCAGTACAGCTCCCCCTAAGACAGCATGACTGTTTCTCTGATAAAAGTTCTAGGTTAGCATGCCTTCTCCACCGATTTATCCCTTCTCTGTCTGGTGTGGTCTTTGCTCTTCATGGTGCTGTTTGTTTACCAACGTTCCTTATCAGACCTCTAAGTACTTCACAAACCAGCTGGATTTATGTTTAGATTAAATTATGCAAAGATGGTCCGATTTGACCGATTACAGGACTTTTGGACATAAATCGTTGAATTGGGTTTTATTTAGGAGCTTAACAGTAAAAGGGTTTCTGAATACAAACACAGCCACACTTTTCAGATTTTATTTGCCAAAAAAAAAATTGGTCGCTTTGTTTCGCTATCCTTCTTCACATTTATGAAGTACCTTGTATGAGTTTGTCAAAAAAAAGGCCATTAAGGAGCTATGCCTGAAGTTATTTATGTCTGGTAAAGAAAAATGCTTTTTATGCATTGTATTATGAGTTAAAATACATGATTTGATAATAACAATTGACTAATGATGGCGGAATGGAGCAAATGCGGGCTTTTTTTTTTAGGAGTAAGCAGCGAACTAGGGACAACTTTTCTCTGCCAGTGGTACAACGAGGTGTGGAGCCCTTGCTAAGCAGCAGCTCCTCCAGCGCATGAATGACAGGGTATGTAAACAAAACAGCATGGCATGCATGTCAGTGTTAACCATTCCCATAACAAAATATCATTTATCTGAGACGGAGGCATTTATGTCAAAGAAAAGAAGAAAAGTCCCTCGATGAAGCCTTGTTTCCTCCGGAGGATTGTACACGAGCTTGAAGTGTGTGTTTAGTCTCGTGCATGTTGACTGGGAGGAGACCAGGATGGAGATAAGGAAGGTTTCTCATTGGGAAAAAAAAGAAAAAAAAACAGTTGTGGGTGATTCTTACAGTACAAACTAAGCTGTTCATCTCAGTCATTGTTCGATTTGGTGCAGGATCAGGGATAGTTCCTTTAAATTCCCCCAAAAATTCCAGTTGGTTGTAGGATGTGACATTTAGGAGTTTTGAAAATATGGAGAGGAAAGCGAGAGAAGCACCGAATGAACGTTGGACACCTGCAACTCTGAGTTGTATTTATTTATACAAGCGAAGGAAACAACACTCATTCTTGAACATGTCATCGCACTTTTTTTTTAAAGTTACTCAAAGAAGCCGACAGTAACAGGCTTGAATTCAATTACAGATCGGCTGCAAACACGCTCCACGTAACCAGGGGAGGTTTGAGGAAGCGGCAGCCAGGTGGCGACCCTGTGGGTAGCGGCATACACAAATCACAACAGCCTGGGCAGCTGCCAGGGGCCAGGATTCAGCTATCACACAACCCACCAACACTCCAAGAGCAGCTCATGGTCACTCGTCTCAGATCCTCTCCATGCTGCCCCTTTCTGTCTTGACTGTGCACTTAGGTCAGCCGAAAGGGATTGCCATCCACATTGTTTGCCACTTTCTCTATAATTCATGAACTG
Organism: Fundulus diaphanus; assembly: GCA_037039145.1. Lineage (NCBI taxonomy): Eukaryota > Metazoa > Chordata > Actinopteri > Cyprinodontiformes > Fundulidae > Fundulus > Fundulus diaphanus. Next base: position 26,113,017 of record CM073134.1, read on the forward strand.
CTCCAAAAATAGAGTTCTTGAACGGGACGCAGAGTTTCATCGGCGGCAGCAGAAAATAGAAGCGTGTGTTTGGGGTGAAAGGTGGTGTGATTTCAGATTTTTACAGACAGAGGCTGAAGTGAAGGCTGTATATGCTTTAATAGTTTCACCGTGGTGGTTGGTAAACAAAAATGTGTGTTGTTTTTTTTAATTTATACATCTGTTTAACCTATGAAGATAACAGACAGCATATCTTTCTAATGGGTTATGAAGCACTCCTGTGCTGACGTGTGCACAAACCCAGACTTCCTCCATGCGACCGAGACCCAGTCGCCTCCGGGTGTCTCTACGCAATTGCACAAGACATATAAATGATGTGATAGTCAACACACGACATGTGGCTTCAGTTCCGACCATGAAATAATGAAAATAGCCAGGGTTTTTGTGCTAAAAATAAAATTGGTTTCACTAAGTCTACAATTTCTGCTGCTACCACCCATCGTCTGTTGTGTCCAGCATCTCCCACTCCTCCACCCATGAGCTATGAGTGGCATTCAGGCTAACCTGCCTTGACATAGGAGAGTCAGTCAGAGTTGAGAGGGAGCAGCCGTGGGAGCCAAGCCTGCGTGCCAGATTGGAGAACGTCAGGGAGACATTGCAGCATCCATTCTGGTTCCAGTCCCCAAAAAAAAAAAAAAAAACACGCCGAGCTCTACCCAGCTAGGTCAGTGGAGCATGAAGGCAGTAGGCAGGAAAAACCCAATTCTTCAGAGGTTACGCAACAGGCAAAACATGCAGGGTGTTCAAAATTTTAATTTCATGTAATCAGTGTTTATGTCCTCACTGTTCATTTTTTTGTGATCTAAGGAGGCAAAATATTGCTGAAGTACACCTGAATTAGTTCAAGTGCCATTTTTATGTCACCGAAGGGTATACAAGAACCCGCACCTAATAAAAAATTTCAATTAAATCAGCCTATGGGGCATTGAATCATTACAAGGCTTTATTAAAAATGTATTTCAGATAATCAACATTCCATTCTTTTTTCAAGAAGAAAGTTCATCTTCAAACTTGACACTTTTATAATCATTCATTCTGACTCTAACTTCAGACGATAAAGCTGCAAAATAACATAATAAAATTGATTTCTTATATAAAATATTAGAAATATGTATACTTGGGTTTAGTAGGGAATTTTAATTTTATTTTTTTAAAACAATCACATTCTTTTATCACCACTGTTGTACACAAATCCCTCTAAAATGACTTTAGATCGAGTCAGAGCAAACGTGTCCTTCATGTAGGCGGCATTCCAAGGTTTCAGAATATGAGTATGACTTGAACTTCCTAGCCGTCAGGCTCAAACAAGTTTTCTCTGAATGCCTATGTTAACGTTTTACGTTTCCACCTAATTACTAAGCCCCCATGACGCTTTTTTTATGTGCGTGACTTCCAGATCAGCATTCTTACTTGTCTGAGAGCAAATACAGAGTTAAACATATGGGAATATCAACTTTTTTCCTTTGAATGAAACAATATTAGCTGGACCTTCAAAGATCTTGGGGATGTTTTAAAGAAATGGCATCTCATTATCTTGCTATGTAAGAATGTAATTTAATTTGATCTCCCTCTGTTGGTAACAGCTTTGAAATAATCCACTGATTGCATGAACAGTCCTTATTTATATCCAGTGGATGTTACACTCACATGTTAAAGTCAAAATTTAGGCTTTGTCTGATCACAGCTGCAGCCTTGCACAGCGCAACAATTGATCATGTGCGAACATGTTTGAGCTTTGCAGAAACATGTCTGTAGATGTGTGATTATTGAAACTGACCAAAAAAGAGAAACTTAACTTAATCCCAAACCGGTTACGTCAAACACAGAATTTGCCATGTATGAATAGCTTGCCAAACAACATGATTTACTTCAGTTGCTGCTATCTCGCCTGATGTCTCGAACACATGTATTCCTACAGCAGCATCTCCATTAATATAGATGTATACGGAAAATTAGATTTTTTTTTAAATATAGAAATTCATAAAGCATGGAAATAACTAAAATAAATACTGTTTGTTACATACTTGCTATATTGTTAGGGCATATGAAAAACGCAATCAAACAGTCATTTCCATTTCAATTTATCAAAAGCATGTTTTTTAGCCTTTGCAGGAAATGTTTCTGCTGAAGAAGTCCGTATATGTCTACCTTGCTGATTTTCCCTCGAATCTCCCTCCTCAGTTTGCAACATTTCTTGGTGTAAGGAGGAAAGAATAATACAGATTGTTTCACACAAAATAATGCTTTAAAGACTTTTAAGATGTTTGCGTGCTCACTGTCTTTCAATCAGTTGACTGCAACAGTAGATGACAGCCAACTCACTTGTCCCTACATGACTTTGTCAATTGGGGGGTGGGGAGAGGGGAGTGGGATGTTCAGAGTCGTTGGATGAAGTAATTAGTAAATGTCATTTGGGGGGAGTATAGCAAATTAGAAGCCCGGTGGATCATGTAATTAGGACTGGCGCCCTTTCATTGGTGGCTTGGGGAAGAACGAGGACACGACAGGACTCTGAACTCTTATGGCACAATGAACTGCAACAAAAATCATACTTACACACACACACACACACACACGCACAGACACACACACACACACACACACACACACACACACACACACACACACACACACACACACACACACACACTTTGTTTCTGAATGTAATGTTAGCATTTATCCATCTTTCCTTATTGCTGCAGGTTTCTGCGGTTTTCATCACAGATATACCTGAGCATGCAAGACAAAACCAGAATTGTAATCCATTTATGCTGCTACATGGTGAATCTGTGCCCAGGAGATTTAGCTCTGTTTTCTTGAGATCAGTCAGCATCTGTTTTTGGTTACTGTGGGTGAGAAATAAGTTTAATTAAAAAACAACCAACATTTTTGTCTCTTTTCCTGGTTCTGAGATATTTCTTGTTGGCTCATTTTTTTTAGATACCCAATCCTGACCTGTGAATGGTAAAATGTTAAATGGCTTGTACTTGTAAAGCGCATAATCAAGTCCAAAGGAGCCCCAAAGCGCTTCACACTACATTCAGTCATTCACCCCCTGACGGTGGTGAGCTACATTGTAGCCACAGCTGCTCTGGGGCAGACTGAAAGAAGTGAGGCTGCCATAAATCAGCACCACTTGGCCTTCTGACCACCGGCAACAGGAAAAGCGGGTGAAACGTCTTTTCCAGGGAGACTCTGTAGCGCCTGCACCAATGTCGGCCCTTAGGTTTAATATGCAGCGTTAGTCATAATATGCAGCGTTAGTCATATGCAATATAATCTGCCATGTGTTGTGCTATTATGACCTGTTCTAAGTTATTTAATGTTTAATAAATAATCTTGGTCTGTTAGGTATTGTCCAGTGAATATCAGCCCAAACAGCTGATATTAGGACAATAGCTGAAAGGGGGATTCGAGCACTGGTGTTCTTTTAACAGCAAACTCTGCATACATATGGAGTAAATGAGTGACAACTTCTCTTGAAGTCCAAGAATTTATTAACAGAAATAAATGAACATCCAGAGAACATCAATATAAAATGCTGTTTATCTGAATTAACCATATATTTCAATCAAAAAATCCTCTCTACTAGGCTAGTGAAGCTTAACTAAAACAACTAAGCAAACTGAAGATAAAAAAGAAGCTACACAAAAGAAACAAAAAGACAAATAAAATGGTTGAAAACCATCAACAGAATGATTCAGTGAATCCTGGTTCACCGCAGATCCAAGTTACAGAACCAAAGTTTAGCTTAAAGAACGTGGAATGAGATCAAATTAGCTTGACTAATTTAGTACAACATTTGGTATGTGTTTCAACCCATTCACAATGCAAATCCTGAGTTAAACACACTCTTTATTTATTAACATGTTATTTGAGAAAATAACACTTTAAAGAATGATTTGCTTGGTAAAATCAATAACCTTTAGGACACTTGATTTTATTAATGCCAATATTTCTCCAGGGAATGGAGGTTGGGGCTTGATTGGCTTGACTGCACAACACATGGCATCTACTCACAGATGCATCACCCAAATCCTGCCATAAATCGGCAAATATTTCACTAGGTTTTTATGTGCTAGGACAACAAGGCGTGATTATGAAGTTAAAGTCAAAAATAATTTAATAAAAAAATGTGCATATATATATATATATATATATATATATATATATATATATATATATATATATATATATATATATATATATATATACAGTGCCCTTTTTCTGTTATATGGGATTGCATAGCCACAGTTTTGACCGTCTTTATGCCCTATAATCGATTGATTGATATTTCCTTCTCTTTTAATTTTTTATTTTCCAATTTTTCTACATTATTATTTGTGTTTTCTGTCTGTTTACTTAGCTTGATAATTTTTAAGGTGTGTCTTTTGTGGTGCCATGTAGTGCAAACTAAATAAGGGCTAATACTCTGTGTTTTTCAGCCTGTTGGAGGCTGCAAAAGACTTGATGCGCTAAGCATAAATACAATAAATACTATAATAAAATGGATTATATCATAGCGCATTCAGTATTTAGAACAACTTAATGTTCAACTGAGAATCTCAAAACCTGAGTGATTCCTGTCCAGAGTTATTCTCCATCCAACCTGACTGAGCGTGAGCTTCTTCTAAAATAAAAGTGAGATAAAAATACAGTTTCTGGAGTTGCAAATCTGATAAATAAACCAAAACACTGTGAAGGGTGGTTCTACACAGTATGCCACCAGGGAGGGAGGTGCTTGCAAATGCACACTACATAGAGACATAAAAAAACGTAAAATTCATTGGAATTTATGGTTGTAGTGTGACTTATTAATTGTAAAAAAATAAAAAAATAACAATAGTTTAAGGGATGTGAATACTTTTGCAGAGCACCGTGCATTATTGGACATTAATTTTCTGTGTTTTAGGTACCAAAAACTCTCTGCATCACTCTGAATGAGAATGTATATCCAACTTAAATTAATTGCTTCTACTGGTAAGTAATTGCATTCCACTTGATTTATTTAGCTTATAAATTTTCAAGTTAAACCATCGTGAATAAATTAACTTGGGTAAACCTAATTCAATTACCAATTGAAGCAATTCTCTTAAATTGGAGATGCATTCTCTTTTGTGTGTGTGTCCTGTCTGGCAGTGTAGCATTAAGAATTGTTGTCTTAATGCCAAAGAGAGGCAAACAGATTTTACTTTCACAAGTGGAGCCTTACTGCTTTTGCCATAGTGCTCCGCTTGCTTTATATATGCAAGAAGCTTTAAAATGGGAAGGTAAAACAGGGGAAAAAAAGGAGATGAGACAAATTGCTAAAAGGGAGAAAGGGTGAAAGAGAAAGAAGAGAGGAAAGGGAGAGAGCAACATAACATCCTCGGAGTCTGCTTCTACCCCTGCAAAGAGAGATATAAAAAGAACAGCAAAACCAGCCGATAAAGTATTACAGGTACAAACAACCAACGCCTTGATGCCATCACTGAAGAACATACAGTACTATTTAATATGACATGTATAAAGTGACAGCTAAAGACACTAATAGGGGTTTTCTGTATAGAAGTGAGTCTGTAAGTACCTGGATCCAAGCACCTGCAAGTGTTTTCGAGAGTGCACTTGTGTATTTAAGGTTTATCCATAAGAAAAATGCTCAATAGAGGTTGTGAGGAGCCAAAGAATCGACCCCCAAAGCACCGACGCAAACGCCAGGGGAACCAAACCCCAGATGCCCGAAGGGACACCCGAGCAAAGGTGCCCAAGAGGGGCCAACACAGGGAAAGCTGCCTCCCTCACCTGAGGGACGAGCAGAGATGGCCCCAACCCCACCCCCAAACCCCCCCCACCCCAGTAGCCACAACGGCAAAGCCCCCGGGAGCCACGGGGACGAGCCCACGCAGGCAGGTACCCAAGGCCCAGGGGTGAGAGAGCCACAGGGCCCCAGGCCCCACGAAGCAGTTGCCGGTGCCCGCCCAAGCACACAGACCTGGACACTGAGGACCACCAGCGGGCCAAGGCGCCAGCCAACGAAGGAGAGCAGGACGGGGGATGGGCTCCACATTTAGTGAACACCTGAGATGTCCCAGGAGAGGGGGCAGTTCAAACCCAACCCCACAAATAGACAAACAGAAAACCACATACATAGTCACATTCACACGTTCCCACCCTAGTGCCCCTGCAAAAATGCAAATTCTCCTACCACAAAAAAAAGGGGACGGAGTACACACACTCACACTCATCCTATATTCCCAGGTCCAGGCACTGGCATCCCAGAGGGGTATCCAGCCCTCGGATCTGGGAGGTGAACCCCAACAACAAGATGAGGGGGAACCACAGCAACCCGACCTACCCGGTTCATGCTCCGGTCCTAACCCGCCACCTCAATCCCAGACCAGACGACCCACCGGCCCATCCACCCGGAAATGGAGCCAACATGAACCAAACAATGCATTCTCTGAGTGTTGCACTTGTTTTGAATATTCTACAGCTCAAATAATATGTTTCACATATGTTTAGGAGCCCTTCCAACTCTTTCATGGCAGAACTGCACTTTTGTAAATCAAATTGTTGAATAGCTGTAATACGCTGGTGTCATGTTTCGCTCTCTTGCGTCAGAGCGAAAAGGTCCAGGGTTAAAATTTTCTGAGTTGAGTTTGCATGTTCTCTCTCATATCTGCATGGTGTTTTCTAAGTCCCCCCCTACTTCCTCCCACAGCCAAAAAGCTTGAAGATTGATTCTAAACAGATCCAAATGTTACTTATTTAATCTCTGACTATGCCTTTTGGAAATTTCATCGTCTCTTCACTGCAGTTAAAGTCAGTTTTAACCAGGAGCGTCAGGTTAAAACTGACGCTCCAATTAGGAACTTACAATTGTCCAATTGTAAGTTCCTAATTTTACAAAAACAAAACTGAAATATACTCTTAGCAATTGGTTTTTGAAGCCTTGAAAAAAAAGTCGCTCCTCTCCAAATACCCTCCTCTGTAATATTTTTCCCTTCGGAGCTGAGAATTCCCTGCTTGATAAAACCAACTGGGGCAAATCAAAGTAGAAACACTTCAAAAAGCAAAGCAAAGCAAAGTAGAAACACTTCAAAATCCATAAAAAGCAACAAGTTTCGTTTCCATGAACATAATCTCTTGCAAACAAGTTCAGTGCTCCGAGTGATCACATAGCAGGGTGGATTGTATTTAGTCCAACAGCCCAGTGTGAAGCAGGTCAGCTCATACAGCCTTCAACAACACATTTATGATTTTATTAAACCTCTATTTAACCGGATAAAGGATCCAGTGAGATCGAGACCTCTTTCACAAGATATGTATATATATATATATATATATATATATATATATATATATATATATATATATATATATATATGTATATATATATATATATATATATATATATATATATATATATATATATATATATATATATATATATATATATGAGGGTGTGTGTGTGTGGATATATATATACACAAACACCACCTTTAGTATCACTACCACTCTTTGACGTCTATGCAAATTTATTCAAAACGGGTTATTTGTTCTGAACACTGGATAAGTTTATGACCAAACTGCATTTCCCCATCATTCGACTGAGGCAGGACTTCACTTCTCTATTTTACTATTTTGAATATTTCACTGAAGAAACCAGGGACTTTGTTTGAGGAAAAATATTGTTACTTGGAGGGAGGCCACACCAGCTGAACATTTTTAAATAGAATTTAGTAAGGCTTATATGTCGCTACAAGAACCAAAATGTGTCATGGCCAGACAAGGAATATACATGGAATTGGAAAAAACAAAAGGCACACACTCATAGAACAACTAGAAACGCTTAAAACAGACAACTCTTAAATGTCCTCATTTTTAGTTAGCGAACTGAAATAAAAAAAAATATATATTAATTAATTAAAAAAAAAAGGATTTAGTTTACGCGGAAACCAAAGTTGATCCAAAAATATGTAATTAACGCTAATGTCACCCTTCAGATAAAGAGTTAACTCTTTTTTCACATGTTCACCACTTTTAACCTGTATAAACTCCTTTCTAATCAGCCATTCAGTTATGAAGGTGGCATGTGAGGCATAAATTCCTCCTTTCTCCCTAAGCAGCTATATATCAGTAAATATGAAGGTGATTAAAAAGAATGTTATGTAAACTTTGGCGGTTTAACAGATCATCACTTAAAAGTGAAGATTTTTCCAGGTACTTTGGAAGAGAGTGCTCCATTTTTATGAAAATAAATCTTCCTTGTCCTCTGGGAGGCAGCAAAAGTTGTCATGTGTGCTAAAATTATTTCTTATTCATCATATGAAAAAAAAAAAAAGAAAAAGCAGCTGAAGACTTAGAAACAGCTTACGCTTACACCCCAAGAATGAATGAATGAATGAATAAATGAATGAATGGCTAATTTATTTCAGACACTCAGCAAAATTATAAATTTAACACATAGAGATTATGTATAAATGTGTGATTAATTATATCATTTATGATTTAGTGATTATGTCTGAAAGGGGACACGAAGAAGTGAAACTTTTTTTTTTGGCCATTTCATGTTCCTCTCAGCCGCCACTCAGAACCACAATTAGCTGCACCTGCTGCTGTCCAATTATCACCAAGTCATTCCACCTGTGACTCCAGCTACATATACCTGCCTCACTCACCACTCCCTGCCAGAATGTCTCTACTTCCCGCCTTCATGTCAGCTCCTCAATACTTGTGTGCTCTTCGAGCCAATCATGTTGTACCCGAGTTTGCCTTGCCCTCGCCAGTTCCACGTTGGGTATTCCTGCTTATCAGTGCCCATTCTGCTCTCTCTGAGGACTCATCGGTATATACAAGTTGTAGGAACACCTCAACAAGAAGAGGTATTCAATTATCCTATGCAGACAAACACCCATTTGGACATCCTGCAAAATAAAGGGGCTCTTAACTTTTCAACATGGTATGGTAATGGTAAAGAAATAAATCATTTAAAAGACATATTTGATGGAAAATGTTTATACCATTTAGATGCTTACAAGATTCATATGGAAATGATAATAAATTATTTGAATTTCACCAACTAAAATATGTATTCCAGTCCAAATTTTAAAATAAACTAATTAACGCTGAACTTCCTCTGGTAATAACTAGCTTCCTTAAACTTCAACCCCCAAAGGTACTGTCAAAACCTTACATAAAACTTTCAGAAGTAGATTCAATGATGTACCTTCCTATCAGTAGACAGAATGGAAATTAATCAACAAATACAAATCTTAATAATTGAATTATTTTTGCACAAACCTTTTTAATTGACCAAAAATCAGTCTTCAGCTTATACAATGCAGCTTGCAGATTTAAGGATGGCCAATACAATAAAAGAAAATAAAAGCTATACTGAACAACTGGAAGAAAAAGTAGTTGAACTATAATTTCATACAAAATGTTGTCATCAGATTTTGTTTCTATGGAGAAAATGCCTGGTTTTAAGAAATTCTAATGCGTGTGGCCATCAATGATTAAATACATCACTATTTGGCATAGGAGGTATAGCCATATGCCCTGCAATAGACTGGCGACCTGTCCAGGGTGTACCCCGCCTCTCGCCCATTGACAGCTGGAGATAGGCACCAGCACCCCTCGCGACCCCACAAGGGATAGATGTGTTAGAAAATGGATGGATGGATGGATGGATGGATGGCATAGGCATAGTTATGGGTATGCTGGCACAGGGGCAGTCCTGTGCCAAGGCAGACAGGGCACCTGGGTTCCACCCTGGGGTGACAGTGGCTCTGCCACCGATGTGTCGTTGGTATGGAGAGGGTGCCGTGACTGCCGGCACTGAGGCAGGATTAAGAGATTTGGATTATATCCAGGTGGACAGTGAGGGTGAAGGCTAGCTGCACTTATTGGGTGCCTGTGGTCTTTGGCTTGTCCAGCGGTTCTCTGGGACCTGGAATGCTGGCAGGGGGCTCACTTCACTTGGCTGGCCTAGATGTCCCAGATTGCTTCCACCCAGGGGGGTGGTTGCTCGCTCAGGACTCCATCCTGGTCTCTTTGGGCATGTCTGGTGGTCCCTGGTGAGGGCATTCATTGATGAGGGCACAGGTGGGAGAAATGGGGGCCAGTTGGACAGCTTTGTGTTGGCACCATGGTGCCCATCCCTTCCTCCCTAACGTATGCAACACTACATATCTGGATGGTCTTGACTTGTGGAACGATGGACCTTGCAGGCATGGGAAGCCAGAGCAACAGTGGAATGATCAAAGCATACTGATGTGTCAAAATTCATTGGTCTAAGTCCAGACCTACTAGCAATGAGAATCTGTGGTATGACTTGAATAGCTGATGGTCAAAGAAAACCTGCACCCAATCAGACAAAGTTTGTGCAATATTGCAAAGAGGAATCAATGTCTACAAATAGATGGGCAAAGTTGGTTAAGACTTGTCCCAAAAGACTTTCATCTATATTTCCAGTGCAAGGTGTCTCTACAAGAGTACGGACATACAATATATTCCTCACCTTTCATATTTTTACATGTAAAATCTTTTACAAAACATTTATTATTTGTCTTCAACATCACCGTTTGGTCTATCACATAAAATCCCATAAAATCACATTGGAGTTTTGGGTTACAACATCACAAAATGTGTAAAGTCTTAAAAGGTGTAAACATTCTAGCAAGGCACTGCATAGGAGTAATTTACTGACAAATCTTAAGATTGAATGAATTTACTTACTTTTTCAGGATACTCTGCAGTTTATCTTTATAAATCAATTTTTACTGTTGACATGTGTATTGTCTTTTTGGGTGTGGATGGGTAAACTATGCAAGCACAAATACACGTTTATTTGGTCTAGGTTAATATTTGATTAGAACTTATGGCTTAACTTAAGTTCCAGTGGACTCAGGTTTGTTTTCATTTCTTTTCTTTATTCTTCATTTACAGACAACAACATATAACAAGTAGTTTTCTAATAATATCGGGGGCAGACCTGGCTGCCGGCTGTAGAACTCCCTTCTATTTGGGTGTTTACCTCCAGTCTTCAAAGCTACCTTCACTACTTTCAAGTGTGTCCTGGAAGTTCTAGATATCAATCTATATCTCCTCAACAGAAGCATTAACTCATTTCATTTAATTCAAGTTTGTTAAACCAGGGAAATATTTAAAGAGTGCAGGACACTGGCCCTTGAGGGCCAGCTCTGAACACCAATGGGTTAAGCTCTTCGCCCACCAGCTACGACAGCACTCTTAACATCTCTTTTATCCTGCCCATGCATGTTCATATAAAGAACATAAAGCTGTTAAGTATTGCTAGGTGATGAACTGTTCATGACCTAGCCAGAGTGGTGACCAAACATTCAATGTGATTTTACACTCAACTATGGAAAAGCATTGTTATTTATTTATCCGCTATGATCAAAGTTATGGTTCAAGTAAAATGTAACTTCAGCTCAGACATAATGTAACATAACATCAGACGATATAAACGATAACATTTTTCAAGAATCGAGCATGTTATCATCTGTCAGAAATGTGGAGCACTTAGAATTATGTGTTTAAACCCAAACTATTAGAAAAATAATTGCAATGTTTCAAGAAATAAAATGTCATTTTGTCACTTTTTTTATTTGGAAGATGTCCAAAACAAGAATTTTACATTTACTCTCGTAAATCCAAGTGTCAAAAATGGGACAACTTTGTGGTAAAACCTTCGTCCCTCTGGTGGACCAACAGTCCACCAGAGGGACAACTTTCAGTTGGTCTTCCTTAGTTAGATGCCTTGCAGCCTCTTTGTGAGGCAACCCTCTCCAAGGTCCTGAAATTTGCTTTCCCAAGCATGCGTCATGTGACTTCGCCAGCACTGCCGAGCTCAGCACCGAGCTGGTTTCTGGAGATCTCATGTGAGAAACGGACCTCAAGCCCCTCTTTCCTCTCATCCTGCGTCTGCTGCAGTTTTTAACGGCTCTATGCGGCTCTGTTTTTCCCCCTATTTAACTAGGAAAATGAGGACCGTCAACGCACTCGGAGTATGACAAAAGATTTTTGCATGTTGGACTGCTGTTTGTGGCTCCGCAACTCTTGTTTTCAGTTAAATGCCGGCGCGGTGAATGCGTCGGACGGAGTGGACGAGCCTGCTCTTGGAGGTCCGCATTGAGAAAGTCAACATCTTGTCATTGTTTTTCCCACTTCATAAGGATGTAATGACCAATCTGCCGTGTGCAGGCTGAAGCGTCCCCATCAAGATGCAAAAGGGAATACGACTTAACGATGGTCATGTCACCTATTTGGGGCTTTTGGCGAAGAAGGATGGTACAAGGCGAGGGTGCTTGAGTAAAAAGAGCTCGGACAACACGAAATGGCACACAAAGTGGTTCGCTTTGCTGCAGAACATGCTATTTTATTTTGAGAACGAGTCAAGCTCTCGGCCTTCGGGATTGTACTTGTTGGAGGGATGCATATGCGACAGGGCGCCTTCACCGAAGCCTTCTCTGTCCGCCAAGGAGTGCTTGGAAAAGCAGGTAGGGAAACGGCGCGCGTACACACACACACACATACGCACACACACACACAAACGTGCGTACACGCATGCACATGCACAACATACGCTACCTTTCTGCAAGAATACTGAGGATGTGCAACACGGAATCTAAAATGTTCTTCTTACGCAAAACCATTTTTTTACCGTAGCTATGCACGCATTGTTCTCTTATCAAACCGCAAGATGATCCCAGTTCTAATGCAGCAGAAAAGCGTCAGGTTTCAGATTGCTGTTTTTTTGCGCGTTATGTAATTCATGCACGGCTTTAATGATGAGGTAAGAATAAAAGATAACACCTAATGGTGTTGCAGCAGTCCTGGTGGCGAGCAATGCAGCGTCTTTTGTTTTGCATGAAGCCCGCTTCCTTTTTGCTCCTTTTGCTTTTCTGTCCAGTTGAATTTTTCAGTAATGCGTGAAATGTAAATAGGTTTAATGGAGCTTTCGAGGAGAAATTCAGTTTGAGCAAATATTTGATTTCCAGTTTGTCATCATGTTTTTCAGGTTTAGCAGCAGTAGAAAGTTGGAGTCATGTAAAATGCCCACTCAAATAAAACATTGCAAAATAACGAGAATTTTTGAAGAAAAAAAAGTTATGGCTTCAATGTTTCCATCTTGTGGTGAAATCATATAATTACAATTGAGCCCGTTCTAATGACCTGAATCAAATGATTGAATGTAGAGAGTTCTGTAGGGGGTAACACACATCCTACAGGTCAACTGCAGTCAGAGGACAGTTTGTCTTACCAAACAGCTCCGCTCTTATAATCTATAAATAGCTTTATTTGTACATTTATGTCACTGTAAGCTTTACCATGCTTCCTTTGCACTTCATGCTCCATAACATTTTTGAAAATAAAGGTTAAGATGGTTGTTAACACTGTTATTGTGAACCAGAGTGACTGAACATGATGCTCCGCTGAGAGCTTCTCCCCTGCTTTGTAGATGGGGCTGCAATCCAAACTGAGGCCAGACTCTCACTGCGAACAGCTGCCCCTATGCTGACAAAGCAGAACGCAGCACATGCCCTCAGATTTCAAAGGCGATCAAAACCTCTCTGAAGCGTGTCCTTTTCATATCTCTCCTATAACTTGCTATTTTCTTTTTGCATGTAGAAGTGTCTGCATTCTGCAGAGACAAATCCATGGCTCTGCCCAAAGGCAAGGGGTTCACACAATTTCTACTCTGTATCACATTTGGCAAAACATGGAGATACACAAATGTGACATATTTAAAAAGGAGATGTTCACAAACAATAAAAAAACAAGTTGAACACAAACATGTTGATAGAAAATTCATGCGCCATACAACTGCTAAAACTGTAGATCCCTGTGCACAATCTATATTACATGTGTTCTCTAATGCAGTTAGTGTGAAAATGATAACGCTTGAGCTAAAGGTTTCCATGGTAACCCTTATTTGCATCCTAAAGAATGATGCAGTTGGAAGAGGCACGATAACAGACAGAGAGGGGGGAGTCAATGCATTGCATCTCTTTTATTAATGCAAGCGCTATCAGAGCTAAATTTGTTCCTAGCGGTACCTTCGAGGGGTCAGAGTCCAATTATAGAAAAAGGCGGCTTGTTCTCGTCTGGTTGCGGCTTCGCTCCTGCCAGAAACATACAAACCTGCCTGTAAGCTGCACTGTAAAAATCAATGGTTATGGGTTATATGTGCCAGTAGTTTAAAAAAAGACACTTTAGTGACAATAGTTCCAAGTAAGGGAATAGGGGACATTAAAATAAAAGCAGATTCATGCAGAATGATTAAACATATTCATGTTCCTTAAATATAGTTTTATATAGATTTCTGTACTTCAAAAACACTGTTCAGTAGATGTAAGGCATTTTTCTTTGAAAAGAAAAAAAAAACTCTGGTGCACAAACTTAAATTTAAAGACCAATATACATTACAAATTGTTGCTTAAAACATCATAATGTGTTGCAATTCATTTCAAATTTTATACTTGAGGGTAGGATTTAAGCTTTTCATTCAATCTGATTAAGCCCAGCCAGTATACAGAAATAGCAAAAGTATTCATGCCAAGTGAACTTTTTCTCATCTTGTCACATTAAACTGAAAAACTTCAATGTCTTTTCTTGTGATGTTATGTGACAGACCAAAAGAAAGCGGTGCAGAGTTGTGAATCATAATAAATAGGATACAAGGTTTTCAAAGTTTCTTCCAAATAAAACTCTGAAAAGGTTGGTGTGCATTTTCATACCGCCCCCTTTATTCAGATGACCCGAAACAAACTTATCTGCCGTCAGAAGATGCCAAATTAATACTTAGAGTCAAGTTGGGTCTAATTTAACCTCAGTATTAATACAGATGTTTAGAGGAAATTAGAAAACAAAGAGCATCAAGAAGACCAAGGAACACAGAAGTGGATCAGAGATAAAGTTGTGTGGAGGTTTAAAGGAGAGTCAGCTTATAAAACAACATCCATAAACTGACAATAAAAAGAATGTGGCACAAATGCAAACCTTCCAAGACATGTCTTTCCACCCACTTTTGTCAGTAGTACAACTATAATTGTGCATTCCTCGAATTACCTTCATGGAATAGTGGAAGTAGAAAGCCACCGTTTTAAATAACACTACAAAAAGTCCTGTTTGTAATTTCCCACAAGGCATATGGGAGAAGATGCTTTCAGATTAGATCAAAATTGAACATTTTGTCCTACATGCAAAACACCACATAGGGGCAGACACCTAACTCTGCCCGTCACCCTAAACACACCATCCGCACTGTGAAAAATAGTGGTGGCAGTATCATGCTGTGGGGATGGTTTTCCTTATTACCGAGAGAGAAGCTAGTAAGAGTTGACGTGAAAGTGAATGGAGGTAAATACAGGCCGAGTCTTGAGGAAAACCTGTTAGACAGCACAAAGGAATTGAGCCTGTCGACAAGGTTCAACTTCAAACAGAACATTACTGAGCCAAAGCTGGAGTAGAAGGCTTCAGATCAGTCAAGTCAAAGTCCACACATAAATTCAATTGAAATTCTATGGCATGGCTTGAAAATTAATGTATAACGGTACTTTGCTCAAACGTATCCCAAAGGACTTTAAGTGAAAGGAGGTTTCAACAAAATACTAAATCAGTGAAATATAAATGCATGCCTTGTTTGACAGATTTTTAATTATACAACATTTTAAAAACTATGTATCCTTTTCCTTTTTTTCACCATTATCCTCTACGTTTTGTTGATCTATCCCATAAACTCCCATAAATGCCATTTGATTCAGTTATGTTTCAAAAAGTTAAAAAGGGTTTAAAAACTTATGCAAAAAAAGCGTTATTGCAGGAAAATAAAGACTTATATTTGAGTTCCTGAAGTTCATTGTTTTATGCTTTCTTCAGATGTGTCCTTTACCTTTCTAAAAAATCAGTTTAACCTCCTTCAACGGAACACAATGTTCTGTTTGAAATCGGTTGGATTAACTAAACTTGAATAATTGTGTCGCAAGTCATGCCCAAATAACATGCCTGCAGAAAGAAACACTGTGAAAATTGTTATATTGCAAAACTGTACAGCAACAAAGTTGAACAGTATTTTTTATTTATAAAAAACAGAAAGAAATGTGAGACAGGTGAAATTCTTTAGTTTAAGTTTCCCAGTAAAATAATACACAGTTTTCTTAAAAAACTAGTTGCCTCATTACAGATTTCTTCTATTATTGCGCTTTTTGACACATGTAAATGTTTCAGTTTAGTAAAATCAGAAGAAGAGTAAAAACAGAAAGCATTTTTCAAACAATGATTTTATTTATTTAGCAAAAAATGCAAACCAAACCAGTCTGGCTTTGTTTGAAAAAGTTTGTGCTCCCAGATTTAGCCACCACTGGCAGCAACAACTGCCATCAAGTGTTTGAAATAAGAAGCAATTAGAATCATGGTCCACTGGATACCGCTCTAGGATGCCAGTACCTGGACCTGGGAGCATAGGATACGTGTGATCAGTACGAGGGTGTGTACTACGTCCTTTTTTAATTGTTTTGTGTGGGTAAGAGTATATGCACGTGGAGACACTAGGATGGGAATGTGTGAATGTGACTGTGTACCTGGTTTTCTGTTTGTCATTTTGTCAGGTTTGGTTTGACCTGCCCCCTCTCCTGGGGTATCTCAGGTCTCCACTAAGTGTCGAGGCCGTCCTGCTCCCCATCTGTTGGCTTGCGCCTTGACCTGCTGGTGTGTTGGTGGTCCTCAGTGTCTGGGGCTGGGTGCTCGGGTGTGTGCCATCTCAACTCCCAGCCTGGAACTTGTGGCTCTGTCGGGGGCTCGCTGGCAGGCGGGGCACCCCTGGGCCTCAGGTCTCTTGGCCCATGACTGGATGCGGTCCGGTGTAGCTGGCTGCCGGCGGAGCTCCTGGGCTCGTCACCGCAGCTCCCAGGGACTTCGGCACTGTGGCTGTTGGGGGGTTTCTTGGGGATCCTCTCTGCTCTTCCCTGGGATGGTGGAGGCAGCTATCCATGTGTTGGTCCCGCTTGGGCTCCTTTGCTCTGGGGGCCCTTTCGGGCGTCTGGGGTTCTGGTTTCCCTGTTGTCTACCTCAGTGCCCTTGGGGGGGGGGGGTATCCTTGGCTCCTCACAGCCACTACTGAGCATTTTACTTATGGATAAACCTTACATACACAAGTGCCCTCTCACAAACACATACAGGTGATTGGATGCTGGTACTTACAGATTCAATTCTTTACAGACAACCCATAGTATTATCTTTATCTGTCACTTTATACATTTTTGTGTTAAATAATACTGTATATTCTTCAGTGGGGGTATCAAGGCGTTGGTTGTTTGTATTTGTAATACTTTATCTGTTGGTTTTGCTGCTCTTTCTATATATCTCTTTGCAGGTGTAGAAGCAGACTGCGAGGATGTTATGTTGTTCTCTCCTTTTCCTCTCCTGTATTTTTTCACCTTTTCTCCCTTTTAGCATCTTGTCACATCTTTTTCTGTTCCTTTTTTTCGCTTCTACCTTCCAGCTTTTGCGTCCATTCAATATGAAAAAGTCCCAGAATAAAATCTAATAAAGCTTTTTGCATATAAATCATACGGAGCACTATGGCAAAAGCAGTAATGCTCCACTTGTGAAAGTAAATCTGTATTAAGCATTAAGACAGCAGTTCTTAATGCTACACTGCCAGACAGGACACATTAAAAAAAGGGATCACATCCCACTCTTTGCAGAATTGTTTTAATTCAGGCCACACGGGACAATTTGCGAGCATGAACAGCTTGTTTCAGGTCATGACACAGCGTCTCACTCAGATTTTTTTCTGGCCTCAAGCTTTCTTTCTTTTTTTTTTGCCAAACAACGGTTGGCTTGCTGGTGTTTTAGATCTTTGTCCTACTGCATTACACAAGTGTACTTGAGCTTTGATGTCCACAGATCCCCTCTGGTTGGATAACCAGAGGAATGTATGTTAAAAAAATGTATAGAAAAATAAAAAAAATTTGTTTATATATATATATATATATATATATATATATATATATATATATATATATATATATATATATATATATATATATATATATATATATATATATATATATATATATATATATATATATATATATATATATATATATATGGGCTGCACAGTGGTGCAGTGGGTAGCGCTGGTACCTTGCAGCAAGAAGGTTCTGGGTTCAAATCCAACCCTGGTTATTTCTGCATGGACTTTGCATGTTCTCCCTGTGCATGCGTGGGTTCTCTCTGGGTACTCCAGCTTCCTCCCACAGTCCAAAAACATGACTGTTAGGTTAATTGGCTTCTCTAAAATTGTCCTTAGGTGTGCATGAATAGCATCACTGTCCAGCAGTGATGTTAATTGTGCTCCTTCTGTCTCCTACAAGCTGCACTGGGTAGTGGAGGCAACCTTCAACACAGCTGACCTCCCTGATTGGCTTCTAACTTCTTCCTCTCAGCAACAGATAAGCTGCTGCTCCAACAAACCACACCATAGACAATGGCTGAGGCCACCACGGAGTCATAAAAAGTGTTTAGGAGCTTCCACTGGGCTCCAAAAGTCCTCAGCATCCTCAGCACGTAGAGTCTGCTATGACCCTTCCTGTAAAGAACATCAGTTTTGTGACTCCAGTTCAGTTTATTATTTCGGTGACCACCCATTTTTAATGCAGAATACCAATACCTTGTGCTATCAAAAGCACAAGGGCAACTCAAACAATATTTTCCGAGCAAGTTATGAATCCTGTAGGTTCTATAACTAAAATCAAAGAAACACGTCTCTCCTATTTCTTGAATCAGCTTCAGTCCAAGAATAATGAAACAGCTGTGAACAACTGTTCCGACTGACCAGAGTTGCTAGGAAACAGGTTCTGCACAGTTCTGTACTCAGCCGTGGCTCCAGCCTCCATGTCTTATGGCATTTCCTCCAGGGAGCCATGAGACATCCCAGGATCTGAGTTGGGGGAGGCTTTCCTCGGCGTGCTCCATCAGCTGCACTGGTGGGCGAGGAAGATGTGGCTTCCCCAGGCTCTCTGTGGTTTAAATCACAGGCTTGAGACCTGCAGCAACCAGGCAGTCGAACAAACGCAAAGTAGTGGGGAAGCCTCAGTTAAACAATTGTCTGTAGCAAATTTAATTTTAAGGAAGTGCTTTTGCACATAATCTTGAGCTTTGAATACTTGAATTAAACCCAAATTAAGGTTTGGAATCAAGAAAATGCACATTTCAAAAGGAGGAATGAACTCAAATGGTGCGAAGTTTGATTTGTTGCATTCAAATGCAAGAATCCCCAGAAATCCACCTGATAAGAAGTGCCTCAATGGCTACATTTCAGTCCCTGGTACCTATTTCTGTATTCATAACCAAGTTTGTAACAGAAAAAACATAATCTTGCTAGGTAAGGTGTCTCTGGTCTCAACTACAGGTGTGCATGGAGCAAAGAAAATATAAATTTTCCGGGCTGGAATTTCACAAACAAAGATTAAAGTGGGAACACACCATCTTTAAAAATGGAGATTTTATTTTATTTATTTATTTATTTTTTGGGTGGGGGGGGCTCTGTGTGTTTTAAACAGTTTACAGAAGATGCCTCTTGTGATGTCGGGAGCTGATCGCCCTACCGGACGAATTTAGGAAAGTGTGTAGCCAAATCACATTGGATATCCATTGAGAACAACAGGACATACTATTTTTCAGACCCTATTATTTAAGTTTTAAAGGAGAGGCTGATCAAAGTTCTTATTTCTGCCTCCTGCTGCTTACACAAGGCTCCCACATATTGGGGCTTACTGTCCGCATACTGTGAGCCGCGCAGACTCCGCGCTGACTCTCCGTGGACATTTTATCCTTCGTAGTCGAGCTACCTGTTGCCTACATATCTTGTGGGAAATTCTTACAATTCCCACATTTTCTGCCAGCGGGACGAAGCAACGGAACGGATGGTAAAATATGTGATTAGCTAGCTGAGCACCTTGGGCTGTTTCTTTACCAGTGGGCTCCCAACGCACACCTGTCAGTGACAACAGAGAGGGACTGTGATGCCGCGCGTCCTTCTGACTGCCTGCTTGGAGCCGCTCAGGGTATCAAGCTCGGTGTCACATATAAAACAGTTCAAGTGAAGACTTCTTGCCACCAAGCAGTTTATAGTGTGGCACCACGTGTGCGTACGCGGTCGTAAAAATTGAGTTCTGCACGGAGTCCGTACAGAGTCTACCTAGACCAGAATAGACCAGACTCATGTTCCCTCCAGTATGTGGCGGGCATTAAGGGTGTAACAATACATCGATCTACATCGATATATAAATTCAATGATCAACATGTAAATGAAAATATCGATCCATATCGATATTTTTAAGATACATCTTTATTCTTAAATTCAGGCATGAGAATAAAGTGAACAGGTGATACTGTGTTATCATTTTAAAATGTGAGGAATACTGTTTTTGACTTAAGTCTTTACTGTAGGACCATAGAAATAAAATGGCAAACATTTTTTGTGAATTGATGTCAATGTAAATAACAGTGTCAGATGGGCAGATGACATTGCATCATATGGATTGGAAATCAAAACCAACTTTGTGATATCAGCACATATTGTTTCATCATCCAAACAAATTGCTATAACATCATATCATGACGACGCTGGTGATTTACACTCCTGAAAGAAAGCAAAGCTTCCTGAGATCAAAAGTGGCTGAATAAGACATCATTCATGATAAATACTTTTGCATATTGACAGTTGAAGATCCTAATGTGTTTTCTGGCAGAATCAAAGAGTATTTAGCTTACGTCTAAAGTCCAGGCGAAGGCTCGCTCCACTGTGTCAGAATAGTCTAATACATGCACATGTGCACAAAAAAAGAATGCTGAAGCTCCATACCCCTACATGTGTAACAATTTTATTAACACAGGTTCATATGTAAACCCTTATACACCATCTTATATAATCAGATCATTGATAGTGTTGTTCTTCATATTTCTCAACTCATCACTGTTTTCCTTCCATTTGTTTCAGTATTACTTTACAGTCAACTTCAACCATGAAAACCAAAAGGCTCTTGAGTTGCGTACAGAAGACGTAAAAGACTGCGATGAATGGGTGGCTGCAATATCACACGCCAGGTAAGGGGCACACATCACACTTGGACACTGGATTAGGGTGAGACATCAATGGGGTTCTCAGCCTGGCCTAGAGTTTAAATATCTGATAATCTGATCATTTTACCAAAGCTCTTTGTGTTAGTTTGAAAGATGTTGCTCAAGATTCTGCACGGAACTGAGTGTTGTGTATCTGTTTTCATGTGATGCAGTTACAGAAACTTGGCCACCGAGCATGAGTCTCTCATGCAGAAGTATCTTCATCTGCTTCAGATTGTTGAGACGGAGAAAACAGTTGCTAAGCAACTTCGACAACAGATAGAAGATGGCGAAATAGAGATTGAAAGGCTCAAGTCAGAGGTAATATTTACACTTTTTTTTGCTTTGTTTTTTCGCTCTTACAAAAAACACTTAAATGTATCAGGATGTATGGTAATCCCATGCATTGTGGACAGTTGCCATAAAATAAAATAACATGATAAAATCTAAACAAATATTTTCCTGCTTGCATTTTTAATGCATCTGAGTATCATTTCTTCATTTTATCAATGTTTTTTTTATTGCAGACTTGTTGTTACTTGTTGATACTGAAGTCAAATTTCTTTATGTGGATTTTTTTTGTTGCTTATTTGTTGTTGTTATTGCAAATTTAGCTTTTTGACCGGTACTTAGTTTTTGAACACATGGGATGAATTTTGGATTTTTACTGATTTACAACTTGGTAAAGGAGAGACCATTTACATGATCAAGTCCTTAAACTGACAAAGGGTGTGCTTTTTTAACTTAGCAAGCCACATTGATTCAGTTCAATTAAATTTTATTTAGCACCAATTCACAACACGTCATCTCAAGGCTCTTTACAAAGTCAATTCAATCAGATCATACAGACAGTTTGGTCAAAAGGTTTCCTATCTAAGGAAACCCAGCAGATTGCATCGAGTCTTGACAAGCGGCATTCGCTCCTCCTGGAAGACTGCAGAGCCACAGTCGACAGTTGTCTGCATTGTCGATGGCTTTGCAGCAATCCCTCATACTGAGCAAGCATGAAGCGATAGTGGAGAGGAAAACTCCCCTTTAACAGGAAGGAAAAACCTCCAGCAGAACCAGGCTCAGTGTGAACGGTCATCTGCCTCAAGCGACTGGGGCAGATGACAGAGACACAAAAAAGCACAGAAGCAATTCAATTCAATTAAATTTTATTTATATAGCGCCAAATCATGAAACATGTCATCTCAAGGCACTTTACAAAATCAAGTTCAATCATATTATACAAATTGGGTCAGATTATACAGATTGGTCAAAATGTCCTATATAAGGAAACCAGTTGATTGCATCAAAGTCCCGACAAGCAGCATTCACTCCTGGGGAACCGTAGAGCCACAGGGAGAGTCGTCTGCATTGTACATGGCTTTGCTGCAATCCCTCATACTGAGCAAGCATTAAGCGATAGTGGAGCACACATTGATCCATGATTCCTTTCTATGTTATATGGGAATGGCAGATCTGCACCCCTGGATGGTGTCACAGCTAACAGAACGCCAGACCAGGTGTACCTACTATGAAGAGAAAAAAAGACAAAGAGAACATAAAGTTAAAAATCTAAATAACAACCAACAATGTAAATTGGAGAAAAGTAGGAGAAAAGCAGAGTAAGAGAAATAGACCCTGATGTCCTCCAGCAGCCTAAGCCTTTAGCAGCATAACTACAGAAATAGCTCAGGATAACCTAAGCTACTCTAACTATAAGCTTTTCAAAAAGGAAAGTTTTAAGCCTGGTCGACAGGGTGTCTGCCTCACGGACCAAAACTGGGAGTTGGTTCCATAGGAGAGGAGTCTGATAACTAAAAGATCTGCCTCCCATTCTACTTTTAGAGACTCTAGGAACCACCAGTAGACCTGCAGAGTGCTCTGTTAGGACCATATGGGGTAAGCAAAGCTTTAATGCATGATGGAGCTTGATTATTAAGGGCTTTATATGTGAGAAGAATTTGAAATTATATTCTTGATTTAACAGGAAACAAAACATTTATCCTTTTAAATTGTACGAAGTGCCTAAAACTGTGCCTGCTGTAGCAAATGTTCCGATGTTGGTTTCACGGAAAACAGACTTTACTTAGCCAAGCCAGCACTGCAAATCTTCATGGATGTCCAAACCCATTCGGACGCAGGTGGCTGTCTCTCCAGTGCTGCTGTTGAGGAACAGCGTGCGAAAGAGAGCGATTAACCTGGGCAGCGAGTCTTTATACAGTCTGTAGTTTCACTGCAGAACAGGGCACTGAGCAAGATTTCCTCCCTCCCTGATAGTTTCTTATTATTATTTTTTTTACCTTAGTAAACACTGTGGAAACAATGGATGGTAATAATGGTCACTAGAAAACTAGTCTATAAAACTACCCTGGCTCATGGAAAAGGTTATTGTAGTGGAGAAATTCTTATAGTTAAAAATGCAGCTTATAAGGAAAATTAGTCGCCGACCCCAATACCAGTTACACTCGGTACAAAAAGTCTTCTCTGCATAATTCTGTTGCTTTTTGCTCTTCATTGTCGACTCTTTCTAAGAATGGCTCCCGTCTTTATATTTATGCAGGAGTCTTACATTTATAATCTAAGAGTTGTTGTCCTTCTATCGGATGCAATTGTGAAAGGATGGAGTTACTGTCTCTGCAAGAGAGTGAAAGTGAGTTTTGAGAGAGATGGGCGTCTAGAGAACCGATTGGTTCGACCCACGTGCAAAGAGGTCTTTGTTTAACTAGTAAAATTCATGGAAGAGCAGATAGTCTTTGGGTAAAAGGTAATCTGTCCAAGCCCGGAAAGAGTGGTTTGAGAAGAAGCAGACCACATTTGGAAGCAAGCAGGATTGTTTAACACTAGGACTCCCAGAATTCTGATACAACTAGAACTCCCACTGGCAGTCAATTTGACGGGTGGCATTCTGACCAATAGAATGCGGGATTAGTGATGACGTCATCAACTGTAATGGTTCTAGTGGGCTTTATAAGCCCAATATGGATATGTAGACCTAAAAATGAGGTCCAAAACATATTTTTACCACGTCCAGCAATTGTTGCTTAAAATAATAAAATCGTTACATATGGAGAGTCTTGCTATGTATATAAAATATGTGTGTTTAGATTAGACATGTTAAATTACTCCCCTGTTTTTAATCACCTGAACTTACAAAGCCACAAACACAAAGACCTAAACAGGGGAAACACAGAGATTGTGTCGATCATTGTTGTATTTCTATCATATGTATAAACTCAAGTGAGCAGACAGACATATATATATATATATATATATATATATATATATATATATATATATATATATATATATATATATATATATATATATATATGTCGTGTGGAGACGAGCCAGCTCTCCACTTTGCATCTCCTCCACAAAAAAACAATGCCCGCTGTAGACTTGAATTTCAGGTTGTGTTCTTTGGATGGAGTAGTCATTTTACTTTAATGTGCAAATGTGAGGCTTTATATCAAAGCATTTCTTGAATATGCATGAACTGCATGAAATGTCGTGACAGCTAACGGTTTCTGTGGCAACAAAGTGAGAGAACACATTTTCCTCAGATTTTAAGAGCGTGGGGTAGCTTCAGATTGGGCCTTTATTTCATCCTGTTTAGTTCCTGCAAATGCACACAGGAAATGACCTTAGATCCGTTAATGACAGGTGTTTAAAGCTAACACTGGGCATAGTCACAAGCGAAGTGAGCACCGTCTAGTTTAGTCATGCAAATATTTCCCTCCTGTGACCTGTCCAAATGACTTAGTCACTCTGTTTACTTGCTGCTACAGTAAGTGAGAGGAAGAGAACAGTTTAGGTGTGAACGATTAGTCTTTATTGTGGCTGCTTTTCACACAGATCGCCGGACTGCTCAAAGACAACGAGAAGATCCATGCCAGCCCTGCGGCAGCCCCGTCAGAAGACGACTCCGAAATCAAGAAGATCAAAAAGGTAACTGCTTAGAACCTAAGCTTCTCGCCTCCTTTTGTATATCTTTTCCCTGTTTTAGACAACAGGCTGCACTGTCTTTCGGTAGGTTCAGAGCTTTCTGAGAGGCTGGATCTGCAGGAGAAAATGGAAGACGATCATCCAGGATTACATCCGCTCGCCTCACGCAGAGAGCATGAGGAAGAGGAACCAGGTGGTGTTCAGCATGCTGGATTCAGAGGCCGAGTACGTCCAGCAGCTTCACATCCTGGTCAACAACTTCCTGAGGCCGCTACGAATGGCCGCCAGCTCCAAGAAGCCGCCGATTACACATGACGATGTCAGCAGCATTTTCCTCAACAGGTCTGTTCATTCTGTCTCCCTTAGTAGTTACCACAATTTTTTCTTTTCCTGGGAGTCGTTGTAATGCACCAGTGAAACATTTGCTCCATGAATACTTCAAACCCCTCCTTTTCCATTCTTCACGCTCACTTGACTTAACTCAGTTTTATTTATTTATTTTATACTTATTTATTTGTTTAATTTGTGATTTTTTTTTTGTGTGATTATTTTTAAATTATAGATAGCTAGATAGATGATAGACAGATATCAAACTATAAATATGTACTTTATATGATGCACACTTTCCGTTGGTTTAATTTAATTCATTTTAGATTTAAAGAATTAGTATTTTATTTAAATTGGCTATTCTTACCCCTTTTAAGCCACTTCAAAAGCAAACTCGTATAATTTTAGGTTTTAGGTAACGTCGTATAATTTCGATGTTTTGTGATTTATAGTTTCTCTAGGCGCTCAAGCACTCTTGAATCGCTGGTGGCACTAAGCAGCAGCTTAGCTCTTTTATTCTTTGGGGTTATAGGTTAAAAACGGATAATTTGTGTATCATGCATCATTGGGTATCGTTATCTGTGGTAGTTATGTGAAGAAATTTGGCTGTTCTTCAAGACGTTATCCAGTTTTTGCAAATGCAATGTTTAATTTTTGCAAAATTGTTGTCTCTTCAACAGCATGTAAAATAATATCTTCTGTGTTGCGTACATATCAGTTGTAATTAACCAGAGATTGAATGAGTCTCAATAGCATAGGCTGCATACAATGCATTTCTATTGCTGGCATAGCATTAGTATTGATTTTACTATGAAATGGGTGTTCCCATGGGTATTTTCGTTTGCCTGTGAACATTTCATTTTGTTCTTCAGCTTCTATTTCAAAGAAAAATTAGGTTGAAAGCCAAAATCAAACAGCAGAAATTTGTACTCCAGTTCTAAATTTGTCTTGAGATTTAAAGATTTTAAGTTACTTCTACTTTTTTGTACTAAATAAAGTGTTCTTTTGTATTTATTGTTTTATTTTAGTGAAACTATCATGTTCCTGCATCAGATATTTTACCAGGGTCTGAAGGCCAGAATAGCGAGCTGGCCAACATTAGTGCTGGGTAAGAAGCCTCTGTTTTACATTCATCATTTAATGTTAAATTCATTGCGAAGTAACTCGTTGAGAGGGCTCTGCACTGAATGGAGAATGACTGAACGTTATCATGTCTTCTGGGCCCTCTCTAAAGTTTATTACCTTCTTTGTTCTGCCACTGATATTTCCACAGCTGACCTCTTCGACATTCTTTTGCCCATGCTGAACATCTACCAAGAGTTTGTGAGGAACCACCAGTACAGCCTGCAGATCCTGGCTCACTGTAAACAGAACCGGGATTTTGACAAGCTGCTGAAGCAGTATGAGGCCAAACCCGACTGTGAAGAACGAACTCTGGAGACTTTCCTCACTTACCCAATGTTCCAGGTTAGTTTCTTTCTGTCATGAATAATCTTTTTCAGTATCCAGATACCAACCAGGCTTTGTTACCAGCGTTTTGCTTTAACCTGAGCCAAATTCTCCTTACAATTTGTAAGGATGTCCTTTCTGAATGAGACAGTTTTTCAAGTACAGTTTGTCCATGTTGCAGCTCAGTAAAACATTAGGTTATGAGGTACAGATTTTGTGAAGCTGGTCATGGCATCATGGTATGAAGGTGCCCGTGTAATGCAAGCGTATTAATGTTACTTCACAAATACCTAACGTCCAATCTCTTAAAAGCTTGGAAGGTGAGGCAGGAAAAATGGGATTTGTCCTTTTTCATGAAAGCAGTTACGGTGCAAATGATCTAGATTTGTGAGGCTACAGCCAGTCACCTGTCGGGCCTTTTTAAAAGGACCGTTCCATTTAAATACCGTTTCTGAGAACAACTTCTCAGATGGCTCTGTGTTAACACTACTACTGCAAATTACATTATCGTGTTGTTTCGGGGGTAGGCTTGACGGCGAGGTAGTGGTTAGCACTGTGGTCTTGCAGCAAGCATACTAGGGTTCGAATCCTAGCTTGGACTTTTTCTTCATGGAGTTTGCATGTTCTCCCTGTGCATGTGTGGGTTCTCTCCGGGTCCTCCTCCCACGGTCCCGAAACATGACCGCTAGGTTGACCGACTGGTCTTTTTGCTGAAAGACTCCAAGGTCCAAATGTTAAGACTTCTTCAATTGAGTTTGTTGGCTGAAATAAATGTGCTATTAAGAGATTTCTAAATACAGTCTTTTACATATTTACAGATGTATAAAGAATATTTTGCTGATTAAAATCCGTATTAGAAATGCAGTATACATTTATATGATGATGCAGTGGGTTGTTGGTTTTGCTCTTGTGACTAAATTTTACTTGGTAAATTTTAAATTCAGCATTTTTTTTCTAACTACGCCGCTGTTTCGTTGTACATCTACGTCAAGTATGACTCCTGCTGTACCTCTCCAGATTCCAAGATACATTCTGACACTCCATGAGCTTCTGGCCCACACACCTCACGAACACATAGAGAGAAACAGCCTGGACTATGCCAAATCTAAGCTGGAGGAGCTTTCAAGGTATTAATACAACAAAAACTCTGAACTTAGCATTGAATCGCTTCTGATCTTGAAGGTTATAGGTCCTGCTAAATCTGAGTGACAAAATTTCCTCTGCGCCAGAATAATGCACGATGAGGTGAGCGAGACGGAGAACATCAGGAAGAACCTGGCGATAGAGCGCATGATCATAGAGGGCTGCGAAGTCCTCCTTGACACCAGCCAGACGTTCGTGAGACAAGGTATCTTCCACCTCCATCACAACATAAGGGGGATTCTGGTCCCTCCATATTTCCAGACTGATGGCCTGAGCTCACAGGGTGCAAAGGGAATTGCTAGATGCTCTTTGGGGAAGTGCGTACATTACTCACAGGGAAAGTCTGTAATTTCCAAATGTAATTAGACTGTTCTGAGGCGAACTGATGATGAATCGGGAACTGTAAATGTCAGATGTCCCCAACAGGCCTTGTTGGGTGAGGAGAGGGCAAAAGGGGGTGGAAGCTGAGTTAATCCTTATCTTATGGACTACACGTGTTTATTACAAATTTTCCCTTCATTTAAATAAATCCTTGCCTCGCTTTAATGTAAAAAAATTTTGATTCAGCGCATAGCAATACAGAAAATATATTTTTAACTGTCTGCATACGTAAATGTTTGCAAAGATTTTCTTAGTACTTGGCAGAGTTAGCTTTTAAACTGACTCAGTCTTTTGTACAAGCTTCACCTCATAGTGTGCTTCAATATGTACGAAGCTCTTTCCTCATGATACCGCATATTCTGCGATGTGCATTTGCTATTCGGCACAACACCCACACAACATGGTTCTGCCACCTCCTGACTTCACAGCTGGGAAGGTGATTCTCTTCCTTTCAAATGTAACGTTGGACATTGTGGCCAAAAACCTCTATTTTATTTTTATCACAAGACATGTCTCCACAAATTAAGGTTTTGTCCCTGGGTGCATTTGTGAACTCCAATCGGATTTTTTTGCTTTTCGGTGTGATGGCTTCTTCCTTTCTGACTGGGTTTTCAGCCCGTGACAGAATAAGAGTTGTTTCAGCGTAGATAGTGACGCTCTCTTGCAAACTGCAGCCAGCACCTTCAAAAGGCCATTCGTTTTTGTTTTAGGGTTGTACTAAAACGCACCAAACATAGTTTCAACTCTAGGACACAGAACACATTTCCTGTCTAAAAGGACTGATTGCTGGATGTTCCCATGCAATGTATTCTTAAGTGGAATAAACTTATGTAGCACTTTTTCCATCATGCTGACCGCTTTTGAAGCACTTTTACACCATAGCCACTTTCACCCAAGTACAGCAAGACGCTCTAATGCACAAAGTATTAGGCAACTTGAGGTTAAGTGACCTTCCCTGGGGCACATTGACATGTAGCAAATAAGGAAACTAGAATTGAAGCCGCAGCTTTCCAGTTGAAAGACAACTAGTCTTACCAGTGAGCCGCCAGCACCCCCGCATATGATAGTTTGAATAGATTTATGTATGAACACCTTTGGGCATCAAGAAATTTTACCAAAGGATGAACCAGACTCGCGGGGGTCTCTTCCTGCTGTCTTGGTTGATTTATTTAGATTTCTCTTCATAATGTCACAACAGGTGCTGAGGGGTTGCCTAAGAATACAGATTAGCTGTTTTTCTGAATTTAATTCACAACATTTCATTTATCAGAACCTCACAAAGCAATGAAATCATTTTGGGCGCATGCGATCGATTGATCTGTGTGTGTAAAGATATGATTGTGTGTAGATAATGATATAAAAAAAATGTCACTCGTTATTTTGGAATCCACTAAACGGAGATAATTTGTTGATCCTAACTGATGTAAAACAGAAGAAACTTTATTATCTAATGTCAAATGATAAGAAAAATATGTTTTTTGTGTGTATTTTTACAGAGTATGTAAATATCTGGTTTCTATTTTAAATCTTTATCCCCTTTTCGAGTTTTTGAACTGTTTAAATGCGTTTCATATGCAGGGTCGTTAATCCAGGTACCAATGAGCGAGAAGGGCAAGATCACCCGTGGGCGACTGGGTTCACTGTCTCTAAAGAAGGAGGGGGAGAGGCAGTGCTTTCTCTTCTCCAAACATTTGATCATCTGCACCAGGGGTTC
The DNA here is from genome assembly GCA_037039145.1 of Fundulus diaphanus. Lineage (NCBI taxonomy): Eukaryota > Metazoa > Chordata > Actinopteri > Cyprinodontiformes > Fundulidae > Fundulus > Fundulus diaphanus. The sequence goes on from CM073134.1 coordinate 26,143,135, forward strand.
TGGAGGAAAGCTTCATCTCACGAAGGTGGGCCTGAGCTGCAAACCTAGCTAGAATTCTAACTTCTCCAAATTTCTAACTTGTACTGCAGCACCGGTAATGTCAAAGCTAAAAATGAGGTCCACATTTAACAGCACACACATACATAGTGGCTGTTAACAGTATTTACAACAATGAATGTTAAGCCATACAGTCTTATAAAAAGAAATTAGGATACCCCAAGGCAATCTGTGTTTTTAAGTGTATTTGGACACATGGATATTTAGTGTATTATTCAAGTATCTTTATTTAATCTTCATACACAATAAGGAAGAAAGCAAAAAATAACATTTTAAATGCTCTGTAAGATGTAAATAAAATGTGTATTTTTTTCTGATGAGGAACAAATTAGGCTTCCAATATTTCTTCCAACTTAAATTGGCTAAAATTGCACACCAGAGTATCACACATGATTCGATCCGAAGAGCCGTCTGAGAATTTCAAAAAGAGGATTGTAGCAGTTTACGACTCAGATAAGGGATTCATGATTTATAGAGGCCTTAAAAGAATTTGAGATCAGCTGTTCTACTGTATGGGAAGCAGTACAGAAGTGAAGCGCATTCGAACAAACTGCTACCATGCCCTGGTCTGGTCATCCACAAAGTTCAACATGAAAGAGATGTTTAAAAAAAAGAAGAAGCTTGATGTAGTTTTGCAAGGTACAGTTGACAATCATGGCATACTGACCGACTCCTACCAAAGAACGATGAAAGATGATCTTTAATCAAAAGGTAATTTAACAGTGCATTAGGCTATACACATTAACTCAACTGGGTTATTGCATATTTAGCTGTATTTTTTTCCCTTTCTCCTTCTAACACACTTATTTGTTTTTCAGCTAAATCGTACAGAACAGATGACACGGATGATGAAGGTGGCAATTGTTTTGAAATTATTTATTGTGGTCTTAGTTTATTGCATCAACAGAACCAGCCCATTTAACAGGGCCGCGTAGACTTTTAGATTCACTGTACGTGAGTGTCTGTGTAGTTATTGTTATAGTTGACAATTCAAACATCTGATTTGTGCTTGAGAGTCATAATCTTTAAGCATTTGATGAAAGCCATTGTCTTTTTTATTAATACTTCAAATAACAGTGATTAATTCTCAAATTCAAACTGTACATTTTGGGGCACACATGCAATATTTATCTGCATCACAGTAAGATAATACTGTGTGTGTGTGTGGGGGGGGGGGGGGGGGAGGGTTCATAATATCCCATGCATTTTCTCAATACTGGTTATGTTAACATCTTAGAAATGTAAATTCTAAAATTAATAGCATTCTTGCATGGATTGCTAATGATCATTGTTACACATAGGAGCATCATGTTGAGTGAAAAGAAGCCGGTGTGAAAAAGTAAATCTATTTTTTTTTCTACGTGCTATTTTTAGAACGGAGTGGTCTCGCTTATAGACTGCACTCTGATGGAGGAGCCTGAGGGGACAGATGACGAGTGTAAGTGTTTAATTCATGTTCCAGCTTGCAGCAATATGCATTATCTGCGCCATGTTTGAGGAGTTGTGAAACGTCTGATTGCCATAGTGCATAGTGAAGTAATAACGTTATATGATTACATAATGGAAGAGTTAAAATTCTGATCAAGTTGGCAGCACAACCAAGACGCACTCTTAAATCCAAATGTAAAGAGGATGATAATTATAGCAACGTTTTCAATACCTGCTGGAAATTTTCAGATGTTTCACTTCTTTCTTCGCACCATCTTTTTGTTTGCCAAAATTTTGTCTTTCCTGCAGTTTAGTGCCATTTTGCGCGACGATTATAGAACAGCACTGAAAATATTTTGTATCGCTTTCATTAAGCTATTATTGTTAAATATTTATTAGTTAGGAGCAAAGGGGATGGCACACCCATGTGTATTAGGACATTCCCTTTTAAAACAGGATTTTAATAACATTCTACAATAAAATGACAAATTGATTTGAAAATGATGTTTAAACTCCTCCATCTTATAGATGATGAGCACACTTAGAGCGGCTGGCAGAACAGTAGTCTCCTTCAATTAACTCTGTTTTTTAAAAAGCTTCCAACATCTCCTAATCCAGCATTTTCTATCACACATAGTGGTTGCTGTATTCCATCTAGCCTTCCTGTTGTCTGCTGTAACTCTTGTTCTCTCTCCCATTTTTGCAGGCTTAATGAAATGCAGACTTTTCTTGACATCATTGACAATACAATTTCCTTTGGACTAGCTTCTTACCTGTATGTGCTTGCTAGTTAATTTGAAACACCCCAGGGATGCTTAAAATATGTAACATTTAGGTGTATTCCATCAGTAACAGCTTAAACAGTAAAGAGTGTTGTCAGTGTGACCTGCTAGTGCTTAGTCTGGTGCATTTACTGACCGGCTGGTCACCTTTTTTAGGCTTGAGATCCGTTAGTTCTGGTTACCAGCTAATTTCTCAGTCCATGTCTCATCTTTGAGAAAAATAAATAAAATATGTTTTATCAGCTTTACTAGAGAGATTTGTGTTGTGAAGTCACTTCAGCGCCCTGTAATGTGATTTATTTACGCTGCACATTAGAGAAAATGACATCTAGTCTTTGTGCTCAACTCAAAGCTAAATCCGACAAGAGCGGCCAGGACATGGAGCACCTGGATTTCAAGATTGTTGTGGAGCCAAAGGACAGCCAGTCATTCACGATCATCCTGGTGGCCTCCTCCAGGCAGGAGAAGTCTGCGTGGACCAGTGACATCAGCCAGGCACGTCAACACACATAACAATCTCCGGCAGTGAGTTACGAAGCCGAGCGTGTCGGCTGAAAGCATTCATACAACTCGCCAACATTTCCTCTGTCTCATCTGCTTACTTCACTGCCCCTGTCCCGCAGTGCATAGACAACATCCGCTGCAATGGGCTGATGATGAACGCTTTTGAAGATAACTCCAAAGTCACAGTGCCACAGATGATAAAGTGAGATATATATTTATTTGCATTCAGTTCTGTGCATCTTGCCTGTTCTGAGCCGTTTCTCTTCTGATGTTTGGGTGCCACTCCTTTGCAAACAGATCGGATTCGAGTCTGTACTGCGATGACGTGGACATCCGATTCAGCAAGATGATGAACTCCTGCAAAGTGCTGCAGATTCGCTATGCCAGCGTCGAACGCTTGCTGGAAAGACTGACGGATCTCCGTTTCCTCTCGATCGACTTCCTGAACACTTTCCTGCACTCCTACCGTGTGTTCACCACCGCTGATGTGGTGCTGGATAAACTCATCACTATCTACAAGAAGCCCATCAGTGCCATCCCCGCCCAGTGAGTCATGAGGCATATTTGAACATATTTTGATGTTTTATTGTTGTCAACAAGACTTCTAATCCAAAACCAAACCAAACTTTGTGTCTGACACACCTGCAGCTCTCTCCTCATGGATAATTTGAAGTTAAATGCCTGGTTGCTGGCAAATCGTGTACCCCCTTAAACATGTCTTCGGTTTTGGCTTTTTAGTCACATTTAAACATTTCAAACCATCAAAGAAATTTTAATAACAGACAACGATAACCTAACAAAATACCAAATGCAGTTTGGTAATTCAATTACCAAAAATTTGGAAAAAAAGCAATCCAAACCGTCCTCGCCCCATCTTAAAAAGCAATTACGTTCAAGACCCAGTAACTGATTAGACTGCTATTGTCGGTAACAAGTACAGTCAAGCATTTGAGATAACTGGAAATGTGTCTTTCCTGTCCTTCAATAATGAAGTGTAATTATATCTTTTGGAAAGCTTAATCAGTTTCTCCAGCCATGCCAAGGCCTGCTAGCGCCAAAGAATGAAGAAATCTCTTAAGTAGAATCTGTCCCACAACTTGAAGTAGGTAAAAAGCAACACATCATTCCCAGAACAATAGATGCGAAACAAATTGACTTGTCTAGAGACAGGGTTACAAAGACATTTATAAGGTTTTAGCAATCCAACCAACCACTGGGTTAGGTTTAGCCAGCTGACCAAAATCCCTCCAAAAGCAAACTGGCGACCCTCAATATAACAAGAACATCATTTAAAGGACTGCAGGCTTTACTTGTCTCAGTTAAGGTCACTGTTAACAACTGGACAATAAGACAGAAAATCAGCAAAAATGGACGCATTGCATGGCCAAAACCACTGCTGACCAAAAAGAACACCAAAATGGATCTATATGATCCTCAAGACTTTTGAGGAAGTATTATATGGACTGATGAGAGAAAAGTTTTGAAAGATGTGCATCTTGGTAAAGCTGGTATAAAGCTCACACATCAGTTAAAAAAGGAACACCATCCCAATACTGAAACATGGTGGTGGTATTGTGGTGATCTGGGGCTGCTTTGATGCCAAAATGGGGACCTAGAAGACTTACCATAGTCAGTAGAATTATGACTTGTGCTTTCTGATAGAAAATCTGATGTCACAACCTCATGTACAGTTGGGTATTGCAGTAGCATGCCTACCACTGGATGGGGAGAAATTTAGAGTGGTATAGTAAAAGAACAGGAATCCAAATTAGGTGCTCTGGCATGACTTTTCTTCCCATTAATGCCTGAAACCATTTGTTGTAGCTGAATCAAAACAATCCCGCAAAGGACAGAGCGCCAAAATTCTTCTGTTGCCATTTGAAAGACTGACTGCTGGTTATCACAAAATTCATCTAATCATCTGAAGCATTGAAGAGTGACACAAAAAAAAGCAGAAACAAGAAATCTGTAAGAGGCCAGATACTTTTTCACAGCAAAAATATTTGTTTGAGCAGCTAGTGAGGACTCAGAGAAGCATCCAGTAAGGGCAGTGCTCCATATGTCCAGTATGTCTTTGTGTACTTTTGTATTTTATATGACCTTTTGGGGCAGTAACTCGGCCCAATTCCTTGTTTTTGACTGGGAGTGCCAAAACTCTGAGCTGTCGCTCTATGGCAACCATCTTTAATGCTGCAGGACCCCACCCTTCCCTTCCTTTCCTCTCTCCGTGTTTTTTAAAGATATCTGTAGCGTGAAATATAGACAGAAGTGTTGCATTGTGGGTTAACTCCCAGCACTGCATACCTAGAGGGAGGACCCAGCTGTGGGGTTCAGATCAGACGGAGCTCCCCGCGTCCACGCCCTGCAGTATGCTTTCCCATGGCGCTTGTAATGTCACTGTGAGACACCTACACTTGGCTGCTTGTGTCAGCAGTGGCCATGCGCACTATCACTTGCTGCGCTATTTATGGGAACCCGTGAGGTCGGCAGGAGGGTGGCAGGGAGTGGGAGAGGTTTACTGAAATGCTGCAGTCTGTATCCTGCTCTAAAATGTTGAGAGTTGGTCGCAATTACAGTTCTGATTGCTGGGTTCACTCGTTTGGCACGAAATATGTCAAGTACAGGTCATAAGTTTACATGCACTCGACAATAGAAGAATCTTATTGATTGATTTTTGTTGTTTGTTTTTAGGTGTTGGAATGATAATACACCAAAGAACTATGCATCTTTTTAAAAAACACGAATTTGAATAATAAGTTTTAATTAAGTGTGGCTTTTCTTCTATCCATGCAGGGTCAGAATTATACATACATAGTGAAATATATACATAAAACACCCTTTATATTTGTTTTACTGCATGTAAATGTTTAAATGTTTACTGCATGTCACTGCATATTTTTTACTGTCATCATCAAAGCTTCTGGCATTCATCTTATTGGATATTTTACCAACTGATGTTGCAGAAACGGTGAAGTTCATTTAAATTGATCGGTTTCTGGATTTTTAACATAATCCAGGTTCAACGGTCTGACCTAAACTGGACCTGAACTGGAAACAGCTGGAACCTCAGTATCAAATTGAAACACGTTTCACATCACCTCTGACTGAGCATGTGACCCAAAAGGAAGTCCCTTTTTCCAAACAAACCCACTAAAGCAGTGGTCTCAAACTGCAAAGGCCAGTGTCCCGAAACTTTTCCATGCATCTCCCTTTTTACACGCCTGACTTTAAACATCAGCTCCTTAGCAGAGCTCTGCAAAGCTTGACTGCCTGCTAGTGAGGCAGTTTAGCCATTTGATTTTGGTGAGTAGAGCAAAGGACACATTTAAAAGTTATAGGATACAAACCCTTGAAGATCTGAGTTTGAGACCTCTGCCTTAAAGCATGTCTCAAATGAAAAGTTCCCCACAAAGACAAGTCAAATATCTCTGGCAGAAAAGGTTTATGGTCAGTCAGACAGCAGCGTCAGACTTGGCTAAAGTGCCAAGAAGCATCTTTAGGAAAGGGTGAAGGTGAGACTTTTGGACTTAAGAACACTACTCCTATCAAAGATGGTGGTAGCAGCATCATGCTGGGAGGATGTTTTGCTACCAGTCGTACAGCTACATACCATAAAGCAGAAGGGATAATAAAGGATGACCGCATCCTAATTCCTCATCTTTATCTCATACCAGATGCTAGGTGGTTAAAATGTGGATACAGCTGAATGTACTGACAGGAAAATGAGCCCAAACACACATAAAACTTGGATTTGGTATAATTAAAGCTGCTGAAGATAAGCTTGTGGATATCCCTGACATAATAAACAACACTGAAACTTAGTGGGACTGTCTTAAAAACCCAGTAAGTGCCAATAAACTAACTATTTTAAATCAACTAATAATAATAGATGCACATCTTTCCCTGTAACCAAGTCTTCGGCACAAGGCTGTGATCATGACATTAGACTCTGCTAATATAGTCTTTTATTCCATATATTGGTCCTGGAAGTTTCAGGACGTGCTTATGTGCTTATGAATACAGGTGTATTGATGCTAAATAAAGTGATAATCATTTTCTGCTGGTATACAACTATAGTAAGCCCTTGAAATGAATACATTTTATCTGATTCTTCTCAGAAGTAAATTTCTGGAGTCTAAAATAGTTACACCTCTTCAACAAGCCAGGAATATCATAGGTTTGTTTTGGAAACCTGTTGATGAGTGGCTGAGGTGTGCCTCACCCAGGTACATTTATCCTAACATTACTTGTAGTGCATTTAAGCTTGTATGTATCATTTTGATCCTGTATAGATTTTGAGAAAAAATCACTATAAAGAGAAACTTTATAGAACTATACACTTATTGTTCCAAGATTTTATTGTAGAATAACACAAGCATTATTCCACCCCGATAAAAGAGGGGTTCTATTAAAAATGACATTCACAGAGATGATGAGTGTATGTAAACTTCTGACCGACACCATAGGTATTGTTTGTCCAATTAATCTCTTACCTGAAAAAAAGGCTATCATATCAACATGTTTCTTCATGCTAACATCAATGCAGGTCCCTGGAGTTATTCTTTGCCAGCAGTCAGAACAACAAACTCCTATATGGAGAGCCTCCGAGCTCTCCCAGAGCCAGCAGGAAGTTTTCCTCCCCACCTCCTCTTGCTATCGCCAAAAACTCATCCCCCAACCGCCGACGCAAGCTCTCTCTCAACATCCCCATCATCACTGGGGGCAAAGCTCTTGACCTGGCTGCCCTCAGCTGCTCCTCAAATGGCTATGCAAGCATGTATTCCACCATGTCGCCATTCAGCAAGACCACCTTGGACATCAACAAGCTTTACGTGTCCAGCCCGATCACAAGCAAGATCCCTGATGAGGGAGAAGACAAGAAGGACAAGGTTGAAGACGCATCCGTGTGCAAACAAGGTTGGTTGGCTGCGGGCAATCCCAGGAAAATGCTTCTTTTTGCTGTAATCATAATGTCTTTAGTGATCAAACCCTTGTTTTCGCTCAGATCTTTCTGTACGAGAAGAGAGCGACAATGATCAGAACCAGAGCGACGACGGGGACCCGGAAGCATCTCCCACCAAGTCGCCGAGCACTCCAAAAAACGTCAAATGCAAAAACTCCTCAGGTACATTGTGTCCGAAACCAGAAGTGTGACATAATCGCACATTAGGAGCACGATAGACTTGCATCGAGGTTGCACACTCTCTTTGTAGTGCCGTAATAAGCCCCTAAACCCTCAGAATTCATCCTGCAAACTATCAATGTTTTTTGGGTCGCAGTTATGTTTTTGTTTCTTCAGATGCTACAATAATCACTTTCAAGACTTAAAAAAAACCTCTCCCTTCATCAAGGCCTGAAATGTCCCGTGTGTTATTGGTAGAAATTAGCCTGAAATCGGCTGCAAATCCCAATGTGTTCATGGTCATGAGCATGAGAGGAGAAACCAAAGCTTGGCTACAGTAAGTGTTAAGAAAAACTTGTCATAGCAACTACATCAAAAGCGTGCTTTCCCTGCCACCCCCAGTAATGAGCCTGTTTTGTTGGCACCAGGATTATTTTCGCCTTCTAAATCTATTGCCAAAAAGAAGGGGAAAAAAATGCACACCAGATTTTCAACAGCAAAGCTCGAAAAACGGCATGTGAATTTAGTGAAACTGTTCATCAGGGCGACAGATTTGTGTCTGCGTATCTGAGCCCGTGATTCGAACGTGGCAGAGAGCAGAGGATCTGTTGATTTCACTGTTATGCTGATATTTGCTGGCTATATTTAGCAGCAACCATCTTAAATATCAAAGCCTCTTGAAGAGGAAAGTCTGGAGGGAAACTGTTCTGTCGGTCTTTAGTGCTCCCTAGTGGAGGCTTGAGCGAGGAAAACCAGGTTGCTCTGCAGTCTGAATAAATTCAAGTTATTTTTAGTCAAACGCAGTTACATAACAGTTTTTCTTTAAAAGTGATTTATTTTGACTATTTTAAAGGCATCTTGATTTGTTTTATTTATTTATTTATATATTTTGCAGAGTTTCCTCTGTTTTCCTACAACAATGGCATGGTAATGTCCTCGTGTCGAGAGCTCGACAACAACCGCAGTGCTCTGTCTGCTGCTTCGGCCTTTGCCATTGCCACCGCTGGAGCCAATGAGGGAACGCCTACCAAGGAAAAATATCGGCGAATGTCCCTCGCCAGCGCAGGTATGCATACCTTTTGGCTCAGGCTAAAGACTGTAAAAATATATTGCAGACTGGGGACACTTAGGCCCTTTTTTCTTTCCATCCATCCCTGATCACTTTTTAACCAGTGAGTTCACTACAAATATGTCAGTTTGAATGTGCTCTCCACTGTTTTTGTCTCACATTCACATCAAATTACGAAAGAAAAATGGTAGCACTTTAAATAAAGCAGAAAATGTTCAACTTAATATTTTCTTTTAGTGTCTAGAGCAAATTTGTGACACTCATATGCTCAGATTTTTTACAAGGTTTTAAATAAAGGTGAAACGGATCCGAAAAGATCCTCCATGAATTGTTCATTGTTCTTAAATGTTTGATTTAGGTCATTATTTTCTTCTACTGCTGACACAGTTTTAGATCTGTTTCCCTTCAATGCTAGTGTTAAGTTGAAGACAAAAGTGATAAAAAAAAAACTAAAACTCTTACTTAGTTTATATTAGTTTGTAATTGAAGTATCACAGCTGCATGACAGCTAAATTGATGCAATCTAGATAGTGGTGAGACATCTTTTGCATATTGATGTGTAGAAAAATTCAGTGTTTTGATTTTGTTAAATTAATTGAAATAATCACAATAAATTAGCAACTCTTTATTAATGGCCATTAGTTGATAAGATAAAAAAGCAATAACAATGCAGCACAAATCAACTCATCTATAAAGAAACTTCCTAATATAATCAGTGAATTAAATCATGCTTTGATGAGAGTCGCAATCTCAGTTTTATGTTTAACATTTCGAAATGATAGGTGATGTCTTCTCATCAGTCCGCTGCAGACAGTTCTAAGGCTGGCACAGTTGAACTTTTAAAGCTTTTTTTTTTTTCCAGTAATTTGGTTTTGATCTCTAGTTGTATTGGTGAGCACAGGAAGCCTGAATGAGGTCACATTGTAATGCTTATGAACAACTGGGTACAAGAGTTCCAGTACTCAGAATAGGTTAGTGGTACAAACAGGAAAAAAAGGCAGATACGCCTTTTCTGTTGGAGAAAGCCGAACTTTTTAGGTGACTTGGAAATGTCATACTGCTATAATGTAAACGTAAATGAAACTGAAAGTTGTGTTTAGGATGAGAGACGCCGAGAGTGTCTCAACAAAACAGCACATTTTGACGTTTTGCCCCCCCCCCCCTCCCCCAAAAAAATCAAGATCACATTTTACGTTAAGACATTAATCATCGAGGATCCCCATTCATTTTGTAGAGCTAGCTCTTACAACATCCTGTTTGTTTTGGGCCAAATGAGCTGCATGTCAGGTGATTAGGTTTTGTTTTACGAAACATTACATGGTTTGTTTTGCTGATACTGCGGGGAACTTTATTGCACCTAAACCAGGTACCTAATTTTACTAGCTCATCATTTATGGTTTATTTAAATACATGCTGCTTGAGTAGACATTGACCAACTTCCTCTATGAAGGTATACTGATGTTTTGCTAAAATCATGGTTTAAAGTCCTTTTAGCTGGAGAAAAGGCCGGATTGGCCAGAGATTTCTCCAGCAGCATATAGAGCAAATAGTTACTCAGTATTACCCTTCCTGCCAACAGGCTGGCTGAAAGAAGGCTACATGAGTCCCTCTCTAAAAAGAAAAATACATCTGGCTTTTTGAAAGTATTTGTGGACAAGAAAAACAAACTTGAAAGCTCAAGGGGTGCCACCGTGTGGAGGAATTGCTGTTTTAAAATTGCTGCTACTTGTGCAAATGGCCTGAATAATTAAACAGCTAATAAGAGCATCTTATACTTGTGTTACTCTATAAAGAGCAGAAGGGCAAAAACGAATAATATTGAGGAATATATTTATTTAACTAGTAAATTTAGTGGGTGTTTATTCATAACTGTTGCTTAGTATATATTAGTTTAAATGCTAGATACTATTCTCTAAAAGTATTATATCAGGAGTAGTTATATATATATATATATATATATATATATATATATATATATATATATATATATATATATATATACATACACACACACCTACCTACACATATACATACATAATTATATATACACATATACCCTCATACATATATACAAAAAACAAAAACACCAACAAAACTTTCCACCATACTTATCTATACCTTCTGAAAATAATTTCTTTGTACATTTTTTTGAAAAGGAATATGTTTGGGCATTGCTTTAGGTTCTCATTTAGTTTGTTCCACAATTTAACTCCGCAAATTGATAAACATAATCTTTTCCTTGTAGTTCTACATCTATTAGTCTTAAAATTTCCCCTTCCCCTTAAATCGTACCCTCCCTCCCTTTCAGAGAACATCTTTTGTATATTCCCAGGCAATAGGCTATGTCTTACTTTGAACATGAATACTACTGTTTGGTATTCAATTAAATCATAATATTTTAGTAATTTAGATTTTAGAAATAATGAGTTTGTATGATCCCGAAATTGTGAATTATTCTTATTGCTCTTTTTTGCATTATGACTAGTGGCTGTAGTGAGTGTTGATATGTGTTGATATGTGTGAATGAAGTACCATGAGAACCCCGTCCTCTCTCTTAATTCAATGTTAAAAAGATAACATCTTTTAGACACATAAAATGTGTTTAGGCTGTTAAATGGGTTAGCTCGGAGCTAAATTGGGTCTTGATTTATTTAGACGTATGGAGATTTCATCAACAAAATCAGGCATTATATAAAACAAAATAATCAGTGGATAGTTCACAAGTGCCTTAGATATAGTTGGTGTTGTGAAAGGTTTTTAGATTCCCTTTATATACTATTCTAGTATTTACATCAAAGTTTTGAGAAAAGCATATAAGTTCCATAAAAAAAGTTATTATTAACCAACAAATGTAAGTGTTACCCAGGGTATTGAAACCAGGCAGCTAGATGGATGCATTATAAGGTCTACGTCAGTATGAAAACAGGAGGCATCAACTTATTTAAATAATAACCCCACATAGCAAGAGAAGAAGCTGTCCCAAATACACAGGCTATTGGTCCTAGACACAGTCAACCTCTGCAACTTTGTTGTATGTCGGTCCATCAGTCAATCAGTCTGTATTTCTAGAGCAAATTTCATATATAACAAGGACAAAAGCAGTGCTTTAGGTGAGATTGAATCAGGAGGAAACAAAAAAGAAACAACAAAACAAACGAAGAATAAATAATGAGTTAAACAAGTCAAGCATGGAAAAGGAAATAAATGAGTAAACAGAACAGAAGTCCAAATGATAAAGTCCTGCTAACAGTAACTAAGATCACAAATAATTAAAACTATCTATTTAAAATAATAAGGCAAGACAAATATTAATGATTTTTAAAAATGTTGGACTACAAACAGTTCAGTTTACAGCTTAACTCGAACAGTCAAAGGAAATCTTAAACAAATGTGTTTCTAATCTTGATTTAAAGAAACTCAGGCTTTCAGCGCTTTTACTGTATTCTGGAAGATTGTTCCAGATAAGTGGTGCATAGGAACTGAATGCTGCTTCTCTGTGTTTGGTTCTGGTTCTGGGGATGCAGAGTCGGCTTGAATCTGAAGACCTGAGTGGTCTGAAAGGTTGACACACTGACAGCAAATCTGTGATGTATTTAGGTGCTTTATAGACTAAGAGAAGTATTTCAAAGTATATTCTCTGAGAATAGGGAGCCAGTGTAAGGACTTTAGAACTGGGGTGATAATAATATTCATAATATATAAATTATTTTGCCCATTGACCGCTGGAGATAGGTGACCCTGCATGGAAAAGCGGGTATAGAAAACGGATGGATGGATAAATTAGTGAAATGCATTTATTTATTAAAGGAAAATGAAATTGCACGTGCTTCAAACAAATTGTTTGGGGGCATATTCAGGGCATATGAGCAAAAATAACTGAGAATAACAAATGCATCCATCCATTGTCTATACCTGATTATCCATGCAGGGTTGTGTCTATCTCCAGTGGTCAATGGGCGAGAGGTGGGGTGCACCCTGGACAGGTCGCCAGTCGATCGCTGTGCAACAAAGAGACAAACGTGACAAACAGCCATGCACACACACCCTCGTATCTGAGGGCAATTTAGAGTAACCAACTAACCTAGCATTCATGTTTTTGGACTACGTGTGCACAGGGAGAACGTGAGAATGTAACGCGAGGCCAGGGTTCAAACCCAAAACCTTCTTGCAGCAGGTCAACTGTGCCAACTTAGTCCCCATGCAATTATAGTAAATGCAGTCATTTAAATTTTATATATATCCAAACCGCAAGGGATGTTAAAATGCACAATATCTTAAGAAAAGAAGGAATTGGGAAATAATCAGCTAAAAGCTAAACCAAAAGGATAGTTTGAGTGGTTTTCAGAAATGTTATAAATATTATAGTTTTCTGCTGTCCTCAGCTCTTCAGGAGGGTTGTTCCACAGCTGAAAACTATTTTAAGAAAACAAAAATGAAAACTCTTCACCCTGTTTTTTATTAATATTATTGTAACCTTGAGTTCTATTAAAAGCTATGTCTTTATATATATTTTGAACCAACCGTATTACTGTCATATAACAAGGAAGGGGAAGTCTGAGCTGCAAAGTTTCCCTCCATTTGCTCACTGAACCAGCAAAACAGCACAACACATGCACAAACACTTGCTTGGTAAAGCCAAATAAAGTAGAAAAAAAACACAGTTGCCATTTTCAAATACTTGATTTGATTTGAGATTTTTTGGGTCTGTTTATCTTTTTCTTATGTTTAAAGTTGTATGTATTTATTTATTCCAACCTCAGGCTTCCCAACAGACCAGAGAAATGGTGACAAAGAGTTTGTGATCAGACGAGCAGCAACCAACAGAGTCCTGAATGTGCTGAGGCACTGGGTGTCCAAACATTTTCCGGTAAATGCTCATTTCAGGACACATTTATATGCACCATTTCTATCTGTAGAGTAGCCATTTTGCTGAACAAACACTAAGCAGTTTAAAACTAATGGGCAGCACACATGGATGAAATGAGAGAAAGGTCTTCTATTTCAACCCACATCATTAATCTTTGTAAAGTTGTCTGGACACGTGTTTCTGTGTGTCTCTGAAGGACTTTGAGAGTAACAACGAGCTGAAGACAAAGGTTATTGCCTTCCTGGAGGAAGTGATGCATGACCCTGAGCTGCTGACACAGGAGAGGAAAGCAGCAGCCAACATCATCAGGTATCACTGGCCGCTGCTACAACCAGGAGATTAATGGGGTTTTATTCTTTAATTATCTATTGAATATATTTCTGGCCGAAGTCACAATTCACAGAGATGGAATTTTGATTCTTTAGTTAAAAAAAAAAATGAACAGGGATTAGAAACTTAATTTTTTATTATCAGTGAAGGCTGATTTTTACTCTAAGGTCATAAGGTGAAGAGCAGAAAAATACTGAAATATGACAACATTTCAAAACACATACAGACAAAATTCAGGAAATGCAGTTTTTTAACAAAAATATAAAAACTAAAAATCTCCTGAAAAGTGTTTCATGATCTATTGATAATCCCCAAAGTTTTTTTTCTCATCCTACACCTGAATTAATTGCCAAAAAAAGCATATACACAAACACACACACACACACACACAACACAACATCCTTTTTGGAGACAGACCCAGTGCAGGTTGATGCTGACTTTTTTCCCTTTTCAGGACTTTAACCCAGGAAGATCACAGTGACAACCAGATCACCATGGAAGACGTGACACAACTGGTGAGTCGCGTCGGTTGCTTTATGTATCCGCGATTTTGTTTTACCCCTCTCCAAGAAACAGATTATTTTGGACTAAATGAGCTTTTGTACGACTAAATTCTCGAAAACGTAACACAATGTTTTAGTCCAGTTCGTATTCTTTTTGTTTCGTTTTCATACCACATTAATTGTGGTTTTATAGGGTTTTTTGTTTTTTATTTGTATCGCCTGTTTTTAAGCTGGTATTTTCCAAGCCTTGTAGAAACCCATGAAATAACCAAGGGGACATGATTAGTCCAAATGTAAGCGTATGCTGATTGGTCAAACAACTTGAATGCTCGTTCTTCACCTGACCTAGTTAACAGTTTATTTATACTATAATCAACAGCTTCTTGTGCCTGAATCAGCCGTGAACACTAGTAATGGCCAGATCAGACGCAGTAAAGCTTTTCATCTGTTTTGTTCACTCGTGGGCCAAAGTCTCAATGTTCTTCGTTTTGTTCCACGGTGCCATCAAGTGGCCAAACATTGCAAAATGGGCTTTGACAAGTGAAGCTTTGGGTTGAATTGTGCTTAAAGTGTAACTCATCCCGATGTAAAGGCATAACCTCGCCCGCACATACATCTTGGAAAAAGGAAACCAAAGTGGGCGGTTCCAGAGACATGGATGAGCGGTGGGAGTTTTAAGCAGTGCTCCTACCTGCAACGGTCAGGATGAGGGAAAGGCAGCTGCTGAAACATGATGTGACCAGGAGGACATCTGTTGGTTTTGCCATAGAATTGTCTTTTGAGGTCAACGATTTTTCACTCGCAACGCTATGATGACGAAAGCATGTACCTTTCGAACCAATGGGAAACTTCAACTGCAATGGCCACCGTTCAACCCTAAGACTAAGATTGTTTTAAGACAAATATTACAGAACTAAACAAGTTCACATAAAAATTTAAACAATTACACACTAACATTAAAGCAGCACCCGTAAGCCCAGTTTATACAGTTTATCTGCAAAAATAATTTAATTTGGGGGAGAGTTATAGTTTAAATGATGATTGCAGTACACAAAATTAGACTTAATAATATAGTGTCTGGGTTTCTTATAGAATGAGGACAAAGTCAGTGGAGAAAACTGAAATAAATTGGGAATAGAGAGAATGTGATGTGAATGTTTTTTTGTTGTTGTTTTGTGTGTGTTGCTGCCTGTTACTTTTCATTTTTAGAGGTGTCAAAAGTATTCACATCTATTACTCAAGTAGAAGTATAGATAATAGGGTTTGAAAATACTTCTGTAGAAGAACAAGTATCAACTCAAACCTTTTACTCAAGTAAAAGTATAAATGTACCGGCTATAAAACCACCCCCATTGTATAGTATGATGATTATATTGAAAATCTAATCGTGATTGATTTTCACGAATTGATTTTCATGAATTGAAATCCATGTGGGAATCACACTTGGATTTCATTTTTGTAAATGAAAATCTAAAAGATTTGGCATACATATGTATTCAGCTCCTTTTGATCTGATATCCAAATATAAAATACAGTGCAGCCAAATGTCATTATCAGTCACCAAGACACCAAATGGAGTCCACCTGTTCTCTGAAGGCCTTACGGGATCGTCTATCTGTGGCAAGCCTTGAAAATTGAAACAAACACTCTACATCCAATCTGAGGAATTTTGCTGAAAATAATAAGCAAAAACTCCAGTCTCTGGTTATTTAAAGTTTATATAAATATCCAAAAAGATCTTGAGCGATAATAAAATTTGGTTGTCCAAAACATTTAATATCCCTAAGAAATATATTACGAGTTTATTTTATGTTTTAATTTTTAACTGATGTTAGAACTTCTTTCTCTAACTTAGGTTGGAGGGGGGAAAGCCGAACCGTTTGAGAGCCACTCTGCCATGGAAATTGCAGAGCAGCTAACTCTGCTTGACCACCTGGTGTTTAAAGTCATCCCATATGAGTAAGCACCATAATAAAGCTGTACACATCTGTGACCAACACAGCATAGTTTTAGTCATTTAACTAAATTCTGCAGACTCATTTTTCAAGTCCACCCCGACTTGATTTATTTTAAATTACAGGGAGTTCTTCGGTCAAGGTTGGATGAAGAATGACAAAAATGAGAAGACACCGTACATCATGAGAACCACAAAGCACTTCAATGATGTACGTTATATCAACACTACTGGCATCTTGATCTGATTTTACTTTAAAAAAATCGTATTTTCTTTTTTTTTTTTCTGAAGACAAGCAACCTGATCGCCACAGAAATCCTGCGGTGTGACGATTTGGTCACCCGAGTGGCTGTCATAGAGAAATGGGTGGCTGTGGCTGACATCTGCCGCTGTTTGCATAACTACAACGCTGTGCTTGAAATCACCTCCTCCCTAAACCGCAGCTCTGTTTTCCGCCTCAAGAAGACTTGGCTCAAGGTTTCCAAACAGGTACTTGTTTCTGCAAATGTTGCTCCAGCTTTTCAATGAGACTCTTACTGTGAAATACATGTATTATTACCATTTCTCCATAGACAAAAGCACTTATTGATAAGCTCCAAAAGCTCGTTTCATCAGAGGGGAGGTTCAAGAACCTCAGAGAAGCTCTGAAGAAGTAAGTTTTGTTCATGCACCCCTTATTGAAGGACAAAATAGAGTAGAGAAGTTGCATGATGGGAGTGTCTTTTCCTTCCACCAGCTGTGATCCTCCCTGTGTGCCATATCTGGGGATGTACCTCACTGATTTGGCTTTCATTGAAGAAGGAACGCCAAACTACACTGAAGACAATTTGGTTAACTTCTCAAAGATGAGAATGGTGAGCTATTTGGGGATGTGTTACATGACATGCAAAACAGAGCTTTGCGTGTCGAAAGTAACAGCTTCCTCTTTTTGTCTTTTTTTAGATATCTCACATCATCAGAGAAATCAGGCAGTTTCAGCAAACAGCATATAAGATTGACCTGCAACCAAAGGTAATTCACTGGCACAACTGAAGCCTGTGGATTCAGGCTTTTGAACCCTAAAATTAGCTTTTTCTTAAACTGAGAGACCTATTGATGTATCTATAGGTCTACTATAAATGGACTTAAAAAAAGAATAGGACTAGTTATTGAAGGGTTGCGAGTTTAAGTAGGCTTCTACTCCTTTTTGTTGGGTAAGGGTTTGGAATTCACAAAGTATTTAAATAAAATTAATTGAAATAAATTCAATTTTGACCTGTTTTACCGAAGGGACGTTTTTTTTTTTGTCACATGCTAGCTATGCTAACATTACATGCTAACACTACAACGCTGATATTTGAGAGCAACTTAAAAAGGTCAGCAAAGTTTGTGTATCTGCAACAATGAAGTAGTAAACCTCCGGACGACATAACTTCACTGCTTATCTGCTTAAATATTAGCTTCATGGACGCCAACAGCCCAATGAGGAAGTTCTGTTGGTCTCAGATCCCCAGTCGAGATGTGCTTCCCAGGTACACACAGTTCTCCACCAATGCTCCGCTCTACTGTGATACGAAACAACAACGCAGGAAAATCTTAATCAGCTGATGGCTCAGTTGGCTAATAAATGAAGCAGCGACGCCTTTAAATGTTAATGTTCAATTCAAACTGTTGTAGGTCACTGAAACTTCATTACGTTAAGTTTATAGTCCAACTTGTCTTGACCTACTGCTACTATTCAACTGCAGTGTACTTTATCAATTTTATCAAGTCCTGAGAACCCCTAAGTGCTTTACCCTACATTCAGTCATTCACACGCTGACGGTGGTGAGCTACGTTGCATTCACAGCTGCTCTGGGGCAGACAGACAGAAGCGAGGCTGCCATACAATCTGAATTAAAGAAACAACTACTCAAAACTTTAATATTCACAGCTGTCCTTTGAATAAATTGTTGAAAACCTTTTAGCTTCTGCTTCAAACCTCCAAGATATGAAATTAACAATATCATGCACCTGGAAAGAAGCAGCTCCTCTGTTCAGATTGGAAATCCAAGAAGAAGCCTTCTGTCCTTTTTCAATTCAGAAAAACAGCCTGTCTGCAGATTTGCAGCATCAGTGTGGCCGAGCAATTACTACCACTATCCTAAGGGCTGTGAGGTCCAAATAATTCACCCTCTGCTGGGTCTCATTTACAATTCGCCCCAAAAGAGGGCTTAGAGTAAGAGCAATTTCACATTTCAATGTATAACACAAAAAGCAACAGGTTACCTTTTCCAAAGTAGAAGGTTCTGAACCACCACTTGGAGCTAAGCTTGGAGAGGGTGCTCTGTGGACGAGTCGATTCCAACTCCAGTGGACTTCAGCGTGAACCCATAATGCATGCGAGCAGTTATTGAAGTTGCATGGCTGGTTAGTAAAAGTGCCTGGATGTGCCAATACTCAGCATCGTGAACCAGCTTTAAACACCAGCCAAAGTATAGCAAGAAAGTAGCTTACAATATTTTTATCCTTTCCACACAGGATACCTTTAACCATCATTTACAGAAATATGGTACCAAAAATAATGCTGTTTGGCTGAATTTTGCAACAGGGAAAACTGGGAACATTGAATAAACAGGACCAGGATATGTTGTGAGTGTTACATGACTGCCTCCCAGCAGATATTAAGTGGTATAAAGTGGTCTTTGTATGCAATGGTCAAGATAAACTCAAGTAATTTTAGTCTGGGACACATATTCTGATGCACTTGGGAAGCAAAGGCTGGTTGGTAGAATCTAATAATAGAGAGGAGCTCATAAAGCGGAAAATGTTGAAAACCTAAAGTTATTCTTTCTAATAACTGAAAGTTTTTTAGTGCTTTCTCTTAATGGGTAAGTAGCCCCTTAAGAATGATGCTCATTCTGATAACCTTCCACATATGAAAATACTAAAAGGATCCATTAGAAATACCCAAGTGACTATTTTGATATTAAAACCAGAACCTGGGGTATGGAAGAAGTGTGTTTTTTAAAGAGGATTTATTTCTGAAATTCAATCTACGGATGGTTCAGTTACAGACTTTAACATTTGCTCTTTTTTGGTCTGTTCCAGGTAGCCCAGTACCTACTGGACAAGAGCTTCGTTCTTGATGAGGAAAGCATGTATGAAGCCTCACTCAGAATTGAGCCTAAAGTGCCCAACTAATGGGGAAAGTGGTCCTCCACACTTAGTTTTCTTTGTTAATATTACATATAAGTTACCATTCATATTTCCATTTGTATAGCTGTACATGTTAAATATTTGTTCTTCTGTACAGTAGATGTTTAAAGTTGTTTGATGACACAAAACACTGATGTTTTTTTTCTTTTTTTTTTCTTTCTTGTCATGTTGACACCTGCTTTAGAGACTTTTCTTTTAACTGAGTAATTTAATGATAGTAATAATAATAATAATAATAATAATAATAGAGGTCACTGTAGTTGCATGCAACCGTGTTTCTTAGTGACCAATGACATTATTTTGCATCATATACTACTGTGTCGAATTTGCACTTTCTGAGCACTAATGCTGCTGGCTGTTGTTCAGCAGGCTTGAGTTTTATTGTTCGTTGAAGTTCTCTGCAACCAATGTAGCATTGTATAAATAAATTGCAAAAAATAAAAATTTAAAAAATCAGGTAAAAGAGCCCGGAGGAATAGTATTAGAGGAATAGTAAAATAGTATTTTAAAAGAGGGAACAATGATCAGTGGAAATGACAGCAAGATATCCAAAGCATTTGTGTTTCTGTGCTTCCCAAACCAAAAAAAGGAAGATATTTATGTCTTCATTTTTGTTTATTTGTCTAGACTGTGGTCCCAACTCTTTCCTATCAGTTCCAACCATTTTTATTATGAAACAACCTAATCCGACTGATTAGGAATGAAGTTTAGATGGAGCTTTGTATTTAGTCATGTTATGGTTTGAAAATGCTCACGTAATCCTCCTCACCTCTACTAAGGTACACATAGTTGTGTATCTTATTTTTTTTCTAAAATTATTCTAAGCTCTATGGCTTGTTTGGCATTCAAAAGTAGCTTGCTGATGATCACACTGCAAGTCTGATCTCTTTTAGAAACAGCACTAGCCAATGACAACGTTACTGTCCGCAAACCTCACAAGGTTCTGCTATGGAGAGGTTTTCTTGAACATAGAGGTGCTCCTACGTTGTAGAGCAGTGGTTCCGGCATTTTCCAGCTTCTAAAACATGCAATAACAGTAAGCCTATATTGACTCTGGTTGGAGTTCATAAACATTTCTTAAACCATGTTCTGGGTGAATACTCGATTCTGATTGGCTGCGGGAGGTCTGTTAAAAAGTGCCTATAAAAAAGTTTGTTAGCTGGTAACGACAAGACAGTTGATGCTGATTACCTTGGCAACACGTCACAACGAGATTTTGAATAGTTCTCTCAGCCGCTTCTTGTGAAAATCTTATGATTTTAACAGTGAGAATATAAGAAAGAATTTAAGAGAGATTTTAAGAAAGTATTAATAATTGATTTAATATTTATTTATTTCGTAAGTGACCATGGTATAAGCAGGATAATGCCCTACGAGTTGTCCATTATCAGAAATTAATGGACGGTTCATGCCTCCGCGTCATCCATTAATTTTTGAAAATGGACACCACGTCAGTCATTATCCCTTGCTCATATGCCAGTTACACAAAGGTATACTGGGAAGTGTGACAACCAAAACAATTAATACTTTTTTCACATTTCTCAATTTTATTCTTTTCTGATTTGTAATAAGAAAAAAACAAACTCTAAAATAGCAACATTTTTAGGTGATAAAATATAAAAAGTTGCTAAACTCGATTAAAGGGCATATATCATCAGTTTTTACAACTTTTCAACTTTTTCAATTTTGTTCAGGCTTGTAGCTGAAAAATACATATTCAGTTTAATGACCAAATTCAAGAAAATTGTTCAAACAGCTGAAAAATAAAACATGCATAAAGCACCCATACCCACAATCAAAGGTTGCCAAAGAGAGACCATGTTAACCATGCAATGGTAAACTCGTACATGTCAATGCATAACAAAATGGCTACCCATAACAAAACATAACTAAGTCTTCAGGACAAATCTGAGTTCATCAGACAAAGGTAGATTGATCCGTGATAAGGAGGAAATAAGAAAAAATGTGATAGATGGCACGTCATGTGACCTAGAGCGATGCTTTGCAGCAGTCTGAGCTCCGCTTAAACATGAGACCTAACCTTACATGCTTCTACTTTTCTCATCCTCGAATCAAAGTTTGTCATGGCCATGGTTATTATTACAAAATACAGTAAATATAGTTTGCAAACCTGCATGCTAGCTCTTCTCCTGTGTTGAAGTTCCTACAGTCTTTCATAATCAGATGATTGAGCCTGTTGTCTGCCCTGTCCTTCTCTTCCACTGTTTCTGGAGCTCCCCCTCCCCCTCCCTCTCCCTCTCCCCTGGCTCTGCCTCATCCTCTCCCTGTTTCAATGGGAGACTCTGAGTATAATCAAGAGGTGTGAATGTGGCCTGATCTTTACAAGTAACTCGATTACTTCTCAATCTGCTGGTCCAAGATGGTCTGCTATCAGATTCCAAAACATGGAGACTATTTAATTTTGCAACTGCGCAGCGTTAGTGGCCTTCAGCCTGAACTCCCCTTAAACATGAGAACTAACCTTACATGCTTCTATTTTTCTCATCCACACATCCATCTGGGATTGCTCCATTGGAGATGTATTTCAGAACGACATCCATCTGGTGAGAGTCAGGTTACCACTACAGCAAATCAGCTGTCAAAACCTAATTTTGCTGTTTTCAGCTGATTTATTTGTACCAACAGAGGACACATGAAAATAAAAAGCTGTTTTGTCCCTGTCAGAGCTGTCTGTCATTGTATGAACCATGTTGTGTTTTCATCATTTAGCTTTGGATTGTTCCTTCTCTTAAATCTAAATTCCTATTGATTCTAACCACAAGGAAAACATGACTTTCCAGTAAAGAGTGTTTTTGGTCGCTGAGGAGAGATCCATTGTCTCTGACTATGTTTGCTGTCATTTAACTCAACACAATTTCCTGAATTTATCATCTTTGAAGCAAAAATGCTCACAATATTCTCTTTCTGTGTCACCAAGAATTAGCCACACAGCCATTTAATTACATTCCCACTAAAAAGTTTTTGTTTTTTTGTCAAGATGTTGTCAAAACAAACACGTCATCATCCAATATGGTAGTAAATTCCTATTTTAGTTTTAGGTTTTTCTCTTCTTTTTTCTTTTTTCTTGCCAGAAAGTTGCGTTTTAAAATTACTCTACCATCTTGAAAACCAATGTAAATGCAGATTGGGAATATTTTATAGTTTCAAAATCTGTCGGTGTTCTGGCTTTAGAATATGATGATATATGCTCTTTATTAAACATCTGGTAGTCTGTGGAGTTTCTTTCTATCTTTTATTTTAATCCCTCAATTTTTTTACTGTCTGGTAGATGTTGTAAAGGCTTGTTACGGCCATCGGTCCAGGAGTTGCAGGCTTCAGCTCTGAGATACATGTTTTCATTAACCTAAAATTGACAAAAACCTATGTGTGTTTTGACAGTAAGGTGTACTAATCTTTTTTTATGAGGTGCCCAAGACCTCTTTGAACAGCTCAATTTATTTCAGAGATTCAGCTGCAAGCTGTGTTAAAAATTACAGCAATTAAGAAGGTTAATGTTCTTATATATTGGAATTATTTAAAGTTAGAAAACAGATTTCTGCTACTTGATTTAACACAATGGTACAGTTTGGTCAAATTTCCTGTCTTAAAAAAATCACTAAAAAGACCACATGCAGTTGTACCTTCAAGTTTGGGTTCTACTTCTGTAGAGTGGTTGTTGCTCTTCTGTAAGTAAAAAGACAATCTGTCCTTCTTGCTGTTCCAGTGATTGTGGAACGTGACTGTACATCACTCTGTTATATGCATTGCTGTTAAAAACTATGATCAAATGTATGTGAATGACCTCTGCCTGCAGCATTCAAACACTATTTTTGTAGTAGTATACAAGAGAGTGAACCTGCTCTTTATATGAACCTGGGGAAGTATTTTGTACTTTGTTGTTAATTCACTTCACTGAGACATGCTGTACATTTTGTACATGCGAGCTGGCATATTTCTCAATGTGGAACAGTGTAATCCTTTCGAATACAAGCTCTATGTAAAATGCTACAACAGTGTGGTCTTGAAACCATGACTTAGAAGTAGAGACACAACTTCAAAGTGTTTTGCATTTATACTGTAATCCTGTTTATAATCATTTCTGTTAGCAGAAATATAGTAATGTAGTGCTTATTCTGTGAATATCTGTATGTATTTTTACTATGTATGTACAGTACACTTTTACGGCTCATGTAGTAGGCATGCAACACCTTCACAGACAGAATTAAACTATTTACTGATACTGTATACACCTATACCTTCACATAATCTTCTAAGGTATTTAAACAAATAAACATTTTTGCTGTTAGCAATACCCAGTGGTATGAAAATTATCTTTCAACCCTCTCGATTCCACAGCTTAAGAAATATTCCCACTTTTGTAAGAAAAGCAAATGATTAAAAAAAGAGAATTATGAAGATGAACATGACAACAGATAAACAAAAATATGTTTCCCAATTACCTCTTGTTAATAAATACATTTTATCTCAGGAGGATGTCGTCTCAAGTGTTTTTGTAGTTCTATTGGTTGTGCACGTTCAATTTTGTAATAAAAAATAAAATACAGTTATTTATAGGGATTCTTGCATGGAAACCAGGAAACATTTTTTAATAGAAAAATTCAAGAGTAATGATGCCTTTTATAGAAGACTTTGATATTCTAAATTAGTAAAATCAGACTAAGTATGGCTGGAACTAAATATATAAACCTCCACCATCAACATCAAAACAAGACGAATAATACAGACCACCACAAACTGGGGTTACAAATTGGGTAAAAAAGGCAAACTGAACTCGAACCTTTGAGTTTTTACTTTTTTTTAATAAATAGATATTAACTATTTGGGCCAGAATGAAAATATAAAAAATGACTACCTGTTCAAACCACAATTACATCACATCACAACACTATTAGCGATCACCTGTGAGTAAAAAAAAAAAGTCCCCACAACAGGTAAAAAATAACAAATGGCTGTTACAAAAGCTGCTGTGGCACCAGGCTCCATTTTTTTATGCAAAATCGTTTTACAGGTTCAAAGTGACAAAATGACCACCAATACCATTAATGACATGTTTGACACCACCACATGACATTAATGACACCACCATTAATGACATGTTTTCTTCTAAAAGTAAGTTGTGCGCTAGGCGCCATTTAGTTTTATTTACACTTTAAAGAGCTCAGCATCAGGCACCTTATTATGTTCTTCTTTGTTGATGTATACTATAGGACTACAAAGTGGCAAAGGTACCATCACTGCCACCTGGGCTGGAATGCTAGCTTGTGCCTTAACAGTTAAATCAAAAATGATTCATACCCAAGGCAGATTTCAATTAGAGATTGTTTAAGGAGTTGTTTTTTTAAGAAATGAGGAAGACATTCCTTTTACATCGTTATATTATCTGTGGAGAAATCTTATTTTGAAAAAAATTAATGCATTGCTTTTTGGTTTTTTTACATTTTATTAGAAAATGGGAAGAGTTTTAGTGGGATTAAGGCAATCAAACTCCTCTTAAAAGGGCCTTCCAGGCAGTTTCCACACATTTGAAGGCCTTCTTGCCATCACCATAATCTTTAGCTCCCTGGCCTCCCCAGATTTTCTGTCAAGCTCAAGTCAAGAGTCTAGCTGGGCTACTCCAAAATGTTAAAACCACTTAGATCTGGATGAAATATGTTGGTAAAATGAAAAGATTATTTTAAACTTAAAACCGGCAGGAGTATGACTAATTTTTGGGTTAAGAGTACATCACTGTAAGAACAGTTTTGTGCACATTGAAGGATTTACAACAAATAAATCACCTGATTTAAGAATTTGCACACTTTTTTCCAGCTTGTAGATTAAAAACCTGCAGGAAACATCAAATAAGGTTTGGCCAGTATTTGAATTGGCCAACTTGAATCTACTTAAGTGGATGTTGTTTTGCCAAAAAAAAAGTATATTTTTTTTATTTATTTTTTTTTTTATTTTATTTGATGTTTTTGAAGTCCTAAAGTGAACCACCGCAGCAGTAGGGTTGCACCTTTCCTGGCCCAGCTATGACTCGGCAGATGAAAACTTGACATTACCTGCCGCAGTTATATAGCTGTCCTCCATGGTTACAGACTGTCACGGGGAGAGCTGTGTTTTGATTGGTGCCTAATTCCGACAACACGATGACGTCACAAACTGCGGGACGTTTCATGTTACACATTTGGGTAGCGTTTCACCTCGTGACCCATCTCATCTGTTTTCTGTCCACCTTCACCTCTCCGGGCTGCTGCGCTAAGGAGGGACCATGACGAGGCTCTGGCTCCTGCTTTGCTTCTTGTCCCTGGCTTCAGCTTTTTACCTGTCTGAGCGAGGTAAGCCTTCACAATAGCGACACTGACACCATAGAGGCTTTTATTGTTCGCTTTTGCATAACTTTCACTTTCATTATTCCGCCATGGAATCATGTTGCTTTAAAGTGTTGTATTTTCTGCACCCGACTCATTTTAATGCTGTGTGACTTATTTTCAGATGAGTTTCATTTCAAGTCATGGTTGGCGCAGGTGGGTCTGTTTATAGCCTGTACTCCGGCTAAAAAAAGTTTGTGCAAAATTATGCGGAAGCTTTTTGAGGTGGCAAATCACTGCAACACTGACAATAAACCTCACTCCCTTACATGTACAGTACAACAAAGCATACAACTTCAAGGAGTACTACCGAAGACTCCAGATATTCACAGAGAACAAGAGGAGGATCGACAAACACAATGAAGGGAATCACTCTTTCACAAGTAGGAACTTTTTTTTCCCCTTCCATTAATTTATTTACTTCTTGTCATATTTGACCCTCTAAATCACGTTCTGTTTTAATCTCTCCGTGAAGTGGGACTCAACCAATTTTCAGACATGACTTTTAATGAGTTTCGAAAGGCTTTCCTCATGTCTGAGCCACAGGTAATGTCATTTGCACAAAACTTTGCTCGCAAGGAGCGTTGTGTGGCGGACAACGAGTTAACATCTGTTGCGAATTGCAGAACTGCTCTGCCACCAAGGGAAACTACCTCAGCAGTAACGGACCACAGCCGGATTCCATTGACTGGAGAAAGAAGGGGAATTATATAACACCAGTTAAGAATCAGGTGAAGATGAATTCAAACATTCACAATTTTGATTTTTGATAGATTTATTTATTTTAGTTCTTGGAGCTGGGTTTCTTAACCTGATAGAGGCAGCGCATGCAAAAAGTTTTGATCTTCACAAGCGAGACACTAACATCTAAAAACTCAGCTTTCTTTGAGGATGTTCAAGAACAAAAAAACCAACCACATCGCACATTTCTGTCATTTCTTTTTTTTATTATTCTACTCTTGGGATTTAGATATTTAGTGTCCCATAGATACAATAACATGACTATTTAAACTTAAGGGTTTCTTCACCTTTCCCTTCCGATTTTTTGATTTGAAGAAGTTCTAACTTTTGTGTACATCAAAAATACAGCTGCACAGTATAATGAATCACAATAATCATATATTTCTGCAGGTTCAGAAATGCACAGACTGACTTTTAGCTAGGAACAAAGTACACTCTGTATTACAGAGAGTAGGCGCGAGTATTGTAGGGCAGTCCAGGGATATCCCCAATCCCCCCCACCCCAACCACCCACCCCCCAAAAAACATTTGAAATTTAGACTCTCTGAAATGCTATTTCCCTCATTTTGAGGTGGAATGCAGCAAATTTTTTGTCTTTGCTACACCACTACTCTCCTCATCCTCATCCTGAGGATGGGAGGTATCTTCATGTATCTTAGTACATGCAAGCCAAAGGGCGGTTATACCACTACAGATACAGACACGGTTGGATAGCTATTTGCAATTAGCCTTCTGGCAGGAACTTGCAAAAAACTTCTAAATAAAGTATCAATTAGACAAGTTAAATGAGGTTGTGTAACTTTCTTATTCAACAAGGTCATCTCTAGTATTGCAACTTTCTTGTTCAACGAACTCAACAACAATTTTCCAACAACTTCAAATGAAGTTTCACAACTTTTTTTGTCTTAGTCTAACAACCATATAATGTTTCATAACATAAGAAGTTAAGAACACAGCTGATCCTGAGTGCACTGAAACAATGTCTTATACTAAAAGGTGAAACTTCATTATCACATACAAACATCATTATCAGCTGCCAATTGACAACAAACTAAAGATACAACACTTTTATCTCTATAATAAACCACCAATAGGGTTAGCTGAGGTAATGCAACATTCCTCTTCAAGATCATGTGAGGTAGCACCTAAAACAACTTTAGAAGCGCCTTGGGGTCTGTAGGCAGATGTCCCTAGCTGACTTTCAGTGGCCAGAGACTCTGTTGGTACTACTGCTCACTTGAGACACTAAAACAACAAAACTAGAAGTGCCAAGGGGGTTGGATGTAAAGTAAAAGCAACTGGAGGTCATGACTTCAACACAAACTACCAGTGCATGTGGGCATGGATGTACAGGACTCTGGCAGCTGCAAAGCCAAAGTCAGCAATAGGGATTTTGGCATAGCTCAGCGTGATCAACCTGACAAGTTGATCAATAGAGAGAAGGATGCTGGACTTTGTTTTTATTCTATTCTGGCAGGAGAAGACCCTTACAGCCTCTGCATTGCTGATGAGCACAGTCAGACAGCACGTCATCAGCTTGTACACCTCTATTGATCTTTTGGAAATAAACACTGTAATACCTCAAAGAACTGTGAAAAAATTGTGACCTCCGTTTGACATTTTGCTCCTCCCCAGTCTAGTCATTGACGTTGGCTGTTGTTTTTCCTCCATTCCACCAACAGTATTGTCCCAAAGCAAGAAAAAAAAAAAACTATAATCCTGTAGTTATCAAGCATTCGATGAGTTTTTGTAAACATTGTCAAAGTTCCAAGCTTATGCGGAAAATGGCCAATGAATTGTGACTCTCGCGATTCGCCAGATGTGAGCTTAGCGCAAGATTACACAAGACTTGATGGGAAGATTCTATCTGGGGGCTCGGTGAATGCCGGATCGGCGAATTTTGAACATTGAGCGAAGTTTCCAGGAAAAATTAGGGCGTACCGAAGGTGTACATCCGAAAAACAGGGCGTACACTTTCTTAATATTTTTAGTACATTGTGTAGGATGTACGCCCGTATGCATTGCTACCTAAAAATTTTATTCTGTTTTTTTTTCCTGTATTTTAATCATGTAAAGCACTTTGCATTGTCTCTGTACTGAAATGTGCTATACAAATAAATTTGCTTTGCCTAAAAGCCTGAACTGCATGGATGCAATATCTGATTGGCTATTATATTTGAAGGTTAAAGGAGGTATAGGAAATGTTTTCAATGAAAGGAGGCTTCAATAATCTCTAATTATCAAATCAGCCTTCAGATGTTATTGTTATACCTTTATTGCACTGTTGCATATTGGCTTTGCATTTAAATGGTATTACAACATAAGCTGCTTTAAGTAAAGGACACTCCAGCATCACATTGCTATGCATCTGATACTAGAGCATTCACAATATGATCTAGAGCTAAGCTAGGCAGCTAGAGTCACAACTCAGGGATGCTAGATGTAAGGTAAGGCAAGTTTATTTCTAAAGTACTTTTCAGTAACAAGACGATTCAAAGTCCTGTAGCTACTGTATAATTCAACATTGCTAGAAAATTGACGCAACTGCCACTTAATAATTCATGAATGCTTGGAGAAGCCCCAACTAACAGCAGCCTGACCTACATTCTGATTAATTCAGCTAATATAACACATTAAACTTCCAGCCTGAGACAGTGAGGTAATTATTAAGGAGGGGGAAGAAAATAAAACAAAACAGCGATGTCACTGTAAATGTAACACACCCTATCTGACGCAGTAGCACTTTGAATTTCACACCCTTCATCCCAATAGCACATGCACTATACAAAATGGCAGCGCATCAAAAGCAACACCCACAGACGAGACAGGAGCTGATGTTCCACAAAATGTGCTTCATTTCTTTACATTTAGACCCAATTAAAACACATTTATACATATGACAACATACAGGGAAAGGAAAGAAACGGTTACAGCAGCCTTTTCTGCTTCTTATTATATTCCAGGGATCTTGTGGTAGTTGCTGGACTTTTTCCACGACTGGCTGTTTGGAGTCCGTTACTGCTATCGCCACTGGGAAGCTCGTGCCTCTGGTGACATACTTTTACTTTGTTTGTCAAAACTTTTATTCTTGTACACAGAAGTGACTGTAGTGATTTTAAACTGACTCTTGTATGATTCAGTCTGAACAGCAGCTGGTAGACTGTGCCCAGGATTTCAACAACCATGGATGTAATGGGTGCGTGCCCAACATGTTTCCGGTCGCTTTTAATACTTACCCTGTATCTATGACTTGTTTATAACCCAGACCCATGCCTGTCTTATAGTGGTCTTCCCAGTCAAGCATTTGAGTACATCATGTACAACAAGGGACTGATGACAGAGCAGGACTACCCATACACGTTTGTGGTAATTTTTCAGCAACCCTAAAAACTAGACAACAAAGGCGACCATAATGACTTTATGTAACTTTTACTCTTGGGTCATTTCAGGAGGGTATATGTTCATATAAACCGTCACTGGCTGCTGCTTTTGTGAAGGAAGTGAGGAACATAACAGCGGTGAGTTATCTGCGCCATTCTTTAAAATAAAAGTTTTAATGAAGGTGTGAGAATAAAGGTTTCCTGTTGTTTCCCAGTACGACGAGATGGGGATGGTTGATGCTGTCGGCACTCTCAATCCTGTCAGTTTTGCCTTTGAGGTCACCGATGACTTCATGCATTACCAACAAGGCGTGTACACCAGGTGAGAGCCCATCTGGACATTAAATAGATTTAAAAATTGATATCAAAAATATATATCTTTGTGTTCAAAAACTAGCTGATGTTTAACTGTAATTGAAGTGGAGGAAAATTAGTGGTATATTTTCACACAAGGAAGTTATAAAAAAAACTTACCACATACTTCTGCTGTGTAAATATACATTTTAAGGTATATCATTTTCCATTTGACTTTAAACTCTCATTACAACTTAGTACTGCAGTAATGTTCTTAGCACGAAAACACAGGGCCTTTATGTACGGTGAAGTTATACTTTTAGTTCCTCATTTCCTGTAAAACCATCCGTGTTTAAAAAGTCACATGCCATTTTTGGTCTCTTCCTACTTTCAGCACTACATGCCACAACACCACAGACAAGGTGAATCATGCTGTGCTAGCTGTTGGCTATGGACAAGAGAACGGTACCCCCTACTGGATAGTGAAGAACTCATGGGGATCTGGCTGGGGCATAGATGGGTAAAATTCTTTTTCAGTTACGCTGTCCAAAAATATCAATACATGCCTACAAACAGAAAGTCGCTTATAACAACGTTCTCCTTGTGCAGATATTTCCTCATGGAAAGGGGAAAGAACATGTGTGGACTTGCCGCCTGCTCATCTTTTCCAGTGGTGTGATTTTACTACATGAAATGTCTCATCAAATAACTTTGGATTTTTTTATCATACAGAGGAAAATTGTTTTAACCAGTATTGTAAAATTCTATGTACTGTATTTGATGAAGGCCTCAGTTAAAGAATTGTTATTATGTGGAGTGAATCATATTCAGATTTCCTGTGTATTCATAATAACTGAGATAATCAGTTTACTGTCAAATTTTTTAGATCAAACTACAAAATAAAATATGTTTAAACTTGCATTAATCAGTATATTGCAAATGTCTGCAACATGCCAAAATAAAATTAGCATTTTAAGATTTACCAGGGCACAGTGGTAAAAATGTAATGTCTTTCTGCAAATAAATCAGCATATCTCTAAGTTATGACCAGAAATGTTTTAGTTTAGTTTAATTGAATCTGTTCTAAATTTATCGTTTATCTGATTGCATGGATGATTTACGTCAAACAGAAGAAAAATGTATTCGGAGTATTGTGAAGGTGCCGGGACTTTCCTCCAGGTGCTTGGTAAAGTGAATATGGCAGGGTCAGTGGAAAAAAGTCAGTCAAACAGTAGCGTGATGGTCTGGGGCTGCTTTAAAACCTGGAAAACTTGCTAAAACTGATGAAACTAGGAATTCTGCTCTCTCCCAAAAAGTCCTGGAGAAGAAAAACCCTGAATTTAAACTCAAGAGCACTTGGATTATGCAGCAGGACAATGCTCTGGGGTACATCAGCAAATCCACCTCTAAACAGATCAAATAATGCAAAATTATGGTTTTGGAGTGGCCTGGCCAAAGTGTGGACATAAATCCAAATGAAATGCTGTGACAGGACCTTAAACAGGCTGTTAAATCTTGAAAATCATATGTTGTGGCTAAATGAAACCAATTCTGGGAAAGAAGGATGGGTCAAAATTCCTTTAAACAGTGTCATTCCCAGATATGCACAGATGTTAGTAATGTTTGACAGCTGTGTTGCACAATTAGTCATTAAGTTTAGGGGACAACTGCTTTTCCATTTAGGGCTAATTTGGTTTGGGTAGCTTTTCTCACTCAATAAAGGAAATTAACCTTTGAAAACTGCTTTTTGTTTTCACCCAGGCTATCTGTTTGGGACAAAATGTGTTTGATCTTAACATCTAGGTGTGGAGGGAAAAAAGCAGAAACAAATCTGTTGAGGGCCAGCACTTTTTCACAAAACATATGAGAGTGAGTTGCATATCTTCTGTCCTTGTGCCCGCTGTAAACCTAATTGCCCCATAGGAATAATAAAGATAGCGTTAGCCTTTCACACCGAAATAAAAGCTTACTAGTCTAAAAATGGTAACCTGTTTGGTATGGACGCAAACTTTTCATCAGCTGTTGAAGAAGCCTTTTTGACTTTAAATACAGTTTTAACTATGTTACCTGGTCTATTTTTGATTACTTCTCTTGTTTTTTTCTAGTGTCCTTTTAATATGTGTAAAATTATGCAAAAAAAAAAATACAAAATTCAACCCCTATATATTATGATTATATGTCAGGGATCTGGGTGGTGTTTTCTTCTCGAAATATCTCAACACACAGCCATTAATGTCTAAACCGCAGGCAACAAAAGTGAGTACACCACTAAGTAAAAACGTCCACACGGTGCTCACTCAGACCCAGCCTCGTCATGGCCGGCCATAGAAGCTGCGTACACATGCTCAGTGTCATATCCAGAGGTTGTCTTAAACATATGAGGGCTGCCAGCATTGCTGCAGAGGTTGAAGTGGTGAGGGTCAGCCTGTCAGCGCTCCCACCATGTCGCACACTGAATCAAATTGGTCTGTGTGGCTGGACATGGATTACTGGCATCATGTCCTGTGGTCTGATAAGAATAAATTTCTTTGGTTCAGATGGTATCAAGCGTGTGTGGAGGCAACCAGGTGAGAAGTACAAACACAAGTGTGTCTTGCCAACAGTCCAGACTGGTGGGAGTGTCATGGTTTGGGGCTGGCATGGGTGCTGGCGGCTGTGGGGAGCTGTAGTTCACTGAGAGAACCATAAATGCCAAAATGTACGGTGACGACAAGCATAGCAAGATCTCCTGTCTTCAGAAACTGGGCCACAGGGCAGTATTCCAGCATGATTACGCCAAACACACCCCCACCTTGCTAAGAAAGTGAGGTGTAAGGTCAGCGAAGCATGTCTCCAGACCTAAATCCTATTGAGCATTCGTGGGACATCCTCAAACAGAAAGTGGAGAAATGCAATGTTTCTAACACCCAGCAGCTCCTTGATGTCAACATGGAGAAGTGGAAGAGGATTCAAAAGGCAACCTGTGAAGCTCAATTGAGCTCCATGCCCAACAGAATTAAGACGGTGCTGGAAAATAATGGTGGACACACAAATTACTGACACTTGGGGCAGAGTTTGAACATTTTCACGTAGAATTTTATTGCCAATGGTTTTAGACATCAATAGTTGTGTGTGTTGATAGGACAACAAATTTACACTCTGTACAATGACTACATTGTATCAATGTGTCATATCTTCCACCGGGCAAGGGCACAGATAGACCCCAAATGGTGCCCAAGCACCTTCCCTTTTGCCCTGGATGAGAAAACTGCCCTTTCCCCTGGAGCCACATTTTTTCTTTATTCATCAATCTCTAAAAGTAAAAATGACCCTCTCTGTCATCGGTTACACCCAAAAGTGTTTTGATGTCTGATGGAAATGATTTGAGTTCTTGCAAGAATTTAAGTTCTTTAAACATCTTCCCACAGGAGGTGGTTTTTGAACAAGCGCTGCAAGGACAGCCATAAAGTGCATGGGATCTTTGCGGTCAGAAGCTTGACAAAATGCCCAGTGGTCAGAAATGGGAGACCACCTGGACACGTTACCAAACGAATGTGGTGGCTTACATGAACATTTGCACTATTTTGTGAAATTTTCGGAAATACATTAAAGTTATTGAGGAATGCTCATTTTCTGCATTTTTCAAAAATATTTTACGTTTTGTTTGTTTTTTTTTCTCTCGTTAGTTTCAATTTAAAGAGCAGATCTTAAAATCTGCAAAGATTTTTTTAAACAGTTTTGTCTTTTTTCAACAAATACCATAATTTTGTGTTTTGAATTCTGGGACTGAAATGTTTAAATTTACAAATTATGGCACAGTAACATATTAAATGGCAAATGCCAGTGCCTGTTGTTATTACCCTCCTCCTTCAGTTATATATATATATATATATATATATATATATATATATATATATATATATATATATATATATATATATATATATATATATATATAATTTATTTATATATATATATATATATATATATATATATATATATAATTATTTATATATTGTATTACACAAAGCTTCAGCTCTGTGGAAGCATGATCCATATATTTGAAAATGCTATTTAGCTGTTGTTAAGATCAACTACCCAAAATGATCTTGTGATTTGAAATGAAAGATAGGTTTTAATTTGTTTCAGTTTTAAGTTTCAAGTTGGTATGGTATATGATTAGTGTAACACACTTCAAGACTACATCTCCCAGAATACTCCTTGGCGGTAATCATAAACCAATGAGGATTCGCTTTACTGACTGGGCGCTAAATCTGGAGTTCGTTGTTTTCCTGGTCCTGCAGCCTGAAGTGGCCGCTTTAGCAGTTTAAAGCTTTGCACCAGTTTAATGGACGTTAAGATCTACGAACAGGCGGCGTGATTAACTACACGCACGTGCTCTAGTCTGGTGTCGCGAGCAATGTTTAGGGAAGACACTGAGCGCCGTCTCGTGAGCAGAACTCCTGTAGCCTTTCAGCTAGCACAACCTAGCCCAGCCTCTCACTAATAATGTCTGGTTTGCCTCAAAACAACCTGAAGGAACAGCTGGCGAGACACAACAACGCTGCTCAGAGCAAGCTGTCTCTGGCTAAACCTAAAACGGGGTAAGTGTTGTTCCTTCCCAGCAGAGAGCTAAGAAAGCGGCTAATAGCTCTGAGCTGCCAGCAGTGCTAGCTAGTATCATAGGAGTCATTTATCTTTATTATTTAGCGGTCTGTGATAACAGCTGCTTATCCGTTCAAACTATAGCACTGGGACTTTAGAACTACCTTTTCTGTCGTTTTTCAATTAATAAGTTAAAGATAACAAGTCAGGTTTCAAGTTCTGAAGAGCTACATGTGCAGCTTCTACCAAAGACTCTTTTACCAAGTATATAAATATGTATTTAAAAACTCTTATGTAATTCCTTTAATTAGGAATTAAAAAACGTATCCGTCTTTTTTATCAGCATTACCATAAGAGTGACAAATTAAGCCTATAAAACAATATATTTATCAGTAGGTCCGTGTGTATTAATTTCAAGATTTGGGTATTTAGAAAAAAGTTTTAATATGATTTATTTATATATTGAACAGGCATGCATGTAACCTTAACACACACACACTGAAAGAAAAAACTTGTTTGCCCAGTCAAAAGAGTGGACAGAATATACAACCTCCCTTTTTTTTGTTTACAAGATAAGCAATACTCACAACTGAAGAAATTATGTTGCCGCATTGGCGCATAATATATAAATAGTAAATATATTAGTACTACCCGATATGGAATCTCAAGCATGCATATACAAACGCATAGTTACACGATATGCATACATACCCACATACAGGCGAAAAGATTATCCGCAATATTTTCCTCTCATCACAGTTTTCTATTCCCACTGATTATCATATTTCTGCACAAAAAATTGAAAGCTTTCATGATCGGACATTTAGTTTACTTCCACATTCAGACCCATAATGTCACACCACTGAAGGAGCATTAGACCTTTCAATCGAATCCAAGCTAAAGTGTTTGAAAGACTGGCTTCCTGGGGTAAATTTTGCAC
The DNA here is from genome assembly GCA_037039145.1 of Fundulus diaphanus. Classification (NCBI taxonomy): domain Eukaryota; kingdom Metazoa; phylum Chordata; class Actinopteri; order Cyprinodontiformes; family Fundulidae; genus Fundulus; species Fundulus diaphanus. The sequence continues at coordinate 26,179,241 of CM073134.1, forward strand.
CTAATTCTCCTTTAACCTACGAACACCTTTTTAAATATTGCCATGAAACGTTCAAAGACGATCTTTGTTGAATGCCGTAGCTTTTTAGTGGTGTTTTGAAACGTTAGCTGATGTGTTATGATCTTTTATTCAGCTGAAAGTAATTCAGTACTGCAAAAAAGGCTATTTTCAAAATTAAAACAAAAGCACAAATCAATCTATAATTAAATCCTTAAATTAAGTTTTAAATTATTAACTACTGTCAGGACCATGTACAGAGTAATTCATCTTGTGCCCACGTCTCTCATCATTTGTTTTTACTGTATATGTCCTAGTAAATGTCAACTGAAGCTATTTAGTTGGTTTAAAAATGGAGACTTGTCTCCATGCAAATCTTACATGGGTTTGTTAGACCAAAACTTGAGTTATAATGCTGTTAATAGAACTGTAGAAATAGTTAAATGTTTGGCTTGTTGGATGAAGCTGCATTAGACGGCCACATCTGACACAGATAAGTTTCCCCATTGTGCTAAAAGTCAAACAGCGTTCTGGAAGCACACATGATGTGAGAAAGACGAGATACTGTCATCTTAATATTTCTACATAATGCCATTGCATGTTTTTGTAACATTTTGCGGTTCTGGGTGTGTTTTACGTTGTCATCAGGAACTCTCGAAACGGTCAGCTTTTTAAAAATATAACACTTGTTTTTACTTTCAGGGCTTTCTTGTTCAAAAAGAAATCCTCATCAGGCACAACCAGAGTTGAATACCCGACCAAGGTAAACAGTCCAAATGGTTTGGCAAACAGGAACGTGAATGTCCCTACGAACAGCCTGGTGACTAAATCTCCTTTAACATTTTCAAACAAGCTTGAACGAACTCAAAAATCCAAAATCAACAGCTTCTTCCCTCCAAGTTCAAAATGCACGTCAGATTTCACCAGCCCTTCAGCAAGGGAGTCGCCGCCGGCAGAGGCTGGCGTTAGGATGACTGCTGCTCCTGCTGAACCTGACAACCAGCCCTCCTGTGGCGGGAAAGGAATCAGCTCCCCAAGTTTGGATGTATCTAGTTTTCCGATGGATGACTGGGATGATTTTGAAGACTTTGAAACACCCGCCAAATCAAAAAATGACTCCATCTGCTCAGAGAAATCAGCAAGGGTGGCCATGGTGATGTCATCTTCTGATGAATTCCCAGAGTTCAGAGGGAAAAAAAGCCCCGGTCCTGTTCGCTTACAAGCAGAGTCGAAGAAGAAGAGCAATGACCAGTCTTGTACGGAGACAGAGGAATCCCGGGTCGGTAAAACCGTTTCACCAGAACCCAGTTTAGCTCACGAACCTTCAGAACAGGAAGTGGAAGATTCTCCTGTTAAAAGGACCAGAAAGCGTTGTCCTCCTCCACACGTGACGTCTGTGTTGAGTGACAGCGATGATGAGGTCGGCGCTGCGTCTGAACCTTTAAAAGATAAAACAGGTAAATGGTCGTCTGCTTTATTTTGTTTGAATATGGAAAGCGGATACAGTTCCAGCAAGTGTACTGACATACAAAGATGATGGTGGAATATTTTTGTGCCTCTCAGGGGAAAAGGGAAAATGGGTTGATCCAAAAGTGATAGACCTGAATGACAGCTCTGAACCTGAGGAAGACGATTACATTCCTCCTTCGCCTCCTCCTGATGCGACCTCATACACAACCTCTGCAGCAGAGACAAGGTGGGCAAATATTATGCATCACTGTCTGTTGGGTCTTGCAAAGCTATTGCAACGGGGTTCCTACTATCAGGATTAAGATTTTTTGAATTTGAAGAAGAATATTTGTTTTCTCATGCTTTCTTCCGTGCTCCATTTTGTTGTTGTGTCCATCCGCTCTGTTTTTCCATCGACTGACTTGTTTATTGGACTGAGAACGGGGCAAATTTGCATAGTAAAGTTTGTAATTTTGACAAATATCTGTCATACAAACATTTTCTGTTCGGTTAGCTTCTATTTGTTTTGTATTTACCATTGAATATATTTCATAGAGGAACATTTAAAATGGCTTTTTCAATCTTTAACATTTACTTATGTAGATAGTATTGTTAGAGTGACTGCATTTGATTGAAAATCTATTTGGATTTATCTTAAGCCCGCTTATCTTGAATCTGCTCATCTGCTTGTATGATAGACTGGACGTTTCAGAAAGTTAATATAGTCTCTTCTTTTCTAAAGAACTCAATCAGGTAAAGTTCAGAGCAGAGACAATACTTTCCAACCAAACGGCCCTGCCACAACTCTGCCTTCTACACACCTCTCCAGTGACAAAACAAGTGAGTTTGTTTTCCTTTTAATTCCGTTTTTATTGTTTCTGGTGTCTTTAGCTCTGTCTTACCTGTTTTATTTATTTTCATTGTTGCAGAGGAACAACTGTTTAGTGCTATGGAGGCGATTTGCGCTCTGGTTGATTCCATCCCTGAACATGAACTGATCGGTTTGTCCTGTGGGAATGAACTTCTGCTGAAGAGAGCCCAAAGGTTTGTTCATTTCAGTCGGCAGAAGATGTGCTGGTATCGTATCCGATGGTATCCGAGTATGACTGCAGTCACTCCCCTTCTCTTGCAGGAAGAGGATTCTTGCTTGTGGGGCTGAGTCTTTGTCTAGGATGATGCAGCAACCAGACAGCACGGTGATTTCGGATGCCAGCTTCATAGATACCTTTTCCAGCTGTGGTGCATCTAGTCTGTCACCCAGCGGTTCCCTGCCTGTGGACAGAAAAAAAAATCTGCCACCCCAAAGATCTTCTGTGAACTATCACTCTGATTGCTTTGACGGGCCCAGTTTGAACCCCCGGCATAGGACGGACAGCAAGACAATTTATGCAGAAAGTGAGAGTGTTTGTGACTCTCCGTCACCCCCCAGCTTCACAAAACCAGCTTATAACTTCTCGGAGAAAACAAGCTCTTACGCCGATGAGACAGATCTATTCTTCTCACCCAAGAAGTCAAAAGATGTTGAGCAAGACAAATCCAAAACCCCAGCCTCTGCAGCTGCAGCAGACTTTGAGGCAGACGACTTCTATGATGACGATTTCGATATAGATGACTTAAATGATTCTGACATCCCTGGTTACTTTGATGAACCCCCAACCTCTTCTATGTTGAGTCAAAACCGAAGCACTGCACCCGCTGCTGTGAAAGAAGGAGGACCAAACAAGTCGCCATGGGACAAGAAACCCGTGACTCCTGTTTCTGCTCCAAAACCTCAGAAGATTTATTCACCAGGCAAGGCAACATCCAACCACAATATGTGAATATTTACACTAAGAAGCACGAAAAAACAGCTATTTTCCTTTCTTTATGAAACCCTTTGAGGCAGTGCAGTTTCACATTCGCTCACTAGATGGCAGTTTTTCGCTGAAGTGTTTTTTTTTTTTTTATCGGTCTAACGGTGCGTTCACACCGAATACGAACAAGATGTTTGGAGCAAGCACAATACATAGCATTATGTTCCTATTCAAGATTAGTTTATTGCTCACTAAGATGCAATTTCACAGATTCTTTTTCTTTTGTGTCCCATTTTGTAGAGCCCAATTTCAAGAACCCAGCTCACGATCGCTACCGAGGCTTTAACTTCTCCCATTCACAGGAGATGATGAAGATTTTTCACAAGCGTTTTGGACTCCATCAGTTCAGATTTAATCAGCTGGAAGCAATTAATGCTTCTCTTCTGGGAGAGGATGCATTTGTTTTGATGCCAACAGGTTAGTTTAACTCGACTAAATTTAAAATAAACTTTCCAGTAAGATGAACTGTTGCTTGCTTTGTCAGACTGTTCATATACAGGAAATGCTGTAGTTTTGGTTACTATTTTAAAAGAGGTTAACGCTTCAAGCAATCTGGACATCAATAATAACAAGCTGCTGCATTTTTCAGCCTCCTTTTCCAGATGCTTTCATCAAAGGGCTCATCTAATAGCACATCACAAATTTATTGGGTGTACCTGTTACAGGATCTATCGCTGTAAAGGATTACCTTGTTTCTCAAACTGATGTTTACATTTTTTTTTCTTGTTTTGTAGGTGGGGGTAAAAGTTTGTGCTACCAGCTGCCTGCCTGTATCTCAGCTGGAGTCACTGTTGTCATTTCTCCGCTTAAATCGCTTATTGTCGACCAGATCCAGAAACTCACCACCCTAGATGTAAGTGTTGGGGGGGACGTAAACTGATGAAATTAAATTCTCAGCTGAAAAATTGTGAAAGATTATTCCCCAAACAATAAAGTTACGCTCATTTAACTCTTAATTTTTCTTATTGTTGATATTTACTTTATCAAATAAAAAATGTTTTCTGATTGGATGTAAGGCGACATCAGAATCTTTTTCTGATATTTAGTTTTCTTGAACTTAATACATTTTATGGGAATATTCAGACTTGGACTAACCATTAGAAAATCATTTCAATATGAAGTTACTTAGATGTTTCCTGAATTTCAGATTCCAGCAACGAGTTTATCTGGCGATAAAAGTGACAGCGAAGCAGGAAGGATTTATATGCAGCTCTCCAGGAAAGACCCAATCATTAAACTGCTGTATGTCACACCTGAAAAGGTGAGTTTTTGTGTTGGTAAAGTTTAAGCTAGTTTCTTTTCTTGGTACGTTAACCTTTTTTGGGTGTTTTGTATTTCCTTTAAGGTGAGCGCAAGCAACAGGTTGATCTCAGCTCTGCAAAACCTATACGAACGAGGTCTTCTAGCCCGCTTTGTAATCGATGAGGCACACTGTGTCAGTCAGGTGTGTATATAAACAGTTTAAAGCATGCTTATATTTTGTTATTAATCTTAATGAGTTGTTCAATTGTCGCTACATTTTTCAGTGGGGTCATGATTTTCGTCCAGACTACAAAAAATTGCATGAACTGCGTCATAAGTTCCCCAAAGTACCAATGATGGCTCTGACGGCTACCGCCAACCCCCGGGTGCAAAAAGACATCCTCAACCAGCTGAATATGAGTCGACCGCAAGTGTATGTTTTTGCATTTTCAGACGGCATCATTTATTTACGGCCGCAGTTCTGAACGCAGACCTCAAACAGCCAGGGCTGACTGCATATTTTCTGTTTGTTTCCCAGATTTACCATGAGCTTCAACAGAGCAAACCTCAAGTACTCGGTGTTGCCCAAGAAGCCCAAAAAGGTTGACGAGGACTGCATCAGCTGGATCAAGAAGCACTACCCACGTAAATAATTCAGTCATCCTCGGATTCAGCTGCTATTTTTGGAACATTGTTGTTACTGCGAGGTTAAAAATTAAACTGCATGTGAAGACTTGAGGGCAACTATAACTTAGACTTAGACATATTTATTTGTCATTTTGTATGTACAGAGTACATACAGAACGAAATTTCGTTGCATACAGCTTGTAAATTACAGTATACATTGCAGCAGTGATTAAAAAGTAAACAATTGAAATGTAAACAATGCAGGAGAAGAGAACCGTGTGCGATCACGGTGTACAGGAGAATTTTTTAAAACCATTTGTATGTGCAGAAATGATGGTGCAAAAGGCATTTGTGCAAAAATGCATTTAGAAACTACAGGTTCGGCAGCATTTGTAATGCTAGATAGAGATGCAGTGATGCAAATGTGCATGGAAGATAATATTCTACTGAGGGGGAAAAAGTTGTCTGGCTAGAGCTCCTGCTACTATTTGTCTTTTTTGTCACTTCATTGCACATTTATACTAAAAGAATAACGCTTGGAGTATTCCCCCACTATGGCATGTTTTGTGTTTAGTGATTTTTGTGTCTCTGACCCCGGCAGGTGACTCTGGCATTGTGTACTGCCTGTCTCGTAATGAATGCGATGCCTTGGCGGAGAGTCTGAAGAGAGCGGGAATACAGGCTCTGGCGTATCACGCCGGACTGAGTGACGGCGACAGAGAATACGTGCAGAGCAAATGGATCAATCAGGACGACTGCCAGGTCAGATCACAACTCATGGAAGATCCCCGGTCAAGGAATCAAGATGGGTTAAGCTGCCCTGTGGATCCTGATTGGTTTCTGTTTGTTCTTGTGTCCTGCAGGTCATCTGTGCGACCATAGCCTTTGGCATGGGTATAGACAAGCCTGACGTGCGCTACGTGATCCACGCCACTCTGCCTAAATCAGTGGAGGGTTACTATCAGGAGTCAGGGCGAGCTGGCAGAGATGGAGAGATCTCTCACTGCATCCTATTTTATTCCTACAAAGACGTCCACCGCATTAAAAGGATCATCAGCAGTATGTGATAAATTAAAATGAAACTAAACTTGTTAGGCGGCACGGGCTGGTTACTGATATTGGGATTAAACCAAAGTTTTAAATAATAATGGCCACAAAACCACAAAAAAAGTTTCCTTCGTACTGTTCCTATGCCTTAAAGTCCTCTAATTGAAAAAATATAAGAGGAACTCTTTCTCTGGGAGGACATTGTTCCTCCTCGCCTACCTGTGGGTGCACACTGCTAGTCAGCTTGGTATATTTGGGAATATTTGTTGGTTCTCAGTTTTAAATAAAAACAAATCCCATCAGAATATTTTTTAACTACTGTGGTAATTCTACCCAAGACTGGATTAAGTTTTCATACCTGCCTGTGCCTACTAGTTATTAAATAAATGTAGTTATTTCAGGGTTATAAATGGTGCTGAACATGTTTTTGTTTGTTTTTTTAAAACAGCAGTTTTATTTTTTATTTTATTTTTTTTTTGGTGGAGGATTCATATTTTTGTCCCTTTAAGTGGTCTCAGATTGTACTTTCTTCATCAGTGGACAGAGAAGGCGACAGACACGCCAAAGCTACTCATTACAACAACCTACACAGCATGGTGCACTTCTGTGAGAACATGATGGATTGCAGGAGAATTCAACTGCTCGCCTACTTCGGAGAGCTGACGTTCAACAGAAACTTCTGCAAAGACCATCCAGACGTCACCTGTGATAACTGTGCCAGACCCAACGTAGGAAACATGTCTTCAGCTGAGACTTGTACGAAACCCTGACCCAGGCGCAGCAGTGTTTCATTTTATGTATTTATTTTTGATACAGCAATATAAACTGAGGAAGGTGACCGATGATGTGAAGAAGATTGTGAGGTTTGTCCAGGAGAACTGTGAGAAAGTTGGAGCAAGGTTTGGTAAGACGCCTCAGCAGAACCGACTGACACTGAACATGCTTGTGGACATCTTTATAGGTAAGCGCCTCTACTTCCTGGAAGAAAACCAGCATTTTAAAAACATGATGTCTTACTTACTGTGTTTCATGTTTGGAAACATATGTTCTCCAGGGGCTAAATCGGCCAAGGTCCAGACAGGAATGTATGGGATGGGAGCTGCTTACTCTCGCCATAATGCAGACCGTCTTTTCAAGAAACTTGTTCTAGATAACGTTCTGGTCGAGGATCTCTACATCACCGTCAATGGCCAAGCTGTGACTTACATCTCTGCAGGACCAAAAGCAATGAACATACTGTCTGGGAACATGGAGGTAACTAATCGGGTTCACACAACGGGATTGATTAAGAAATATTTTCTAGTTAGGGGCATATCTGACTTCGTTTTCTGATCAGTATATTTGTTCATACATTTGGGACCCAGGGTGTAGGAGAGCTTTTGCCAAGACCAAAACGTTATTAAAAAGAGTGAATAAATGCTGTTGGAACTAAAAATGACCTTTTATTAAATGATTTATGAATGTTAATACATTGCCTGAATCCACACTACATAAAACTGTACCAAAGAGACAGTTATCAGAGGCACACAAAGTGAATCAATCAATCAATCAAATTTTATTTGTCAATTACAATTTGCATTGTAAGTGATTGAAGCTGTGTCTGAATCAAATTCAGGGAATTATTTTAGTGCAACAGTTTCAGATACAACAAAAAGACGACTTTAAAAACTACACTTACGTGACGAGGCAGCAGCAGCTGTGGTGTGCCTGTGAGACAACGCTGAGGGAAGGAGGAACCCATTATAGCAGATCTCGCTGCTGCCAGCGATTCCAGAACGACTGGTGCTTTTGGTAAAGTTACCATTAAAACAAAAAAGTCGCTAGAAGTCGTTGCTAGAGGGGTCTGAAAAAAACACTAAATATAGCAACAAAAATGCTAAATGGGCAACAGTGGACTCTCCTCTCTAGTTTTCCTTCCCTCCTGAGGGCAGAGCTGCTGCTAGCCAGCTTTGCAGCCAGGTAGGAAGAAGCAGTGTTTTCATGATATTTAAATTAATTTCAAACTCAGGTAATGGTTAGTATAAGTGTGCTAATATAGTCTATGAATAATATAGGGTATATTTATCATATACTTGACATTATTTTAACATTAATAAAACATTTTGAATGTGCGGCAGCTTGTATTTTGCTGTGACAGTGCGCCACAATCAATTACATGTAGCAGAAACCCTGGCATAACGGCATCAAAACTTTAAAGAGACAGTCCACGAAAATTAATCTTGCAGGGCATAGTTATCGTAATCTTTTCAATTTTAAACCTTTTTCTTTTCAGTTGTGCCCAAGTTCATAACTCGTCATAGGTGTATATCTGAGGTTGAGAAGAATACAAAGAAAGTGTGAAATAAAGAAAGTGCGCACAAGGCAACTGAGAGCACAACCCAAAGTTGTTGTGGATTGAAGACCCTATGTAGAGAAACTACAAACAGGCATCAATGCATAAAACGAGCACAGAGTAAAGTTGTGATAACAAAACCAAATCAGTGCAAAATCACCGCAAGGCAATGATTTACAGACTCATTCAATAAAGTAAAATATTATTGAAAGGTTCTTTCAGTAGCTTAGATTAGTATATCAAAAGTGAAACACATTATATACACTCACCGGCCACTTTATTAGGTACCCCATGCTAGTAACGGGTTGGACCCCCTTTTGCCTTCAGAACTGCCTCAATTCTTCGTGGCATAGATTCAACAAGGTGCGGGAAGCATTCCTCAGGGAGTTTGGTCCATATTGACATGATGGCATCACACAGTTGCCGCAGATTTGTCGGCTGCACATCCATGATGCGAATCTCCCGTTCCACCACATCCCAAAGATGCTCTATTGGATTGAGATCTGGTGACTGCGGAGGAGTACAGCGAACTCATTGTCATGTTCAAGAAACCAGTCTGAGATGATTCCAGCTTTATGACATGGCGCATTATTCTGCTGAAAGTAGCCATCATGGGTTGGGTACATTGTGGTCATAAAGGGATGGACATGGTCAGCAAGAATACTCAGGTAGGCTGTGGCGTTGCAACGATGCTCAATTGGTACCAAGGGGCCCAAAGAGTGCCAAGAAAATATTCCCCACACCATGACACCACCACCACCAGCCTGAACCGTTGATACAAGGCAGGATGGGTCCATGCTTTCATGTTGTAGACGCCAAATTCTGACCCTACCATCCGACTGTCGCAGCAGAAATCGAGACTCATCAGAACAGGCAACGTTTTTCCAATCTTCTATTGTCCAATTTCGATGAGCTTGTGCAAATTGTAGCCTCAGTTTCCTGTTCTTAGCTGAAAGGAGTGGCACCCGATGTGGTCTTCTGCTGCTGTAGCCCATCTGCCTCAAAGTTCGACGTACTGTGCGTTCAGAGATGCTCTTCTGCCCACCTTGGTTGTAACGGGTGGTTATTTGAGTCACTGTTGCCCTTCTATCAGCTCGAACCAGTCTGGCCATTCTCCTCTGACCTCTGGCATCAACAAGGCATTTCCGCCCACAGAACTGCCGCTCACTGGATGTTTTTTCTTTTTCGGACCATTCTCTGTAAACCCTAGAGATGGTTGTGCGTGAAAATCCCAGTAGATTAGCAGTTTCTGAAATACTCAGACCAGCCCTTCTGGCACCAACAATCATGCCACGTTCAAAGTCACTCAAATCACCTTTCTTCCCCATACTGATGCTCGGTTTGAACTGCAGGAGATTCTCTTGACCATGTCTACATGCCTAAATGCACTGAGTTGCCGCCATGTGATTGGCTGCTTAGAAATTAAGTGTTAACGAGCAGTTGGACAGGTGTACCTAATAAAGTGGCCGGTGAGTGTAGATTGACACATCTTATTTTTTATTGAATATGACTTTATGTTGTAATCTCCCCTGTGAGAGGAGAAATGAGCACTTACTGGGAGAACTAACAGATGGGTATCGTCTTCAGGAGTTTAAAACCGCTCTGTGGCAAAAAGCAGTCTGCCTCTGTCTCACCACGTTGCCAAATCACAGCTTGTGACTTAAAATGGAATAAAATTTATTAAAAATCTTAATTGGTTTATAATCCAAACATGTGACCTCTAAAGGACTGGATAAGGCATCTGATTTAAAACGTCAATCTTCCCGGGTTGTCCAGCCAGAACAATGATGGTAGATGTCTGTTACACTCATGCCACCCTTTATTAATAATCTTATGTTCAGGATGAGGTTTTCTGTTTATGATTTATACAAAAATACAGAAATAAACTACAATAAGTAATCAAATGAACAATACAAATCTAATGCAATCTATGTAGAAGCAGAAATGAATATTCAGTGTAAACACAAATCTAAATGGAACCAAGACAGTGAAAGAATCATTGAGAATGACACAGCCTATAAACTTAGGGTGCAATAAAATGAAAATACTGTAATTTTGTCAATTCTCGCCAAATAATGAAAGTTCCAACTGTCTTTGAATGCCCCATTGGGTGTAAACAAGGGAAATGATGGGAAATTTCAGATTTCCAATGGTCACTGGAGGTTTTTCCTTCCCGTTAATGGGGAGTTTTTCTTTCCACTGTCGCTTCATGCTTGCTCAGTATGAGGGATTGCAGCAAAGCCATGGACAATGCAGACGACTCTCCCTGTAGCTCTACGCTTCTCCAGGAGTGAATGATGCTTGTCAAGACTTTGATGCAATCAACTGGTTCCCTTATATAGGAAAAAAAATTTGACCAATCTGTATAATCTGATTGATTTTGACTTTGTAAAGTGCCTTGAGATGACATGTTTCATGAATTGGCCCTATATAAATAAAATTGAATTGAATTGAATCTCTAAATGCATCATCAGTGCCGTTTACCACAACCATAAGGCAACCGAATTACAAGCAATTAAGATGAAATTGCACATCTTCAGGGATAAATATTGTGAAAAGAATAATTATGTCAAAACACACAGAATTAAGAAGTTTAATCAAGTAACACATTAGATTACTTTGAACAGGGAACTAAAGAATGCCATATATTTTAGTGCTTCACCAGACAATAAAAGAGGAAAACTTACAGTCTTGTGGATGCATAAACACTGCTGGAATGAAAACATGAGTCTATAATGAAGAGGAAGAAAGTTGCTGTCCTCCGACGGTTAGTACGTGTTGATGACGATGTGCGATGACTGAACTGAAGAAAGAGCGAACTCTGATTGGTTGAGCACGATAGTCGCATCAAATAGACTATTACGTGATGCATTCAAAGTTTCCAGAAACAAGGAAATTCAAAAACTTTGTGCGCAAACATAATTAGCAGCAATATGTGACTAGGCTCAACCTCTCCCAGAGGGCAACTCTGGGAACAGAATAGTTTAGGTGACTTATCAAACATTGATTATTAGTAAAACATTACAGCAGTAAATGGAAGCAGCTAAAAGTCTCATCTTTCCCCCCATGACCAGTTCCTATTTTAATCCTGATGGTTTAGCTGCTCTACAGCGCTTTAGCTGTAACAAACCTTAGTATGAGGACACCATCTGCAGTGTTACTCCAACTTTGTCCACAGTTGGGTGTTTAGCTACTGCTGCACATGTAATGGTTGAAAGACAAGATAAAATACTCAGTTATCTGTAGGTTCATTTGGCTCAGACACAGAAAAAAAAAGCTACTCGTTGCTGTAGCTAATTACCATGGCTAAAACACACAGGAGGAATGTGTGGAGAAGCCAGCTATTGATTTGTTTAATAAAGCCGTCAATGGATGCCATCTTAGATTTTGTACTGTCAGACATGCATTCAGTAAAAACTGCTTGTCCAGATTTGTCAGCCCAATGGTTTGGCTGCAGGCCGTCACCTGAACCTTCCTGCCGTAGCTGTGCGGGTTTTCGTGTCTTCATCCCTCAGCATTGGCTTCTTCTTTATCCTTGAAGCCAATAGTCACGTTGTTTTGTAAATGTTTAAGAACACAGAAATGGAGATATTAATATAATCCACTTTTCCTACATTTCGGCCTTTTGGGGAAAGTGAAGAGTGCTCACTGGATCCTTTTTTGTGTGGGTGACCGCATTTTAGAAATTGTCTTTTTTTCTTTTTTTTATTGTCAAGAAAATAGCCAGATTTGTGTTTACAGCAAAAGACAACCACGGTGCACTTTCACTTTCGAGAAAGCGAAAGTGCATTTTACTAAGTTTTGGCTAAACGGAGGTCTGTTTGGCTGCTGAGATGCAGCCAGGACTAGTAGGGCAAGGATTTTACCAACTTCACAGAGACCGACTACATTCAGAAGTTTAGGAAGTAGAGGGCAGCTTTTAGTAATGTCGGCGCCTCTCATCTAGACTCCAGAGGCAGGGTACTCACCGCAGTCATTTTAATCGCTGTGCAACGGGAGCAGAGTACCAAGCGCTGCTGCTGTTGAAATGCGATACAGTGGATTGCAACGAGTGAAAATCCCTTCGGCTTTGGAAAGTCCTCTGTGTGCGGGACTGTACACACGTTTCGCACGGCCCTGCCTTATGTCTCTCATCCAAACGGTTCCTATACAAGCCGACTTGAGCAGAAGTTTTCATGAGGTCTAAAATCTTGCTGTCCCTCCGCTGAGCAGCGCTTGTGGCAGGCAGCTGCTGTCCATCTTGCTAATTCTAACGGCCATCGCCTCTAGATGCTGTGTGACTTGAAAAGATCAGATTTAGGCCAGATCTGAGCTCTGCTGCTGGTTCTAAAACATCTGAGCTGGTCACTTGACTGGCAAAAAAAACAGATTTGGCCACATTTGCCTGCTGTGTCTAAAATTTTTTTTTTTTAATGAATTTTCTGCTTTGAAAAACACTAAAAATGCTCCTTGAGATTCATTTTAGGTTTCATACTTCCAGAACCTTTTGCCTCTAAAATATTTGTTTTCTCCAGTTGATTATATGTTAGAAACATAGTTGGTCTACAAGACATCACTAGATTTCAGTAAAACCTGTTTCATCTTACATAATTGCTAAACTTGATTTACTCAGCGGCTCAAACGGTCTTTTCAGAGATAGGGCAGCGTGACGCCGGAGTATGACCTTTTTTATAATATTTGTGACATCCAGGTGGAGTTCTACGAAACGGAGAGCGCGTCCAGCGTCAGGAAGCAAAAAGCTTCTGTCTCCAAGAGCGTCTCCAAGAGAGAGACCATGGTTCAGCAGTGTCTGAAGGAGCTGATAGATCTGTGCAAGCAGCTGGGCAAAGCATTTGGCATTCACTATTACAATATCTTCTCCACTGCCACCGTGAAGAAGATAGCTGGTAATTTCTGAAAGTGTGCATCAGACAGTTGGATCTGCACTGAATGCGTTATTTTCTAACACTTGCTGCCTTCCAACCCCCAGAGAGACTTTCCTCCGATCCTCAAGTCCTCCTGCAAATTGATGGAGTGACGGAGGACAAACTGGAAAAGTATGGAGCTGAAGTCATTAAAGTACTTCAGAAATACTCTGAATGGCAGCTACCTGGTAGGGGTGCACGCACCTTATTCTTTGTGTGTGTGTTATACGGTGTTGTGATGAAGTTTGTCTCTATAGTGGATGAGCAGACTGAAGATGCTGGAGATGGCTGGATAGACCCAAGATGCTCAGAAGATGACGACACAGAGTCTTCCACCTATTTCTCCAACCAGTCTGCTGCGGGCCGGAAGAGGAAGAAAGCTCCATTCTTCAAGTATTCAAAGAAGAGAAAAGGATACGGCAACCAAAGCTACTCTTCTAAAGGGTACGTCGAGTCTTGTTTTCCATTACCTTGTTGCTTCAGATCATCAGACAAATGTTATTGTTTCACCAAGATGACCCAATTAAATACAGAAAGCAGTTTCATTTTTACTCAAGGAAAAAAAAGCTATCCAGACCAACCTGGGCCTTTGTGCGCTCCCCATCATCTCGCTACCACCGCCTTGTTTGAATGTTGGACTGATCTCATCTAGCGGCAGTATCTCAGGCCTATCATAATGTCGGTTTGCTTAAATAATAAATCAATTGTAAATAATGCCGGACCGAGCCTGATCCTCTGCAATGCCTCGCAGTAAGCCTGCGGCTCGGCGGGTTTTTGTTGGTCCAAAGAAGGGCAGGAAGAGGCAAAAATTAGGATGTTGTCTTGGTCTCTCCCAGATGAAAATACAAACGGGTTTATATATTATATTGATTCTAGACAGTTTATATCTTGTTTGCTCAAGTGCGACAGACTTGACAGACTCCTGGGTAGGTGTCAACGTTTTCAGAAAAAACTGAGCAGAAACCTAGTTGCCTCCGATTTAAGCCTGTTTGCTGTTGCAATGACCCGGATAACTAAGGATTTGCACAGGCATCTTGATAAATCATTCTAGACACCATGAAACATTTTGATGAACACTCTTGACTTGGGTTGTGTTTAAAAAGAAAACAATATTTTCCAATTCTGAATTGATTCTCATTTTAATTCCTAAAGATCAATTCATGTAACTAAAGATCGATTAAAAAAAACATTTTCCACTGTGAATTTCTAACTCCCACTCAACTCCGGGAGGTGAATTTTTAACGTCTTTTTTTTGAATAATGCACCAGGTTAGTGTCCAAACAGCAGCTGTAGATATCTCTGGCGTCCTCTCTTTTCTACCCAGGACCTGCTTGAGTTTTCTGCCTCACAGCATGTTTGTGAAAGCAGTCGTCTCAACATTCAGGGAGAGGCTTTGGTCCTTACAGCCGCCATTAGCTACCATTACTTTATTAATTTGCTGTTGAATGTTAATATGATACTAGTATCAATATGTTGCATAACTACACAGTCATGAAATCCATGTAACAGCTAAAAAAAAATGTTATACCAGCAATCAATTTGAGATCAGATCAGATTCAAAAGAGTAGATTCTAAATCCTGAGAATTGGAATCAAATCGATTCTTGAAATGTGAATCGATACCCGGCCCTACTCTTGACAACATGTCTGGCATTGGGCGCCGACAGGTGTTAACAGATACGTTACCCAGAAATCGTACGTTATTGCCAAGGTCGAGTTACGTTAAAGGAAGCACGGAGTCGTCATGTGCCACCATTAGGTAAAAGGTCATGTTTCTGGTTATACAGAAACTTAATTCATTACATATTTCACAAATATAACTCTTTTCCCATTCACAATACCTTAATGAATGAAATGCAAAAAGCCATGTTGTATTTATCTCTGTTTTATTATTTGATGATTATTTAAACATTTTAATTGTGACCAAAGAAGCAAAAACAGAAGTACCGGTAGTTTGGTGGGTGGACGGTGCTGTGAGTTTCCTCTTCTGATAACTTTTTTTTTTTTTTTTCTTTCTTTTGTCGTTTTAGCCGTGGATACAGCAACAATAAGTCCTCATCTTCCGGCTCCAGGGGGGGCTCCCAAAGTGCAGGTCGAGGGTCCACAAGCTCTGCAGGAGCTGCACCGGGGGGCAGGAGACCAGGATTCATGTCTGTCCCTATGCCTCAGAGCAACCAGCGACCCTTTTTAAAGTCAACCTTTTCTTACATGAGCTAAAAGCTGCTTGAATCTCTGCCCCATCAATGTTTTGTAATATCTTTTCACTGTAAGTATTGTACTTATGTACAGCTATGAAGAAGTGTGTGTATATATGTTGTAAATTGATGTGGCATGTAAAGAGTTAGACTTCAGTGACTGGAGTTCTGCTGATCTTGTTTTTTTTTTTTTTATAATAAAGGTTTTGTATGATTATTTCGCCAAGCTGCCTTTATTTGCTTGCAGAAAAAAAGAACTGTGCTGACAGAAACCACAGCGACAGATGCGTCATTTGTTTTTGTTTTTATTATTTAATGTTTATTTCAAGTTTGAATAGTTTCCTTTAATGGCACCAGATACAGGGGACTATTGGAGAGAAACAATATTTTATACTGACTTGTACAGAAGCTTGCCTACAGTACAAACATGGGTTTGGAATGGATCAGACGAAACAAGAACTGGATTTGGCACATGGGTTTATATGAGATTTACATTTTTTTTTTTTAAATGTATATAACGTAATTTAAACAGCAATTTCCAATCAAAGGGGGAAAAAAACAAGGAAAACTACAAAATACACCACCAGACACAGGAACGCACACACGCCTGACATGTATGCGCTGTTTCGTGGGGGTTTGTGTGCTGGGACGTGACAGAGGAGCAGAAAGCAGAGCTGGATGTCTTGAGTCATGGCAAGTTTCATTAATTGTGTTGTGCACCATGGCTTGCCAGGATTAAATATGAACATTTGGTTAAAAATTAATAAGTTGATTTGTTCTGCATACTGTCTTAAAAAAAAAGTTGAACCTCTGTTTATGTGCCTGAAATGGTGTAAGAAAAAAACTAAATATTTCCTCCTTTTTTTTATATTGCAACAGTTAAAAGTGAAATCAATACTTAACCTTTCAGTGCAAAACATGTTTAAAAGTCTGCTTCAAGTACTGATCTTATTTGTTTTATAAAATCAGACAAAAGGTATTTATTACAGTTGCCCATCTGACCAAACCTATAGCCACCTGTCCAAGAAAATCAAAACAAATAAAAAATACATGTAAACATAAAATACAAATGTTGAATGCAAACCGACCTAAGTTTATATAATCAGTATTTTCAGACACTGTCCCTTTTCTACCGTGAAACTAAAAGACGCAACGATCTTTTGCTAAAAGCGACTCTGCCACTTTGGTTATTGTAGGATGCAGGCACAAGGAACAACATGTCAATTGATAAACCAGGAAAAAAAAGACAGCGGAATAAAAAAACTCAAGCCGTGTTTCAAAATGCTATCTTACTCAGTTCAGTAACGTTGTAGTAGGTCGTTGTCAATAAGACCAGCAGCAGATTTGTATGTGCTTATTTAAAGAAACAGACATTATGCAAATCATTTAATGCATTCCTGTCTACAAACCCGTGCACCCCCACCCTGTGCTCTTACAGCTCCTTATTGCTCCTAGAATGATGCTGCCCATTAAAAAAATAAATGTTGCATGTTTAGAGAGAGACCACTGAAAGCTACATAACGCTGATAGATGTCAATGAAACACCTACACAGACTTGAAATAAATGTTCAACAACAGCAACATGGCGGGGGCGAAGAAACATGGAACGCAAAAAGTGCCACGAGGTAATAAATAAATGTTTAAATCTCTAATGATTTTTACATAATTTAATGAAAAAAAAATTAGCATGTGAGAAGATTTAATGTGAAATTAAATGTGAGGTTCTTTAAGAGGTTCTGCTATCTAAAAACCATGGAAAATGAATTTGGTATTGACGGATTTCTTTGTTACTGCGCTTCCCTGCGGCACAAAACAATTTAAACTCTCACTGCAGCTCCTCATTCGTACTTGGATCGGCATCTAATTGGTTCGTCTGCTCAGCAGGTTTAGTTCTGACCAATTGTATTGACCAGAGCCGTGTTAGCTCTGGTCTTTCACCTAGCAGAGTAAGGTGAGCAGAAAATCTAAGCATATTACACTGAAATGCTTTTTATAACTAACAAAATGTATTTATTTTTTTATTAGATGAGGTGTCTTGAATTTTGAATAGATTATGACGCATTTGAGCAATGATTTATTTATTTATTGAATGGTGGCGCTTTTTGACCTTCATAAAAGAGCAATAAATACAATACATGGGTGTATAAACAAAAATAAAAACAAACCTACTTCGCTTCTTGTTCTGAAAAGTGTGCTTTATCTTTGCATCGACTTAATTATATGAAAATGACAATAATTTAAAAAAAAAAAAAAGCTCCCACATGAAGGGGATGACAGGTTGCCTGCTAGTGTAGCTCTGTTGGTTTGACATTTTGTCACCTGCACCAGTGATTATCACCAGATTATTGAGCTACAGGAGTGGATCCAGCCACACCGCCAAAGAGCATGCTACTCCCCCCCATCAGGACTACAACTTCACCAGGGACTGATGGGCTCGGGTTACACTGGAGCCAGTGTTGCCAACTCAGCGACTTTGTCGCTATATTTAGCGACTTTTCAGACTCCTCCAGCGACTATTTTTCAAAAAAGCGACTAGCGACAAATCTAGCGACTTTTCTGGTGTCACTGGTGACTTTTGGAGACTCTTACGTGAAAGCACGTATCGTTCCTACTCTTGTCCTCCAGCGGCAGGTGCTGCCGTGGGGCGCCTCCCCCGTCCCAACCCCGTTCTCCCGCTCCCGCAGGAGTCTCTCTCAGCGCTGCAGTCAGAGCCACAGCATGTTTACCCTCAGCGTCCAGACTGCAAATGAAGCGCGCATGCGCTGGGATTGACGGCGCAGGTTGATCATAAATAACTGAATTTGAAATATTTTATCTTAAATAAATAACGGCATTAGATTCACACAGCCACACGTTCATGTTTTACCGTGATTTCTAGGCTCCTTAGTGGACCACAAGGGAAAAAAGAAAACGTTTAAAAAAAAGGTGAATTTTTTTTTATTTGTAACTCTGCCATAGTGTCTCTTTATTGTTTATTTTGCCGGTCCCAAGCCCGGGTAAAGGAGGAGGGTTAGTATTGTAATAAAATAAACATTAATAAAAAAAAATAAATAAATAAACATTAATGGACAGAAGAAAGTAGCTCTATATATTCTGAGTGTTTTTAATCACTTTTTGTCTCTTTCTAACAACGTTATTTCTCCCACAGCGTCAATAACATGCACATCACATCATGTGGCAGATTATGCAAATTAGGTGATGACGTCATTCAGCGACTTCTAGCGACTTTTAGCACAGCCAATAGCTACTTTCCTTACTGAGGAGTTGGCAACACTGACTGGAGCAGACAGAAAAGAAGCACCACCAGGCCTTCAGAGGAGCAGCTGCAGGGAGGTTAAAAAAACGGGAAAAAGAAAGAGAGAACCCTGTCGAGTCATTACACGAACAGCAAAGGACAAAGTGCCTGCCATTGCAAAACTATGTTTCAAATTAGCCTTTTGTACTATGTTCCCTCCAGTCGTGTCTAATGTGCTTCAATTTCCCACGCACAACTATCAACTTCTTGTTGCTGCTCCCACATAGTTTTTTTTTAAAGGTGTCAGAATTGACCCACCATCTAGCAGCCGTGACTGTTATTGCTGCCCTAGAGGCAGGAGAGCCGACAGCTCAACTCAAACACAAAAGCTCCCTTCTCCTTTCAGATTTATTTCATTAGCAAGAGAATGAAAATTTTCAAACTGGAGCACACAAACTTGCCAATATTTAAAAAAGTAGCTGGCAATTTATTATATTTTTAATCAACATTTAACTAATCACACCGATCCTAGCCCTGTCTAACATCTTGTCGCAGACATTTTCTGTTTTAAGGTCTGTTGATGCAGTGAATCAGACTTGCAGTCATGGCACCCTCTACACACATGTGCAATCCTGATCGACACTCGTAACAGACCTTAAAATAAATTGCTCTTTTATTGTTGTACCATAATTAAAGGCAATCAAGACATTACTTTTTTTTTTACTGCAATTAGTAATCCATGGCCTATTATTCATTTAGGGGATAAATACGACAAAGGCGCCAATTTCTTTTAACCACTGGCCACAACACTGGAAGAGGGGTTTACTTAGCCTCGTGAGACCATCCTGATCTCGCGAGCTTTCAAGGTTTCACTCGCAGATCAGTCTGGCTACTCTCCGTTAAAGAAAATTTGGAGCCGTTCACCAAACGAACGTCCAATCAGCGTTGGCTTTGAGGCGGGTTGAGGTGTGACGCAACGAGAAGCGCGACAGTTCAGTCTAAAGAACATGGCGGCTTCAGCCGATGAAGCTAGCGTTAGCGTGGCTATCAAGCAAGTTTTATCGGAATTACAGAGTATTTCTTTGCTGAGCTAACGAGCCTTTGCCTGCAGCAGCAAGAGTAGCTTGGCTTGTGGTTGTGTTTTCGTCGCAGAGCGACGACGAAGCATGTTGACGAGTACGTCATATGCTTCGTTGATCTGATTGGTTTATTTGGCCCGTCTATCACCAACATAGGCCAATCAGCTAACCAGTATTTTCGCCCCTTCCCAAAATTACTTCAACGGAAGGTTTCCAGATGGATATGCAGAGCAAATCCATCTGGCGGAGTGAGGTAAGGGTTTACTTAACCAGCACACACTATTAGGAGGATGACTAAATGTTGGAGAACGACAGTAAAGACCAACGTCCTTAATCAAGTTAGCCAAGGTTGTTGGGTAACGTCTAGAGAAACCGTTGGATACCACCTATAATATATGCTAAGCTCTTGTGTGGGAGGAGCACCATGTCCCACCATCACAAAGGTAAGCATGTCCAACATGTCCGATCCTAATGAGATGTTAACTGGAGCCATATTCTCTGGTTCTTGTGGGACAATGGTTGAGCTTTTCAGCAACAAACCCTCCATGTGTGTCTAGTGTGGAACAGGAAAGGTACCTCATAGCCATTGGTAAGTTTGGTGACGGCTCTGTGATACTGTGGGTCTGGTTCTGTCTTCCAAATCTTAAGGTATTTCAACGAGTTCATTGTGCCATGTACGCTCACAACGCTCGCAGGGCTTTAAAAGAAAAATTGACATATGCCCACTGCTAAGTATGATGGGTGGTTCTGTTTTCTCTTCCAAAGGCTGAAGAAACCTTGTCGCGCCGTGAACTCTTTGAAATGCCAGGAGCTTTTTAAGTAACAATATGATGATCTCGGCCAGACAGCTGAAACTAGGTCGTTTTGGGGCCTTTCGGCAAACACGCAATGCCAAATATTTACCAGATGAGAACAGAAATGGTTCAGAAAACATGAAACCAACCTTCTCCTTTGACCATTTCAGTGCAGGAAAGTGGACCCGGGAGTCTGGGTGAGACTGGGCAAAGACAAATGGTTAAAAAGTCCCTCTCTCTGTATTCTCCAACCCTGTGAAATGTGATGGGAAAAGACCAGGAGCTGTCTTACTGGCGAAATGGGCTCTACAGCAGTGATTTAGTTAAGCCCAGTTGTTTGTTAACTTGTCATTTTCACGTCACTGAGGAAATTTAGACAAATTAAAAGTTTTCAGAACTTTTCAGTCTGAGCTTATGTTACTGTAATAAAAGACTAATCTATTTTAAGGCTTTTTACACGTGTTTACCAGAAATGCCAGTAAGTGTTGAGGGTGCTGTATCTCTTATGTCGAGTTACATAACTGGAGGTTAAGTTACAACAGTTAAAAACTTATTTTTGGATGATCTGCACCACTGTATGGATTTATCCAGATCGTATTCGACGTGAGCAAATGCCGTTAGTAATCAGTAAGAACTGCGAGTACAACGCAGGCTTTAGACTGACTGCTGGTAAAAATGAGAAGAGATGTGATAACTGGTGAGCGAATCTGGACGAAAGCCCCGTTCCATATGTTTTTTCAACCCCTTCCACGTTTCCATAAACGCGTCTGACCTCACTTGAAACGCCGCACTAAAAAAGGTAGAATTTAATCTTCAATAACAAAATAACATTTCAGTTCTGGTAAAATATACATGGAAAAAACTGTCAATATATAATAGGAAACAAACTATTTTGTACAAAAATGTACATCATTGCTCTTGTTCTAGCAGGTAGAATATTATAGTATAATACAGAAACTGTAGAGCAAGGCTGAAACCAAAATAGATCAAAAACTCTTCAGAAAATGAAAAGCAACTGAAATTCATTGAATTTCAATTCGATGAAAAAGAAAACTCTAGGAAAACTGACGAAATCAGCACATTCAAAGAACTTCGTTATTAAAACCAATCTATGCAGACTAGTGAGGAATTCCCCTATCTGCATCAGACACTTCTGGGCCACATGGCACTGCTGCTTTATTTCACTGGATTCTTAGAAAATAGCAGAGAAACGACTTTCATCTCCCGTCAGCTGATCTCTTATAACACTGGATGTAGATTTTCAACATAAGACATAACTAACTCCCCAAACAGTCATAAATATGTTTTCAAAAAAAGGCATTTGGTAATCACCCTGTCTTCTGTTTCATCATTCCTCACTTGTCTCCCTTTTTTTACAATATTCCTCTTAGTCTCTTTTATGAAGAGGTCAATCCGCTCTTTGTCTTTTGACAACAATGAATGGACATCAAAAGAGCTTGACTCTCATTACAGCAGCCGGCCTTTTCGGACTCTTAACTCACCCGCATCTCTTGTAGACCAATCAACTTCCTCGACTGACATTCATTTCCTCCTCTTCTTCTCTTCTTTACATACACCGACTCTCAAACGTTTACACAAACCTGATAAAATGGTTCTCTGATATATCATGTTGCGCTATGTATTACTTCCTGTATAATTTAGCTGAAAACGTAAATCTGTTAGGGAAAAAAAAAACGGCAGTACTTGCAGAAACGTGTACAACCATAAACTAATACCTTTCAGAACCATATTTTACTTCAGTTTCAGCATTCAGTCCTCATTTGTAAGGGTCTATAAGTGTACCACATGTTGAATATTTCAAACATTGCGCCTTACTAACTGCTGCAGATTCTCATGAAGCCTCCTGTTAGCCTTCTTCAGGTGACCCCAAAGGCTTTGTCAGCTGCCGTTTGACTAAAAAATTTACTTTTCCTTTAGCAAGAGCATTCTGGTGGTGATTCGGATGCATGCTGTGTTCCTGAAAACGATTATTTCTTTTCATGTTTAAGTTTCTCGCAGACTCCTGAAGGTTTTGAGGCAAAACCGAAAGGCATTCAGATCAGCTAGTGAAACCCCCGGAGTTCCCCCTGAAGAAAAATAACTCCACACCATGATGCTGCCACCGCCACCGTGTTTCATTGTGGGATGTTTGGTTTTGAGAAAAAAAAGCCTTCGTTTTGCAACCTTAGACGTAAATCCAGACATATGGAGACTATAATAGGTTGTTGTCACATGTGGAACCCAGACAACACTTTGCAGATGTTCCTGCAGTGCCTTTCGGGCTTGCTGGCACCATTTCTGCTGCCTCCTTGAACAGTTACCATTGTAACCTTTCGTTATTTTTTTACGTGTACCAAAGAAGACTGAGTGCTGAAATTGAGACAAAAGCTCCTTCAACAGAGTATTAGTTTAATGGTGGGTACACCTTTGCAAAGAGTTTATTGTGCCTTATTTCTTTATTTTTAACATTCTTGTTCCTTACAGATTTATTTTCTAGTTAAAAGATGCAGGATAAAGGTCACATTAAAGGTCATTAAACTCTTGAAATTATTTTTTTATGGTCTAACTTGTTTTTAACATCATAGAAACTATACATTTAAACAGGGTAGTTAGCCTTTCAAGGCCCAGTGTATGTTTGATACAAATGAATAACTAGAGACAATGCAAATCTGCTCCAAGAAAAATAAAAGATCAACATATTCCATTCCACGGAGACATCAATTTCGGGTTCCTCGGTTACTGATTTTCATGATTTCATTTTTTTTTCCTTTTGTGTTATTTGTAAAAATAAAGTTCCTGAAATGACTTTAAAAAAGGCAACAAAAAAAAGGTCTTCAGGCTTTGCTAAGAAAATAAATAAATAAAATGGTAGCAGGAGGGAGGTGCAACTGAAGGCTGAGGTGGGGGGAGGGAGATCCTGGCTTAGTGTTAGGAAGAGAGGTCCGAGTTTTTACGCAAGAAGAAGATGAAGGAAGCTGGGTTCTTGGTTCGGATGAGGCTGTCCTTCATAATTCCAGACTCCTAACCATCTTCTCACGTCCCCCGAACGGGCTTTTCGATGCCACGACTGCACCCTCAGTCGTTAATGAGCAACCCACCCACCCAGCGGAGCTTGCAGGCGAACCACCGCCTGAGGGGACAAAAGTACTCGTAATGGAACTGTTCGAACTCGGGGGTTTGGCGGATGTCGCTTAAAAATGCGATGTCGAGGTCTGACTCGGTGAGGATGATGAGGAGGAGGAGCAAGACAAAAAGGAGTCCAATGGTGACGAGGAGCAAGCGGAGGACACTTAAGACAAACTTATTCACCTGTTCCACCTCGCTCAGGGCCGAGTCCGCCGCCGCGCCCTCCTGAGAATCACCCCCATCCCCGCGCATCGGGGTGCCCGCCTCCGACTCCTTTTCCTCCTCGATGCTGCAGGGCGCGCCGTTGATTTGCCGCAAGACGCCCGTGTCTGTGCTGTGTTCGGCCACCGGCGTGGGAAGGACGCTGTCAGAAGGACTGTAGGCCTCGTCTGAGATTACCGCCATCCCCTCGCTGGCATCTACGGCATGGCCGCGGTACCGGGGTATAAAAGACTCTCCGTGGGACACAGAGCGCACCGGTGTAGAGTGGGCACTGTCACGTAAGGACTCCAGACCTGGGGAAAGGAGTAAAAAGACAGAGAGTGACAAAATGGTAGCATTAGGTAGGAAAGATTGATTTGTAAGAATGAAAAGGAGCCCCATCTATGATTTATGTATGTTTTTGTGCCTGTCCTGCCTGGCCTACTGGGCATTTAGTACAGTATGACTGTAGGCATTCCCACTGCCTCAACAGATTTTGCTCTACTAAAGGTTAGTTTAAAATAGTTGCTGGGACGACATTGGGAAGGGCCATCAGAGAATGCAGGGATAGAAAGAGAGAACAGAAAGACAGCGGGGTAGAAGAAAAACCAGACAACACCAAAATAACACAACACCTACAAAAAAAATGTGTAAAAAAAGAACATTAAGCTGAAGATCAATACAATATCAATACTCCTCAGACATTAACAATAACAGACATCAAACTGAAAACAATGGTCACTCGGACATTCTGTATAATAAGCTAAAATGTTATAAAAGCATGTGCACAAATATACCGTTTTGTACCTTTGTGTCATTATGGGTAAATAAGTGTTTGCGCGTTATAAGCGTTGTGATCCATGCGTAGCTGTGCGTGTGGACATGCACCCGTCTGAGAGAAAGAGAAAAGGAGGTTCATCTGTTCACGGTGCACAGTAGGCATCCGGAGACGCCAGAGGGCCGCATCAAAACCAAGCAAGCAGAGCACGCATGCGATCTAACAAAGCCCCAAGCGAACCCCTGGGGCCACAATGAGCCAGAAATCCCCCCCCCCCCACCATAGAGACAGCTGAAGGGTCCTGTGACCAAAAAACATTAGGGGAACACAGAGGAAGCCATCCTAGCCAGAGGAGAGGCACAGGGGGCACAAAGACATCCACCCCCGCTCCAGACAGCCACCCAGAGCAAACAGAGCCCAGATCCCGAGTCCCCCCCACCAGGGGTGTACCCCGCACAGGTAAAAGAGCCCTGCTGCGCACCTGTAGAAATGAACTGGAAGCTGGTAGGTCGGAATAACGAAAACCAGAGAAAACAAGTGCTGAAACTGTAAACAGGCATTCAGTCCCTCACACAGAGCCCCCAACAGTAAAGCAAAAGCCCATCAACCAAGCCGCAGGGCCCCCATCCTTGTTGGTGGAACAAAACAGCAAAGAAAAAGGGGGGGGGATTATTAATTAATTAATAATTAAGTGGGTAATGACTTCCACTAAGCAAGGTCGTCCTCTACTGACTGAGTTAAGATTAAGACAAACTCATTTTAAAAGCCTGGTGAAAATATGCCATGATATTTCATATTTCCTGTCCGTAATGGCATTGATGTTGTTGCACTTATAAAATCAGATTTGTTGGATCAAATAGTGGAGTTATCCAGATTAAAGAACCAGATTCAGAGATTGATTAAAAATTCATTCATTTATAAGTGTGATTGTCAGGGTCATCTTATTTTAAAAAAAGCCTAACTTCTCATCTAGAACATCTCACTATTCAATCCATCATTCAGTGATGGGCAGGGCAAGAAGAGCAGCAAGGAGGACTGTGTTAACTCCTGGTGAGCTGCAGACATCCACAGCTCAGATGGAGGAATCTGTTGGCAGGAGAGCTACAAGTTGTCCATAAATTTGACCTTTATGGACAGTTGCAATAGAATAAATTTATTTTAAGGACCCAAAGACCGGATATAGATAGAGAGAAACAATGGAACAAATTAACAAGGGACATGCAGGAAATCATAAATCCTGACAGTGAAAATGAAAAAAGGTTATCTGTTTTAATCTTGGTGTGGCGTTCATGGACCAACAGCACTGTAGTTCTGAAGCTTCAGATTCCCATGTGTGTTGATTCAGCAATCTGGCTACAGAGCGCAGACGCCCCATGTCTGATGATGATTTCCTCCGCGTCAAATTAACAGCATAACAAGTGAAAGAAATCAGCCCGCAGCAATAAAAAACAAACATGTCGATACGTTGCAGCAACAGAGCCTCTGTAAAATTAAATAAAAAAGTCACAGAAGGTGTGAGTTACTGGTACTTCCATGCAGTGGAAAATCTGTTAGTAGTTCTGAGATACAGTATTTTTTTTTAATCCTGATTACTTAATATGCTGAATAAGCAAAACATGAAATTAAAAAGGTGCTCAAATTTGCTGAATTTCATTTTTCTTCGGTAGGAGCACACAATATAGGGCAACTCTGTTTTGCCTGTTTCTTTTAGTTTTTTTCAATTCCTCCAGATCAAACAACAAAGATTCGCCAACAGATGTTAAAAAACGAATTTATAGATCAAGTATCTATTCTGCAGCAAAGAAAAACAGTACAGTAAGGGAGAGAAGCTCTACAGTAAAGATGAGCCATGGCAGAGTACTTTGCTGACGGTATCACATTCTCACCAGGGTCAGAGCAGCAACATTACACCTTCACTGTAAAACGAGGGGGATTAAGTTTAAGCATTTCATTAAAAGATCATTTAAAGGATCGCTTTAAACTGTCTGAAAAGCCGGACGGATTATAGCCAACATCGAAACCTCTGCGGACATGAACAGGGGAGAAAAAAAAATCAAGAATCTTAGCAGGCAACTATGAGTGTTCCCCCTAATTTTATCCTGCGTTTGGCTTTAAAACAACAACAGGCACCGAATGACCAACAGGCACAGGAACTGCATGAATTGCTTCTCTTTGCGATCATAAATATGCTAAAAGAAGAAGTCTCCAACACCTACGTTTGGAGCCCACTTTACCTGGAGAGCCACTGGGCTGAGGACAGGGCAGCGGAGTGCCCGGATGAGGACTGACCCTGCTGGGCTCCTGTTGCCCCATCAGGGCAGGGTAGAGGGGCAGGACGCCCAGGGCCTTGCCCAGCATACGAGGCCCCAGGCTCAGCACGCGGACCTTCACGTCCCGGTAGCAGTGGTTGATCATGCGCAGGTGAACGTTCACCCGGGTGGTGATGCGGATCAGGCACTTCACCATGGCTGCAGCGTGCACGGCCCTGTTCTGTCTTTATGGTCCCTGCCCAAAGTCCAGGCCTCGGGTTAATGGCTCTGTGGATTCTGGCTGAGGGGCAAACAGTGGCTTTCTGCGAGCACTGCTACGATCAGCAGCGTTAGCCTCCCAGCTTGGCCCCACCCAGGCCAGTGACATACATGGAGCAGAAGACCCTGGTTATTTTCAGCTGGAGTATTTATACCCCTCCAAGACATCCAGTCAGCACACACAGAGGGTGTAGAGGGAAAGTCTTACTGCTCTCCTTCATATACACAATGCACCTTCCTCTGACCTCCATCTATCTCACTGTACACAGAGCAGAAAGTTAAAAGACTGTGACCCAAGTCTCGCTGTTTCACCTGAAAGCAAAACGAAACCCTGAGCCCACTTGGTTCTGGACCAAATTGTAGCAGGTGACCTTAGCTGGCAGCGTGTTGGCAGAACAGAGACACAGAAGTACAAATATCTTTAAGGCTCTGCTGAACAGAGTCAAAGTGACTCTCACTCCTGCAGTCGTCTGACAACTACTCCACCAAAATGGCTCCAGTTTCAGGCTGAACGTGAGTGTTCAGGATGGTTCCCTCAAGGGGGGGAGGGATTTTCTTAAAACAGGCCCAGTGGCTTTCTAATTTAGCTCAAAGTCACAACAAGAGACTTTGCTTGGCAGCTACACAAAATAACTTACGGTGCTTTGCAAAAGTGTTTATACCGCTTTAACTGTTTCGGCCTTTTGTCACGTTGCAAACACAAACTTTAAGGTTTCCTACTAGGATTTGATGTCAAAAAAAGGAACCATATAAGTATGAATTGGAAGCAAAAGGTTACATGTTTTCCATGATTTTCAACAAATAAATGACTGTATGCTTGTGTTGTTGTCCTGCCCCTGTCTCAAGTCTTTTGCATCTTCTACCAAGTTGCCTTCCAGTATTAGCCTGTATTTAGCTTCATCCATGTTCCCATCAAGTCAGTGTTTCATGATGAGGATAATGTGATCTGCATGGTGTGCAGTGTTAAATTCCCTCCACTTGTACTATTTTACACACAGATCAGAAAATTCAGTGTTGGTCTCATCCAACCAGGTCACCTTCTTCTGGTGTTCCTTACATGATTTGTGGCAAAATCCAATCATGCTTTCACATTGCCACCCTTCAATAAGATCCAGATTTCTGGAGTGCACAACAAAGAGTTGTTCTGTTATGATGTTCTCTTAACCTCTGAGCCTCTGTTCATTTTATTTATGCTCTGCCTGAGGTCAGTGTAGGTGGACAGACAGGTCTCATTAGGTGTGTAATTTATCCCAGCACCCCGTCTGCTCTGTTCCTTGGTCTGGTTGATGTGGTTTGGTCACTGATGTTCCCTAATAAACCTCTGAGGCCTTCACAGAACAGCCGATATTAAATTACACACGGGTGGAGTCTACTGTATGTAACAAGTAGGTGAGGTCTAATGGCAATTGGTCACGTTGGGTTTTATTTTTGGACTTCAGAGTACAAGAAAGTGGAAAGTACATGCACACCACCCAGATTTTTATTTGGAAAAATGTTGACAACTATAGCCCCATTTACACTACCCTTTTTTAACCGTGCCGAGAACAGTCTGAGCTCGGTAACTGAGATAACTATCGAGTGTAAATGAAACTGAACTGAACCGTGCCAGACACAAACGATCCGTGCTAAATATAGACCAGTTCAATAGTAGGTCTCGGCACGGTTTTTCACTGGCTCGGTTCTCTGATAAAGAGCGCATGAGCAGACCGCGTCATCTCCTTACAGTCAGCTGACATTTCAGACATTCATAAAAATACTCGCTTCCTTACCGTGCCACATGATTTCCAGTGATGATTCTGCTTAGCAGCGTGATGAACCCCAGCGTCTGTTGTTGTTTCCTGCATCTGTAAGCCCTGATTAGACGTTTGTTTGTCTTATCCACTTCCCAAAAACCGACTCTGTTAAGTAAATTCACCAAAGGTTGCCTTCCTCGCCTGACTCTCCGCAAACAACGAAATATCACAATTATAGCCAAACATAACTTCCTGACTGTTACGGGCGCCGCGATTTTTATTTGCTTGAGTCCCTCCTTCAATCCTAGAGAGCTGTAGTACCGTAGATCGTCACTAGGAGGCGAGGAACCGAGCTAGCGTGATGTGTAAAGAACCAAGCTCGGCACGGTTAACTGATCCAAGCTCGGTCCGAACTCGGCATGAATTGGTTAAAAAAGGGTAGTGTAAATGGGGCTATATCATTTTGTTTTCACTTCACATTTATATGCTTCACATTTAAAGGAACAATAAGTAATAATGACACCTAGAGGTTAAAATCAGAACAACACAAACACGATGCCTTTCATGGAAACCCACCATTTTAACCAACGGTCCTGCGGCTATTAATCCTTCCAGAGGACAGGTATATGATGTTATATTCTGTTATATCTCTTCCTGGCGTCCATGTTTGCTGCTCTTTTGCCAAGATAAAATACCAAATTTTAAAGTGTTGCGCTCTGCTTTGGAAACCCTGGGAACTCTCATATGATTGGCTCAGGAACCAGGAAGTAAACACGGGCTACACACTGCACTGAAGTAATTCCGGACCGTACCTCTACGTTTGAAAGGAGAAAAACTTGACTAAGACATTGTTGATGGAGAGGACCGACTGTTTATAGGGAATGTTACTTCCATCCCAGGTGACAAATGAAAATGATTTAGGTTGATTTTACACTAAATATCTTACTTATAGCTCCTTTAACCACATTTGTTCTTAAAATAAAACCCCAATAAAATACAATGAGGTTCTGAATTGGTACTTGACAATATGCAACAACAACAAAAATGCTGAAAAAGTATGAATGTGTTTGAAAGTAAAATCTGCTGAGTGGCTTGCTTTGAAGCTGCATGTGGGGTTTCTCTCCCAACAACTACTTTCTCACCCTCCATGATAGATATGTGCACAGCTCTCCGACGTGTGCGGGGAACACTGCTGAGTCGAGGCCCGTGGGTGATGGATGGACAACTCCTACTGGGCACAAGGCCAGCCCTGTTGTTAAAAAAAACATAGAGAAATACATAAATATCACCGAATTACGTGTCGTAAGAGAATGTAACCAGTAGGGGGCACTGATATAAAAAACATCAACAGCAGCAACCGAATATCTGATGTGAAATCTAACCCTACCTGTGTATTTCAGGAGGTTCACGCTTGATTCTGGCACTTTGCTCCATCACCTCTTTCGCCACTCTTCCGCTGTTTATGGTAAAGAAACGACGGGTAAGTATCAAATACATTAAAACATGAGCATTCACTGTCCATGAAATCTATCACTGCAGTCAATGAGTACAAAGAACATGCATGCTCTGCCCAAGAGATAATGTTGGTCAGACAAATACACTACTATCAAACAGCTTCAAAGTGTGATCAGCTCCTCTTCATTTCCACCTCCACGTCCCCTCTCTTCTGAGGCGTCAGGCCCATCCTCTGGGAAGAAGCGTTGCAAAAGGCCAGGGGGGCCAAGACCTCTGGGAATAATTATATCCAACTCCACCACCTCCAGCTGTTATTTTTTTTCAGAGTCCTCACCTCCCTGTCATCAGTCACGCTGCTTTGCTGGGTACTCTACCTGTAGCGGAAACGGCTGCCCTTGAAGAACAAGTTGCTGCTGGAGACTGTGCGAACCTGACTGGACTTCTCAAGCCTGACCGAAGGAAAGGGGGGAAAAACAAATTGATTAAATTCAAACGATGGACAGAAAAAGGAAGAATCCATGAGCAAACTACCCATAACTTCTTTATGCTCTACTTGCAGGTAGCAAAGTATGAAGAAATTGGTAGAAAAAATATTTTTCGGAATCAGAAAGCTTTTTACTGCCAAGCATGCCTGAACAAGCTGTGATTTTATTTCTTGGCCACACAATGTCCAGTACCTCTATGTATCCTACAATAGAAATGACAGCAACAGACCACAATGATAAAAATAATAACCAAGAAAACAAAATTGCAATATAGCACTGTAACAGGCTGCTCAGCAGGAGATCTGAGACATTGTCACAAATAAATATGGATTATTTTGGACATTTTTACAATGTTATTTATAACATTTTCAGTGGTATGTATTGGTCATCATTGGTTAAAAAAGCAGAAATAGAAAAAAGTAAGCTTCAATTTTACTTTGATACCTGTAGGTAGATTTGTTTTGCAGTGGTTCAAAGCATTCATACATTCATACAAATATCTTAACACCGGAACCATTTGAACAAGTATAATACCATGCACTGTAGGTAGTATTATACCCAAAGCAAGGCCGCGTCTAGGACCAAATAACATAGCACTCCCAGCATAACTCCATACAGTATTTAGTGTGTTTCTATTGTCACTGTTAGTGAGATATTAATCTCTCTTTTACTCTCCCACACCTTCTCTATTGTTCTCTCTGGTACCCTTTAACCCATCTACACAGTTTATTAAAGCTATAGTTGGTAATCCTGTTCAGAAACACTTTTTGTTATACTGGGTAAAATCATCCTTCCATCCTGAAAGTAGTTGTGTATTCAGAAAAAGGAGATTAAAAAAATAATTTTCTGTGGGAGCTGCAGGCGTGTAAAAACTATAACCAATCTCTGCCGTGCGGTCCGAAGGGATTGGTTATAGTTTTGTTCCTGCTCTCACCCCTCTCTGTCCCTCAGTTTCCGGGGGAATCCCCTTATCTATTGGTTGTCCCACATGCCAATCATTCTGACGCACTCACGTAACGCCAGTGTGTGCTCGTTCATTCAGGTTAGCTTAGCGGTTAGCTGTTCATTGTAGCTCCGCTGCTCTAACCGCAGACTTTGAACATGGCTGAGAGTCGCAAGAAGCGAACCGCATTCATGTTTATGAGGAGAAGAGGGAGGCCAGACATAAAACCAGAGTGGATTTGGGAGATTTCTTTTCACGCAAACCTGAAGAGCGGAAGAGCAAGGTAAGACGGTCTTGCGCATTCGTGCAGTTATTAAAACAAGAGACTTGGGGAAATTTCCGGAAGAATTCCCTAGCTTTAACAAAACTGTCATCGCTACGCCCCATTCAGCCACTGAGGTCAGACTATTTGCTTTTGCAAATCAGTTTCCGTCGGCTGGAGAACATGGAGGTCCTGAGCTGTAACTCAAGGCTAAAACATCCGAGGCATCTCTAAGAAGAAGCACTGAAGTGCTTGGAGTCCCAGTCCCAAGCCAGTTTACCTACTAAAGGTCACACTTTCCGGTTGATAAGCAACCCAAAGAGAAGGGGTTTTAAGAATCAAGAATCTTTATTGTCACTACGTTTTACCATGATGAAATTTGATTGAGAAAAACACCAGCTCAGGATGTACACAGATGTGACTGTGTTCTGTCATATGATGCTCAGGGATGGAGACAGGTCAATGCCAACAACAGGGTAAAAGACTATATTAAAAATTGCAGACTCACTTGTAAAACGCCTGATTCTCCACACCACACTTCCAAAGGTGCTTGCATGCCTCCGGCGTGGGCGCAAAGTACGTCAAAATGATCTTTCTGTCCTGCACATCACAATGAACAAATTAACAAGCTGAGACAAAATAGCCACACTCCAGAGAAAGCACCGAATTCCCATCCTCACCTCTTTCTGATTTGCATATATGTGGAAAGTCTTGGCTTCAAACTTGAGCTTGGTCACCTCGTTCCTGTCCCGGAGAACAAGCGCAGTCACGGGTACACACAACAGCCGAGCAGAAACAGAAAGCCACAACCTCTTTAAATATTCATGGAAACTACTTCGAGATCACATAAACAGCCACGGCGCTCAAGGTTTAGCTGACAAAACAAATTAGTGATAATATTCCCCAGAGAGGGAGAAATCAAGAACAGAGGGTGAGGGAGAAATCAGAAAACAATTGAAGGCAAACCAACTAAGCCATTAAAAAGACAGCAAAGTGCATGTTATATCTGCCTTTGTATTGGCGACAGCAATCATATCAGTTAAAGCAAACAGAAAGTAATTGCGCTGAATGTGCTTTTAAATTATGTATAAAATCTTTCTCAAGTACAAACGGTTGGTTTTAGCCTCATCTTGACCTATACTAAGATATTCAACGACTTTAGCTGCTTTAATCAGCCATCTGCTTATGGAAAAGCCGCTGGCTCTGGACACACGTACAGGCAGATGGACAGGCTGTTGACCGTGACCAGCTGAAATACACATCATATTATAAATAGCAAACAAAGGACAAGTATGTCAGATTAGCTAAAACGAAGGTCTGCCCACAGTAGTGTTGTGCTGTGTTTAGTTCACACAAGACACTGTAGGTAAATGGCCAGTACTTGTAAAGCGCTTTATCAAGTCCAACGACCCCAAAGCACTTGACACTACAATAAGTCATTAACCCATTCACACACACAATCACACCCTGACGGTGGTGAGCCGTTAGTAGCCGAAGCTGCCCTGGGGCAGACTGACAGAAGTGAGGCTGCCGTACATCGGCGCCACCGGGCCCTCTGACCACCGCCAGCAGGCAATTCGGGTGAAGTGTCTTGCCCAAGGACACAACGACTGAGACGGTCGGAGCAGGGGATCGAACCGGCTTGGATAAAGTCTCCTTAATAATAGAACTCAGCATGTTCACATAAGTAAAGTACCATGTGGTGTGCAACAAGGTTCTGTGCTTCTTCCTAACGATTATATGATAGATATGGATGACATGTGGATTAGTGGGTAGACTGTCGCTTCGTGCTTGCTCAGAATGGGGGATTGCTGCAAAGCCATGGACAATGCAGATGATTGTCCACTGTGGGTTTACACTCTTTCAGGACGAGTGAATGCTGCTTGTCAAGACTTGATGCAGTCTACTGGGTTTCCTTAGACAGAATTTTTTTTTGACCAATCTGTATAATCTGATTCAATTTGGCTTTGGAAAGTACCTTGAGATGACATGTTTCATGAATTGGCGCTATATAAATAAAACTGAATTGAAAATTGAATTGAATTGAATAGGTCTGATTCCAGCTTCTCCCTGTCACATGGTGATGTTCCCCTGGGCAAGGCACTAAACCCAAAGCCCCCTTCAGATCTCCCCACTGATGTATGAATGTGTGAGCGCTATCATATCATGTTACATATATATCTAACAATATGCATGTTTTCTCTCACCATTTCAGAAAATGAACTCTCCTGTTTCCCTGAAGAACCACAAAGCCAAATGGCGTGAAGGCGAGAAAAGCGGGGCTCCCTGACACATCCTGAAATGCAGATTTTAAGATATACAGTCAGGTTTAGATCGGGGCCGGGGAAAAACAGCAGACAGACAGACACAGACCAGTTCGTTGGAAGCCAAGTAAATATATGTAAAATGCCTTAAAATAAATAATACATTTTTTGGCACAACAGCATAACCTTTCTACCTATTTGTTGTTTTGGGAAGGAGCTTATTTAAAATGTTCTTCTAATTTTTAACACACAACTTAACGAGGTCCCAATGGCCTTTGGAAGAAACACAGGCCCACAGCATCATAGATCCTCCCCTATACTGACCAGTGTGTGCAGTTCAAGTTCCAGCAGAGTTTACCAAATTTCACATGTTAATATTTGTTATTGTAGGCCAGGAATGGCTTTTCTCCTGCATCACTTCTAAACTACTGCTTGGCAAGTAGATAGCATCTAGCATCAATGATCGTTACTAAGACTGGATTAGTGATATCAAGTTATTAGACACACTGATCAACCTACAAAATTAAAGCCTGATTTAAGAGATGTTTCAGCTACCTTCATTTATTAAATGGTAACAGTGACCGTGTTAAAAACAATTATTTCTTGGCATAGTATTTTTTCCCCACCGTATAAATATACTCATAATCTAAAATGGAAATTTCCCAAAAAAATTAAGTGTGAGATTATACAGCCAGGGTTAGGGTTAGGGTTAGGGTTATGTTATAGTATCTTAAACAGACAAGGAGTAATGTATTTACACTTCTGACAAAGAGGCGTGTTTCAGCAATTTCTGCCCTTCCTGTGGCAACATTTTAACATCAGAGCTTGGACTGAAATGCTTCTGAAATGCCTAAAGATTTGTACGACCTCACCTTACACGGGTGTGGATCAACACCATATGTCTCCAGCATCTGTGCTTTCTGCAGGAAATTTCGCTCCGATGTTTCAGGAGTCTGTCCGCTGAGGAAAAGCAACAGCCCAGATGTCAGTTCATAATGAGCTCTAAGAACAGCCGCAGAGGAAAGACAACACCACAAGTGGGCAGCAGAGTGTCATGCTATGCAGCATTCATGGCTCACAACATCTAACTTGGTTGATGCAATAAGATTCCTGTTGTGTCTCCCCTTCATTAAAATTTTCCTCATTCATCTTTGCTGCAGCCGGCATTTTACTTAAAATAATATGGAAAATACGACTCACTTATTAGAATTGTGAAGTAATTCAGTAATACTTTAAACTGATCGTGCATGAATGAAATTATTCAAACATTTCATCGACTTCTGATTCTTCATGACTTTGCACGCTGGCTCTACCAAATTTTGCTTTTCTACCGATATCAAAGCTTCTATCAAACAATAACTTTCTACAAATCAACTAATCTGTAATCTCAGCTAAATGAAATACAAAATAGTTGAGAAGATCTTATTTTTTACCTTATCTTTTCTGTCTGCATAGATAACTGATCTACCAAGTGTTGCTCATACTATGGTCAATTACATACATTTCAGGAGAGGTTTAGCAATTTTTTCCCCCCAAAAGCGAGAGCTGTAGAAATCTGAATCAGACATCAGTTTATCTGTCATCGCTTACATCAGCTCAGTTTTGTGTATTTCAGCGATCCGGCGCTCAAGCTTCTCCGAGTGCTTGGGAAAGAACTGGAATTTTGAGCTGTAACCTTCAGGATGCTTCCCAGGGTCGTAATCACCAATCTCAGCTAGAGGAGGCATCAGAAGAAGGAAGAAGAGAGAGTTAACTCATTCACACATCAGCAGGGAGCTGGCTAAACATGGCCGGGATTATCCGCGGCCCTTCATGCCACATTACTCTCCCTCAGCTGACCCTGATGCTGATTTCCCCTCTGCGAGGAGAAGCTGACTGGGCAGACCATCTTTAATTTATTAGCGCGTCTTCGCAAAAGGAGCCTTTCCTCCCCTCGAACGGGGCGCTTTCTGTGAAGCTTGCTGTGCCAGACTTTATGTCAACTCTGTGTTGTTTGTTTCTGTAGCTGACAAGATCCCAGACGTGGGCAAAATATTGCACCAGCTGAGAACGTAATTCACACACATCCCAGATCCAAAGCTAGTACAAAAGAAAAAAAAAAACACTGAAAAACTGGGCGTGAGAAGATGATTACATGTCTTAACGTCAAATTGTCTGCATGTACGTCCTTTAAACTTTTTTTTCCTGCCACCAAAAGTGCCATAGGAAATTAGATTTCTTGGCTGACAGTATTTATCAGCAAACTAAACTACGCAATACGGAGGGCAGTGAGCAGCAGAGAGTGGAACAACTCATTTCCATCTGTCTCTTTCACTTACCTTGAAGGATGTAGGCAGCCAGCATGGCTGCATCCGAGGTTTTGCACAGGAGACGACCGTGGTAGAGGTCTCTCTTCAACTGCAGGAAGACCAGGTATCTACAGAGGAGAAACGTACATATCAAAAAAGCATTTCACGCAGACAAATTAAAAAATCAGAACAAGAGGAGCAAACTCGATTCATTTCACATCCCTATATTAGCGTCACGTTCCAAAGTGTGGTTTTAATGTTTCCTTTTGATTTACAGCTGATTTTCTTTGTGGCTTTTTTTTTGCCGTCTCCAGGCCCAGTTTCAAAATGATCCAACCGCTTAGCTCCTCAAGCATGAACGTTAATGAGACATTTGTATCAGAGAATATGATAATGACAAGTGGTGCAGACTATTATTTCCTACTCTCATTATTCTCTGTATTTTTAGAGGCAAGGACACTGCAGTGGAATTACTGAACATCTGTTTTTAGGCAATAAAACAGTCAGGCAGACCTAGTTTCTTCCCTCTGTTGCCTCCACAAAAGGCTGATAACATCTATTTGATGGGGAAACGCATTAAATAGCTGTTTTGAATAAATCTATTTAAAAGTGGATCCTTTTGTGGAAGATGTGTGTTAAAAGCTCACATAGTAATACAAAATGAACTGATATTTCCTCTGCCTTCAATCTTTTTACTCATACCTTCATTACCACATGGCTTTCTACATCTATTTGCTAATTTAGTCCCCCTTTCCTCTGATAGTTCTAAATAAAATCCAATTTCATCAATTGAAGTCACCTAATTAATAGAGTCCCTCTGTTTATACATTAGTTTAGTTTTAGAATAAATCCAGCTGCTCTGTGGAGGCCTCAGAGGTCGGTCAGAGGACATTAGTGGATAAAAAGCATATTGAAGACCAAAGAACACAGCAGCAGGTCAGGGACAAAGTTGTAGAGAAGTTTAAAATCGGGTTAGGTTATAAAAGAATATCCCAAGCTTTGAATATTTTGCTGAACGCTGTTCAATCCATTCCTCCAAAAACAGCAAAGGAAAGAGCGAAGCACAATTACCAATCTATCAGGCATGGCTGGCCACCTACACCGCCAGACCGGGCATAACGAGTATTAATCAACAAAGCTTCCAGGAGGCCAATGATTACCTCAGGGGGAGCTGCAAAGATCCACAGCTCAGGTAGGGGAATCTCTTGTAACTATTTGTCCAATTGAGAATCTATGACAGGACTCGAAAACAGATGTTCAGAGAAGCTCTCCAACCAATATGATTGAGCTTCAAGCTATATTGGCAAAGATGAACAGACAAGGCAGGTAAAGACACATCCCAAAAGACTTGCAACTGTAGTTGCCGCTAAAGGTATTTTCACAAAATTTTGACTTAACACTTTCACATTTAGAAACGCATTTTTAAATGTTAACAAGCTTTCGTTGTTGTCTTACCGCTCAGATCTAATGGCCACTTTGTGTTGGTATTCAACGTGAAATACCAACAACGTACTAAATTTGGCGGTTGTAACATGACAAAATCTGGAAAGGTTCAAAGAGGACGAAAGCATTTACAAGGCTCTACACGTTAACTCCGAAATGTCAGAAAACATCTACAATTTCTTTCAGAGGAGTAAAATTATCTTCAAGAGAATAAACACATTTGAAAGCATCTCTATATTTTCTGAAAAAGCTGCTTATATTTACGTGTGTTTCAGATCTGCGGCACACAAAACCGTCTCCCCAAACCATGCATGTGGCTGATTATTGCCCCCCCCCCCCTCTCCGCGGACTGACCTCTCCAGTGTCATAATCATGCATCATGCTGTCCCCCTTCCCTCCCACTCTTCTTTTCGCTTCACACTTTCAATCAGCCCTCCTTGCCCCTTATCTCCTCCATCCACTCTATTCATTATATACTGTCTACATGCGGCACACACTGCATCTCATTACGCCTCAAACAGAGTGGACTCCTCTCTCTTCAGCTGGATAATGAAAACATGTGGACAGAAGACACACATTCGCCAGCTGGCCGAACTCAGCATCCTCTGGAGGAAACCTGCTATTTTTTTTTTTTGCAACATGTCTGCAACAAAAGTTGGGTATTAAGTACTGTGGCAAAGTACGTTTAGAAAAAAAGAAAAATACCAAGTTGGAGGAACGTGTTCATTTACACAGAAAGATTTTGCCTGATGTTGCTTTAAATGTGCGATCCATTATCTTGGAGCTACTGGGAAAGGCTTTTACACTCCTTTCTGCCTCACAGCTCCTGAAAACTGTCTACTATGTCAAATCTATCATGATGTTTTCAAGCCGAGTACTCAGTCATTTTAATTATGAAATGCTTATAAATAATGTCTTGAACAGAATCAGGTTTGACCGGACCAAAGACTTCGTACCACCATCTGCTCTGCAGTTAAACGTGAAAATGGTCTCTCTGTGAGAATCTCTTTGCTGATCATTAAACTGGAGCAGATGCAAATTACCTCTGTAGAGGGAAAATTAGTTTAAGAAGCTTTTATTAACTCCTTTTAGCTGAATGCCACCACGTGTCATACCGAGTGATTTCCTCCTTGAGAGCAGCAGGATCAGGAGGGTAGAACTTGACTCTTAGACACATGGTGAACGGAGGCTGAGCTGCAGGAGACAAACAGAGAAGGCTCAGAGAGGTGGCAGGAATCAGGGGGAAACGAGCGGGAAGATCTAGCTCTGGGAAACAAGATCAGTTCTTTTACGTTTCTGTCAAGTGGCCTCACAATATGTTCATGTTAAACATGCTAAAAAATAAAAAATAAATCACACATGGTATTTGAAAGGCAAGGAAAAGGAAAGCAAAACTACATAACATAATAACAGTAAATATGTTGTATTTTAAAAATGCAATATTTTTCTCATAAATATAAAACCAAAAAATAGTTTGACCAAAAAATACATTTATTGGCACTTGCTCATCAGGACCGCTTTAAAACCAGATGATGAACAGTCTATGGTCTTCACAGCCTCCAAAACTCTTTAGACGTCGCTGGGTCACAGCAAATTTGGAAAACCTATTTTCTGTCAATGAAAGCATTATGCTATTGCTCTCTTAGTAGTAGATGAATGTTGTTTCTTTCATCCCTCCTGCTATATTAACCCTTCTGTCACAATGCTGCTACAAGTGGTATCAAGTTAACACTTGGATTTTTCCTAACAATCACCCTACTTTTCCTGTAAATATAAGTGGGTTTTTCTATTAGTTTCAACCTTTATATAAAGGAGAAAACATTGCAACATCGACCCTTTTGTTGTTTTATCAGTTTTTTTATCTGTACTGTTTTATTTTGTCCTTTATCTCCTTGTAACTGTTAAGCGCTTTGTATGAAAGTGCTTTGTAAATAAAGTTATTATTATATAATTATTATTATCAAAGGCTTGACATACCTCTGTGTTCATTTACATAATCTGCCTGGATCTGGTGGAAAACCATGACCTCCTATTTATATCATTTTTATTTACATCAAGTTTGACTCAGCTAAACAAGCACCTGCAACCCAGAGATATATTTTATACTACAGCATTTTAGGTTGATAATGTGTTGGCGTAACACTCTGACTGTGAATATTATCTTTTCGTGCCAGCACAGTGATGCAATAACATAAACCTGGGCAACACATGGATATAGAGACCCATTGCAGATATAATACAAGCAAGAAATAAAGATGGAGAAATTTACAATATGACAGTTGAGCAGACTATGAGGCTAGACTGCAAGAAATGTTAATTTCCAACATGTTAAAATATTAAACACAAAAATAGTATGTGCTAGTTAAAGAAAAAGGAAAATAAAACATGTTGAGTAGACTAGTAGTGTACGAGACAAAATTTGTACGAGACATGAATGTTCATACTATATCTCAGTGTGTACAATAAGAAGAAATCATGTGCATAAAATCCAAAATTTGTACATTTTATACTGATGACACTGATGCTTTGAAGCCATAAGTTATTTATAGAAACGTATACTGTTGTAAATCGTATTATTAACCCAATTATCGCTGTTTGTAATTATTTTTTTCTTCCTAATCCTCCTTGTTATCTTCCTCCTCCCATCTCATTGCCAAATATGATAGCCAGCCTTCATTTTGACAACGCAAACAAATATATTTAGAGTTAAACAAAAAAAAAAATTCCAAAACTCCCCTCAGTGTACAAGCAACCAGCCTTAACATGCAATTCGGAGTTGTGTGCATTTCTCATTACCAGGGATTCTTAATCCACCAGAAGCCAATCATTTACTGATCTCTACATGCAAGTAACCCAATTATGGGACTGCATTTATTAGTGAGGAGAACACTGATTGGTAATTTCAGCTCCTTGGTGAAATCTTATTGTTAAAGCCAGTGCACAGCAGCTTGACCACTGAAAGCATTAAATTAACTTCCTTTCTGCGGTGCGAGCCCAGCTATGGCGTTAATGGGTTGTCGGGGAGTAATGAGGTTATATCTTTGGCATAAGGTCAGAATGACCAGTCCTCTCTCATGTTTTCAGTCAGAGAATTTCAGGTACATGTGGGATGAAAGTCATGTATGGGCTACTATTGCTGCTACCAGCTTCAACCACAGCCCACGCAAAATCTAAACATACTGCCACCATAATAAACCTCAGCAATCTCCCCCTGTAAGTTTCGTTAATGCTTAAAACAGTTGAGAAACCCTCCCGCTCCATCACGAATTTAGGAGAGTGCAATGCATTCTTGATGCACCCAGAAAGTTCCTTACAAGAGCCTGCAGGGACCATGCAGGTTCTGGGTCATTTTCATCTCTGGTGTAGCCTTAGTCCATATGAAAGTGGCCCAAATAAAAAATTAACAAAGGATGTGGAAAACCTCAATTTAACCAACTTTAATCAACTTTAATAGTTTTATACAACTTACAGCCCTCAGTGTCAAATGTATTTTTCATTTATTTTTTTTAGAATCACACTCAACAACAAATTTGCAATTTTCTCACAACTGTTACTGGACACAGATTTTGAGATTCTTCAGTCACCCGCTTGCTGTTCTTTAGTAATTTAACTTTAATTCAGATAATATGGGCTGAAGCTTAAAGCATCGGTGCCTCACATATTGGAAGGATCTGTGTTGGCTTATATAATTAAAAAGAAATAAACTTAAA
The DNA here is from genome assembly GCA_037039145.1 of Fundulus diaphanus. Lineage (NCBI taxonomy): Eukaryota > Metazoa > Chordata > Actinopteri > Cyprinodontiformes > Fundulidae > Fundulus > Fundulus diaphanus. The sequence continues at coordinate 26,221,210 of CM073134.1, forward strand.
CGGAAGGTACTTACATTTCATTTGCTTTGAAATTGATTTGGTGAAATCCAACCAGTGCTGCATCAGGAATAAAAAAGAAAATCAAAGGAAAATAATTAAGTTTCCCAAACCTCAGCAGTAGAAAATTGTCACATTGTGTTATTAAGCTAACACTTTAGATCTCAAGTGCCTCAACGCTCAGCTGTTACTGCTGACAGTTTACTGGAGAAAGCCGCTCATACCAAACGTGATGATATAACAGAGCTGAATGTGAAGTGTGGCAACGTAAAGCTGTTTAGAATATAGATCATCTGTATGTTTTTTTTTTAAAGAAATCATTAGCAGATGTGCAGAGCCAATACTGTTGTCTGAATTTCCTTATATCTAGGTGAAAGACACAAACTTCTGTGAGATCAACTCGGCTGTCGAGACGACTGCATTCTCTTTGTGCCCATGTCAGAGCCACGTCCTGTAAATGGAACCATGACTCTTTAACATATATCTCCTCGGTCACCTTTCCATCAACAAAACCCACCTACTCACAGCAACTCATTTAATAGCTCTAAACAGCTCTAAGCAGAGGTGTTGGAGATGTGGGTCATCTGAGGTCAGAATTTCTAAAAGATTTCATCCATAAAGAAAAACAATTATGCTTCCATGTAGAAATACTTGAACATTTTGGTCTGAATCATGAATAAATCACATCTATTTACATTTTTAATCAGATTTCACAAGCAGAAACAGATGCAGTGTAGTTTATATGAAGCCAAGCTTTGCTGATGTCTGAGAATCTCTGCTTATTTGGTTAAAGTGAACATTTACATTTTCAATTGAAAGACTGATTCAGGGTACTTCTCTTTGTTGTACAGTATCTTCTTTTAGAACAAGTTGCTGATTATTTATTGCAATTTATTCAAACTCGACGAATGGGTGCAAGCAACTATTCCTATTCCTATTTATTCCAATTAGTTCCTACTACAAATTATGAAAATTCCTACTAATATGCTAAGAGATGCAAATCAGTGTTGAGCAGTGTTGACCCTTTTGCTGTTATATTAATATATGTGGAGCAAACTCAGTGTCTTGGGTGAAAGCCCAAGCTGAGAACTAATTCTCCCCAGACACAACTGCAGTGAAATATTTGCAACAAATACTACCTGAGCAAACACTAAGTTTAACAAGTACTACGATACTGGCCAACGTTTTAAAACAGCAGTACAACAGCACTTGAAGAAAGACTGTTTAGAATTAATTCGTTAAAGGATGTAGTTGCAGTTTGTGTTTATTTTTCCCTCAGAAATTAAAATGAACAAGCATGGAGTTTAAACAAATTATCGAAAAAATCAAGTCAGATTTCCAAGAAAAGCTGGTTATCTCCCTCGATTTTGGTTGCCTTGCACAAACTACTTGCTGCAGTCAAAAAAAAAGTTTATTTTATCTTCTATTAATTTATATGGCATAAAATCTTTCACAGGACTATAAGGTTTTCAAGATCCAAATGTAGAGAAACACATTGCCATTACCTTGTGTTTCTAACAGCCGATCACTGATCGCATCTGTTAGGAAGCACGCTGGTTGTTAAACATAAAACTGGAACGGGGTTGACCTCAGTCCCAGATCCAACTTCTGCGTTTACAAATGTTCACCACTTCTCTTTTCAGAAGTTTTTTTTACGAAGCTAAGATCTTGAATAAGCTAGGAGCTTGAATAACTCATTTGTGGGTGGCTGGTTGGGATTTTAACAGCTCTACATCACAATTAATCTACACATATTTAACTTGCAAATATTTGATGGAAAAATTTAACACGACTTGAGAAAAATGGATTTAAAGGACTCCAAAAGATATAAATCCTGAAAAAACATGAATAATAAAAAAGGGTCATTAGCTACTGCTGCTCAGGGTATTTATTTTGAATGATATATATTTTAAACATATCCCTCCTGCAAAAGACTTCCTGGACATAACAAAAGCACCTAAGAACAAAATAAAAAAATGCCTCCAATGAGCCTCTGCCATGTTCGAACTCACACAAATGCTCACCCGCTGCTTGTCTGGATCCACATATCTGATACCAAAATAGTCCTTCTCCAGCAGGTTCAGGTGGTGGCAGATGAGGTCAAACAGATACTGTCCTTTTGCATCCCGCTGTAACAGAGGACAGGAAAAGCAAAAGTTAGGCTACCAAGTCAATATGATTGTTCTGAAAGATTGAAAAAAGATAAGGATGGTGCAAGCTTTAATTAATAAAACTATAGCTGGAACCATCTGAGAAGCAACCAGACAATCGATGGATCAAAAGTGCCACACTGGGGAGTTTTTGCTCATATTTTGGATTCTGGATCTTCAAAAGGTTGCCACATCTAGAGGAATACTCAAGGATCTTGAACTGGAACCAGTCAGCTAGATGCTTTAAGGCTTTCTGTCTATTGATAATGCAATCCAAACATGATTGCAGAACAGTGTAAAACAAAACTATTTGTTAATTTTATTCACCAAATTATAATCTAAAAAGTGTTTCTTTTAAGGTTTAAATCTGAAAACCACTTCAGCTCTGGCTCAAACAAAGTGTTGCTTTCCTACAGGGCTCACTAAAACAGGGCACATGACTGCATTGAATCAGATGGAAAACAATTAGACATGAAGTCTGTAAGCTAAAGCAACTCCAGTTGCAAACAAACCAAAAAATATATTTTTCTGGCGATTTTCATTGTTTTGTTTTTTATGTGACACATATTTATTAATGCGTAAAGCGTCAGGCCACAATTAATTACCTTTTTCCCAATAAGACCCAACACATTCGTTCTGGGTTTCTTTAATGTGGTTAGTTCTTCTCTTTGCCATTTTGCAGATTGAATTTTCAGATTGTTTGCCATCAGTAAAATGTAGAAGCTGTCTTATCGGATGCTTCATGTTCATAGAGAGGCATAAACTTATTTAAACCTCGTTACCTAACTCAAATATATTCAAACCTTGATAAACAGAAATTCAAAAAACACACAACTGTGTCAGATAAGCTGACAACCATTTCTAGGCTACATTTTTAGTGAAATTGTTTTATTTTATTTTTTTAAACTACGTATTTTCTGTTCCATAATGATGACATTAGAGTTGATATTCCTTAAAAAGAAGCAATAAAATATTAGAAAAGCTATCTATCAATCTATCTGTCTTGCTCCTCTGCTTCTCACTCTGTTAGTTTAAACTGATGGGTGGCTGAAAAGCCCCAGGCAGCGCTTTCCTCCCTGCTGTAACTCATGCTGTAGATAACAGGCACTTCATTAGAACAAAGGGCTGTCAATACTGGGGATGTTGTTTAACCGGCCTGACTATATGTGACCAAACGCTGACTGGAGCGCAGCGGCCGGAGGTAGCTGACCTTTCTGTAGAGCAACCGGGGGGGCTTCATGGGTGCTTGCCGCTGTCACTTCAAGACTTTCATGTAATATCCCTAACAGAGCTGACATGCCTGCTAACTGACCAGACCTAAGGAACTGAGGAGCAAGCCTTCTTAAAAGCAAAGATGAGGATATACGTTTATTTTTTTATTGCATAACATATAAGACTAACAAAAGCACACAAAGGGATTTTCACAAATTACAGATTTCATCAGGATGTACTGGCTGTTGGTTAGATTTCAAATGGACTTTTACAGAAATTGGATCTTTATAAATGTATTTATTATTTGTTCTGCTTCCACTTAGCCAAACTGCCTTATCGCTAAGAATATGCTGAATCAGACTTGTTCAGACTTGTTTTTTTGGAAATTTAATGTTTCTTCATTCATTTTCAGTCCAAAACCTGACATTTCATGTATACTATATATAAAGACACATAATCCTGAAAGAAGTGACTTCTGCTGCTATCACCAAGTGAATATATGTCAATACATATATATATATATATATATATATATATATATATATATATATATATATATATATATGTATATAACCGTGAATGTACATATGACATCATCTGCCTACTCCCATTTCTTTTGTATTTTTAATTAATTGTTTCTCATTTTGTTTTTGATCCACTGTATATATGAAGATACAATGTATATAACTGATGCACCTTTTCCTACTTTTGGTACCTTCTTCTGACTATTGACTATTGAGCCAATGGGACAAGTGAATTTCTCCAACGTGAGATCAATAAAGCCTATCTTATCTTATAAGCTTTTTTTTCTCTCTGTCAGGCGTGGAGTCTTATGAACCACTAACTATTCTAACAAACCTGTAGAATTACCAACATTATTGCTATTTGCTAAATGCGAAAATAATGACAGAAGCATCATTTTTTGACAGTAATTCATAACTTTTTTCATATTCAGAAGTTTGCATACACTAAGATCTCTATCCCTTTAAACAATTTGGGAACATCAAGATGAGGATGTCTTTGGAAGCATCTGACAGGGTTATAGACAACATCTGAGTTGATTTGAGACACACCTGTGGGTGTTTTAAAGGCACACCTAAAACAATCTGACTCTTTGTGTAACATGGTTGGAAAATCAAAAGATATCAGCCAAGACATCAGGAAAAGAATTATGGATTTATTTACCTTTATAAAGATGTTTGCTTGGGTAACTTTAATACAGGTTTAAAGTTTTTTAGTATTAGTTAATTTTATTCATTTTTAAACTTTTTGATATGGTGGGACTTGATATTAACGTCAATTAAATACATTTTTAATACATATCCAGACATGACAAAGTTGTCTGTACATCAGTCTATGTGTTGTGATGAATGTCCTCACTAATACATGAATAAGGTAGCACACTGCGTTGATCTCTTAAACTCAAAAAGATCATTCTGACATCCATCTACGTGAAAAAAAGCAGAGCAGTTCTCAAACATTTCAAAGCTTACAATGGGCACTTTCCTTTGAGATTAATCATTAAAATGGTCTCCATGTCGACACGGCAGCCCAGACCATTAATAAAAGATTGTATCACTTTATAGTGAGAAGAGTGGAAACATGATGCCTTTGACTGGGCCTGTGTGTGTGTAAGTGTGTGTCTAAGGCTAAAGGTACTTTAGGTCCTGAGGGGATTTCTTTGCTTTCATGAGCAGATTCCTTTCTTTTGTCCCAGGAGATTGAGTGATTGCCTTGTTTAGTATGCCAGAGTAATCCAGGATCCTGACAGAGCTGCTAAGGTTTAAATCTGAAAACCACTTTAGCTCTGGCTCAAACAAAAACTGAATATATGATCACTTACAGTTAATATGCAGCCCCCTTAAACTACGACGTGGATCAACTATTCTTAGAGCCAAAAATGTTGGTTCAAACTACTGTGTAGAATAACAATAAAACTGGGTTACTATTTCAAAATCCTCTATGGGTGCTTAATCCTGCTCAACATGACTAGCAGGTTGGAGTTATCACCAGGAGTCAGTGGGCAAAGAGGTGGAGACAAGACATAAGGCACACGAGACAACCAACCATTCACATGCACGTTCATATCAAAAGGAATCTCCAATTAAATGAACCTGCAATTGTTTTAACTGCAGGAGGAAACCAGAACACCCAGAGACAAACCATACATGTAAGGGATGAAGATACAAACTGCACCCAGAAAAAGCCAGGGATTGACTGATTGATGGATATTGTCTAATGAAGCAGTATAAATGAATGCTTTTATTTTTCCAATAGGGTTGTCAAAGTAATCGACATTTTGATGTAATCGTTCCTCAGCAATACATTTCTTCATGATAGTTTTTTGCATCAAAATCAATATAAATTTACCAAAAGTATAAAATAGCAATACGCATTTTCTCGTTGAGCTTCACCACCAGCACCAAATATACAAGATATGCCACATCTATTAGGGACAGCACCTGTTCTTGAAAGCGTTACTGTAGGGAGTGGTGGCCTAGTAGTAAGAGTATTGTGCTCAAACCACTAGTAAGTAAAATGTCTTGAAATTAGTTTATTTGTCCTTGATTTGAGCAGGTAAAAAACTGTCTGCCTCTAGAATGAGTATTTTTACTCCTAAATTAAGATAATTAGATATACTGCACTTGAAATAAGAGGACAAAGATGAGTTATTAGTACTCATCTTAAAATAGTCCCTGAGTCCTTGAGCAAGACCCTTAGCCCCAGAATGCTCCCTGGGTGCCACACAGTAGCAACCCACTACCCCCGAAGGTGATGGGATAATTGCAGAGAACACATTTCATTGGAGTATATCAATGATAGCAAAAATTATTATTATTATTATTATTATTATTATTATTGCATGCTGTATAAAAATAGCTGCTAGAAGGAATCAATAATAATAATCAAAAGCCAAAACCATAAAACAGAGGTTATTCCCTTTGAAAAGTTCTAGATAATCCACAAGTCTTTCTTTATGGACACGGCTCCAGACAGTGGAGCAGTGACTCATTCGGCTCAAAAATTGTTTCTTCAATATATTCCCTCATCTTGCTGTTCCATCATCCTGTCCCCAACAGCGGACCTAAATCTACTTTCTCCGACATTCTCTGTCTGCAAATACTCTTTAAGGGACTTTTCAAAGGTTAATGGAGAGGATTTTAATAGCTTTGATGCCTCATGTGAAGGCTTTATTAGCCAATAAGAGTTCTTGTAGAGCACCACAGCACAACTATAAAAACACCTGTGCAAACCAAAACTACTGGTATTAAAGCTATTGTTGATAATCCTGTTCAGAAACACTTGTTATACTGGGTAAAATGGTCCTTCCATCCTGACAGTAGGCAATACATTATGTATTCAGAAAAAGGAGTTTAAAAAAGTGATCTCTGTGGGAGCTGCAGGCCTGTAAAAACTAACCAATCACTGCTCTTAGCACCGAAGAGCAGGGATTTGTCAGAGTCTTGTTCCTGCTCTCACCCCCCTCTGTCCCTCATGTTCTGGGGGTATCACCTTATCTATTGGTTGTCCCACATGGCAATCATTCTGACACGCTCACGTAACGCCGATGTGCGTGCTCGTTCCTTGTTAGTTTCTGCTTGCTGGCTGTACATGCGCACTTCTAGTGTTTATCTAGCCAGTTAGCTTAACAGTTAGGTTACCGGTTAGCTTAGCAGTTAGCATTCATGTTTATGAGAAGAAGTGGAAGGCCTCAATAGAAATGAATAAGACCAGAGTGAATTTGGGAGATTTTGGTAGTTAATGAGAAAACACCCAGGTAGGAGCAAACTTAAAAATACTGAAGTCAACACCCACATCAAATTAAATTAAAAGATTTACCTACTGCAGTGTGTAAACAACTAATCAACACATGGTTGAACTTTTGCTGTGATATTAACTCAACAACAGTGGTTAAAGAGAGTTATTAGCTTTAAATTTACAGTCCTCAGCAGAGGAGTGAGGGTGAGCGCCCAGCCCGAGAGTGATCCAAATTTATTATTCAGAGTACCTTCAATCAACAAACCTTGCTACAAAGCTAAAGTCGTATGATTGTGGGAAGCCTCCAGGAGCTATACAGCATCAGAGAATGCAAGAAAGACAACAATGACCTTTAAATAGAAAGGAAAGATTAGATGGACAGAAAATAAGCACATCTTTGCTCTATAGAGGCTCCAAAGAAGAAATCTTACAGTGGAATAGACAGATGCAAGATTTAGACAATTTGTATATTATTCAATGTCTGACTGTTGTACTTAGCTAGTCTGTTGTGTATATTTGTATTTTAATCATTGTTTCTGTACTTATCTGGTGTTATAGCTTGAAGGAGGTTTTCTTCTCTGTCATCGGAGGAAAAATAGCCTTTTGGCTAACTCTGGTGCATTTGCAGCAAAGCCATGAGTGTACAAAATATTTGACAAGTAAATCTATGCTATACTATCCAGTGATGACAAACCTTGTGTTACCAGTGAGGAAGATGCAGCCTCACACCACCATAATGCCTACACCAAAAGCTATTCAGCATTGGCAAAGAGGCACAGCCCACATACTCAGCTATGCGGCTCAAACCACAAATGCTTTTTCTTTACGAAGGCATGAGCTTTTAAGGATAAAAAACACAGGCTTTTCAATAATATAAGATTTACTGACAAGAATGTTATGTTAGCATGGCCCGCCAGAGTGATAATGTGTACCACTCAAGTTCTGCACATTATCAATCGGACTCCTCCATCTGAATGTGTTTGGAGAAAGGAGGGAATTTCAGCAGAACTCTCTGAGCTGATTGGGCGAAGCGGCTCCTAGTGCCCACCTACCAAAGGTTGGTTTTAGCCAATTAAATTAAATTGGCTAAAACCAATAGCGGTATTAAATTAAAATGTAAACAGCAGACGTCATGAGAAACCACACAAAGGTACACTAGTCATGGCACTTCTTGCTATTCTTCTATCAAAGAAGAAATTGCGGATTCTTACAAAACAGGTCTGATAGCAGCAGCTACGTGTGCGTCCTCCTGTGCTGCCCTGTTTGTGTTGGTTCGGCTGTGGGTCACAGCCGCTCTTGTTTTTGTCGCACCGGAATGTCCCATTATGTCAAAGAAATAATTGACCCAACACAAATGTCCTTACTTCTTAATTTACTTGGTACACAAAACAGTGTGTTACAAACATTAGAAGAATGATATAAACCTTTTTAGACAGGAAAGAAAGCCTAATGTCAACCGCTATTTTTTTGCTTAAAGGAGCATTAAGCAATATTTCATCACTAGGTGGTATTTGAGCACAAGATGTGTATCATTTTAGGGCAGGAAGGAGCTAAGCACTGAGTGGCAGCTGTTCACATGCACGTACATGCACATGCGGCCGGGCCGGCTAAACAGGAGACTTGAGAACAACACAGAGTCCATCATACCATAGTCCATCTGCAGAGGTGGGTAGTAACAAGTTACATTTACTCAGTTACATTTATTTGAGTAACTTTTTGAACAAAATGTACTTTTAGCAGTAGTTTTACTGCACTGTACTTTTCAATTTACTTGAGCCATATTATTACTCAAGTATCGCTGCGCTTACTTGAGTAAAATCTCTCACTACTCTCCCTGCTGTGAGTAACTTCATGAATAAAGAACATAGTTGTGTTAACCAAAAATGGAACACAGACACAAAAACCTAGAGTTTATGTTAAAGTCTGACTTCTTATTTGTACACCAGCTTTGTTGTTTTATTACTATGTTTTATCTGCTGAGCTCATTGAGCCATTTGGAGTTCAAATTACAGTAAACAGTGGATATTGTCATTGGAAGTACTTTGCACTGTTCTAACATACTAACTGCTGTAAGAATTGCTTTCAAGTTTAATGTTGAAAAACTGATTTAGAAAAGTGTTTATTTTGTCTTTAGTGTCTTTAGTGGCTCTTTTGTCTTTAAAATACCAGAATTTGCACATAGCCTTATATTTTTGTCTGTCTGATTACATCATTTTTAAATATTAAATCATCAGCCGTTATGATTAGTTACTCAGTATTTGAGTAGTCTTCTTATTGAATACTTTTTTACTCTTACTTGAGTAATTTCTTTTACTCGAGTAAAATTTTGGGGTACTCTACCCAACTCTGTCCATCTGAAATATTACCTTTAGTTCTTCACATCCCTATTTTAGTACTTTCTATCTAAAATAATGCAATTTCGCTTATTGCTCCTTTATTGGTTGTAATCAGTGAATTTAAAGTCTAATGACAACATATTTATTCTATTTATATATATTGTATGAGTGATATTGCTTTGTAAAAGTATTAATAAACAGTTCCCAAATATATATATATATATATATACATATTGACTTTTAAATTCTAGGCACCAACATTTTTTGAGGGTTTATTTTCTCCTTTTTTGTTTTAATCAGATGTCACCTGCCTTCCTTATATCTTTAATAATTCAGTCTTTCCCATCACCTCTGTTTTAATTGCTTTGCAATGATTATCTGCTAATTTTAGAAATCATTGTGAAAAGTCCTGACTTTGACTTTAAAGGTCCTGAATGGTCAAGTGACTTTCTTTCTTACTGTATATTACTAATTTGTTAAAGCCAATTACTCCAACTCGAGACCTCTACCTGTACTTCCAAGAGAGTATTCTTCTCAACTTGTTTAAAAAAGATTCTAAAAACCTTGTTATTTAAATGTGTTCCTTTTCCCTGAGATCTTAATTAGCGATATTATTTAACTTGTTTTGGGGGTTTTAACTATGTCGTATTATGATCTATTTTTAACGTTTACCCTCTTTTGTGAAGCACTTTTTGTTCTGTGAAAGACACACAAACACAATTAGCAACGTGTTTGCATATAACATCCAATTTTTCCATCCCTCACTGATAGTCTGTGTGCTGATGCAACCCGTGAAACACCGCCCGGCTGATCTGATTTAACCCACATGGGAATCGTATAATGTTGTTCCACGGGTGTTAACTCACTGCTTCTAGTGGTCGCCATTAAACGTGTCCAATAAGACGTGAGACGTACTGAGAAGACACGCAAAGGTATGCTAGAGAGAATGGTGTTTGACAAGGATAAAACTACGCTAATTAAGCACATCCTTCTGACAACAGACAGGTGTGGAAAATCCCACTTATTTCTTCATTGTGGCATATGTTAGTCAGTGTAACAGTCTCAACAGCAAGTAAAAGTCTCCTCATAGTTGGTGTGTTAGAAGCAGGACACCTGTGCATAAGGCTTTGAGCTAGCTTGACAAGAGCCAAAATGTGGTGGTGCAGTAACTGGGTCAGACTATCTCCAGAAATGCGCCTCTTGTGAGTGTTCCAGGTCTGCAGTGGTTAGTATGTATCAAAAAAGGGTCCAAAGGAGAGCAATTGTGAAGTTGCAACAGTGTCACGAGAAACCAAGGTTGACTGATGCACGCGGACAGAGTGAAGACGAGGTACTGTAGCTCAAATTGCTGAAGAAGTTAATGCTGGATCTGATATAAAGGTTTCAGAACAAACAGACCAGTAAGGGTCACTGCTGATCCCGATCCACCGTCAAAAACACCAACAATGGGTGCATGAGCATCAGAATAGGTGAAACAGAAGCGGGTGACCTGCTGTGAATAATCTTGATTTTGTTTTACGCCACAAGAATTCATGAGAGAGATTTTTGGGATCCTCTGAATGTAAAAAGCTCTTACCTACAATGTTATTTGAGAAGCACCAGAGAATAAAAGTCAGCTAAGAGTGGATTTCTGCAAAAAAACGGACGAGTTTTTCACAAAGAAACACAATGTTTCACTAAAAATCCATAAGCATCAACAGCAGTATTGACAATTACTAAGAACTAGTCACAGCGAAAATATTATCAGCAGCTCTGCAAGATTCCTAGTTTACAATCAGAGGTACCATGGCCAATGAAAAGTGTCTATAGATGCATATTTATTGCAGGGGTGTTTGTGACATCTATGCCTAACTGATTCTTCCTGCAGGCGCACAAAAATAAATGTTTCTCAATGAGCATTTCTGAGTCATCCAGCCCACCACTGATGGATTTTACTGCCAGTTTCACACTAATAGCTTTTCTGTCACATCTCTCAGCTTGTTGTGGATAATCTGAGGTCTCCTTAGATTACACTGCTGAGTGTAAAATTTTAAAATAAATAAATCCAACAAAACACATCATCCAGCTGCTGGATTCATTTTTGCCAGCTAATTATTTTTTTGTACTTCAGTGATGTCGGATATAATCGCCAACTGTACAGCATTAACTAAAAAGTGTGACAAATATCCCTCGAACGACATAAGCAGCACAATGGGTGTCATTTCAAGGATTAGCATACAAACAATGCTTGATATTATTTTCTCTCTGGGCTTTTGCACAGTTTGAGCGCTGATTTGGTGCTTCAGTGTAGAGGAAGCCTTTGTAAAATGACTCAGCATGGCTAATTCAGCCTGTAATTTAGTGTCATGTATAATTTATAATTTTCAGCCCCTGAGACCTAACATTTTTTCTCACGCACTGGTACTGCGCTGCAGATTGTTAGAGCATGCCGCATAACTACCATCTAGTTTTAGCTCACAGCCGTGACGCATCGCAGCAGACATGCACGCTGGAGTTACTGGCAAACATTGGTTCACGCATACATGAATTACTGTTGTTTAGCACACAACACAGCCAGAAGCACTGCTCTATGGATTATCCAGAGAAGATTTCCTGCCTGTAAGCTGCTAGTGGATCACTTTCGGAAATTACATTTAAGAAAATCAGAACTTAAGCTTAAACATATTTAAAGCGTCTTTAACTGGGGAGTAGCTGCCCAAAGTATTCACACCCCCTGACGTTTTTTTCACAAGTTGTCACATTATAATCACAAACTATGTTTTTATTAGGATTTTATGCGACAGATCAACATAAAGTAGCACATAACTGTAAGTCAGATGGAAATTGATACACGGTTTTAAAAGTCACCAATGTGTAACCTAACCGCTGGATGAATCTAGTTGTTTATTGAAGGCTTGGTTAGAGAACAGTAGTGAGCAGCAAACAACATCACACAAAGAACAAGGAACACAGCAGAGGTCAGAGATAAAGCTTCAAAGACGTTTAAAATGGAGTAAAAAAAATACCAAGCATCTTACATTGGAATGTGCAGGGAGTCTTTCACAACTACAAACCTTTTAAGACAGTGTTCCATGTAAAACGACAGGCAGTGCGAGGTAAGTTTTAATTAGAGAAGCAGTAAAAGGTATATGGTAATTCTGGAGGAGCTGCAGAGATCACCAGCTCAGCTGCAGAGAATCTGTCAACATGGCAACTATGAGTCATCCAGTCCACAAATCTGTTCTTTGACAAGAATAAATGCCAAAAAAAGTCAACTTTGGAAACACCACTTCACAAAGTCTAACTACGTTTGCAAGGTGCTGTGTGGGCAATTTCCTCAAGGCTTAACCCCTTCTTTCCGCCTCTCTTAACCCCTCCGCCGTTTCATCCTTCTGCTTCTCTTTTCGTTTTAATCTCCTATGTCACACTAAACAAAAACATGTGCTTTTCTTGCTACTTTGAGTCTGCAATAAAGCAAACAGAGGCCATCATTATCACATTATGCCTCCCTTAAGAGTTGCTACATATATTAAACATAAAGTGAAAGGGGCCAACAAGGCAACAAAATGATTTGGACAGGCACAGATTATATTCCGGTCAATTTTCAACCTCACCTCTGGATTTTTTATCCTTTTTCATTATCTTTAAAAGTGATGTCTCCCAGACCCTCTTCTGTCAACTTCAAGTTCAGACGGAAATCATCAGATAGAAACTTATTTTGTCTTGTACTTACGTTTCACATCCACAATGATATTATCTGATCGCTTTGGCGCAATGATGAAACATAAATATGACAGACATTGCTTTTGTGTTTTTGAAATTTAGATAAAGGTCGTAGCATTGACAAAAGTTCAGTGAAGGTTGCTGGCATCAGCTTTTATTGGTAAAGAATAAGATGTATTTAACTTTATATGTATAATAATTTGCATTAAGTGGATGGCTTACATTGACCCGTTTGTCAATTTATGATGTGAGCCGAGTTAACGTCACGCCTTTTGTCGTTTATTTCCTCTCTGTACCTTTATGTTTCCTTGATAAATCTATTGAAAATCTGATTTGTCTGTTTGTTTGTTTTTTCTAATTTAGAAAAACAAATACGTAGTCCAAGATGCTTCAGTCCCCGATGGCCCTTTTTGAAACTCTGTCTCTATAAGGTAACAGGAGATACTTACACTGTATTCTAATCAATAAAGTAAAAACAGAACACATATTTCTTGATTAGTAAAAGCTTCAATTTCAAAGTATTTTGCATATCAAGAAGCATAAATATCATGAACATAACATGTTCATTGGAGAAATATATAATTTGTCTTAGAAACTTGCATGAAAAAAAATCACTTAGTCGTGCCTCTTGCCCAATGACAACCGAGGACAGACACTAGGAAACGGGCATGAATAAACAGGTTTAGACAATGGAAGGATGGATGGATGGAGAGCTTTGTTTAGAAACCAGTAAAGAACAAATTTGCACTTTAGAGTCAGCTGGACTCCTGTGAGGAAGAGGCCAGAACATTTTTCTCCCCAGATTTTCTCCTCCTCGTCTCTGTCATGGTTTAGTTTTGGTCTGGCTTTTTTCCTTGTTATTTTTCAGTTCCTCCTCCTCTCACTCAGCTCACCCTCCACTCCCTCAGCAATCAGTCACATCTGTTAGGCATTAATTAGTCAGAACTCACTCCACCTGCCAGCCTCCCTACTAAAGCCTCCCTCAGTCTTCTTTTCCCCGCTGGTTCGTCATCAGTCTCCACGTCTGTCAGCCTAGTTGCTCCTTGTGCTGCTAGTTGCTGGACTTCCTGCCACCTCTGTGCCTCAAGTAAAGCCTCCGCTAGCTGCTGGATTTACTGCTACTTCTGTGCCTCAAGTAAAGCCTCTGATAGTTGCTGGACTTCCTGCCACCTCTGTGCCTCAAGTAAGGCCTCTGCTAGCTGCTGGATCTCCTTCCACTCTGTGCTTCAAGTAAGGCCTCTGCTAGCTGCTGGATCTCCTTCCACTCTGTGCTTCAAGTAAGGCCTCTGCTAGCTGCTGGATTTACTGCTACTTCTGTGCTCCAAGTTTGCTCTCTGTTCTCTTGCTGGACTGCCTGCTACCCCTGTGCTCCAAGTTTGCTCTCTGCTCTGTCGCCGGATTGCCTGCTACCCGGTGCTCCAGCAGTCCTGCATTCCAGGAACGGTCTCGCTCTGCACCTCTGGTCTGACAATAGTCTTGCATCTCAAGAACTCTCTCCGGTCCGTCAGCTCCTGCTCCCATCTGCACCTCCTGCTTCCTCCAGTCCTCCTGGCCCCGCACTCAGTATTCACCCGCTCCAGCCCGATAACTGATTCTGGTTTCCTCCTGCCAAATCATATCACTTCAATAAACCTGCATAAGAACTAGCTCTTTGTGTGTGTGGTTGTGTTTGGGTTCACCTCAACAAATCGTGACAGTCTCATTCAGCTATTCTAAAGTTAAAAAGGCTACCTTGTCCAAAACAGTCAGCTTGCTGAACACTGCTGAAGAGAAGGGTAGTGACAGGCGAGGTGTCAGTCGGGGACGTTTAATAAATAGCTTGGAAGAGCTCACAGTAACAAATGTCACCACTTTATGTTGTGTTTTATGCTGAGCTCCACTTTGCAGAGATAAGACCCTACAGCTGTTTTAAACACCTTATGCTGAGAAATCGCTTCACCTTCCTTGATTGTTCCCAAAGCCCCAGGAAAGATCACTGTCTAGTGGGGAATCCGACCATGAAAATGGAAAGAGCCATTTTGGCTCTGGAGAGAGGGCTGCGTGTGCACACAGGCGTGAAAAGCCCACCACTTCCTTTATGTGCCAAAGCTCTAATGGATGCCCAAGGGAGAGGCAGTGTTCTCAACAAATTATCCATATAAACACATTTTGTATATTACAGGTCTTTCTAAGTGGTTATATTTAGCCAAGAATGGGTCAAACCTCTTTAAAAAAGAGACATAAAAGAACCAGTGAATCTTGACTCAGTTCATTGGGAGAAACAGCACAGAGATCAGAAAAGTTGGTCATAAGTTTTTAACATTGAACTATGTTCTGTCTTGTTTAATATATTAAGCTGCACTGATTTAAGTCTCCAAGGATTTTTCTTTAATTTCTGGAGGACCCATCCATCGCACGGACACAAAACAAACAAAAATCCACACATTCACACACTCTTATTTTTACAGTCACCAGGTAATATTTTCAGACAGCTTTAAATGCTGAGAGGTAGTAATGCAAACCACTGTACTATTCTGTAGCCATTAAAGCCCCTAAATCAAACTTAAAACCCACTCTTAAAAAATTCTAACTCGCTAGCTTTCAAAAACATTTAAGATTATTTTTTAAACTTTAAGCACTGCTACTGTTACAACCCCACGTTATTGTGATATAAAACATAAAACAATGAAAAAATATTACTTATTTGTTTAGCTTTCAACAGACACCTGAAGGTTTTGGGTCAAAACTGACTAGTACTTTTAAATGTTATGACTTAATTCACAGTGCCAAAAACCCCATTTCCATGTTAAAAATTAAATTTAACCCCAATTATGATGCCATCACCACCATGTTTCACTGTGGGTATGGTGATGTTTTAGTGATGAACGTTATTGTTCTTGAGCCAAAAATACAGGACATTGTTGTCAAAAGCAGAAAACACAGTTGATTAACTTAGTTAATCAGAAACACTAAAACTGTTAGCTGTGTAGGAAAAATGATGAAAGTGGATGAAAAGAGGCCTACAAAAGCTTTTTTTCTAGTGTGCATAAACCAGGTCTGTTGTTTCTTGTGTTTCTCATATGAATTGTACAACCCATCTGTCAAATTAAAGTGCAAGATTTGAAATTAAATCACCTGGATCTCATTTTTTTTAACATCTCAAATACCTGACAACTTAGCTGGGCTATGTAGACTATATGATCTTGGCCTGAGCCATAGGATGTGGGCTAAAATAAGCCAACACCTTCAATATTCCAGCTGTAAGAGCCTGCACTGAGGTAGAGTCACCTTATGGCCTAGTTAAACTTAGGTAATATCATGCACCACTAAAACAGGAGACATTATAGTACTGGTCACGCACAGTTGGTTTACCTACGTTAAAAAAAGGCCAATTTTAATACCACTACGCCCTGCAATCTCCCATAAAACTGAGCACTTAGAGGCCACTTTAGCACTTTTTATCTCTGAGGACAACACCTTACACAGCCTGCTTTATTTTTTTATATATTTACATAAACTGTACAAATTTATGATGTGTAAAAAAGAACAGTGTCTACATTACATGTTGTAGATTAGGCAGAAACATTTTCTTTATTATCCTGAGTCCTTCCTTTTCATACTGTAGCAATGCTGACACCACCTAGAGCTGCCTCTCCTCCAGCTCAACGCAGTGATCTGGATTGACGCCACAGCAGATGAAATCTTTATTTTTACCAACTCAGTAAATACATGCTGTGAGCAGAACTGTTTCCTTAAGACTTGTGTTATTTTCCTGTATCATTTTGTATGACAGCCATGGAGGATTTATACTGCTGCTGTCTGACGCCCCAGTGTGCATGACTTGCCAACCAAACCAGGGAGCAGGATGAGCGGAAAAGTGCTGCTGATTTGCTGGTTGGGCATTCGGTGTGACAGCTTATTTCAGAGATTTACTGTGGTGTCACTTTCACCGCCTTAGTGAGATTTCCCCCATTAACATAATCCTTTACAATGCAGCTGATTTCTTTTAATACTGTGTTTTAAGGGGGTGCACTGTGCAGTGCGTAAGAACGGACCTTTTCACGTTCCAAGAGAGTACATTTCAGGAAGGATATACCCCAGTATGTGGTGAAAACAGAGAGAAATGTTTGAATCCAAACTCGTATGATACGGAGGACATGAGGAGCTCTGCATCTGTACAAAGATGTTTCTTATGGTTTCAGTAGGAAAGTTTATTTATGATAAAATATCTAGTTTTAAAATGATTTATTCCAAAAATGTTTTAAAAAGCTTATTTAGACAGACCACCTAAAATGAAAAATAAATATTATGAATTCTGCTGTAAAAGACCAGCAACATTATCTTTCCAGACTGATCCTCAACAGTGCTGACACAAAAAAATCTGTCTGGCTCAAGATGAAATGTTTCAGAAAATAATTACAAGTACTAAATTTTAATTCAACTGCTTCAGAAAATATGTAAAGTTTTCCAGGCAGGTTTTATGAGCCAAGAGTATTTGGAAATCACATCATAGCTGTGCAACAACCCTTGTAAATTATTCCAGTGGAATAATCTCACACTTGAAAATTAAGAGAAATACTATGTTTAATTTAACTGGTATGTCATTTCATTTTAAATAATTCCCATGATTTAAAAAAACAAATATTTGACAGATCTCCTTAACAATCTTTATTAAAAATATGCAAACCAGATATAGTTTTTGATTTATATTTTACTTTTAATTTTATTATAGTGTCCGTCCACGCCCTTTTAATCAACAATCTACAACCACAGCCTGGGACTGCACGGCGGAGCGGCCTGTAGCACGGTTGCCTTACAGAAAAATATGCCTGGGTTCAAATCAAGCCGTGGGCCCTTTCTGCATGGAGTTGGTGTTTTCTTCCTGTGCATGTAAGGGTTCTCCGACTTCATCCTACAGTCCTAAATCAGGACTGTTAAGTTAAACTGGTCAAATCTAAATTATCCTTCTGTACCAGTGTGTACATGCATGGTGGATAGTTCAGTGTGTCTGTATTGCCATGTAATGGGCTGGTGATTTGACCCTAGCTCTCTCCCAAGGACCACTGAAGAGAGGCACCAGTGGCTTGTACAACTTTATTAAGTCAGGAGTAGGATACAAGAAAACAGATACTTGCCAAAACTTAATTGTATGAAACAGTCAGTACAATAATTTTTAAAAATCAGAACAACTCAAAGCGTAACACATAAGGCTGGGTGAGCACCTGAAAGTTCATCTTGCCAACACACAAACTGAGCAGGTTGGTAAGAAAAACCTCCAAAGATCACTCATTACTGAGGAGCTCAACAAGAAGGGACCATTGGTGTCACAAAGACTGTTAGTTTAAGGGTTTTCTACAAATCTTTATCAGAGGTGGCAATAGTTACAAAGGGATCTGTAGATTTTCAGCATGAGGTAGATCTTTAAGTTATCTGGATAAATAATTCCCGATTAATTTGTAAAGCTACTGCAATTACTTAATACAAATGTGGGTGAAATAGTCACTTTAAGAAAGACATTTGTAGATTCCTCTAAACGAGCCTTTCATACATACATGTTAAGAGATGTACTTCACAGTAAGCAGCATTCAACCTATTTATTTAGCAATTTATTACAGATAAAAATGTAACAAATACATAGTTTTTTTCTTCATTATATTGCCAGTTTTCTCAGAGCAGCCACAGAACAATATAACTAGCAATATAACTAGCAGTAGTCTTTCACATGGTTTCACTTTGCTTAATTTCAAGTTAAGTTGGGATGTTTAAGAGCCTCAGCGTCTGCAGTGTAGTACCTCAGGATGCCCACAGGGAAAAGAAGAACCTAACATAATTGGTCTGCATGTCTAATTAAAACGTGGTATTTTAAGAGCAGCATGACCCAACATCTGAATTAAAATACGCCTCTAAGGATAAAATACCAGAACGGGAGCACAGAAATAGCACTTTCAAGGAGAGCTTTGAGAGCCGCTGGCTTCCTTTCAGCCCCAGTTCAATGCACTTTACCTTGTTCCCCAGAAAAGGACAGGCGATGCTGCTTATCTGATGGGCTACGGGTGAGATCTTGCATTGAAATATGCTGCAAGCTCTCCACCTATTTGCAGTTAACAAATTTGTCACAGAAACGTCTATTTCAGTCAAATTTTTCACTTGATTAAAACAAAAATTATAAACTTTCATTATTAAAAAAAAAATAGCATGGCTGTTTTCAACACTGTTCTCCCTGTGTAGTGAAAACGTTTCTCATAAGCCGACAATAAAAGATACAGCTCAGCATAGCATGTGCTTTTACAGCTCCTAATGCAAATAGCTTTAAATAGCAAAACTGATAGCAATGGGTTTAGCCCTAGCTTGGCTCATATCAGCCAGAGCATTACGTGTTGAAACTATCTTAACTTTTATGAGAACAGGTCCGTGCTTCAAACACGTTTTGACAGTTTCATAGCAACAGTGGTATCCACGAGCGCCGCTTTATACGCAGCTCTGTTACTCATGGCAGTGCTCCGTTTGAATGGAGGTGGGCAACTTCTCGCAAAACATGCACAATGTAAAGATAGCACCGAGTCTTCTAGGTAGCAGGATCTTAAATTTGTCCTCAGCTCTCACCCACACAGCTTACATAATGTATGGATCAGACTACGCCAGACGTCAGATGGAAAAATGAGCAAGACGAAACTCCAAATAGCCCCGGCAGGTAAAATCTATTTAGGAAAACAATTTGTATGATAACAGCAAGTGTGTGTCCCTATGCGGAGACAAACTCGGGCTAAATCTTCAGAAAGTTGTGGTTAAAGTGTCCTGCAGTCATGTTCCCCTCCCAGCTGGCTACGGTCAGATGTAGCAAGAACTTGGGATGCGCAAAATTGGATGGGTGGAAGGAGGCAGGGCGCTGACATGGGCTGGTTTAGCCTGCAGTGTTACGGCAGAGCTCCTCAGAACCTGGTTGTTGTGCAGCAGCAAGGCCTGCAATCTTCCAGGACAGGCTTCAGATAAGCTTGAGATGAAAAGGGGAGGCATGCTGGCTTCATCCTATACCGCTGATTGAGATTTGTAGGAAATGGTAGATCACAAGTGGCTCTCAACAGGACGTAGATTGGTACTGCTGCAACCCCCCTTCCTTCAAATTAAATATTCAGAAGCAAGATTATCGCAATTTGTTTATTCTTAACATGTTCAGTAAGATCATAATATTGCAGCTTTGACTGAGTATTATTGCTGTTCTGTTATTGCTTTTTTCACACTTTATATATATTTTAGCCTCTATTGTGTTGCAATATTTTTGTTAAAGGTTACTCATGTTGATGTTAAATACATGATCATTTATTAAACCAATAATTCATATAAAGAAACTAGAATATGATGTATTATTTTGATTAACAAATCTTGGAAGCTGCAATTTTAAATGTTAAACACACTGTATTGCCAAAAGTATTTGCTCACCCATCCAAATTATTGGAATCAGGTGTTTCAATAACTTCCATGGCCACAGATGGAATAAAATCAAGCATCCAAGCATGCAGACTGTTTTTACAAAGATTTGTCAAAGAATGGGTCGCTCTCAGGAGCTCAGTGAATTCCAGCGTTGCACAGGTGGACAGGATGCCACCCTTGTAACAAATCCAGTCGTGAAATTTCCACTCTCCTAAATATTCCCGTCAACTGTCAGCTGTATCATAAGAAAATGGAAGTGTTTGGGAATGACAGCAACTCAGCCCCGAAGTGGTCGGCCACGTAAACTGACAGAGCGGGGTCAGTGGATGCTGGAGAGTCAGTCACTGCACACCACCAAACTTCATGTGTCCTTCAGATTAGCCCAAGAACAGCTCAGAGACCTTCATGGAATGAGTTTCCATTTCCGAGCAGCTGCATCCAAGCCATACATCACCAAGTGCAATGCAAAGAGTCGGATGCAGTGGTGTAAAGCAAGCTGCCAATGGTTTCCAGAGCAGTGGAGACGGGTTCTCTGGATTGACAAATCACGCTTCACCATCTGGAAATCTGATGGACGAGTCTGGGTTTGGCTGTTGCCAGGAGAACGGTGCTTGTCTGACTGCATTGTGCCAAGTGTAAAGTTTGGTGGAGGGGGGATTATGGTGGGGGGTTGGTTTTCAGGAGCTGGGCTTGGTCCCTTAGTTCCAGTGAAAGGAACTCTGAATGCGTCAGCATACCAAGACATTTTGGACATTTCCATGCTCCCAGCTTTGTGGGAACAGTTTGGAGTTGGCCCCTTCCTCTTCCAACATGACTGTGCACCAGAGCACAAAGCAAGGTCCATAAAGACATGACTGGCAGAGTCTGGTGTGGATGAATTTGACAGGTGTGCACAGAGTCCTGACCTCAACCCGATAGAACGTCTTCAGGATGAATAAGAGCGGAGACAGAGAGCCAGGCCTTCTCGTCCCACATCAGTGTGTGACCTCACAAATGTGCTTCTGGAAGAATGGTCAAAAATTCCCATAAACACACTCCTAAACTTGTGGACAGCCATCCCCGAAGAGTTGAAGCTGTTCTACCTGCAAAGGGTGGTCCAACGTCAAATTGAACCCCTATAGATAAGGAATGGGATGTGACTTAAGCTCATAAGTGAGTCAAGGTAGGTGAGCAAATACTTTTGGCGATGTAGTGTAATTCACAAAAAGCCATATTATAAAAAGATAAATGAATGAACAGATATTGTAGTACAAGCACTGTATTTGCATTTCACAATGTATATAAAATGTATGACAACTAAGAGCACTTCAGCCAAAACAACAAAACTCGCCCACAAGGCACAATGAAACTTATAGAGTCCAAACTTTTAGTTTATCATCACCTAAACAGAAATAATTCCTGATTTCTGGACCACTCCACCCTCTGAAAAGTTGGAAAAACTTTTAGAAACCGTCTCATTTCTGTATAACCAGATGCTTTATCCTCTATGTTTGCTTTAATAAAAAAAAAAAAAAAAAAAAAGTAGCACAGACTACACAGACAGAGCCAGTCAATCACTGGGGCCGAACTTGGCTGATTTAAAACGCACACATAAAGCGGCAGACTGCAGGGAGGTTACTCATTACACACTCTCTCCTCACACACGCATACACGGCACGCGCACACACACACACACAGACGCGCGCGCGTAGCAATTTGGATGAAAACTCTTGAAACTTTTGGCAAGAATGTTAAGAAAATGAAAAAGATACAACACTTCAATTTGTGACTTGAGCAAGAATATTAATATCAGCTAATTATATAATCAACATTAATGGTTACATCAGCAAATCACTGCAACCCTAAAAGGTAAAATTACCCTGGCGAGGTTAATTTTAGGTTGAACAAGTGAACATCTCAATATTATGCGTGAATGCAGCTGAAGAAGTAATAAACCAGACAAGTGGATTTACTTCATAATTATCACAAATGTTCTCGTTGAACTTCCATCAGCTTGGTGTGCGAACAGCTTCTTTGTCCTGAGCACTGAACATCCTCTCTGTCCATCCTCTCTGTCCAGCTCCGTCACGGTTAAAGTAATGTCACAGCAGCTTGACTCAGCTCGGTTAACCTGCATGTACGCTGAATGGTGAGCTGCACTTTTGGACGATTATCCTATAAATAGGTTTGCACAGCAATATAAAACGTCTTCGTTCTTCCTCATATCAAATCCCACTGAAATAAAAACAATTGCCCAGGCCCGATACGAGGTAGCCCGACTGGTTCCTTGGCATAAAAGTCTTTAGGCTCTAATGAAGAAAAGCAACAGCTTCAGAAATGAAAAATCAGAATGCTTCCCTGAAATCATTTTTTCCCCCCAACAGAATCAGTGGAAAAAGTAGGCTACCAGCATGCTGGAAAAATAGAGAGTCTTTTGTATTCCCCTGTTGATGCGAAGAACTACAGGAAAACACTGCTCTCACAGATTTTAGCTGCAGCTGGTGACCAGGAAAAATGTCCATATTTATTAAAAATAGGGAATTTACTCATCTTGAGAACAGCTCTCAGATTACTCAAGATCAGTAAAGAATGAAGAGATTTGTTGTTACTGACAATAAGGAGGTCTCGAATAAAGCAACTACTTTGTTATATTGTGAGTCGCAAGACAAGATGTTAACTGCATGGCATTTTAACACAGCCACATTTAACAGTTTTAGGAGGATACCACTGGCGTAATTCTAAGTCTAAAACAGGATTCTGACAGCGAAGACGATGCTATTTCATCACCATCAAACAATAAAAAACATCCACTGAGAAAAGAAAAAGTTTGGATAGATTTAAAGCTCGTTGTTTTTCGAGGTTAAGGTTGCTTGGGCACCTTGACTGATTGAGGGATGGTAGAAATATGTCATTTTGCCAGGGGGCTTATGGGAGGGCAGGTACGTGCTAGTCCACTTAGACGAGTATGTTAAACCTTGTCGGTCAAACAAAAAGCACTCTGAGCCTTGAGCATCCTAATCCATCAGTGGTAATGTACGTCTAGGGCAGTCACTCAGTATCCATGATATACCTTCAGCCACTGTCCCACTTTTTAGCCAAAAGAACCCGTGTTATGAAAAGCCTTGACTGGAGGATGGATGCAGATGACCGCTCCATCTGATAGGTGGCAAATTCTATGTGCCCTGCCATGTCTCTACGCAATGGACAAGCAGATATTGCTAAACTAGGACTACTTCTCTACAGTAAATACAAGCGTAGTGGTACACTTATTTGTACTAAAAATATCAGGTAGTCGGTTCGATACACACGTACCCAACAAATACAGTGTACGTTGATTTATACCTGAACATACGCAGAATGTTTACGTGCATAAGTAGTTGTGCCGTTATAGTTGTGCCATCAAACGCTCTGTAGCGCAACTTTAAAAAGTGACATCTAAAGAAAAATGAGGCTTTTCATGCAGTAACAGTGGAGAAAGAAAGGTGGACCAAATCAAAACTTTACGTCAGCACGCACATTTCTAAACAGCAAGAAGGTACGTAGCTCGCTCTGCCATTAACGGAATTACTCACCTGAAACAGTGTCAGGCTGAATAGAAACATAACAACTACTGGAAAAAAATCAGCTAAAGTCTAAATCTAGCTGCTTGCAGCATTGAACCAGTCCCAAAACGCTGCACAGCATATGAGATGGGACAGCACACTGGTACTGTGATGAAGAGACGCTCTGACCAGAGAAAATTTCCCAACAGTCGCACATCTATGGTGCGTCCAAGTACATTATGTACAATGTTATTGTGTAAACATCAAAATAACTCCAAAGGGATTTAAGTGAATTTTAACCTCAAACGTCTCCAGACTTTAAAAAATCCTAAACAACAACGTTGACAATTTTCAAGCGGTTTTATTATTGTATAATCTATCCATCCATCGGGTCAGTGGCTACACCTGCTTAACATTCATTGATTAGAATAGAAAAAAATCTCTGGCCAGTTCTTGAGTATGCCGTTGTTTCTCCAGATTGAAGCGAATCGAAAACGTACCAAACCATCAGTATAAAACTGTAGTTGTACACCAATGCTTTGACCAGACCCCACAGTGAAACATGGAGGTGGATGTAGTTCTTCAGCAGAGACAGAGGAGCTGGTCAGAGTTGATGGGTAACACAAGGCATTCCTGGAATAAAAATCAATGGATGCTTTAAAAGACTTGAGACTGTGGTGTAGATTCACCTTCCAGCAGGACATCAGCACTAAACATAAAACCAGAGGTACAGCAGCATGGTAAAGATCAAAGGGTTTTAGACATGATTCCCATTAAGAAACTGTGGGAAGACCATAAAACTGCTGCTATTTTCTATTAAATCTGACAAAACTTGAGCTATTTTGCCAAGAGGAATGAGCGGAAGATGATAGATACACATCCTGAAAGACTTTTAGCTGTAGATGCAACAAAAGGAGTAGATATTGACTTAGAAGGCCATACAAGGATATAAAAGTGCGCCACACATGTCAAATCTAAAAATCATAAGTGTTTCTTCAAAATCATGGCAATGTCCTACATTGTGTCGTTTACTGTCTAAAATACAAATAAATTAAGATTTGTGGTCATAATGCATTTACATTCAAAGGGCCATGAACACTTTTGCCACGCACTTCATTTAATCACGAATCTTTAACTCTCCAATAAAATTCCACGCTGAATACACAGATGCATTTCCACAGACAGCTGGCATATTGGTTAAGTTCCACCTTTGTGCCCTTTAAAGACCAACAGGTCCACGTGGAAAAAGATCAAAAAGCACAACCCACCCGGCTGGTTGAGCAAGGCAAAGAGTGGTTCACTTCACAGTGAGCAGCCGAGAGGAACATATTGCTTCTGCTCCATATGATCACAGTAAGGACTGGTCTGAAAGGAGTCTTTGTTTGCCCAGTGGGGGGAGCTACAATGGCATAGCCTGGCCACACAGGGTGGCATGTGTTTGCTGTAAGTGGGTTTGGGGAAGGTGTGGGAAGCTGCACATTGCGCTGCAAGCCCTTTCCCCCTCTTGTCTTTCCAACATCTACTCAGTCATGCCGCTCTGGAAGAAATTATGTTAGTCAGCACGAAGGCAGAGGCCAATCTTCAGTGGGTCTCACTTTCAACGAAAGTTGGAAATAGAAATGTCTTCTAATTTTTACTGTGTAGGACTTGATTTGTTCTTATAAAAAGAAAATTAGAAAGCTAATTAGCAACGACCACAAACATTCTTGCAACATGAGCCCTGGAAGCCAAGAATTCATTATGCTCTCTGTTCTGAATAGACATGTTAGCTATATATCATTTTGAAAGCTAAACTACACTGCAATCATGCACACCTCAATTACAAAGTAATACGTTTACCCCGTTCTATCTATCACCTTGTAATAGACCACCTAAAGTGCAGAAGTGCCTATAACCAAGTAATGAGCCTTGTCACTATCATCAACGATCTTGCAGACTCTGCTGCTCCTGTTTTGGCTCTAGATGGATGAGCTGGTATGTGCTGAAATTTTCAACACCTATAAGATGAGCACCTTCTTAGTCAGCAAAAGTAAAACTGCAAGAAGAAATATGCAGACAGAGCTGTCAGCAGGGTTTATGGCTCTTAGGGTGTTCAGGGTGCCCACTGTGAAAATAACAAGGCTGAAGGACAAGGTATATGGATTCCCCGGTGTGCAAAATATAAATAAAAAAGAACCAGCAAGATTTAAAATTAACAAAGTTCAAAATTTGACTGTGCTGTATCACATTTAAAAATATTATTTCGTGTTTTGCATAGTAACTGATAAAAACTTGATACTTGTCAGCAGTTTGCTGTTTGAGTAATAACAGTTTTTTTTCACTTTTTCTGGCAGAATTTAATCGCTAAATCTGATTTAATTCTGCCCAACTAGTCTCTTCTTTTGTTTTTATTCATCCTATTAATAAATACCTGTGATCAATCTATCACCGTCAATCATTTGATTCATAGGAAACCTAGCAAAGGCATCTGGGAACAAGGGAGATAAAAAAAAGTAGGAAAACTTTCAGTATACCGACAACAGTATTTGTTAATTCACTTGTGTGCTAGTCCCCTCGTACATTTATGGTTGAATTAACAAGAACATCAGCTGGTACGCACCTTTTGGTCAGAATTATGAGTTGAAAAAAAATATTTGTTTTCACACCAACCCCGTTCTGAAAGTCAATTATGCAGCATTTTGAATTGTCTTTAAAGTGCTTTATAAATAAACGTTATAGATGTCATGTGTGTAAAGAGACTTGGATAATTGCAATAATCAGCCAATTATTATATCACATTAAATTAGGACTCTAAAACATCTATATCTAAAAATGTTGGTAACACCGTGAGTTTCTCTAGAGTGCAAGCAACTTTTATTGCTAATAGTAGTTAGCATGGTCACTGTGGACAAAAAAAAAAATTCACTGGCTCTCTTGAAACAGTGTTGGGTAGTTTGTGAGTCATTTTCTATTGGATGGATGGAAACATTTTTTATTGTGTTGAAACCCCTGAAGTCATTAAGGGGGAATAAAATGTGCACAATGCACCCTAAAACAGTCGAAGGGTTAAATCTGGCGAGTGTGGCGATTTCATCCGTTGTTCCTAATGCAGGTATTGTCATTGTGATGAGGTTCCTTTCAAAAGTCACAACCTTGAGTTAAAAGTCCTTGAAAATGTATTTTTTTCGAGAAATAAAAAGAACCTCCAAACTTTGCAACCTTGAGACAACTGAATATTCAGCAAACCACCCTTGAGCTCAAACTGCTGATCTCATTAGCACCGTGAAATCAGGCTTTTTTAATGATCGGGGCCCCCCCCTTTCAAGCCCCCTCGCGTCATCACGTCATCCATCTGCTCTACTGGGATTCGGTCCTACTCTTTAAACTGTGAGCCCACTGGAGCATCATGGCTGGATTAGCTGAATGTGCTTATCCTGCAACCTTCAGGCACTAATTACTGCAAGGGAACAAGCAGATTTTCAGCCGCAGGCGGTAGTCCTTGCTGTAATGGACTAAGACTCGCTATCGTTTTCCAGTCTTTACTTATGCGCTGAGTTTGGAAACATTAAACAGGATATAACAGGGGCAAAATTAAGACAAATTACAATATAAATGCCTTCATGACTATAAATAATCAATAATGTAGGCTTTTTTCCTAAAAAAAAAATCATGGTTGTATGAACATGCAATATAATGACAGAGCAAGAAGAAATAAGTGGCTGCCATGGTAATCAGGTGCTACGGCCCTATAAAATAGCCAAAAGTTCCCTTGCACAAGTCAGACTAAATCTTGGCAATAATCTTGAAACACAAACCCAGCCGCTCTTCACACCAGCAGTACTCTTCCAAACACACAACATGACAGACAGCGTTGCAGCATCGTTTGGTTCAGTGGAATGATTTCTAAAAGCAGAATATTTTTTTTTCCATAATCCTCTTGGGCTAGCAGTTACATAATGTGTCTTGATTGAGAGAAATAATCCACAACTGGAGATGAGAACAGGGTCACAGCGGAAAAAGAACTGCTGAGTGGGTAGCTATATCAACAAGGCAGGCTGAAGAAAGTGGAGAAGATAGAAGAGCACTGAAGGATAGTTAGGCCACCAAAACTGCACTTTTGCACCATTTATCTTGCAGTCAATGAAGATAATGTAGCTGTTGTGTGATGTATTGTCTTTGAGTGCATGCTTAAAGACAGAGTGAGATAATTTCACATAGACCAATCTCAATTATGTCCCATCTATATGTTTTCTAAGTTTTGGCTTCTATGGTCTGACCCTATCTTGTTAAAGACAAACTGGAGGGCTTCCATCAGTCTGTCTCCGGCACAGCCAAACTGAAATATTGGCGACTGAGCTTAAACAGCATCATATTGTTCATCTGACAAGCTGCCGTGCCCCCTCTCGCTGCCTCCCTACAGTGACTCATCAGGCAATAACCTTGACAAACAACCTTCAACACCCACGTTCCGCATAGCAATACTGATAAGATTTACAAAGTAATTTAGGCCTGACTCTCCTCTATCCGTCACCTTCCCAATTATATACGTTTCCAAGCATTTAAGTGCGCCCAAAATTCACTCAAGAGTCTCTGCAATACAGAGAGTTATTTCTGACTCAAGGCAATCGATGTTGGTGGCAACCTCATGACGTATATCTGGCTTGTTATTGAAGTAGTGCAGACTGATGATCATATGCCAACCTTGATTCTGACACAGTGGAAGGTGCTGTTATCTCTTTGCATCAGTGTTCAAATGAATAACAATGAGATTGTGAGTACTACTGCCTCTTTCTGTTACCAGTATGCAAGACGACAGAGTAGTGCAGAGAGGAATGCCGAGCACTGCTCTGTGGGAGAAATCCAGCGTGCGTTATGTTACCGGCAACAATACATGTGCCAGTTAGATTTGAACAAAGAAACGCGCATATGCATGCAGTACCTCGGGAACCTTTGTTACTGTGATTTTTTTTTAACAGCAAGTAGGACATCAGGTGCATTACCTTGCAAAAAGACTCCTTGAACCTTTGCACAATTTACAACAAGAGATTTCAAAGCATCTTATTTGACTTTTGGGTTCTAAACCAACACAACAAACAGCGTGTGGTATAGAGCACCAAGGCAAGTCCCTTCATCCACTTATACACTTCGTCTTTCACCACCTCGACCACCCAGGAACATATGCCAGGATCCTGTTTGTGGACTTCGGCTTGGCCTTCAACGCACCATCAACCCATACTTCCTGCACCAGAAGCTCAACCAGCTCACAGTGCCAGCCTCCACTTGTCAGCTGCTCACCAGCTGCCTGACTTCCCAGCAGTGGCATTTGAGACTAGGGAGTATCTTCTGCCCACACAATAACTATCAGCACCAGCCTCCCCCAGGGGTGTGTTCTCTCCCCTCTCTTCTTCTCCCTGTACACAAATGACTGCACCTCAGCGGACCGGCTGTGACACCCTAAAGTTTGCAGATGACGCCACGGCCATTGGTCTAATACACGACAATGTCGAGTTTGCATACAGACAGGAGGTGGATTGGCTGGTCCATTGGTGTGGTCAGAACCACCCGGAGCTTAACCTGCTTGAGGCTATGGAGATGATGATGGACTTCCGGACTACTTGCCCCACACTGTGTCCCCTTCACTGTCCTCAACAATGCTGTGTTTGCAGCGGATCACTTCCCTCTTTCTTTGAGACCTGAGATAGTTCCCACACAAAGACATTGTTTGGAAGAAGATCCAGCAGAGACTGTACTTCCTGCAGCAGCTCAATAAGTACAGCCTTCCACAGTAGCTGTTGGCCATCCTCTACACTGCCTTCATTCACTCTTTCCTGATGGGCGAGCACACAAAAGAAGACACGTCCAGACACCTTCAAACAATTAAATCTGCAGAGAGGATCATCCAAGATGAACTTTCTTTCAATCATAGGTCTTTGTTCGAGAAAAGGGCATCTAAAATCTCTACAGACCCCACAGACCCTGGAAACAGACTGTTTCGATTTTTAAGCTCTGGTAGGCGCTATGGATCTCTATGTGCAAAAACCAGGCGCCACAGAGACAGTTTCTTCAATGAACACCTTATGGCTTGAGTAATCAATTCAATTCAATTCAATTTTATTTATATAGCGCCAAATCATGAAACATGTCATCTCAAGGCACTTTACAAAATCAAGTTCAATCATATTATACAGATTGGGTCAGATTATACAGATTGGTCAAAAATGTTCCTATATAAGGAAACCAGTTGATTGCATCAAAGTCCCGACAAGCAGCATTCACTCCTGGGGAACCGTAGAGCCACAGGGAGAGTCGTCTGCATTGTACATGGCTTTGCTACAATCCCTCATACTGAGCAAGCATGAAGCGACAGTGGGAAGAAAAACCACCCATTAACGGGGGAAAAAAAACTCCGGCAGAACCGGGCTCAGTATGAACGGTCATCTGCCTCGACCGACTGGGGGTTACAGAAGACAGAGCAGAGACACAACAAGAGAGACA
Source organism: Fundulus diaphanus (assembly GCA_037039145.1). NCBI lineage: Eukaryota > Metazoa > Chordata > Actinopteri > Cyprinodontiformes > Fundulidae > Fundulus > Fundulus diaphanus. The sequence continues at coordinate 26,251,768 of CM073134.1, forward strand.
AAAAAGCACAGAAGCACACATTGATCTAGTAATCTGTTCTACATTAGATGGTAATAGTCGGTGATCTGTCCTCCCTGGATGATTTCACAGTTAACAGAACGCCAGACCAGGTGTACCTACTATGAAGAAAAAGAGAGAGAGCAAAAAGTTAAAAGCTGAAATGACGACAGTCATTTCAATGTAATACAATGCAAAACTGGAGAACCGTAGAATGAAGAACAGTAGAAATCAGTAGAGTGAGAAAATTAGACCCTGATGTCCTCCAGCAGCCTAGGCCTATCACAGCACAACTATAGAGATAGCTCAGGGTAACATGAGCCACTCTAACTATAAGCTTTGTCAAAAAGGAAAGTTTTAAGATTAGTCTTAAAAGTAGACAGGATGTCTGCCTCACGGACCAAAACTGGGAGTTGGTTCCACAGGAGAGGAGCCTGATAGCTAAAGGATCTGCCTCCCATTCTACTTTTAGAGACTCTAGGACCCACCAGCAGACCTGCAGTCTGAGAGCGAAGTGCTCTGTTAGGAACATACGGAGTAATCAGAGCTCTGATATATGATGGAGCTTGATTATTAAGGGCTTTATACGTTAGAAGAAGAATTTTAAATTCTATTCTTGATTTAACAGGAAGCCAATGAAGGGAAGCTAAAACTGGAGAAATATGATCCCTCTTGTTGATTTTCATCAGAACTCTTGCCGCAGAATTTTGGATCAGCTGAAGACTTTGAACTGCATTTTGTGGACTTCCTGATAGTAAAGAATTACAATAGTCCAGCCTTGAAGTAACAAATGCATGGACTAGTTTTTCAGCATCACCCCTGGACAGAATGTTTCTAATTTTGGCGATATTCTGGAGGTGAAAAAAGGAAACTCTGGAAACCTGTTTAATATGGGATTTAAATGACATGTCTTGGTCGAAAACAACACCAAGATTTACTTATGCGCTGCTACACTGCTGTGCTGTAAAACAAGAAAAGTACATGCCCAACTCACAACCTCCCTTTTTCTTTTTCTTTTACATAAAAACAACAAAAACATACTTGTTATATATGTATACCAAATGTCTGTATGCTGTGAGTGCTGTAACAGAAGTTAAATCCCTTGATGTTGCGCACACAAATAAAAGTCTTATAGCTGCAGTTGCAACAAAGTGTGGTTCAATGAAATATTAAATAAGGTCTGAATACAAATTAACGTAATACTTTTCAGATTCCTACTTGGAAATTTAAAAATCACCCTTCTCCTGCACAATTTTGCATTACTTTTTACTCATCATATAAAATACAATAAAGTTTGTGGTTGTAACGTGACTTATTGAAAAGTTCAAGAAGTTTAAATCCTTTTGCAAGACATTATATGTAGCTAATCTATAATCTTAAACGTCACAAAGAACATGCCTGTGGCGTCCCTTAAAACTGTAAACATTATTTAACAATTAGAAGATTTTGTATGTTATAGAGCTAACAGATTACACCTCTGCATTATGTCTACGGGTATTTATTGCTCATCACATATCAAGATAACTTCTCAATATATTCCATATTACTGGTCTAAATTAGTTTTTGGCCTAGACAGCATGGCAGAGCTATGGAAAGATAATGCAAGCATTATGGTGATAAGAGATGCATTAAGAAGAGGAAGAACCAATAAATAGCTTTGTAACAGTCAATGTAAGGATAGAAAGGGTTTTTGATTCAAAATTGTTAGACCGCTCAGCTTTCATCCAAGACACAAAAGTGATGTAAAAACTGTGTACATGGTTGAGCTAGTATAAAAACAAGTTATAACATAATATTTGATATAATTCTCAGATACTCACCACGACTGGTCCAAAGCCCATTGTAACCTGCTCTGAGTTTGGTTCTGCCAGTTCCAGTTTTCTACACACAACTTGTGCTTTATAAAACTGTTGGGTTTCTTTCTGTAAATAATGCCCCTAGATCACATAAGCTATAATTCTGCCAGTGAACATTGGCTTTAGCTTCTCTTGTCCTCAGAGAAAAGGCAATGACTGAAGAAGCCGATGACTAGGAGTTGATTTTTTTGTACTTTAAAAAGTTCATTTTGAACACTGACAGGCTGGCCTGGTTGATCAACTGCTTTCACACAATTAGTGGAGACCATAAAGATAATAAGTATGCATAGATTAAAAAAAGGTAATAAAACCTCTAAAATGCAAAAAATGTGGATACTACTACTTAATTCCTGATGACAGCTGGATGCAGAACACGTCTTTTACCTCAGCTCTATTTCTGTAAATTTAGAGAAAAACCAGGAATGGCTTTTATCCAAGGGGTCGTCCTGTGCAGAGAGTTGCAAGCTTCGCTGTGTTGATGAGTAGATGCCTCTAGTCATGGGCAAGGTACCAATACCAAGGTTTTAAAAGTTATTACAAAACCACAAGACTTTGGTGTCATGTCTTTCTTATAGTGTAAAGTCCTAATGAGATCATACCAGAGGAAGTACTAGAGTCATCAGAGTGTTCTTCACCTATAAGGAGGAAAGAATAATGAAGTGCTTCCCCTCCCCTACACGTTGCTGTATACTGTTGTGCAATTACGTATTAGTTATTGTTCTTTTTTCACACACACGCACACACACACACACACACACACACACACACACACACACACACACACACACGCACAAAACACACACACACACACACACACACACACATCTAATCCTAATCTAATTGTCTAATTCTGAGTTTTCTGTACACACCAACAACAATAATTTCATCATATTTTTTGCGGGCTGTTTATATTCACGTGCATACACACAGTTTTCATTTAAAAGCCTGGAAATGTGCTTAGAATTTCCAGGTGATTCGTGTCTTACACTTTGCTTGCAACTGAGGCAGGAGCTTAATATCCTTGAAAGAGAACCGTCTTGCACAGCTTCTTGCATGTGCTGACACTGTGTAACTCCAGGGTACTTCATTTGGCAATATGATTCAGCCTTAGTTTGTCAAATACAGATATAATAAATCAATAAAAAAAATTCAAGTATGGTTTATGGTTTGGGTTTCAGTAACATTATCAGCGTATAAAGATTAATTTTAAGAATCTCAGCCCAAAATGGTGATCTGCACCGCATAATCTACTTTCAGCAGTTATTGCCGGTTATTGCAACTGTAAACTGCATAAAATACAGGCAAAATTGCTCCCTCTGCTTTCACTCCCGTCGGCTCCTGTCAGCCTAGAGTAGAAAAGACCCAGCCGATATGGCGGCGACACAGGATGCGCTACAGCACGTAATGAGGCGTCTAGTATATTTATATTTCTACAGGTAGGAGTTTGTGAACGCAGAGAGGCGGAGGGATATTTCAGCCAGTACTGTGTCCTTAGTGCAGCAGTGCAAGCGGGTCTCTGACGTGTTTATTGTCACTTATTTTAGAGCCCAAATAAGCGACTTCACTTTCAGAAACAAGCTCAAAAAACCGCAACCCGCAACTCACAAAATTTACAAGCGCCTTTAGAATAAAGAAGCCCAAAGTCACTTAGAATAAGCGGACTTGGCAACGCTGAAGCAAAAAGTCTCACTCCTTGTGAATCCTAGCCTGGGATCAAAAGGGTTTCCTTAAGCTTCCTGTGAGGGCCTCTGCACAGTTTGCAGCAGGGCGACTTTCAGGTCAGCTTTTCTCCTGCAAAAACTGAGGGGAAAAAAATCACAAACAGCCTATTTCCATGGCAGTCGACTGCATAGGTCTCGACGTTGCTCTCACAGAAGGCAGGCTGTACTTAGCTTCGATTCTAGCCAGCGCTACGATGTCATGAGGCTTCACAGACTGAGGAGAGAGAGCCTCCCCTGTGCGGCTGACCAGCAGCATGCAAAAGAGAGAGATTGGCTCGGGCAGCTAGGCCTTATAGTTTCAGTAGACCCCCTGCTGGGAGGGGATGTCCCTTGGTGTCTGCAGCTTCTTTTAGCATTAGAAGCAGTCTGATTTTATTTCACTTGACCAGTACTGGTGTGGAATCTCAAAGACCACCACCCGTCACCCTTATGAAGGTGATGCAGTGTTTTGACTTATTTCCACAGATGATTTATATGGACATGTATAATAATGTACCTTTGCCCCCATATCACGATCCATATTAATATTACCCTATTGCAACACACACACATATATATATATATATATATATATATATATATATATATATATATATATATATATATATATATATATATATATATATTTATATATTTATATATATATATATTTATTTATTTTTATTTTTATGTTTATTTACGCATGGGCCTGTTTCACAGTATATGGTTTCAAAACCGCAGGTTCTACTATGGCTAAAGGAGGTGATGGTCCATTGGCCCGTCTAAAAGGATACTTCGGATCACATAGGAAGACGGATGACAACGGCTTTGAGGAAGAAGGTTGCCCTACATGCCGTACGTACTTGCAGACTGTGGCAGCGAGAGGAGGAAACAGAGTTCACATGATATTGCATCTACGGTAAGGTGCCCAAATTTCTCAAATGAAAACTGGGGACATCTCCAGCTACATGAAATTGTATTGTAACCATGTCACTTACTAGCTCTTGTTGTGCTCAGCTGTTTTTCAAAAGTAAAACACGGAAGATATCTTTGGCAAAAACAACTTGAAAGAAACACTGAAATGTAATGGGTGATTATTTAATCTTTTTTCTGAATAATATGTTTAAAAATAAATAGATAAATATTATATGTAGCATTTTAACAACTTTAATAATTGATATGTTAGAATATTTTAGCAACAGCAGGAACAATGATTTCTCTTCTTTCTTAAATGAAAGTAAACATACGATTTTGGTTTTTTGTTTTGTTTTGAGTTTTGAATAAACACCATGAAATAGAATTTAATTCAAGGTTACAATACATTAAGAATTATATACCACCCAATGCCTAGAACAACTCAGACACATCAGAAGCAATTCTAATTGAATAAGGAAGTTGTTTCTCATTCTTACCAGCCAAATTCTCACCTGCCTGTGGTTGATATATATAAATTCTCAAATCTGCTTCTGGCACCACAAAAGATTTAGTTAAGATGACAGAACCAGCTAGGCCAAGGCTGCAGATACTGACAACAGAACAGAGAGACACTTTGATCTCAAGGTATTTTGGTTTATTGCCACTGCCTGCAGAAGACTAAGGGGAGGAGGTCAGGTGAATGGCAAAGATCAGATCTGCTGAAGCATCTTGACAGGTTGCAGTGTCCTGTGGTCAATGCAAGGCTAAATTTAGACAAATGCTAAGGGTAAAAATGAACCCAAGTGCCAAATGGGGAACATATTCCTCATGCAGGTATTGAGTACTTTAATTCAGAAAGGAAAGTCTGAGTGATAAATCAAAACAGAGATATGTATTGTGAATGAGTGGGCAGTGAAATATTGACGAGTACAACACAGAGGGAGCAGGGCTGAGAGCTCAGTGGTATTTACAGCATCATTTTCAACACATTCTTGGCTAAAGCTCAAAAATAAAAAAAAATCTGTTCCCTCAGCATTTCAGAGGAATCTTAAAAAGTTGAGTGTCTAGGAAATAGGCTTATTTATGTTAAATTATAACGAATGGGCTAGAAAACTTGTTAGCATATCGCAGAGCATTATCCACAACTGTCTAGAAATATCTTAATATTTGAAATCTTCTCTTGGTATAACAATGAATTATTCATGTAGGCCTTCATCTATTATTTAGCTGCTTGCGACTTTAAAGCACAGTTTGGTTGATGTGGTGATGCAACTAATGCAAAATAATACAAGGGGTGACCCATCATGAATTTCATAAACTGCCATATGGTTTAAATGATGGTGGTTAAACCTGGTAAGACAATGTTGATGCCCTTTGCAAAATATGACCAAGAATCAAGCGAACACACAATCAGTAACTAGCAACTGAGGAACGAAAAACAACACGAGAGGCAGTGGCTACTGCAACAAATCAGCAAACTGACAGGAAAAATAGGATGTATTAAAATCAGTTACTCATTCAGCATTAACAAAGCCTTCGCTAGCCTTGATTGTAACACCTACAGGCCACAGCAATCCCCTGCCTTCACTGCCAATACACAGTATGACTGCTCAAGATTGACAGCCAGTTTACACCCACCGGAGGAAAGATGTAAAGATGCCGTGAAGGGCATTCCCGTGGGTTTTCTGTTAAGCTCTGCTGCCACTCACCAAATATCAATCCTCATAAATTTAGAGGCCACTTAATGCCCGCTCTATGGGAGGCCTTTCAGCAAAAACCCAGAGGAGGCAGGAGGCAGATTATGGGTCTTTGAGAAAGGTAGAGAAAACTTTATGCTCAACACAAAAAGCAGAGAACTTCAATAATTGACTGAGTTGACCACACAGAAAGGATTTCCGGATTTCACTCAACCAACCTCAGCATTATCAGAATTGCACACGAGGAACAGTTTTAAACAGCTACGTAATTGTCAAAGCCAGCATCAGTTTCACTTTGACAACTACCTTTGAAGATAAATCATCATCAGTGACAAAGAAACACAATCTGCATAAAATATCGGCCCTTGCATGATGACAAACATCTGATCTATCACTGTGAATCAGAGCTGGACAGTAAAACAAGTATTTTACGGGAGAACAAAAAGACAATATCAACGATAAAGGCAGGCTTTAAAAGTCTATAAAACAGACATTACAGACATTAAAGACATTGTTTTGTTTTTGTTTTTTACGATTTTGTAGCATATAAAATTCACATTATGATAGTTATAAATTGTTTTGTACAGCTACTAAATGTATGTGTTGCCATGTTTTCTCACAACGTGCATACTACAATAAAGACTTGGGGCTTTCCACACATTAAGCACCATTAAAAAAAGGGATAAAATCATGAACTTTACAATAGAATGTGCATATATCCTATATGTTCATGATTAATTATCTCTTATGCATGTAGAGGTGGTTAGAGCATATCCTCTGTAGATGCTCCCTCTCTGCACCTGCAATGAGAAATGAGTGCTGCTAAAAATAGCTAAGCACACCACAATCCTGACCACATCATCATCAGTTTTCCCCAAGGTTCACCTCCTGGTCTATGTATTGATTGTGCTGATCCTTCCTTGATTGCATTTGGATTATGATGTGCCTGTATTACATGGACTGGTGTTCTGTTGATACCTGTTAATGTATAGATTAAATCTTTGACATGTAATTATTATAAGACTTTTGGCAGGCCAATGGGCACACTGATAGTATCATGCTTCATCCATGAATATTTACATTTATCTCAAGAATTCTGTAAACAGGAAGATGGAAAGGGTTTTTGGTTCACTTTTGAAAATACTCAACATGGACTACAGTACAGCGCTGAATGAAAAGGTCTTCCAGTGAAAGACGGCTGAAGCACAATCAGTGAACAATAAGTCAGGCCTTTCAAGCAGAGCTATAAGAATGATGTGTTGAACTGCAGTGCAAACAGTCCTTTATTACCATCAGCGGCACCTGTCACCCACCCCAGGGGCAGCGGGGAGCTCCAGGAACACCATTTATGGATAGGGGAGCACCTCTGGTGTAACAATCCCCCACAGAGTGTAATTCAGCTGCCATATGGTACATCTCTGTCTGTGTGCTGAGCCAAAACAAAGACACTGCTGCCACTAACAGCAGCTTTTACATTACTTGGATCTTTTTTCGTTCTACATTTAAAATTAGCTGATATCATGAGTTTAATACGTGTAATACTGAAAATAACAATATAGCTAGCTTTAAACAAAGACTCATCCATTAAAACGTCTTCAGTTGGTCTCTCTAAACACTAGAACGCAGACAGTCTGTCTGCAAAGATAAACCACTTTTTGGGTGGCAGTGTTACTTTTTGACAGTTGGGCCGATATTCGATTTTCACAGTATGTCTTTGGGCAAATTCCACGATTTTAAAGAATCAAATTATATTCAGAAATTTTTAAAACAAAAACATAATACATATTTGTTATATTTAACTTAGCAACACATTGTCTTCATAGATCTACATTTTGTAGCAATTTTCAAGAGCTTCTCTCACAGATTAGTATGCCTTTTAACCAGTCAGCTCTTTATATAGTAAAAGAAGGCGTACAAATAACAAAATCATTCATTAGACAACATACTCAGGCACTGCTTAACAGACATGTGGCTCATACCATGCCCACTGTAGTTTTAAAACATTACTTTAATAAGAGAGATGGGAGACACTTCATTTAATGACTATCCCCATTTTTTTGCAATATGAAGAATGTCCAAACAAATTAATTTGTCTTTCTTCTTCCAGACAGCTGGCCACCAGTGCACAGCAACAGGTAGGGGAGGGGCAGCACTGTGTTTCACTAAACATTATACAGATGGAGTTTATTTTGAAGATTTATAACATTTATACTTAAAAAATACCAAAAGTAGCTACTCTGTAAAAATATAAAGACATTATTATGTAGATTATTCCACTTTCTTGGTTGGTTTTGTTGTTTTGCACTAACAACATTAAATATTGCTTTGAAATGGTAAATAGTGAAAATATTTTAGTTTTTAAACTGGCAAAGTAGTTGTTAGATATATTTGTGTAATGGGGTACAAATATATATGTTTATACTTGAACCTTTTTAAACATGTGAGAGGAAGTGTAATATATCAAAAAAGAATGTAATTTAACATTGTGAATGTGTGAAATAAAATGAATAAAAACAAAAAGGAAAGCTCCAGTCACTCTCAGAATATTTCTCTTAAGGACTTTAACAGAAAATGTTGGATGCTTTGAAGCCGTTATGCTTTAAAAAAATGTGTACTGATAGTCCAGATTCTATTGAAAACATGTTTTTTTTCCATTTTCATTGAAAAAACTCAGTCAACCTCGCCTTCTGTCTAAATGAGGTGTACAGATTGAAAGGTGAAAATCCCTCCACATGAAAATGGCTGCTGATGTCTTACTCTGAAAAGCTACTAGGGTTAATAAAAAGGGATAAAAAAAATACTGAATTTAAATATTTAAATGAATGTATGCTATTAACATTAGATTAAAAAACACCATAACCTCACATCAACTTCTTTTAAAAAATATATCATATGAAGTATTTAAAAGGCCTGTGACTGAGGATCATATATATTTAGCTGAAAATACAAGTACATAAAAATTATCCTTTCTTTTCTTACATAACAGTGAGCTCAAAAAGAAATGACGGCTTTCTCGAGAGGCATGGACCCTGAGGATCATACACATAACTTCAATCTGGAACCCAAGTCAGGATTTGGCCTAAAAACCCAGTTACCCAAAAGCACCAGTATTTCTTTCTTTGTACTGACATGGTTCCTCGCGCTGGACCTGAGAACAGTTTCTTATAATAACTACAAATATTAGTGCACACAGAAGGGAAGGTTGTGAACTAAAGTGAAAAAATTCTCATTATCGAGCTTGCCAGAGTGAGCAGAAAACCTTAAGTTTTCTTCAGCTGTACGCCATAATCAGCGATATTAAAACAATAAAAGGCTTGCGATATTTCAGTTGATTTGTAATGAATCCAGAATGTATGACATTTCATGTTTTTTAATTGCATTACAGAAAATAAAGAACTTTATCACAATATTCTAATTTTCTGAGACAGTCCTGTAATCTCTTCCGGCTTTCGGTGAAGGCGGACGCTTTTTCCTTTCCTCTCCTCCCCGTATCTTCCCTGCTTGTGCTCTGTCTATGTCGCTTCTTAACTCTCTCAGAGCCTTTTTCTGCAAATCATCTGGATTGCAAACATTAGATCTGGTCAGCTGTTCGCTCAACGCAATTGATCAAATTTTCTAAACGAGAAGACAGGGCAAAGCAGAGCCCAGCTGACCCGAGGGGACATTTGCTGCCGGATACACTTTGGACTCCTGAGAGACGTGGAGGATTATGTGTCTGTCTATTTTGCCTGTCGAGAACGGGGAAGATGCGTACTTAATTGGATTTGTGATAACAGGATTTCTACTTTTATGAAGCCGGCGGTTACCTGGTATATCGACAAATTCGGAAAATCTCAGCAGCTGTTCTGGACATGGTGAGGCTGCCGGGAACGTGTGAAGGATTAAATCGAGTTGTGAACACCCAGACTCAGATGCCTTGCGACCAAAATGCCAAGTTGGATGCGATCCTTGCACAGTATCGCATGCCGGCTGTGGTCTGATTGGCTGAGCTATTGCTGTGAACAACGTCATGTTATAGATGATAGAGCTAGCCCTGTCTCTCAGCGTCTAACCCTGTTTCTCTCCTAGACATAGCTATTGGCTGCGCTTTGACTGAAACTAACTTTATGTGCTCTCTTTCATCCTCTTGACCGGAAAACTGGCTCAGACCATATCTGCTTAATTGTGTTTCTTTCCTAGACACAGCCACCTGGAGCTAGTCTGCCATTTCCCTCTCTAACACAGAAAGTATCCCTGGATCAGTGCTTCTGTATTGTTTTTTGTGTCTCTGCTTTGTCCTCTCAAACCGCCAGTCAGCTGTTCACACTGAGTCTGGTTCTGCTGGAGGTTTCTTCCTGTTACAGTCATTGACCTCCTTGGTGTGTTTTCTGTGAGTTGCTGGGAAATTTTAAAAAGCAAGTGTTTGTATAGAGTGGAAGCTCTTTAGTGGTTAGACAGGGCGCTCAGAACGTATATCTTTGTTTTTCATGTGTAGAGAGCTGACTTATGTTTTTTAGTTAGAAGGGCTGTTTTGTTTGTTGGCTTGGGAGACCCTGAAGCTTAAAGCTTCCCCGTGTTTGTTTTCATTTTCTGATTCCTGTTGGTTTGCCTTTTAATTGTAAAATAAATACTTGTTTTTCTACAGACATCATCTGCTTGGGTAACAGTTTTATTTTTATGTCACACCCTGTGCCACCCTGTTTAGGGGGTGTAACACTGTTGAAAACGGGGTTTCCTCTCCACTGTCACTGCATGCATGCTCGGTATGAGGGATTGCTGCAAAGTCAACGACACAATGCGAGCGACTGTCCACTGTGGCTACAAGGTCTTTCAGGAGGAGTGAATGCTTCTTGTCAATGACTCGATGCAATCTTTTGGGTTTCCTGAGATGGAAAACCTTTTAAACAATCGGTCTTTATGATTTGATTAAACGGACTTTGTAAAATGCCTTGAGATAACGTGTTGTGAATTGGAGCTACATAAATAAAATTGAATAAAATAAAAAAATAACAACAGGCTTGTTGTCTAATATATCTGAACCAATAACTCAATGAACCAGAAATAATCAGATAGTTTTCTTTGATTTATTTTTTTTTTATCCGCTTTAGTTGCAGAAAGATGAGGACACCAAGAACATACACCGTGACAGCCAGTGTCTGTCAGGCTAATTAGGAACTGATTGGAACAAATTGAAATATGAAGAGTAATTCAGACAAGGGACGGGAAATAAGATAGATCTCTACTGTTAAAGGAAAAGTCCGGTCAAAATCACAATTCAAACTGCTGAAAGTACTTTTACATACTTTTAAAACTATTACATACTGTGCAATAAATCATACGTTTTTTTAATTAAGAATTATTTTCATTTAATCGTGTTTATGTGGCGAAATCCATCTTGGTCAACAATAGTACTGTCACCTCCCATTTTGTGACATCACGAAGCTGACCCTGTTGAGCAAGCGACACTGCCGCACTACAGCCGACAGCAGAAATATCCCTCCGCCTCAAAACGCAAAACACAAACAGTCCGCGGACGGTGAGGGGAAACCCCATAACCCCCGTCCGCGGACGGGAAAACCCCAATAGAGTCCGCGGACGGTTGGGGGGAAAAAAAACAAAACACTGCTGCTACCGCGCGCGAGAGCTGCAGTGGACGGCAGAGGCTTTGTTTCCCTCGCTTGCTTCTGAAGCCCTGAATTAGGCGGATGCACGGGGAAAAACATTGCAAAACAGTTGTGGTGGTCTGCACATTAGGCTAAAGGCTAAAACACACAGACCAGCTCGGCCCAGACGATGGACAAAATAATAAGGCACATCACATGTGATATCCCTCCGCCCCTCTGGTCGGTAACCAAATATCCCCGCAAATTCTAAATTATAAACAATAATAACCTACTGAAAATCCTCGCTCTCATGTCATGTTCAAAACATTCTTCTTTGTAATAGTCGCTGCATATGACGTGTTTTTTCTCTGGCCAGAAGTTATATGGCAAATCCACTCTCTTTAAGTTGGCTATCCAGTGATGAGCCCGTGGTGGCTCATGAATCGGAAATGTGAAATAAGCAATGTTTTTTTCCACTTTTACCAGTTGTGTTGGAACATCCTACGGCCATGCACGTGGGCATTGTTGCTTCAACAATAGCTCTCGTGAATTTCAATGGTGAAGTCCTCTGGAAAATCCGAAATAAATGCTGATGATCGCAGCTGTGTAGAACCGTTCCTATTGAGTTTGCTTGGAAAGCGGGGAGAAATGCCGTCGGCGCTCCGCTTTCCCACGTCAAAGGATGTGATGTCAGACGGCCCTTACTGCCCATATATGGCCAGTAATGTCCTCCCCCATACACAGTGATCCAGACGACAATTTATGTTTTTATTTTCTTATTGATTAAGGCTAAGTTCATTAAACCACGAACGTATTAGTTTTAGTTATAGCTAATGATCCCCTGATTTTTCCTTGTTGACCGGACTTCTCCTTTAATACAGCTGACAAACAATGTAGCTTACAAATTCAAGCGTGACAGAAGCAAATTTCCATTACTGATTAGCTTCTCTGTAAGTGAAATTCCTGTTTCTTTTGAAAGAAAAGACATGAAGCTTTTAAACATGTCTGTTGTAAAAGAAAGAAAGAATCTTTAGATTGTTTTGCTTCTTGTTTATCTGAGCAGTTGTCTCTATATATACAGCAGATGAATCCAAAAAAAATCATTCAAAGAAATCCACATAACATCGAAGTTTTCTACTGCTCTACAAATCCTCATATTACTACTAAATTACACAATACCATTTAAGTAGAAATGCTTATACTTCTTCGGGAAAATACATTTATAAATCAGTAGAACTGCATTAGAGGAAGACATCTGATTACAACCATAAGGTATTGCACAGAAAAAAAGAATATATGGTCCATGAATTAAATAATGGTTAACCAATGCTGCTTCTGCTAGATTTCTCTCAATTATGCATTCAGGGAATAAAAAATACTCAGCTACACAATCTAAATTCAGTGTAGAGTAAGACAGTTTAAAAAGGCTGCACTACTGTTACTGCATTTAATCAGAGCAGATTTGCTGATTGGAGCAGGAACCTGCAGCTGACAGCTCCCTTTGTGTCTCCAGCTTGTTGTGTTTGTGTGCAGCCAGCCTCTTTGTCTACTTTGTGTGTGTTCATCTATCTCCTCCTCCAGAGACATGCATCTCTTGTGACTGCTCCACTGACACACACACACACACACACACAATGGAGAAGGAGACTGATTGCATGCATGAATAGCTGTAATCTGCCAACCCAGACTCAGAGGGATGGGAGATGCCCAGGCTTTTTATTTGTGTTTCATGCTAAGATGGAGCAAAAATATTAATAGGCATAGTACTCACATATAGCACTAACATACAAGAAATAATTCTAATAAGGAAACCCGTTTAACTTACCAGTTAGACATATTTATTTATGAAGAGTGGGGGGCAGGTGGGACTATAATTTTCCTAACTTTGGAGATTTGTGTTTCCTTCAGCCACAAGTACTGTAGTAAAAAAACTAAATTGGATGTGTCATCTCGACAATATTGGAAAACTATACATGGCAATCAAAATGTTGTTGTTTTTCCTAAAATTTATAAGATGATTTATTTGACTGTATGCCATGGTGCACCTCAAAGGCAACACCTACTGCCACTTTCTTAAGCACAGACATAATAGATGGCGAGAGGGAGAACCAGTGCAACACATGTGAACAGAGCTCCTCTGTTCGGCTCAAGTGGCCCTCTTCACAGGCTTCGCTCACATCTGTAAGAACATGACTGAGTCTTAGAAACTACACACACATGAGCGATGAGAGTGCAGAGAGGGTTTCCTAATGAAAATTTTTTATGGGTCTGCGCAAGATCATTATTGTGGTTTATTATACCTCTTTGATGCACATTCTTTCAAATACTGACACATTAGATTATGGACACACAACATATGTGCAATAACGTCAATATCCACCAATGTGTCATTTTCTTAAAGATATCGGTATCGGTCCCATAAGTAAAACTAGGCGGAAATGAACAACTGATTTCCATCTAGTTGCCGTTTCTGTATAGACTGCTATCTTTTTGACTTGAAAATAAGTCCATTAGCTGCTAAAGACTATTTGCATGCTTAAGCCCCTCAGGGGGTGTTGTTGTTGGTGAGTACAATCAACAGTTTAAAAAGAATGTATAGAAAAATTGGAAAGATCGCGTCTTATTGTGTCTCCATGTTAAGTGTATTTAGGTGCATTGTGAGCCGGCGTCTGCCTCATCAAAATTTCATTCTGGTAACACATAATGACTATAAAGCTTCTTGATTGTTGTAAGTGTTTCATGCGTGGAAGGGGAGGGAGTTGGACATGTGGCGTTTGCAGTGGTGGGCACAGCTAACCAAAACGTTAGCTTGACAGACTCATATTTCACAAACAAAAATATTAGCCATTCGCTACCATTAAACCGAAGATAAATAAGGAAATTTGAGGAAGCTAACACTAGCCGCTAACCGATAACCAGCGGCTGTCAGTCACTCAGTCTCTGCCAAACGTTTTCAGACTAAATATGCTGCCCACTGTTACGTCCACCAGGCTCGTTTGGTGGGATAACATTACAAGGAGACCACACAAGGATTTTCTGGTTAAATTAAAACTGAATTATATTAAATTATACTAAAGAAATAAAAGCCCAAAGAGAGAATACCTGAAATGAGAAATCATAACTAACCAGAAATAGGCAAATGCAAAACAAACCTAACAAAACCCAACCATAAGACAAGCTACAAACCAAACCAAATGGGGATCTGAGGAGGGAGAGCAGGAAGAGAGCCTCTCCTCTGCTGCATGCAGAGCAGCTTTAAAGCAGCAGAACACCAATCAGGTAAATGCATACCACCTGCAGAAGGCCTGTCTCTCGAACCCTAAAAGGAAAATAAGGCCAGGACTGACTGCAGCCGTAACACCACACACACGGCACATGAAGAACGTGTGCAGCACTGCACGTTTGAAGGGATAGCTGTTTTAGTTCAGGATAAATGACTTTAGCGGCTGAAATGAGTTTTCTCCGTAGTGTGTCTGGGCTCTCCCTTAGAGATAGGGTGAGGAGCTCAGTCATCCGGGGAGGACTCAGAGTAGAGCTGCTGCTCCTCCACGTCGAGAGGAGCCAGTTGAGGTGGCTCGGGCATCTGGTTAGGATGCCTCCTGGACGCCTCCCTGGTGAGGTGTTCCGGGCACGTCCCACCGGGAGGAGGCCCAGAGGAAGACCCAGGACACGCTGGAGGGACTATGTCTCCCGGCTGGCCTGGGAACACCTTGGGATTCCCCTGGAGGAGCTGGCCCAAGTGGCCGGGGAGAGGGACGTCTGGACCTCCCTACTGAAGCTGCTGCCCCCGCGACCCGACCCCGGATAAGCGGAAGAAGACGGACGGACGGACGGATAAATGACTTTTACATTTTGACTTTTACACAGCAGTGAGAACATTTGTGAAGAATGTTCAATCCCTCTGTGCCCATGCAGCGGTGTCTTAAAATAAACTGTGAGTGTGAGCAGCCAATATTGCCTGTTCTTGCAATCGAAACAAGCAAACAGCTCTATGAAAAGAAACAAGCCCAACAGGCAACCCACAGTACTGTAACACAGAGACAACTTGTAAGCAGTATAAAGAAGTCCAAACAAGCCCAAAGTTACAGCGTTATAAATGGCCGATGACTATATTGTTGTGAATGTTGTTGTACTTGTTGTACTTACAGTTATCAGAACCCAATAAAGTGGACACTAGCTGGTCAGCAAACAGTTTCGTTCAACTTAGTGTGAACGATGAAGGGATGACCAAAAACTTAGCACCGCAATTGTCTATTACATGCAGTAATTCCTACATTACAGTAATGTAGGAATGAAGCGAACCGAGGAGTGACTATGTGCGGAAAAGCGAGACTTACAGCCACTTCTATTCACTGCTGCTCTTTACACAACCACTGCATGGTTTAACATTTTAACTATTCTAAAATTCAATAGTTTGGATAAAGGATGATTGTTCAATAGAAATCACAGCTTCAATCAAACACTGCCATCCCCCGCTGCAGCAGCTCAATACAGACTGCCCATACTGTGGGCTCACCATATGATACGTTTAAATCCTTCGGTTGTTTGTCCGTTTAAGTTTTCCAAGCTATTTTTAATTCTCTCAGAAACTCGTTTGTTTAACTTACTCCACCTTATTGGCCAAAGGTAATGTAAACCTTTGCCACATGAACTCATAGATGAACTGGAGACTGGGATATCTCCACTTTTGTTTTGGAGCGTTATTGAGATGTGCATCGGCACTCCGGCTACGTTTGTGATACGCAAAATCTTTATTTTTTTCAATTATTAGGTACATTGTTCAGCTGCCTTGTGCACAGTTTTATTTTTTATTTTTTTGGGCCTCATTAAGATAGTTCTCATCTCCGTACATGTAAAACTGAACTACTACTCTTCCAAGCCAAACTGACCATGCACCACAATATTAGCATCCAACTGTAAAGCTGGACTTCACTATCGCTTGCTCAAAGGCAGCAAAGGCAGCCAGAAACTTACCGCGCTCGATGACCAGCTGACAATCAAAGATCGTGTTGCCTCCATCTCTATATTACACTGCTTTGCATTGTTAAACGTATCAAACATCAGCCCATATGTAACACAAAACATCCCCCAGATCCTGGTGCACTCAATGGAGATACAGCAACATGTGACAGGGGGAAGCAAGATTTGATCCCAAAACCTTTCAATTGCGAGACAACTAGTCTACCCAGTGAGCCACAGGCTCCCCTAGTTATTGAGCCACCCAATCACACTCACAAACATGCACTCATTCAAACACCGATACACAGATCGATGGACAACTTGCATTAGGTGCCTTGCCTAGGGGCACAATGATGTGTAGCAAAGGGGGAAGACACCTCAATGGTTATTGAGGCAACTGTATTTAACTACCTAGAGCTATAGGCTTAAAAAAGGAGAATTAATCCTAAGGCTCACCTTAAACACGTTCTCGAATACATCAAATGCCAGAAGTCTATGCCACAAAGGATAACCCCCCTGTCTGGTTCAAACAAGCTGTCAGTCAACTGAGTATGACGCCCAGAGAATGGACATTTTCACTTCCTATTTTGTTTTTTGAAGTAATGTATGTATTCATAAAAACAAATTCAGCAACATTCTGCAACAAGAGGCATTCTGCCGTTACTTAATAAAATGCTCAACACAACACAAATAATGTAATAATATAAGGTCCTGGCCAGCACCAAAACAATAATGCATATTCACAGATGCTGAGGAAAATAAATCAACACAGCCAAGTTAGTATCCTGAGGTGGCAGATGAGATATGAGCCACTGAGACGAAGGAAAAGAGAGAAGCAAAAAGGAAGGGAGGGATGGCGCTAATTAGTTTTTTTTTTTTTTTATCCTGCAGTGAGACTGCGTGCAGCTGAGCTATAAGCCTGATGATTCAAACAGAGACAAAAGGGTTGGCCCATGGAGCAGATCAGGGCGGGATGAAAGTAGGACAAGGCAGGGAGACATCAGGAAGAAAGGATCCATGTGTCTCATAAACAGTGTAACAAATGCCCCTTTATGACACTTTAAACTTGAGGGCAACGCTGCTGTTGCTCTCTTTTACAAACGTCTGAGGCTGCTTGGCCAACAGCAGCCTGTCACGGCTGTCAGAACTCATCTGATGATAGTTCGGCACCTGGCCTATGGGCTGGTTTACGCACATATTAGTGTTCATTTCCATCACAAAGCAACTTTAGCTGCACCAAAGAGTGTGCCCAAGGATTAAGAAAGAATAAACATACTGGTCTGAAGTTTAGTGGTTAAAGTCTGAACTTCAGAAAAATAAGAGTCTGCTGCACTATTTTAATCTCACAGGTTTACAAATCTGCTGCACTTCAGCTCACCAGAGTTTCCGATTGCTTTTACACAACGTAAGACGAAGTACATCTCTGCTGTTTTTGTTTGAGTGTAGTACGAGCCTCTTCCTGTGTTTCCTCATTAGTCTGCAGAGGCACAGGGGCCTGGGGTACAGAGCAAGACAAAAGCTGGACTCTCTCAAACAAGAGAGAGGGAAAGAGGGAGCTCCGAGGCCCAGAGACAAACAGACGCAGAGTGGTGATGGGCGAGCTAAGACGGAAGGACAAATGTAAAAGGTTTTGTAAAATATGTTCAACTCAGAGGCAAACTTTCCCCTTTAAATCCCTCTATAAAATAAAATGCCACCGAAGTGACCAAATCAATTTGTTCTACCTGATTTACTGCAAACCATAATTTAACTGGAACAAGGATAACTCACAGCAAAACAACTTCAACATTCTGGGTAGGTCACTGGCAGACGTTAAAGTGAACATTAGTGAACCTGAACGTGGTATTGCTAAGAGTCATTGGTGCACTAAAAGTGCAACTTGTATTTTTATTCGCGTTTTCTCCAGTGATCCCACTGCAATTCGCCTCAGCTTTGCTATCCATGCTCCCTCTGTCTGAAATTGACAGTACTCTTATCCACTTGAGCTGTTTTACTCAGTATCTGTCAAAAGGTGCTCATTCAGCAAGGTGCCAAAAAAAAAAAAAAAAAAGTCTCCATGAATCTCACATCCATGGGACAATTCAGCTTGTTTACTGCTCTTTTGGGTCTCTTCTATCCGTTTTTTTGGACCCCCTCTGACGTCACAAAAAATATGCTCACTACAGTGGAAATATTTTAAAAACAAACGGATGTTTGTGAATTTGCGGAGCAGAAATTCCCATTTTTATCCTGCTATTTTAAAGGTGCAAAGCCACATTATTTGACATTTTTTATTTATATGTCAGTAACTCACTCTGGTTGCATACAAAGTTTTTATGAAAATCAAGTCCTGCTGGCCTATTAGTTATTATTTTTGGCGTTTTGTGCTCAATTTGTTGGTAAATAAAGCCTTTTGTGTTTATTTATAATAACAGCGGAAGTACAACACTGCACGTGCGCAGCAGGGGATAAACCAGGAAGCAGCTAACGGCTATAAGCATCTCCCCACGAAGTAATGGAAACAATCAAGAATGGGCCAAGATCCAGTGGGAAAAAAATGCAAAAAAATATATGATTCCAAGAGGGAAAAGACTGGAATAGCACTGGGAATCCAGTATGAACGTTGGTGTTCACTAAAGCAGAAGCAAAATCTGCCGAGATGTGACCACAGAGTCATTCGACGTGAATAAACGTCCTTATTAATACTGTGATATTAGTAATAGCAATGCCCTTCTTAGCCGTTACAGTCCGAAGTAAAAACATTATAAATAGATCAATTGATAGTTGATAGTTCATGATAGTTCTGCAGTACTGCCGGTAGATGGCACCCACTGCTGACAACTCCTCAGCAAGGAAAGTCGCTATTGGCTGTCCTAAGAGTCGCTAGAACTCGCTAGATGGCGTCATCACGTAATTTGCATATTTGTTCAGGCACTTGTGATGCCGGCTGTAGGAAAGAGAAGCTTATGGCAGGACAAAAATGTGATTAAAATCCCTCTAAATATGTTTGGAACTACAAATGAACTTTATGAAATAATTGATGAATTTTTATACATTGCCTGAATCCACAAATTTGACCAAAAAGACGTTATCAGAGGCACACAGTGAACCAGGTGAATAAGGGATTGAAGCTGTGCGTGAATCAAATTCAGGGAATTTTTTTAGTGCAACAGTTTCAGTGAAAAAAAGACTAGATTAAAAACTATATTTACATTATATTTACATCCCGCTTTGTAATCCAGGCACGTATTATATATTTTCTATATGAAAACGGAGCAGAGTGGTTCTCTCTCCTCTCTTTGCATACGTGGGGCTTTCAGGACGAGGCGGCTGCAGGGTGTGTTTATGGCGTTCCACTCGCCATATGTGTGTGTGTGTCAGAGGTAGACAGCGCTGACTCATGGCAGCACTCGCTGCTCCCTCAAGACAGCGACTGCAGATTGATTGGTGTTTTCACGTGAAGTCGCTAGTTGCCAATAACAGAAGAAAGTTGCTAGATTTGTCGCTAGTCGCTTTTCTGGAAAAAAAAGTCACTAAAGGGGTCTGAAAAGTCGCTAAATATAGTGGTAAAGTCGCTAAGTTGGCAACACTGATGGCTCCACGTCTGTTTATATATGCTGATCGCGCCCGATGAGGCGGTTATTTTTAGCCTCAAAAGGGACTATCAATAGACTATCAGGATGGACGCTTGGTGTATATAACCTTATTTTATCATGATTAAACGTTTTTTGGTCTTTTTTATAGGCACATAATGCGGCTACATACCTTCAATTACAACTGAATTGCTGTTGCACCTCCGGCTCCTTTTGCCTTAACGTATTAGTGTGAGGCTAAGCAAAATAACAGGATATTTTGTCCAGAAAACAGTGGCTACTATCTGAGCTTCAATGCTCAGTGCAAACAAAAACAGGTTCAGAACGAAAAACATTCAGTGCGTCAAACATTTGTTGTGCATCGAAAAATGTATGTGCACAAAGAAAGTGGTGGTAATCCTATGGCCCGCAGGGCATTGACTCTTTCCAGGTCAAAATGGCTCACAGCCCAAAGCGCCGTAACCTGGTGGGTGTCTGCCTGGTTGGGTGTGAGCCACTGTGTGTTGTCCTTAGCAGGAGGTGTTCTCCCAGGGCAGCATTTATGTAAAACACACTGTATGTGCACTAAATAACTGAACTCAACCTAAAATCCAGTTGAAGGCGTTATTTCCTCCAACAGCTATTTTTCATCTATTGAAGATAACAATTAACTTTATTTTTGATTCCAAATTACACTTTTCCGGGTCAGAGTTGGAACACAGCTCTTATCTGATTAACTCTAAGCCTTTTAGATCACTCTTGTTCATTAGAACAGGAGGTACTAACACCCTTCATTATTTAAAAGACTTACCTGTTTTTCCTTTTAAATTAGCTGCTGTAAGACATTTCAAGGCTGTTTCCTTCCATAGCCTCGACGTGGAGCTGCATGGGAAAACATGCCAACTCATTTGCAAGGCCGTGAGGTATGGAAATGCAACCAACAAGCTGTGCAATCTGTTTGGGGTACTATAGCTGCAGGCCTGGTCCTTTTAAAAAAAAAGAAAAAAAAAGAAAACGTTGCAGTGTAAGGGAAACGGGATTATAAACGCTCCTCTGCTCTTTTCCACCTTTCTAATTAGCAGAGTGGCCACAGCACAGATATATTGCTCTGGTAGGGTGTTTAATAGTCACGCTTTCAGGTTGAGCATAATAACCTCAGGCTCCACTTTGTTTCTCTTTGTCACACAATACATCTCAGAAAGGACAATGGAGGGCTCAGCAGACTGCTCCCGACACGCTGACAGACTGCCTCCATCCTGCCACACACACACACACACACACACACACACACACACACACACACACACACACACACACACACACACACACACACGCACACACACACACATACACAAACACATTCATCCAAACACAAAAGACACGGAGGAATATAGGAGGGCCTTTTGGTCAGATGGTCTTGAACAGGCTCTTCGCCCCTATTTAGTACCCTGAACATCCTGATAACACATCTAAAGGGATCTGCTTTCTAAGCTCATGTTTTCATTTTGTTGAATGTGCAGCAAAAGTCTTTTGACATCTTGTCTTAATCTCACATTTGTCTTGAATGAGCCAATGAGCCAATGCAGGTCGTGCAGATCTTACTTTCCATGAAAATCATCAAATACCATGACTGAGCTATATATATATTTTTTTTTATATATTTTTTTTTGTCATCAACAAGTAGACTGGCAGAGCGCGACTGGAGAAAGGCACTGCTCATATCAAATCCCGATGAAGGAGATTGGATTTTCCTGACAGGAGCCGCAGTCTTGATACAAACTCAAGTAATCGTTAATTGCCACAAACCATGCTTTGCGGGTTTCAGCCAATCGGTGGCCGTTGAGCACAGATGCTGGTAGGGAGAAGTGACATTCCCCCCGAGATTCCCCTTCATGAAATATTCAGACATAGCACACAATTTAATCATTGATATGAAGTTTATTGACAGCATCCGCCACTGTGGACTCTGAGGAAAACACACCTACATAAACACATATTTCAGTGCTGTTGTTTTGGAGAGTGTAAACTGAAATTGTGCCTAGAAAGTATATTTTGTTACTTACTAATCTTTGACCAGAAGGCACAAGGGCACAGCAGGTATGGCACATTACTGCCTCCATTATTTCCATGTTCTCCTTCAACACTGGTTTCAAAAGTGTGCACGAGAGCAAATGTAGGATATAAGATAAGATCCTCCACCTGTTGGGAGAGTATTGTCTTGACATTTTGGTCATAACTCTCTTGCTTTTTGTCTTAATTTAAAACAATCATGATAAATGATGGTTGTTTGTGACCAAAAACCACAGCCAAACTGAGCCCTGCTGTATAGAAAGGATTGCCTTGTGGCATATAAGATTCAGATCCAGTTCAGTCCAATCACAATACAACACAGTGAAATTAGTTTTGAGTATATTATTGGATTGAAATAAATCGAATGGATTTGAACTGAATTTAGATCAAATTGGGACAGATTGAATTGGATCTGTTTGACTACTAAAAGGGCCTTTGAGCGACATCTACTGTGAACTGGCCGCATGTAATAAACTGAACAGAAATTTAAAAAAGATGGAAGTGATTCCTAAAATGAACGTTGCTTTGTGTTGAAGGTTTGAAAGGTGGGAATCAAGACAAAACATGCATTGAAAGATGTTTCCAGTGTTATTAAATAAAGGGGCAGGGGGGATTTGTTCACAGAGGAATCATTTAGACAAACACTATATCAAGATTATTATTTTTTTATTTGTGGGACTCAGTGAGTGTTGACCATTTTGATGTTATGCAGGTTATGAGCACACATGTAGACTCTCATATCTGCAGGAGCCAAAGTCTTCAGAGCATGCACCTGATTGATTTTTCCATAAACACCTACAACACACTATGGGCTGAGGCTGTGCATTATATGAAGTCAATTTTGCTAACTGACAGACTTTTTAGTGTGAATCTGGTAAAGCTCTCAGTTTTCTTGCGTGTTCAGGACAGGTAGCACCCTCCTTTAATCCGGATGTATTACCCCACTGCTGCACAATCAGATTTAAACATTTGCACGTTTACTGACAATGTCTGGCATTAATGAAACAGATCTCCCTGTTTCATCCTCTCTTGTAACCCTAACGTCTTAATAAGAAGATGGCCCTGATGCGATTGCGTCACTCCTCTTTTCTTTCTGAAATAATACATAGTTAAGACCAATTTTACCCCTTCCCCAGAGATATTTCATTAACCATTACATTAAATTGCTGTCGTGCCATCACTCCACTGGTTTTTCAACTTGCATCTTGAATCATTTCCACAACAGACTTCTGAGACTAATCAAACACAGCAAAGATATGTACACACCTCCAGAAAAAACTGATGGCGATCATCAGCATTTGGGGGATAACAAAGACTGATCAAGGCAAAAGAACCAGTTAGACCCAAAATCATACAGATAGCTGTATCAACAGAGGACAGAATGACCTAACAAGCAATTTTTTAAAGGCTGTGTTGAAGATACAATTTTTCACGACCCGCTTCCTTCCCTGCAGCATTTCCCCTTATCTATTATCCCAAAAATATGTTCAATTAGACTTTGATATACGAGCTGAACTATGCAACGAAGGCCGATCATCAGACTTTATCACAAGATAAAGGCAAAAGAATGCCTTTTTCTTAAACACGTCAGCTTAATTAAATACATTTTAAAACTATGGCATCTAAATTAGTTTCAGTCTCCATTAATTTCATCCTTCACCCTGTTTTTTCCATTAAGGAGATCTAGCAGTAGAGAATGCTGATGATATACTGGCACTAAACATTAAGCTCTTGGTGTATTCAGATTGAAAGTTATGAATACATCTTTATTTTTTACATGAAACTACAGTATAGTAAGTCCAAATAATCTTTATGTGTCAAAAACACAGCCAGGCACATCTGCTATCTAAAGTTCATAGGACTGATTTGTTTAACGGGAACAGTGGGACAGTTCTGGGAATGTCTGGGCTGGTGTGAACTGATGACCACTGGTGTCTTCTCACTCCAGTAAGGAGGGCGCTGGCACTTAGGGGATTTAGAAGAGGAATCCTGACCACTAAGTGATCCTACAGCTTCTCAGGGTTACTGCACAGTCACCGGAGCAACAACTGAAGCGCTGGCATCCTTCTTCAAAGAGAAACAGCCCTTAATACACAGTGCACCATCCCCCAACAAGCTCCGCTCAAGATGTCAGCACAGCACCAGATAATGTTCAAAGGTTTTCTTTAGTCAAGTCACAAACCTTGTATAAAACCTTTTACTATATTATTTGATCTTCTCCTCAGTCTTTGCCTAAGTAAGAAAAGTGACAAAAGCAAAACAACTACAAAAGTTAAGTAATTTGTTCCTAAAAACAACTGCAATTATGCAACTAAGAATAAAATAAAACATTATTATGTGTATTGTTATACTGATCCTTTCTTATTAACATGCTCTAAATACACATTTAAAAAGACAAAAACCAAAGATTATTCCGTTGAATACCTTGAGTTGGGGTTACTGTGATCTGGACGCCTAAGAATCTAATAATTTACAACTTTCCCATCATTTAACACTGCGATAGTCTTCGATTCATTTTCCATCAAGTATTTGATCATCAGGCCTTTTTTGTTTAAATTAAGCGTTTAAAACCTGGATGCACAGTAATTTCCCTACAGAGATTTCAGAGTTTGGATCTCTCTTGTAATCACGAGAAAAGAGAAGGAACAATGTTTTGAAATTGACATTATCATGATACTATGATGTCATGTCACACGTCGATGTTTAATATCAGTACAAGAAACCAGCTTATGCTGTAAGCACCATGATACAGGTATGGGACTGCTGTTTTATTCAATTTGTCCATGTTATTGTGTGTCCGTCCCCATCAAACAAATCTAATAATAATAATAATAATAATACCATAATAATTATTAATAATAATACCATAATAATGGATGTATGCGGGAGTGTTGCGCCGAGAAGAGAGGTGTGGATGGAGGGTTGAGGGCTTGTGGGGCTGCATTTGACCAGATTCCCAAAAATGGTTGTAGCCAATCAGATTGAAGTCAACTAGGTAGGTCCACATCTCATTACCATATCCAACCCTTTTACTGAGGAGGGAAAACAACCCTCCACAAAAAGATGACGTTATTTTTTCAATGAGATTCTTTGGAGAATGTAAATATGCAGCAATATTAACAACATGAAATAGTTTATACAGTGATGTCATGGCCCCTTTAAAATGATAATTGGACTGAATAATTTAGCATATAGCAGGTTTCCAGTCATACTGACCAGTCGCAATCGCTAACGCACACACATTCATGCACCAATACGCAGAACGGTAGACAAATTGGGGCTTTTAAATGCCTCGCCCATGGGCACATCGTTTGCCGCTTTGCTGCTGGTACACCTGAATTTCCCCACTAATGGACAATATAGGCCATTTCTATTTCTTCTTTTCCTGTGACAGGGACATTACATACCAAAACACTGCACATCGGACAAACCTTTGCAAGACAGTACATTAAAGGTGCACACCCCAGACAAAGATTAAGAGTATGTTTTCAACAAATGCTGGTGGGTTATTTTCCTACGGTTAAGTTGTTCCTTACGTGCACCAGTCATTTTTTCCCCACATGGTTTTGCCTCAGATTGACACCACCACCTGACTAAATTCATCTGCCTCGGTATGTAACAATCTGCCCTTAGTATTTATAAAACAGATTTGTGGGCGTTCATCTGGAAACATTTTAGTAACTCTCAATATTTAAATTATTTAACTTCTTTAGGATGTCACAATATTGAAGATATGTTGGTTTCCTGTCCGAATTGTAACTGAAGAGAGCTTTAATATGTTTTAGAGTATGTTGCAGGTGACCATGCTGTATCGCAAAGAGACACATGGGAGAATGCATATAACCTTTGTCGGCTCAAAAGTCATGAAGGGTAATGTGGTGAAAGGCTGAGAGGTTGAACTTGGCAATATTTGAGATCTGAGGCCCTCAAAAACTATGTATAGAACATTGAACCTTCCAGCCCAAGATGATTTTTAAGCACTAATTTTCCTCAGGTATGAATATCTATTAAAAAAAAAGAAAAAAGGTTTTATATATGCTAGCAATAATCACATTAACACTACACAACGTATAGTGACTATATATTTATTGCAATAAAAGTGTACTCAATTTTAATATATCAGTGGAGTGTTAGGCGTGCAATAATTGTTTGCTAATATACCCCAAGTGTTATGACTTCCCACTCTGCATGTCTATAAGATATGCATCCTGTTGGATAAAGTCTCACTGCAGTAGATGCCAACACATGAGAGATTAGTGTCCAAGATGTAAAAGTCACAGAGAATTGGACGCCCAGCTGCAAACCAAAAAAGGAGATGGTAATTTAGCGCTATCGCAGGTGATATCATAATTGGCCACTTTTACCAGTTAAATAAAAACACTATTGCATGAATTTCTGATGTTGGGGATCCAATTTGGCTGAAGGTATTCTCGGCAGAAACAACTCTGACAGAAAAGTCCAACACCCATTAATAATTCAGCATGTTTTGAGGGTGTGTTGAAGAAAGGAAATTAAAATATTGTATTCTGCATTTAGTGTATCAGTACATTTATTTAGTGTGTTTGTAAATTCTCAAACCAAAGGAGGCCCCGTGCAGGCTCTTCCTTCAACCTGCTGCAGCTTGGATGAGATCTACATCTACTGGGCTAAGCAATTATAAGTACTCATTTCTCCAGCCCTCTGCAGGAAAGCTCCATAATTTATTAAGATAAAACTTAGGTTCATGCATCATGGCTGAGAGTGCACTAAAAAAAAGGACGTATTTTCTACCCAACTGGTAAAAGCCTTCTGTGTCCTGCTAAGTCTAATTTACTTTTTCTACTGGAGGTGGCCATAACATGCACAGGACAGATGGGACACAAGGCAGAAAAATAACTACCAGGTAGAAGGTTCGGTGCAAGACAATGGTAAGACAGGGGCAAATCTGAGAGTGGAGCTGTTGAAAAAGTTCAACTTAAAGAGTCACGAGTGTGATGGAATTGCTGGAAATAAGCTTGCTGCACTCTGAAACCGAATAGAGCAAATACAGAAGGAGGATAGAAAGAGACTTTCACACACACACACACACACACACACACACACACACACACACACACACACACACACACACACACACGGAATAAAGTGTGGCTGTAAGAAAATATGACCCGCCTCTTACTTTGCATTCCCTGTCTCAGTGTCCTGATATCCAGGGTTATTCCCCCCCCCCCTTTCCCCTGGCAGGCTGTAAAACCTGGAGGGAAGCAACTAAATGTGGAACACCCATGAGCAATGGGGCCAGTCAGGTGGATAATCTCGCTCCCTTACAGGACGGGGTTCTGACGGAAAGATAATCAGGATGCCAGACAGTCACGGCAGAGCTGTGGAGCATTCTCCAGTTTCACTCTACTCCCCGCTGTCCCTCCATCCACTCCGGTGACGTCAGCCACCCGACTCTGCTGCAAACAGCACACCTGCTAGTTTCGCAGTCCATCTGGCCCGGCTCCATCACTTGCTCAGCTCTCTAAGCACAAATACAGGTCTGTTTACAACCTGGGCGCTCACTCGCAGCTCTGCAGTGAATCTGGTGTCGGTTTCACCCTTGCTCAATGGGGAACAGTGGCAATTACAGTATAACCTGTTGACAACAAATATTGCCGTGTCAAGATTCATTTGTATCACCGTTTCATTATTTGACAGGTGCAAAAATCTATTTATTATGTGCTGAGTGTCTCTAAGGAGTTATTTCTTCACCACTACTTACAACTGAAAAGCATTCACAAATGGGAGCGTTATTTTCTTCTTCTTTTTTTCAAGAAATTGAAGTGACAGGCCCCTTCACCTGCTTTTTTTGTCTAATCAGCATGAGCATAAACCTGCAAAATTATCAAAGCGAGGCTTTCAGAGACAAAAGGCTCAGAGAAGCTTTCTGCGATGGTGCTGGCTTGTTTTTAAGTTTCAAAGTGCCGTGTCTCCTCTGACAAGATCCTGTTTGCCCTGCATGGTCTGATCAAAATAAAACAAATAAGCGACACCTACACCTCAGAAATGGTTTCCACATGCATCGGATCACATGGTACATTTTGGATGGATGTGGAGCAACAATGTGCAACTTCAGAGTTATTTCATGGAAATTATGCATAATGTTAGGGCATCATTACAACAGTACAACAGTCATGGCTCCGCAAATGGCGTCAAAGGACTAAAACCAGCGGCAAGAAATTGGACATACACTGACAAAAACATAATTTAGATAAATAGTTCTAAGGAACTGTGTTGTGTGCTTTCACTGCACACCAACAACCACCTTGATGCAAATGGCTTTAGGTACTGCGAACCAAATTCATGATGGAGGAAAAACGTGGAGAAAAATAATTTGCTCTGGTCACACAAGACCGAAGCAGAACTTTCTGGCAAAAAAATAAATAAATAAAATAAAACTGTCTAGACATCACTCTGATCCCACATGGCAGTGGCAGCGTCATGCTGTGGGGGAGGCATTTGTTCAGCAATGACAGAGAGAGCCTTCAGTTTATGGAAAGCTGGATGGACATAAAACACCAGGCGACCACAGTTTGCAAAAGACTTGAGACTGGGTCAGAGGACTTGGTCCTAAAATACAGCTACACTGGAAGGACTTGGAACAATTGAAAAAAAAAACATGCGTCAAGACTTACGTACACATACACGCTCCATCCAACCTGAGCTTGAACTATTTTGCATGCACAATGGGCAAAAACGACACCTTTTTGGTTAATGGGTAAAGCCATAGCTGCCTTCCTTAAATGCAGCTTTGAATACACGCTGCACTATTTTTGGATGCGTTTGGTGGGGGGCAAACACCAAAACTGTGGCATTCAGGCACCGAGCCTGCGCTCAGCCGCCTGAGCAGACACAAGCGCAGCCCCGGTCGGTTCCCTGCAGAGCGGCCGACAGGTGACTAACCTGAATGTTGCACGTATACTCCGAGTCGTCCAGCAGCCTGACCGTGCAGCTGTATTCCCGCTCCAGATTCCTGAGGCTGCCACTCATGAATCGGCTCAACATCTTCACCGCGGATTCGCCGCTGTGCCTCTGCGTCTACGGGACCAGCACAACAATACAAAAAATAATAATAATAATAAACTCCACACCAGCGTGCAAGTGAATATCACACCGAGCGCATCCCCCGGTCCCCTAAACGACCAGCAGCCGCGCATTCAGCCACCATTGCGGTCCCGATTAAGTTATCTTTGCGGCGTGGGTCCGTGTTGTTGAGCGCAAAATCCAAAGGATGCCCGCATCCGGATCCGGAGCCAGATCCAGGACGCAGCTCGGGCAATGGTGTGTGCCTGTGGTCGTGCAAAGGATTATCTCTCGCCATTCACCGCTGCCGCTTCGGCAGGCGGGCGGGCCCCAACGCAAACTGACGTCGACGTGAGCCAACGGGAGAGTGAGGCGTTTTGTCTGGGTTTTGGGATTATTTCCAACAGCGCTTTATCCAACGCTGCGGCGTCTCTGACACGGCTATAACTGCATAGCCACAATGCGATATTAAATCATAAACATGGGACAATTCCGGCTTATTTTCGGATGTCATGTGTGTTAATTTCGCCTACATTCAACTGCTAAAGAGAGCCGAGACCCTGTTTTGGGTTGAGGTGGTAGTAAAAACAAAAAAGAAGAAAATAAATGCTTTATGTGAGATCAAATCCAATTTTAAAACCACATTTTTTAAAGGAGTTTCACGAAAACGGCAGATTTAACACAAATAACTCGTTTGATTTTCCTGTTTGGAATAAACCCTCAGAAGATTGACCCCAAACCCTTGGCCTCATGTGGCTGAACAATTCGCGTTTCCGTGTCGCAGAGAGAGTGGAAATACAGTGGATTTGTCTGCCCCCTGCTGGTCACATCTCGTCATTGACCTTAGAATGAGTGCAGCACGCACTTTCGGATAATTGTTATTTTGGATCTAATTAATGTTATCATGGGACTGCGAGAGGCAGATCAATGGGGTTTTGTTAGATACGGTTCTTTTAACAAGCTATTATGCTTTAGCCCTTTACATGTGGGATAAACAATGTGGGCAACACTTAAAATGCCGTGCCATACAAAATTTTCCACGAACAGTGACATAAATACAGTAAGAAATATTCAGAACAAAATTCGTGACATTTTTTCGCTATTTAAAACAAGTGGCTTTCGCTTGTCTTCAACTTGCCGTGACCCGGATTCGAACCGGGGTTGCTGCGGCCACAACGCAGAGTACTAACCACTATACGATCACGGCGAGCTATCCTAAGCCGGTGGGCGACAGCTCATAATTTGGTTTAAGTACCAGCAGCTGTGAAATGTAGCTAAAGTATTTAGTGGCTTTATCATGCCAAAAAGTTTAATTTGTAAGACTTTTATTTTGACATGTGTTGCAATACAGTAAAAAGGAAGAAATTGTTTTATTCTAAGTTTTGCCTCTCCTTCGACTCGTTTCTGGTTGAAAGAAACAAGTTCGTTTCGACTCTAAATTTGTTAGCCGCTC
Organism: Fundulus diaphanus; assembly: GCA_037039145.1. Lineage (NCBI taxonomy): Eukaryota > Metazoa > Chordata > Actinopteri > Cyprinodontiformes > Fundulidae > Fundulus > Fundulus diaphanus. Next base: position 26,282,592 of record CM073134.1, read on the forward strand.
TTGCAACTAACTAGCTAATGGTGCATTTCAAAGATTTCACCTTCATGGGGAAGAAAATACAATGCATAATTAGTAAGGTTGTCAATAATTTATTAGATTGTGGGTGTTGTGCTATGACGATAATGATTATAATAAGGCTCATCATTCCAGTGTCTTTAAAAAAAAGTATTTATAGACACAATCTTTAATTAATCTTAGTGAGACTGTATATGATGAGCCAACACAAAGCAGTGTATAATCGTGAAATAAGGTGAAATTTGAGCCACAAAATTTTGGAAAATGTGGCATGCATTTGCATTCAGCTCCTTGTCAAAATAGAACCATAATTTAAAAATGTCCAGCTGTTTAGGGGTATCTTTCTCTCAGCTTTACAGACACATCTAGAGACTGATAGTTTTTGCATATCCTTCCTTGCAAAGTAGTTCAAGCTCATTCAGACTAGCTCAAAAGCAACCAGTCAAAGTCTGGTCCTCAATCCAAATGTAAAACTATGGCAACACTTGAAAACGTGTTCGACTGGGACATTCTAACACATGGATATGCTGATAGATACAGTCAGACATTGTAGATGTCTGACTGTATCTATTTCAGTTCATCCATCTATTAATCAGCTTTGAGCAGCCCTGTCCCTCCGGAAGAAGAACATACCCACTGTATAAGGCTGCCACCACCATGTTTCACTGCATTTGTGGAGTAATTATGAACAAATTTTTTCTTCCACATGAGCTGTGGACTTCTGAAGCTCCTCCAAAGTTGCAATGACCATCTTTTCTGCTTCTTTGGTAGATAGCCATATCTTTTGTTGCTTTGCAAGACTGTGCAATACATTTCACATGTTTAATGACTGATTGATCAGTGTAATTAGATGTGTTGAAAGCTTGGGGCATTGTTTTAAAACCCATCCCTGCTTTAAACCTCTCCACACTTTATCCCTGACCAGCCTGGTGTGAACCTTCTTCTTCGTGGTGTTGTTTATTCACTAACATTCCCCTAAAAACCTTTAAAGCTATCACAGAAAAGCTGGATTTATACTGAGTTTAAATTCCATTGGATTTTATGTAGAGTAAGGGTGGGATGACAACAAGTACACGTCACACTTCACATTTTTATTAGCAGAAAATCATAAGATTCTAATAAGATGCATCAACGTTTGTCATTCGAATGTGTCAACATGTGATAAAGTTCAAGGTGTACAAATGTACTACTGCGTAGGCATGTAGTTATGTGAACTCAAATAACTCCCTGCAGGAAATAAACCCGCCACAGAATATGAGGAAAATGTACAAATTTCCTGATGAAAAACAACACGTTTTCCAAGCAAATCTGACTTTTTCAGCTTTGTTATTGTGCGGATTGTGTGAGAGAGAAACTTAGTTTAGCCGATTTCTGTGATTTGAATGCCCAGAACCATAACGAAGAACCTCTCTGGACACAGAAATTGCGGCTTTCATTTTTATGGCAAAATAAAATATTTTCTAAAGCTTGACAATACAGAGATGAAAGTAGTACTGTTTATGAGATATTAATGAATGAATAATTTATTTCCGACAGACAATCCAGTGAAACTATAAATTTAAAAAAGATAAATTATTAAAGTAATGTCTTCAATAGGCCAGCCAGCTTGCCGATGAAGTAACAAGTGTTATTCACAATAAAAATCAAAAGTTATTACAAAGGTATCTTTTAAATTTCCCTACAGTGTTTTTGCATTGTTTTCATTTACATTCTACCATGAAAAAGAACATAAGAGTGGAACCTTCTACCTGGTATAAGAGTATAAATGTCATCGATCTGCCTATTATCATCAATTACAGACAAGATGCACAATCAAACACTGTACAATATAATAATAATCCCATTGCTTTTACTCGTAGGGTCGGAAATCTTGCAGTTCATTCTCGTCGTTCTCTTCAGGTTCATTGCTCCGCGTGGTTGCAGTTTTAGCGGCGCACTCTGCCTTTCTGGTGAAATGTCGATGTGGAGCAGCCAGAGCCTGATGCTGTGGTGATTTGCTGCGTGAAATTTGACTCATGCTTTGGACTTTAGCACCGTCGGTTTTTCTGTCTTTTCCTGCACGATTCTCCCTGTTCAGTTTACAGGACGCCACCAGAGGCTTTCCTATGTCCACCTGTTGGCTTTCAGTGTGCCGCAGATTACTGTCCTTGTGGGTATAGTGTAGATCCACCTTGACTACCACAGATTCCTAGCAGAATTGAAAAGAAAGCACATTCGTTGTGAAATAAATAAATCAAAAGTTTTAATTAACAGAAAGTGCCAGAATATTATCAACCACATACCTTCAACTTCTGGAGAGAGCAAAGTCTTAGAGTACAGTCAGGGTTATGCGTTTCATTAAATAGTAGTGAGTCCATTTCCTCTGAGCGACCCGACCTGGAGAATATGTCTTCCATTGCCTAGAGAGTCGAATAAAATACATCTTGATCAGTGTGACTCACATACAACGTTCAGTAATTGCATGAAAATCCTTGCACTACGTCTCTGCTGCCAAGTTCAGATAACAAAACTAACCACAAGATGGCAGTATAGTCCGAGATTATAGTCAGACAAAAACCCGTATTGCGCAAGAGGAGTGCATCACACTTCTTTGATTTCCTGCTTTGTCACTGGTTGCAACATGCTGGAAGTCCATATTTGGTAAGGACTTCCTCAGACATGGATGGCGGGGGTGTTGGTGGTCATTACAGAGACCGGCAGTGGAAACTGACTGCATTCCATCACGTCCAACACGGAACTTATGCTAATACAGATTGGCGGTTTTAAACCCAATATGGATCTAAAGAGGTTTTAACAAATATTTCTCATTAGAGACAGGAGGAAAGTAATGCATGTTTGAAATATAGATTTTTGCACCCAGCACCCTTTTTTCTGTGCTTTCTTTGTGTCCCATTGTCACCTTTCAGATCTATGTCTTCCCTGCTTTGATAACAGCAAAGTCTGACAGAAAATATCTGATTGTTTAAGTATGAAGTAAATACTTACCGGATTGCTACTTAGCATGACAGTACAGTCCTGGGTATGATCAGGTGTAGTTTTTATAGTCGCAAAAGCCACCAGTACATTGGAGAACAGAGCTGAGAAGCTGACTTCCACTTCCACACCGCAAAGAAACGTCAGCTGCTTCTTTCGTGGCAGCTCTGAAAGAAGAAATGAAAACCTTCCTTATATAACTAAACACACACACACAAAGTTTTCCTATTATAACTTTTTCCATTTAAAGAATGAACACTTCGTTTTGCAGAGCTATCGGTTGAGTTTCAGTACCTGATTTTTACCACATAAGTAGCGCAAACATTTTTGATGGAGAAAATATCTCAGCCAGGTCATGATATCCAAACTAAATACTAGGATTTGGGGTAAAATAACAGAAGTCGGACATGGTAAAAATAGACAACAGACATTGCACCCTGATTCAGTTCCCTATTTTGATTGATCAAAAGCAATGACTAGTCTTTCTTTGAATGGTATTGAAAATAAACCACAACGTCTCCACATGGGTTGTCACAGGCTGTGGTGTAGGAGGTGTGAAGATCACTGAACAGTGCAATTATCATCTTGAATTCATCAGGGACAAGTAGTGGGGAAACCAAAAGCAATGTTAGCTTCGTGGAAAGTCACCTGTCAGCGTATGTTTGTGTCTGGTGTCACCAGCAGTATTTTCTCTGGAACCTTAACAGGGTAAAACACATGCGGGGGGCCTTCTCCATACTCACCATTGGCTTGTCTCCAGCAAACATCACGTAGATGAAGTTCCCTTGTGTGACCAGTTGTTCGAACTTTGTCTGTGAGGGATCGTGGTTCTTTCATGGTGTGTTTTATCTCCACTGCCTGTTTACCACTGACAAGACGGTCTTTACCAACATCTGATGTGGAGACAAGGAGAAAGTGTAGGTTAATAGGGTAACACAAAACCACAAATGGCTCATAATACAGTGCTGTAAAAAGCTATTTGCCCCTCTATTGATCTCTTCTCTGTCATATTTTTAGTCACACATAAATGTTTCAATCTGGACCTTTTTCTAATTGTCCCTCTTGTTAAATCTTGAATTAATTGTGATCAACAAAATTCTTGGCAGTTAATTTTTTATTTGCCACACCCAAGCCTAAATGCTTGTAGAGCTGTAATATCAATACATTGCTTCCATAGAAACTATTTGACAACACAAAGCAGGCTTAGAGATAAAAAAAAAAAAAAGAAACAACACACAATGCCTAGACCTAAACACAATTCTGGAACCGATTAAGAACAAGACTTAGTCTTGGAAAAAAAGGTTGTAAAATTGTTTGTAAGGCTTTGAGACTCAAGCCCCAGTCGGTCGAGGCAAATGAGGCAGTGTTCCTTAGATAGGAACACTGAGCCTGGTTCTGCTGGAGGTTTTTTCTTCCTGTTAAAGGAGAGTTTTCCTCTCCAATGTCACTTCAAGCATGTTCAGTATGAGGGATTGTTGCAAAGCCATGGACAATGCAAAGCCATGGCTCTACGTTCTTTCATGAGGAGTGAATACTGCTTGTCAAGACTTGATGCAATCTGCTTGGTTTCCTTAGATAGGAAACTTTTTGACCAATCTGTCTGGATGATTTAATTGATTTGACTTTGTAAAGTGCCTTGAGATGACACGTGTTGTGAATTGCCGCTATATATATATATAAAACTGAATTGAATAGTAAGCCTGCGCCTCTCGCCCATTGACAGCTGGAGATAGGATCCAGCACACCTCGCGACCCCAACAGGGATAAGTGTGTTGGAAAATGGATCGATGGATGAATAGAAAGCGAACCACAATGACAGCCATAAAAATGTATAAAAATGTAAGAGTCCATAAGAACATCTAAAGAGAACTGCAAGCCTCCTCAACAATCAGAAAGAGACACTCCAATAACAGCATGAATGGAAGAATCCCACGTTCATCAACCTCGTCAAAATCAACGCAAAGGCCTGTAACTTATTTGCCAACAAAAAATCTTTGTAATCACCAAAACCTTCGGGAAAACATTTTGTGGAAGAGCAAGACAAAAGTGGACATTTCTGGAAAGTGTGCATTCAGTTACATCTAACGTAAAAATAACCCAGTCATTTCAGAAAAAACAACGACAATCAAACACGGTGGTGGTGGTGGTGGTGATGTGATGGTCTGGGGCTCCTTTTCTGGGTCAGGACTTGCTCTAACTGAAAGGATCACAAACCCTGCTCACAACCAGACAATCCCAAGGGACAATAACTGGCCATAAAGTCAAGTCCACGACTGAAAAGCTTAAAAAAAGAAACAATATGAAGCTTTTGGAATACCTCAGTCAAACTGCCTTACCTTGAAACTTAAATCGAACTGAGATGATGTGGTATGACCATAAACAGGCCTTCAAGCTTGAAAAAAACCTCTAATGTAGTCGAATCTAAGCAAATCTGCCAAGAGGAATGAGCCAATATTCCTCCACAGCGATGTCAAAGACTCATTGCCAGGTATGGGAAGAGCTTGATAGCAGTTGTTGCCGCCAACAGTGACTCAAACCAAGGTTTAGGAGGCAATTACTTTTTCACATAGGCCCAAGTTGGTTTGGATAGCTTTTTCTCCTTTAATAAATTAAGTACGCTTTTTCCGCTTATTCAGGTTATCTATGTTTGATTAAAAAGTTCGTTTGATGATCTGAAACATTTAGGTGTGACTAAAAAACCACAAGCTAAAGAAATCTGTTAATGGGAAAATACCTTTTAACAGCATTGTACATAACGTCAGGGTTACGCTGAACTGCTAAAATATTTTCAAAGGTTTTAGTGAAAACGTGATGCATTTCTCTAACCATGGGACTCCATGAGTTCTGCAAATAGGAAAGTGATGAATGAGTAAGTTACGGAGAATTTGATTCACACGAACCAATTTGAGGAACTAGGAATATTTGAAAAATGTAATGATGTTCAAAATAACAGATTTGCCAGAATTGTAATTTTGGAGGTTATTACCTGAAGAATACAAAACATGCAAACAATGGAGAGTTTTCAAAGGCTGACAGTCGTTCAAAAGAAAGGGTAAACAAAAAAAGAGGATGTGGGTCTATCTGTCGCCCTTAAAAACATAGATTTAAGTGTTTCTAACAAATTACAAGCACAAATCTACACGCTAGTCAATCTAAAGAAGTCCTCAAGCGCTTTGACACACACACAGATTGCTATCAGCAAGGGGTCATGTCTCGCCTCTACTGATTTGTGAGTGACCCCTTGAGAGCGGAGGCAGGGGGGAGCCGAAACGGCAAAGCAGCTGTCTCGCTCTCCGCAGCTCTCGGGTTTCTTGGTGTTCTCTCGCCAACAGTGTGAATTTCCAAAGAATGAGGTCACATACTAATCGAAAAAGCCCATCCAAAAAGGCAAACATGCTTTCAAGACGGGAGAATTTGATATTGTTACATCCCTGATCAGTTGGCTACACCAAGAAATACCAAGAAAACAACATAAAAATGCGATGCCAGGGGTGGGATCGTAAACCTCGTCTGTGCTTCAGCAGCACATCGAAGGACAACCTGTTCCCTTCGGTGCTGTTTACGCTGAATCTGTTACAGCCATTACGAAATAACACTGATAAACTTGATGCAAATATAACAGTAGGGACAGTTTTAGATGCGATTACACACTGCCCTGACATTTTATCGAAAAAGGTTTCAAAAGGGAATGACTGAATTGATGTCAAAAGCCTTTTTCACTGCAAGGATATATATGTTACACATTGGGCCTGATGTTAAAACTATATTTCAGAGTACTAGGCTGATTGGTTAGTAATTCATCACCTTCTCTAAAATAACAGTCTTCATAAATCACTCACCCTCGGAGACTCGCTCTAAGACGTGTGTGACTTTGTCTGCTTGAAGGATGTGCTTGTTCAGGTACTTTGTGAAGATGCCGGTACTTTTGCCCCCATCCTGGACCTCGTACGCCTCAGCATCCTCACATCTGAAAAGAGTTACCAGGTGATGGTGAAACAAACTATTTTTTCCTTTGATTTTTCTTCTTTTTTTTACGTCTACCATTTATTGTTTCAACATAGCTTGAAATTATAAAATCATACATGTATATAAATATGTATAAACATACGTGGCATAACCATACACCGTGTTCCCATTTGGTCCCAGTGGCTTGATGACTGATGGTATGCAGCCCTGGTTGTACCTACAAAACATTTTTTAGAAATAATCCTGGTGAACTTTTTGTTTTTTTAACACATTTTTTCCCCCCCTTTTCGGGAAAATTAAAAGGGATTGTTACATTTACCATTTTCTACAGGTATCCAACAGGATGACACTCATTGCCGTTTGCCTTTCCTGCATTTGATGCATGACCCGCTGCACACAGACACAGTTTTTGGTTTGGTACGGCTGTGGAGCGTCAACCGCAACCAAGTAATTCCTCCCGGCGTGCTCATAACCGTGACCCGCGTAGTAGAAAAGCCCTGTCGGGTGAAAAGAAAAGGCATTAAGTAAGAGTTTGAATCATTTCACGTCGGAGATATTCTACAGTATGTGTTAGGAAAAAGAAACGGCTTCTTGCATCCCAAAAGGAATCAAAAGGACGGCAGATTTCTTTTTTTAAGGCACAGAGACATTAGTTCATCCTATCAGTCTAATGTGCCATGACTGTTTCCTTCTTCTATTTTATCATAGGAACAATTATTTCTAACTATACATCTATGATACAGTTTCCCTTTCTGCTGTTTAATTATAGTATTGACTTACTTCCTCTTTAACAGCAGAACCACTTTTAGAAACCAAATGTTATCACACATCTTTAATAAATAGATTACTTTTATCCTAATGGCTTTTAAAAAAAAAAGGTCTGCAGAAATTCTTGCACTAAAACTAACTCTTGAGGCCACTCGGAAAAAGCCGTCTTACATGCCCACTCAAGTACACCCACACAACCATAAACAAGTCAAGAGTTCAGGAAATATGACTTAGAGAGCACAGGACATGAAAAAAGGAAGTTCAAAGTAGCGTTTCACAACAGCGAGAAGCATAATTCAAACCGTTCGGCCGATAGCTCATTTGGTCAAAAAATAGACTCACCATAAACTCCCCTGTCAAGGAGCTGAATGAACTTGTCGATAGCAGCCATCATCTCCTCCCTGGTGAGATCCAGCAGGGAGACAACCCTGAAGCCGAGCTGCTGCAGCAGGTTGGCCAGCTCGTGGACGTCCATGATGGGGGCCATCAAACCGGGGTGGTAGCGGTAATTCAGGTTGCCGATAAGAAGGGCAATCTTATCGGTGGCTGAAAGAAAGAACGAAATAAAGAAAACACAAATTATGGCAACACTTCTTTTTTTTTTTTTTGCAGCTGTGCATTACAAATAGAGTCTGTTTCCACAAAACTGTACCTGTTAGTGCTGCATGAGGATGCTGGTCAGGTTGCACTAAAAAAACACACACACAAAAATCCCCCACAAAATTAGCATTTGGGATAAAAAAAGAAAGAAATCCAAAGCGAAACAGTAGAAACGATGCCACCTTTTGAGGATGTCATTGCAATAACCAAAACCTGAACTATAAACAGGGGAAACATAGGCAAGAGCTGGTTTCACTTCACATCAATTTCCTGCTGTGTCAAAGGTTTGAGACCAACAACTTCCTTTCTACTCTGTAAAAATGGGAAAGTACCTCTAGCAGTGGAAAAACATTTTTAATCCTTTCAGTTAAATCAGCAAAAATGTAAGGAGTGTGAAGGAAACCTCGTCTCCCCCTCAGTTTCTTTTACTCAAAAACATAAGGAGTAATGCACGAAGAATGGGTACAAATTGTGAAAAGGTGTGTTTACAGTTCTGCTAGGGACCTACCGATATCGACATCGATCGGCTCTGTCCACCTCTCTTCTAAGACGTTAGATATCGAACACAGATAGGATCCCCCATGTTCTGCTGTTACACCATCAATCTGCAAGGTTAATAAAGCACATTGCCTTTGCTTTCAGCACATTTCCTCAAGTGCAAATCATACGTTTTGTAAAACATTAATCAAGTCTCCTAAAAAACCTTCACATACGATAGAGTGTAAGCAATCACTATCAGTGGCTCGGCCCTACCTGCAGGACATCACTGGTCTTGTCCAGCAGCGGCTGTCCATTTCGGTACCACTGGTAGTGTGGAGTGGGGATGCCAAAGGCAGCGCAGCGAAGGCTGAGGTTTGTGCCCTGTTGTACAGCCTGTGGTTTGGGATTTATGGCGATATGCGGCTCGCCCTGCCAGTCAACCGGCAACCCTGAAAAGTAAGAGGTGGAAATTGTGATATAAGTATAAGACCAGTCATATGAGCACTGCAGAGATGAATAGAATGAATAAGTGTAATACCTGATTTATCAATGTCTAACACCTTCACCTTCACCCACTCGCTGAAGATGTAGTTATGAAAGGGATCATTCACACGGCAGACATATCGCTGGGTTTTAGAAGCTCTGATGGTCAGGTCTGCTTGAGTGCCACCAGGCACCTGAAGAAGAAGAAAAATAAACAAGTGGTAACTGAAACGCTGCCTCACTGGTTTGTATACACACATTTTAAGCTGTACTGTCCTTGTTACCCACAAGCTAACCATTTCATACAGGTTTGTTAGTCATCGTGTCTCAGTTTTGTTTTTTTGTTGTTGTGGTTTTGGGTAGATTTGATGAAATATTAATTTTAAAACTCACATATAATAGAGTTTTATTTTCTTTTCAGATGATAATATATGGCACCCTAACTTTGTTGAATGGGATTCTGATCCAGGTTTGAGCCTGCAGATTTGTTGTGGTCATTTTGGTTTAGTTAATTTTCGTAAAAAATAAAAATAGGGTAGGAACATTTAAAATTAAGATTACAGAATCTACTCATAGCAAAGGCCTACTGTATGGACAGTTGGTTACCAGATTACATTAAAATTACATCTACAACAGGAGGTCGCTTAATTTTTGTTCATCAGTTTGATCTGTCACAAATGTGTCACGTTTCATAAGCGATGACTGACCAAGTAGGCTCCAGAAACAAAGGTTGTAATATAAGTCTTATATTATACCTACAACTGAATTATAAGTGGGTTATGACTACTTTCCCCATAAGTCATGAACATTCAGGACCACAAATATATCCAATAGTTAAATCCATGGGTACGAAATGTTTTGTTTCACAAATAAGAACTTGGAATGGATGGATAAAATATTGGGAGTGAGGTTGAACATCGATCAAACCAGGATTACTCTGATATTGGATGGAGGAAAAGTGTCCATCAAAACATCCGCGGTCAAAGCGGGTGACGCCCCTGCTCCAGGTGCACTGAGCCGGTTCGAGTCCTAGAGTGTGCCCGAATAAGTCCGGTACCAAACAACCAGACCAGCAAAATTAGGATAATTTACGGGCGAAATCGCCAGATCTATTCTTACAGGATAAACAAACACAGAGGACTTTTCCCCATTTATACAATATAAACGATGTTGTGCCGTCCCTCTTCAACCCATCCCCTCACCTCCTTCTCGTCCTCGGAGAACCACTGGTAGCTGAGGATGCCGGTGCCCTCAGCGCGGACGCGCAGAGTCACCTTGTGGTTCACAGGTACGCACGCGGAGACAGGGTGGCGCACGATGACGATTTCTGAAACAAATCACGACAGACAAGTCAGCCATCCGAAAGCGCGACCCGTCGGTTTTGTTTTGAGACGGATTGCCGGGGACTGTGCGGCGGTGAATTAAAAACAACAAACCTGTGATCATTGTGCGACTGGGCTTGGGACAAGAGCCAGTCATCTGCGCATTTTCCTCTTCTTATATCACTGTAAAAACAACACTGTTAAAATAATAGTGTAGGCTATACAACGGGGGGGAAAGTCAACACATCCGGCTGAATCGTCCCAAAAACAATCACTTCTCATTTCCAGTGAAGCAAGCGGCGACTCTACAGTCACAGTGCAGATAGTTTAGTTAGTATTTGTAATATGTTACTGCATACCTGCCGTCAGCCCCAGAACGAATGAACAGTTGTCGGATCTCGCAGAAATGTGTATTCCTGACCTAAGTCTGAAAAACCTCTAATATATAAACTCTTCCCTTTCCCGGAACAAGAAAAAGCGCACACACATTACCGGAGTCAATGTAATATGAGGGCATACAAAAAAAATACAGATTCAACGTAAAATCATACGCACGACTCATTCAAAGCCTTTATGTTCTGTTAGTTGTGAAATAAATTTGTGTTTTGTACCAGGCTGTCAAAACACCAGGAGATGAGCTCCGAGCTCCCCTTGATCAAAAGCAAGCATGCATGTGAAACGTGAGGGGAGCTACATTTAGAAGGTTTACGGTAAAAGAGCAACTTGGCTCCTTTCCCTTGCAACGCAAACCGCAGACTGAGGTCAGAGTAGAGATATGGTAGTTAAAGAGAAAGATAACACTCTCCGAAGCTCGTCAAACCCTCAATGGAATTTTAACACAAGATTACTTATGTTTTAGTAGCCAATCCCAGATCAAATCACTCCAACTTCCTAAAAGGCTTTATACTTTCAGATTTATTAAAACTATATTACACATCTCATTCTCAACCTAATACAATGCAAGGGAGACAAACAAAAGACAACAAAGATGACTAATTGGGTATTTTTAATATCCTTAAGCCGCCTGTGACTTCTACATCTAAGATATTTGTTGACTCCAATATGAGATGTTATCACAATATGGATACATAACATGATTTCCTTGCATACCTATATTCTTTGTTCCTCCTCTGTTCTGGAAGGGGGGGGGGGGTACAATTTGTCAAAAGACCATCATGTTTCTGTTCATCTATATTGTCTAACCAATAAGGATTATCATTCCAATGCTTTGTAAAACTGGAAAATGAGTTAAACATAAATACTGTAGCAACAACTTGTATGAAAAATGTTTAAAAGCAGTGTCATATATATGATCAAATTGTATCAGTGAAACAATCTGATCTTTCAAACTGCAGAATTTACTGCAAAATTAATATTTCAAAATAGCCAAACACACCAAAACAGAATATATAATAACGTAGAATAACATCGAATATCCCAATGCAGGGCCGGTTTACACAAGACATGTGACCCTGGGCTGTAGACAGTTTTGTTGCCATGCCCATGCAAGTTTTTGTACACTTGCAAATTGATAGTAAGGCAGATTTAAATTTCAAGATTGATTAAAATTGAGATTTATTTAAACAACCTTTGTATCTAGGGGTGGTGCTCTGATATAATTGTTTTTATATAGCCTAGTTCAATTTTGCTTATCTAGAAGAAAATCCAACAGATTGAAAAAAAACGTATATAGTGAAAAATTCTATTGTCGAAATATAGACAAAACACTTCACCCGCATTGCCTGCTGGCGGTGGTCAGAGGACCCAGTGGGGGCCATTCTGATGTATGGCAGCCTCGCCTCTGTCAGTCTGCCCCAGGGCAGGTGTGGCTACTGACATAGCTCACCACCATCAGGGTGTGAATGTGTGTGTAAATGGGTAAATGAACCGGGGGACTGGGACTCCATAGGTTGAGTAGTCATCTTGCAATTCGATTCCAGCTTCCCTGTCCCTTACCTTTAACGCTGTGTATCTGTGTGTTAGTGAATGTGATTGGGTGAATGTGGCTATAGTCTACAGCGCTTTGAGTGGTCAGTATGACTGGAAAAGCGAAATGTAAGTTGTATGACTGACTGTAAAGCCCATTTTACCATTAAAGTATAGATTCGTGACCATGTTTTGCCGTGCAGAGAGAGAGGCGTTATCCTTCAGTGACTCCTGAGGAAGACTTTGGATATAAACCTTTAACTCTCAGCAGTGCACCATCACACTGGGATCAAAACAAAGCAATGGCATTTTTTTTTTTCACATTCTGAATTTCAATTGAACAAATATTCTGTGTGACAAAGTTTCAATAATTTACGTTTGGTTTTGAACTTATTTGTTAAGTCCAAAGACTAGTTTCGGAAAATCAGATGTTCTCCTGCACCTATTTGTGGGCCTGCTATAAATAGGGACCCGCTGGCAACACATGCATGTCTATGACAGGCGGTTACAGATTCCCCTCACACGCTCCGGCTCCAAAGCAACACCGACAGCTCTTCAATGGTAAGCTGGGTAATGTAGCCTTCTTTATAGAGACAAACACTTTGACTCTGCTCTTGTGAGATATAAGCAAATAACTGACTTAAGTTTATGCCGTAAGCCTGAACGGTTCAACTTGAGAGTGGATACTATTTATATCTCACTCCAATCCAAGAGCTTTGCTCGGTCGAAGGACGTTTAATCTAAACTTTGTCTCTGAGTAGAAGGTTCTGTTTAGATTTTATATATAATTTATTTTCGCCCTCAGGTCCTCCATCTGAAGAGCGGCTTTTTACCTCCCGTGGAACTTTTACATGGACAGCTCCATTAATTTTGAGTCCCCTTTCATTCCTCCTCCTTCTTTCATTTTTTTAACCACAGGTTTATATATCTGGGAATTTCTCTCTCTATATGTTCTTTTTGTGAACTGCCCTGGTGGACAATGACTTCAAGGAGGCCAATGACTCGCTCATTTTCTGGCAATGGGAGAACCAGCAGCTTCAGCGAAGAGGAGGGCAGCTCTTCCAATGGCCGCTCCGAGAGCCGCAACACTTATCTGTCCAATGTCAGGCCTGAAAACAGGTAGGGGAAACTTCTTTTATGATCCCAGTCTTTGTTTGTTTTGCTGTTGAGGTTGTCTCTGGGTCAGGCCAGTCTAGTTAAACAATCTAGTTAAACAATCTAGTTAAACAATCACTAAGGCCTGCAGAAGAAAAAAAAATTGTAGGTGGAAATGTAAATAAACAGGAAAGCTAAGCACAAGAATGTTACTGTATTGAGTACACAATGTGGCTGATCTAAAAAATAATGTTTCTGTTTTAACCTGCAAACTCTCTAAGAGCTAAATAGCGTATTTTGTCTTCTGGGGAGTGTGTTTGCAACAGGTCGGGTGAGTTAAAACCATCCAGATTTTAATTATCCACTGACACTCCTTCATTTGCCTCCTTCCGAATAGCTATTCAAGGTATTCTCACTACAGACCAGCGAGGTAATTCCTAATTTCCAAACATTCCTCCCAAGCTCCCAACTAACACGTTAACCACAAAAACTGGTTTATCCCCAGAATGAAACCAACACGTGTTTTAAATGTACTCCCCAGTTCAGTTGACACCGTTGTTTTGCCTGATCTCTCACACGTCTCTGTCACCTTTTTTTTTTTTTTTTGTTTCTTCACAACCTCGCCTCTGCTACACATGTTCATTAACACACTGTTAAAGAGAGCGCTCCTTGAATGTACTGAAGAGTTGTCACCTCAATGACCGAGAATATGTGCAAGGCTATTCCTCAGCGATGAAGCTGTGTGCTGACTCTCTGATGCGGCCGTGTTTCCTTCCAGGAGCACGCTGTGCAGCGTCATGGCTCAGCTGACCGAGGACGTCCAGCCCTCATTTGAGACCACGCTGAAGTCCAAGGCCGTGTCAGAGAACTGTAACGTGAAATTCACCTGCGTCGTGTCAGGTAGACACTTCCTTATCGTGTCTCTGCTTGTTGTAGGTTTTTGAGAAACTGAAACTTCTCAGGCTGAAAAGATGAAGACACACACATACACACACACAGAGGATGTGACTAATATGAAAACAATAAGGGAGGATTTCACTCTGTGGGCATCAAATTAGCTGCTTCCTGAAATTAAAAGCACATTAGGCTGGTTTTTCTAGCTGTTCTTAACTGCAGGCAGATTGTTTGGGTGGGACCATCTGGCTGCAGCAGCTGTTTGCCGCTTGACACATCAGAGGCATGACGCAACAGACACGAAACATGCTGATTCTATGCATTAATACCATAGGTCCATGTGGCATTTACTATGCAACCAAATAGTTTTCGTGATTTCAGGACCTTGTGGTGCAAAGGCTTTGATAAATGTTTTCAATATAGGTTACCCGGCTCCAGAACTGAAATGGTATAAAGACGACATGGAAATGGACCGCTATTGTGGACTCCCCAAATATGAAATCCGCCGAAATGGAAAAACTCACACTCTTCATATTTACAAGTGAGTACAAGAGTTTTGTGGCAGTCGCATGGAGTGCTAATCAATCAGAAGTTTAAATACACTCATCATGGGCATGAATCTCATTTAATTCTGGGCTAATTAATAATGCATTTTAATCATTCTCTTTTCTGGGTGGAATGATTATATTACATACATCTGGAAAACATTTTAAGTTGGAATTTAATGTGTGTTTTCTATTATCAACGCAGGATCAAAATTATACATACAGCCCAAAATGTGTACACGCACCCCACCTAATATCTATATAAAACTCCCCTAACAAGTTGCAGAGAAAACATCTATTTTTTTTTTTTGGAGCCATCAACAAGGTCCTCGAATAATTATGGCAGGACATTTAACCACTTTTTTTGGGCATAAATGTACACCTAATTTAAATTGATTATTGCGCAAGCCTGACTTTTAAGCGCGGCCTGTGCAATTTCATCAGCATCGAGGCTGTGGACATTTTAAAAGATTAATGTCAGACTTAATCATTCATTAGAAAGTCAGTTTCAATATGTATCTAAGATAGTCGCGTCAGTCGGAGCTCCAAACTTTAACGGTTAAACCATTTGACCAAAATTGTTACCTCTGACAGGAAATTAGATGTGAGGTTAGGAACAACCCAAAAACCACCACAAGTTTTAAGCCTCTCATAAACGGAAATATGCTGGAGGGCCTGTTTCACTGTCCGCATATTTCAATGTGATGCCGGCCCAGAAAGAAGCAGCAGCTCTAAAAGTGATTCCCTGAAGCTTCCCAGTAACTAGCGGCTGCCCTCATAAACAAGACAAATACCTCCCTGGAGAAAAGCCTCTGTGGCCACAATAAGAAGAACTGTGTCAGTGGGAGTCAAGGTGAGGCTTTCAGAGCTAAGAACAGTGCATTAACTGTCAAGTATTGTGGTGGTAGCATCATGCTGGGGGTCTGTTTCGGCCGCCCGTGGTGCTGGCTCTTTTACACAGTTCATCATCATCAAATCAACGGCTATACCTGGACACAATAGGGCGTTCCAACAGCGCAGTGATCAGAACTGGTTTTGAAGTGGATATATACCAGAGTAATATTAGGCTTCTGGAATTACCTCAGCTGTATTAAAAATGTATGGCGTGTGCTGCCAATAACAGAACACCAGCCAGTTTAAATGAGCTCTACTGTTTCTGATAACACTGGTAAAATATCCATCCAGAAATATACCAGAAGCTTATTGATGGCTCCAGAAAGAGTGGGACTTCTCCACGACCCACTGAGAGATAATACTGGAGGTGTATGTGTATCTTTACAATTATGTATAATTTTGACATTGTGAGAATTAGGAAAAAAGTCACAAACTGAACTAGTAGTCCTAATTCCTGTTTTTTAAAAATGCATTTAAGCTGTTTATTGTCTCTTCGTTTCATCAAAAAAGAGGTGGTTTAATGCATCATGAAGTCCAAAAGCAATATGACATTAATGTCGTAATCCCTGCATTCAGAGTAATAGAAACGCAATTTTGTTTTGTTTTTTGCTCTCTAACAACATCAGAATATAAGAGCAGGAGCTTTTTTTGTTTCAGCTGCACATTGGATGATGCAGCAATCTACCAGGTCTCGGCCAGCAATAGCAAAGGTATTGTCTCCTGCTCTGGAGTTTTGGAGGTCGGTACCATGAATGAATACAAGATCCACCAGCGATTCTTTGCTAAGCTGAAGCAGAAAGCAGAGAAGAAGAAAAGGGACGTTGAGGACAAGGGCAAGAAGGACAATAAAGAAAACATTCAGAAAGAAGAGCAGCGGAGTAGCCCTGAGCATTCACACAGGAAACGCTCCGTGCCGCCACTGGAGGAGAAGCCAGTGGTCAACAACTCTGCGGCTGCAGAGCAGCCAGGAGATGATGCAGAATCAAAGGCAGTTACGTCAGGAAGCCCAGATACAAGAGATTATATCTCTGTAAACAGTTCTTTGGATAAGGAGGAATCAGAGGAAGCCCTGGCTAAAAAGAGAATAAAGAGGTCAAACAGTGTAGATATGGGGGTCAACAGCAGCATTAGCAAAAGTCACATGATGGGCAGCGGAGGTGAAAATTCATACGATGGAGGCATCAGTCTAGCACAGTTTTTGGCAGAGACTCTTCAGTCTCAATCTGCTGAGGAGAATCAAGAGGAGAAACCCAAAGAGGCAGACGTGGAAACTTTAAAGGAAGATAAAGAAAATGAAATGCAGGTGATACAAAACACGTTAGAAGAGCAGGACAAAGAAGAATGCACAAAAGAGAAAGAAAGACACGAGGAATTAGTGATAGAAAGAGAAAATAAAAGAGAAAAACAGCCAGAGGTGGCACACACAACAGCTCCTAGCAAACTCCAGAAGTCCAGTAGTCCAGAAGTCAAACATCACTACAAGGGTCAAAAAGATCACGAGCAGCACAATATTCAGGCCTCCATCTCCTCCATGCTGCACTCTGTTAAAGACTTCTTCTTTGGTAAGAGCAAGAAAGACTCTCACAATATCTCACACACACAGAATGAAGATGAAGGTCTTGACCACCCAACAGTGCTTCCTGAGCCTGAACCAGACATGCCTCCATCATTTCAGCTGCAATCAGAACATAGTTCAGAGGTGCTCAAGCACATGGCGGAGGACATCGCACCAATGGAAACCGATAAAGCAGCGGAGCCCTCAGAAAGCGTGGAGCAACACGCAGAACCACTCAAATTGAACTGTGAAGGAGCAGATTTACCACCCCATCATCAACTGCTTCCAGAGACCATGGAAGAATCTGCAAAAAACAATATAGGAGAGGGTGATGGGAATGTGGAAGCCATGGAGGTATCTACAGAGGCAGAGAGCAGCAGTTCAGCGGAGGAAAAGTCATTGTCTGGGTATGAAGTTCACGCCGAGGTAAGTAGGACGGTCATTCGTGACTTCTAGCTGCTTTATCCAGATTAAACATTGACTGACCTTTTGGTAACCGAAAACTGAGCTACTCCTTGTTCATTGTTTAAACTCAGGTAACTACGACATAACACTTGCATGCACACAAACACCCATGATCATTCGTTATTTTCATGTCACACATGAAATAATTTGACAATGAAACTACTTGACAGCATACAGTGTAATCTCACTGATATACTGCTGATAAAGTGAGTCAGCTATGAGTGAGCAGCGAGTCGAGAGAGTCAGTGTGTGTGTGCGTGTGTGTGTGTGTGTGTGTGTGTGTGTGTGTGTGTGTGTGTGTGTGTGTGTGTGTGTGTGTGTGTGTGTGTGTGTGTGTGTGTGTGTGTGTGTGTGGAGAGGAATAGGGAACTTAACACAAACTTGCAGTAGATGCATGTGGGGGTGGGGGATATCAGCATCAAAAGTGCACAGACGGAACGCAAAATATCTTCGATGTCGGCCCTCCTGAGTGGAACACGGGTGCGTCAGAGATTATGATGAAACATGAACGTCTGAAAGTGTTCTCGGATTACTTTGCTTGACAGACGGCTGGGCAGGTTCAACGAGCATTAGTAGAGAGTCCAGGGCAGGTTTCAGCATGAAAAGGAGGGCCTTGTCACTGTGGTCAGATTCCTCGCTGTCCTCCAACCACCTCCCTCTTTGGGTGTCCTAAAATAAACCCTTTCCTCATCCACTCAAGAGGGTGGTAGGCGGCAGTTCTTGGTCGTCTTGCTCTGCTCGTTTTAGAATTGTTTCACATCTGATGAAACGCGTCTACGTTTAAAGTTTGTAATCGAGCAAAGCCTTTATCTGAAATTATTTTGTTTAGTCACTGCCGAAACTCAATCAAGCATGTTTTGTGTTGATCATAAGGTAGCGAAGCAAACAGAAATACAAGACTTTTTTTTTAACCTCGCACCAAACTCTATATCTGACTACCCTGAAGGGGTTGTGAAAAGCATTTGCCCTCCTAGACTTCTTTCGTCAAGGGAAAAATACAATGCAAACCAATATGGTCCTATGTGAAAAAGTAACTGCCATCCTGTTAAATCATGAATTAGCTGTTATAAAGGACATATTTTTGACCTGTAGAATCTAAAAACACATTAAATAGAGCCTGTCTGATATTACAAAGTAGGCTGAGATATCTTAAAAAGCCCCAATCCAAACAAATGAACGAAAAGACGGTTAGAAGCCTTTGGGACTCCAGGAAACCACAGTGAGAGCCATTATCCACAAATGGATGGCAAAGATGGTATCAATGGGAGCGTAATAAGACCAAAACCACTGCTAGCTAAAAAGGACAGAAAGACTTGTCTCACATTTCCTAACAAAACATTGTAATGATATTTTAGCCAAAATACTTTTGGTTCTGACAAGAAAAAACGTGGAACTTCTTGGAAGGATTTTATTTGTTTATTGTGTTACATCTGGCATAAACTAACCAAGCATATCTGCATGGAGTTAGCATATTGTCCCTGTGCATGCATGGGTTCTCTCTAGGTATCCCGGCTTCCTCTCACGCTCCCAAAATATGCGCGTTAGGTTAATTGGTCTATCCACAATGCACTTAGGTATGAGTGTGGAGGCATAGTTGTTTTTCCTGAGTATCTGTGTGTTGATAAACTGGCAAGCTATCCAGAGTGTAACTCGTCTCTTGCTCAGTGACTGTGGAGAAAGGCATCAGTCCTCTGCAACCCTGCATCACTAGGGAGGTTTAGACAAAGGAACATCAACCACATCACAAGATCGCAGCCATGGTACCTCACTCTCTTGTCTTTGTGTGTGTCATTATGTGCTTAGTCTGCTACCATTCTGTGATCACCCCTAAATATCAGACAGTGCTTTCTAAGAACAATTTATCCATTCTTAATTGACCCCAACTTCACTGAGATCTTTGCAAGGGAGGCAGATGAGGAAAATTCAATTATTATTATTATTATTATAAAACTGCTTCTTGTGTTGGGTTACTCAAGTTATCTTTGTCTGATATTAAAAGAAGCTTGATGATGTGAAACATGTAAAAGTTTGACGAAAAAAAACAAAAACATGCAGGAATCTTTATGGGGCAAATAACTTTTTTTGTACAGCAATGTACAGTAGATATATCAAATAAAAGTTTGGCAATTATCAATGGTACCGTGTATCAACTTTCTGTGAAGTGATACATCGTGTCCTGTGGAAAGGGGAACTGGGGTAAATATGTTTATTCACACATCTGCCAAGTCCCTCAAATAACATTTCTACCACTGTGTCATGGGGGGGGGGGGGGTGTTGAACCATTTATGTGAAGCATTTTTTTCTCAAATGGTGGTTACAGCTATTCCCAAAACAGAGAAATCAAAGCGCTTTAATTTGTGTGTTCTTTTTTTGGGACTGAATATACCACCAGTTCCCTTTCCACAGAAAGCAGTCACTTCTTGTTTTTCTCATAGTCATCACTGCGAGCCAAACATGTTGTCACGAGGCGACACGTGGCTCCTGAACGCCTTCTACATATAACTGAAACGTGAACGCTAAAAGCAGGAACCACAACAGCAATAAAAACAGTTATTGTTGCTTGACAATGTTTAATAACTGCAATATAAACCTTTCAATGTTTGCCTATCATTGACATATTTCGTTCCTCAGCCTACTGATGGCAGAAAATTATTGGAACAGATTTAACAGATTCTTGTTTGCCACAAAGAAAACCGTAGCTCAGGCAATGCAAGGCAAGGGCTCTGTATGAACAGCACACCTTTGCCTACAATGTGGGGAATTCCCCCGTCTGAGTTCAGTGAGCACACAAGGACTTTTAAACTCTGCTGCCGTTCTTTCAGGGATTGCGCTTGTGCTTTGTTTTGTTTGAACTTGTTGAAGTTAGGCCCGTAAACTTCTAAATCGTTACTGAAAAACGGTCAGGGTAAGCAAAACTTCCAAGTCCAGGCTTTTGGGTATGTTACAGGACCTTTTCATAAGCACACACATGAGGTTTTGGCTGCCTTGCACAGGACACGAGGTTCCCAAAATAAACAGACAACTAATAAAATAGAATACTTTATTGACTTATGAAAGTCACTCCCTTTTTTGTGTAGTTTTCTCTGTTTTATAACTGATTAACTTTTTTAACTAACTGACCACAGCCCTCTACCTGTCTGCTGGGATTGCATGACGGCATCACAACGCAAAGTCTGCCAGGAACCCTCGGTGTTGAAGCTCCTGTTGATTTATAGCAGAAATAGTTGTCTGGGTCTAAATGTGTCACACCGTGAAAGGTCACTGCTGTAGGTTCTTTTCAATGAGCTTCTCAAAAATATTATGGTCCCACAACTTGTCTCAGAAATGCTTTAAATGAGGCGTCTTTTTACCACTTATACATCGGGGATTAAGCAGTTTTAAAATATGTTCTTGGTTCTGCACCACAAGCACACAATCACGATTTATCAAAGTTAATTAGAAGGATAAGTTCATTAACTTTTCAGCAATCTTAATTTTCATTTCTGTAATATTTTGAGGATTAAGATTTATTTAAAATCAACAATAAATGAACCCACAGTTAATGATCATTACAAAATCTTTGAGAGGTAGTAATCAGTGAAAGCGAGAATTAAATCGGAAATCCTCAGATAATAATCAGAAAAACTCAACACTAATCTCAATACACGACACACAACTACAGTAATTACTAACTAACGGCTGTATAACTAAAGATTAGTTTTGTGACCATGGCTGAACATCCAAAATGTTACCTAAACTCTAAATATCTAATACTAAGAGTTTGGAAGATGGCGATCAACAATTAACAACTTATTGTTCTCTTTGGAGTCTACGAATGGTTTTGTGTCTACTTTTCAGTCTTTTCCGTTTTTCGATCTTAGAGGGGAAAAGGAAAATGAACCGAGATTTGGAACCAGCCTTGGTCTGTCGGCTGTCACCACCAAAATAGAACTGAAAAAAAGCGGCTTTCTTATGTCAGATGTGCTGTGATGTCTCTTGCTGAATGATTTTTCAATCCGAATCTGCAGTTCACACTTATGTTTCTCTCTGTAGGAATAGTCCGCTTCTTTATCAGCAGCGGTTTTATCTGCCATAGGTCATTCTGAGACAGACAGAGGTGCAGTTCTGGCCCAGGTTCTCAGAGAGCCAGGTGGTTCCTCAATTTGCGTCATTTATAGAGCCTTGCTTAAAATAGTACCGAATAATGCTGAGCACATGTCCAATATGTGGAGAAAAGGCAAATAAAATCTTGCTTGGCCTGTACACAAACCTAAACAAATGGAACAGCGTATGATGCGAAAAATAACATCTATCGCAACCCAGTACAAAGAGTTTATCAGGCCTCTCGGTTGTCCCGGTCAGGCAAACCTTCTGAATGGCTTCCAAGAGTGGGTCTGAGTCCGAATTCAGCAGCTCACCAGGGGTCTTCAGGAGGGAACAATCAGCCAATCAGAGGCAGATTCAATATACTGTCATAGTTATGCCCCATCAACCATCCATCCATCCATCCATTTTCTAACACGTTTATCCCTTGTGGGGTCAGGAGGGGTGCTGGTGCCTATCTCCAGCTGTCAATGGGCGAGAGGCGGGGTGCACCCTGGACAGGTCGCCAGTCTACGCTATTAACCAGACAACTTTATCATTTTTCTGTGACACGTTTTTTTATTATAAAGGTGCCTTTCACATTTCACACCAATGCTGTTTAGTCCGCTTTAAACAGACCAAGGCTTATTTTCTCAGATAGTTGGATTTTTTATGGTAGGTGTGAAAGCTCATCCAAACTCTCTGAACACACACACACACACACACACACACACACACACACACACACACAACAAGAAAAAAACTGAAGTCTTACTTGTGATTTAATCCTGGTGCAATTTGTTTATGGTGTAAATGCAAACAGACTGTCCAGCAAACCAAAGAAAGAAAGTATATGATTAACAGAAATATTATGTGTTATCTGAGAAGATTTAACTCGATGGAATACCTCGGTCTAAATGTGCGTGTAACCACCACAGTCAGTACCTCACAGTCTCTCCTTCTATGCGCTCTTTTTTCTGTACGGCTACATTTCTATCATGAATACGGAGCAACATGCTGACAGCTCGCTGCCCCACTTGCTGCTCACACTTGGCCTCAATTGTTGCAATTGCATGAGCATTGTGACTTGGTCTGCCTTCAAAAGTGCTGAGTAAAAGTGAAGCACACCAAATCAAATTCCATATCCAGGACTGTCCTGGTGTAAACGCACCCTGGGAGAGGTGGACTTTGTCAACAAGCACAACTGACAACAGAAAATTGTCTCATGACTTGGTTTTTATTTACATTGCTATTTTAAACATGTAATCATGAGGACCCTGACATGCTTCTCTGCACATGAATGCAAGCCATTCGGACTTCGAGGAAACAGCCAGCCTACTCAGAGACCTGACATCTTTACTGCACCCTCTTAGACGTTGATATTGCACTGCTTCATTCAATGTTTACTCAGAGGAGATTGGTGGGGGTAGGGGGATTTCACACTTCACCCCAGTGTAGCTTTTGTATCCTTGTCTCAGAAAGATAACCTATCCACATTGTGACAAAGGCATAACATCTCCATGCTATATGCCTTAAAGACAAGCATCGATATAGTTCTTTTTCTTGTCCTGTTCACGCCCCCAACATTTTTTTTCATCCGCTGCATGTCTGGCGTAACTGTCTGGTAAAGATGGCATAGTTTACCATCTTTAACAGGGGGGGGGGGGGGGGGGCTGGGATGGGGTGGGGGGGGGGGGGGGCGGGAATTGGTCTACATTAAGAAGAGACAGGTTCATGTGTAAGGTTTAACACATGAATTGAAACAGAAATTTTTTGATTGAGTGTGGATTGCAGCTGAGTTTTCTGCATTTCAAAATTAGTAAAATAAGATGATTATCATACTGAGGACTTTGAACACACAGTATATTGATAGGCATTCCAAAAAAAAAGAAAAATAGTTTATTTTAACTGGGTTTATGGGGTGACAAGGACATTTTGAAAGGACCTGGAAAAAAAATTGTCTGTAAATGGTCGTATAAAAGGCGTTTGTGTGCAACACAGCAAGCAAATTAGTTTTTATACATACATACATACATACATACATACATACATACATATATATATATATATATATGTTTTCGTCATCATGAAAACACCATGATCATAAAGTGTTTACAGAGTTAATGCTGAAAGTCCAATTCAGAGGGTGTGGATTCAGTTATTATCTTTTATGTCTTTCATGTTTTAACAGGATGAAAAGAAAGTCTCAGAGATTGTTTCGCTCATTAAAGAAGAGCTCGTTCTTCAAACCCCTGATCCCAATTCTGGAAGAGAGGAACCTTTATCTCAAAAAGATAAAGAGCACTCCCTCCAATCCACCCTTCTTAAGGTAGAAGACGGCTGCACTCCACTTCAAAGTGTTATCTCAGTGACAGAAAACCATAACCGTGGATCAGCGCTTACGGAAACTCTGGAAAAGGAGGAGGCCTGTGTTGTGGACAAAGAAAAGCCTGACACTGAAAAAGATCACCCCACCCACCATCTTTCTAAGGAGGAGAAAGCTGAAGTGAAATCAAACAAACAATCCTACTTGGATATAAATAAGTCAGAGATTACAAAAATATCTGCAGGTTCTTCGGAAGACCGACTTGAGCCGTGTGAATCTGATACAAGAGCTCAGGTGCTGTCTGCTCTTCCTGCAGCGGAAGTTCACGCCGCAGAGAAGCCTTGTTTAAAAGAAGACGCGAAACACTCTTCGCTTATTCAGGAAATGAATGAAGGACTTCCCCCCTCTGAAGTCCCACAGTGTTTAGCGGTGGGTGACCAAAAAAATCAACAGGAAGAAGCCCCTGGAGGTGGGGAAATCACAGCTGACCATCAGCCTAAAACCACGCTGAGTTCAAACTTTGAAGAGAGGCACGTGGGGAAAGAGGAATTCAGTTCTGCCACACAGGATGATGTCGAGATGAACTGGTGCAACAGTTTAAAAACACAAGAGCAGGTGTCTCTACAAGATGATGGTAGAGAAGCAAGGAGTGAAAGTTTAAAGCTAGAGTCAATAAAAGATGTGGGACTCGATGAAGAAGGGTTGAGAGAACAAGAGAATGCAAATAACACTAATGTTCTGGAGGAAAACAGTAATATTTCCCATGGGAAAATCAGTGATTTAGGTTGGACTGGTTTACATGGTTGTAACACAGTAAATATTCCATCAATCCAAATATGTAGTACCGAAGATATCCCAGATAATAACCCGTCTATGCCAGAGATGAACCCGAGCGAAGAATGCATAATCCCAACCATCAAAATAATGGAACCTGATCTGAAAGAGTGCACTTTGCCGCTAAGTATTTTGGCACTAAACAAGCTAGATCTAAATAATTTGCAACAACATGATGCAACTCATGAGTCAAAGACAGGAATCCAAGATGAGAGGGTGGCTGATTCCCCAGGCACGTTCCCCACGCACAGAGGAATGCAGCAAAATGACGACCTCTCACCTAAAGACAAAACAAAGGAAGTTGTTCAAGAACTGCACGAGCGCCAAAGCAGTGAACAGCCCCCTCTGATGGAATATTCTTCAATTCCTGTCATAAATATTTTGTGCAGTGATGACCTGGAGAGTAATGCATTGGGTAACAGCGGTGGTCGGGCAACAGAAAAGGCTTTCAATACGCCAACAGAGTTTGTGGTTCCTCCGATATCTGTTTCGTGTCATGAAAGAGAAGTTGAGCTTAAACTGCCCTCTCCTACCAAGAGGACAGAAAGCGAAACTTCAGCTGGCACGCATAGGGAAACACAGCAGGGTGTCAGTGAAAACCTGAGTGAGAAGTCTCAAATGCCTCAAGTAAAAAAAGACGTAAAGGAAATTGTTGAAAAGAGCCTAAAAGAGAACACACTAACAGCAGTGAGCGAAACTCCAATACCAAAGGTTGGTTGTGGTACTCCAACCTTTAGTAAACCAGCAGAGGACGGTGTTGTCCCTGCATCCCTAAAGCAAAAGTCCCCAAAAGATGCTAAAAGAGAGAGTTCTGTGTCGGTTGAGGATTTCCTAAAAAACCGACCATCAGTTGAGAGACTAAGCTCCAAACCCCCAACGTACCCTTCTTTGAGTCCATCCAGCCTACGCAAATTTATGGCCAAAGCAGCTCCAGACTTAGAAAACGAGACTACGGCCAACATCCCCGCAATCTCCGTGGAAGATCGACAGAGCGACAAGGCGGAGGAGGATTTCAGCGGGGGCTCGACGCCAACGTCGTCCCTATCCTGCGAGAGCAGCCCCCGGCTCAAACGCCGGGACAGCCTGACGCTCATACGTTCTGCCACCCCCGAGGAGTTGGCCTCTGGAGCTCGCCGCAAAATCTTCATCCCAAAAAGAGAAGAGGAGTTGGAAGGAGCCGTGTTTAGCGTGCTGGAAGGCAAGAAGGAGAGCCCCTATATGTCACCAAGCCAGGCTCGCAGAGCTGCGCTGCTACAAGCCTCCACAGGACAGAAAACCCCACCAATGGAGAGGCGCTCTCCGCTGATGGGTCGCAGAAAGGCCACGTTGGAGGTGCCCAAGGTTGTGGAGGAGGCTCCTGCCCCAGAACCAACCAGCACTAAGGTAGAGGAAAAAACAGCTGGAAAGAAGACAGACCCTTTGAAAGGTAAACCATCATCTTCGTTTATTGCAATATGTAAAAACATGTTACAGCTATACAGTCAACATGTTTTTAGAATTTAAGCTTCTATGAATACTTTTTTAGGGAGTGGAAATGCCAGGAGGGCCTCCGCGTTCCTTTACAGGTTATATTGATTAGAAGTACACTGTTTCTCACCAGCTCCTCAAGTAATCCGTAAGATCAGAGGAGAGCCCTTTCCAGATGCGTCGGGACACCTGAAGCTGTGGTGCCAGTTCTTCAACGTGCTCTGTGACTCCAGCATTAAGTGGTTCAAAGACGAAGAGGAAATACTCCAGATGAAGAGAAGGTTACCCCCACCCACAGAACTTTCAGCGAAGATCCAACCACAAGCAACACAAACATGCTAAAGATAGATGAAAGATACAAACAGAATTTAATCTCCGCTTTCCACTGTTATTTCCATGACAGTATGTTTGACAGTCAAAAACTGGACAGGTTGCAACATCAAAACAATTAGGAAACAAGTGTTATTTTGGCCCCAGGAGTCCATCCCCGTGGTCGTTCTCATGTTTGCGCTGCAGATATGATCAGCTCATGTGACAGCGAGTCCCACAGCTGTGGCAACGAGGGTCAATCTCTGGCTAGACACATAAACTGAAATCTGACACAATATTTTCCCATCTCATGGGTGCATTATAAAGTCTATATATGAGCTGCCGGTTGCTTTGTCAGCAGATGTAGTCCACAAGACGCGACTATCGTACTTAGAGTGACACCTTGTGGATTGTTGATGAATTTCAATGTGAATCTAAAGAGGCTTTTTTCTTCTTTTTTTATCTAGTGGAGGAGATGAAAGCCAAGTTGCTCTTGCAATTGTACATGCATCCAGCCAAGACTGTGGTGTGTATGGGTGCACAATCAGTAATGAATACGGGAACGACACAACGGACTTCCTGCTCAGTGAAGAAAGTAAGATAAGCAATAAATTGATTAGTTTGTACCTTATTAAAGTCCATTAAAATGTATTATTTCTTTGTCTGTTGTGTTGCAGTTCTGTCTGAATTCCTACTCAAGGAAGACTTGGAAGGTATTTTTTTCTTTGTTATGTAACATTATATATATATATATATATATATATATATATATATATATATATATATATATATATATATATATATATGTACGTACATGGTAGAAATATGTGTGCAGGGTATCATTCCTCAATATATTTTCTCCAGCTGGAGAGGAGATCGAGATGACCCCACTGCTGTTCACCAAAGGCCTGGCAGACAGCGGCACCTGGGGTGAGAAATACTTTGGCCGCATTTTAACCGAGACTGTCCACATCGGAGAGGGCTGCACTCACAAAGCCAGCAGGGTGAAGGTTATCTATGGCCTGGATCCTATCTTTGAGTCCGGAAGCACCTGTATCCTCAAAGTTCGCAACCCCATTGCATACGGAACCAAACAGGAGACCCTTGCGGAGAGAAATTTGGATATTGCAAAGCAAGTGAGTGCCATTCAAACTGCAACCACGACAAATCTGAGCAAATTATATTAACTGGGTTTTTGTTTTTTACAGGAATGTAAAGTCCAAGACATGCTCCGAGAATACTGTAAGATATTTGCAGCTGAAGCAAGAGTAAATGAAAACTTTGGCTTTTCATTAGAGTAAGTCCTGCTTATCAAGCTAAAATGTTATAACGCTCTGCTTTCGACGATTGCAATAGCATATATCCTGGTTCTTGCAGAGTGATCCCTCGGTATCTAATTCACCGGCCTGCCAACTCAGTGCCGTATGCCACGGTGGAGGCTGATCTCACAGGAGAGTTTGGGAAACATTGCACGATAGATCCCAAAGGAAAGCTGTTTTCACAAAACATTTCAGAGCTGGAGCAGAAATGCTGCACGTTCCAGCACTGGATCCATCAGTGGACACACGGAAATTTGCTAGTTACTCAGCTGGAGGGTAAGCTACACATACAAGGTGTTAAAGGAGAAAGTGATCAATGGGCGGATCTGTGGATGATGCAAAAAAAGATTTATCTGTATTGTTTTATTTTTGTAGGTGTTGAGACAAAGATAACAAATGTTAAAGTTGTGACCAAGTCGAAAGGGTTGGTATCTTCCTCTCCACATGCAGATGTTTCTGATTGACCGCTTCAAAAACAGAATCCGAAAACAGGTTTTCCCCCTGTGTTTCAGATACCAAGGACTAACTGAATGCGGCTCGCCGGAAGTATTTGATCAGTTCCTGACGCACCATCAATGCAACTACTACTGTGGACTCCTTGGGCTTCGGGCGCTGAAAACAGATCTGCAACAGCCGGCCAGGCTAAAAGGCCCCAGAAGCCCCCTGCTCAATCGAAAGCTGGGCTCCAACAGCCCCCAGCTGCAGCGAAAAGGGCAAAGCCCGCAGATGTCTAGAAAGGCAAACATTAGCCCAAAGATAGCCAGAAAGGCTCAAGAAACAGAGGACAGTAACTCAGCTGGGGAACAAAAGCCCGCAGAAAGGCTTTCTGTCCCTGAACTGAGGTAGGAAATAAGACTTTCTTTTGATTCCAGCATTAATGATTCTGCGTTCCTTCTCTAGTTTCATTTGTAAAAAGACAAGGACTTCAAGAGTTAAGGTTTAGAGCACCAAAGGTTGTTGCTTGATCGTGCTTTGAGGATATTTTCTTCCCTTTAGCTCAAAGATCAATGGTGCAAAACAACTAATTATTTTACTGTTAAGGAATTCAAAGACACTCTCGTAAGCTTTAAAGTAAATCATTTCAGACCGTTTTCTAAGAGTCTTAGCAGCTACTGAGTGGAAAATCCGACAAATGATTGAAAGGAGAAATCACCGTAGATGTATTTGAAATTGAAAGTGGAAGTTGTACTGTACCCGGACGCAGCCAGTGAATGTGTATGTTTTATTACTGAGTGTGTATATCTGTGATGTAGATTGTGCAAGGGGGAAAATATATTATTACACTTACACCTGCCTTTGCACATTATTTAATGCACGGGCTGTGGGAAAGCAGCATTACACTAAAGGTTTCTCTGTGCACTTTGCTTTTGGTTTTATTTACAATGACATTTTATTTTTTTCTCATTTGTTTTAGAAGTCAGTGTGTTTAATCACTTGTTGCAGAGCTTCAAGTTATGCTTTTGTAAACCGATCTGCAAATCTACGCTTGAAACTAGCACGATCTCAGTGAACGTCCAGGGAATGATAATTACCTTCATGTTTATTAGGAATGTTGGCAAAGATGTGTTGACATTGTAAAAATAAATTCCCCTTTCAATGTCGTAGCACGATTGCCCCACCCATTCTTTAACTAACAAGATTCAGATTTCATTAGAAAATTTAAAAACTATTAAGCAAAAGCCTTTTTTGACTTGTCCCGTTCAACCTGCATGGACAAAAATAGGCACTTCTATTGTAATCTAATTGGCTCACTCAAATATTTACTTTAAAATGCTGAAAGAGGCTGCAGTCTTTTTACAATTGATATTGAAAAGGGAGACGCTGAGAAATTTCTGGAATGGGTTCAGCGCTAATGATTGATGAAGTTTTACCCAAAACTGTGGCTTAATTATTTCCCCAAACTGCATAAAGCTGTAATGCTGGCAGAAAGAAGAACAAAGTAGAAATGTTTTAAATGATACAAATATTTTTTTCATGTGTACATATAAAGGACAAAATCTAATATCTATATGAATAAAAGTCAAATATTCTTGAGGAAGAAAATGTAGAAGACTGGCAGTGTGTCTCTCGTTGGTATGTTACAGAATGTCAGCTGATGTATTTTTTCTTTTTTAAATAAATAAATGAATAAAACCTAATCCATTCACCACTTTTATTTACAAATATATTTAATAGGTTGTCTTCTTCTCAGTAGTATTAAAACTTCCATGCACAATTGTTTTTAACCGTTCTACATTCACACTATTATATACCAAGATAAGTAATTTAAATCACTGGTTTTAAATAAATTAAATTACTGCAAATATATATATATATATATATATATATATATATAATATATATATATATATATATATATAGGAGATCCAAAGATCTTTCTAATTGACTGACAATAAAGCCCTTACAGTTTTTATATGTGACACACATATACAAATACAGAAAAATAGGCTGTTCTGTCTGCAGAAAATGAAAATAATCCAAATAAATGTTATAATTACCAGCTGAATCTGTGCATGCTTTGGTTATTAGATTCTCTCATCAAAAATTAGTAATAATAATAAAAAAGTGGTTATTTGATTTTTTTTAAGAATCATATTAAATTGATTTTATTTTCTTGTCATTTTTAAAATAAAAAGAACATCAAATCATCAGAAAACAGGATCCAAAAATTGGTAAATTTTCTCAGTTCTGACATCCTCCAAACCTTAATTTTGTATGGGTCGCCCTGTAATGCCACATCTCATTCGTGGTAGTGTTGTTTAGTGTTTTCTGCCCCCCAATGTAATGAAAACGTGACTTTTTAAATTAAAATACCTGATTCAAAGTGAAGAAATGTGTTTATTTTACATAAACACATTTGTGTGGGATGGCTACATAAGAAAAATAAATTGAGGCGTACAGAAGAAAGAGCGCCCCCTGTGGTCAAGATATGAGGTGATGCCGAGGGACAGGGGGAAGAAACGACAAATTTTGTATTTGTCTCCGCCAAATATACGTATCAAACAAGCGTGGAAAAACATCCCTTTCTGATGAAAAAATGCTTGTATTTTAAATTTACGATATTGTCATTTCTAAATAAAATAAAAAATAAAATAACCACCTTTTCACAGAACTTGCATAATTCAGACACGGAGGGAAAAAAAACAAATTTACCCAACAGTTTTGAGATTTTTTTTGGCATAACTTTGGAATGACAGTAGCTTCTTCATTGCCATATTTGCCACCTCATCAACAGGAGGCCCTCACTAAGACTCATTTTCTTTGTTATAAGACATTTAGCAGCATCGAATGGCTTTAAGTGTAAACCCCATCAGGATTGCTAGTTTTCTTTGCGCTGCTGATGTCTATTCACAAACTGTCACATTAGAAAGGCCACAACACTGGCAACAGTTTGAGAAAAATAATGTGACGTTTTGAACAGAATTCCACGGTTCTTCAAACCAGATGGTCCCGTTGTTTGTGGTGCTGCAAAATAAATAATTAGAGACATAAGGAACAAATCTGACGTAGCATCAGTTTTGTTTCCTTTTTTATGGTACAGTAAAAATAAAATAAACCAGATAAAAATAGAAATGCGTACCTTTGAAATAAGTCTTGGCAGCATTTTTGAATACTTCCATCAGCGGCATCGAAGGCCGATGCTTTAAACAACTGCACGCAGTCAAGTGGAGGAACGAAGAGGAGTCCTGTAAAGGGAAAGTGAAAGCTGGTCTATTTCGCTGCATTGAAACGGACTCTAAAAATGCACAAAAATAAGTTTTTTGATTTTTACCAGCAATGCAAGCATTGACAAGAGACACGCAAGTCCCGGTGATCATGGCTCTCAGCACCAGAGATGAGACAATGCCTCTTTTTGATGGGCATATGGCAGCTGTAAGAAAATATATTACTACTGTTATAAGACTAGATTATGTGTAGAGTAAAAAAGCATGATAATATAAAACAAAAACACTCACAGAGGGCTCCCATTACAACGCCGAGAGAGCTGAAATTTGCAAACCCACAGAGAGCATAGGTTGTGATTATTTCTGATCGGACCTGAAACAAGAAAATTATGTTTTTTTTTTGTGGCTTTAACATTACCCCCCACCCTACAATATATTTGAATTTATTATTCAAATAAATTAAAATATCAAAGCCTTTTTTCCTGTAATTCATCACAAAAAGTGAAACTCGTATGGCCAACAGTATCTTATTGAGTCATTCCACACGACTGCTAACTGGTACATTTAAATGCCTAATGAGCAACTTTAAGTTTTCTGTTTTTTTCTCTTTGACCGTTGTGTCCTGAACCTCATTAAAATTTCTCGGTAAATTACTGTCTCTCCCGGTCTCTGGGACCTTGATTTCCATATGAAACACGCAATTTACTTTCGTCTATAAAGAGAAGTTTGAACAACCAAGCAGAAAAGGAATTGTTCTCCTTAGTCAAGGTTAGATGCTTCTAATGTCGTGTCGGGTTTTGAAGTGAAATGTGATTCCTTGTCACATTCCTCATGCTGTAGTTCACACCTTGTGAATCTCCCTCAAACTGTTGAATGGTATTTGCTTCACATTCCTCTTAAGGCTGTGGGAATTCATGGGCACCTTTTTCTAGGGCACTTTTCCCTTCCACTCAACGTTCAATAAATATGCTTGGTTACAGCGGACATTCAGAGGGGCCAGTGGCTATCTCCTGGACAGCTGTCAGCGGTCTTACCAATGATTGTGCAGGCCAAAGCATAATATTTCTATATTTGAAAACACTTTTTTTGATTTGTCCACCCATCCATTGCTTGGCCTGCAGGGTCGTGGGGGCTGGTGTCTATTCCATCTCCAGAGGTCAATGGGTGAGATGTTTTGTTTAATTGAATTCTATTATATTTTATTTGTGATACATGCCATCTCAAAGCACTTTACAAAGTCAAATTCAACCAGATTATACAGATTGGTCAAAAAGTTTCCTATCTAAGGAAACCCAGTAGATTGCACCAAGTCTTGACGAGCAGCATTCACTCCTCATGAAAGAGCGTAGAGCCACAGGGAGAGTCGTCTGCATTGTCCACGGCTTTGCAGCAATCCTTCATACTGAGCAAGCATTTGTTTATGTAATATTTCGTATTTTTAAGAATTTTGGCTTGTCATTCATTGTAAGCTACAATCATCAAAATTAATAGAAATAAATGCTTGAAGTATTTCACTCATTTTATAAGTAAACATACATAATATATGAGTTCCACTTTTTGAAGCGAATTACGAAAACAAAGAAACTCTTGATGATATTGTAATTTATTGAGACGCACCTGTAATACTTACAGATATCCACTGTCTTTCGCCTCCAACCACTTCAT
This sequence comes from Fundulus diaphanus, assembly GCA_037039145.1. NCBI lineage: Eukaryota > Metazoa > Chordata > Actinopteri > Cyprinodontiformes > Fundulidae > Fundulus > Fundulus diaphanus. Next base: position 26,316,220 of record CM073134.1, read on the forward strand.
CAAGCCCATTGAGTCTGTTAGCCTGCAGCTCAGAAAGCTTCTGGTAAGCGACAAACTCGTTGAGGAAGAGCTTTGTACCAATGAGCTCAGCCACGATGAAACTCTCGTCATATGGTATTCCCATCATAAAGGTGATGGGCATGAACACATATGAGCAGATTAACTGCAAGCAACAACAACCAACATAGATAAATAGGTACCTTAAAACGTGTGAATCATTCAATTCTACGGCAATACTTAGTTGTAATGCAGCAAGCCTGGCTTCTGTTACCTCAAAGGTGATTTCAGGATATCCCACCATACCTCCAGCCCAACTCAAAGCACTATTGATGAAGCCCAAGATGGCAAGAAATGCTATCAGATTAGCGGCAATGTTGGCAACCAGGCCTATGGATGCAGATGCACCGCTGCTGACAGCCTCCAAAATGTTCCGTTCATCACTAGAAAAAAAAGAAAATAAAACAAATAACTAAATCTGTAACTCAAATACAGTGATGTGAAAACGTATTTGCACCTTTACGTGTTTTGTGAGTTTTTGCTTGTGTCACACCTAAAGGTTGAAGATAATCAAATAAAATGTAGGCTGTAGGCTGCGGCTCAGATACCTCAGAATCAGAAACTCCTGATTCTGATAAGCAGCGCAAACACAGAAACAGTTTTCATTGATCATTAAGGGTAAAAGGGTAACCATTAATGATAGTTGTGCCATCAGGTGTTGGTGATAAATGACAATGAGTCTTTTACAGAAATGTTGAGAAATTTTGACTCATTCTTTGCACAATTGTTTTAATTCAGTCACATTGTTCTTTTAGCGTGATCAGCCTTTTTTAAAGTAACACCAAAACTGGATGTCGGCTAAGTCACTCCAAAAGCCTTGTGTAGTTTTATTTAGGCATTTACAGGTGACCGCTGTGCTTCAAATCATTGTCCTACCAGATTAGCGAAATGTGCTTGAGTTTAAGGTCACAAACGGATATCTGGACGATCTCCATCAGGATTTTGTGGTGATGGTTCTATCCATTAGAAGCAACTCGGAGGATGTTCTGTTTCTCAAATTGCTGTAGGTCTGACGCCTTCCAGAAATCTCCACTTGTGTCTCGTCACTTCACAGAATGTTTTCCTTCACGTTTCTAGGTTCTTTGCGATTTTGTCTGGAAAATGTGAGACGAGCGTTTGTGCACTTGTTGGTCAGCAGTGGTTTTCAGCTTGAGACTCTCCATCTACTGCCATTTCTACCCAGTCTCTCTCTTAGTGTTGAGTCGTGAACAACGAGGAAAGCACGGCTTGTAACGTTTTAGATCTTCTGTTATTATGAACGGCTAGATTTCAGTTATTTTGGTCAAGGCTCACCACTTTTTCATGTCTCCTCTATTGTAGAAAAAGGTTCACTGTGCTTGGAGCCCTAAAGGCCTGGAGCCCTTTTTCTATGCTCTTAAGTTTCTTTAGCTTGGCTTTATGAGATACTTCAGGCCACTTAATTCTACAGGTCAATTAGTAATCAGGTATGGGTCTGATTTGCAAATTCACGATTTAACAACAGGGGAAAACATTATTTCAAAGCCCTGTAGAATGCTTTGAAAATGCACACTCACCCAGCAGCCACTTTGATGTTCTTGTCTGAATTAAACTTACTCTCTTCCGTCTCGGGATAAGAGAGCTTCGACATAGCCAGAGCACACGGAGCGGCCATCACAGAAGCTGATATCAAGGAAGATGCATTAATCTGTAAAACACAACATTCACTAACTTGCACAGGCAGCATTTGATCTGCAGATAACCAACACGTTCGATGCAATTTTTTTGCAATGGTTAGCAAAGAATTCTGCCGCAGTTTATCTTTTTTATATTCTGCATAAAGTGACATCTGCTAATGTTATTTTTTTTCTATTAATTACACAATTTTTGCATTTAGCAGTTGATCAATAATTTTAAAAAAGATAGCATAAAACATATTCCTCCTCTAAAGAACACATTTTATGCACAGATAGCGATCATTAATGCCTTTTGTGTACCGTACCTTCTCCGACTATGTTGCAGAAAACCTGAACATTAAAAACGAATGAGCACATCATCAAAACTGCTTCAGTGTTTTTCATCCTGAACAGAGACTCCTTGCATGCTAGGAACATAAATTCTTGGCTATTTTCAGCACAGGTTTGTTAGTTTCACAGAGAGCAATGGCTTATCTTTGTGTCCACTGGGGAGGAGAGGACACTTTGTACAGCACAGAAATATTTTTTATGGTTTGTGAAAGTTCAGTCCTGCGATTGGTACATGTTAATATCCACCTTTTTGTCAGCTATTTTGTATCTACAAACGTTTTTTGTAAACTTTTCAAGTAAGTTTGCATCTTTGCTGAACCCCTTTGACTCCAGATTTAGTGTAATAACACCAAATAGAGCCCAAAAACCTATCTAATACAGAGTGCCTGTGAAAACTCAACACTTTCTTATCATTGGCAGTATATGTCAAAATGTTTGTGGGGCTTTTAATGAGGCATTTAAACTAGGGCTCTTTAAAAAAAAAAAAAAAAAAAAAGATTTTATAATTCAGAATCAATTCTCATATTAATTCCTAAAGCTCGATTCAAATAACCAAAGATCGATTCTTAAAAAAATGCATTTTCAACTGTGAACTTACATTAGCCAGCATTTCCAGCTCACACTCCCCTCCAGGAGGTGAATTTTTAATAGCATATTTAATAATAATGCCTTAATTTAACATGAAGTAAAGCGAAAACCAAAGGTTCAAGTTGGAAGTCTCACCCCCTGGCGCACCTGCATCCACTGATTGCCTCGTCAAGCATCCGTGCAGCAGTCAATCTGCGTCCTCACCCTACCATCCCACAAGACTTTGCTTATAAGGCGCTCCACCCATGGATTCTCCTGCTCTTCAGTTGAGCTTCGACCCTCCTCCATCCCATCTTCTCCTTCGCTCTCTCAAGCTTCACCTGAGTGCTTCTCCCCTACGGCCTCCACCACCAGTGTCCGGACCCAAATATGTATAATTTGCATCTTGTGAGGATTAGAGAAAATCCATTCTAAAATCAAACCTGTGCATCAAATTTTCCTTTTTTTATTTAATTAAATAGCTTGTTTTACCACCATTGTCATCAAACCTAAACTAATTACATAAATGCTGATGATGAGTGTATATAAACTTTGTATGGGCACTAATGACACATGGTTATGATATTGTGGAGAGAATACATGCACTTTTTGCTGAAAATATACCTTAATTTGTTTTAAATCTGATTATTTGATTATACTTCAAATGATTTTGTCAGTTTTCCAAATATATTTTTTTAATTTTACTCCCTACTTCCTTTGTCTTTTTGTAAATTTTATAACTACTTGCATCTTTTTGCATAGAAAATCCATTCTAAATCCATTTTACCCAGATTAAAGGGAGTTTCCTTTAGTGAGAACATTTTGAAGCTTTTCTGTGTCTTTCTAAAACATTTTATTTTGGTACCTGTCTGTGCCCATTATATGCTGGCATGTAAAGAGCTTTATCTCACCCCAAATGAGATGAAAGCCCCCATGACGCTGCCTGCTATAGTGGCAAATCCACCAGTCATCACTGCATGGATCTCTGATTTGGTCATGTCCTTCAAATACGGGCGAATCAGCAGCGGAGCTTCACTCTAAGCCAAACAGATAAAAAAAACAATTAAGCATATTAAAAATCTTCTACTTTTTTCCCACTTGCTGTCATTGTTGAGTTTTTTTCCAATCAAGCATATTCTCTGTTGCAAAATAAAGAGTACCTGCCCAACAAATATGTTTCCTGCCACGCTTAAGGTCTCAGTGGGCGAGGTTCCCAGCGTTATCTGCATGACCCATGAGATCTGTATGGACAAAAACACATGACTCCACGTAAATCACAGTACATGCATTAAATACACACCCAGACCTACAGGAACATGCGCAATACTTAGAGACATTTTTATTACCTTCAAAATGAGCCACTGCATCACACCCAGAAAGTAAAGGACAGACATAACGCTGCTGAAGAACACAACGATGGGCAAAGCCTGGCGGGAAAATTATAAAGCTTAAGTTAAATATCTTGATTGAGTTACTTGAAGTACTCGTTTTTGAATTCACCTACACACTCACTTGAAAGGCAAAGATTTTGTCAATCAGGTCACCAAAAACAAACGCTGAGCCTTCTTTGGTGTAGTCAAGGAATATCTGATGATCATAAGGTCCACAAATGAAAGAAATGTTACAAAAGGGGGATAAGTTATAAAAAAAAGGGTTATTTATCTTATAAGTACATGAATGAAAATGACGAGTAGTCATTCTGCTTTACTATCGCAGTGTAATTTACAGCTTTGTAGATTAGAGACTGTTGAATTAAACTTTAAAAAGTGATTACGTAAGAGGCACACGTACGCACACACGTTCTGCTGAATCAGGCTTGGATGCACAATAAAGTGGCTGAAGATAAGTGTGTAAGTCATCTATTAAGTTAAATATTACACTGCTAACACATAACATCATAAAAAAAACATTTTGGAAACAGGAAGATGTTTGGAAAATGTTTTGGGATGTTGCAAGAATAGAATAGAATAGAATAGAATAGAATAGAATAGAATAGGGTGAAAATGGGCATAAAAATGGAAGCACACATATAGACATTAAAAACAAATAAAAAATAGTAATGAAAGATTAAGCTTATTTGTGCATGTAAAATTAAGATAAAATAATTTTTTGTGTTAATAAAATATTATCTTTTATTTTTGACTTTGTTATTTTATCCCCTAAACCAAAGTACTACCTGCACTTGTTCTCCGAGCCAGTCGAAGGCTATAAGACCTGGTTGTGTTCTTATAACAAACAGTCCAATACAGAACTGCAGTCCCAGACCCCAAAACACTGGCCTCCATGAGATCTACAAAGAGAAATTGGTTATTTTTATCACTTTATTAGATAGTGTCCATTCATTTAACACAGGGAGGTGCATCAGCTAAATCATCAGATGCCAAGAACAACAAGGCCTAGTGATATCCAAAGTCTTTCTGAAGCAAATAAATGTAACTGATAGAAACCGAGTATGTTTCAAAACAGCTGTAAAGGATTGTTCATCTTTGATTAGAGCTGGTGTACGGCCCCAGTGGTAAACTTACCATTGCCCTGTGAGCTGAGAAGAGGAATAAAAGCACGATAAACATGCACACACCTCCGAATGAGATAAGCTGCTCGGGACGATTCCTTGTGTCTAAAACGAGCCACACCACAAGCAGGACAATGACTGCTAGGATGAAAACCCTGCCGGACACAACAGAGCAGCATGCATTAGCTGTTTGACATACTTTAAGGGGTTATTATTACACAGAAGGTGTTGGTATTAATTATTAAACACATTAGAACCATTCACCATTTTAGCCATTTCAGGTTGGATTTGAAGCATCGAACTACGGGTTTGAAACACCGACTGATGCTTTTCCCCTTGTGCTTCTTCACAAGCTCGTACGATACGGCAGCAATTGCCACACAAGTTAGGACCACGAGTGCGGTGGCCCTTTGGAAATCCAGCACGCAAGCAGCAATAAAGTACGCCACATATCCTGCAGGGGAGAGTACAGATGAGGCCACTCATAAGAAATGAATTATGCTTGAAAACACCAGCACGTGTCCAATACCTTACTGCTTAAATTCCCAAACGTTTTATAACAAATACCACGGCAGTGATTTCAAAATAGGAACACGTCTTGGAATCATTCAGCTTGTTATGTCATATGACAAAAACAACCACACCTATCATTATGGTAGAAGAAGAAGAAAACCAACATTCTAGGACATGGTATTGTTATGTTTTCCATTTTACACCAGACGTTGAAAATAAACTTGAAAATGGGGGCGCGCTCGTGGCGCAGCAGGTAGCGCAACCCATATACCAAGGCCTGAGTCCACATGTCTCACCCACCTTCCTGTCAGCCTACTTTCATACAAGCAAGCCACTAGAGCTGTGAAAAATCCCCCCAAAAAACTTGAGAATGTTTTCGGTTTCTCACCTGCCACAGCCTTGGAATCCAATATGACTGCCTTGTATGTGTTAAAAACTAAGTCCAACAGCAGTAAAAACATTATATTTGTTCTCCTGACAATTTCATCTCATTAAATCGTTCACACATACAGTTGTGTTTGAAAGGTCAAAATGTGGAGAAATACATTCTTAGCTTGCATTGCTAGTGATAGCTAACCTGGTCATATCGATCAAATCCCGTTGCTTTGGAAGTGGAGCCCAGTCCAGTTGGGTTTGAAGCGAAAATCTGCGGGATTTGAGAATTGATATGTCCCTTAACCGAGCAAACTAAGGATTTGAGATTTGTTCTGATGCCAACAACTAAAATGAACTAAAGCCAAAAAAAAATGTATTTCGCTCCATTTTACGTATTCTAACATTAAAGGCACATGCACACAACTAGAAGTTGTGCAGCACTGTGTGTGAATCGGGTTTAAAGGTAGAGTGGATGGAGGTAAGAAACGCCCAAGTGCCTTTTTGAATAACCGCGCGCATGTGCAAAACCATCTCACCTGCTCTTCCGCTCCTCAGGGGGATCGCCTGAAAAAAACTCCCAAATACAAGCTGGTCTTATTTCTTTCTTCTGAGGCCTTCCTCTTCTTCTCATAAACTTGTAAGACAACTTGCTTTTGCAACTCTCAGCCATTTTCAAAGTATACAGGGAGAGCAGCGGCACTGGAATGCACGGCTAACACCGAAGATAACTGGATGCATAAACCAGAGACACTATATACATATATACGGACGTATAAAATGTCTATGGCATAAACACTAGAAATGCGCATGTGCACCCAGCATGCAGAAATTAACAAGGAACGTGCACGCACATTGGCGTTATGTTAGCGCGTCACAATGATTGGCATGTGGGACAACAAATAGATAAGGTGATACACCTGGAACTCGTAGCCAACAAAGATCGCCCACTATATTTTTAACTGCAATCATTTTGATGCTGAACTCGGGGCCGCTACGCTTCCCCAGGTGGAATTTTGACTTCAAGGCATTCTTGTTGTATTTCGGAAGAATAAAGAGAACGCACCACATCAAGTAAGACACTAACCATGTATTTGCATCTATTCAATGCATTCAAGTATGAGAGTAACATGATTGCAAGTAGATGTTTTACAGTACTATATGGGACACTAGTTCAATGAAAACCATCCTGTCAATAACAGAAATTGCTAACAAAGAGATCATTGTTGAAACTTTCATTGTAGGTTTAAATGTGCAGCAGCCACATTGGATAATAAATTCCAGGTTGGTCAGCAACCTTTGACCTCCACATTTGGAATCCAGGTGGTGTTCTTGTTCTGCTTCTGACAGGGAACTTGGAAAATCTTCGCTGCTCTTCTCTTTTCAGAGGTTTCTATTGAAGCTGAGACTAATGTCACTGAACAACTCATCTTTTTGGCTGGTGGTGTGAACCCTACATCACAGTCAATTTGTTTGTATTCACCCTGCAAATAGCTAATACCAATATTTATTTTGAGTGCCATCAAAGGCAGTCCAAATGCCACCAATGATTCTGGTACCACATTGTCTTACTGAATAAATTTCTGCTTAATGAACAGACTTTGTACATTACCTGCTCCGAGTAGGCCCAGCACAATGTACTTGAAGATTCTTGAGTGATCCTTGATGTACCGCTCTGTGGCATTAATTGGCTCAGAAACCTTACTGAAAGATTAGACAAGTAAGAAAATAAAAATGAAATCATTGTTACATTTCCTTCACTGATTTTCTGATTTGTCTGTACTGTAATTAACCCTTCATTTAGAATAAGACAATGGAAGTGAAGAAAAGAGCTGCAGAGATGTTCAGGTTCAAAATAAACTATGTGCATAAACTTAGACCTTCTAGGTATAATGAGCATTTGCAATAAGGAGTACCCCACTCATTGACTATTCACTCCACTCCACTATTTTTGTAACATAAAAATTACGTAATCCGACAAACCTGAGGTATGATGTCAGTTTCTTTTTAGTCTTTACGGGCTGACTTCTGATGCTGTCAGTGTCAACAATGTTCTCCTCCTAGCAAAAATAAAAGTATTTTATGAAAACAAAAGCACTACGTTGTTACTCTCTTTGACTGATATTGAAATAAATACATACCCCAACTTCAAAAGCCTGGTTGTCGATGCCATTTCCATGGCTTTGGGTTAGATTTTTCAGCTTGACACCGTTCTCTTCCACTGAAAAATAAAATCATCGTTTACCTCGAGACAGCAGCCTGTGGGAAAAGCAGCTTCACTTCAACTTCAAACATGCAGGAATGCTTTTTTTTTCCTGAGTGTACTCTGCGAGATAAAGCAGTTTCAAAATAAAGCCTAGCGAGCCCTTAGGTCTTATCATGCGCAACCAAAAAACGAAAAAAAAAGCTGGATGAAAAAACTTCAAAACTAAAGGTTTATTTAATGAAAAAGCAGAAATAATGGCTTACTTATTCTGTGTCCTCCCAAACCCAGCTGGCAAATACTGAGCTGTAAAATACGCTGCAGGGAGATATACTCTTTGCCCTCAAAACAACTTATCACTAATTAACAGGCAGTTGGCTTTTTTTTATGGCTTTAATTTCTCAGGAAGTGCAGTAAAGAGGGAGGAATCAGCGTCACTTGTCCGAAAAAGTGAATGGAGCTTACAAAGCAACACATGATTAAACATCATGCTGACTGTGTACTGACTACATTACAGAAGCAACAAGTGATAAGATGAAGAGTGACTGATGAATCATAAAAAGCTGTTGTTTGATGGTTGATTAATATCAATTTAAAGGGTTCGAGAGCTCAACCCATGATACGTAGTTTAAGCCCCTGACTGTAAAAATAAAGAAAGAAGAAAAGAAAAAACACTTTTTTGGCAAAAAAAATGAAAGAGCATAAATGACCTAAGTTTCCTGAGTGGTAATAAATCTATTACAGTTTTATTAACTTGGATACAATGTAGGAAGCATTTATTTGCTCTCTTTTTAGGGAATGTCAGAACAGTAATTTTCAAAGTAGGAGTGAAAAGACTGCTTACTCAAAGAAATTGCAGTACAGTTTGTTCTCAACTTTTCAGCCTGGCTAGACTCTAAATCCATTGAACTCTTTGACATGTGAACGATCATAAACGTCCATGTATTGATTAGGAGCTTTTGTTGTAATCCAACACAATGTACTGAAAATGTGTGAAGTGGAGGGAACTTGCTACGTAAGTAAAAATCTGACAGGTATACAGCCTCTTTTATACTGTTGCCTCATAAAACATTGTTATTGCAACCAATTGCTTTTATAAATCACCTAATTATTAAACCGAGTCCACCTGTTGGTGATTTTGATTAAGTATAAAAACAGTTGTTCTGTGAAGACCTTAGAGATTTGATGGATTGAATGAAAACACACCGTGTCCAGCTTGAAACGTGGTGGTGGAACGTTCAGTAAGACTCGAAATTTGACATTAAAAGATATTCTCTGTTCATTCAGACAGAGCTTTAGTTCTTTTTGTAAAACAAAAATGGGGGGGGGGAATTTCAGTCTTTATAAAAACAAAACTGGTTGAGAAATACACCAAAGAACTTGCAGCTGTTATTGAAGAAACAAACTATCAAATCAGGGAACTGAATAGAAATTCACACCACACTTTTCAGGTTTTTATCTGCTTTATTTATATATATATCTATATATCTATATATCCATATATCTATATCTATATATATATCTATCTATCTATATATATATATATATATATATATATATATATATATATATATATATATATATATATATATATATATATATATATATAGATAGATAGATAGATAGATAGATAGATATACAGTATATATATATATATATATATATATATATATATATATATATATATACTTCCGCTTTACAATTATGTGCTACTTTCTGTTGGTCCATCACATGAAAGTCCCACTAAAATATATTGAGGATTGTTTTTGTAATATAGCAAAATGTTAAACAGCTCAAGGGGTGAACATTTTTTCAAGGCACTGTAGTAAAATGTAACATTATTATGCCTCATAAAATTCAGTTTCGTGCCAAATGCAGGTATTCCATGGTTCATAACGCTCAATGTGGCTACAGCCTGTCTGGGAGAATATATTAAAGGATTGTTCATGCTTAAAGCGTGCCACTTAGTTGTGTCTGGTTGGTGTTTAGAGAGCTGTTGAATTGCTGAAATGTTTTACGAGATTAATGACCTGATAGCAGTTTCAGCAACCGAAACATTAAACTCGGGATCAGAAACTCTAGATGCATTTTGATTATTCATGTCAAATCATAAAAAAGGAAACTTTAAATGCTGAAGTCAACTTATGACCAATTGCTTCTACAAATCATCACAAATTGTTTGATATCACGCAGGCCTAATGCCACAGATAGTGACTGAAATCGCAAACATGACTGCTGAACCTTTTTTCATTCAGTCATTTAAATCAGATGAGTTTAATGTGTTAAGTTTCTTGTTTTGTGTGACTCAAAGACCTGGGTGTAATGCTGTTTGACTAGCGGGAAGGAGGACATTTTCTGTTTTTCCCTCAGTTGTGTCTTACAGGTTTTGCCCTACTGAAACATCTGGGTCATAACCCAAAACTTTCTCAAGCGTGACTTAAGAATAAACAATCACAGAAGTCCTTGTGCTTTCTCTAAGGCTGAGTCAAGTGATAATATAGAGGAAGCTATTTTCCGCCATTTGTATCCAAGACTTCGTTGTTTTAGTCATAATCCGTATCTCTTGACTGCAGGAGAAGAGGTGAGGGAAAGGAGACAGACAGACCCTTAAATTGAGAGCTTTACTTTGTCGCACAGCTCTTTTTTTAACCAAACCAGACCAGAGCAGCATGTATGTGTTTATGTTTGTTAATGTATACAAACAATTTAGCTTTGATTATTGGTGATGAAGCTTGTTACAGTTAAGCTAAAAAAGTCTAGTTAAGGATTTACTTAGCTTGTTCCTTTAATGTTTTTGTTTTCCTATGTAATATTTCCCTCTGTAATGTTTTTTTCTTTTCATGTACAGCACTTTAAATCGTCTTGTTACTGAAAAGTGCTCTAAATAAACTTGCCTTGCCTTGCTGCAGACCAGTCTGTCTATTCATCTAATGCTCCATCCTACTATCACTCCTAAACAAGACACAGATACTAAAACGCCGCTGTTTAAAGCAGACTGAAACAAAACATGGGGAGGCAAGTCCACCTTTTTCCCAACTTTGACGTTGATGACAATTATTCTTATTCTATTCATTTTACCGAATGAATCCATTTCTAATAGAGCAATACTTCAAGTACTAATAACAGTTTAATTCATGTTAGAAAGTTTACCATTAAATGCCTTATCATTTTCAAATGACACTGAAGATGAGAGGGAACCATATTTGGGAATAAATTTGGGGACATTTGACACCATCAACCTAAAGGTTTTGCGATAAACATCATGCATCTTAATTTCATCTTTATTTATAATTTAGCTAATTAGTAAATTTCTAATAAACATCTTATATCACCATGCTTCACAGATGTCTCAGTCTCAGTAGTGAATAATATGTATTGTAACAATAAATAAAGAGAAAAATAATGTGCTTAATGGGTAAAACACAAATTTTAGGTTGATCATGTTACATTTCAAAGCTTTCTTTTGGCAAGCAAATATTAAATGGGTAGTCACGGCCTCTTGGGCCTCCCTTGGCAGCGCCACAGGAATTTGAAGAACTTTAATTGACTCAGTCTCGCCTGAAGGCTATTTGATTTGTTTACCTTTACCTACCTAATAATAATATAACTCTAATTGCGCGTTTTAGTTCTTGGGAGGAAGGAAGAAGGTAACTGTATTTTCCTGGCCATCCCTTCTCATTTAAAGAAAATCATTTCCTGCGACTGGTAGTTCCTCGTTGTGCCTGTAAGACAGCGCTGAGGGGTTTGAAACCCCACAACGTCAAAAAGGAAAAGCAAGTTGACGTTAGCAGCGTCTAGCATAGCTTAGCTATGATACCCTAGAGCAGTGTGAACTTTGTACCCATATTTAAATGGCTTTATAGCCGTGTTCTAGGTCGTTGGGCACACCAAGATCAAATGGTAAGCGTGATTTTCATAAACGAGTAAAACATTTTACTGCCCAGCGTAATTGATTTCGCATTAGCATGTTGTTGCTGGCTAGCTAGCTCGGCTCCGTAACATTTTAGCTAGGTACTATGTTAGCCAACTCAACTAGACCAGTCTGTGCATTTGGATCTTAGCTTAACTGACACTGTCAAATGTTTCAGGACGTGTTTTTTTTGCAGTAATGTGACTTTAAAAAATAAAGATAACCTCGCTTGACGGTTTACCCTACTAGCTAACGCTAACTGGAGCACTGGAACTGTTTTCAACCTTCAAAACAAGTTTTTATTTTGAAATGCAGCCAACTGAGACCAGTGTGAAAGTCGAACGGGTCCTCGTTGTAGGATTTAACGCCAGTTTGTGATGTCTTTTCTAGGTTTATGAGAATGCACAGACATGGGTGACATGAAAACCCCAGATTTTGATGACCTTCTGGCAGCTTTTGACATCCCAGATGCCACCGGACTGGACTCTAAGGAACCCATCCAGGGAAGCCACGATGAGATAGATCATCAACTAAAACACTCAGTAGTGTGTCTGGATGACACATTACTCAGTAACCCTGCTGCTACTACGGCGGACATTCCTGTTGTTAGTGTTATAGTGAAAAACACAAGTCGTCAGGAGTCGCTGGAAGGTTTTAGCGACCGCCTTCATTCGTCAGCATCAGCGTTGCAGAATGGGTTCAAGGGACAGGAGGCAACCAGCGGCAGCCTTTCTGATTCATTTCAGGCTGGTCTGAATGGGGAGGGCTCAACAGAGCCTCCTGGAGAAACTTCTCTTCACCAGAAAACTGATGAAACGGAAGCGCTGTCTCCATCGCTTTCCCATTTCAGTCCCGTCTCCAGTCCCGAGACCGACGCGTTGTGTAGCAAAGACCAAAAGGTTTCAAAACAAGAGAGGCCCTGTTTTCCAGATGCTCAGGTTTTGGTGGAACCTTTGGTTCCAGGCAGGGAACAAAAATCCGATCTTTTCTTGTTCGATGCATTGCCCAAGAACACTCAAGAGAGCCCACCCGAAAATGGCCGAAGCAATGATCTCTCTGATATGTATGTCAGCAGGGAAACAGAAAAAACCACTAGAGTATGTAGTCCATTTGCCTCTTCGACCAGTGACCAGAACTTTATAGAGACAGAATGCAAATCTCTAACCCCGGTGGACGTTGCTACCTCCTATTCATCTGCCAAATCTCAGACGTCTAAAGTGCCCTTGTCTAACGAGACTCCAGTCGCTCCGAATACTAAAAAGGTTCCCGCCGAGCAAAATAACTCTAAAGAGTCCTCAGCGTTGCACAGTGATTGTGTTAAACCTAGTAATATGGGACCTATATCCCCAAGAAGCCCCCGAAGTCCGACTGAAGCAGTAAAACGGTCCGTGAAGCCCTCAGAAAGTCCTGTAAGCATCTGCAGCGACAGCAGTGGCAAAACATCCCCCGCAGTGGCGTCGGTGTCATCCCCGGCCATACCCCGGGTCAGAATCAAGACTATTAAAACCACCTCTGGTCAGATCAAACGCACGGTCACCAGTGTGCTGCCGGACTCGGAGACGGAGGACGTTCATTCCGCTTACGAATCCTCGCCATCGCAGAGTATGATCAGTGAAGAGTCGTACTCCGTGTCCCCTCGTCAGTCTCAAGCTGTCGATCGTAGCCCCGCCAACAACCCGGCATGCACGCCTTCGCCGAAAAAGATGCGCCGGCGGTCCGGGGAAAACCCGAGGAGACTCCGGAACGCCGTGCACGGCAGCGGTCGCGCCGACAAGCGTTCTGTTGCGCACGGCGCGCAGAAGCCAAAGAGAGCGTCGTGTGCGACGGGTCACACGTCTCACCCAAACTTCCTCCCGAAAGCAATGCACTTGGCAAGCCTGAACCTGGTGCCTCACAGTGTTGCTGCCTCAGTCGCGGCCCGGCCCTCCTCCCATCAACAGACTCAGCCCATACTCTCCTCCGCCGTGTGCAGCACCGTCCCTCTGGTGCATCAGGTCAAAACGGCCAACCCCTTCGCCCGTTCTTCTGCTCCGAACACCGCCGCAGGAACCCTAAACAGGCTTTTGACCAGCGCCAACCCGGTGCCGGTGTACGTGCCCAACCTGAGCCCCCCTCCCGAGTGTGGCATCAAGCTTCCGCCTCGCGGCTACTGCTGCCTCGAGTGCGGGGACTCCTTCGGCGTGGAGAAGAGTCTGGCGTTCCATTACAGCCGGCGGAGCGTCCAGATCGAAGTGGGGTGCACGCACTGCACCAAGACGCTGGTTTTCTTCAACAGGTGCGCCCTGCTGGCACACGCCCGGGAGCACAAGAACAGCGGCAGCGTGATGCAGTGCACCCAGCTCCACCTGAAACCGATATCCGAGGAGCAGATGTTCGCCCCCCCGGGCGCCGAGCCGGCGAACGCGGCCCCGGCGACCTCTTCGTCACTCTCGCCGGCGACTGAACCCGTCATGCCGTTGTATCCGGACAGCGCGATCCGCCACCGGCTCCGTTGCCTGGAGTGCAACAAGCAGCTGCCAGACTTTAAAGCGCTTGCAGGTCATTACCAGAAGATGTCAGAAGACGTGGAAGGGCTGGTGAGTGAGTGTGAAAAATATGAGAGAAAAGGGCTTTGGCCTCTTCGTTAGTGTTAATAGAATCGAGGGGGAAAGCAAAAGGGAAGCGATCCTGGCATCACTTCTGGGAGGCAGAACTAGATTTTCGTGGCATTTAAAGTAGACGGTGACTCCAAACGACACGTGTTGCCTTCCCTCGTCGACAGAAGGCATGGGTCTGTAAGATGTTTACTCGGACAAAGATTAAGAATAAGAAACTGTTTAATTTGTTAAATTTAGCAGTAGCGTACCTCTCTTTACTGCCCCTTATATACTATTTTTACTATTTTGCAACGGGAGTATGAAAGAAGGATATTTGCTGGTCGGCGGTAGGGGCCCTCCGCTCGGTTGGAGCCTGCAGCTCAACTGGCTTGTTGCTCATTCCTTGCTGATTGTAGTTTTAAAAACACCGCGGCCTGAACAAGGACGGCGGGTGGCGGCCCTTCAGTTTCAACCCCCAGGCTGTCCGTAGTAGGGCTGGACGATATAGGAAAAAAAGCATATCGATAAGATAGAAATGATTGATATCGATAATTATCAACAAATTCAAAACCTATATTTTAAGTGCAGCGCTGGCCGTTTTATGCTGTTGCTTATTTGTCGATAAAGAACACACAAACACTGAATTCAAACCATTTATTCAACCAAAAGAAAAAAGAACGCTTGCTCTCTGAACTCTTTGAAGGGGGCGGAGCTTGGTGACGGAGCGTTTCCTGGGACTGCGTTTCTGATTGGTTGGGAGGATGTAATGACTGTAATATTAACCTACATAGCTAAAATGCATAAGGGAGCAAAACCTTTATTCTATTGAACTTTTTACTGACCCTTTTTTCTATCATCGATATGCTTCTATCGGTCGATTATATATCTTTATTCAATTATCTTCCAGCCCTAGTCCGTAGTTTTCAGGACCAGAAACCTTTCCGGCTGAGTTTCTGCTCCCTGGAAGCGTGGGGGAAGGCGTAGGGGTCTTCTTTCAGCCAGCTGATAGGCAGTGAGAAGCTACAGTGGGGTGATCTTATGAGAAATCTAACCTTAGCCACCAAATTTTGGTAGACCGGCCCACGGGTATTCAGTAGTCCTTATACTTCGTAATTTAGGTCTACTGCCATAGAGAGGTAAGCTGCATAACACAGTGGGGTTATTTGCATGTTTAGGTCTGATAATAGGACAAATGTGAATTATAAAAACCCCTATCCCATAAATTTGATGTACCCGTCAGCTTTTATGATCTCTCCCCCCCCCCCCACCCCGCCCCGCCTCTTTCTTTCATCACAACAGATTTGCAAAATTTGCTCGATGTTGTTACCTAACAAGTGCAGCTTCGCAGCTCACCAGCGCCTCCACCCCCACAAGTCCCCCTACTGCTGCCCGGAGTGCGGAGCCCTGAGCCGCTCCGCCGACATCCAGAAGCATGTCAAGGAAAACTGTCTGCATTACGCCCGCAAGGCCTGGTACAAGTGAGTAGGCCGAACGGAGCGTACGGGCCCTAATGCTCCGCTGTACGCTAAGGTGTTTCTCACCAGGACGTTTTCCTTCCAGATGTCTTCACTGCGATATGGTTTTCCGAACCCTCCAAGGTCAAAAGACTCACATTGAGCAGAAACACTTTGAGGTCTTCTACAAGTGCTCGCTCTGTCCCGTTGCCTTCAAGACGTCCGACGGCTGCGAAGTACATTTAAAGAATAAACACAAATCTAGCAAGCAGACACCTCAGTAAGTGAACAACAGGAGACCTGGTAGTTTCTAAGTTGCGCCTTTCGTTTTAAAGGCTCTTGTCGCTGTGTTTGTGCCCTTTCTATTTCTGCAGGTTGGTTTTTAAGTGTTCCTGCAAGGCAGTTTTCAAGAAAAAGCACCAGTTCTTTCAACACTTTCACGAAAATGCCTACAAGCGGGTGACGTGCGTGTTTAAGTGTCCAGAATGCAACTCGGTCTTTCCACAAAAGCGGCTGTTGATGCAGCACTTCAAGGTTGGCGCCATGCATTTATTGTTTTTAGATTCGCGGTCGTTTTCCTTCACATAATTGTTCTTTAACTTCCAAAAACGATACGGTGTTTAACAAAAAAAATAGCATAAGTTGCACGTAGTAGTTGTCTGTAGTAGCTCTTTTTACGACACTGATTCTATTCTCAAAACGCATCCTTTTTTTTTTTTTTTTTTACATCCCTCCTTAATAACAAAATGAGGTTTGGTGCCTTTACCTTTTGTAGTTAACTTCTTCCGTCCACCACGTTTGTCATTTGGCAGGGTGTGCATGTAGGCAACATGACAGCGGAGACAGAAAAGGACACTAAAGAAAAAGAAGGGACGGACTGGTGCCCAGAGTCTCATCCCGTCCAGCAGGAGAAGAGCCGCGTCACCCCCAAACCCGCCAAGGGTCCGAGAAAAAGGCCCGAGCAGGACGGCAAGTCTGGCGTTAAGCCCAGGGGCTGGACGTGCGGCGAGTGTCTGCAGTGGTTTGCTGAGCGAGAGTCCTACGTTTCTCACATGAAGAACAGCCACGGAAAGGTAGACGTCCGTGAATCCCAAATCTTATCCACTGAACGTTAGTCTGTCTTAGAATATTTCATCAGGGGGATGAGCTGCAGTGTAGCTCAGGTCCTGAGGGCTGATTCCTCCAGAGGAAACGACATTCTGTTGATGATCCGGGGAGATCGTGTGACACTTTCAGTGGACTGTGGACCATAGTGTCCCTAAGTATAAAAATGGCAGAATTATTACCACAATACTTGATGAGCTTGTTGGAGGTCATGCAGGAGGGTTTTTGTTTTATCCGTCTCTTTCTAGACTCATTATTTACAACCTTCACTTTCCTGGTTTGTGTCATAGAGATGTAGTGAAGTAGTTTATTTCATTTCATTGCCCTCAGATGTCTATTAGCGAGATTGTAAGTGAAGACTTTCCCAGCTCCCAGTTATGGAGTCATTTCAATCTAAAGATCTGATTTGTCTGCAGCCAGATGGCAGCTGCTCACAGTTTGTTTGCTGGCCTCCGTAATAGTCTTTACAGCTAATAGTCTTTACGGGGCTGAAATTAGATTCTTATGGTGTGAAAATACCTCTTTTCAACAGTATTTGGGGGGGGAAAAATTGGAAATAAAAAGGAAAAACATGATCTTATTGCCTGTATGTAAAGAAGAAAATCAACAGTTATTCATAACACTACAAAATAAATGCAACATGCTGATTGATTGTTTAAAATAAAGTTTTCTGTTCTAAGTAGTTATTATTTTAATAATCCAAAATTAGGAGAATAATGCTGTGTTGGAGTTGGAGCGAGGATCTGGCAGCGGTGCCCGACGCACTCGCGTGAATGCGGAGAACTAATGGTGTTTGCTAACTATGGAGTAGCTTCTTACTGTTAGCAATGCTACTGATAACGGCTTACAGTAGTAATTGCATAGAGGTTTACTGTAGCATCTGTGCATTGGTTTTAGCCTCAAAATGTCAATATTCCAGCGATTTCTGATTTTCAGGGGGTGGTTTTTTTTTTTTTATAACATTTTATTTGCTGGGAAATTAAAACATCCAAGTTACAAGTAATACAAGGCAGTGTAACAAGTAGATATTATCCTGGTAATTAGTCACCATTCTTGCCAGCTGTATTATCTAATCCGCGTAACTTTAAAAAAAAAAGCACTGGGCGGCGCTCCTTTAGTTTCTACACCAAGACTGTCTGGGTTGTATGTGACCGGCACTATTTTCTAACAGCCAGCTTAAAGAAAGTGCAGTAGCTTTCTTTAAGCCAGCTGACCGGCAGTCCACAGCCAAAGGAGTCGCCCTGTGCTGCCCTGTCCTTCATAAAGCTGGAGAGAAGCTGTATTTTTTTTTTTTTCCTGGCATCTCACCGAGCAGAGAGTAAACTGTTAGTGGAAAAGTTTTCTAACCTGGGCTTCCCTTGATACCGGTAATCGGCCTACAGCTGACTCACTTTTATTTGTTGTTATGAATGAATATTTGACACCAGTTGCTAAATCATGTATAGTAAAGGTTTTTGGCTCAATTATGGTACGTATGTAGTTTATCCCTTTGGGTAAGTTGGTCCAGTTTTACAAGCTTGCCTCACTAGAACTGTGTTTGATCTTTTTACTTCAGTCAATGAAGAAGTATCCTTGTCGCCACTGTGAGCAGTCGTTCCACTCTGCCACCAGTCTGAGGAGACACATTCGCAGCCAGCATGACGGTAAACGAAGAATTTATACTTGTTGGTAAGTGTAAAGAACCTCTGAAGTTCAAATGAATCGATTCTGTCTGATTTATTGTTTTTGATTTAAGAAAGCAGACATGCAGCCCTACTATCCCTGTTTCACAGGTACTGCACGGACCCGAAGACGACGTTCACGACCAGCGTGATGTTGAAGAACCACATCAGTCTTATGCATGGCATTAAAAACCCCGATCTTAGCCAGATGTCCAAACCGTCCGTCAACGAATCCAAAAATCCTTTGAGCAAGGTTGGTACAGTGCAGCGAATCGCTGATTTCGACTGTTTTTGCGTCTCAGATTATCATATTTAAATGTCAGACAAAGATAACATGAGTAAATGAAAAAGGCAGTTTTCAGGTTATGATTTCAGTTGAAAAAGTTATTGCCCCCGACACCTTCTAAGTTGTAGTGCCAGACTTCGGTCGTCGTGTGAAATGGTTTTTGGCACCGTTGCAAAGTCTGCTTGTTTTTTTTTTTTTTTTTTCTTCTAAAGTTGCTTGTAAATTCTGTGCGTCGCAGTTTTTTGGGCTCGTCTCTGAGCATGCAGTCGCTTATTTGGGGTCTATTATAAGCGACGATGAACACGAGTAAAGAGACCCGGTCTTGTTGCTGCACTAGAGACAGTGAACGGCTGATGTCCCTCCACCATAAACACACACAGAGACGAACAGCCGAGCCATCTCTGCCTGCCAGGAGGACAGAGTAGCTGCTGGACCGGGACTGCCCTGTTTCTAGCACAGCGGCAAAATAAACGTCACTGTTATGTTGAATTAAGTTACCTGCTGTCCAAGAGAAAGCCTGCCACCTCTGTATCCGTTTTGAATCCCTGCTCCCTCGTGAATTATCTCCACCTGGTAATAATAGCTGCGCCGATTCCTCGTTGCTCGACTCTCGTTTCCTCCCGGTTATTACTACTTTTTCTTTTCTTGGTTACGTTCTCTTCCCTCTCACTGGACATAGAGTATGGATGGTCCTCCATTTCAACAGAAAACGGCAAATTGAATGAACTAGGGTCGTCTTTGCTTGTTTTATACTCCTCCACCACCAACAGCACGTCCTCATATAGAAGACAGATATGGAAACGCGTATGGCTAACATTTTTTTCCTTTTTTGGCTTCTTAAATCAGAAATAGCGAGGCAGCACGGCGCCTCCCAGTGGGTGTTCCGGCACCTATGTATTTATAAAGTAATTCTAAGTTACGAGAACACTTTAATTTTTGATGTGAGGTTATTAGACTTTGCCAGAATATGCATGTACAAAAGCAATACTTGATTTTTGCTAATTAAAAGCCAAATTAGTTACACCCTGTCCCTTTAAGGTCACGTCCCAAACCCACAATTAGATTTAATTCTGGACTTGAAAACCTTTAATTGCTTTACGCCGGTATGCTTTGGAATATAATCCTGCTTGATAACCCAAGTGCACTTTAGGTTAAGGCTGGGCGATATTAAGCTGGGCAGCCAGGTTGATAACTGGGGCCATCGAATCCGTTCAGGGAAAGGAGGGACATGCAGCAGAACTTACCGAGCTGATTGGGCAAAGCGTCACCTAGTACCCGCCTACCAAAGTTTGTTTTTAGCCAATCACGGTATCGAATGAAAATGTCGTAAGCAGCAGGCGCCATGAGAAACTACAGGTTACTCTGGTCAAGGCACGCTTATTTAGAGAGTGACTGTCATGACAATCAGGGATTCTTACAAAGCGGATCTGATGGCAGCAGCTACGCAAGCGTCCTCCTGCACTGCCGTGTTTATTTTGCTTCAACTGTGGGCTCGGCAGCTCCTGCTTTCGTCACAACTGTATGTCCCGCCTTAAACCATATTACTGCAATGCGATTGGTAGCAGGACAAGATGGACTCTTGTGTGTTCGTGAACGCACTGGTACAGCAATAATTGAGCTCGCAGCCAAAGGCGACAAGGCTTAAGAAGAAAATCTCCAGTTTTACTATAGCAAATCTGATTAATCCATTTTTTTTCCCTCCATTTCATAAAATAATCCAGAAATTATTTTACAAACCTTGCTTTTTTTCCCCCCCAATCATCTTACCTGCGACTTGAACTAAATTCAAAGAGCAACTCAATATCAGCTGTGAAACACGCTTGTAAAACAAGATGGCGGCCCTGCCGTTGTAAAGAATGAAAAAATAACTGATAAATAAATAAATTGTTTGCTGCTAGTGGGTTTACACAATGAGCTAGTTCTAAGTATACATCTAAGAAAAGGCTTCACTTCACATGTGTAACTTCAAATTTATAAAAACAAGTAAATGAATAAATTAAAGTGCCTCATCTTAGGGTAGAAAGTCTTTTTCGACAATATATTTTCTTAAACACAGATTCAGCATTGCATGCTATTACCAAAACAATTTACTTTGTTTTTAATGTTTTCTTGAATTTATATATGATGTGTTGCCTTCATAAATCTTTTGGCCAATTTAACATCATCAGCTTCTATTTAGGTTTTTATTCATTATTTTGATGTGTGGCCATAACCAGGTCTCGGTGAGCTATTGAAATTGTACCAAAAAGATGACATAAGAAATTATTTTATTGTCCCACAATGGGGAAATTCGGTCGTGACTGCAGCAAATATACAGTTGCTCACAATTTATAGTAATGAAAAAAAAAACAAGCTAATCTAAAGCTAGTTCTAAAGCTTATCTCAAAGGCTTAAATAAGAGTAAATATAAATACCAGGGTAAGTATTGCACAATTATTGATGATACAGCATACTCAGGTAAAAAAGCTAATTTAGTCGCGTTAAACCGTGGAAAAAAACAGCAGCCTTGTTACATAACGATATGAGAAATATGCAATATGTATGAAAAACGTGGCTAATCACATTTAATTTATGATTTAACATGAGCCGTGTTGATTTTAGCGAGTTTCTTCTCTTAAATCCATCGTTTAAAAACTGCTTTTTTATATTTGCTCTGTTTATCTTTTCCTGGTTTTGCTTTTGACGATCAGAAACCTTTGAGGCGAACACTTTTTAACAGCGCTTTGTGTTTGGTTTTGGGTAAAATGAAAGAAAGTCCCTGTAGCTCATTATTCTAATCAAGCTGATTCTAACGATCACTTTTTTTTTTTTTTTTAACTCTGCTGCTGTGATTTTTCCTCAGGGCGTAGTATCGGCGTCGGCTGTCCGGGGCGCGCAGGGCGACGGCCAGGATCGCAGCGGTCCGGAAGCTCCTCCGGCTAAACGTCTGAAAGCTCAGTACCGCTGTTCAAAGTGCGGCTTCGTCACAGACGACAGTTCAGACTTCCAGCAGCATATACCTCAGCACAAAACCGACGAAAACACTCCCCAGTGCCTTCACTGCGGCCTGTGTTTCACATCTGTGTTCTCCCTCAATAGACATCTTTTTATAGTGCACAAAGTCAAAGACCCCAAGGAAGATGAGGAAGAAGAGGAGAAAAGAGACGCCGGTGAGACGGGTGGGGCCGGTCGGTCGGGTCGGTCAGCCGCGGCCGATCGGGTGAATGTCTTGAACCCCTCGCTGGATGGAGAGCCAGAAAATCCTCCCTGCACCAAGACCACAGACAGTCATTTAACCTTAAACACTCTCTCAGACAGGTGAAGCTACTCCCCATCAGTGAGGGTTACAGCCTGTCCCAGAAAAGGCTGCATTCACTTATACTTTTTGGGCTTTTTTTTTTTTTTTTTTGTTCGTTTTGTTTTCCTCTCTTAATGGAGACGAGCCAAATTTCTGCTTCGTCGTCCGCTTGCAGCCTGCACTCTGTTGCTCCCCTTCGGCTCGACGCGCTCCCGTCCTAGAAGAATAACTCCACGTCGTAGCAACACACAGCGCTGTTGGTCCAGGTGGTGTGTGTTCACACGGATCGTTGCTCCGCTCACTATTAACCCCCCGTGCGGATCAACAGCACGAGACGTGACGGCGGCAGCTTGCTCACCAGTTCAATTTGAGCTCCGCCAGTCTGTGCAAATATTCACCCGACTGGTTTGGCACGTCCTCTCTTAACGTCTCGACTTGATTTTGTTGCCTTGCCTCGGCAGCGACTGTCGTTTAGTGGCTCGCCGTTGTCTTTAAAAACACGCTCCCTATTCAAAATCGCATGTGAGCTACGCATCGAGGCGGAGCACAGTTTATGGAGCTCCACGCCTGTCTTGTGTTGAGGTTGTACGTTGCCATCCTTTCCACGATCCCCAACACAAGAAGGTTAAGTTAATTGGTAACCAAATCGACCGGAGGGTTAAGTGTGTTTTGTCTTTGTGGTAAACCTGTAATGGACTGCCCTGTCCCATCTGTCCGCCTGAGTTCTTGTCCACCGAAGGCTAGAAAAGGCTCCATCCCTTTACTTGTCCAGCTGATGACAAAGTATAAATTTGGCTCACAGGAATTTGTATTATTTTAATTCAAGTGGTATGCAGATTTGGGGCCTGTTTGTTTTATTTTTGTCATTTCACAAACAGCGCGGTATATTTGAGCAAATGTATATTTTTTTATTAAGATCAGTATTGTCGTTTTTCCCTAAAGTAAAGCTATTTTGCATGATAGTAATATGTTAAGCGTACCCTTCACCTACAACTGCACTCATCTTTATTATTTTCTCATGTATTTTTAAAGGCCATCTCACCAGGATGCTCAGGAATATCTGTGTGTTTAAAAGTATTGATGGTTTTAACGGTGAAGTGGTGAGTTGTCATCAACGCAAGCGATGGCGATAGTTGGCTGAAATTAAGTTTTAAAGGCAACGAGGAAGGAGGATTTTTAGTATTTATTGGAACACCTCATTACAAAGCATAGTTTAACCGTACTTTAGTTGTAGCTCTTGTCTTGCACATTTCTGGTAAATAAAAAAAAAAAGAAGAGTCGTTTAAGACGACATGCAAGTGTAAAAGAAGGCCTATGAAGTTGGGCTCCCAACATGATAAATTACAGCAGTTTCAAGTAGAAAAGCATCAATCAAGCAGCTAGAAATTCAGAATGGCCAATTTTACATTCAGCGGTTCTAAAATGCGATAACCCCCCTATTTATTAATCGCATCAAAACTATAAAATTGTACCTTTTGTATGCATTCGGATGCACTCGTTTAGGTTTAATAAAAATGAACACCAAAAAAAGTTTGTGACATACGCCTCTTTTACCTCTTTTACACGAGTAAATGAGGATAATCTTAGAATCCCTTCAATTTTTGATTGATTCAGAACTGCCCATCTCTATGGGAGAACCTCCTTTTTTTAATGCGTTATAGTTGCCGAAGAAACTATATCGGCACGTCGGTACTGGCCAGAAAAAGCCTGATCGATGCACCCATCTTTTTCTTTACGTCAATCTCGTTATTTGTTGTTGTTTTTTTCCGCATGTTGTGTGTAAGGAGGAGACGTGGAGGTATTCCAGTTTTGCTCCGGCAGTATTGAAAATACCTCAGATCACCAGAAGTGTATTTCTTTTTCTTTCTCCCCAGCAAACAAATGTCAGTGTTGTTTCAAAATCAGGGTACAACGGTTTTGGATAACCCGGAGAAGATGATGTGAGATCAGAGTCTTGCTTTTGGCACATCTAGGATACTGTTTTAGAAATCCCAACCTGAGGGCGTGAATGAATGCAGAATCATTTCAGAGGAGAAGCAAAAAAACAACAAAAACAAACTCATGGATCTGTGATTATGAAGGACGTTTGTGCAGCAGGACTCTTTGTTTTGTGTTGTCCACGAGACGGCGCCTACCTCCCACAGGAAATGATTGTTAAATGTTCAGAGGCTTTGAGAGGTCGAAGTTAATCTCAGTGCAATGTCAGCAGTTGTTTTATAGAACCTGTATTGTCCCATGTTATTAAATTTTATAAATTATTTTGGGAATGTTTAGGTTAAACGGTCATATTGACCCAATAAACAAGTGAACTTTTCTATCAAAGTGCTCGAAATCACACCGCAGCAGGCGGGGAAAAGGGTCAGCTGGTCACAACTTTACCTTTTTTATACCATTCAGTAAAACACATTTGTACTTTTGATACGTTGTAGAAAGAGGACTTGTCTCGAGGAGAAATGTGTACATAACGAATGAAACCTGGACTCACAGCATCCTCTAAGCCATTACATCTGTTCGGCATGCAGTGGCCTGCGTCCCTTGCTGTTACGTTTACATGAAGTACTTAGAAAATAAACAGGCGCATTTAATGAACCATCTGCTCCGTCTCGTCTTTGTAGCATTAAACATTTGTATCGGGTGATGCTGGTATGCGAGAGTGACCGATAATGCCTTTGGAGTGACGTCACACTGCTTCACACAAGTCACCTAAATGAGCGGTGTGCAACCAATAGGCTCCAACCAGCGGAGGATGACCTCAGGCCATAAAAAAAAATCAAGCCCAGCCCATGTCGGTATAAAACGCGCTTCTCATATTAGGAGGGCCGCAGGGATTTTAATTAACCCGGAAAGTAAAGGGAGAGGCAATATGAGAAAGCTCTGCAGGGGAGGATGTTTGTCTTCTTTTATCCTGATCTCGTACATTGCAATGACGACTTCAGTGACGCTTGATTTGACCGAACTGAAAAACAAAATCTCCCAGCTCAAGGTGAATCCCAGAGGAAATCTTTGGGCGACAGGTGAGAATTTCTTAAAACTGCTGAAAAGAAAAAAAAATACCAATTTTGTCTAAACACAGGTTTGGGAGTTTTAACGGAGAGCCTGTATGCTTTTTACTGTGTTAATGTAGGGCATTTCATGGGCAAGAAAAGTGTGGATAGCTCCTTTTTGGAGACTGTCTTTGAAAATATAGACGCTCCATCTGAAGATAGAGGTGTGAGTCCTGTGGCCAGAGTGGAAGACGTCCGGGCGCTGATCACCAAGATGTTGAAAGGCGCACAGCAAACAAGAAAACAGACCCTGGACATGTTAGTTGAATCTTATTCTATTATTACCCGATACTTTGTTGTTTAATTTATTGTATATAATTTATTATTTTTATCACTGACATTGTGCAATTTATTTTTAATTGCAGATATTTTTAATACCACTACTAGCTACTGTCATCACTTCTGTTTTTGTCGCTATTATAAGACTTATTAATTTTTGTGTTATTTTTACTAGAACTATTTTAATTACTAACACTTTTGTTATGTTTCCTTATTTCTAAATTTTCACTTCACAAATTTCATCACCAGTATTACCAATATAGTATTACTACCATCATCATTGCTATTATTATATTACTTTATTTTGGTTATTTTAGTATTATTAAAATATTGTGTAATTATGTTGTTTCATTGTTTTAGCACTATATTTTGTTATATATTTTATTTCTTATACGTTTTTTCGTCATTGTTGTGACTATTTGAGATTAATAAAGTATTTTTATAATTTAATACGTTCCTTACTTTGTCATTACATCTCGTGTATTTGTGTTTTTATGTAGAGAGGGGGGAGATCCAGCTTGAAGAAAGCCAACCTCTAAGCGGCAGCATTACAAGCACCGGCAGATGATGATCATCCATCCATCCATCCATTTTCTGACCCGCTTAATCCCTCATGGGGTTGCTGGTGCCTATCAGATGAAGATCAGATGTATTATTTTTTGTCAAGAAAACCAAAATGGGCAGTGATATAACCCGTATTTTCCCCCCTTGTGTTATTTATTGTGTTTCATTCGTCTTTGTTATTCAAAATATCCCTTTGTTTTTCACATACTGCAGATTTCTGTCGTTTCAATAAAAAAGAGCAAAGAAGTTATGTGTCGTGTGTGCTTTCTTGAAGTATTTCTAAAAATGCGCTTGAATTGTAGCTAAAAGCTTTGGGTGTTCTGGCGCCCCCTGTTGGTCCGTCTGCTTATCACATCCGGGTGAAAGCGCTGAGCAGCAACACGCTAGCTAGCGAGCTGCAGCTATGCCTCTGGTAGTGATGTGTGGCTACCCCTGTAGTGGGAAAACACGGAGGGTGGAAGAACTGAAGGCGCATTTTGAAGAGACCACCGGCCGGCAGGTTCACACCGTAGGAGACGGAGCTCTGGGCGTGGATAGGAACACTGTTTACGCAGGCAAGTTCGGCTACCTTCGCTCCCATTCAGTGTCTCTGAACTTTCCGACCCGCTGGCAAATCCGTCTTTACACGTTATTAGCTTAATACTTCGGCTCTATCCCACTCTGTTCAATTGTTTGCGATCTCATTCGGGTGCCAGGATGCAGAGATTAGTGGGATAAAATATTTCTAGCTTGTTCCCCTGTGCTAATTAAACCAATAGCACAGAAACCTTTGTGCTTGCAATAAAAGGCATGAACCACAAACTTAACGGAACTCATAAATCATATTTCTAATGCATAACATTAAACTAAATGTAATTCATCCCCCCAGCATCAGGGTGCTGTAATGTGACACTGAGCGAATTTAATGAATATATTCAGTATTTGATCATAAATGATTCACTAATTGATTTATTAGTCATATTTTAAGGTGGGGATATCAAGTGTCCTAAATATATACAGCAAAACATTGCATTCAATAACAAAAAATATATTATTTTTTGCTGCCCCATCCCCTAAAATCCTTCAAAATCCACATGCATAAAGAAAACACACTTGCTCAGGGCACAACCGACGGACAAGTTATATATTTTTATTTGGAGAGCATGCATCCTTTATACATAACACCTTTTTCAACCCTGTCACACATTTTTCATATTGTCATCTATTAATGTGCTTCATGCCCAATCAGATTTCTCTTTTTTTAAATTAATATTCAAGTCTGTTGAAATGTGCATTAGACTTTGAAAATGCAGCAAAAACGGAACAGAAAAATCAACAAAGTAAATGGAATAGTTCCCCTTGGTTAATGTTGGTGGAACTGAGGATATAGCTTTATAGGCAACTTTGCAGATCATTAATGGAGATCGGAAGGTCAGTTTGGTTTCTTTATAGTGTGGTTTTTATGGGCTAAACTTGCTGATCTGTTGCAGATTCGCAAAAGGAGAAAGATGCCAGAGCATCTCTAAAAGCCGCAGTGGAGAGGTACGATCACCACCACATCCAGGTTATTACATTTAGACATTAAAAAAAATTACCTTTTCATGGATATTTTTTCTTCTTCTCCTTTAGGAAGGTCAACAAGGACAACATTGTAATCTTGGACTCATTAAACTACATAAAAGGTACATATCAACGGTGACGTGTGTGGTGCCGATTCCCATTTCAAGCGCTGCGATGTAAGTTAATTATTGAAACATCTCACAGGTTACCGCTATGAACTGTTCTGTCTCACTAAGCACGCACAGACGCCGCACTGCCTGGTAAGCATGCAGTGGGGGGGGGGGGGGGGGGGAACCACTTTCTATTATTATAACAACTGCTGTTGTGACTAAAATCTTCGGTTTCTCTTGATGGAGGTGTACTGTCTGACGTCAGGTGAGGACAGCTCGGCGTGGAACAGAGACCGGGAAGCTGCAGAGCAATACAGTCAGGACATGTGAGTGGGGAGTTTCTGCACTGAATTAGAATCACTGTGATGACTGGTTTGTCCTATTGAGGTGTCATTTTCCTTTGTTTTGAAGTTTTGACGCCTTAGTTCAACGGTTTGAAGCACCAGACTCCAGAAACAGATGGGACAGCCCTCTCTTCACAGTCCTCAAAGACGACACCCTTCCTCTTGAAGCCATTTCAGATGCGCTCTTTAAAAGAAAAGCCCCCCCACCGAACCAGTCCACCCAGAGCGTAAGGACATTCCCAGAAGCCATATTTTGTGGAAAAAAACAAATGTTTCTCTTAAAGTTAAGTGAATTTCTGCTTGTTCTCCCCACAGCAACCCCTCTCCTCAACAAACTTCCTGTATGAGTTGGACAAAATGACACAGGATGTTTTAATGGTATGTCCTCCTGAAGGTTGCTGTTTGTTTGTTTTTTTTGTTTGTTTTTCTTCCAGTCAGTCTGATATTCTCCTGGGTGTAGAGCTGGGTACCGAATTTGGTACTTTTATAGGTACCGACCAAATCCCGTCGGTACTACAGAGTACCCGTTTACGTAAAATCAAACGGTACCAGTTTTCTGTGCCTAAACGCATCA
Source organism: Fundulus diaphanus (assembly GCA_037039145.1). Classification (NCBI taxonomy): domain Eukaryota; kingdom Metazoa; phylum Chordata; class Actinopteri; order Cyprinodontiformes; family Fundulidae; genus Fundulus; species Fundulus diaphanus. The sequence goes on from CM073134.1 coordinate 26,345,151, forward strand.
TTGTGACGCTGAGGGAGTGGAAGAGTGGCCGATTTTCCATGCCGGACATAAACACAGCATTGCACGCACAAGACCATAATGACGTTAGTAGCCGCTGGTCCAGTCAACGAAGCAAGCATGGCTGAGAGAAAGCGGTCGAAAGTATGACTCCACTTTTCAAAACGCGCAGTAGATTATGTTCGCTGCTATATTTATGAGGCGATGTGCAAGGCCAGCGATGGCAATACTGCTAATCTGAGGAAGCATCTGGTCACTGCTGCCAGTTTAGCGAATCTGTCGCTATATTTAGCAACTTTTCAGATCCATCCAGCGACCTTTTTTCAAAATAGCGACTAGCGATAGATCTGCCGACTTTCTGTGTCATTGGTGACTTCCCGTGAAAACGCCAATCGTTCTACAGTTATTGTCCCGAGTCAGCGGCGATTGCTGCTGTGAGCTCCTTCCCACTTCTCCAAACGCTGTTTCACAGCTGCTGCCTCGTCCTGAAACCCACCTGCAGTCAGAGCAAAGAGAGCAGAGAGGAGATCCACTCCGTTTCCACATCGCATACGTATCCCGTTTTATTTTGTTTTTTCTCTGAAACTGTTACACTAAGATAACTCCCTGAATTTGATGCACACACAGCTTCAATCCCTTATTCAGCTTGTTAACTGTGTGCCTCTGATAACTGTCCCTTTGGTAAAAATTTGTTCCAGGCAATGTATTAAAATTCATAAATAAATTAGCTTCATGTGTAGATCCAAACAAGTTTATATATTGAGAAATAAATATGTTAAATTGGACCTTTTTGAGATTTTATTATTAAACTAACATTTATTACGACACAAACATATCAAAAATGGGTATCATTGGGTACTGGTACCGATTCCCAGGTACCAGGAATCAGTACTGTATCGGTACCCATCCCTACCTGGGTGTTTTTCCTCAAATCACCTTCTGGGTTTGAGTCATATTACAGGAGATATGAATATGATTAAAAGCAGTATTTAAGATCCTACTTTCAAAATGTTTAAATATTTGTGGGTTTTTCTGTTAATTTCCATAAAGTGTTTATTTAAAAGTGGAAACCCTTCACTCCATTTTGTGAACCAGTCAGTCTAATAATGGAAATAAAATGACCAAAGACACAAGCTCGACTTTATTTCTTACGGGTTTAAGTTCCCGATTCACTGATGATAACAAGAACCAGCCAGCTGATCAGTTATGTATTTCATTTTCACAAGTTTAATGATTTATGATGCAGTTTTGCTGTGATGAGAAATTTTTGTGTGTGCTGCCACCCTACATTTATTTTATTATAATGTAATTAAAAAAATTGCTTTCTTTGTGATTTGCTGATTGCAGAAAAACAACAGTTTTGTTGCCATTGCTGCACTTATTTTTAGACTTGCATCATGTGTGTCTGTCTTCATCTACACACCTCATTGTTTAATAAAGAAAATAAAAATCCTTCAGGCAATTTTCAACGCCCAGAAGACAAGTGTCCCCGGGGACCGTATCTCAGTTCCAGGAGCTACAGAAAAGATATCCTTTACTTTTCAAACCAAGGAGGATGTTTTAACTTTGTGTTTCTGTCTTTTTGTGACGTTCCAGTTCCAGGTAAGCTTAATCGCACCACACTGATGGCTGTTGGGGTTAATATATTCTCATTATCCGATGAAGGAAGTCGCATTTGCTGGCAGATGGGAGGTAAAGGGCTCATCATCAAAGACCCCATAAACACTCCTGAACTGCAGACAGAGCAGCCAGCAGAGGTAAAGGTCTCATCTGTAATAAAATGCTGAGAGACTTGACTGGAGGAAAGCAGCCCAACCTCCTGGTGGCCTCTCTGTGACGCTGGTTCTCAGAAGCAAACACTGATTACTTTTTTTTTTCTCTCCTTTGATCATGTTCATCTAAGCAGGAGCTGATCTAAAAGCTCTGCTCTGCCTTTGGTAACGGGCGCATAATTTAAATTCCAGATTACGTCAGTAACATTTTTGCTGTGTGGCTTGAAGCTTTTCATTTAGGTGCTTCAGAAGCACACATTTTCTGACTTTACGTCCTTAACCCGAAATGAAACGTGGAGCTGACCAGGAGCGTCAACATGGCAGAGCTGAGGAAACTTCGCCGCCAGTTCATCAGTTACAGCAAGATGCACCCGACAGAGAACACGGGGCAGATTGCCAACATGTTTGTTCAGTATTTAAATAAGAGTCTTCATTAAATACATTTTAAAAAGCTGGCTGTTGTTTTATATATTCCCTAACAAATAAAGATGTTTGAATTTGTTTTTGTTTCAGTGTTGTTTTTATTTATGTTTAACCAGGACAGGCTAACTTTCTGCCATCTCTTGAAGGTTGATGGCATAAATATGGCTAAATTAAACACGGCACACTTGATTAATGTAATCACAAGAGACACGTTTAAATATGGGATTTCATTAGTTCAGCTGCTGTAGATCTGTACAGATCACTGATGCCTGTTAGTTTTATAAGGTTTGAGTTTGGTTTAAAGCAAAGGAAAAGTTTATCATAAGGAATAAAGGTGTGCACAAATTGAGCATTTAATAGAACACATTCAGATTTTGTTGGCTTTTGCTTTTAGCAAAATCTGTAGATTTGAAAAAGGAAAAAAAAAAGAAATATGAAATGACAGCCATTAATAGTTGTTGAGCCATTTTCCAAGCAAGTAAACCAAAACTCCCATTTATAAATATATTTTTGAATACCATTGTTTTGCTTTAAACTGCATACAATATGGTGAAGTTTGGTATTTTAGGGGAAATTCACTCTCTTTTTTTTTTTCTCATTTTAAATCTAAGTTCCAAACTAAATTGAGCTAAATGGGATGCTCTGGCATGTTGTGCTTAATTGGTTCCAATTTGAAATGCATTTTTTTCAGTACGTTATGTGATGAAATCCTTTTAACGTTTGTTTTCTGGTTTTCCTTTTTTATGTACTGTAAATCTACCAATTTTACTTTTTTAAATTCATAATTGAAAACATCGATATAGAACTTGAATAAATTTGGTAAATCACCTGGAGGCACAGATATTTGCACCCCTCGCACACCACAAAATATCATTGTAACTGAAACCTTTGTATAAGTTACGCATCATTCCTCAGACTTTCGACAAACTTCTAAGTCATGGCTGTGATTATCAGCCATATAATTATGCCGTGGCAAAGAGACTCTCTTTCAGCCAGGCACCTCTAGGTTGGAGTTTGACCCAAGTTTATCTTACCACGACGTGCAAGAGGAGTGTAAAGGAGGTAGAAATAAAAATATCTAAAGCTTAGAGAACGGCTTATATTACGTGCACCTTGGTGTCAACAAGTCTTCATCACATCCCTTTCCTACTGTACATGCCAAGTGGTTATGGATTGATGCTTGGATAAAGGCTTTTCTGTCCTACCGTCACAAACGTAAACACACGAAGTTTGGTAAACCCCTCATCAGTGCTACTATCTGCTTCCTCCCTCCTGTCTGCCTGTTCGGACACTTTTTTCTCTGCTCTCTGCTTGCTTGCATTTTCCTGCCTTTTACTTTTTATCTCCTTTTATCTCTTAACCTAAACCACAGAAAGTTGGATTTAGTTTTTATTTATTTATTTTCTTTTACTTATTTTTTGATTTTGATTTTGAAAAGATGCCTTCCTTCAACACAATGGACTTTGACAAGCTTTTACAGAAGATAGCTGTTATGGAACTGAAAATCTGTCGACTGGAAGTGAATTATGATATAAACGCCACGCATGGAAATGAAACAACCCTACCTGTGATTCCGAGCGGTGACCACCAGCCCAGCGACTCAGCGAACAAACAGTTCCCTGAGGAAAACGAGAATCCCTGGACCACTCTGGGTGCAAGACCAAAGGATCAACGAACCCCACGCCTAGACAAAGAAAACTGGCCGAGACTACAGAGAGATGTGCCAGGACAAGGGAAACAACAGCGGGCTGTTCTCAAAACAAATGATAGGAGTAAACCTGCTGGAAATGCTGGAATTCCGTTACTAAACAGATTTGCTCCACTCCAAGATGTGACCCAGGAGGACAAAAATCAGAAATATGTCAACGATTTTCGTTCTAAGACATCAGAGAAAAGACATGCCACAGGGCCAAGGACCCTGATATTATGCAATGGTTCTGTAAGGGGGATTAAACATTTCTGTAACAAGAAAAACACAGAGGTGTTGATTTATAACGATCTGAACAGTGGCCTGGTGTCTGATTTAACAGACATCCTTCAGACAGACCTTCCAAGGGTCTTGAAAGAACGTCCGACCTTGGAAAAACTCATAATACAAGCTGAAGCCCTGAAGGACGTCAACCGGATAAGAATATCAGAAGTATTAAAAGAGGATTACATTCGTTTGTTGAACATTGTTGATGGCCTGAAGGTCAAGGTGTTTCTTAGTGGCCCACTTGCCCCGGTTAACTGTGGAGATGAGATTTTGTCCAGAATTCTGATGCTAAACAAATGGCTGGAAAAAACATGCAAACAAACAACTGTAACCTTCATAGACAACTTTAACATCTTTTGGGAAAGAAGACATCTGTTCAACAGAGATCGTTTCTCTCTAAATAGGTCAGGTGCAAAACGGCTGATTTCAAACATCTTCTATTCTGTGAACCATGCCTCATCAGCTTTGTTCCAAAACAAAGTACATCCAGTGCCAAATGATTAAATGATAAGCCCAGTACAGCCCGAACAAGCCAAGATAAAGACGGCCAGAAAGATGACACAGAATGAGGCTTCGTCAAAACTACAGGAGGATCCATCCCAGATCTCAGCAGGACAAAGAGAGGACCAAAAACCTCCATCGTCACGATCACCGATCAAGACTGCACCCGCCTCCCCTTCTTCTCCACAAAGCCCAGAAGTTCCTTTTCTGGAATTTTCTCATGACATGAACAAAGTATCTAAGATTGGCCTACAGATGACATCCTCTCCACATAGCCATTCTGCTGTGAATAAACCAGGATTCTCCAAAGGCCTCAGAGCCTCAGATCCTCCTCCTCCACGTATCACAGAACTCTCTGGTACTGAGGAACTCCAAATTACTTCGCTGTGATACAGATTGGTCCCTGGCCACACGTTTATCAGACATGACAGTTCCCAGCATCAGCCGGGGCCTTTCGCCGGAGATTATGGAATATCTGTGATGATACGTGGCAGAAATAAGAAAAACAAAAGGATAAACAGGAACAAATACTTAAAAGTCATAAACTGTCAGATGCAACCTGTCACAGAGACATCATCAACCACTAAGTCATATAAACTGGGTTTATTAAACATTAGATCTCTGTCAGGAAAATCCCTTTTAATTAATGACTTCATTATTGACAATAATCTTGATGTAATGTTTTTAACAGAAACATGGCTGCATGAATTTAGTGAAGCAGCCATTCTGCTGGAGTCAACACCTCCAAACTAAAATTTTCTTTGTGAGAGCACACAGCAAAGGAAAGGTGGAGGAGTAGCAACATTGTTTAATGATTCACTAAAGTGTAAAAAGGTGTTTTTGGGAAAATTTGACTCTTTTGAACATTTGGCTCTCCAGGTAAAGAGCCCGGTACAAACTATGTTTCTGAATGTTTACAGGCCTCCTAAGTCCACATCAAACTTTTTTAAGGATTTTAGTGACCTGCTGTCTGTGATATGTGTTGATTATGACTTTTTAATTATTGTGGGAGACTTCAACTTTCACGTTGACAACCCTAAAGACAGAAGTGCAAAAGAACTGTGTGACACACTTAGAAACTTTGGTTTAACTCAACATGTTAAACAGCCAACACACAAACAGGGACATATTTTAGACTTGATCATCACTAAAGGTCTAAAAATTTCACAGGTCAATGTAACTGATGTTGCCCTATCTGATCACTTTTCTGTTACCTTTGAAAGCATCATTTCTAGTGACTCATTTAGCCAAAGGGACATCGTAAGAAAACGCACCTTTAAGGACAATGCCACAGAAACTTTTATTCAAGCTTACTCTGATACTTCAACCTTGGGCTGCAACTCAGTAGATAAGCTAGTAGATAACTTTCAGTCTAAAGTCTCAGACATCATTGACTGCATTGCTCCAGTTAAAGTGAAGGTTTTTTCCGGGAAGAATAAATCTCCTTGGAGAAATGCTCCAGCAGTTAGAGGTGAAAAAAGGGAGTGTCGAAAAGCTGAACGCAGGTGGAGAAAGAACAGACTGCAGGTTCACTATGACATCTATAAAGAGAGACTTTACAGATATAACTTACAATTGAAAAATGCAAGAGAATCTTTCTTCTCAGAGATCATCAAGAAAAACATTAATAATGCTCGTGTCTTATTTTCCACAGTCGACAGGTTAACAAATCCTCCTGTGTCCGTGACTTCCGAACTCCACTCCACCAGAGCCTGCAATGAATTTGCTAACTTCTTTACTGAGAAAATCCTAAAAGTTAGAGGATCACTTTGTACTACCATATCAACTCCAGAACCAATACTTTATTCAGCAGGAACTATTTCTGACAAAATGTCCCATTTCAGCGAAATAAACCACAAAAGCTTAGAGCAGATCATTCAGCAGTTAAGTTCCTCTTCATGCTGCCTTGATGTTCTCCCCACAGCTTTCTTTAAGAAAGTTTTGCCTGTCATAGCGTCTGATTTGACCCAGATAATAAACACGTCCCTTCTGTCAGGTGTTTTCCCCCAGTCCCTAAAAACAGCAATTATCAAACCACTGTTAAAAAAGAACAATTTAGACAAACTTCTACTCCAGAACTACAGGCCCATCTCAAACCTCCCCTTTATCAGTAAGATTATTGAAAAAGCTGTGTTTCAACAATTAAACAGCTTCTTAACAACGCCCAGCCGCTTTGATGTTTTCCAGTCTGGTTTCCGTGCTCACCACAGTACAGAGACCGCCCTTATCAAGGTGTTTAATGACATCCATATAAATACAGACTGTGGAAGAACCACCGTGCTGGTACTATTGGACCTCAGTGCAGCATTTGATACTGTCGATCACTCCATTCTGTTAGACCATCTGGAAAACTGGGTCGGCCTCTCTGGTACAGCACTCCACTGGTTTAAATCCTACTTAAAGGACAGGGACTTTTTTGTGTCAGTAGGTAACTTTACATCAGAGATGACAAAAATTACATGCGGGGTCCATTCTAGGTCCCCTCCTATTCAATATCTACATGCTCCCTCTAGCTCAGATAATAAAAAATAACAACATCAGGTACCATAACTATGCAGACGACACACAGCTTTACATCATCATGTCACCAGGTGACTATAAACCAGTTCAAGCACTGAGTAAATGCCTTGAAGAAATCAATGCCTGGATGTGCCAAAATTTTCTTCAGTTGAATAAAAACAAAACAGAAGTAATAATTTTTGGACCAATAGAGGAGAGATCAAAGGTTAGCACACAGCTTCAGCTGCTTCAGCTAAAAACCACTAATCAGGCCCGAAACCTGGGTGTAGTGATGGACTCAGACCTGAACCTTCAAAAGCATCTAAAGACAATTACAAGGTTGGCTTTTTATCACCTGAGGAACATTTCCAGGATTAAAGGACTAATGTCTCAGAAGGATCTGGAAAAACTAATCCATGCGTTTATATTTAGTAGAATTGATTACTGCAACGGTGTTTTCACAGGTCTGCCTAAAAAGTGGATCAGACAGCTACAGCTGATCCAGAACGCTGCTGCCCGCGTCCTCACTAAGACTAAGAAAGTAGAGCACATCACCCCAGTTCTAAAGTCCTTACACTGGCTCCCTGTATCTCAGAGAATAGACTTTAAAATACTTCTGTTAGTCTATAAATCCCTAAATGGCTTAGCACCTAATTACATCACAGACTTGTTATCAGTGTATCAACCCTCCAGACCACTCAGGTCTTCTGGCTCCAGCCTACTCTGCATACCTAGAACACGAACCAAACACGGAGAAGCAGCATTTAGTTCCTATGCTCCACTTATCTGGAACAAACTTCCAGAAAACTGTAAAAGTGCTGAAAACCTGAGTTCCTTTAAATCGAGATTAAAAACACATTTGTTTAAAATTGCCTTTGAATGTTCAAGTTAAACTGTTTTAAAATGTTCAATGTTCAAGTTAAACTGTTTTAAAATTACTTTTTTTTTTACATTCTATCCCTACTTGCTTTTATTCCTATATTTTAATCATGTAAAGCACTTTGCATTGTCTCTGTACTGAATTGTGCTATATAAATAAATTTGCCTTGCCTTGCCTTGCCTCTGGGACTTTAACTGGAATCGCAGGATTTTGTCACATTAAGATCAGGGGCTTTGAGCAACAAACGGTTCAGGCTGGTCTGGCATCAAACCAACTTTTCTTTTTGTCCTGGGAACTTTTAATGTATGATGGGAACTGAAAGTTATATGATAGGAACTGAAAATGGGCCATCAAGCTGTCGTCCAGATGGGTAATGAGCAAAACAAAGGGTCCAGTCAACACAGAAATGTTTCTCAAGTTACAAAATAAACCTTCCATATCTCAGTCCCATTAAAAAACAACCTGAAGAAAGGAGGACATAAAAGAGGACCGAGGAATGAGGATGCTCTAAGGAGATTGAGCAAAGAAGATTGGTCAAAGACCGATTTGATGTGTATGATCCAACTTGGTAAAATGTTACAGGAGAAGACTTAAGTGCTGTCTTTTTGGAAAAAGGTAGCAGTCCAGCAGCAGAGGTAGCTGTAATTATTGGTCCAGTGGGTTTGTTGAAAACGTTTTTTCTTAAAATTTGATTTCCCCCCTGCTAATGAATAAAAAGTTTGATTTTTCTATATTTTTCCCACTGTGCCATTATGCTACTGCAGTAAAAGATGATTTCATTTTAAAGCTTTTCAAACGTTTCCTTTTGTAAATATACGTGGCAGATTTCAATTTTAAAGGATCTTAAAGAACTTATTTGTACCAGAAACCTCTTGTTCATCAATAGGATTCACGAGCAAAGCAATGAAAACAGGACAAATGTAACCGTTTCTCCTCTGGATGTCAAACAAATTCTGTAATTTACCAACACTACATCAGGTTTCAAGTAATTATAATCAACACTCTACTTTTTATGTATGCTTATATTAAACAAAAAGGTTAAGCGCTTTTAAATATTTTTACAAGTTTAATGCCTTGAAAAAAAACGACCCAGGTATATAAACAGGTATTTATAAAAACAGCCAGTATTTACAGAATTGTGCCACTTATTGCTTTAGGTTAATCATCTTTTTTCCTTTTCAGAGGGACGGCAGTGCCGAAGATCCGATCCCAGTGGCTGAAGAAGGGAGCGTAGTTGCTGCTTGGCTTCTGGTGGTGCATGTCGTGGGCCGGGGCGCCCCCAAGAAGACCGAAAGGCACCAGGTGGTTGAGGGTCCAGGGCAGGTCGTAGCCTATGTGGTCCTCCACAGACATCCAGATGCTGAGAACTGTTATGCACCACGTGCTCAGTGGGTGACACTTTAAAAGAACTGGATCCAGGTTGCTCCAGAAGCCCACGGTCATCAGTTCTGGGATGCTGAGCTGCTCTGTGGACCATGAGAACGGTGCCATGTATTCGTGGTGGACCGCATGCACCCAGCGGTAAAGCTGCAGGTTCTTGTGATGCACAAAGTGCCAGATGAAGTACTGGGTGTCAAAGAGCAGCAGTACGGCCAGACCTTCAGTGAACACCTGGTATAATGTGGGAGCTTCCTGCGGCAGGCTTGGTGTCGGCAGTATGAACATGCCAATTATGACAGCTGGTAAAACAAAGAAAATGTGGTTATACAGAGACGTCATGAAGCTCTTGGCCATCATATCCAGCCTTGGCCTGCTGTCTGGTTGGATCTTGTACTTGTGAAAGAAAGGGACCCTTTCCCCCAAGAGGTCCAGCACAGCAAAAGGCAAACTGCAGAAAAAGTAGCTGGAGAAAGCGAGGATGACGGGGAAAAAGGGAGACGAGACGAGAGACAGATGGTGAAAAAGCAAATGGTCCCAGAGGGGCTGCAGGAGACGGTCCGACGGCCTGAAGTGAGGGGGCCTCAGAGAGAGAGAGCTGATGTTCAGCATCTTTCTGTCGGAGGCTGCTGCTGCTGCTGCTGCTCGAGATAAGATCCGGCTTTATATAGTGGGGATCAACAAAAGGAACTTTGCTCTCAGTCCAAAAAAAAAAAAAAAAAAGCAGAAAGCAGATTTTCTCCCCACAAGAGTTCAATGTGTGCCAAAACATACCCACGTGAGATTAACAAAACCCCGCAGCATGTTCATTAGACACACGAAACAGCCTAATATGAGAAAGTTTAATGCACAGTGAATGCAATTCCCATCTAGACTGTTTCTATAAATCCCTTTGAAATTACTGTTTCATCTGTCTTTAACAGATAATTGTTTAAACTGTTGAGCGATGGGAGGGAACAAGGACTGAACTACCCAAAGAGAACGAAGAAGAGAAAAAACTCTCAATACCAGAATGCACAGCTTTAACCCGTTTTCATGTCTTCTCCCAGGATGGAGGGGTCACCGTGACTAATCTCACACAGCTCTCCACACGCTGCATTTAGGGGAGACCACAGGCTACACGTGAACCTTATTGTTGCTGGCCGAGTAAAAGCCGGCCTCTTCAGAGAAACCTTGGATCCAAGGTGAAATACAACGGTTCGGTGTTTGGGTGTCTGGTTTTCGTACCCCGACTGAAAATAAGACGAGCGGCCTGAGACTGGCTTTCTGAGCTCCTGCAGAACAGAATCTGCGCCAAGGATTCCTCAGGAAGCGCTAGTCAATGGCGCTAGGGGTCTGGGCAGAGGCAATTCAAATAGTGTTTATGTCATGGTTTAGTTTTGGTCTGGCTGTTTTCCCTGTTATTTTTCAGTTCCTCACTCAGCTCACCCTTCACTCCCTCAGCAATCTGTCACACCTGTTAGGCACTAATTAGTCAGAACTCACTCCACCTGCCAGCCTCCCTACAAAAGCCTCCCTCAGTCTTCTCTTCCTCGCCGGCTCGTCTTCAGTCTCTACCTACACCACGCCTGTCTAGTCCTGTTCTCTTCAATCTCCACGTCTATCAGCCTTGTTTGCTCCTTGTTTAGCTGTTGGATTTCCTGCTACCACTGTGCTTCAAGTAAGGCCTCTGCTAGCTGCTGGATTTCCTGCTACCACTGTGCTCCAAGTAAGGCCTCTGCTAGCTGCTGGATTTCCTGCTACCTCTGTGCTTCAAGTAAGGCCTCTGCTAGCTGCTGGATTTCCTGCTACCTCTGTGCTTCAAGTAAGGCCTCTGCTAGCTGCTGGATTTCCTGCTACCACTGTGCTCCAAGTAAGGCCTCTGCTAGCTGTTGGATTTCCTGCTACCTCTGTGCTTCAAGTAAGGCCTCTGCTAGCTGCTGGATTTCCTGCTACCCTGTGTTCCAAGTTTGCTCTCTGCTCTGTCGCTGGATACACCTGCTTCCCAGGCTGTACTCCAACAGTCCTGCATCCCAAGAACTGTCTCGCTCTACATCTCTGGTCTGACAGTAGCCCTGCATGTCTTAGAACTCTCTCCAGTCTCTTCCAGTCAGCATGCTCCTGCACCCATCATCTCCAGTCCGGTTACTAACTCTGGTCATCATCATCCAACTCATTACTTTCAATAAACTGCAAAAGAACAAGCTCTGTGTGTGCGTGCTCTGTCCGGGTTCACAAAGACAAATCATGACAGTTTATTTTGTTTTAGTACAAAAAGTTAGCAATTTCTTACTCGACAAGTCATTTAGAAAACATTATTTTATTTACATAAAGTTTTAACATTATTTTCTGTATTGTGAACTGGTTGTTTGAACACATAACAAGTGTTGTTCTTGGTTGGCTCTCTGATCTAATTGGGCCTCAAAACCAAAACCTGGCTCAATATTCACCCTGAACAGTGATGTCACTGCATCGTTTTATTGGTAATTGGTTTCAGTTTAGTCTTATTTGTTCCTATTTAATTTTTTCCTGTGTAGTGTTTTTTTTTTTTATTATTCTGTAGATGCGTGTGCAGTGTTTGCTGTTTTTGTTCCATATACCACACCTCATCGGGCAGCCAGATATAAAACAATGACTGAGAGCCATTTGGATGTTGATTCCTGTTAATTGTGTGATTCTCAGACTTGATAAAATGACCAACATTATTAATAATTGCCCTTGGCACTTAATAATTATTCATAGCCAAACAGAATGTATTGATGTGCAACAAATTACTGATCAATGTTGAGGATTCATTATGAGAATGCCATAATTGCACTTTTTTTTTTTTTTTTTTTTGTAATTTTCAGCACAAATACTGAATAGTGATTTTTCACAATTCCTCCATATTAGCTTGGAGGAATGCAGCACATTCCTCCCAACAGAACAGCATGAACTCTGGGTTCATGCTGGTGGGTTTCCTGAAATGTGCTGCGTGCTTCCGAGGCCATCTGCAGTTTCTCTGAGATTAGGGAAAGCTCTTTGATTCGGTCAGTTTAAAACATTAACAGTATACCTTACTAATCATTGTTTGGCAATGTGACTTAGGCGGTCTGAGTCACTGTTTGCTGCATAACCCAGTTTTAAATAAGGGTCAGGTAATAGACAGACTTACGAAATTCCCTGTTGGCTTCTTTTCATCATCTAGCAAAGGAAATCTGGAGCAGCAAATAAAGTAACTACTCATACCCCATTAAACCATTTAATTTTTTGGCACATTATACACACGCACATATATATATATGCTATTTCGTTTGTGCCAGCTTTACACATCTTGAAGCTCCTACTTTTATCAGCTACCTGTTTGCAAAATTACTTAGTATGGAGAGAATCTGTGAACATCACCGATTCTCAGTTTGGATCTAGGGCTCGTCTGTATTTGACAAACAGCATCACTTCTAGCAGGAACCCGTTTGGGGTATGAGCGCCTTTCTCCATCCATCCATCATCTAACCCGCTTATCCGTGCAGGGTCATGGGGGCTGTGGTGCCTATTTCCAGCAGTCATTGGGTGAGACACGGGGTACACCCTGGACAGGCCGCTGGTCCATCACAGGGCAAGATGGAGACACACAGGACAAGCAACAATACAATGACACACTCACACCTAGGGGGCAATTTTAGAGAGACCAATTAACCCAACCGTCATGTGTTTGGATTGTGGGAGGAAGCCGGAGTACCCGGAGAGAACCCACGCATGCACAGGGAGAACATGCAAACCCCATGCAGAAAGACCCAGGGCAGGTAAGGCTACCAATTGCGCCACTAGGCAGCCCCAGTACTCTTTTTCTTTCAGTCAAAACACAGCCTCTGATGCACACTGCAGCAAGAAACACCAAAACCATGATATGACCACCTCCATGCCACACAAAAATGCTGCTTTTTATAGCTGGAAGTAGATGTTTGTCTTTGATTTATCTGCACTTGGAAGTTAGTTTCTTTTCAGATATCACTACCCCCCTCCACCCCCAAGAAATAAAAAATGTAAACAAGTAATATAAAAATGGTTAATGCAACACTATTAAGGAGATTGTTCTGCTCATCTCTCCCTCTATATTCATCTGTAAGATCACCTGCAACTAACTAGCCAATTTAAAACGACATGGTTACCTTTTATATAGCATATTATAACACCTGCCTTTCTACCCTAGTGAGTTAGCCATCCATTGTCTACAACTACTTATCTATGCAGCGTCGCAGGGGGCTGGTCCCTATCTCCTGCGGTCATTGGGTGAGAAATGCCGGGTACACCCTGGATAGGACCCCGCCCGGTAAACTATGCCTGACAGTAGCGGGTTCATCACCGACTCTCGATAAAAATTTCCAAAGGGTTTAAAAACCAGATCATCACATGGTATAATCAATAGAATATGATTTATTGTGAGAGGACAGCAGTATAATTAAAACCGTTGGGGTTCATGAATCAAGCCGTTTCTTCGCCACATTAAGAAGAAACAACAACCGTTGTTCAGGAATTACTTCTTCTCGCTGGCCGCCTTCCTTGAAACCGTTTTGTTGGTGTTGGTGTATTTCTGTCGATCGTTTCTGACGGGAGAAGAGAGCAAAACCTTTAAGGCACTGATGGAAGCAAACAAATGCCGTCGTCTGTCGTGCAGCCGAACTTTGCAGAGGATGAACGTTCCATGTCGTGAGGTGCTGTACCTGCACATTTTGACTTTATTCCTACATCCCAGCCCTCCCTCCCAGTGGCTGGTGCGCATCCCCCTCGTCATCATGCTCCCGCAGCTGGTGCAAGGTTTCCCATTACCGTACGGCTGCGACATCAAACGGCAAACGGCATTAGAAAAACAGCAACCCTACATGTGCCTTGTGCATTCATGCGTGTTTTTTTTTAATCAAGCCAAGCTTTAAATCTGCTGCTTATGGAGCGTTTGACAGGAGAAACTCAAATGAAAATGCATCCTCCACCTGTTCTTTGGCACAAAATCCACAGATCATCCTGGTGGCGAGTTCCATGGGGTGGTCCTGGTTCTCGTCATGGCACACATCACAGGCATACGCCCGGCCGCAGCAGGGAAACCTGGCAACATAAGTAGGGGGGGGGGGGAGTGTTCCTCAGAGCTCTCATACTGACATGGCATATAAAATACAGGTCACCGTAGGGACAATACCTGAGCCAGCGATGGCTCTGTTTGTAATGTTTGCATGTTCCTTTATCGGGCAGCGGTTTCCCTTTCTGCACAGCTGGGTCTCTAATCGTTTTGTAGACGACGCCGCTCGGACCTGCACGGACGATGGGGAGGAATAATTGGGTGCAGCGGAAGTAACAGGAGCCTGAAAACGCACTAATCCTAATACTTTACTTCTTTTTTTTTTTTCTCACACACTGAGCAGCTTGTTGAACAATATTATGTAAGTCTGGCTGGATGTCCAACTGGGGCCGCCTTCTTGTTATAATATTTTAAACCCTTCGCTGATCCGTGTTGAAGCAAAGTGGGCTCTGACCTGTTTTGCTGGAGGTGCGAGGCTGAATGTACTGGAACCTCGTGCTCTCTGCCAGGATGCCGAGTCTGCTGTGGCAGCTCTCACAGTTGAACTCCTTTGTTTGTCCATAGAAAACATTCTAATGAAAAGAGATCAAAGAAGTTCATGTCACAACGCAGCATCGAATGTTATGTATTCCAGCTTTCTTTGGTGGCCTTCCATGATGTTGATCACCTCCACAGGGACCTCCTGAGAGCAGCTAAGGCACCCCACAGTCAGGCTGCAGTCCTGAAGTACCAGGTCAGACGCTGTGGCGTTTTGTAGGTCCAGGTATCCCAGGACGTCGCTGTAATGGTGGATCATGCAGGGCCTGAACGCAGCGTTTATGTCCGCGTTGCACTTCTCACACTGAGCTGAGCAGGCTGTCCTTCCACTGAGAGTCAGATCTGCAGTCACCTTACACCTAAAGCCAGGAAAAAAAAAAAAAAGCACCAACTGGTCATGTTTATCCCTCACAATCAGATCTTAAGAAGACGTTTTGTGCTTTTTGCCACGAGTTACCTATTGCACTGCAGACAAACGGTGATCTGTTGGGCGATAACGGTGGCAGTGTTTTCCCCCAGCCTGAGGCCCAGCAGCTTGACCTCCGTGCCTCTGCGGGGGTCGCGGATTTTAATGTTCTCCACCAGATGGCTCGCATCTTCCTCCTGCACCTGACCTTCGTCGCGCTCATCCTGCTGCACCGACCGCTCTTCTTCCTCTGCGTCCACATCTTCCGTCTTATCGGTCGTGTCACGGGTATCCTCGTCAGCAGCCACACCAAAAACAGGGTCAGAGGCGTCGGTCACCGAAACCTTTAGCTCCTGGTATGGTATAAACTGCAGGCCGGCTTTTTCTAAATCAATGTCCTTCTTAAGCTAGAACAAAGACAAAACAACAAGGATTGGCGCATGTTAGTTAATTAGAGGCAACTTCTCTTTAGGAATTATATTTATATTGGTTCCTTTCATAAACACTTCAAAGAGAGTTACAAGTAAAAAGATGTAGGAAGAGCTAACCCTAGCAGGCTGATTTCCTCTTAATCCTCCAGATAATAGTTTTTAATAGTGTTAAATAAGAGCTACAAGTAATTTGTGGTAAGAGAAGACTTCCCAGAGCTGCACATTGTGGGACTCCAAAGCAGAAGCTACAGGTTTGCCTTGATCATGAAACCTTGAATAAAAAAAAACACCCAATTAAGAGAGATTTGAAACGTGTGTGTGATGCCCAAGGTGCTCGTCTAAGATAAATTAAAGCCATATTAAGGCTGATAAGTGCTGTCTGAATAGTGCAGTCAGTAAGGAAGGAGGTAGGGAAGGAGCCTGTATGCTTCCTCCCGCGCCTAGTTTTGCCTAGGAACCTCGCAACGTCCTATACCAGAGCTAAGAGCCCTTAAGGTATCCCACAATCCTTTGCGTGACATGATGTATAAGCACAGCCCCATCACGAAAACCAGCAAAAATGTCAGAAGAGAAAAGAGCGCACACTTTGTAGTTAATTTTCAGAAGGCTGTAGGCCCGGATTCTACTCACATCATCCGTGTGCGTTTCTTTCCCGTCATGACGTAGGATGTTAAAGGCTGTCCTAATTCACCACAGCAGTCTGAAGCTCCTTTGCTCCCCATGATAGAGATCTTACTATTGACCCCATGAAAGGTCAACCCAGAGCAGGGGTCTGCAACCTGTGGCTCCAGAGCCGCATGTGGCTCTTTACACCTTCAGTTCTGGCTCTTAAAAACTTAGACCAAAAATGTGTGTTGGGGGGGGGGGGAGGGGGAGGAATTGGTCAATGTTTCTAAATGTAAAGGTAATTTAAAATTGCTAGCTTTAGGATGCATTTAGTTCCACAATATATGCACATTTCCAGAAAGAAAGAAACTAATGGTGTATAGAACATTTTAGTATAGAGAAATTAAGTATCTTTTTGTCAGTAGGTTGCGAACGACTTGCTGTTTCATCATTTTGATGTCATTTGCTATAAAAATCAAATGTCCAATTGAAGAAAATGTATTAAGCCTAAACATAAAAATACTGTTGGTTAAATAATAACTGTTGATCTTTAATTAAAAAAAAAACTTTAAACAAATTTCCTATAGTGTACTATAAAAACAAGCTCTTGTTTCAAAGAGATGTGTAACTTTTGTGGCTCTAAACAAAATTTGTTTAGCTGGACCGAGGGTATAAATGACTCTGCAGGTTGTAAAGGTTGCTGACCCCTGCCCCCAGAGCTATAACCATCCATCTAGCATAGATTGGTATCCAGTTTGACCCACATCACTTTCGACTCCCACATTAAAACACCTCTGCAACACCTCATTCTTCCACCTCAAACATTTTGCAAGCCTCCGTCCATGACTCTCGCTCCCCTAAGCTGAAAGACTTGTCCGTGCCTTGTCAGTGACACCCTCCGTCATGGTATCTCAAACAAAAATCGGCAAAGCTTCGGTCTGTTCAGAACATTGCACCTAGAACTTTACCAATTTCTGGAAAAAAAAAAAAAAAAAAAAAAAAAAAAACATACTACTCCATACTACTCCAGTCCTCCGTTTCCTCCCGGTCTCTGCTGCATCCAATCGAATGTGTCCATGGAAAAGTCCCCAGTTACCCTAAAGAGATGTTCACTCCACACCGCAGTATGTTCTCTCCGTTCGACAACTTCCGCACAACTCCAAACCCCAAGGACCGAACTAACCTCTATGGGAGACCAGGCCTACTGTGCACCTCGCCTGTGGACAGCCTTCCCAGAATGCTTCAGGATGCCGCAGACTGTAGAGTCCTTAAAATGTTTTAAACTAACTCTCTTTGAATCATACTTTGACTCTCACTTTAAGTCTTGTAATTGTAGTCATTTAATATAGGTAAAACTGATGTGAAGTGCATTTTTCAAAAAGTATTATTTTACATTATAGAAATGGATGGATGGATAGATTAAAAATAGAAATAGACAATTTCCCTTTTCCACACTTTTCCAGACTTGGAAAATAATTATGTCTATTACCTTTTCCCAGAATTTGCATACAGATCGTGAACCCTGCCATGCGTGACAATCTGTTGGCCACGCAGAGCACAGCCTCACCTGTCGCGCTCCTGCGGTGAACAGTCTCTCCAAGCTCCGATCCAGCCAGCGAAGAAAAGGCCGGAAGAGCAGCTCCACCTTTCCCAGCAGCTGATTGGTAGCATGCTTAGCCTGGAGCCACTCCAAAGACGCTTGCTGCACATGCCTGCACAGCCGAAGATTGATAGAAATGCCTGGAAAGTTACCAGCAGCACTTAACTGCAAATGTTAAAATGAAAGTTTAAAAAAAGCATCTGGTTTTACTTTGCCATGACTGGTGGTAATTCCTGGTCCAATGGTATCTCTAATGTGAAAATCTGTGTTAGAGAAAGAAAAAAAGCATAGGTGGTGTTCATTCCATGAGAAGCATTCAGCACGATATTTTATTATGCAAATCATAAATACAAATCCGCTCTTTACCTCCAGGGGGTAGTTGTCTGGGAAGCTAACCATTACGTCAACTTCTTTCAGATCGAAAGGCTGTGATAAAACATAAATTAAAGCATCAAATCAATGGTTTCAAATGTCCCACTGGGAAGCTGGATCTAGATCCGGCACCACAAACTACGTTTGTTCATTCAACAAAACATTACCTGGATAAACTATAAATATATTTTTGAATGAACAAGAGACAGACGGCGTTTACCCAGTCCGGATCCGTGGCCTCTACAGTCACTCTGTAGTACGTCAGTTTGCCGTCGCTTCTCTCCTGAATGATCAGCTGGTCTTTGGGGAAACGCTTCTTCAGCTGCTGGATCTCGGTGTCTCGCAGCTGCTTGGCCTTGTCCTCAGTCATGTCGCACAGCTTCACCTCCTGCGGGCCGCCCGGGGCGGACACTGGAGGGCGGCGCGGCGTGGCTTTACTTTGAACAGCGGTGACAGACGGGTCTTCCGCCGTGGGTAACTGCGGCGGGTGCCAGAAGCGACATCGGTCCTCCATGGTGCAGTGCCCTGAGAGAAAGTAGCGACAGGGGCGGCGGGCAGAGGCTGAGGAAAACTTCGGGTTGTGGGTGAGCGGCGAATTGTCTCCCTTAAGTTGACCGGAGTTCTGAGAGCCCGAGAGAGTGACATCAAGCTGGGTGGGCGACTCGGCAGCTTTCCTCTCAGGGTCTGGTCCATCTTCTCTTACGTGCAGAAATCTGCATCTCTTGCCGTAATTACAGTGCCGTCCTTGGGAGAAGAAGCGACACAGCCGCTGGGCTTGAGGAGCCGACTCAGAATTTCCCTCTTCAGTTTTCACTTCCCCTTCATTCTCCATTGTTAAAACCTGAAAGAACGAGCGCAGCATATACTTCTTAACATGTAATCGACACCTAATGGCTTTTTTTTTTTTTTTTTTTTTTTTTTTTTTATTATAGCAACAGCAGGACTTTACCCCAAAGCTATGCTCTCACAAAGACATTGTGTGAGCACTCCTCTCAATACAAAAATAAACATATCAAATACAAATAAAAACAAAAGAAATCAATCAAATGAAGATGAAAAGCTGTCATTCTTTTAAAAAACAAACAAACACAAAAGCAAAATTTAAAAAGATAATTGTAAAACAAAATAGATTTTCCCTACATAAAACTATAAACATAAGACGTTTACTTGCCAATATTTTTTTTACATGGTAGCAAAATGGAGAAATTAAAAACAGACTGACTCTTTAAGTGATTTAAAAATAAAATAAATAAATTAGTATATATATATATATATATATATATATATATATATATATATATATATATATATATATATAATATATAACAGGTAAAATGAGGTGTTTAAAATACCAGACCAAAATGTGTCATCAAGTGAGGGAAGTCTAGAATCATAGGTGATCCATGTGTCTAAATGACCACCTAGTATTACAGTACAGTGTCTCTATCACGTTTGCCTCTGCTCTTCTCTAATAACAGCATCAGCTTGAACTACAATAAGTAAGACGTTATTATTAATGTTTCTACCATCTGTGAAACATTGCCAAACTTAGCCCTATTGTCTCTCATCCTGAGATGGAAAATTGTATTCATGCTCTTGTCACGTCTGGATTATTGCAATGCACTTTACGCACTTCTTACCAAAACCTCCCTAGACTGGTTGCAGTCTGCACAAAATGCTGCAGCTAGACTCCTGACAAGATCTTCAAAATGTTGTCATGTGACTCCATTTTTTATGCAACTTCATTGGCTCCTGGTTTATTATAGAGTGCATTTCAAAATCTTACTTTTGACTTGGAGCCCTGAAACCTGAACCCATGGTTATCCCAAGGTTTCTAACAGAAGATGTAACCAAGGTGCCTATAGGCCCAAAGATCTGTTTTATCTTTATGGTCGTTTTCTTTTCTGCTGCAAAGATGATTACCTCAGTTTTTTCTTCATTTAATTGAAGAAAACTCTCAGTCACCCAGCTATTAGTTAAATCCAGACATTTTAATAAATTGTGTCATTTTGAAACTTCATTTGGAAGAACGGAAACATTCAACTGGATATCTTCTACATACCAATGATAGGAAATATCCTTAAAAGATGACAAAATGGAGCAAATAAATCAAAAACATCAATGGCCCCCAAAACACAGCGCCGTGGAACACCACGGTGAACGGGAAAGGATATGGATCTATAATAAGTAGATGCAGCCAAGAAGGTTGACCTGTCAAGTATTAGGAGAACCATTTTTAAAGCAGAGCCGGAAACACCTATTTAGCAGACTTGGATGGTTGATGGTCGACACAGTATCAAAAGCTGATGTCAGATCTAACATAAGCAGCACAGAACATTTACCTGCATCACTCTCAACATCTAATTTGAGACTCCAAGAAGAGCCATTTACAAAAACCTGACAGAAAGTGGTCCAGAATGCTGCACTGATCAAGAGCCAGCCTGACCACATCCTTCCCTAAAACCTTGGCCAGAAAACGAAGCACTGAAAAGGGTCTGCAACTGCTGAAAAGAGAGGAATACAAATTAGGCTTTTTTAAATTATTTTTAAGAGTGAGTGGGTGACAGCACGCGTCAGACAAACAGAAGCTAAAGAGGCATTTCCTATGTTAAGTACACAACGACCATCGCATTGCTCTTAAACAAGCATGCTGGTAAAATGTGCAGACAGCAGCAAGATGCCTCCATGGTGCTCACAAGTTTACTCGCGGTTGTTGGATAACTGTGACTTACTTAGCGAATTGATTCAGGGGGGGAAATATGTTTATGGATATGTGGCCTTACCTCGATTCCACCTGGATTCAGCGGAGATATTTGATTGGGTGGAGATAAACCCAGCAGTATTTTAGAGCTTCAGAAAGCACGTAAAGGTAGACTTTAGCAAACGGGTCGGCTGACCGCGCAGTTAACGCTACATATCTGCGCGACTTCTTCTTCTTCTTCTTCTTCTTCTACGGTCCGGTGTCACTGCCCTGGTAGAAATATACAGCCTCTTCTGCAGCTACCGTGACTTTTCACCTGCCTCCCTTTAATAATTATCTAAAACTGTTGTCAACAAGAATCGTCTTCACTGGTAGACTGTAACCCGAAGCTCTATCGCCACCTAGCGTCCCGGAATACGAGCCTCATGCGCTTTTCTAAGGTGGCAGCCCCTGCATCTAGGCTAATTTTGTTGCTGTCACACCACGTCTTTACATCAACAAAAAAAAAAAAAAAACACGGGAAAAATGCTGGCTTTCATCCTCATGCAAATAAAAAAACGTGTTTTCTTTCATGGATGAACGGTCTAGTTCTAAAAGTAATTACCAAAGTGTCCAAAAATAACATCTTACAAAGTGGAAATCACTGCTGTTCTGCCAGTTGTCAGTCATGCTCACTCGTAACAAAGGTGCATTCAAAAGGTTTTCATTTAATATGTATCCTGAGTGGTGCTGCATAGAGGAACAGTTGGTAGCACTATTGCCCTGCAGCAAGAAGGTCCTGGGTTCGAATTCCAACTCTTTCTGCACGGATTTTCCACGACCTCCCAGGTACATGCATGGGTTCTGTCTGGGTGCTCTGGCTTCATTCCACAGTACAAACACATGTCCTGTTACGTTAACTGGTTACTCTAAATTGTCCTCAGAATGTGCACGGTTGTGTGTCCCTGTGTTGTCCTGTGACGATGTATGGCTGGCTATATCACTACCTGTTAAATAGATTAAATATGAGTTTTTTGGGTTGTATTTTTTCAGTACAGTAGAGCAGCATTACACTGAACTCTATCTTCAATATACATTTCAGTATGAATCCAAGCAGTACTGTTTTGATTCAGTGAAATTTGGATTCACTTTGATAGATCCAGACTATAGACTATACCTGGGTTTAGATCTGGATTTGACTGGGTGATTCTGACACATGATTTAATCAAAGCCATTTCACAGTAGCTCTGGCTGTATATTTTTGGTGTTTGTCCTTCTGGAAGGGGAACCTTTACCCAATTTTAAGTCTTTTGTAGTCGCTAACTGGTTTTATACCAGGAGATTTCTGTATTTAACTCCATCCATCGTCTCATCATCTCTTTCCGGCTTCCAAATTCCAACAAAAGCACCCCCACAGCATAATGCTACCACCACCATGTTTCATAGTGGAAATCATGCTTTCAGGTTGGTTTGCAGTGAGTTTTATCCTACCAGACATAACACTTTGCAAGTAGGCTAAAAAGTCCAATATTGGTCAACATATCTATTTGGCTTATTACAAACTTCTCAGAGCCTGCAAAGTTGTTCCATCCTGAGCTGTGGAAGTCTGATGGTCCTCCAGAGGTAGCATGTGCCTTTTGGCAGCTTCTCTGAGTGTTCTCCATGTCAGGGCTGTAACCTTGACCTGGAGAACAAGAGGTGGACGGAAATGTCCTGGTAGGTTTACAGTAGAGGGGAACTCTTTCCATCTTTGGAGGATAGATGGGTGGATGAATGGAGTAAAGAAAGCTGAATATAAAAAAATGCATGGCACATTGCAGATTTTTAATTAATAAGCATGTATATTTACATAAAAATATTTTCAGAGCTCAAAAAGCCAACTGGGGCAGCTTTGTTGTTGCCTTCATAGATTCCCTTGGAAACATGAAAAACTGGAATCTGACCTATTTTTTTAGGCTTTAGTAGGAATGGCCCTGGTTCTTGAAATCTTGTAGGTGCTGAGCTTGCAGTGACAGTGTCTGCAGCTAAACTCCTTTTTGTTTGTGTGCAGGTCGGGTCATGGAGTCTGAAAGGAACATTTCTGTTTCCTTTGCAGAGGGCCTCTTTCTGCAAAAAAATGCTTTAATATACTTGACAAGACATAGATCCTTTCCATCTGGTTGGTTTGCTTGATTTAACACTGTATAGCATAAAGTCAATATTGCATCTGAGCATTTTGCCTCTTTAATGGGGACAATTGTTTTAGATTAATAAATTTTTTTGTGGAGAGTTTCAAATACCTGGGTGTTCACGTCAACAATAAACTGGACTGGACTCATAACACAGACGCTCTGTATAAGAAGGGCCAGAGCCGCCTCCACCTCCTCAGGAGGCTGAGGTCTTTTGGTGTGAGCAGGCCCCTGCTTAAGACTTTTTATGACTCTGTTGTGGCCTCAGCCCTCCTCTACGCTGTCGTCTGCTGGGCCCCTGGCTGCGCAGAGAGGGACAGAAAGAGGCTGAATAAGCTGGTGAGGAAGGCCACTTCTGTCCTGGGCTGCTCTCTGGACTCTGTGGAGGAAGTGGCGGAGAAGAGGGTGTTGTCCAAGTTCACATCCATCATGGACAACACCTTCCACCCCCTGCACCAGACTGTAGAGGAGCTGAGCAGCTCCTTTAGTGACAGACTTAGACATCCTGTCTGTAAAAAGGAGCGTTACCGCAGGTCATTCATCCCTGCTGCTATCAGACTTTACAATGCTGCACAATAACTGTAACCATAACTGTAACTATAACTGTAATAACTAATGTGCAATTCTATTTAATACACTGTGCAATAATCCTGAAAGAAGTGACTTCTGCTGCTATTGCCACCTGAATATATGTCAATACATATGTATATAAGTCACCGTGAAGGTACATAAGACATCCTCTGCCTTATTTCTATTTTGTATTTTTATTCTTATTTTTCTTATCTACTTCTTTTTTGATCCACTGTATAAACGAGGACACACTGCATATAACTGATGCACCTTGTCCTACTTTTGGCACCTTCTTCTGATTATTGACTACTGAGCCGATGTGACAAGTGAATTTCTCCAATGTGAGATCAATAAAGCCTATCTTATCTTATCTTATCTTATCTTATCTTATCTTATCTTATCTTATCTTATCTTATCTTAGCTTATCTTATCTTATCTTATCTTATCTTATTTTCTGGGCAACTTGAGTTGGAATGCAGGGATTGAGATAATTTGGCGCCACCTTGTGGTGTCGGAATATATCATGCGGTACATACAGACTCGATATTAGGACTCCCAATTAAATATGCAGTTCTTATAAAGAAATGTTAACATATTGAAGTCTAATCTCATTTATTGATTATTTCCAGAAAACAAAATGTGCTGAAATAACTGCGATCTGTTTTTTGACTGAGGAAACAGTTAGGACACCTTACCCCCTAATTCTTACTCCAAAATTACTCCACTTTGTCTAAAAAACTTAATTGACAAATTTCTTGCAGCAATCCAGCAGTTAGTAAGATTGAACAATAAGACTGAACGACCTTGCTGGGAATATCTGTATGTTTTGGGTGATTGTTATGTTTCAAGGTCCAGTTCAGCTTCATCATTGCCTTGTCTGCCTAAAGACACATTGTCAGACGTCCTGGTCTTTCTCCGTGATCTCTATCACAAACTTCAGTCTGGTCCTATGTTTTTCTTACAGACACATGAAAATTAAACCTGGGTTAAACTCTCAGTCTCTTACTGATTTTAGAGCCAAAAACTGTTTGATCAACAGTGAGAACCCGCTTTAGGTCCTATGACGACATTTTAGAGTTTATGGAGACTTCTTTTAGCATCTTGCATCCTGCTTTCAGCGTGAACTTTCTTGGACAGCCAGATCTAGATCTACATTCCTAAAATCTTCTTTCTGAATGCCTCGGACAGCTTTTTCAATCTTACCATGCTCCAGTTACTTTAAAAGCCGGGTTGGCACCAATCTAAACCTCTGAGGCATAGACAGGGAGTACCCCCTTTAAAGATGCGGAGTAACAAATGTTGTCATCAGGAGCCCCTGATGGGATCCATCACTATGTAATTTTAATGATTTTTAACTAGGAACAAATGTGGGGGTGTCCTAATTTGTTCCTCACCAGAAATAATATTTTTAAAAACGACATTTTTCAGTGTATTTATTTTACAGTTGTTTTTTAGTTTGATTTTTTTCCCCAATATGATCAAAATATATATCAAAAATCCATATGTCCAAAGATATTTGCAAAACACAGGCTTTCAGAGTTTACTAATTTGATCACATGACCGTCTTCTGATGATCAAAGCTGCCGTTAATAAGGCTAAACTACTGGACCTGTTATAGCAACAGCTGATGCAACTCCTGGGGTTTCTTTTGATTTGTAATCACAGGAAGATGATTAAGGAACTCTGGCCAATTTCTATTTTTTTGTAAACAAAATAAATAAATAAAAAGCTAATTCTAGGTACACATGAAATTCACATAAAACTTTGATCCCTACAGTCGTACCTTGGTGGTAAATAAATGAGTCGTGATGAACACCAATGCAAGCTGTGTTTCTTGGACCCCAGTCCAAGAAACTAAACTTAGTCAAGTGCAGAAAACCACTTCTGCGGCTCTCTGCCTCAAATATAGCGTGACAATGATGGTAGTGGATCGCACTATACCGTGAATATTCCCATATGTTGCACCTTTAACATTCAGAAGTAATATCCCTTTAAAATCACTTTGATTTAGGCAGCAAACAAGGTATGTTGTTGGGCTGAGCAGTGCACCCTGCAGTAAATGCGCCATTTGGTGCCAGTTCCTGCAGCACAAAGTGAGTTATTCTGCTGTGACGCCTGTAATTCTCCTCAATGCTTCTCAGGACTTGGAGAGCAATGTACTAAACATGTTAAAGGCTCATTAAATTTAAGAGAGAAAAAGCAGAATTTCATAAATAAAGCAGTGGCGATAAACACCAAGATTAAACGTGATGGTAGTGTTAACCTGGTGTATTTCTTTTTCAGCCTGGTATTATAATGAGTAGCGCTTGGAAGCTCCAAAACTAATGAGGGGAATCATAGCCCTTCTTGTTCTGCTAAGCTGCGGTA
The DNA here is from genome assembly GCA_037039145.1 of Fundulus diaphanus. Lineage (NCBI taxonomy): Eukaryota > Metazoa > Chordata > Actinopteri > Cyprinodontiformes > Fundulidae > Fundulus > Fundulus diaphanus. The sequence continues at coordinate 26,371,341 of CM073134.1, forward strand.
AACACAATTACAGTCTGAACAGGCACCAGTACTAATCCTGAAGGTTTTCAGCCACTAAGCAGCCTTTTAAATAATATTATGTAAACTTGGCAGGAAATCCAGCTGGGGCTGTTCGCTTGTTTTAGAATCCGTTTGGAAAGAGGTACAGTTGGGTTCTGACCTGTTTGATCAAAACAGATAATTAAAATAAAAACAATCCAAAATGTTGTTTTTTTTTATTCACACATTTGGCTATATCATTACCCAGGTGACTAAAATAGATTTTAATATAATGTCTCTGTAATGAGTATATATTCTTAAAAGCAATATTTAAAAGCAATGATATTCATATAGGTAATTAAGACATTATGTGTTGTCAAACTTGGTAAAGATTTTAAAAAATTTACTGTGGCAAAATTTTAAATTTAAGTTGAATAAATGCATATTTATGGCTCTATTTATTGTCTATACAGGCTCATACCTGTGGGGGGAGGAGGTTGATGCCCATCTCCAGCAGTCTTTAAGTGCCGTTCTTCCTGACTCTGTAAGGATGAAGGAAACACAGAGTGACGACATCCTGGAGCCGTAGACCATAACTGGTGCGTTTAGTTGACATGTAAGAGGACAAATACAGAGGAAATAAACCAAACTCAACAAATTAAAGAATACACTTGTATCATTCACAAGCATCGATAGTAGATAGTGCCTAATTCCAAATGAGATTAGATGACCCTAAAACACATGTCTTACCTCCAGATCTTTAACAGTGAGCCTGTTTTTTTAATCTCCTAGACCATTTTGTTCAGATCGTGAGGTCGTAAAACAAATTTGAGTCTTCATGTGGCTAAATGAAATAGGCCTTTTTGTCATGCCATATTTATACTCCAGGAAAATAAAACGTTATGGATGATTATTTAGAAGTCCCTAGAAACTGCAATTTACATGAAATTGCATGTCCCACTGGTGGTTTTATCAAAAACAATTATTTCTTAACAGGGATTCCCCGACCCCCCCCCCCCCCCCCCTTTCCCGTTTAAATATATTTCCTTAAATTTAAAACAGGTGATTTTTCTAAGAAGAATCCGGTGTGAGAATATATTGCTGCTGGTATACAAGATTTGTTTATTATAAAGCTTTTCTTTGTGTATTTACCAAGGTTGTATAGAAAGATAGTTGTGTGTTTTAGGATCATTTGTCACAAAAGTTCATGACAAATGACCCTAAATTAATTTCAACAAGCTTTAAGTTTCCTAACTTAAAGTAAAAAAATAATAATAATGATAGTTCTGCACTAATGAAAATCCTAGAACACTTTAAATAGGAGCAAAAAACATAAATTTCCAATTAAGTTTTTTCAGTGTTCGTAACAAAATAATGACCAATATTTTCAAAATGTATAGTTCTTGGTCTTTAACTCTCTGCCAACAGAAGCATAAATATAAAAATATTTATTCTCTTTTTAAGAAATGTGTAAGAAATGTAGCAGACAAACTGAACCACTTTTGCAACTACTAATAGAAGTTTGTAATTCAAAAGAATCAAGTTCCTAAATAACAAAGTTGCAAAATCTCATCGAATGTGCCCAAATGAGACCATCCTACAGACAGGCAGTGCAATCATTTTCAGCCTGTAGGAGGAACATACGACATTAGAACAATCTAAACAAAAGCACTTAAAACAACGTTTTAATGTCACAGTCAGAGTGGAAATGTGAACTGCAGATTGTTCAACCAGTGAGCTTCTGCCTACAGTCTGGCTGAGCTCCCACGCTCTCATTATTGTGTGCAGCTTCAGGTCTCTGGATGCTCCTCTTTTATCACTCCTCCGAAGCATCAGCGTGCCTTTTCTCTTAATGGGTAAGAAAGTCAAACAAAAGTAAAACATAATTTTCATATAAAAGTACAACACATTGATGCATTTATAATCGATGATAACCTCCTGACGCCCCCCCCCCCCAAAAAAAAACATTTGAGATAGCAGACTATAAGCAATCCTTCAGCGTGGTCATTAATAACTGAATGGGGAGCCCAGAAGTGACGTACAAACTGCACCAAGGAGAGTCGTTAATAGATGGATCTGTGAACCAGTGTCAATTCAATTCAATTTTATTTATATAGCGCCAAATCATGAAACATGTCATCTCAAGGCACTTTACAAAATCAAGTTCAATCATATTATACAGATTGGGTCAGATTATACAGATTGGTCAAAATGTCCTATATAAGGAAACCAGTTGATTGCATCAAAGTCTTGACAAGCAGCATTCACTCCTGGGGAACCGTAGAGCCACAGGGAGAGTCGTCTGCATTGTACATGGCTTTGCTGCAATCCCTCATACTGAGCAAGCATGAAGCGACAGTGGGAAGAAAAACCACCCATTAACGGGGAAAAAAAACCTCCGGCAGAACCGGGCTCAGTATGAACGGTCATCTGCCTCGACCGACTGGGGTTACAGAAGACAGAGCAGAGACACAACAAGAGAGACAAAAAAGCACAGAAGCACACATTGATCTAGTAATCTGTTCTACATTAGATGGTAGTAACGGGTGAGCCGTCTTCTCTGGATGATGTCAAAGTTAACAGAACGCCAGACCAGGTGTACCTACTATGAAGAAAAAGAGAGAGAGAACAAAAAGTTAAAAGCTGAAATGACGACAGTCATTTCAATGTAATACAATGCAAAACTGGAGAACCGTAGAATGAAGAACAGTAGAAATCAGTAGAGTGAGAAAATTAGACCCTGATGTCCTCCAGTAGCCTAAGCCTATAGCAGCATAACTATAGAGGTAGCTCAGGGTAACATGAGCCACTCTAACTATAAGCTTTGTCAAAAAGGAATGTTTTAAGATTAGTCTTAAAAATAGATAGGGTGTCTGCCTCACGGACCAAAACTGGGAGTTGGTTCCACAGGAGAGGAGCCTGATAGCTAAAGGATCTGCCTCCCATTCTACTTTTAGAGACTCTAGGAACCACCAGCAGACCTGCAGTCTGAGAGCGAAGTGCTCTGTTAGGAACATACGGAGTAATCAGAGCTCTGATATATGATGGAGCTTGATTATTAAGGGCTTTATACGTTAGAAGAAGAAGAAGAACTGTGCACCAGTCTTGTTTTTTTGCAGCTTCTACCAGGTGATCTTCCAATATTGACCTGTATTAATTTACAACCATCTTCCTATCAAATTTGACCAGCCTTCCTGTGCTGATGAAAAGCATCCCCATACAATGATGTTGCTATTACTATGTATGATACTGCTATTACTATGTGTTTAATAGTAATAGCAGCATGAACACATCACCACAACTTTGTGCGGTTTATAACAAAAACCTTTAAATACATTGATAAGTTCCCTTGCACAAGAGCCAGTTTTAAGTTGAATATTTAGACTCTTTGTTAGGAGCAGTTCTTGAAAAACACATGATTTGTTCTCCTCTCTTTAAATGGATCTACAAAAAATTCCATAGATAATTATGTCCGTTTGACATGATCTTAATTGCTTAAGTCTTCATGATGAGCCATTAACATAATATTTCTCTGTACAAAATATTTGCCCTGTTGAATTTAGTCTTATATTTCTTCTTAGGAAAAAGCTTTCACAGCCTTTTGCTTAAAAGCACCTTTCCTTTTTGTCTAGGTTGTTAAACAGGAATATTGCACCAAAACTCATTTTTAGACGATTTTAATTTAATTTTTTTTACTTTGAAGCAGTTCTTCACAACACATTTCTTCGTGTGAATAGAGGGCTTTAAGTTACCAGCTCACCAGTGTGCATGAATAATTTGTCGGATGCGTTGTATACTTGATGCCACCCACGCTGAGAGCGGAGCACAGGCAGACACTCGTGGGCTGAAGTGTTCAGCAAAGCTGCTGTGTCTGACTGCCTCATCCACAGTCATCACAAAAACTGCCTCTGATTTGTGCTTGAGGATGGCTTTCGCCGATAACATTGTGGATATCTGGACACATTACCTGGGACAGAACTCTCTCCTGCAGCCTCTGTGGGACAACCTGAGGCTAAACTACAGGGACTATGTGAGATCTCCACTCTTTCCCGTTGTGCTGACTGTGTCTTCGTATTTCATCTTCTGCATCCCTTTTCTTGTTTGTGACATCATGGGGGATAGGTGGCCGTGGGTCCAGCGGTTCAAGATACAGCCGAGCCAACGGCCGACAGCCTCCACATTGCTGCATTGCGCCGGTGTCACCTTGTATAACCATCTGTTTCTTGTGCTCCCTGCATCAGTGGCTCAGTGGCTATGGAGACCACCGGCGGACCTCCCAGACCAGGCTCCCAACCTGCAAGAGCTGACTGTCGGGGTGATAGGCAACCTCCTTCTCTTCGACTTCCAGTACTTTATTTGGCACCTGCTCCATCACAGGATCCGCTGGCTGTATGTCACCTTCCATGCCATTCACCACAAATACTCATCTCCCTTTGCTCTTGCCACCCAGTGTCTGGGTGGCTGGGAGCTGATCACTGTGGGTTTTTGGACCACTCTAAATCCCGTCATCCTGAAATCTCATCTACTCACCACGTGGTCTTTCATGGTGGTGCACGTGTATGTTTCGGTGGAGGATCACTGTGGCTATGATTTCCCCTGGTCCACGTCCCGTCTGATACCGTTTGGCATCTACGGAGGACCCAGCAAGCACGACGTACACCATCAGAAACCCAGTACAAATTTTGCCCCTCACTTCAGTCACTGGGACAAAATATTTGGCACACACGCCGACTTCAGCTTCTGCAATGCTATAAAATAGGGCGCCTTGGAAAGCAGTTTGACAATGGGCTTGTGCTGTAGTGTGACTGTGCATGACATTTTTCTTATAAAAACCCATAAACAGATGCATGTAGTTCTAAAAATCATGCAAGAATTTAGTGATTTGCTTCAATGAAAATGCATTTAATCTTTTCTTGAATGTGTTTCCATTTACAGTAAATATGCTTACGTAACAAAGTCCAATAAATGCATATGTCATCCAGTATATGTGGTTTAAATTAATCACGAGTCTCAAATTTGTCTACACACATTTGGGCTCATTGTCATATTGTGTAAGGTTGGGGAAGAACCAAAGTACAGACAGAGATATGGAATGAGCCTAGTGATGGTTTTTTTTTAAATAATAAAATAGAAAAACTCACAAGAGTTTGAAAAGGAGAACTGCGCGCAGAACACAGGCTGTACAACAGGCACTACAGCTGGCTGTCCAATGGAGCAACAGAGAAACAGACAGACAACAGGTTGTAACCGGAGGATCCAGCAAAAAAGTAAACAATGAAAACAGTGAGAGCTCAAATCCCGAGGGAAGAGTGGAGAATAACATTAGATGACATTGGATGCAGGTGAGTTAATCGGGATAATGCGGAGCAGTTGAGGACAGATCGAAACAGGGAAACTGAGGAAAGGAGACTAACAGAGGGAGCTGGACTATGATCTAAATTAACTATGAAATAAGGGGGAAAGGACTAATATGACCAAAATGAATAAATTAGAATACACAGTGAATAGAAAACAAGAAACACAAAGGGATTAACCTATATGGCAATACCTAGATGCGATAATGAATACACAGGAATGAACAGTTTACGGCAAGATCTTAGAACTTAATAAACAACATAGAAAAAGAAAAACAGACACAAAAGAAAGCTAAAAACCCAAACACCTAAAGATTGCAACATTAATTTACTTTTGTAAGATTTGACAATTACTTAACTACCCTGAATACTGCATACCAACAATGTAACCGATTATATTTATTAGATTTAACAGCATAGTCATATTGTTTAACTCTGAACTGACTATTGATAAATTAAAATTTCTACTTTTAACCTAATTTAAATAGTTTTGAGGTCTTACAGTACAATGTCTTCCAAAAGTATTGATAGACCTGGAGGTTTTTCACCTTTTATAAGGTTACAAAAACAAAATATATGTATTTTATTTTAATAATTTAAATACTATATAATAGACTGACACATAGTAGTACATAATTGTGAACTGGAAGGGAAATAAAATATGCCTTTTATAAAAAATCTGAAAAAAGGTGTTCAACTTTGCTCAATCAAAATTTTGTGTAACCACTTTTTGGCTGTAAATGCATAAGTATGTCTCTACCAGCATTGCACATCTGGACACTGAATTATTGCCCATTCATCTCTTCAAAATAGTACAAGTTCAGTCAGCTCAAATTGAAACTATTGCTAAACAGTGATTTTCAAGTCTTGTCACAAATTCTCCACTGGATTCATCTCTGAACTTTGACTGGGCCATTCTAGAATAGTATGCTTTGATCTAATTGTTTCGTTGAGGCTCTGTTTGTTTGCTTAGAGGGAGTTGTTGTCATGCAAGAAGGTGAGCCTGCCTAAAGCCTTTTGCAGCCTCTAACAGGTGTTCTTCCAGGATTTCCATCCATCTTCTCACCAACTTTAACCAGCTTGCCTGACCAAGCTGAAGAAAAACGTCACAATGTCATAATGCTGCTTCAACCAGGTTTCATAGTTAAGATGATGTGTTCAGAATAAAGTGCAGTGTTTGTCTTCTGCTGCACATGTAGGCGGAAAAGATCAATTCTGGTCTTATCTGACTTTGTGGAGAACATTACTGAATCTTATCATGTTGACAGATGCTCCTGCCTCAACTGCCAATCTCTGCAGCTCATCCACAGTCACTACGTGTGTCTTGGCTGCTTCTTTGATCAATGTCTTCATTATATAACCTGTCAGTTTAGGACAGCCATGACATGGTGTTTGCAGTCCCTCTTAATGCTGTGTAGTCATTAACGTTCTTCAAAAAAAAAACTGTTTTACAGAATAGCTGTATTTATAACAAGAATAAATTTCACTTTAACTTTAACTTTATTTACAAATAGGTGACCTTTGGTTGTACTGAATTTTATCTGGGGAAGTTAGAGTAAAAGGGGCTGAAAACAAATTCGTACTTTTTACTTGTGAAGTATCAGGTTTTTATTTATAAAATATTTTTCACAAATTTTTACTTGGTGCATTGGAAGAAAAAGAACAATATACAGTTGGCCACTAGATGTCAGCAAAAATCCCCCTTTTTAATGTCCACGCAACGTTTGCAGTATTTTGCACAAATCTACAATAAAATCTGTTTTGTGTCAAATTGTTTCTATAGTTCTATGATTTGGTATTTCTAAGATAATTCGGGGTGGTTAGGTTGTTTTTTTTATTTAGTGGTCGTTGTTGTTATTCCGGGTTTGCTGGTCGCGTATGGAGGTAAAACAGTGGCGTTGCGCCCCCTGCCGGCCGCCGTGTGTGGAGCACTGAGTTTGGGATAGAGAGCTGGCTGGTGGTGGAGTCGGTCGGGCAGCAACAGTAGCAGCAGCAGCGACATGTCTGAGTAGGAAGCCTTCGTCGTTTGGCCTCAGGAGCAGCGTTCAATCTCCGCGTTAATGATGGGACAGTGTGGAATTACGTCCTCCAAGACGGTCCTGGTCTTTCTCAACCTGATATTTTGGGTAGGTTTGGCAGGTTTTACGATTGTTGTGGTACGTGCGTCACACGGCAGCGCGCCCTCCCCCATTAGCTAGCTGGTCGGAGTCAGCTGCTAAACTGGCCTCAACGTGTCACATAGTTGTTTTCCACCAAGGATTGACGGGGAGAAAAGGGGACAGCGGGAAATTAATTCACTTAGAAGCTACTGGATATTCCGCTGTGTGTTTTCCGCTTATGTCTGTTTTATTTAGCAGTCGAGTTTTAGCGTTAAAGGAGCTTTTGTTTGCAGCTGAAGTATGACTTTTCGTCCCCCTGGGGGGTCTTGTGTAGATTAGAGCAGACCAGGGAATGATGAAGCAAAACCGGCTGCTAGTGGCCTGCTCCCAGGGCGGGAGGGTCGGGTCAGCTCCAAAGTAAAGCAGTAAAACGCTGATCTATAATGGAGGGTGCAGGTTGGGTTTTAAATGAAGGTGGCTGTAGTTTATTTATAGTTTATCAAGTCGTGCATCCCTGCGCAATAATACACATAAGTAACAGAAAACACCTGAAGCTGACAAGTCGATATGATCCAGTTGTTTTTAATACAGTGAACTACGCTCACTGTGCATATAGATTAAAATAAACATAGGGGTGATCGCAGCACTACTTTTCTTAATGTAATATTTTGTGGAATGTATGAGGATGATAATACAAGTGACAGTTTAAAAGTATGTGGAAATTCAGCTTGTGGTTATTTTGGCTATAAATATATCACTCCATCTTGTCAGAACCTGGCGAAAAGCACAATATTGCTCCTAAAAATAAAAAAAGTAAGGTCTCCAAAAAGGCTACTTCACTGCAATGGTGCCATTAAGTGGTGCATCCGCACCGATAAACAGTATAGATTGATTACAATCAGGTATGTTTTAAAACAAACACAGCTTTATTGATGGTCTTACCTCAACAAAAGTGAAACAACATTGTTCAGACAGCAAAACCAGCTAAATAAACTTGAACGTGACGTATTTCTGCGTCGGTGAGTGGCAGAAATACGTCAGGAAGCAAAACTGTCGTTGCTGTCGAGACAACCTTTCTATTGGAAACATTGAAAGAGCTCAAAATTGCTATTTATCCAATAACGTCTCAACAGTAATTAGAACCTGGTGCAAGTCCAGCCTGGGCGCTTGGAAGACAATCAAACTCGTATAATACTGCTTTGTTGGCTATTTCTTTGTTGTTCTGCAAAGCCAGAAGTTATTATTCTGTGTTTTTAAGGGAAATTTGCATGTCAGAGTGATTCTGTTCTGAACAAAGCCAGGTGCATATACATGCACATTATGATTGGATTAATCGATTGTGTGCCCATATAAACGGTGCGATCCGATTATTTAATCCAAATACATTTATTCAGAATACAATTTATTCCAATCAGGAAATTTTGTGCATGTAAACATAGCTAGTGTTTCCAAAAACCCAAGTGAAATATCTTCGAAGCTTTTTACAAGGTGGTTATTTTGCTTCGCTGACACTAATAAACGTAACGCAACGTTTTCTTTTCACTCGCAGGCCGCTGCTGGCATCCTTTGTTATGTTGGAGCCTATGTCTTCATCACTTACGATGACTACGATCACTTCTTCGAGGACGTTTACACTCTGATCCCTGCAGTGATCATCATAGCTGTCGGTGCCCTGCTTTTCCTCGTTGGACTTATCGGATGCTGCGCCACAGTGAGAGAGAGCCACTGTGGACTTACGACGGTGGGTAAACCAGCTCGGCTTTCAAGAACCTCAAAGATTACGTCGCATTAATGTCCCATCCTTTATTTAACTTAAAGGGATTGTCTCATTCGTTCTGTTTGTATGCACATAGAGCCGCAGGAGGTGAATAATACATTTGGAAAAAGTAACTTGAACAGGCAAACGTATCTATCCGCATTTGTTTAATCTTGAAATCCAATCCGCAGTTTGTCGTCATTCTCCTGCTGGTTTTCATGACGGAAGTGGCTGTGGTGGTTCTCGGATATGTTTACAGAGCAAAGGTGAGAAGCCTAGATGTATTTTTTTAAATTGTGACACAGCTGACCTTTCTGATAACAAAGTTCTTCACCCCTGAAATACAAAAAAAAAAAAAAAAAAACACGTCAAAGGCTTCCAAATCTTTAATTACTCCGCCCGCAACGGTCGACTGGAAAACCGCAGTTATTGGATTGTGCACCGTCATCTGTGTGGCTTGGCATCATAAAATGTACCGGTCTGGCAAGCTCCTGCCACAATTGTGTTTTAGCATTTTCATGTGGACAAAGGTGGAGAAATGTCTGTCTGTGTGTACTTAGCCCTAAACAATCCTCCTCCTCCTGCAGTCCGCTCATGTTTGCTGTCATGAGGATAAATGTTCTCTATAGAGACGACAGAGCAGTCATGTTTACCCTTCCTGACTGTTTCCAGGTAGAAGATGAAGTCAACAGTTCTATCAAGAAGGTGTACGACGAGTACAACGGCACGAACAGCAACGCCCAGAGCCGGGCAATCGACTACGTTCAGAGACAGGTAGAGAAGAAAGTCCTTTGTTTCCCGCCCACCTTGTGTTGTTTCAGCTGGGCGTCTGTTCCCAACCGTCGTTACTGACTTATGTAGTTTTCATTTTTAGCTTCAGTGCTGTGGCATTCACAATTTCTCCGACTGGAAGCAGACGCACTGGTATGAAGAGTCAAAAAACAACAGCGTTCCCATCAGTTGCTGCAGAACCGCAGGCTGCACAGGGTCTCTTATCCATCCTGATGATCTCTACCAAGAAGTAAAAAAAGGCTTGAATTTGTCTTTTTGCTTTTAAAACAATGAAACATGGTTTGATATGGTTGAACATAACTCGCGTGCGTTTGTAGGGTTGTGAGGCTCTGGTCGTGAAGAAGTTGCAGGAGATCATGATGTATGTCATCTGGACTGCGCTGACGTTTGCTGCCATCCAGGTATCTCATTCAACATTTTTCTACCATTTCTGTTGTTGTTTTTTTAATACAGGAGCCAAATTTCTCCAAATTTACCATAAAACTATAACATATTTATGTAATTATTATTTAAATGAAGAGCCGCTGTATGCATCTGGTCAAAGTTCCCAGTTCCCGAGGGCCATCTGGAAATCTGTCTAAAAATTAGGGCACCCTATAAAAGCCTGTATGTTTTGCAGGAAAAAAAATGGACATGGTTCAACTTATGGAATCAAAAACAAACCAAAGAAAAGAGCTTATAAAACACAACTTGAAAAAAATGCTATATCTGGGGAGGAATGATTTAGGACGCCCTTCGCGTTTATTCCCACTTAAACATGGCTGCAATTCAGTTTGGTGTTTTCCTGACTGTTTAAGTTGGACTAGACACCATGACAAGATACAGAGGACCATCTGAGGCCTGGAGAAAGAAGATTGTTGCAGGTTATGAATCCAGCGGAGGATATAAAGGGGTCTCTAAAGAATTTGAAGTCAGCCTTCTTGGAAAATAGTCAAAAGTGATTGACATAGAAAATAATGACCAATGTGCCCAGATCTGCCTGTCAGAGCAAGTTAACCCTAAAAGCAGATTTCTCTTCCTCGTCTCCTTTCTTTGTTAGGCTCTTTTACAGAAAGGACGAATAACCTTGTCCGTCCTTCATTCTGTACTTCCTTTTCTCCTTCCTGTGGTCCTACCTGCCTTATTTTACTCCCTCCTTCCTTCCTTGTGTCCTACTTCCCTTCCTTTAGTCCACTCCTCCCTGTCTACGATAGCGTAACTTTGTGTTTGATGTTACAAAATGACTGTAAACGACCGATAAATCTGGAGAGTTAGCCTGGAACCTTAAGGAATGTCTTGAGATGGAAAATGTGCAGAAACCGTGACTAGGTAGAGAGCATTTGAAAGCTAAAAGGTTTGTTCGTCTGTCCAGATGTTGGGAATGCTGTGTGCCTGTGTCGTGCTGTGTCGCCGGAGCCGAGATCCCGTCTACGAGCTTCTCATCAGCGGGGGTACCCAAGCGTAAAAACTGAAAACACTTTTCTCGTTGTAAGGATTCTTCTGAATTTGTATCATTGGTGAAAGGCTAAAAAAAAAAATCTGTTATCATACTTCTCTTTATACACTAAATACAGTAAACGTATATGCTTAACTTCTTTTTTCCAAAAAGCTTTTGGCCAAGTTTGTCGAAGGCCTCTGGAAATTACACACACACACACACACACACACACACACACAAAAAAAACTGCTTTGAGATGGGCATGAGGTTTCTGATTATTCGAACCAGATTTAAAGAAAGAGTTTAATATGAACAGGGTCATTTCCTTATTGTAGCTGAGATAACATATATGGACCGTGCATTATTTTTAATTTTTTTATCTTGCGAGTACTTGAATGAAAGAGGGAAATTTCTACTTTGCTACTACTTCTCAAGTATGACTACTGCTCTGTTTTACCTTTCACCAGTAAAAGAAATGGACATCACTGCTCCCAGTTGAACAGCATGGGTTTGTGTGTATAATGTTAAATAAACTGGCTTTAACTTTGAATTTTAAGAAATAAATGTTTAGTATTTGACCTCCTTGAGGTATTAGTTGGTTTTGAACTTGATCGATTTATTTTCCTCTCATAGCTGTTTATTTTTGTCCCATCTACTCTCCTACAATGTGGTTTGTTCATATGTAGCAATGATGAGATTTGAGAATGTATATAAAATGTGTTTAAGTAAAAGTTTCAAACAAAAGACACCTGTTTCTGGTTTATTTAGACATCTGTATAACAATTTGCATTTTCTTTTTTTTTCTTCTACCCAGATTTTGGTGTCCCCCTGTTGTATTGGTTTATTATATTTTCAGGTTGTCCCCAAACTAGTCATAAGGTGCCCAGTTTAACATGCGGTTATGTAACAAAGAAAGTGCACCCTCTTTAAAGTCACGGGTTTCTTCAGAACATCTGGTCTTTGCTGTTATTTTGAAAAATCTAATCATGAGTGTAGAAAAACACACCACAGATTGTACCATTTAGTTATGCATTAAAAACAAATGAAACCAAAATGGAAAAAGCTGGGTGCGGTAAAATTGAGCTGCTGCTTCAGTGGGATTTAATTGGGAAAGTAGAAGGCACCTGACACTAGTCAAACATAATTGATCATCCTACTAAGAAGAGTTCTGGTTGTTTGTCCATCTGGTGCATAAAGGTGTGCATTAATCCAAAGCTAGGACAGAAACCACAAGAAAGTTTGTGGGAATGACAAAGAGGCCATTTCCAAGCAATTTGAGATCTAATATTCTGCAGTCCACATATTATTTTTTTGTTTCTCTGGCAGTTCTGTGGTCCGGCTCCTCTTGACCCGACCACAGCATTTCGTACTGTGGTTAATTGGATGCTGTGGTCCAGTTTACAGCGATAGACCACTGTTCCCACTTTCCATGGTGTGAATCCTACCAAACTGTTGAAAGCGTCTCGTTTCAGATAAATTATTCTCAGCAGCTGCTCCCATCACTTTTGGTGTGCCCCAAAAGTTTCATCTTTGGTCCCTTACTGTTTTTTTACTATTTGAGTTGACTTAGAAGAAAAAAAATAAACCGTGTACGTTGTCACTGTGATGCAAATGCTGTGGAGATCTACCTGCCTCTAAAACCAAATGGCAAAGAATTGGGCTGAGCCTTTATTTGACTGCTTGATTAAATTCAAACCCTGAATGAGCAGTTACTTTTTAAGCCTTAATGGTTGGGAAAACAGGGCTATTTGGTTCAGGCATTAGAACCTTGACTGTCTCTTCTTTTCTAGGCATCATTTCCACCTTTCTCTGCTGATGTTTCAAAAATGATGGTGTGAGTTGTGATGATACTTTTAAATTTGACATGCAGGTGACCTATGAACTCTGAAAATCCAGTTTATACCAAGTCTGACTCCTTGCTAAGGTTAAATGTCTCTCTGATATCTGTAGAGACTAATGACTTCACTGCTGAATTACTGCAATTCCTTACGCTGGAGTCGATCCTTCAATATTAATCTGCAGTTGGCACATACCAGCTATATGTACATCTCAAATTCTTATAATAGCTTTTATTTACATAGATGCAAATGCACTGGACACACCACACTGTAAATTGTCTTCAAAAGATCTGTTAACGAACTACAGAAAGTGAAGAAAAGGGAATGTTAAACGCAAACATTTACTGTATCAACTTTAAAATACTCAAGACTCAGCTTTAATGTGAATCGCTGAACAAATTTTTATTAATACTAATATTTCTGGACTACAATCCACAACTCCGCTTCTATTCTTGGTTCTGCTTCAGAAACATAATCTTTGATGTCCTCCTAGATGTTTTCTTATAGAATAAGGTCCTGGGATTGGGTCACTTCACTGCATTACCTGTTCATCATAAGGCACCATGGAGCGCTTCAGCTTCTGATTTATTTAAACTGATCCAAGATCTTTGGTATGCAATAAATAGGCCAGCTACCGTTTTATTAGAGACATTCACATAGAATTATGCCAGAGATATACTGGCTTGAATTCAGAATCTGGGGGGAGTCATCTGACAAAGTGTTCAGATCCCAAAAGAACAATTTGCCTTTCATCGGCTCAGCAAATGTTACACAATTCTTCTTTAGGTCAGTCAAACTATAACCAAATCTTTGGAGGGAGGTGCTCAAGCAAAAAAAAAAAAAAACAGGCACCCATTGACTAAATTATTTATAAAAGAGAAACAAAAAAACTGGAATATACTTATATATTTATTTTTGTTAACGATCAATACACGTCTAATCAATAGGGTAACTTAAAATATCACATTCAATAAAAAAAGAATAACATGGAAAAACAGAACAAGGCCATATTGTGCATCCCTTTTAATAACCAAACATATAATCAAAAAATGTTGTAACTTCAAACTTACCAATCTTCTGCTCTGAATAAATGAAATTAAAATAAAGCATCCGATGTACTCTATGAAGTACAGCTTTTTTACAAAGGAGCAGAATTGTTCAGCTAACATTACTAATATCAATATGCCTAACCAGACTGACATGTTGCTCAACTTAAAACTTAGCTTTCATTTCAAATCGGAAACCCACTTTGGGTAGGTCGTGTTAACAATGGGCCTTGCTCCTGGCGGCTGCTTTGCGGTGCCCGGGCCCCCGTGGCTCTGTCAGGCCCCTGCCGGGGGGCGGGGCACGCCTGGGCCTCGGATATCTGGGCCCATGGCTGGATCCGCTCCAGCGTAGCTAGCTGCCGGCTGAGCCTACGGGCTCGTCCGCGCAGCTCCCAGGGGCTTTGGCGTTGTGGCTCATCGGAGGTTTCTTAAAGCCCATCTCTGCCCTTCGCTGGGATGGGGGAGGCAGCTACCCCTATGTTGGCCCCTCTTGGGCACCTTTGCTCTGTGGATCCTTTCGGGCATCTGGGGTTCTGGTTCCCCTGGCGCCTGCCTAGGTGCTCTCGGGGGCAGGTCTTTGGCTCCTCACAACCTCTATTGAGCATTTTTCTTATGGAAAATCCTTACATACACAAGTGCACTCTCACAAGTGCTTGGATTCAGGTACTTACAGATTCACTTCTGTACAGAAAACCCTTATTACCTTTAGCGGTCACATGATACATGTACTAAATAATACTGTATATTCTTCAGTGATGGTATCAAGGTGTTGTTTGTTTGTACCTGTAATACTTTATCGGTTGGTTTTGCTGTTATTTTTATATCTCTTTGCAGGTGAAGAAGCCGACTCAGAGGGTGTTATTTTGCTCTCCCCCTTTCCTCTCTTTTTTCACCTTATCTCCCTTTTTTACTCTTCTACATTCCCTTTTCTGTGTCCATTGAACATGAAATAGCGTCGACATAAAATCTAATAAAGCTTCTTGCATATATAAATCAAGTGGGGCACTATGGTGAAAGCAGTAAGGCTCCACTTGTGAAAGTAAAATCTGTTGTGCTCTTTTTGGCATTAAGACAATTCTTAATGCTACATTGCCAGATAGGACACAAAAAAATTAAATATTGGTGACTGAAGAAAAAAAGTGTCTCCGGCAGAAAGGGTGCTTTTCTCATTCAGGGCAAAAATGCTTGAGCGCCACTAGGGGTCTATCTGTGCACATGCCTGCTCTTCAACACCGGGTCTTTGCAGGATAATCTGGCCTCTCATATAATACCATATATGTCTTCTAAAAGTAACTAAGTATTCAGAGATAACTCTAGACCTTTGATCACCCCAAAGCTGTTCAGTGGCTGGTCTTTCATCCATTGGGAGTTTTCAGTTTTCTTTGTTGATTTTGGTTTCCAGTTAAAAGCATTTACATCATTTTTAGTTGAGCTATCATTCTCTGCACATTTTTATATGTTTATCCCTCTCCAAACAGCTTTGTAACCACAATATGTTCTCTGAAATGAACCCATTTCTTCGCGATTGTCCCATAAGCAGCATGCACTTTGCCATTACATAAGGGCTACCTGATTGAAACCAGTTTTTTTACAGAATGACTGACCTAACTGACTGAACTCCACACTGCCATTATTTTTGAACGCACCCCTTTTGGTTAACAATTCAATTAGTAGTTGGGTTTGTTGGATTTCTATTACTTTACTCAGTGAGAGAAACCCTATTGGTAAATTAGTCACCATGTAAAACTATAATTGTTTAACTGAAAGCGGTTATCTAATAAGTTATATTGGACTGCTGCTACTTTGAACACAACTATATATGTTACCCTCACTTTACTGTCTACTAGTGTAATGGTTTGATTTGTATTTTAACAAGCCGGTACCTCAATATTTTGTTGAACTGCTAAACTGTTACGTTCCAGCCAGGATGCCAAGCAGGTTCTGGAGGTTTCTAAAACCAGGCCCAAGGTGACTGAGCCTTTAGGTGCCTTTATAGTTCTGAAACAGCCTCCCATTTCCTTTCCCTTCTTTTAACTGCAGTTGTACTGGACTTCCAAAATGTTAATTTAGCTTATTTAACCGTATATTTTGTAGTCATTATTGACCTTGCTGTTTTGCACAGTATTGTTTTTCATAAAATAACTGTACATATGCTTTTATCGACCTGTTCAGCACTTTGATCAGCATCTATAGTCGTTCTGTAGATAAAATTACGGTTAAGCAAATTCACCCCAGGCTCAACAATGTCAAATACGAATGGAAAAACACCAATCCCCGAGTTACATCTTAGAGCCAACAGGACTCCGTTTTTCATGTAAAAAAAAAAACAAAACAAAAAAAACAAATAAGGCCTGTTTAGAAACGTTGCTTGGAGAAAGTGTTTTCTCTATAGATCAAATATCGTACCGTTTGCCTCCGAAAGAACGAATAAATGAACGCAACATATGGGCTTGCGGGTGGTTTGTTTTTGGGCTTGTTTAGCAGCCGTGCATTTGGGTTGACTGTGAACTGCTCTCTATAGCAAAGTATTGAAGAGTAAAATGTGAGCCAAACAGCTTGGGGTCAGACTGGGTCATCAATGGTGCAATTATCACAAATACAGCTGGGAATCTACAATAGTTAAGAAAAACAATGCAGATGTTGCAATGACCCAACGATGAGACTTCAAACCCCACTGAAATGCTGTGTCATGACTTTAATAACTTGCAGAAACCAAGCAATGTCCAAAAACCTCAAAGAACTGAAGCAATGTTGAGAGAAGGACGAGTGCGTCAAAAATTATACAAGGTTTCTTGCATTATTTTTGTACAGTAAGGCCCATTTTTTATGCAGAAAAAAATGGGCCTTACTGCAGTAAAAGGTGGCTCTACCTGCTCACACCATGAGGAGTGAGTTCCTTAATATGCAGCTTTTACAATAGTAGGCTTTGTTTTTGTTTTATCAATAACGAGAGGGTGCAGTACACTGCATGCCCGTTTCATTTCCTGCCAAGTAAAATCCTAGAGCTGAAAGAGGGCTTGCTATTGTCTCTACAGGAGAAATAGTTTGCTTGTGTTTATTTTAACTTAATTTAGTCACTTGGCCACAACGTGCCTATCCTGGCTGCTCTAGTGGCCATTTATGCATGCTTAAAGTGATACCACTGTGGTTATATGATAGCTACAGATTTAACAGCCACTCACCGAAGAGCAACCAGACACCTTAAGACAGCAGTGGACTCAGCTGCATGACCTATGAATAGTACCTGAGAATCTACCTCAGAAAGTAACTGATGCTACAATAAACTATAAATATTTTTTACTGATGTAGTTGGTGTGAAAGCCAACACTATGCATGAGTAGTACTGCAGAAACCAATGCGTGTAAAGTCTACATAAGACTGGAAATGATGTGTGTATGGGTGTGTGTTTCAACAGAAAAGGCAAATCGGTTTTGACCGCTTGACCGAGAAATGCTGTCACAATACAGCTGGCCGTTTTGTATTATCTTTTGTTTATAAGAAAGCTAACGTAAGAATAAATCAGCTTTTAACTGCAAGAACAGCGTCTGGACATTTGCTATTTACCGGCTCACCACAGCAAATGCGTGTCAACCATAAGATTCTGGTGCCTCCAGTGCCTTTAAGCGTCGGCTTAGGCCCTACAAGTACTGTGCCTTTTTAAATAAATGCAAATGAACACGTCACACTTATCTACTTTAGTTTTTTTATGCAAAGAAGAAGACATAAATATATGTCATACATACATTCAAGGCAACAACAGAAATCATGCATAACCTTTAAAACTTCAGCTTCGACAAAATTAAAGCGTGCCGATAAACTTTAGTGCCATGTTCCTGTGCAAAAGATCCACATGACTCCAAGTCGATAGTTTGAAAGGAGGCAGCAACATGATCCCAAAATATATTATCTTTAGTACTAACTGCTGCTGCTGTATGTTTAAGCCGTTATTTACAGATTTGTGTGCGGTAACAACATTTCTTTTCAGTTTGGACAGTCGCTATTAAGTAGACCAGTTTGTTGCAGTCAGCCTGTAGTTGTAAGGATTGTACAGAATGAAGAAAATATTAGTCTGCTTCTGGATATACAACGTTTCTACCACCAGGGTTCAGAGAGGGATTTTTTTTTTTCAGAAAGTATACCTGCCACAAAGATGCATTGTCATTTGAAAATACAAAACCATTCAGAAATGCAGATGTAAAACAGTCTGCCCTGTAAAGTTATTCTTTAGCAAGATAAGAACCAGGAACCAGACCAGTAAGGCCATTTCTATGTACTGTCCACCAGCCATCTTCTCCCTCCTCTATCACCTCCAAAACATCCCCAATTGATATTGAGAGTTCATCTTCCCCCTAAAAGAAGAACAGAAACTGTCAAGTTAACACATTTTTCTCAAAAGAAAAAAAAAAAAAGGAAATCTTTATGTTGTGTACCAATCACCAGACCTGTGCTATGTAGTCGTATATAGCCTTGTACTCCTTACTACTCTGCTGGGATTGATGAACTATAGGAATGGAAGCATATACGCCATCCGATGTTCCAGCTGGAGACAAATAATCCATTATTATCAGGTGAATTCACAATTCAAAGGAAAGTCCATTTAAAGAAGGGCATTGTTCACATAATAAATTTACCATTTGTTAGGAGGGCTTTTACATTTTTTTTGAGGATTTTCATCACTTCATTTTCCATCCAGTTCAGATGTTTTGAAAACTATCTTTAAAGGAGCTATGAGTAATACTGACACTTTGTGGCTCAAATCGGTACAACAGCTTACCAATCACAACAATCTAATATGCTGTTTTTAAATGGTCTGTTCCTGTTGTGAGTTTTTACCTACACAGGATAGGTATATGATGTTTTATCCTGTTCTATATCTTGTCTGCTTCTCTTACTGGCTTCCATGTTTGCAGGCTGCTGCTCTTTTGCCAACATAAAATGCCAAATGCTGCGCTCTGTTTTTGGAACCCTGGGAACTCTCAAACGATTGGCTCAGGAACCAGGAAGTAAACACGGGCTACGCTCTGAACTGAAGTCGCTCTGCACCATACCTCTGGGTGTGAAAGGAGAAAAACGTGACTAAGATATTGTTGATGTTGACCGATTGTTTATGGAGAATGTTACTTCCATCCCAGGTGACAAATGAGAATGATTTAGGTTGATTTTACAGTAAATTTCTTACTTATTGCTCCTTTAATATTATTCTTCTGAACCCTCATTAGATGGGCAGTGCAGTTTTACATACCCTCCTACTCCAGATAACAAATACACTAACACATAACAGTATTTTCTTCTTTTTTCCTTTTAAATAGCTTTATGTAGGTCTGTATTTTTGCTTCACCTGTGTTGGAAAGGGATCCTCCAGACTTCTACCCCATCCGTCAAACTCAGCAACTCATTTTGTTATCTGCTGGATTGCTACAGAAGCGTAGACTGTCTTGTCTCTAGTATTTTGTATATATTTTGACTGAAACGAATTTGTATCCCCAGAGCTTTGCCCAGCTTTTAATTTTTGCATCGTGTCATGTTACAACCGCAGATTAAAATGTATTTTAATAGGTTTTTGTGTTAGTCGCCAACACAGAGTACTGCATAACTGCGAGGTGGAAGGAAAGTGATTCAAGTATTTTTACATTTAAAAATCTGACAAGGTTCTGCATATTTTTTCCATTTAGCTCCCCTTCATTTCATAAACTTGAATAAAATCAAATGCAAACAGTTGCCTCTAGCAGGCTCGTAATTAGCAAATAAAGTCCACCTTCGTGTGATTTGTTTTCTCAGTATGAATCCAGATGTCCTTTCAAGGTCTCAGTAGTTTGTTAGACAATATTAGTGAACACACAGCATCCCGAAGACCAATGAACACCGCAGACAGGTCAGGGACAATGTTGTGGAGAAGGTCAAAGCAGAATCAGATTCTAAAACAATATAAAGCTTTGAAGATCTTATGGTGCACGCATCATCAGAGTTTGATATAACTCCAGACCTCGCAAAACCTGGCTGTCCACCCGAGCTGACAGGCTGGGCAAGGACAGCATTAATCAGAGAAAAGACCTGGAGGTGTATTGTAACTCTGGAGGAGCTGCAGAGATCCTAAGCTCAGATGTTAGTCTTTTGACAGGATAACTATTAGTCACGCACTCCATAAATCTGGACTTAGAAGGAAGAATGCCAATAAAACATCCTGTTTGCAGTTTGGGACAAGCCATGCAGGCTAAAGCACAGTGGAAGGAGGGGCTCTGGTTAAAAGAGACCAGAATTTAACTGTTTGACCGACATCTATAACACTACATGTGGTGGAAAAACTAAAACTGCACATCACCCTGAAAAACCCTAACCCATGAAACAGCAGCATCATATTGCTGTGTGGAAAGTTTTTTTAAGCCATGATTGGGAAGCTGGCCAGAGCTGATGACAAGAAGGATGGAGACATGCGACTGGGACAGAGATTCTCCTCCTCTAAACACAACGCCAGAACCACAACAGGATGGTTTACATCCAAGAATATTTATGTGTCAAAGCTCTGCCCTAAATACAATTGGAAATCTGGGATAAAACCAGAGATATTCACAGACATTCTCCAACTGACTGAGTTTGCAAAGAAGGATGAGAAAAAAGTTTAATCCCTCTATGTCCAAAGCGGCTAGAGACAAACCCCAAAATACTTTGGGTTGTAATTGCAACGAAAGGTGGGTCTGCAAAGTATTCACTAAGGTGGGGATTATTCATGTGCAAGTTGCACTTTTCAGATTTTTGTTAAAATTTTGGAAAACCATAGTTTTCCTTCCACCTCACCATCTGCCTCTACCTCTTCTGTTGCAGAAGTGTTATGTAATTGAGGTTTGTGGTTTTCACATCACAAAACGTGGAAAGGCTTCTGCATTGTGCAAAACCAAGATGCCATGAAATGGCACGTGTGATTTCAACTGCTGGGCATTAAGTTTAAAAACACTTATAAGCAAGCTATGGTTTTTGTACATCTTGTTTTAACGGGTTGAAGAACTTTGGTACCATACCAGGAGGTTCTGACACTCCGTCATTGATGTTCAGCTTGGAGCCAAATGTACAGCTTCCTGGCAGTAGATTTGAAAACCTAAAGGTTATAAAAAGCTGTTAGAAAAGGTCACTTAAAAAAATATTCAGTTTATAAAAAAAGTCATAAATCTTTTTGATCCAACCTTTTCTTGACTCCCTCTACAAATCCGGCACCGCCGTTTCTCTGCACTGAAGCGTTGTTATCGTAGTAACTTTGATATTCAATCGGAGCTGTGGGGGCGGGAGAAGCATCAAAATCGATTCAACAAGTACCACCAAACCATGATGTAATGCCAATCAGCTAAAAGATAATATTGAAATGATCTCTCAGAACGGAACATATTCAAATCAAAAGAGGAAGGTTGCAAGCGTCGGCATGCCTTACCTGGGGGGGTTGGGTTACACTTTTTCATCTCCACAAAGTTGTTGTTGTCTGCGATGACATCACAGTTTTCTAGCGATTTCCGCACACTCTCACAACACTGAAACAACAGTTTGTCAGGAAGGAAATTTAAATTAGACATAGCACTTCCCTGACAGTGTGAAACCAGCTTACCTCGTCATCTTTGACACATTGCATTGAAAGCTGATTGCAGTGCACCCACAAAGCGTTCCTTATGACACTGATGCGATCTTCTTCTTGCTGCTGAAACATCTGGAAAACATTGATTGCACAGATATATATACGTTTAGCCTGTAGTTGCAACTCCCCGTTTTAAAGCTCAGATTTGCTTTATTGCATTCAATAATTCATGATTATGACGCTCTTTCTTGTTTAAGGCTTTATTTTGTTTCCTTCTGTGCCGGAGCGTGCCCTGCTTTGCTAGCGTTCACCTTGATCTGACCTTATAGGGATGTTTTAAAGCTGCTAAAAGGCTTGAGCTTTGTTGATACGATCACATTCAGGAAGAATTGGTGCACGGAGATATCTTTTCACAATAATGACTCACTATGTAGTGGGCTAAGGGGAAGTGCTATATACCCCGACTGACAAAACAGACATGCCACTGCTTCTCTGGCTCTGGCATCTGTGTGCACAATTGACAAAACGTGCTCTGAGAAGTGGAAAGGAAATACAGCCCCTCGCAGCTTACCTCACAGGTTTCAATATGCGTCGACTCCCACTCTTGACGAATCCGCTCGAGTTGCTCAATGTTTGACTTGTACTGCTTCTCTAAAACACAATCCACACCAGTTTGACACATGAGATCTAAAGCACCACTTACGCGTGGCAACCCCGAGTTTATATTCTGTGTTTGAGACTCTTCATGGATTACCAAGAAAAGGGAAGTTAGTATGACCAATATATTTAGAAAAAAATATGTTTCTGGTAAACCACATCAGATCCTAATAAAAACATGTGGTAAATTAGAGAATTTCTAATTTTACTTCATTTATCCAGCCTCTTTTACCTTACCGGCTTCAACTGCAGCTTCTCTGCACTGTTTAGATTTGGTGTTCATCTAAAAGAAACAACAGAGAAAATAAAGTGACATGGTCAATTCTTCTTTGTTTAACCTTGGTGAGCAAAAGCACAGAGTCCTCCCTCATTTCTTCATGCTTTGCTTCAAAGGAGCCGCACTGTGAATTATTTTTTTTTTTTTAAAGTTGACTTGGACATAATTTTCACCCCTCTTTTTTGTTTATTGGTAGCTCCTTTTCATTGCAGTATCCGGACATTTTCACAGGACTGGTTTGAATGATTGTAAAACCTTTTCCACTGTTATTGAGACGCAAATTAATCTGAAAAACAAAGAAATCCATTCCAGAGAATAAATTAAAAAGGCTGCAACAACTTGCTTGTGCACACCCTTACACTAATGTACAGTATTGCTGGAGGACCATTTGATTTAAGCTTAAGCATTCAGCATGCAGTTCAAGCGTTCAGTCTTCTTGGGTACTCGTCTCACATCAATTCTAGTTACCCTGAAGTGAATAAAGTTCACAAGCCCTAGTGGGATGTTTCTGATCTTGGGTCATTTGCCCTCTTTGGCTAAAGCCCTAGTTTGTAAAGAGGTTATTAAGGATGAGTTATAGAAATCTCTTTGTACAAAAGTACAAAAGACTGACTTCAAGGAGCTGGGGGAATGTCTGGTTATCACTGGTTGTGTTTTACATGTGACAACAATCCACGTCTGGGTCTGTTATAGTTTGATTAAACAAGCCAGGAACTGTTGGCCACGGACCCCGAAGGTAAGCCCAGCACAAAAACAACACTGGATGTGGATTTTATCAAAAGACCACCAATAGTGAGGCATTGTGGTGGAGGCCTCACACTCTGTGGGTGATCTTTTTAAAGAATAATCTTATTCTGGGTTTTCACGGCACTAGTGGCTCGGTTTTCTCAAAACCAGCTGAAAGGAAATGGGGTTTGAGAGAGGGGGGATGACCTAAGGCCGGAATCGAACCCGGATCGCGTCGAGGACGAACCATATACGGAGGTGTATATGAGTCGTGCTCACTACCCCTGCACCGTCAGAGTATGCCCCCCTGTGGGTACATTTCTTACGACGGAAGTTGGGTTTTTGACAAGGTGGATGAAGTCATGAATAGCGTTTAATACCAGACAGTTTTTTTTACCAAAACCTTTTGGTGTCTTTGCTGGAAGAAAATGTATGTTTCAGAAAGGCATAGCAAGAGCTCAGTAATAAATCTGATGGGAAATTAGTGCAGTCACCTGAGTAGGGCTGACTGTCCTCACAATCTTAAAAAAAATTAATTAGAGAAACGTTTGTGAAGTAGAGTGGGCAAATATTGGCAGATTAAAAATATGGGATGCTGGTAGACTCCT
The DNA here is from genome assembly GCA_037039145.1 of Fundulus diaphanus. NCBI lineage: Eukaryota > Metazoa > Chordata > Actinopteri > Cyprinodontiformes > Fundulidae > Fundulus > Fundulus diaphanus. Next base: position 26,395,445 of record CM073134.1, read on the forward strand.
TACAAAGAAGACTGATCAATAGCTGCTTTAACAAAGTATTAATTTATGGTTATGTGCACTCATGAAATGGGATTTTTGCATTCCTTTATTGTGTAGAAATGTTCCCTTTAACATATACCTCTTTCATTTGAATTGTACAGGATGTCAAGTCTAACAAGGAAATAATTTGAATGTAGTGACTGTGGTCTCTCTTTTTTTCATAAAACAAAACCTGTAATACCAGAAGTGCTCAATGTGAAAAAAATAAGTGCTCTATGTGAACTGTTTTTTTTTTTTTCAGGGTGGAATAAAAATGTAACAAATAACTTTAGTGAATTTTAAAATGAAGCACTGGATATACAATTTTGTATTAACTGCCAATTTTTCTCAAATTCAAACAAACAATAAATATAAACACAGGCTCAAATAAATACATCAAACTACCTATTTTTAAGTGGTGTTGACATTAAATACCCTATCTCAAAGGATAGATCGAGAATCAGAACAAGCAACTCAGTGAAGATGTAAGAAGGGGAATTGTAGATTTACACAAGTTCGGAAAGTCTTTCAAAGCTTTTTCTAAGTTACTTGGATGTGTCATCGCTCTGCCCAAGTTTGGAAGAACACTAAAACTGTCACCCACGGATGAAAGACACTGGTGACAACGTTCAGCAACAAGAAAGACTGAAGCTTTCCATAAACTGGAAACCGATGGAAAACAAGCATTGCGGTCCACACTGAAACGGTATCTTAAACTGTCATGGTCTGAGAAGGTGCCAGCCAAGAAACAAGCCTCTGCTCCAAAATCGACACGGTCAAACGGTTCTGGCAGTTTTCAGTGGCGCACATGAACAAGCCAAAAGTTTGATTAGACTGAGCTATTTACCCACAATTACAAGAAATACTCTATGTTTTGAAGCTTTACGGAGAGGCTTTCAAACCTAAGGACACTGTAACTGTCAAGCATGGTGGTGGTAGTATCATTGTGAGGGTCTGTTTCGCAGCCAAGAGTACTGGGGAAAAAAGTGGATGGAATAATAAATGACGATCATCTTTAAGAGTCTTGACTTTACTTCAACCTAACAGCTAATTTGGTTGGAGGTTGGAAACAATCATGTGTTCCAGCAGATCAGCAACCACAAACACAGAAAGAATAAAAGCTGGCTAACAATAAGCTCCTGGAACGATGTTCCCATCGCCTTGATCTCAATCCTGTTTAAAATTTGTGGACCACGATTTAAAGCAAGAGGGCCTCATCCTGAGGGGCATTCAAACAAATGTGGCTGCTTGTGTAGATTTTTTTTAGGCCTAACCTCTTATGTCCAATTGACCAAGTTTCTGATTGTTAACTACACGCTTTAGGGTTAGAATGAAAAAAGGATTGAGTGAAAAAGCAGCCTGAGATCACAGAAAAACTTAGAAATACCTTCAGTAGGCCAAGAGATTGCTTGCATGACCAAAAGAGAAGCAAAGTATTTTCAGCTCTCTTATCACTTTATCGTTACAGTGAGCCCTACATTAGTTGTCTGCTTCACAGTTTAAATGAGAAGGAAGTGAAAATATTCTTAGTTTTTATTTTTAGGCTAATGTCATAATAACCTGATGGAACTTAATAGATTCTGTTCTGTATGATCCGTGTAATAATCATTGCAAATACTTTGAATAACTTTTCTGTGTTTCCCTTGTATATGTAAATAAAGTGTTTGGAAATCATAAACTGTTAAACCATTAATATTCAAAGAGCCCGTGAATTGAGCAACTCGTGACTCAGATGGCTTTTAATATCCTGCAGAAATAAACTTTGACTTAAAGTAACCTGTTAGAGTTGCCTGCAAAAAAATAATCCAGGCTCTTTAAGGTTTCTCTTCAAGTACATCTTAATGAATCAGAATATCAGAAGTTAATTCAGTTCAGGAATTTAATTCAAAGAGTAAAACTCATTAAAGACCCTTTACACACATGACATGTCCCCCTCTCAGAAATAAGTACAGCTATAACCACATATGATTAAAGCAGACACACTCTCGCCCCTTCCTTTCTTTTTCTGAGGTTGTCTGTCACAGCAGTGCAGACAGACAGACACACACACACACAACACACACACACACACACACACACACACACACACACACACACACACACACACACACACACACACACACACACACACACACACACACACACCAGGTTATTTCATACATTGATACTGGATTGGACATCCCCTATTCGCTTCTACAGACAGTGAGGTGGGCACACAAGCGCCACTGCAATGCACAGAGTCTTGCATGAGCCTTGTGAACAAAACCATGCTGTTCTTATGAGGAATGAGCACAATGTCAAACCAAAAGCTTGGTTTAGGTCCCGCTTCATTAAAAAAAAAAAATAACAATCCACAGTCTGTGTGGTTGAGTCGGGTTGGGTATCTGCCTAGGCCCTAGGTGAAGCTCCCAGACAAAGGACAGACACCCATTCACCCCCTGGCTATCACAGCAGCGCCGAGACATTGTGAAAAGCCATTTTATTATTCTGCCTGCCTTGGACCAAAGCAGAAACGGTTTTAGTTGTAATTATGCAGTTGATGTTGTGTGCAGATGGTCTGCATTCAAAGTGCAATCAACTCAATCTTGGTGGTTTGTCTTAATCAGGTTGTGGTGGCCTGCGATGTTATCAAGGCTAGTATAGATTGGTATTCTTGGGTGACTATTAATTGTTTGCAATATCTGATCCCTCTCCAGACAAAATTGATTTCATGAGATTCTTTACAAAGAAGCAGAAATTAAGTCAAAACTTCCCCATAGAACAGTTTGTTTTTCATACGGGAAGTTAGTGCAGGTAGCTGGCTAGTCAATGATAGGTGATCCATTTGCTAGCTTCTTCAGCATTAGTTCTTTGAGCTGTGTGGGCGATGCCAGCTGCTGCTGGAAAAATAAAACCAGCACTTTGGGGGAAGCATAAACTGATCTAATATTTCCTGGCTGAGTTTTGAAGTCTAGTTCCTCTCCACTCTTCCATCAGTTTTTAGGATGTCTATTTCCACATGAAACACCAAAATTTACCTCTATCTAAAAAGGGTCTTTGGACCAGTGAGCAACAGTTGATCCGTGGTTCTACCTTAGCTCAGGCAGGTCACTGGTGACTTTGTCTTTGGCTTAGGAGTGGGCAAACAAAGAATGTGACAGTTGCAGCCCAAGTCCTGAATACATCTCAGTGTGGTGGCTCTTCAAACTCTGACTCCAGCCACAGTCCCAGCTTTGTGAATCTCCCCTGAACTCTATAATGGATTTGCCAACCCGATCTGCTAAAAGCGGCAGTTATCCCTGTGACTTGTGGACCTTTTTCTTCCACTCAGCTTTCCATTAATATGCTTGGATGCAGCATTCATGAAAAGCCATTGAAATGAAAAGCCATTTTAATAGCACTGCCTGTTTGAACCTTCCCTTTCTTTTGGAGGGTGTCAATGACTGTCTGCTACACAGCTGTCAGTTCAGCAGTCTTTGATGATGCTAAGAATTGACCGCCTTCAGTTGCGGTCACCCCAGTTTCTTAGCTAATGTGGTGTTCTCAATTTGTAGACTTCTGTAGTAATAAAAGGACTCTTGATATAGAAACTATATTTTAAGAGGGATGTTTACAGCTGCACTCTCATACACAACAACGCGAGACGGGTAGATTTCTGGACGCCAGAGAGTGTCCCACTATGGCAGCATCCGTAACAATGAGAAACACCAGAGCCAACAATGCAGATGAACTGAAGGCAGGTATTAAAGCAACCAGGCCTTCCTTGACATTTTAGCAGTACAACACTATAATTGCCTTCATGCCGTGCCACATTCAGGCAGTGATACGAGTAAAAGGAGGCAAAACCAAGCACTGGTTGCATATATTGTGCAACACATGGACATAATATAACCTTTTCTGCATTGAAAATGATTTTTTATTGGTCTTATGTATTCAAATTTTCTGAGAAACTGAATTACAGGGTTTTATTTTCTAAATCAGATCATCAAAATAAACCAAAACAATTGCATAAAATGTATCTCTCTTTCTGTAATGGATATATAGAATATTCATTTGTTTCACCTTTTGAATATTTTTTGATGATATTCTGACTTCTTGAGATGTACTCGTACATATTCCATTGCTAAAACTCCAACAGCCCACCAGGATAGTTATTTTGAGTCATTTACCTTCTCTATCTGTTTGGGAGTGGCTGTGGGTGCACTGCCCAGCCTTTCAGCCGTTTGCTCTGCCTCATCCGCCTCCTTGCAGCGTTGATCATATGCCTTTTTAGACTGTAAGCGTAGGAAACAGAGACAATGTGAAACCTATGAAACCCGTACCTGTTTGTAGGCTGTTCAGTATGAAGGCACAACTGAAAAAAAAGGGACATAAGAGGCTCGGCAGAGACAAAAGTTGTCATGCATACCCACAAGGACCAATAATAAAATAGGACCCGTCACTTCCTTCCTGTCTTCAAAAAACCGTTACAACATTTTAGTGGTAAAAACAAGGTTATTTTAGGTGTCCGCTGGATGACAGAGTGATTTACTAACTATCTGGCTCTTAAAACATGAAGAATTCTGACAAGAGAAAATAACGTTTCACAGAAGGGCCATGTTGTTGCATAGAAAAGCAGAAGCTACATGAACTAAAACTAACAGTGTTGTGCACACGTGCAACAACATCCTTAAGAACCAGCAACAGACATTCTGTCTCTCACAAAACGAGCACAAATCTGTGAAACCTAGTGCCAGTAAAACATGAGTAGACCTTACATCTATTGTTTTCTTGTAGAGGGAGATTTTTGACTTCTGGACCTTCTCCATGATGACCTCAAACTAGTTGGAAAGGACATTAACTCATGTTAGCGAGGAGGAAATCCATGAAACTTCCTTGTTATGTAATCAGCAGAAAGAGCAGGTACCTTTTTTCTCTGCTCTTTCTGCCGCTCTCTGAACTCCTCCATTCTCTTCACCTCTTCCTTCAAGAGCCCAGACAACTGAATGTGCAAGTTTCCTACATTTTCAATTTCTGGGAGAAAGCAAAGCATGCTGTTAAAAATAAAGAATCTTTAATAAAATAAATTTAAAAAAAAAAAAAAAAAAACAATAAAAAATGTTTTTTTTTGGGGGGGGGGTTAGTGTGGTATGCTTACGAGTTTTCATTTCCTCAAAAGATGCTTTCAAAGTGCTGTGAGAGTAAATTAACAAAACGTACTTTTATGACGCGTGTGAAAACCACATCTGTCATACATACATGCTTTAAAAAGAAAATGATCAGCATTTGTGGAGAAACGCAGCCAGATGAACCTACCAAATCTCAGCCGAGCCCCCCGCCTTCCGAACAATTGAGACCAGCTCCTTCCCATATTTCTCCTCAGCCGATGCTCTGCGTGCACAACACATTTATCCACATCTCAGTGTGGAGACTCCATCCTGGGTTAATTCCAAAGACAACTCACCTCATTTTCAGGAGCTCCTCCACATCCTTGCACGTACGCCGACCGTCATTGAGTCTCTGAAGGATGGTCTCATAACCAGCGTTACTGATGAAGTCGCTGCCCTTGATACCAAAAAAGCAGGCGCTTCATTTCTACAGCTCGCCATTTAAAACATCATTTGACTAAGTGTAATCCCCCCCACCGCCCCTTCATCTACAAGTTTCAACCATGGCTCACTTGGAGTGAAAGGCAAACGGCATTGCAGGATCCTGAATGGAAACAGGTGTCAAACTTTCACACGCACCTCAGCGGGATAACATTTTGACATAGGCAAACGGGGATTAGAATGAAAATGTAGGGAAATATGCTAAAATGGTAGGGTTTGGCGGATGGTCTTGTCTGAACACTGAGATCTTCGCGCTTCACTTTAGTGAACAAGAGAGTGAATACAAATCAGGAGCCTAAAAGCACAAAGCAGTGGCACTTAGCAGGAAAGATTAAATAAATATGATAAACCAGCATGATAACTTCAAAGTAGTAAAGCTCCAGATTGGTGCCATACACAAAAAGACACATCTAAATTCAGGAAAATTATCCAAACTTTGACAAGAATATGGTTATAAGAACAATCCTCTGCAACAAAACCTTTCCCTTAAAAAAGTGGCTACAGTGGCTTTCTTTCCAGTGACACTCCCTTCAGTTCTAAACTAAACTTTACCAAAAAATACAAAAAGAGATCAACATGTTAAAACTTAACTCACCCAGAAGGCATCTTTGAATTGTAGAGACATTTTGACAGTGCTGTAAATTAATCCCCGCTCAAGTTCTCTACTTTTACCATCAGCTAAAAACCTCACAGCGGTGTAGCAGGCGGTGGCCAAATGCGAGTCAAATGGATCATGTCACATTCAGGAAACAAACGTTCATGCATCGACTCTCACTCACTTAGTCATGTCATTTAAATAAGGAAGAGCTGAAAAAGTCAACAGGCGCCTCAGCCGAGCCCACACGTGGAACGGCTGCCAGCACTTCTCCTTGAAAGTGGAAGAAAATAAACTTTTGTTACGTTCTCAGATAACTGTTCACATGAACCCTGATGGAATGTTTTTTTTTTTACATTTTTTGCATTTTCATTAAAATGTTCTTCCAAGGTTTAAAACTGAGCAAAACCCAGAAGTTTTGCAATCGAGTTGAAAGCATTGCGATTTGTTCAACAGTGTTGACATAGTGTGGATACCAGTACAGATTTTGTAGTCACTCTTCCTTTTGTAGGTGACAAAAGGACGAGTGACTGCAAATTGTGCAACATTTACAGGTGCATATACGTTTTTTAAGACTATCTTTCAAATGTTATTTTGACTCAAAAAGTCAATTTTATCTACACTTGTTACACACAGTGACACCCTTGAAGCATTTTTAACTTAATTTTGATTATCATTGTTTATGGCTAGTAAAAGCTAAAATTTATTTTCTATATTAAAGTATTGCATAAGGCCATTAGAAATGTACAGAAATGCTGTCATGGCCTGCACAATCATGGGGAAGGCTGCTATCTTAACAGTGGACCAGCAGATGGCCAATGCTACTTTCCTAAAGAAGCTTAAGCCACAGAGAGTAATTGTTTAAAAAGTTGACTATTCAGAGTGCTGTAGCCGAGCTTATAAACGGAAAGTTCCGTGGAAGGAAGAAATGTGGTAGAGCAGAGGTGCTCAAGCAGGTCCAGAACAAGTGCCACAACTGTGAAACGTCCTGTGTTACACCACTCCTGAACCCAAAACAAGAAGGGTCTTATCTGACCATAAGGGGCTGGACTGTTGGCAGTTTAACATTTTATTTAGAAATCAGAAAGGAGCGGAGGGTCATAGAATCCACCGTTTCCACAGTGAGTAATAATTTGAAGAGCCAGGTCATCTCCTGGCATTGGTCCATTGTGTTTTTTTAAGTCCAGTCATCTACAAGAAAGTCTTAGAGTACTTTATGCTTCCCTCCGCTGGCAATTTACTGGTTTATAGAGATGCTAATCTCATCACGCAGCAGGGCATGGCACCTCCCCACACTAAAATATCAATACCTGATTTAATGATCATGGTAACACTGTGCTCGACTGCAAGGCAAACTCCCTGGAAGTAAAAGACCTCAGAAAATCGCTAATAATCCATTTCCTCCAAGCAATGCCGCGTTGAGTTTCCATAATGTACATATTTTCCATAAGCTTCCATTTTTATATGAAAATAATCTTTAATTGGTGTTATGTAACATTAGAATTGTCCAAGAAACTACATTTAGCGTTTTCATTGACTGTAAGCTATAATCATCGACACTGAAACAAATAAACACTTAAACTATATAATTTTCTTCTGTAATGAATCTTTTTCTTTTTCCATGGCGTTTTTAAAATAAACATTTTGCTAAAATACTAACTGAAGGAGCTGTAACAGTACAATATTAAACAGCTAACAAATTACATTAACTATTTCCTGTTACAGAAATCACAATTTATTACAAAAGTGAAAAACTCAACATATTTATCTTACAAATTAAAACAAGCCTACAATGAACAAAAAAGAAAACGGTTATAATTCGTCATGTGACAGCTGGAGGTGCCTGCCATAGTCTGTCACTTCACTGTTCATGAATGTTTCTTGGTTTTTCAAAACTTCTGACACTGAAATCTGCCCATCTCCATCCTGGTCCATTTCCTTGATGAGGTGAAGAGCCTGTTAATGACAACAAAGGAAATTGAACAGATGTTAAAGTCTTTAAAAGCAATACTGGCAATAGCGTTTCCAACCAAAATTGCAAAAAAACAGAAACAAAACAAACAAAAGAAAAACAACACACAGCACTGTGAGTAATCCTCCACAGTTTAGCCAATAAAGCTATATCTGCAGCTCTCTGCTGAGGACCTCTCTGACAACATTGATTCAGAGACAGATCTTCCTCTCACAAAAATGAAACTACTAGTATGGTCTGTAGCCCAATTTTTGAATGCGATATCAGTGGCGTAACATTAAACAAAATTCACAGTTTTCTTTGTCTCCCAGTTTTAAAGTCACGGTTTGGTACGATATTGGCATGCTTTAATAAAGCAAAATAAATAAATAAAATCTTTAGGCTTCGGTCAGCAGTAAACAAAGAATATTTTCCAATGTCTGAAATGTACTTTATTTTGTCATGTTCTAAAACGTTAAAAAGCGGAGAGTCTAGAACTGACTAGAGATTTGGTTGGATTTTTTTTATTTTTTTATAAATGCCTGGATAGATAGATTAAACAACAATATAACCACTTTATAATGGGAAGTGTTGATGTTTAGTAATTTTTTAAGAAAACTGTACCCATATTTGAAAATAAAAAACAGGTTAAAATTGTTTTGGGAGTTGTTTTGATATTTAGATAACCTAGTGTCCGAGCTGTACCTGAACGCAGCATGTGCAGCTGTTTGGGGAAATGACTTGCATCTCATAACAGTACAAAAAAGGAATTAACTGATGTTCATAGTAGAGGTATCGTCCTAAAACAAGACCAACCCCTCCCCCAACTCCGATGTTAAAGCCCGGTGGAGGTAGTATCATGATTTGTGGCATATTTGCAACCTCAGAGCTGTGCTACCTTAGAAGCTGTGGATTAAAAGGGCAGAATAAAAGGCAAAGTGCACAAGATCCTCATGTCCCACCAGCTCATTTCCTCAAAGTCATTGTTGACTAGACGGGTTTGTTTTGATTGTGCTTCTCTGTATTTGTAGCTTAACCTAAAGTTCAATCTCAATGCTGAACTTTGAAAACCTGATAACTTTTAGAGGCTGTTCATGTTTTTCTTTCAACTCATTTTGATACATCCATTCATGCTTACTTCCTCTCTTGCTGAACCGTAACTATTAGGTGCAACCCAGCGCAGCTGCTCATCTCGATCCAGTCTGCCGTCCTTGTCCTGGTCGTATAGCTCTTTGAATCGCACAGTTTCTTCAAGCTCCCATTGTGACGGAGATTCTCCTTATTTACAAAAGGAAGAACAGAAGCTTTAAACGCCGAATTGAATACAGAGAAGGAATCAGGAACAAAGATGGCATTGACCTACCTTCATTTCGCACGTTTCCAATAAATTCCGCTAGAGTGATGAATCCATCTTTATCAGTGTCATATTCATTCAGCACATCTTCAATGGCAAAGTCCTGGCAGAAACACAAACAGTCAATTTCCGGCGATGGAAAGCACTCGCCTGTACTGGTTAAAGGAGATCACTGCCATGTCAGAGTTTGCAGGGATGAGGGCAAAACTCAGCTCACAGCCATGTAATCCACTTCAGATGGGTGGGTGAAGGCAAGAAACTCTGTCACGTTTAGGCCAGGTGTCCCGTCCACGTCGGCAAAATCAAAGCGCCTCTTCTCCTTTAAGAGAAGCTAACAGCGACATGAGAATGTGTTAAAGTATAGCAAAGTTACAGAGGGGAAAAAAAAGTGCCCATACCGATCAAACCTTTTCACATTTTATCATGTTACACCTACAAACAGTGCGTTTTATTCAGATGATATGTGAAGGGTCAACACAAAGTAGGACATAATAAACACGGTAAAGTTTTTTTGATGTTTTTTTTTTACCAATTCAAATCTGAAAATTGTGGTGTGCTTCTGAGCTGTCTTTACTCTGGTTGCCCTGGGGGGGGGGGGGGGGGGGGTAACCAACCAAGCAGTGATGCACTGTTAGCAGTGCCTACTAGACACCACCCTGAACACACCATACACACACAACCCCAGCATTGTGGCGTGTTGATGGCTTCTTCACCGAGGACAAGAAAGCAGGCGAGGATCGATGAGCCGAGATAAGCCGAACTGAATCAAAGTGCGAAAAGGTTCCAAGGGTATGAATGATTCATGCGACACTGTATGTTCGCCTACTTGTCTTAGAGACTCCTGCTCTGGGTCCTCCAGTACAGTGTCAACGTCAAAATTAATGAGCTGATCATGAGCAACAGAGCCGTACTCCTCCCAGGTCACGAGTCCGTCTTTGTTCAGATCAAACTCAGTGAATCGCTCCTCTGCGTCTTCTAGAGCATATTGTCTGTAGACGTGCTGAATCCAGAGAGTGATCTCCTCTGAGAACAAAATAGGATCAAATGAAAATAATTTTCTCTTCTTTGTTTTTTTGTTGCATTTTCGACCTTAAATAAAGTTACCTGCACTTAGAAGACTGTCCCCATTTGTGTCAATCTTCTTTACAATTTCTATTATCTTCTCCCTTAGCTCCGCCGGGCTGAGCTTCTTTATTGCCTTGGTGCTCTAACACACACACAAAAAAAAGAAGCATAAAAACAAGTAGGATGAACAACGAGCAGATCAATAAAAAGTATAGAGATGTCTGAAAATACTACAACGTGACCGAAGCATGAAGCAACCTCCTCTCCTAACAGAACAGCCATGTCATGGTCAGGGTTGTGCTGCTGGCCGATGTAATGGTCTTCATGGGGATGCTTCTGGGAGTCCAGCTGTCCAACCTCAAACTGAAGCATCAGCAGCAAAAGCAACAAAGGGTGTTCCATCTGTAGACAAATGCACTGCTAAATAAGAATAAACGTCACAGACAAAGAACTGTCCAATGCAACTCTGCTATCTGGTGGCCTGCTGGTGGAAGTTTAAACACAAAACTCCACGAATCCACACATAGCTGCTGCGTTAAAACAGAAAAAACAACAATATCATGGCAATAGAGAAGGATAATAAATGAACCAAGCAAACAGGTTTTTATCCCGGTGGTGAATTTGCTAATAAAAATAGCTAAGACACTGCGCAAACAAAAGGAAGCAAAGAAAAGATGATAAAACACAAACTGCACTAACTCCCGATTAAAACCAGCCAAAAAATACCTTAAATGCGATTTAATAAACGCATAAACTGTTTGAGAATGTGAGAAGTTGTCAGGACCAGTGTTGTTGACTTTGAGCCACGTTTGAACTAAAGGAGTGGTGACATTTCCGGTGAGAAACTTCAAAATAAAAGGAGTATGTGAGCGAAGGCGTACAGTACAGTACACGCAGACCCGTTAATTTGGAAGTTAATTTATTTCAGCGACTCAAGTCAAACACTCTATGCAGATTAATTAAACACAAACTCAGCCTTTATTTCGGTCAATTCTGATTTTATTTAATTTCACCTACAGCTAATGAAAACACTGCAGTTTATTTCATTATAATCAGAATAAACTTTATTGTGGGTGCCAACAGGGAATTTACCTTTGGATTCCAATGTTCACATCGTGTAAAAAAAACAACAAAACAAAACAAAAAAAAACAAAACAAAAAGACAGGAAGACAAATAACAGCTAGCAGAACAATAACAGAAAACAGAAACTTAACTTAACAGAAAAGTGTCAGGAATCAAGAATCTTCATTAATATTAGGGTATGTGTTACCATAATGAAATTTTTGATGAGACAGACACCGGCCCAGAATGCACACAATTACACAAATAACACACAGACACAAGAATACATAATCTTTCCAAACATTTTTTCTGAAATCAGTTATCGTTTTTAAATGGTAGTTCAACGGATTCCTTTTAAAAAAACAAACTACTGAAACGTGGCTGGTTATAAAAGATGGTACCTATAACTTAGCATTTTGTGTTATAAGCTTTCCATGCTTCTGTTCGATGCTTTTACTTTGAAAGCAAATTCATGCCTCGTGCTGCTTGCAGGTGTTTCACGACTACTTGACCCGTGTTGTAAACTCAACCTACCGTTCACGGATGTCCCGCCTGATCTCACTGGTTGCCATGGTAGACAATTCAAAGTCACGCCCACCGAACGTCTGCACCGCCCTTTAACCTAAATTGTACAGTGCGTGACTGGCTGTCGCGTGCTCGGTTGCAAGGCTACTGTAATTTCATTGGAGAGATCCGACGTCAGTCACATGAGTGAACTCAACGCACTTCCTGCTACCGCGCAAGTAGGTTGTCCTTAGTGTCATGCATTTATCTGACATGTTTTTCCATCACCACCGACCAGGAGACAGGTTTGCAGTCGAACGTTAATTTCTCACAAACAACAAGAACCGAACTCGAGGCGGGTCGATGTCGAAAGACAACCGCCACGATGGCAGACGGCGCGGCGCTGGCCAGCACCGTCTCGGCCCGAGGGTGAGCCAAGGTGTTGACGGGAGGGAAAGGTCCGGGAGCAACAGCTCTGGCTCCTCGCATGGAGGAGGCAAAAGCAAAAGTGCATCATCTTTATCTAAGGTGTGTATGAAGGAGTGCCCCTCAGCTCCAAACGGAGCATTATACGGTTAAAATAAACAGTTACATTATTACACCGACACAAGCTAGGTTAGCTTACCTGTGGCAGTGTTGTGTTGCCTCCCCAAAAGAAAAAAAGGTGGTCGCTTTTGATCGTTCCCTTTCCGCCCACAGCTGCTACAGTATATTAACCAAAACTAGGCCTATGTTTAATGACATCATGTTGTTCATACATGTGAGAATGCCCCTGAAAATAATAATTTGTCTTGTAAAACAGGAGATCCCAACGTGGCTCCTTCCTTGTGGCCTCCAGTGGTTTTCTTTTCTTATACTATTCTGTTGCAAAACAAACAATCTAAACAACTCATTTTAATGTAGATTTTACAAAATAGCAGCTCCAAAAGACAGGGTTAACTTTAGAAACATAAAGCTCAATGGAATCTGTTGTTACACATCACACAAAAACTATCAATTTGGTAAATTCAGAAGGAGGAAAAAAGAAACAAAGCAAGGTTGTGCCTAAATAACTGCTGTGCAAATATTTATTTATCTTTTTAGAAAATAAAACATTCAATAAGCTGATTTGCAAATCCACCCACAAACGTAAATATTGTCCAAGTTAAAATATTGTGAATGGCACAGCTGTGACAGCTAGTTTGAAGTATTTAGAATAATTGCTCTAAGTATAAATCCATATGAATCATTGTATATGGTTATAAAGCGTAAAACTGGCAAGCTCAAAAGCATTTTTTATTTTACCTCCTTTAATGAAATGGAGCTACACTAAGACAATACAGTAGTATTTAACCAAACTGTGTGGCTTTATCTGTTATTTGTCCTGTAATCTGTACAACAATTTCATGATAGAGCCCAAGATAAGTTGTGGCTAATTGTGAAGCAAAGGTTTTCAGCTTCTTTTTTTCTCTCACAATTATAAATAATAAGTTATTTGCATTTGTAATCGGGCCCAAATACTAAATAAAATCCTGTGAAATCAACTGGCTACAAACCCAGAGTATTAGTTTCCCTATAATTACGGCTGCAAATTAAAAAAATTCTGTATTATTATTTTTATTTTTTCTTACATATTTAATGACTGGTTACTTGTCAGATGAGACCAAATTGTAATAGCAAAACGCTATTTATGTAGGAAAACTAACATTTCACATCGCCTCGAACGGGTCATTCCCATAGTGATGCACGGTGATGGCAGCAGCATGCTGTAGCTACACCTTTTCTTCAGCGTGCTCCATAAAGCAGGTTGGCGTTTGAAGGAAGGAGGATGGGTGGATGAAGGAAAATACAAGGTAATCCTCAAATGAAACCTGTTTGAATCTGCTAAAGACTTGAAGCTTGGGCAGACATCCACCCTCCAGCAGATGACGCTGAACACACAGCCAGAGCTACAATGGACTGGTTTAGATAGCAGCGTACTCGTGTCTTTTGGCCCAGTTGGGGAACTGTGGCAGGACTTGAAAACGGCTGTTTTTGTTGTTGCTGTTGTTTTTTTAAATCTTGAAAACCATGGATCCTTTGCCTTTCCGTTGATCTTTCCTAATGTTTAGCACTCCAGAACCAGCATAGCCATCAGGTGCAGAGCATCCCTCCATGGATGATGTGCTGTGCGAGCGCACCCTGTTTGTGTCACCCTGCAGATGTACTCTCATCCCCCTCTGGCAGCACAGCATAGAGGGGCAGAGGGGGCAGGCCCACTGCGTGCACATGACTGCGCAGCATTGTGGCAGAAGGAGAGGGAGAGACGTGAAGCAGAGATAGCGGGGGCTCTGATGCAGAGCTGCGAGGGAAGACGAGGCGAGCTGTAAACATAGGAAGCTGCGTACAGTAGCGAGGAGAGGAGACCGGCAGGCAGCGAGTCAGGCCCAAGAAGTGGCTGCTAACTCAGCAGAGTGCTGAGGGCTCAGGCTAGATTACCTCGGGAGAGAGAGCTCTGGACAGACTAGTGTGAGAGGAAGGAAGGAAGGACTGATGGGCTATTCAGCGCTTGTCTCTCTCAATCGCCTCTGAGAGAAGAGTTGGCACAGCTGGGCAAGTTGCTATAGCAGTGTGGACTACACAGTGGGCATCTATTTTGGTCCTGCTGTCAGACAACGATGTCACCTTGGACAAATGGCAGCGCGGGTTAGAAGAAACAGGTTGCATGGAATGGCCTACCAAGTATGTCAGGAGTGGATACAGACGAGGAACCCGCTCACAGGCTCTACTTCTATTCTGTATGTCTCATCTAATATTTTTTTTCTATCCACGTCTTGCTAATGAGTCAGAGCTCCCTTTCTGTTTCATGCTCATGTCTGGTCGCGGGCCTCGCCAGGAGGGAAACCCGACACTTGCCCCTTACTCAGCACGGTCTTGAAATTAAACAGGCTCTGTGCTGCGTGGCCAAATAAGACAACATTAGTTGGGCTCCACTGTGTTTCTCCGCTCTGCAGGCCAGGTGACAGCCTCTATGCAGCTTATTAAATACTCGGTGAATCCCAACAATGCTGTCCTAAGGCTTTCTGTTTACCTGGGCCGTTGCACAGGTGTCTAGGAGTTGTGAGTAGATGCGGTATTCTTTAAGACTTTCATCTTCTGGTGGTCCAGGTTACCAAATGCAGAGTAATGCTGCAGCTTTTTCTCTGTGTGTTTCACTGTCCAGTACTTTGATGTTCTTTTATGTCCTTGCGGTGTCTTTCCAGTTACCACAATAAAGGCCAGGCCACGCAACTTGACATGTAAAGAATTTTGCTCACCAAAAGTAGGTCAGCTGGGTATCTCCCTTAGGGACATTAAATAGTATCAGACAAATGCACGCATGCTGTTTCTGCATGCGTGTCTCCTAACGAGCCATGTTGATATTCTTCTGGGAGGATTAAATAGAACATTTGGTTGCATAACACCATGTAAAGTTGTTGTTTATGTGTAATGTTTTAAATATACAGCATAAAAGAAGAATCGTTTTCTGTCTGTTTGAGAGGCAGAAGTAAAGGTCTGTTTCATGACTCGTGTGCGGTTAAGTGGAGGATAGGTTCTCATTTTTGTTATGCTTATTTCCAGTGGTACATTTTAGCCTTAAAATTACACAAAACATACCTTTGGTTTGGATTTTACTCGAGTATACATTAAATAATTTAGAGGTCGTGGCGTGGTGCAGAGGTTTCTGTGAGGAAACCCTAAACACAAGAAAGAAAGATTCAAACTGACAGGCCTTGTGTTGTTTGTGTTTGTTTTGTTTGCAACCCCGCAGCACATTTTGAATGAGGGATTACCCTTAAAAGCAGATTCTGTCATATAAGCAGTCTTGATTTTTAGGACGTTTTCTCAACGTGGTGGAGCTATAGGCAGTTCTTGATTCAGTCATCACAGGCTCTGTTGATAAGCTACAGATAAAGGGAGCAAGCAAGCTGTCACTGTTTTTCTTTTTGTGTTCACTGGATTGTCTTTACTAGAGGTTACAGTCAGGTTCACTGATGCATATTCAATGTGTAGGTCAACCATGATGCGGGCTGGGCACAGTGTGTTTAAAGCCACCGCCTCTAGCCGTTTCTTGTAACGGTCTGTGCCATGAAGCGTCTCCCCTTGTGCTTATGACGATGTACACTGTTGTGCCTTTTTTTTTTTTCTGGTCCATAGCAAGCAAGGATGGGTCCATGAGCGAGACAACATTTTCTAATTTAGCTTTCTTTTTTTTTTTTTAAAAATACTTTTAAAATCTTTTAACCTTCTAACGGATGAGTGTTAGGCTTAAAATAAGTTTTTGTGTAAGCTTTTATTTTTGCGTGCATCATTGTTTGAGTAAGTGAAAACACTGCTGCTGTCTATATTTCAGCTGTTGGGTCAAAATCTGTGAGCAAGATTTCTTAAAATGGAGGTAACCATAGCAACACTGCTCATTTCAGGTTGGGCTGTTGGTTTACCCGTGTTTGAAGTAATTTGACGATTTATCAGTCTGGATTATCAATTTTTTAAACTGTTAGTAAAAAGTTAATCATTTATGCGTTTTTATGAATTCCCGAAACATTAAATTATTTCTTAATAAAAGTCTTAAATGCCTCAAAAACAAAACTTTTTTTTTTAGTAAGATTGTTTTGTAAGTAAGTCTCTGTATGGGATCTTGCAAATCTTTTGTGAGAAGCCACAACAACAAAAACAATTTGCAAGTTATTGAGTTATTCTCGAAAGATCCGGTGACAGATCTTATTCTTGGCAAGAACGTGTAGCTGAATGGTGGAAGCCCAAATTTTCACCTACAACAGATTAAACGTTGTCAGTTTCAAACACGCTAAAATTGGGGTGTGGGGGGGGGGGTCCGAGGTTTGTGTTGCAGATTGCCAGCATGGACTGACACTCTTTCCAACAAGACTTCAGTATTTTGCAGAAGATTTGCCAAAACTCCCAGTACTTGAAGTGGGAAAAAAAACTCCAAAAAAATCACCCTAATCGTTGGGATAGGGGGAATTTTTTTTTTTTTTGCAAAAGTAAAAGTTTTCCAAGTGATCCCTTTTTTGCTGCAACCAAATATCATTACACTTGGTGGCAGCAAACATGTTTCGTTGACCCATTGACTAGCTTAATCAATTTTTTTTTCTTCCTGTGTATCTATTGGAATTGCAGACACTATTTCAGCATTACAATACATTTAAGCATGTCATGGTGTGTGGGAATATATTAAAAAAAAAAATACAGGAAAAATATGTAGTTAGATCTGCTCTCTGTCTCGCAGGCCTCTTTTCAGCGCTCCAACAGCCACGACAAGGTGCGAAAGATAGTCGCCGAAGAGGGTCGGGCTGCTCGGAACCTCATTGCCTGGAGTGTTCCTTTGGAGAGCAAAGAGGAGGAAGGTGAGTAACTGCATGCAAACAAACTTTCCACCATGACAATATTAGCATGCAGGAGGCGTCATTAATTGATTTATGTATATTTAGGTTTTTCTACAGTAAATGGCAAATGTTTAGGAATTTATTTTGAGTATGCTGGTTTTGCCTTAGATGCCTGGTGCTTGTTGTGAGAGTAAAGTGCAGAGGAGTAAAGAAAAAAGAGAGTTGGGGCTTATTCTGTGCTGTTTACTGGGCAACTGAAATAAAAGCCAGGAATTGGGTCCTTGTATCCAGCTGCAGTCTTGGATTCAGGATTACTGTCACATTCTCAGAGAAAATCCCTGCCATTACCTTTACTAATGAGGAGCGAAGAATGACGAGATGAGAGTGTGGGGTTCAAAAAATAATTTATATTTGCAAAGATTACACTACACCTGTACACATTAGATCTATTCTACATAGAAGGGTTTAACAGCTAGTTTTCTATCAAAACTTGGAGGGTTGTACCGAAACTCCTTAAATAATACACACTTGAATATGCTTGTTTGATTGGATATATGAGTTCTTCAGAATAATTCTTTGCCTGTAGTCTTAGTCTTATCAAAAATGCTGAGATGTATAATGAGGAAGATAAAAACATTTTCTACAAGTCTAAATTTCTTTATTCATAAGTAGGTTTTTTTTGTATACAATTACTGTTGGTAGGTCCTTTGTGCCTGTGCAAATTCTCAGTTATCCAGATCATGGCAACAGGCCTAAATCACAGACAACTGGGCTTTCACAGTTTTTCTGAAAACATTTCAACACCTATCCAGGAATGTGAATACTGGCGGCTAACATGTTAGCCCATTGGTTTACCCATATGTACGTGGAGGAGGTGGAAAGCTGAGCCTTCAGCACTTACAAGGGAACACCTCCTATTCACTGGTTTAGATATGTGGATGACACTTTGCTCAAAATCCAAAACAAAGAAGCTGAGGCATTCACTAACTACATCACCTCAGTGGACAGCAACATCAAGCTTACCAAAGAGGATCTCAAGAACAACATATTGCCCTTTCTAGACTGTGCTGTGCACATTGGGGAAAATAGGAGTCTAAAAACTGAGGTTTACCAGAAGCCTATGCACACAGATCAGTATCAGCATTTTGATTCCTCACCCAATGAAAAACAAACTTATCAGAACTCTGAGTTACCAGGCTGAGAACATTTCCTCTGCTGCAGAGGAGAAATGAAAAGGACACAAGCATGGCAGGAAATCCCTTCAAGCTTGTGGTTATCCGAACTGGGGGTCTGTCAAGACTGCCAATAAAACTAGCAGAAAAAAAACAACACTAAGTCTAACCCCCAGATTCCACATCCTCCGCTCCTGTACTTGTCCGCTCCGTTCCAGACCAGACCGCCTCGGTCAGTCCGTGAAAAGCAAAGCCTACTACATCCGCTGTTACTCCGTCTTGCTCTGCTCTGAGTTCCTCGGAGCTCGAGGAGAGAATGCGCGAGAGGTACGAGTAAACGCGATAAAAAAGTGGATATAAAGGAGCCGTAAACAAAACAAACTTTTCATTCATCCTTTTAACAGTGTCCAAAAAGTTCTCTGTTGCTGATTATACATCGACTCGGCATATTTTTACTTCCATCAAGTATGGGTGAGTAGATTGGCCACCAAAAACTTTTGTTTTTGTATTTATATACAAAGCCTATGTGCTGTATATTAAATGACATCTGCTTCCTTGTTTGGTGAAAACCAGTAGTTTGCATCCAATATTTAATAAAACGGCCAACTTTATTGGGAATATTTAAAAAAGATGTTTTAATTTGTAGTTACCGATCTCTCGTTACTAGGGATGGGTACCTTTCACATTTGAACCGATACGGTACCGATACCCAGTACCTGTGAATCGATACTGGTACTTAACGATACCTATTTTTGATACTTCTATGCGTTTATGTAGTAAATGTTATTTGTAGATTCAAACAAGTTTTTATATTGAAAAATAAATATATTAAATTTAAACTGTTATTAAATCATTTATGAATTTTAATACATTGCCTGAATCCACAGCACATAAAACAAATTTTTGGTGCAACAGTTTAGGACAAGAAAAAAATATCAAAAACATATTTTATCCCTCTTTGTAAATCAGGAAGGGATACATTTGCAATGAGGGAACAGAGAGGCTGTCTTCTCTGCATTGACAACAGGCGAGTTTCAGGACGAGGCTGTAGCAGCTGTCCAGTCTGTGAGATAGCAGCAGTGACCAGGTGTTTCTTCAGATTAGAAGTATTCCCGCCACTGGCCTTGCACTTCGCCTCACTAATATTGCAGCGAGCGTAATCTGTGGCGTATTTTGAAAAGTGGAGCCGTACTTCCGACCGCTTACTATCAGCTAGGCTTGCTTTGTTTACTGGACGAGCGGCTACTGACGTCATTACACTCTTGTGCCTGCGATGCTGTGTTCATGTCCGGCATGGAAAATCGCCTACTCTTCCACTCCCTCAGTGTCACAGGGATGCGTTGAGGTACTGAAACATGGTACCGTGAATCAGTTCTCGGCAGTACCAATGGGATTCGGTCAGTACCTTTTTAAAAGTACAGAATTCTGTACCCATCCCTACTCTTTACCCTATTTTACTTTGACAAACCAGATATTGTTAGCGTTCTTTTTCCTGTTTGATACAATTGCAGTTGTGGAGCTTGATCTGGCTGGAGGCCGACGGAACGGAGCAGGTCATTGGTCTTGGTCTGTATTTTTGACGGTGAGCGACGGAGAGCGTGTCCGCTGACGGTTAATATGGAACCATTCTCATTAATTAAAATAACAACGTAGTTGCTCCGTCGGAACGGAGCGGAGCAGTCACAGCGGACTGCATATGAAACGTTGACATTCCATATACAGTGTTTCCCCTAGAAAACTGGCAACCTGGGGGAAACCCTGAACTCGGTCCTCCAATTCATTCCAGAGAGGAGATATAAGGCCCGTTTACACTACACTTTTTTTAACCGAGCCGAGACCAGTCCGAGCTCGGTAACCGAGATAACTCTTGTGTGTAAACGGTCAACAGACTGAACCAGACCGCGCTAACTGCAGACCAGCTCTTGGGTAGGTCTCGGCCTGGTTCTATTTTATCCCGGTTTCTGATAACGAAGAGCGCATGAGCAGACCGCGTCATCCCCTTACAGTCAGCTGACTGTCAGCGGGTTTTCCGGCGTGTCTGGCTGCACGTCCCGATTCACACTCCATTCAGACAAATTTCAGACATTCATAATAATACTAACTTCCTTACCGTGCCACACGGTTTCCAGTGATGATTCTGCTTAGCAGCGCAATGAACCTCAGCGTCTGTCATTGTTTCCGGCGTCTGTAAATCCTTATTAGACGTTCGTTTGTCTCATCCACTTCCCAAAAAGCCAACTTTCTCAAGTAAATTCACCAATGGTTGCCTTCTTCCCCTGACACTGAAATATTACAATATCAAGCATAACTTCCTGAATGTTACGGGCGCAGCTGTTTTTTTTTTTTTGCTGCTTCCGCCTTCAATCCCAGAGAGCGGTAGTACCGCAGATCGCCACTAGGGGGCGAGGAGCAACCAAGGAACCGAGATAAGCTTTGTGTGTAAACGGGTCGGCTTGTCTTGGATAACTGAACCAAGCTCGGACTGGTCTCGGCATGGCTCGGTTTTTAGATGTAGTGTAAACGGGCCTATAAGCAGTCACATCATGATTGAGGTGACCAAGTACCCCACTCACACCTAGCAATAGCCTCTAACGACCCAGCACAGTTATGGGTGGGTCATTGATTTGCTTCTGACTTGGAATGCGCCGAGGAGGATGGGCCTCCATGTGCTTTAAAACAACACGCTTTAACTACAGCTTGCTCAAGTGCGAGCCGACTGGATTGACAAAGACTCTTGGATAGGTATCGAAACATTTTCAGGAAAAAAAAAACTGAGCTAAAGGCCGGTTGCATCTGATTTAAGCCTGTTTGTGGATTGGTCAAAAAGTTTCCCATCTAAGGAAATTCAGCAGATTCACTGGTCTCCTCAAAAAAAGGACAGCAGACCTTTTATTTTATTTTATAAATCAAAAAACGCTTCTGTTTCAGATGCAGAAATCCTCATACAGCAAGTCCCAATGAGGGATGATCTATAACTGCCCATACTGGTCAGTTACGGTGTACATGGCATTGATAAATCTTGGAAGCTGTCATTATTTGCACGCTATATTAGGGTTGAGCAATATGGCCTAAAAATAAAATCTGATTTTATTATACCAAATCCAGTTAATTGATTTTTTTCCCCCCTCCTTTTCATTTCACAAAAATTAAAGAAATTATTTTAAACACTTGCTTTTATTTCAAGCTTTTCATCTTTGAGTTGACCTGAATTCAACCTGGAACTAAATACAAGCTGTGAAACATGCTTGTAAAACAAGATGGTGGCCCGGCCGTTGTAAACAATGCAAGTATGACAAAATGTTTGCTGCTAGTGGTATTACACAATGATCTAAAACAGGCTTCCCTTCACTTGTGTAACTTCAACCTAACTTAAAAAAAGTAAATGAATAAATTAAAATGCCTCCTATTATGGTAAGAAAACTTTCCTGTTTACAACATTTTCACAGTATATTTTCCTAACCATATATTCAGCATTGCAGCCTATTGTCTTCATGGAAGCCCAGTGAGTGCATTGGCAAAATAAATTTAGATTTTTCCAAAAGTTAAATCTTAAAAAAAAATATATAAATTCAAATTAATCGATTAAATCGATTTATCGCCCAGCCGTACGCTAAACCTCTGTTTACTGAAACTATCAGTTTCCCTGCACACCTAATTTGAGCCTTAGAAGATTGAAAGAACTCTCCCAGATTTTACAGCATCACAGCTGAGTTTGTCACTCAGTCTGACCAATGTGGTGTAATGTGTTCCTATTTTAATAGCTTGCTAGCAAAATACAAGTATGTCTAAAAACTTTCTAAGAGTATCATGTCATGTTTAATACTCAAGTGCTCAATGACATCTAACAGCTTTCACAGATATGTAGCAAAATTGTTCAGAACTGCATAGGTCAGAGTGACTTGACACATTTTCTTGTTTTCTTACAAATTTCTTTTCTTTAATCCTCTTTAGTAGTGCCAATTCAGTAGGGCTGGGCAATATGGACCAAAAATAATCTCTATTTTTAGGCTGAATGCCGATATACAAAATTTATCTTGATATGTTTTTCTATTCATAAAGTAATTCTAAAAAGGCATCTCTGAATCTAAGCTGTATCTCAAATGTCTCACAGGCACATTTTTTTAACAAACAGCTGTAGATAAATGACAAACGACTGAAAAATAACCTACTGGAATACATAAAACTATAGTTATAACGCAACATAGTCCATCTCAATATAAATTCTATAGTCTTATCTCTTTAAAAAAAAAAATCTCTATTCTTAAAATCTCAATAGATTGCCCAGGCCTACCATACAGCATTCAACCAAGCCCCATATTCAAATGATCACATCCTCACTCACCCAATGAAAGTTTGGTTTTCAGAACCTGCAGTCTGGCATTGAAGCGCTGTGCTTCACTCCTTAAATATGCTGCTAAAATGTCAAATTAAAAGCCCTTAAATCCTGAAGTGTGTATGTGTTGGCATGTACATAAAATCTTTTGACAGTGCAAGACTGGGGTTTTCTTAGTTTAAAAAATTATCATAACTC
The DNA here is from genome assembly GCA_037039145.1 of Fundulus diaphanus. Lineage (NCBI taxonomy): Eukaryota > Metazoa > Chordata > Actinopteri > Cyprinodontiformes > Fundulidae > Fundulus > Fundulus diaphanus. The sequence continues at coordinate 26,418,607 of CM073134.1, forward strand.
CTGTTTATATGAGTAATTTAAAATCCAGATATCCCAAAAATGAAATTTTTAAAAATTGGAAATTCGAATTAATCAGTCAAATCAATTTATCGCCCAGCCCTAACTTGCATACATGGAGCATTTATCTGAGGCACGGGATTTGAAATGACTTCTTTAAAATGACATGCCTTCTGCATGTTTAATAACTGAAAGTAAACACTACAGTATTCTCATTCACTTCAAAGTGAATGCATTCACTATTTTTTTTCAAAGATTTTTTTCAAAGATTTCTTTTCCTCCATTGTGATGATTTATTTTATCATTTTGGGCTGAAATAAAAAAAAAGTTTGCTATGTTTATTATTTTAAGTTCTTAGTCTCTCAAACAAAGCCAATAGCAGACTGATCATCAGTCTAACTCATCAGTCTCTGAGTTATCAGCGAGAAAGTCTCTGATGTAGTACAGCGGTTTAAAGAGTCGTTTCCACCTCTTAGCCTTAAATTACATGACATTTGACAGTTATGAGATTTCCAGAACCTACATGTTTATAATCTTGTTCATCTTTTGGTCAGTAATACAAACCTATTGACAACTGGTGTAGTTAATTAAGAAAATAAATGTAAGGTTCATGTGTTTGTCTATTTTGTCCCCCCCCCCACATAAAGCAAAGTCCAAAGGCTCCACCAGTGGCTGTTCAAAGTCTCAAAGAGTCAATGCTGGACAACAGAAGAATAAAAAGCAGGTTGGAATATCATCTTCTTCCAGTAGAGGGCCCTGTTCACTAACATAATGTCGTTTTCTTGTACCCCTGGTTTGCAATGTATGAGTAAGTCTAAATATGTGTATTGATTGTAATGTGACATCCCATCTATAGAGAAAAGTGCCTAGCAAATGCATATTATAAAGTAAACAAGGTTAGTACCACCAAGGTTTGTGTTTCCATTATGTTCTGTGTGTTCACAGAATGCTGGTGTGGAAAGTAAGGGCACATCTGGAGCCATATTGGACAAGGGTCCTGACAAGAGCCCCACCAAAGCCAGACAGCCCCGCAAAGTGGACCTGCGTGCTCGATACTGGGCCTTCCTCTTCGACAACCTGCGTCGGGCAGTTGATGAGATTTACGTCACATGTGAATCTGATCAAAGTGTCTTAGAATGCAAGGTTAGTTAGCCAATTATTTTATTATAATTTCAGCTGATTGGAAACTGCAATACGCAATATTTCTACATTCTACATTATGTTCTTTCTTCTCAATGCCATTAATCCATTCTGCTGCAAGACACCCTCACTTCATGATTCCGCCACCACTGTGCTTCATATTAGGATGGTCTTCTCAGCATTCAACCTATCCCCATGTCCTCCAACTGTAACACTATTATGTCCAAACAGCGTTTTTGTGCCATCAAATCACAAAAACATGTCCCCAAAACTTAAGATTGTTGTCCTTTTAAGATAGTTGTCACTGAATTTGCACTGTCACTGCAATCTGTGTTTTTTTTTTTCTGTTTTTTTTAATTTATTTTTTTTATGCCATGACGTCCTCTGGGAGTGACGTTTCAGTCCATGTCAGTACAGGTTTCCTTTCACCTGGAACAATGGCGTCTTCAATAGGTCTTTTGTTATGTTTTTTTTCCCTCAGTGGTTAAAATTAATATTTCCCAGTGTTTATACCTGCCTATATTTCTTTAAACAGATTATTATGGCACGTTCAGGTATTTGTAATCTGTACCAAAGGATTAATCAGACTAGTGGAGGTCCACAATTATTTTCCTGGTGTCTTGCATGATTTCTTTTTATTTGATTTCTTTTTCATAATGTCTCATTAGAAAGCTGTGTTTGAAATGTGCCTTAAATACATCCACAGGTGTGCCTGCATTAAACAGAAATGTTGTGAATTAATCAGAAGCTCACAAAGCTATGGTATTAACATCATTGTCATCATTATCATCTGGGTTTTCCCAAATGATTAAAGGCAAAGTTTAATCTTGTATATAGCATTCTGAATTTTTTAAATCTTTCTCTCTAATGTGACACTTGGAAAACAAATAAAAGGTGATCTTAACTGACCCAAAACACCAAAGGTTTTGTCTGATGTTGTGTCAGACATAGGGCTGGACAATAATCGATTGATAGATGTGTGGTTCAATAGAAAAGAAAAAAGGGTCAGTAAAAAGTTCAATAGAACAGTTTACCTTCCTTTTGCATTCTAACCTATCATGTAGGTTAATACTGCAGTCATTACATCCTCCCAACCAATCACAAACGCAGACCCAGGAAAGCTCTGCCCCCAAGCTTCAAAGAATTCGGAGAGCACGTGTTTTCTTTTTTGTAAGACTTCCAGTTTTGGTAAAAAGTTGGTTGAATAAAGGGTTGTTTTAATTCAGTGTTCTTTATTTAAAATAGGCCATTAAGCAACAGCATAAAATGGCCAGGGCTGCACTTAAAATGGGTTTTTATTTGCCTTTTGATTCCAACTGATGTTTCAGGGGCCAGTTTGTAAGTTGGGGCCTCTGCCTTTTGGTTTGCAAGGTCGAAGTGCATTTTGTGATATAATTAATAACACTTCCTTTTGAAATGCACTTTCTAATAAAGGACTTTTTTTTGCATCACGGGTTGCACAATCTTTGAAATTGGTCTTTTTCTCTGGATATGTTGGAACAGACACTTGTGCTGTTAGTTATTACTCTGGGACATTATGAGATGAACAATACACAGCTGCCCTGCTGCATTATGCTGAATATGGCTGAATTCCGGCGACGGCCACAAGTTCGCTCCAAACCTCAGTTCCCCACAGTGGGCTTGGCTCGGTGTCAGTGCCACAGCGCAGCTCCCTTAGGTGCGATAAGCATGTCTGTTGTCATGTGTCAGAAGACAAGCTGCTGGGTGTGTGTTCTGTCCCCCCCCCCACCCCCCCCCATCCCCCTCTCTCCTGCTCACTACTCTCTGCTGTCTAATGGGCATGAAGCCTTGTTGCTGGTCATAATCCCCTATCCCACCCAGTTTGGGCTTAATGGACACTGATAAATGATGGAGTCATCTGGGGAGGAAGCAGAGTGCTTTGCCACAATCCCCTGGTGCAGCAGCGGGCTGTCTGCGTCGTATGCTCTTACACAAACAGCTCACCATGTTCCACCTAAAACTCTATGAACATTATCATCGGACGGAAGTGATGCCTAATTATCTAAGGCTGTGTTACTGTAATATGTTACATCATTTCAAGTAACTGTTCTGTGCTGACCTAATATAAATTGCTTTCTGTCTCAAATGAAAATTGTTTTCTTAGTAGGAGGAATGAAACGTTCTTAATAGTGGCCACACGTCTTAACTCGGAGCAGAATGGAGAGTTATCAGAATTTCAATTTGCTGGGAAGATTTGTGGTTTCAAATGAATTGGTATTAGTTATTTTATTCTGAAATGTTATAAACAAAGACAAAGGAGTAAGGAGGTGAACAACTCTCACCTTTTGCTGAACATGGGTGTGCTTGCCATTTGCGTCTCAGTGCAGTGACCTCCGGCTTTTATAGACTACCGTATTTATACCTAAATCCCTCTTAAAGGATATACATTCCCCCCTAATTTCTTATGAAATTATATTTGTAAGTAGATTCTGTTTATACACCCTTTTATATTGCTTTCTATGTGTTATTTGACTTATCAAAAGGGTAAACAAATCCTCCATCATACTGTCCTTCATTACCCAATGAACACAGAAGCAATAGCTGAAGCCTGTGTTGGTTGACCAGCCCTAATCAGCAGGCATGCTGCTACACGCATCTTTCACTGGACTGACTTGTCTATTAACTAAAAGCACCATGAAGCTTTACTCTCAATTACCACTCCCTTCACGCTACACATCAATCAGTTGTGTCCGTTTCATTGCAGCTCTGGGGAAAAAGCTGCTCACAGGCCACCCCTTCTGTAAAGCCAGTGCTGCGACTTGGTCCAAGTGCCGATAAAAGGCATTTGTTGTAAAGGATCGGGGTGTTGCTCTGTTCTCCGTCAAAGCGTTTTGTCAAGTGTTGGTCTTTACACAGATTCTGTTATCAAGCAAACCCATGTTCTCTTTGTCGAATCGTACCTCTCAATTAATATTGATCAACCGAATGGGGCCTCTGTGTGTCGTTTAGGTGCGCAACCATTGCTATTTGATGGTTTACATCTTCTTACATAATCACATGAAACAAAATTTTCTCACTGTCCAATCCCATAAAGCAGAGTTAAGGTAAGGCTAGATTTATTGGCTATTGTTTGAGTTTAATGTTAGGTGTGAAACGCCTATTAAAAGTCTTGTATACAGTTAAAATGGCTATATATAATTATTATTAGCCTTAAATGGGGCAAGATTTTTAAAATCACGTCGTAAGAGTCGGGCATATGATGAAATAAGATTGTGAAATAGAACTTGTTATGCCAGGGCAGAGAGATTTTGCTGTTTATCGGGCAGATTCTACCCATTGCTGTTCAATACTAATTAGTTATATTTTCTTCCTTTTCCCGTAGCTTTTGTGGCAAAACTGCCCTTTAACTGGGAATTATTGTTGTGTACACATTTAAACTGAAAATTACCTTTTTATGTCTGAGCCACACTGTACTTAAGGTGTCATATTACACATTTATTCATATAGGCTTTACTTAACAAAAGTTGTAAAAATTGTACAATGTTTTTTTGGCCTAAATTCGTATTTACATAATTTCGTTCACAATGTTTTTGTACAGATAGTTATAGGATCATATTTTTTACTTTTAAACAAAAAATCTGTGGTTTTAATTTTTATTCATCAACCCCCATTTGTCTCTTAGCTACTTTTTGTTTTGTTTATTCCACTGACCTCATTTGTTAGCAATTTTTCAGTTCCAACTGAGAAACTCTGTTGTTACTCTGAAAATAAAACAAACGTGTTTAAATAAATGTACACATTCAGAACTTCCTTCAAAACTGCAACAGTTTTTCTGCCGAAACTGACATATGGATGTTTGGGCAATTATGTTCATGTTGTGTTATTCACTACAGGCTTCTTTGTCATTGAAAATGTGTTGACTTGAAAGCAGGATTTCAATAGTTGGCTAAAACCTGTCGTCATTAATAGTCGCAAAACCTGCTATATACGATGGAAGAGGAAGTTTCTTTACCTTGATGTGAAAGCATGCAGTATCACACTGAAAACACAATTTTAGGTATAAAATTATAATGGCTTGAAATTATATTTAACTTTGTTACCAAGTAAGTTAGTTTTCATCATTCATGCCAGTCTGAATAGGCCTTAAAAAGTTCCTAAATTTAACTTTCTATAATTTTATGTGTTCACAATTTGTCAAAAAAAATTCCTAAATAGTTCATTTTATTTATCTAGTATATGCATTTGTAGGCATGGACCAAGCTATCAGCCAGATCTCCTCTTGTTTAGCTTTGATTGGAATTGGCAGGTCAGATAATGGAAAAATAAAAATTATTTTTTGTTAAACCCATCATAACAACATTTTTTTAACCATTTTCAGTCTCTTAATGCCTCAACCGACTGCATGTACTTTGATTCACTTTGAGTTGAATAAAGATCAGATAAAGGTAGGAAACATATGTTTTAATGGGGATAGCCGTGTAAATGTTTCATTTTCTGTTGGGTATACAAAGAATCAACAGCCACTTTGATTTTTCCTTTTGATCCTTAAAACAAAAACAGTCCCGATAGGTCAAAGACAGATTTGGATGTGCATACCTCAGAGAAAATGCGGGATTTACCTGGAAGAGTCTCGTTGATGCATTTCTCCACATTTGGCCAATTTTCTTTGTTCTGCTGCCTGCAGGAGGTGTTGATGATGTTGGACAACTACGTTCGTGATTTCAAAGCACTCATAGACTGGATCCAGCTTCAAGAGAAGTTGGAGAAAACGGATGCTCAGAATAGGTGAATGTTTATTTTTCCTTTCTTTTATTTGTCTTTGCTCTCTGTCCTCCTTCGTTTCCAGGTTTCACTCACTCCATATGCTAAACTGCTCCCAGTGCTGAAATTGGAAGTGCGGGTGTCTAGTCCCTGGCTTTGAGTCACAAACAGAAGAGATCAATAGTCTTGGCTTTAATTCAAAGAGATCCATGAGTTTATTGGCTTCTCTTTAACACAGTGACCGCTGCAGTCATAAATTGACTAAGAAATTAAATTCCAAGTGCCGCCTCCCTATTTGTTCATTTTAAAGTGTACTGTTAATCAATAAGGCAATCTGAAACTTTTGCATGTATTGTTTTTTGCAATTTTTAGCTGTTCAGCTTTTATACAAAATATGTGAGGCAAGTCTGTGCATGTGTATCAACGATCAATCAGGAAATTTCAATTAAAGTATCACATATTGAAATTGTTCAGGCCGACCTCTTTAGCATGGGAGGTGCGAAAGATGTCCCCTGGACGCCATGTAATGCCAAGCCCCACTGCAGACAGAATAGTGCCCCCTTCAGGTACACGGCGCACCCTAAACTTTGGGTAAGCATGTTGTTTTCTTTTAAACATTTTATCTTTTTGGTTTTGACATTGTGTTTTTAGATTGCCATGTGAAATGTATCAGATTTGAAGGAGCTGACGGTATGTAGCGAGTAGGCCAATGATGGTTGAGGCATTTGTTTAATGCGATTTGTTAAGCCTCTCACTCTTTGCTCACAGAATTAGTGGAAAGGTGTAGAGGAAATCGCTGGGTGAAGACTGCTGAAGCAATGGCTCAATATGTGCACTGCTTTGTAATCTGATGCTGCAGGAAATGGATATTGATCATGACTGAGCTCTGTTGTATAATCCGGTTCTATGCTAGCTCACACTGGAGCCTACAGGGAGGGGTAGTTGGACCATCCTCTGCAGGCTGAAGTTTTTTTTTTCATGATCTAAACAATAGTGGCTGTGCAGAACTGAATGTAATGCATTTTGGACTTTATGTTCATATTTGATTGTTCTCATACACTGCTTTTTTTGTTTGTGTGTCCCTATGATCTTCCTCAGTGGTCCTCCACCAACTCTGGGAGCCGCTCGGCTCTCCCACACAGGTCCCAGCTGGGCGGACAGAGTAAAGTGCACTCAGGCTTCCCACAGCTCCAGTCAACCAACCACATCCCCAGCAGAAAAACCCAGTAAGAGACAACTCGAAGGCCAACTCCACCATGCACTCAAAAAATGACGTGTTCATTGAATTTCGACTTTGTTTTCCAGGTAAAAAAGATGCAGAAGGCTGGGAGACAGTGCAGCGAGGACGGACTGCCAAGCCTCGCTCTGCTTCCTTGGTTGCCAAGGTCAGTCCTGTCTTGGCTCACGTCCCCGCTAAGCAGGACAGTGCCAAGTGTAATCGGTCACATCTACCACCACAGGAACAGCAACGGCTCCGTCCTGAGTGTCCCCGGGACAAGGACGTGACCCAAACTGACTCCGGGCAGCAAGTTACTGTGGAGCCAGTCCCAGTGGAGGATGTTGAACATCCACAGAATGGACACATAATGGAGGTACTAATGTTGAGTACCGCATGACATCTCTCTGCCAGAGCAGTCCCTGGATATCAATTATTCACATGGAGCAGTGTAACGTTAGATCATTTTATCAGCCGCATTTGTTTTTGTTTTGGGCTCCGTGATATTAATAGGCAGACTGTCCAGACAGGCTTGTCAGCTGTGAAACAATTGATTGTACAATGACATTTTAGAGGCAGAAAGACCCATTTTTTTTGTCAGGAATTAAATGCTGATGAAGGCTATAACACACTTACCAAGTGTGTTTTATGTGTCATGTGTGGTAAAAAATCTGTATATTCAGTCTATCTACAGTTTGACTCATATGATGAAGCATGTTTAGACATGGGCTGGAAGGAGATCATCACCGTGTGATAACCGTATTTAAAAATACTACGGTGTAAGAATATTTATGTACCGTCTGCAGACAAAATCAATAAGATGATCGAATTGATTTCATTTAAAACCTTAAAGCAACAATTTTTCCTACCACTACAAATATAATTTAAAAGATTTAACTTTACATTTCTAATGATGTTTTCTGTAATATGTTTGTTTTTTGATACACAGAGTTCTCAATGAAGCTTTATTTGTAGGGCACTTTTCATACAGAATGGTATAACACAAAGTGCTGTACAGAGTTTAGAAACGGATGAACCTTTCATCATAAAAATGGCACAAAAATACCTAAAAGGTTAAACAGTGAAAAGATTTGGAACTGAGAAATTGAAGCCGTCTTGTGAGGAAAAAAACAGAAATAAATATAAAAACTGACAGACTAAACTTATAAAAACCTAAACCTTGGTAAAATGGTAAACAAAGACACGATTAAATATTTCTGCTTTAAAAACTATTGGATAAACACAAAAAATTTTAAACTGTTAAATGAATAAAATACAAATAATATAACAAAGTATAAATAATTCTTAATCTGCTAAAATCCAGACCGAATCAATGTTTTTTTTTTTAAGTTGCCTTCAAAACACTGACCTCAAGCCTTAAAGCTGCAATAGGGAGTTTTGAGAAAACTGTGGACCTAGGCTGAAAATTTGGACGGGCACTTCTTACAGGTCCCTCCCCCTTCCTCTCTGCTGTGCTGCAGCTCTCCTTCCACAGCTCCTGCCCCAGAGCGGAGCCTGTCGCACTGCTCTGATGTTTACCTGGCTTTTGTTTTCTGAGCAGTTGCCACTTGATAAATTGGCAGTTTTCCTGTGTGTCTTTGCCATTTCTCCTCACAGCTGCAGCCCACCAGTAATCCTGAGCTTGAATGATGGTAGCGGGGGAGGGGCTGTGAGCAGCACGTACACAACAGTGATTGACACTGCTAACCAATCAGAGCCAGACATTCCTCCTCGCTCTGATTGGTTGTTTCTTTCCAGGAGCGATGCATTTTTGAAAATGGGAGTGCTGTGAGCAGCCAGAGGGTCTTTCTTTCTTTTTCTTTTTTTTTTTTTACAGATTATCTTTCTCATATTTTACTTTAAGGACACATTGACAGTTTTAACAAATATGTAAAAGATTCATTTATACAATGGTTACCTATTGCAGCTTTAAGGACAGTTGTCTGACAGCTGTAATAAAAGTTGCCTCTGCATCGGTTTTAGTTCTGCTGGGGCTTCAGTTGCCAACAGGAGATTTAGGATTATGTACAAGCAGATTTGATAAATACGCAGGGCTAAGGACATTAATATATTTTATTAACTAGTTAAAGCACCCTTTAAAACGAACTCTAAAATGCCAACGCACTGATTTTAAAATGGTGAGGTGAGCTTGCTATCTGGTCCTCTGGAATTTTTGCTGCAGAATTCTGAAATGGCTGAAAACCAAAAACGAAAAAACTGCACATCAGATAAAACGATTGTAGAAAATCAGGTCTACATGTAATAGAGGCCAGTATGTCTCTGAATGGGACTGAAAGAGAAACACTCAAGCTCTTGAAATGTTCTTCAGATGATAAAAGGGTTAAGCTAAATGGTAAATCTTATTTTTGAAATATAATTTAGAATCAAATATCACACAGAGTGATATGGCCCGTGCTTGGGGTTGCATTGAGTTTCTCTGTCTGCGGGTCTTTCTCAGTAAGTAAAACATCTTAGTGCTGGTTGAGGCGCCACCCACTTAAACTGAAGTAAACAATAAATTCCTGCTAAATTTATTACTAGCTTCTTAGTGCTATATACTCAACTGTTTTGTTGTTTTATAGAATAGCATGTGCTATTTGCTGGTTAGTTGGGTCGTCTTCCCAGTTAGTGCCTGCAATCTGATGTTTATCAGACATGCCAGTCGTAGCTTGCTGAGCAGTTTTATAACAGCATTATCTTTCTAATAACGATGAGCAGTGCTCCTTTAGTTTCCACACAATGACAACCGGAAATATTTCCAAACAGCTGAAATACTCATTTCTTGTGAACAAATGAATCTTTCTTTTAACCAACTATAGAAAACTGATTAAATCAGCACTTAAACTTCACATCACAATGTTTGTATAGTTTAAAAGGCATTTTAGATTCAGTTAAAGTGTCTCCAAACTTTAACGTTTTATAACCTCAGTATTGCTTGACACCGGTGACTGGCCCATGTCTAAAAGCATGTTGGTACCAGCTTCCCTGCATGTTTTTACTTTCTGGTATGTGGTTGATTACAATTTTTCTTTTGATTAAACCATTTTTTTTTTAGTTATTTTACAACCATCGTAATGTACTGCTCCAAATATGCATGTCTTTAATTCAGTTTGCGTGTGTTTGTGTGTGACTGTTGGTGCAGCCCCCAGCAGAGCCTATGCAACACTCAGAGCAGTGCGTCGACGCACCCTGTGAAGACGTGCCTTCCCCTGTAGCATCACTTGTCCCATCCCAGGCCTCAGAGTGCCCCCAGTCCAAAGCTGCAGTCCCATCAACAGACATTATTACTATATCAATCCCAGTCTGTTCTCAGACCATTACGGCATCCCTCGACCTGCACCAGACGAATGGGCTCAGTAATCTGTTGGCCTTTGGGGACGCTGGAGCTGAGGGGGGCGCGTCACAGGGCATGACAACATCTGCTCCAGGACAGGCCGAGGCTCCCATGGCAGCGGTGAAACTGGAGAGTGTGCTGGACCCCACAGAGCTTTCTACTGTGAGTGCTGAGAGATGGAGGAGCAGAGGGAGGGGATGGCTGAGAGGGTAGGGATCCCCCAGGGTTCTTTAGCGCCTAAACAAAGTTGGTCTCAAGAAACCTTCAGACCAAATGTGCAGACAGGACCCCGTAGCTCTGTTTAGTGTTGGTATAGCAGCATTCATTGTTAAAAATAGCTGTGACTAGATGGCCTATGTGTTGTAGAGAGCATTTCAAGGCTGATCTCTAAGATTAACCCCTCAACTTCAAGCAAATTTTTGTATGTTTTTGGTATGAGTTTCTACTTCAAATCGTATGCAGTTATAATGCCCCTGGTGTTTATTTCCTCCAGTGTAGTGTCTTTTAGGTCATTATATGCCTATTAAAATAAACATAATTATCCTGCTACCACAAACCACAGTATAAATGACACTTTTTCCACCTCAGATGGTTTTTGGATCCCTAGAAATCTAGAATTCTGTTTATTTTCCATTTAGTTTTAAAGCCGTCAAACTACATAAAGCCTCGGATCAGTCAAATCCTTAATTTTAGTTGTTGCTTTTTAAAAGTTACCTCCTTCCACCATCTCTTCACCCTCACTGTTAATGTGCCCTGCATGACTTTTGGATGCTTCCCCACTTGTGATAGTCGTGTGGTATAAACTGTGATTGGATTGAAGTGGGTTTTTTGATTCTTTGATTCACACACGCCCATAAAAGTCAGATCATAGCAGAACCTTGATTTGATTAAAAGTACTTTTCTATGTACAAAAATCAGAATTAATTCACTGGCAGTGAAATACCGTCATATTATTGCATGTTTGGTCCTCAAAGATCCGTTGACTAAAACCCAATATGAAACTAATCATTTATATTCATCTATAGACTAAGTTTTTTTTTTTTTTTTACCAAGGTTTTACTTATTAGATATTGCTTTGTAAATAAAATAGTTTTAACCTTGCCGCATTTCTAAAGTTTTAAATCTGCTTGTCTAATTGAACTGGTGGATGATCGCAGCCTCAGTCAATGGCGGAGGTCCTCGCTAAGAAAGAGGAGCTGGCGGACCGGCTCGAGAAGGCCAACGAAGAGGCTATAGCCAGTGCCATCGCTGAGGAAGAGCAGCTGACCAGAGAGATTCAGGCAGAGAATAATGACCTGGAAACTGACAATGAAAGTGATTTCACTGTAAGATTGCTCAAGTTTAATTAGTTTTAAATTCCCATTGTTTGGTCCATGTGTGCCAGCTGTTACTTAAATCGTTAATTCACTAAAAACAAATCTCCACCACAGGCTAACAGTTGTGGAGGAGGCAACATCGATTGGAACGATATGCTGGCTGACTTTGATGGTATAGAACGCAGCATCTGAATGTACAGTTCTTTATGTAAAAGTTAAAACGTGGTCAGTAAATGCTTTTGCTTTCTGTAGCTCGAGAGACTTGGCGTCAGAGTACCTCCTGGGGGGATATGGTAGAGGAAGAGCCTGCCCGCCCTCCTGGACATGGAATCCACATGCATGAAAAATTGTCCTCGCCATCACGCAAAAGGTAAAAGACACAGGCGCGCGTTTAATAACAGAGTGTTTATTTTCTGCCCTGCTACATCAGACAGCACTTGAACGGCTCACCTGTAACCACTGAACCAGTTGACACACATTAACTGTCGTAATCAAAAGTTGGCTGCAAGCAATTCTGGAGCAAAACGAAGAGAAGACCTAAATACTATATGTTAACCAGATCAATCAAAGTATTTCAAGCCTCCAGTCTTTCTAGCATCTGGTCTGCAGAGGCAAATTAACCTTTAATACAACTCAAGGCTGTCTACAGAGAATGTAAATAGCATAGCATGAAGGGAGATCAAGTAATTTTATAATTGCATAATTTCTGCTGTATATGAGGTGTAATTTACTCCATTCTGTAGCTGCGGTACTCATAAGGCAAATTTTTTTGATTAGTGAAAATTTCTCTGGCCTGTTTTCTTGTCTGGTGATCAAATGATATATGCTACAGTGACAAAATCAGTCTTATTTTTTCCCATGCCGCTTTGTCTTTCTGCACCGAGGAAACCCAAGGTTGAGACACAGTATTGTCAGCAGGGTTGTCACCATACTAAAATTTCAAACTCAACGTTGATACCTGGGGATATATTCAATACTCAATACGAGATGCTAGGGCTGCACAATTAATCGCATTTGCAATGTAATCGCAATTTTAAAAAAACGCAATTTCCAAATCGCAGAGGTCTGCAACTTTTGGCTATGTAACAATTAGTGAATCAGACACGTCCTTTAGGTGTCAGTAATATGTTTAAAGTGGGTTTGCCTCCACATGGAAGGGAAAACAGTTGCAGCAGTGAGATAATCTAATTTTATTACTTGTTTTAGAGTTTATATAATCATACTGTTTTACCAGAAACTTTCAGGAATCTCACCATAGCATTAAGTAGTGGTCAATCTGTTTAATACATAGACTTGCTTGTTGGTTGCACTTTTCACTTTATGTTCAACAAGGATTGATGTTCCAAATCAATTAAAAGCTGTTCTGTTGAATAATATTCTGATTAATAAAAACATTAAAAGTTCTTGTTTTAAATAGTCCTTGTTCAATTCAATTAAATTAAATTTTATTTATATAGCGCCAATTCATGAAACATGTCATCTCGAGGCACTTTACAAAGTCGATATCAATCATATACAGATTGGTCAAAAATGTTCCTATATAAGGGAACCAGTTGATTGCTTCAAAGTCCCGACAAGCAGCATTCACTCCTGGAGAAGCGTAGAGCTACAGGGAGAGCCGTCTGCATTGTCCATGGCTTTGCAGCAATCCCTCATACTGAACAAGCATGAAGCGACAGTGGAAAGAAAAACCACCCATTAGTGGGAAGGAAAAACCTCCAGCAGAACCGGGCTCAGTATGAACGGTCATCTGCCTCGACCGACTGGGGTTACAGAAGACAGAGCAGAGACACAACAAGAGAGACCAACAAGCACAGAAGCACACATTGAGTCAGTAATCTGTTCTACATTAGATGGTAATAGTGGTGATCTGTCTTCCCTGGATGATGTCTCAGATAGCAGAACGCCAGACCAGGTGTACCTACTATGAAGAAAAAAAAGAGAGAGCAAAAAGTTAAAAGCTGAAATGATGACAAGCAATGCAAAACTGGAGAACAGTAGAACTCGATAGAATGAGAAAAATAGATCCTGATGTCCTCCAGTAGTCTAAGCCCATAGAAGCACATCCCCATAGGTAGGTCAGGGCAACATAAACCACTCTAGTTATAAGCTTTGTCAAAAAGGAAGGTTTTAAGATTAGTCTTAAAAGTAGACAGGGTGTCTGCCTCACGGACCAAAACTGGGAGTTGGTTCCACAGGAGAGGAGCCTGATAGCTAAAGGATCTGCCTCCCATTCTACTTCTAGAGACTCTAGGAACCACCAGCAGACCTGCAGTCTGAGAGCGAAGTGCTCTGTTAGGAACATACGGGGTAATCAGAGCTCTGATATATGATGGAGCTTGATTATTAAGGGCTTTATACGTTAGAAGAAGAATTTTAAATTCTGTTCTTGATTTAACAGGAAGCCAATGAAGGGAAGCTAAAATTGGAGAAATATGATCCCACTTGTTGATTTTCATCAGAACTCTTGCTGCAGCATTTTGGATCAGCTGAAGACTTTGAACTGCATTTTGTGGACTTCCTGATAGTAAAGAATTACAATAGTCCAGCCTTGAAGTAACAAATGCATGGACCAGTTTTTCAGCGTCGCTCCTGGACAGAATGTTTCTAATTATGGCGATATTCCTGAAGTGAAAAAAGGAAACTCTGGAAACCTGTTTAATATGGGATTTAAATGACATGTCTTGGACAAAAATAACACCAAGATTTTTTACTTTATTACCAGAGGCCAAGTTAATGCCATCCAGATTAAGTGATTGATTAAAAAGTTTATTCTTTGAGGACTCTGGTCCAAAGATTACAACTTCTGTCTTGTCAGTATTTAAATGCAGGAAATTTAAAGTCATCCAGATTTTGATGTCATCAAGACATGACTGCAGTCGAAGTAATTGATTGGATTCATCAGGATCCATGGACAAATACAACTGTCATCAGCATAACAGTGGAAATTAATCCCATGCTGTCTGATAATTTTGCCGATCGGAAGCATATATATAGTAAAGAGAATTGATCCAAGGACTGAACCCTGTGGTACTCCACATGTGACCCTAGAGTTTGAAGAAGATTTATTATTAACATGAACAAACTGGAATCTGTCCGACAGATAAGATTTAAACCAGCCTAATGCTTTCCCCTTAATCCCTACAGTATGTTCAAGTCTTTGTAGGAGAATATTGTGATCAACTGTGTCAAATGCAGCACTGAGATCTAGCAGGACAAGTATAGACACAAGTCCATTATCTGAGGCCATGAGAATATCATTAGTGACCTTCACCAGAGCTGTTTCAGTGCTATGATGAGCTCTGAAGCCTGACTGAAACTCCTCAAGTAGGTCATTACTTTGTAAATGTTCACATAGTTGATTAGCAACTACTTTCTCAAGAATTTTAGATAGGAAAAGAAGATTAGATATAGGTCTGTAATTTACTAGCTTATCTTGATCAAGAGAAGGTTTCTTAAGTAAAGGTTTAATAACAGCTACTTTAAAAGCCTGTGGTACATATCCATTTACTAAGGATAGATTAATCATGTCCAAAATAGGACCACTGATCAAAGGGAATACCTCCTTAAACAACTTGGTTGGGATTGGGTCCAACATGCAGGTAGAAGTTTTAGATGAAGGTAAAATTTTAGATAGCTCAGAAAGCTCTACTGCTTCTAGACAGTTCAGACACTGTGCAGGTTCTAAAGATTCCCCCAATGCTGCCTCACTTACTGAGGATGAGGTAATCGTGTTTGCGAGGATGCCATCAATTTTATTTATGAAGAATCCCATAAAATCATTAATGCTAAGAGCTAAGGGAATGGATGGATCAACAGAGCTGTGGCTCTGTTTACAAACATCTTTATCTAGAGGCCAATTTTGTTGCTTGTGATTAATGCAGAGAAAAGTCAAAATCAAATCACAATTTTGGTTGAAATATATCGTAGGCAGAACGCAATCATTTCTGCTCCGAGTTGGTCTTTTAGGTCTTTTAGCACCTAATCTGCACAGCGATGAAACAGATTAATTTGTTGTTTGTATATGTTAAAAAATACATGATAAATTAAACGAGGGGAAAAAATCTCATTAAATCGCAATATTAAGATAAAAAGATTGCAATTAGATTATTTCCAAAATCGTTCCGCCCTACAGATGCCACAGAGATTTAAAACAAAGAAAAATAATGAAAGGCATAATAAATATTTTATTAACATGAAAAACTCATAATTTTCAATCTCAACATGGAACAGCCTTTCTCAAAAGTACCACACATGCTGATTAAATAAGTGTGCAAATAAATGCAAAATAAGTAACCCAAATACAACACATGCCTAGTAGCATGTTAGCCACAGCCAATCACACAACATTAATGCGGACCACTGGTCGCACTAACATCAGTAATACGTTTAATGTATGGTAATTAAATTATGCACAGGAACTTTAATTTACTAACCTGTCGCAATTCATCCTGAAGGCCAGACTGCCGGTCTTTGAGATGTTTGGCCAAGTTTGTTTTGATGCTTGACTTTGTTGCCACCACTTTAAAGCACTATTTGCAGACGGGCTTGTCAAGATCTTTGGGTTTTCATTCTTCGTTTGTCTCATATGCTAGAATATTTAGCATCGATACCATGCTAAATTAGTATTTTGTCCAGATACCGCGTTTGAGTATCGATACTTTTCAGAGTACCGATATGTTTGACAACCCTAATTGTCAGGCATTATAAGAAAGTGTTAAGTAGTGTAGCTAAACACCTTTAATTAAATATGGTCATTTCATTTATTAATTTATTTATATAGCCCTTTACAACAGCCAATCAGACTGCCAAAAGCACAAAATCCTAAAATCATTAAAAAGCAGCTAAAACAAATAAACCATATATCAGCTTGAATTGTGCTGCTCCCTGTCATCAGTACTGAGTTCATTTTATAACAAATTTGACAAGTTTAAGGTCAAAGTCACTACGAGATTTAGGGCTCTCAGATCCCAAGACAGGGTTTCTTCAGGCTTGCTTAAAAACATTTGTTGTAAATGTGCAGGTAACACAGAATAGATCAAAATAAGTTTTGTAACTGATATTGGTGGTCTTCAAGCTAAATTTAGGGCATTCAAACCTCCCCCCCCCCTTAGTAATTCACAGCATGGTCATAAGTTTCCTATCTTCTATCCCTCATCACTTTTTGTTGTTGCCTCCCATCTTTTAAAGCAAACAGATGATTTATTTATTCCCATAATTCTTACAGAACAATTGCAGAGTCAAAGAAGAAACACGAGGAGAAACAACTGAAGGCACAGCAGCTGAGGGACAAGCTGCGTGAGGAAAAGACACTCAAGTTGCAGAAGCTCATGGAGAGGGTAAGTCAGCTGACCTGATGGATGGCTCCCTAAAGAAACTTCATTCAAGCTATCCTCATACCAGCTCACAACGAGCACTTCTTTCAACACACTGCCTGATAGAATCACTAAATATTAAAACTCTCTCCAGTCGTGTTCAGGCCAGCTGGCCACAGCCAGACATGAGATGTCTTGCCAAAATCTACAGCCTTTCATGAAGTTTGTTTTCATTCTCCAAGTCTTAGCAAAATGTGAAAGTCGTTGAATAAATTGGGTTAACCATATAAATTCATAAAGTGGTGTTTAATCTTATTAATTCCCACGAGGACATACAAGTGAAGGGAGTAAATGTGGGGAAAAATATCACTGTTTTGTCTTTATGAATCTATTATACATTCCTCTGTTTTGACCTCACCAACTGATCACTCTTCACTTTCTGTAGGAGAAGGATGTGCGAAAATGGAAAGAACAGTTGCTGGACCAGCGTCGGAAGATGATGGAAGAAAAGCTGTTGCACGCTGAGTTCAAGAGAGAGCTGCAGCTCCAGGCCATTGTGAAGAAAGCTCAAGAAGAAGAGGCCAAGGTAGAGAACCCCCCCCCACCCCTGAAAAGAAAAAAAATCAAACAATGTGTCTCTTCCACATCATTTGGTTTACGTTGTGTCTTCTTACCATCTGTTTTTGCAACGTTAGGTGAATGAAATAGCTTTCATCAACACCCTGGAAGCCCAGAATAAGAGACACGATGCCCTGGCCAAGTTAAATGAATATGAGCAACGCCTTAATGAGCTGCAGGAAGAGAGACAGAGAAGACAGGAGGAGAAGCAGGCCAGAGATGAAGCTGTTCAGGTTGGATTTATACTTTTATTTATTTTGGGTGCTAATTGACTTGCTTTAATCTGCCATTTAAATAACATGCCCACTTTATTATTTTTCTTTTGTTCTTGTAGGAGCGTAAGCGAGTCTTGGAAGCAGAGCGTCAGGCAAGAGTGGAGGAGCTGCTGACGAAGAGGAAGGAGCAGGAAGCTCGAATTGAGCAGCAGAGGCAGGAGAAAGAGAAGGCTAGAGAGGATGCAGCACGGGAAAGGGCCAGGTTTGTCTTCCTGTACCCCTTGAATTTGGATGTAAAAAATTTTCAGGACACATTTAAACTCATGTTTTGATAAAATTCTTGATATTCTTTTCCACTATACAAATTTGTCAGCATTAAGTAATTTCCTAATAAGTGACCTAGCTTTTATTGATCCAATCTTACTATGAACCAGCCTTCTGCTAAAAACGCTAACCAGTCTTGTATTTTTTCCAATAGACAGGGTTTTTCTTTGTTGTTGTTTTTTTTTTTTTCATTACAGAAATAGCTACTTAATCTGAATAGACAGTGCCTTGCAAAAGTATTCACACCCCTGAACATTTTTACAGTTTAGTCATCTTACAATCCCTAACTTCAGTATACTTTACTGAGATATAATGTGATAGACCAACACAAATTAAAATTTGAATGGAAAGCGCATGTGGTTTTTGAAACTTTTTGTAAATAAACAATCCCCGTTCAGTACCATTTACTCTTGATGTCCCTCAATAAACTCAACTGCAACCAGTTGCCTTTCAGATGTCACTTAATTAGTATAAAAGGTCCCGCTATGTGTAATTCAATCTCAGTGTGAATACAGCTGCACTGTGAATGCCTCGGAAGTTTGTTGGAGAACATGAAGACTAAGAAACCCACGAGACTGGTTGGGGATAAAGTTCTGTAAAAGTTTATTCCTGGGTTAAGTTGTAAAACAATACCTCAATGTTTGGATGTCTGTCATCTGAATATGGAAAGAGTAAAAAAGCACAGCTGCAATCAAGACATGGCTGTCCACCTATAACACCATTCTAGATACTGTCTCAACCCTCACACAGCGATTCACTGATCTACAGATTAGTAAGGCACGTGGACATGTGGTGGGTAGGATGAAATCGAACTCACAACCTTCCGTTTTGCAGAGAAGCACTCTTCCTGTTGTGTTCTTGTTGCCCACCTAAACCTGAACATGGCATCCCAATGGTAGTAACAACATTATGGTTTGAGGGGGCTTTTCATCAGCAAGAACTGGGAAGCTGTTTGTAGCTAATGGATCGTTGGAGCTAAAGAGAGGACAATCGTGGAAAAGACTTGAGTCTCGGGTGAAGGTCAAGTGCCTGTCACACTAAAGATTTTCTTGATGTTAGAAACTATGTATGTTTTTGTTTCTACTAGACGACGATTAAATATTTTGGTTTGTCACATAAGATCTCAGTAAAATCAATTTAAGTTTGTTATTGACATTTTGTGAAAAGGTTCAGGGGATATGACTGCGTTTACACGGTATTATAATCTCTTAATAAAAATCAGCAAATGAAAATTTTTATTATTGTTGTTGTTCAAGTAGCATTGGGTGTGTATGTGAGCCTTTACGTTTAATTGCGTATTCCTAAATCTAAAGAGACCGAGAGGAGCGTCTGGCTGCTCTTAGTGCTGCCCAACAAGAGGCCATGGAGGAGCTCCAGAAGAAAATTCAAATGAAGGTAAGTGTGCACTGTGCTGCTTTCACAGACATGGTGCTGGACTGCCCACTTCCCACATGACCTACGGTGTGTTCGGTTCCTTCACAGCATGACGAGAGCAGCCGAAGGCATATGGAACAAATGGAACAAAGGAAGGAGAAAGCTGCTGAGCTCAGCAGCGGTCGACATGCGAACACCGACTACGCCCCAAAACTGACACCGTATGAGCGCAAGAAGCAGTGCTCACTTTGTGGTGTTGTGGTATGTAAAGTTTCAGGGCTTCTTGTGTAGAATTTTGTTATGTCAGAATCAACTTTATTCACCAGGTTTGTGGATACAAACCAGGAATCTGATGCTGGACTACGAATATCGCATCGTGTGAAGTGCATGAATGATACAACTTGAGCTGAAATGACTTGGATCCAGTTTACATGACAATGCATTGAAAACAGAACTTTTGTCCCATCTCTGTTAACACGTTTACATGACAACGTTCTAATTACAATCTCCGTTTAAGGCTGGTTCACACGGCAGGATTTTAACAAAAATTTTTTCCTCCCGACCTTCCCCTTCCGAGAGGCGCCGATTATCAGCGTGTCTCTTAAGAATTTCTTCAGAGAATATCCTGCCATGTGTGGTGCGTTAAGAGAGATTTGGTTTGCTAGGTGGAATGTCGGGACCGCTCTGACCTCAAATCGAGGATATTCAACATGTTTGATTGTCTTGCCCGGATATGTTGCCATGTGTGATGTCCTCCGATGACAAATGAGCACACAGACTGTTGAATGTGACGTGTAGCCAATCAGAAAGCGAGGTGGGGGGTTCCCCAAGAGGGAAAAAAAACTCAACTCGCCTCCATTTCATAGTGCAGCAAGCATAGAGCCCCTTGGTTGTGTTATCTCCACTTCTTTAACCAACACCTTTCTACTGGTTATGTTTTTTTCTCTGTTAAAATTAGTCCACAGACCATCGCCATCATTCTTCCTGGTCGTCCAGGTGTATTTACTTTGAACTCGCGTTTGAGAGGATTTCCCGTCTAATATCTGAATGATCTCAATCGAAATCTGCTCGTGTGTGGTGTGTTGTGCTTGCCATCTGACCTGAAACCACGCACTGAACGAGCAAACCTGTTTTATCTAAGATTTTTTTATCGTTAGGTGTGGTGTCTCTCGAGCAAGCAGCTGTAGAAACTAGAAAATGATGTAATTCCCACACTGCACCACTAGGGGAAACTCAACATGTGCATGCGTACTGCCTAAAAGCGATCACAACTAATAAACCTTTGAGATTGCAGAGAATAAAGTTTTCCTGCGGAGAAACAATGAAGTTCAATTGTTCCTTAAAGTAACTTTGAATTGTATCAGAGTCAGCAGGTATCCACCATTTTTTTTCTTCTGTGATTTTTTTTTTTTTTTTTTTTTAGAATTGTAGGTAGCCATAATGTTGTGCCTGCATACATTAATTTATAACGATTTCTAGCATCCGACACCAGGGAGTCCCTGGAAGAAAAGTTCAGTTTTTATTCCTGCTTACACAACAACATAAACCGTGACGTTTTCAAACCATTACAACCTGGAGCCCATTTTCAAACTGTGCTGTTATAAGAACAAACATTCAACGTTATCTTGTAAATGAACAGTGCAGACGTGACCAAACTGTTCCGCTTTCACCGGAAAACGTTGTCGTGTAAACAGGGCGTTAGATTCCCTCTCGAGCTGCTCAGTTTAAAAAAAAAAAATAGTTTGAATCAATATTTGCGGTCGGCCCAAATGATTATAAGAAACAGGGAAATGGAGCCAATTAAGGGCTTTGGTAGTTTAGGGCAACTCTGATGCAGTATTTGGCTGTCTGCATTTATGAAGAATGCTGATGTGAAGGTTATTGAAAGGATTTTTAAAAAATTTTTATTTAAATGTTGATTTTTAACAGCATTTATTAAAACAATTTGTGACTGACTATATTCCTTTTCTTTTCTTTTTTATTGTGTGGAAAACAAAGCATCTGGCAGCCAATTTCACAAGCACACATTTATCTCTGATTAACTGGCTGCCATGACAACAAGGGTAGAACACCGTGGCAATTCAAACCAGAATCAGATAAAATGAAGGGTCAAGGGCAAAATAAGGAATCTTGTTAAAATGTTAACTGACCTTGGGCTGACATCTGACACCAGAGATCACGGATGGGTCATCGGGGAGCACTTTGTTTAATGACTCTAAACAAAAACCATCTCAAATGGGCTGGTTTGCAGAAAATTATTATTAACTATGCCCGTTTTCACCTCTGCGTCAAAAAACTCTATATTGACACTGTCTTGAAAAAGTATTCACGCCCTTTAAACCTTTGCACGTGACAACCACAAACTTCTGAGTTTTTTATGTATTAACTGATGCAAAGTAGAACATCATTAGGATGTGAAAGTAGGAGTTCAAACAGAATCATTGGGAAAACACCTTGTCAGACTTGAGCAATTTGCAAAGAGGAAAAGGAATAACTTCAATCTGTAGATGTGCTAAGCTGGTAGATACATCCTAAACAATATGGAGGAAATGGTAGTTCTAACAAGTATTGACTCAGGGGAACTTAATACATATAGAGAAGCTTTAAATTCTGAGTATTTGGAAGTAAAAATGTTTTTATCCAATTGCGTATCAGCTTTTTGAATGTTTCCAGTGATGATTCGACAGTTTGTTTGGTAAAGAGCTCAAGCCTTCCTTATCATCACCTTAATCTTCGGCTCCCTCCACAGGTTTAAGTTGGGACTTGGGTTGGGCCACTTCAAAGCATTATTTCATCCAATAATAATTTAAAAAAAGCACGTTAGGAAGATTAAATGCTTGCTCTAAAATTAAATCTGCCCTCAACCTAAATCTGACTTAACTATAGGTATGCTAAACTTTTCAGCTTTTTCCTTGGGAAAAAAAAAAAGAATGAAATAAAATAAATAATATATCTAATTTTTCTGCCTCTTACAATTATATGGTGCTTTATGGTGGCTCACATAAAACCCCATTATTATAAATCTGTGGTAGAAACACCGCATAGATATAAAATAGTTCAAGGATTAAGTACTTTTGCAAGGTACCACGTGTTGGCAATATGCACAACCTTCCTGGAGTTGTAGTCAGTGCAGCATGTTCTATGCATTTTGTTTCTGTAAACTCAGGTTTAGGAGCTATAGATTGTCCTATTGTGCTTGTGTGTGGTGTATTGTTTCACCGGGTTAAAACGGGGCCCTGCTGACCCTTTCCTGCTCCTGCCTCCTTTGTGCTCATTGCACTGACCTCTGACCACTATGTTTGTATTTGCAGATCACCTCTGAGGTGCACCTGTTCAGCCACACCAAGGGCAAGAGGCACCAGCAGGCCGTGCGAGACAGTAGCAGCATCCAGGGCCGGGAGCTCTCTGATGAGGAAGTGGTGCGTATCACCAACACGCTGCTGGGAACAAACATCCCTTCATTCTGTCAAAGACTACTACCCTGCTGCTGCTTGTTGTGTAAATAGACAAAATGAAACAGCAGTTGCCCTTTATGACGTAGGCAACGTGATCGTTTATCCATCCTATTATGTTCTGTCACAGCGCTGTTGCTTGCTTTGTAAGGTTAGAAATGAGCCTTGAAATGTACATAGTTAGGCTTCAGTGAAGGTTTGACATCACCCTGTTATCCCTAGGCTTTATTAGTCCCGGAGTTGGTTTCTGTGGGAAAGCAGCTTCCTAATGCAAGGTACTCTCTCAGGCTGATATTTGAGATTGGCTTTTCAGCAAAGCTCTTTGTGTGGCTAACAACTATTGGTGCTAGAAGCAGCACCTTTGGCCTGTCTTGCTCTTTGTTTTAACTTTAACACAGAATACCTCTAAATTTTGCTGTTGGCGTTATCATAATTATTTCCTCTAATTTCCCTATCACTGCATTTTCCTTAAAGGTTTATTTGTGGTATCCAGATCAAAACCACAAAATATTCAAATGAATTTTACAGTTTTTCAGTTAACCAATAAATGTTTATATATATATATATATATATATATATATATATATATATATATATATATATATATATATATATATATATATATATATATATATATATATATATATTTAAGTACTTCAGTGTTCTTATCCTTTATATTTAAATATGTGCATTACTAATAATAATTACTAATATCATGGATGAGCTAAGCCAACTTTATTGGTAACCATATCAGATGTAAGCATTAGAATACAAATACAAGAAGACAAATGGTATTTTATATATATATATATATATATATATATATATATATATATATATATATATATATAATATGCAGCTTCTGTGATGTTTTTAGTGGCTTTTCTCATATGAAGCCCTTTCACTCTAATGATGATTGACTAGCATCCTGGCAACTTCAGACTCCACCTTTCTGACAGAGGGGTCGATGTAATTGTCCCTTAGGAAGAACTCTATCATGTGTTGGGCAAGAACACCGAAGAATAGTTTGCTCTCGACCCTAAGGAGCGAGATGTCAGAACTGTACTTGAGTTCCCTTTCTTCGGAATCCAGACCCCCTCTGCACGCCGCCTCTGTTTCGCCACCTTCCCCCTCCTCCATATGATCCTAATGATTCTTCATACTCTTCTTTTTTTTTTTAAGAGTCTGGGGTACCTGTTGTAGACGCCATATGGCATTTTACTCAAGTCTGGGGCTGAGTTGGTTCTTGTAGCCCTAAGAACTTCAACTTCTTTCATAATTTGAAGGGGTACTCGGCTGTTTCATCTATTTTAACCAATTCCTTTGGGCTATATTGAATTATTCCATTGCCGGCAGTATTTGGTTCAGGCAGCAAAGTTGGCCATAGCAATTACAAAGATAAAAACAAATAGGAGAAATACTGCTACTAATAAGAATAATTAAGAAAATAATTAATAATAAGGTACCAAACTTAGTTTTTAATTTTATTTAAGTAATCAAATCAGTGTTCTTATCCTTATAGTATAATATGTGCATTACTAATAATAATTACTAATATCATGCATGAGCAAAGCCAACTTTATTTGTAAGCATATCAGATGTAAGCATTAGAATACAAATACAAGAAGACAAACGGTTATAAAGCAACTGGAACAAATAAAATAAACTCTCTGATTCTTGATCGACAGCCAATAAAATAGATGAGAATTAGGATCAATTATGTCAAGTAGGACCTGATCCAGTCAAGGGCAGTCCCGTGCTGCCTAAAAAATGTTCTAAACGAGATATTGAAATGTTGTGATCC
Organism: Fundulus diaphanus; assembly: GCA_037039145.1. Taxonomy (NCBI): domain Eukaryota; kingdom Metazoa; phylum Chordata; class Actinopteri; order Cyprinodontiformes; family Fundulidae; genus Fundulus; species Fundulus diaphanus. The sequence continues at coordinate 26,443,434 of CM073134.1, forward strand.
ATAGTATCAAATCCATCTGTAGCTAGAAAATATTTTCTTGAAAACCCAGAGCAGAGTTGATTCTGTGTCGTCACGTGACTTAAAACCAGACTGAAAGACCTCAGAAAGGTTATTTGCTGTTTCAGAAGTCCATCAGCTGTATACAGACTATTTTCTTCAATATTTTTGAAAAGAAAAGACAGCTTGGGACGTTGTCTAAAATTTGACAGTACAGTTGAATCAAAGCTAGGCTTTTTAATTAAAGGCTGCACTATTTGCTGATTCCAGTTATTTGGAGCAACACGGCAAAAACAGAATGCTCCAAAATAACCTAGGTTGGTACGTGTCCTTAGGAGAACCTGAGGGCTTTAGATGATCAAGTGTCTCATTTAAATAGTTAAGTCATCAGCTGAACTGGTGGAAAGCAGCAAAGCAGGAAACCAAGTGGTGTGTCAGAAGTTATCTGAGCCTGAACATTTGCCCCCTCATCCACAAAAAAGTTCAGAAACTCTTCACATGCCTTGAAGGAAGGTTCATTGCAGATGGTCTTTGAAACAGTGAGAATATTCTAAATAGTTTTGAACAATATACAAGGTTTGTGGCAGTTTAAGAGAATAAAAGTGATTTTTCTTTTCACATCTTTCACAGCTGCCTGATAACTCAAAGAGTCCCTTAAAATTTAAAATGACACTTAATGCCTATCTTTTAATGTATTTCTGCTATTCGACACTTAACATCTAATGGTACGAGTTGATTAAACCAACCGCGACTCAGACTTAGTTTTAGGTGACCTGGGTTTCAGTGAAGCTGCAACATTTAATGCGGCCTGGCAGGTGGAAGGTCTAAGGTAATTTTTGTCATGGCGTACATTCTCAGGCATTACACATTTTTGATTGAAGAGGAAACTAAACCAGACAACTGTGGAAGGGTTAATAATACGCTCTTGCTGAACAGGAGCGTTGGGTTTAAAAATATTACCAGGAAAGACTGTGTCAAAACACAGCATCACAAATCTTCAAGCTGGAGACAGACAAACCAAATGATAACACAACGAGGCTTAAAAAGTCCTTCACCAAAGGTTTGACAAGACAATAAACTCCTATGTTAAAATCACCGCAAATAAGACTCGTTCATATTCAGGCATTATTTCTTCTAAAAGTTCTGAATGATGGTTTAAAGTCTTTATGACCAGTTGGGTAGTTGGGATCAGAGGAAATCTAAACCACTTGAGGTGAAGAAGTCTTTGAGAAGGAGAAGTTGCATACTGCTCTGGCGTTCACCAACCCAAACATAAAAAAACATGTCAGGAAAATTAAATGCAAACTTAAGTGAGATATTTTTTGAGTTTTAAGTCTTATATGAATTAAGGGGCTTATTTATTAATCCCTTCAGACTAATAAATTTGCAATAATCGTTTCTTAGATTTTCGCAGCCCAGCAGAGGGTGGCCTTTCGGAAGAACAGCGTAGTCTAACATTGATTATATTTTTTAAGTTACTCAGAATTAGAAGCTTGATGGAAAAAAAATACACAAAACTAGTTATATTCAATCTGTCTAATACGGCTATTTGCAAAAAAACTTTTAAACTTTTATTTGAACCGCAAAGTATCTTAACAGACTGAATGTTATTTGAATCAAAAACTATGATACAGGTGTTACTGAAATACTTTACTTAATGCTGTTAATTCCCTCAGAATTGACACTAAAACCAATAAAGTTGTCATTTGATCTGTATGATAGCTTTACATTAGCACTGACATGACATGCAACCGTGTGCCTATCACAGGATTCTGTATAGGACTAAAGAAAAGGTGAACAAACACACCCTGTGTAATATACATTTGTAAAAGGCTGCCTTTTCAAATGTAACAGGCCAGCTTGTGTCAGATATGCGAGAGATGTTTCCAGTGTCTCAAATTTCTGCCATCAGAGCCAATCTGTGATATTGTGCTGGAGCTGTGCCCTTGGGTCAGTGTCGCTGCAGCTTTGTTGCTGTGGGTCTGTGGTAGACGGCTGTCTGTCAACGATTCTGGAGACATACAGTCCATGTCCCAGTGTTCACTCATATTCCAGCAACGTTTGATCTAACTATTGTGAATTTTTGTTGTAATCCATGGTGTTTGGGATTTATATGACTACATGACTAAAAGACTTTCATTAGGTAAGTGGCTAGTGCATTAGATGGCGTCTCAGAGATATTACACATCAGCTACTTCCCAAGCACAGGACAGCTATGGTCATGAGTCACGACTGACCTGCAATACGAGGGACATGAGGGCAAAGGTGCATGTATATAATAAATACAGAACTGCATACGCTTTCTAGATAGCATACTAGCTTTACATGCAATGAGCATTTTGTTTTCAAAGCTGTAATGATTAATTTGGTTTACATTTACATTGTTTTCCTTTAAAAGTGGTATTCTTTAAAATACAAATTAATTTAGTGTAAAGTTTGTCACTGAAAGTTAAACTCCAGCCAAATATTATAACAGCACAACTAATTTTGTCACCTGAAAATGTATTTGCTCCAACATAAAACATGTAATTTGTTGCTGTTTAGTTCTTTGATGTTTGAATTATTTGATATTGCCAAGCAAATATTTAGATTTACCTTTCACTTTTTCTGGGCTCTAGGTTTTATATCTAATCCCTCCCTGCATTCTTATGGAAAGGACTTTTTCACTTTCTTTAGGTTAAGTTTGGATTCAGACTGTACCTTTGTTGGACTAATTTGCTTTTGCACAATTGAGGTTTTTTATTACCCCTCTCAGTGACAGCCTCCATTCAGGCAGCAGGTGCAGGGACAACACTTGACCAAAGGCTATGGTATCCCACACACAGGTTAGCGTCACTACTGAATTGAAACCCTTTATCTGATGGCCATCCTATTCTCTGGGGTGCTAGATGACAGGATAATTGGGTAATTGGTTTCTTGCACATGCATCATGCTGTTCAAATTGGGTTACATTCCCCTGTCTGCTCGTGGAAACATCAGAATCATCTGACAGCGCCCAGACAGAAGCCAACACCTCCAGTCTGCTTGCATGTCTAGTCTATGGGTGGGCTTTTAGATATAAAAGAGACTAGGGGGGATTGGTTGTAATCACCGGGTTTGGTGGGGCTATTGAGAAGTGTCGCGCTGTGTTGAACTTCTGCATGTGTTTGCCTATAATTGTGTATTTGTAGGAAAAATTTAGCAGAGCTTTGAGGCAGATTTTTTATTTCCAGTTTTTATAAAGCTTTTACCTAACAATACAGATCTGAGCCGATTCAGGTTTTTTACTTTTTGAAACTAATACTTGATGATACAAAAGACTGTCGAAAGTTTTTTTTGCCTTGAGAAGTTAATAATTAAGGCTACAAACAGATGGGGCCATATCACATCATGTGTGAGAGCCAACACTGTTAAGGAGGGTTTTACTAAGGCCGAAAGTAATGCATAGATGACATTTTAAATAGTCTTTAACATCTTTTATTGTTGATCAACATGGCTAGCAGTGTTTCCCCTACCATTCAACAAGGGGGGGGGGGCACCCGCTAACAAAGTCCCCCCCCCAAAAAATGTCAGGGCTTGTAGTAAATTATTATACGAAAAATTTAGCCTTACTAAAAATAGCGCTAGATCACATCCTGAGCTATTTCTGTCTCTAGGCTCCCACATAATAAGGCGGACATGAGTCTGTGGACAGGTACATGCAGACCCTTAAGCATTAACGCTCAATACAGCACGTTCTCGACAGGTAAATGGCTCAATGGTCATTTTCGGATGTCCTACAAAAACATAACTTGCTTTGATTGTTGCAAATCGCCAAAGGTCTGTCTGTTTAAAACAAAACCCACCTTCCTGACTCCATCAATGAAATAAGATGGCTGCTTTATACTTGGAAAACACATTTTTGTTGCTCGATAGACCCCATAAATGGATCAGAAGCAGATCCCAAATGTAACAAAATTAAAATTGAATAAAGTTACGCTCAAAAATTTTATGAACTCTGGCAGATCTAGATTTTAATGAGATTTCATTCAATCAAGAACTATCAGAAACAGAATTATTTTATTGTCATTGTGCAAGACAGCACAACAGAATTTAAAGAATAGCAGTTCTCAAACACAGTGCAAATAAATAATAAAAATAATAAATAATAATAAAAATAACAACAAAAAATTGAAAAAGAAACAACTGGGATGATCAGGGTTTGGATGAAATTGCGTTGTTTAGGGCAACAACAGCAAGGAAGAAAGGCAGGTAGCCTTCAAAATATAACCATGTATAAATCTACATGATAGAGACAGAAACATAAAGCGAGAGAGAGAGAGAAAGATGGATAAATAAGAAGAAGGTTAAATAAGATAAATTCCGTTTCTCCCCCCCCCCTGGAGAAACAGAATTTCCAGGGGATTCACTGGCTAGCATTACTGAAACACCCTCCATATGTATTCCCTTAGAGAATGTAGATCATCACTCTAACTCTGATGCATCTGAAAGATGTAGATCATCACTCTAACTCTGATGCATCTGAAAGGCAGACATTTCCAAATCCAGCTAATCTATAACAGAGGTTGAACAATTGAGAGGATAAATCAGAGCGACTTTGTTGTTTTCTGTTCAGCCTTACTGTTATCTCCTAAAATCTTGCTCCCGAGCTCTTTCATAGCCTGAATGAACCACAGGCGCGCTTTGACATATTGTATACACTAGTTTTCTTTTAAATAGCCTCTTAGATCTCCGTCCTTTCGCCGAGTTCATTTTGAACACTTCATCGACCCTGAAAATGATTAAGGGTCTTTTTCACTTTACGCAACATAGGAAGTTTGAGAACCACTGGTTTATGCCTGATGTGTTAGCCGTTAGCAACCCAGCAATATTTGATTGAATAGTTTAAACGTCCAGAAAATTAAAACGGTGGTTTATTGTCAGTTTATGATAAAAATTTGTTTTTTTGCCTTTCACCATTTGATTAAATGTTCTAACCATGTGAATATATGTTACGTTTGTTCCCATTTCTGTTTTTTAGGAGCATCTTTCCTTAAAGAAGTATATTGTGGACATATTGACAGATGGCTCTGTTTCCTCTGAGAGTCTGAAGGATGGTGAGGAGCGGCAAAAAGCAAGGAAGAAAGCAAAGAGGCTTCGTGCCAGAATGAACTCCAGGTAATAACATCTTCTTTTTCTCTCATTCTGTCCGCCAGTTTTTCGTCCCGCTAGGCCCTTATCTTCTCTCAAGAACTCAAAACAAAACTGAGCCAGAACTTTTTTTTCCCCTTATCTAAGTGACAAGGAGACAGAAAGCAGATCATATTTACATCCTTGCTGTCTACAAAATACCACTGATGAAGTTAATTTATGACCACTTTCTGTGATTGGGGAGCAAAGCTGACGATCGATCCGTAGGTTCCCTTCTTTCCCCCCTGTAAAGAGCTCTTCTCCAAATTGCTGCCATATCTCTGCCAAATCTGAAGCCTCCTTCAGTGTACAAGGTGCATGTTAAAGTATGTATGAGCCATGTCTATTTTTCTGTAAATCAATAGTAGTTAACAAATAGGAGGGGATGATGCTGTTCGTCATAACCTGGGCTTCAACTCTGAGATTAATTCACTGTTGGAAAAGGAAGAAAGAGGAATAGAAAGATGTTAACAGTTTTTATTGACAATGTGTAAAGAGGTGTTTTTGATGCTGCTTATTGGGAGGATTCCATCATAAGTAAGATGTGCAATTTATACTTGGAGAAAAAAACTTCTCCTTGTTTTATCCAACCATACCAAAGTGTGGCCCCAAAACTAAGGTACAGTTGGGCCCAGAAATATTTGGACAGTGACAGTTTTATTTTAGCTGTTTTGAAAACATATTCAGGATACAATTATATAATCAATATGGGCTTAAAGTCCAGACTCTCAGCTGTAATTTGAGAGTATTCACATCCACATTGGAGCAAGGGTTTAGGAATTACAGCTCTTTAATATGTAGCCACCTCTTTTTTTAAGGAACCAAAAGTAATTGGGCAATTGACTCAGAAGACTGCAAAATAAATAATAAGGCTGCATAGGCTCTTCTCTCGTTAACCTGTCATCAATTAAGCAGTTAAAAGGTCTGGAGTTGATTCCAGGTGTGGCCTTTGCATTTGGAAGCTGTTGCTGTGAACACACAACATGCAGCCAAAGGAGCTCTCAATGGAGTTGAAACAGACCATCCTGAGGCTGAAAAAAGAAGAAATCCATCAGAGAGATAGCAGAAATGTTAGGAGTGGCCAAGTCAACAGTTTGGTACATTCTGAGAAAAAAAAAAGAGAGCACTGGTGAACTTGGGAACTCAAAGAGGCCTGGACGTCCATGGAAGACAACAGCTGTGGATCGTCGCAGAATCTTTTCCATGGTGAAGAAAAACCCTTCACAACATCCACTCAAGTGAAGAACACTCTCCAGGAAGTAGGTGTATCAGTATCTAAGTCTACCATAAAAAGAAGACTTCATGAGAGTAAATACAAAGGATTCACCACAAGGCGCAAACCATTAATCAGTCTCAAAAATTGAAAGGCCAAGAACATCATTCTTTGGACAGATGAGACTAAGATCAACCTGTACCAGAATGATGGGAAGAAGAAAGTTTGGAGAAGAATTGGAACAGCTCATGATCCAAAGCACACCACATTTTTTGAAAAACACGGTGGAGACAGTGTGATGGCATGGGCATGCATGGCTTCCAATGGCACTGGGTCACTTGTGTTTATTGATGAAGTGACACAAGACAGATACAGCCGGGTGAATTTTGAAGTGTATAGGGAGATACTTTCTGCTCAGATTCAACCAAATGCAGCAAAGTTGATTGTACAGCGCTTCACTGTACAGATGGACAATGATCCAAAACATGCTGCAAAAGCAACCCAAGAGTTTTTTAAAGCAAAGAAGTGGAATATTCTGCAATGGTCAGATCTCAATCACCAGATCTCACCAAAGTCAATCACTAGATCTCACCAGAGTCAGCAAAAAAAGCCTTCAGTTCGTATAGTTGGCTATCTGGCCTTTTTTCTTTTCTTTTAAGCAGAGTGTGTAAGGGCCACCAGTTTAAAACTGTTATTTTGATTAAACATGGACAAAGTTGATGATAACACTTGAGCTTAGCAAAAGCTTTACATTTACTTAAATGTAGCTTCATTGAGAAAATATATGAATTGTAACATCTGTAATATGTTCCTGATGCAACTCCAAAAGAAGATTTGCCAGCTTAAGGCTACTCTTTTGAGCATATTACCTTAGCCTAGCCCCTACTACCTATTTTCATTTTTTTTTTTGCAGGGAGTCTCAAATTCATGAGTTATAATTTTCTTCTCGGGGTTTAAAAGTTAGTGAGCAGACATGTCAAAATGAAAACAAAACTGTCCAATAATGTCCAAGCTAAAAGTTTACTAAATATGATCCAAGAATCAAGTGTAGCCAAGAATGGCGGTAAGTGTTATCCCACGTGAGAGTCAAAACTGGATCCTCCAGGTTTTCAGTGCTTATTTTATCCAACAGTTAACCAGCCACATCACTAAATTGTATGTCCTTCGTGTTTCAAAGCCTGATTAAAGCCTAGTTGCATGCTGTGATAGACTTCTCTGATTGACTAAGGCACTGCCATCATCAAATCCTTCTGAGCTAGGCTTTAACAGATTCCTGTGTTAAAGTATTTATAGTAAAATAGGGGTTTTAATATTTTCCTGTACAGATGGAATTAAATGGTGAGCTACATAAAGGCCACTATCATTAACAACCGTGGTCTTATATCAGCAGGGCACATAAAAATGAATACGTTTAATAACGATTCTCAACAATAAGAACTTAAGTTTAAAAAGCTAAAATTCTTCTTGGGGAAACAAATTAGTTATGCGAATGAAGACTTACCACGACATTATCTTCCTGTAGAAAGGAACTGGCCCTCATAATTGCTGGACTCCCTCCCTAACAAGTAAAATAAATGGGCTTAAAGGTATAGTGGACAATAATTTTTTATGGCTTTGAGTTCCAGGGGGGTCATCTTATCTATTGGTTGTCCCACATGCCAATCATTGTGACGTGCTCACCTAACGCCACTTGGTGCTCGTTCCTTGCTAGTTTCCTCTTGCCGTGCATGCACACTTCTAGTGTTTATGTATCCGGTTAACTTCGGTGTTAGCTGTTTGTTGTAGCTCCGCTGCTCTCACCGTATACTTTGAAAATGACAGAGTCGCAAGACACAAACCGTCTTTCAAGTTTATGAGAAGAAGAGGAAGGCCTCAGAAGAAAGTAAGACCAGAGTGAATTTGGGAGATTCTTTCACGAGATCCCTCTGAGGAGTTGAAGAGCAGGTCTTGCGCATGCGCAGTAATTCAAAAAGTGACTTGGGCATCTCTTACATACATTTTTGGAAAATTCATCTACTTTAATGACCTCCCTGATCCAGAAATCTTAATCTACGAGAAGTCTAGTCTAATCTGAATTGTGAATTGACTGGACATCATTTAGTATATGAGATGGCTTTCCACATTCATTACTGCTTTTGAATGTTGCTGTTCTCCAATTGTATACATATGTGGTATTATGGGTTGTTGTTGCCATTTTTAAAATTTTGTTTTTGCTGGACCTATGCTATTTAGGTGACCGACTAATTGAACACCACTCTTGCTTCTGTGAAGCTTGTTTCTTCTTTCCTCATCACAGAGACCCCTCTATCATCATTATGCTTGTGTAAGGCAGATTGATTTTTCAGCCCTCATTATAGATAAAATATGAATTATGAGAAATTTGTTAAGATAATATATTGCTGTTATGCTGTTGAGAAGAGTGTGTAACATCTTAAGATGACTAAAGAGACAATTACAAGTTTAAACAACCATCAATCTTCTGCACTTTATTCTCTCTACTGGTGTTTTTTTGGTGGGTTTTTTTCACCTTTGTGAGTCTCAGCGGTGCTGCGAAAGTGACAACATGATCTGCCTCTGTTCACCATCACTCTGCAGCAGGTCCGCTGAGACCAGCACTCAAAGGCAGCAGCCCTTTAGAGGTCATAAATAACACAGAGCTCCCGTAAACATAAAGGTGAGCTACTTCACCGCTGGGTGGAAATGAACCTTTTTATTGAAACACCGCATGGTGTCTGTAAAACTGACTGGTTCCCACACCCGTTTTCTCAGTCCCATGATGCTGTATCGTAAAAAGAGTGAAATCACATCCTAGTTGGCTTTTTATTTCTACCAATTTGACCAAGGATCTCTGATAAAAATGTTCAATTCAAACTGATCTGATACAATGTCATTTAAACAGTCTGTCAACCAGTGGCTGGTAATGGCTTTTAGAAACTGAAGTCTCGTCCGCCCTGGTATAAACTGCTCGCTTGCTGATTGGTTGTCTGTGGTCCAATGAGCAGGAAACACAGTAGGCATTGTTTGTGTATGAGTGCAAATCAAGCATAGTGGTCTGTGTACAAAGACACACCTGTATAGAATACATTATATCTAACTTATTTCTCTGCTGCTTTAGATTTTGTAGAAAATGTTTGGTTTGTAAATGGTAAAATGTACATTTATTTAAGAAATGTATGCAGGATAAATTGATTATAGATAGGTAGAGCTGCAACTAACGATTATTTTAATAATCGATTAATCGGTTGATTATTTTTACGATCAATCGATGAATCGGACAAAAATAAAAAAAAAATTTCCCACTTCTTTTTCCAAAATAGAACATTTGGAAAAACAAGTTGCTACTTCAGTGTTCTGTTACAATGATATTAGGTTATACATATTATTGCTTCATATAAAGAAGTTTATGTTGACTAGATTGTAACTCAGTCATTTAATAGTCAACGTTGTCTATATGAACAGCAATTTAACACAACAAAAGTGAAGCTGTTACACTGGGCAGTCAAATGCGGTTTGATTGAGCCTCCCCCTTGAACTCGTGCACCTAGGGGGAAATAATTGGGCGTAACAATGCAACCAGAGAAAAAACTCCACTTCTGACAATCAAATAAACCACCAGCCCATTTCAGACTGTTTCAGCACAAGCTGCATTTTATGTAAATACTACATGCTACATTTGTCCTTCTACATATTTTTCTTTCAAGGACGTTTATTCTGTAAGTTTTTCTAATTTTTCTTTGAAGGGTAAAGATATTTAATACTTTTTATTTCTTCTGAGGGTTTTATATTTTTGAGAGTGTCTTTTAGGGATGCTTATGTCTAATCTTTCTGTAAGTGTTTTTAATTCAGGTCTGCCTCTTATCATTCTGAGAGTCTCACCAAAATTTCATTATGGTTACATAACAACTATAAAGACTCTTGATTCTTGAAAAGTTAGTTTAGAGCCCTGCTCCTCTCTCCCGTACAGTATCTTCACTCAGACTTTGTCTTCTAATTAAAACTTAAAGCTTAATCAACAAATAATACCATCAGAATGAAATTGTATTCTGATTGAGAGGGCTGGTTTATGATTAGGGGTGGGTATTGTTAAGGATTTATCGATACTACTACTCTTAACGATACTCCTTATCTATACGGTATTTTATCGGTACCAATACTGATACTTTTTGTTTTTAATCAAACAAAATTGTAAAAAAAAAAAAATTATAATTACTGTCTGTTTTTTTTTTTAAACATTTGGAACAAAAGCAAAGAAAATAAAAGTACAAAATAAATATTTTATAGAAATCGAACAACAAAAACTTTATAAAAATAACTATGCATAAACAAAAGCCTAAAACTCTATATCTTATATAAATTCACAACACATCATCTTAAGGCACTTTAAAAAGTCAAATTCAATCAAATCAGACAGATCTGTCAAAAAGTTTCCTATCTAAGGAAACCCAGCAGATTGCATCGAGTCTTGACAAGCAGCATTCACTCATGAAAGAGCGTAGAGCCACAGTGGACAGTCCGTCTGCATTGTTGATGGCTTTGCAGCAATCCCTCATACTGAGCATGCATGAAGTGACAGTGGAGAGGAAAACTCCCCTTGCTTGTCACTTTTGAATAAGTTTTTAGCGGGGTCTGAAAAGTTGCTAAATAGTTGGCAACAGTGTTGATGAAAGTAAGCGAGGCGAACATGTGAGAGCAGAACGTTAGCCCTCTCCCATCAGTCCCCTCCTGTGTTTCTTAAGGTCGAGAAGATAAGAAAAACAATGTTGTTTGGGTTGAAGTCTCCCAGAAAATTTTAATCTGACCTTAGTAATACCGTTAAGAGGACCGATAAGGCTGAAGCTTGTCGGCCCATGAGGACTGTCCGATGTGGCCCCAGGGCCGTTTTTATACCAGGTTTCGGTACCGTTCCCTACTGGCAGGGGTGCGAGTAAAGCATGGCGGCCTGCCAGGCTTATAATATGATGGAGGAAACGCTGGAAGATCTTCCTCCCCACTGCCATTACAACAATTCTTTGAAGAAACCTGAATAATATGAGTTAACAACAACAACAACATTTAATTTCCCTTTGGGATTAATAAAGTATTTTTGAATTGAATTGAAACCATATCTTATTGTGCTTGGCTTACTTTGAGATTAATGTGGGGTTACTGCACAGGGTTAAAAAGTCTGAAGAATGAAATTAGCTTTTTTATATTTATTAAAAAGGGAGTGGATTGTGAAAAATGTTAGTTTCCACATTATTTCTTTTTCTATTATCTTCAATGTAAAAAAAAAAAAAAAAAAAAATCAACATTTCAGGAAATAGTAAAGTACAGTGAGACGGGGTGTTACAGTGAGTTCTAATTTTTCTTCTTGATCATGCTTTAGTTTCCAGAGTTGTGGGACACACGGATATGAAAACCCAACTACATAAATGCTTTATATACAAATGTCTAGAAACTTAAATCTTCAAATGTATAGACCTTTTAACTGGAAAATATGTGGAGCGTGTGTTCTGGTAATCGACTGTGCTAGAAAACCTAAGTGTGTTAGTAGATCAAGCATAGGTTGTTCCAGATTTGATAAGGTAGAAGATGGACAAATCCATTTGTCAGATCCCTGTAAATGTCTGATTCCATCAACCATGAGTTCATTTCTGGATGGCCCTTGTTCAATCATTGCTCAATAGTTTCTTATCTTGTTTGGGAATTACTGATTAAAAGGTATGTACTCAGATTTCTCTTTTAAAGATGCACCAGTATGAAGGTTGTTTGTTGTATTCTCAACAATAGCAGGAAAATGTAAAGAAAGAATTTCAACAGCTAAGTTTTGATGAGATGCGTTGACATTAGCAAAGCAGTTGTCCCCACAGACCCAAAGTCTGATTATTTTAAGCTGAGTTACATGACGATCGGCTGACAGGCCAAATAAACGGAGTCGGTTTGAACTGCTTTCTCACTTGTGTCCCACTTTGATCCTCGGCTTCCTTTACTGACAGCCCATGGTCTTTTTTTTTCATGGGGTTTAAAGAAACTTTCTTACTTCTCATTTTTGCAGAGCGAAGGAATATGAGACTTCATTGGAGACAAAGAATCTGGTCCCTGACTCCCCATACAAAGCCAAGTGAGTAACCCTGACTATTCACGTCATTAAAACTAGATGGTTTTTCAAAATTATTTTTATTATATTTAAATAGCTATGCAGTTTGTTACAAGAGACTTATTAAGACTTATTTTAGGAATAATTTGTACTTTTTTTCAGAACACCATTTCTTTTTGCTATAAGACCAATTGCTTATTTTTATTTCTACGAAGAAATATTTTTTTAGTAAGTAAATAGTCCTTAATGTTGATTAATGTGTTTAAATGTTTATCTTTTTTCTTGTTTATTCGTGTTATTTTTCCTTCTAAAAATATTATTTTAGTTAATTGGTTTAATTTGGGGCTGCACAGTGGCGCAGTGGGTAGCACTGTTGCCTTGCAGCAAGAAGGTTCAGGGTTCAAATCCAACCCTGGGCCTTTCTGCATGGAGTTTGCATGTTCTCCCTGTGCATGCGTGGGTTCTCTCCGGGTATTCCGGCTTCCTCCCACAGTTCAAAAATATGACTGTTAGGTTAATTGGCTTCTATAAATTGTCCTTAGGTGTGAGTGTGCGCGTGAATGGTTGTTTGTCCTGTCTATGTGTTGCCCTGCGACAGACTGGCGACCTGTCCAGGGTGTACGCCGCCTCTCACCCAGTGAACGCTGGAGATAGGCACCAGCAACCCCCGCGACCCCATGAGGCATTAAGCGGGTCAAAAGATGGTTTCATTTGCTTCAATTTGCTTTAATTGGCTTTTATTTTTTAATTAATTTTTTTTATGCTACTTTTTCTAAATATTCTCTTTTTTTATATTTGTTATGCATTAATGTCTATATTGTTTTTATGATTTCTGTGGATAAATGTAAATACATGTAGTTTATTTTAAGATATATTTTAGTCATGGTTATTATTATTGTAATAATAATAACAATAATAATAATTATTATAATAATAATAATAATTGTTATTATTATTGTTAGGAGTTTTGACTTTAAAACAAGTCAGTTTTACTGCATAATTAATATAGGATAAATCGTCTCTTTTATAGTAATAAAGTTGCAAATGGTCACACTTATTTGCACCTATAGCCTAAGTTTTATTTTTAGATCTTTGAGTTATTACATAATCAGTTTAAGTACATTTTCTGCAGATCAGTTGATCAATTAATCCATTAATTAGTTTTTAATCTGCTTGTAGTTAAACTTGATCTGAACAGAATAGTTTGAGCAAATCTGTAATACATTTCCCTCCATTTCTTTCTGTTCAGACTGCAGCGTTTGGTAAAAGACCTGCTGAAGCAGCTGCAGGGCCAAGATAGTGGACAGGTGGCCAACAACAAAGCATCTGGACTGGACAGAACTCTGGGAGAAATCTCCCGCATCTTAGAGAAGCAGGTACGTAAACAAGTCTTTCACACTTAGACACAGTATCTGAAACAGTTTTTGGCAGTGGCGGTTCTAGACCAAATTTACCAGGGGGACCAAGGTGGGGTTTTCTTTCATAGGGGCACAGAACAAGACAATTAAACAATAAAACGGCAATATTTAATGGTTTAATAATATTAACTGAGACACTTGTGGCTCTGGAACTGCAGGTTTCAGACCCCTGATCTAGAAGATGAAAACTGTGATCCCAGCTCAATACGGCTGAAGCTAAACGTGAAACACCTTAATTTTTAAATCCTTGTTAGAGTAAAACTGCATTGGTAAAAAATAAAATTGTTCAAAGTGACCAAACAGTTATGGTTTCTTCGCCAGTGCATATAATCGTAAGAAGTGTATTTAATGTTATGTCTTTAGTACAGGGCCCAGGACCATTTCTACAGGTGCACTGGCCCTGTTTACCCCTATCTAGAACCGCCCCGGCGTTTAGATACATGGGTTGTGTTTTTGATCTGGTTTTGTGCTGAACAAGGTTGCCTGTTTTGTTTTGGATTTTATTTATTGCCATTGTCTTTTTGGTGAGTATTTCTGTTTTTGTTAAAATTCCTTTTCCCTTTTTACAGTTCCAAGCTACTATGCCCTTGGTCATTTCCCTTACAGTGTGCAGATTAAATAAAGGTCAAATTTGTTCTTTTGACTGGAGGTGAACAGAACAACGTTTTTTCTGGCAAAGACATTTCATTCTAGACACCGACTAAAGGATTGAACTCTTGTGAAGTCAACATAGGTCCACCCTTGTGCAACATTGGTTTATAATGTTTGTCGGACAGCACACAGAAAAATATTCTTCACAGATTGTCAAAAACAGGCTGCAAGAACCTGACAATGTCATTCTGTTCTAATCCTGGAAGAGAGAACAAATTCTTCTGTTCTAGTAGAGTATGTAACGACCCTTAGTGTGTTTTCATTGTTCACGTTACAAATACAGTAGCTTCCAGGCACAAAAGTGAATTGTCTTTTGTTTACACGTCTGTAAATTAAGTTTATCAATCAAATAATTTAATAAGACAGAGTGAATTGCTCACTGCTGTAAATTATATCTATATAAACGTTAAATGAAACATCTGCTCCAGAAGGGTTTTTGTTTCCTTTAACGGCCTCCATGCTTATGATGAAGGAAATATACAGCCCACTTCCTGTAACGAGGTATAAATTTAATGCCATGTTGTGGTTTGAACCTTCACAACAGCCCTCTGTGCATGCCTCTGGGTGTCAGGATAGAGACATTATACTCCTCCAACAGTAACGACTGGGGCGGCTGGAAGGGCCATTACCAAATTTCCCCAGAGAGGTAAAGAAAGAGGTGGAAAAGGTGGGTGGCAGAGCATCCTGTAAGAATTGAGGAGGAGACAAGCATGATATGAGCAGCACACAAGCTGTTGCTACATGAGGACTCCTCCCCTCAGCACAAAAACTCCCAGTGGGAGGTCAGGGGTCAGTGGGCCACGGGGTTCCATTCAACAGTAGAGTCGCAGCAAAGAAGCAGATCAAGCCTCTCTCTGCTTGTGTTTGCTTTGTCTTTTACGTCAGTTTAAAGCAGATTTTTAACACTTTTGGAAAGTTTTACTTTTAACACCTACCTTCGCAGATATTCATCCATTGTTCTGTAGAACTGTGATTCAGACATGAGGTAGATTGGGGATCAGTTTCCCCTCTAATCTTTTGACGAATTCAAATAAATAGTCTCTCTGTCAGCATTGCTATCTGGCCCAAGAGTCACTTCAAGTTGAAGCCATTTAGATTATTTGACCTAACAAGCATCTCTCATGTCATACTTACCTAGAGATTTGTTTTTTCTCTTCCATATCTGATTCGGTCTCCACTTTCTTAGCTAATTCCTTAGACAGCATTCAACCCTCGTATCCTGCACCGTTGTTTGTGCCGTCTCCCTCCCCCTTTACATCTGAGGCTACATCTAGTTTCTGACCCAAGTCTGGTTCTCCCTCTGTGCCTTTGAAAGGTTTGTTTAATGTCAAACCAGGCATTTTTTTTTTACTTAGAATGATTGAGTGAAGCAGTTTTCTTAATGTGCTGCCATTTTTGGGTGTAAACCTACCTTATTATTGACCATGTTTATTTACTTATAGCCCAAATGTTTACTACAACTTCTAGATCAATTCTGCATAAATGAGAGAAACGTGTATGACAAGTTGGAAACCTTGAGGAATGTGGTTCTTTAAGGTCCAGTGACTGCTGACTGTATTTACATTTTCATTTGGTTCTTGTCAAAGCCTGGTTCAGCTGACTGGAGGAACGGACGGAGGTTGTCACAGGGGCTGTGGGGGGAGGTGAAGGACAGAATGGCGAGACAATGGCGTTACTTGGTTCGGCCTCTGGCTGACTGATAAAAGCAGTCCAGTTCAGCGATGTCCCAATTAAACTTTGACAAATGAAATCCAGGTAAATAGAGCTTTGAAAAATGTTATAGTTCAAAACTGCTCCCCAATAAAAAGGCCAGAGTAACCAGAGTTCTTCAGTTCAGGCTGTTGTTGCAGCATTGGGGAGCAAAGCAGACCTCAGCCCTGCTCCACAACATGCATTGTAAGCACAGAATATTGAAATGAACAACTCCACTGTGAGCTCAATCACATGTTGTATTTTATACACCGGAGTTTACACTTGAAAATTTATCTCAGAAAATAGTTTGTCCTGCAACATTGTGGCGTACAATTGGCCTGACCCACTTTATAAAAATGTGATTCATATGTCCAGAGGGTCAGCTGGCTGGAAAAAAAGGCAATATTCCCATTGCTTATAAGAAAGACTAACTTGGCTGTTCGGAGAAATTTTCAGTAGCTAAAAGCAGAGGCCGACATGGTGTGGAAACTAACCAAACCCATTAGTTCTATCATGGACAAGTCGCCAGTCCATCACAGAGACACACAAGACAGACAACCATGGATGCACACCCTCATACCCAAGGACAATAGAAGAGGGGTGGGCAAACATTTTGGACCAGGGGGCCACATTGACTTTTAAAATTCAACGTATGGACCAGTTTCTATCAGATGGATGTAAAGTGTTTTGTTCAAATACAATCTCTCACATATCTCGTAGTTCACACACAAGATCTTCCTTTATGGGGAAATTCACATGTATTTCTTCTAAAAAGCATAAAATGTGTCTTACATTCACGTTTAGTAGGAACAGAACTGTTGATCACACTTTTTTGCCATTGCATCAACGTCCAGTGAACCTATGGCAGGATTCTCTTTGCATATTATCCAGTGATTTTCATGTATTTTTTTAACATGTCGAGAGGCCGCTTTCAGCATCGCGAATGTGAAGAAAATAGCAAGAGTTAAGTGAAATTTGTTCTGAAAATAGTCAGCTTGGCTTTGAAGGTTGTCACGTTTGTGTACATTTCATGTAATAATTGATCTTTCTCTTGTAGCTTCATATTCATTTCTGTCATGTGTGGTGGTTTGTCCACAGCAGAAGCTAAATCACACAGCCAATCTATGTCAGTCAGCTCAGGCAAATCTCCAGGTAACCCAAGAAACTCCACAAATGAGATAATCTTCTGTTTAAGCTCCCAAACCCTTGGAGATACTTTCCCCAAACTTAATTAGCAGACATCATAGAAGTAAAGAAAGTCCTGGTGATCTGATAAATCTTAAACAGCACTTCTTGGTGGATTATGCAATGTAACAAAACGATATTCTATTCAGGACTTTCCTCCTTCACCCAGTCCTAGAATCTTTTCAGCAGCCAAATGTTTTTTCCACTCAGGTTTGGCGATCCATGCTTGGTGACGTTGGCAAGTGTACTTCGAGGTACCTTGAGCCTCTCAGTGACTCCTGAAACACATGATCAAATATGTCCTTTCCTGATGGTGTCCCTTTTAGAGACTTAATAATAATAACAATAATAATAATATTATTAGAAAATAATTCCCCACTTATCTCAAAGTTGTCATTAATCCTTCTGATGAAAATTAAAAGCTGATCCATGTCTTTTATACTGTTATCTTTGTCCAGCACTAACATATATAACATAAATGACTCTGTCATGGTACAGTTTTGGCCTGGCTGTCTCCCCATGTTATTTTCCAGCACCTTCTCCTCTCACGCAGCTCAGCCTCCACTCCTCAGCAATCAGTCACACCTGTCAGGCACCAATCAGTCAGAACTCACTCCACCTGCTCACCTCTCTACCAAAGCCCTCCTCAGTCTTCTCTTCCCTGCTGGATTGTCTTCATCATTCTTGGCTCTAACCCCATCTGGCAGTCAGAGATTCTCCTACGTTTGGCTGTCAGAAACTCCTTTCGTCTGTCTGGCAGAGATTTTCCCATTTTCTGTCAGGCGGAGCTCCTCACGTCTGCTAGCCTGAGCCTCCCACGCCTACTAGCCAGAGTTTCCCTATGTCTTCCTGCCCAAGTTTCCCTTCGACTGCCTGCGCCTCAAGGAACCCTCTCAGCTGCGCTCCTGGCCCTGCTGCAGCCCCGGCGTCCAAAGAACACTCTCTCTGCTGCACCTCTGGTTCTCCTGCTACCCCAGTGCTCCAAGTAATCTCTCTGGCTCCCTTGGACCCCGCTCCAGGTTCTGCTCAGGTCTCGTCCCGAAGTCCTCCTGCAGCCCTCTGGTTCTCTCTCCCCAGTCGTCCAGCTCCGGCCATCTTCATCCTCCCACACCTGCACAGTCAAGTCTGGTTCGTTCTCTGTCTACTACTCATCTTATCTTCAATAAAACTCTTAAAGACTAAGCTCAGTGTGTGGTTGTGTCCGGGTTCATCAGGACAAATTCTGACTCCAATTTTCTTTTTAACTTGCTAGCTAAGTCCTCATCAATTACCTCAACAAGGTGAGGCACTGTCCTGCGTGAAACACAAATTTTCTCAAATTTGGTCATGCTATCAAATTCCCCTAAAAACAACCACAGAAGAAGTACTTCCCTCTTTGCTAAACAACAAAAAAATGGTAAACGGAGCAGTTTGTCTTCCGAGCACCCAACATATTTCTGTCACTCACCAACGCGGAAATGCGTCACGTTTACGTCGGGCACACGTCTGCACTCGGGTCAGTTTGTTGCCTTTGGAATAACTTGAGCCTGACAAGCGTTTATATCCACATTGATCAGATTACCAATCCACATAAACCACCCCTCTCATTCAGATTACAATTTCATTCCGTTGTGTAATTACGCACTGTTTTAAAGTTATTTAATGTTTAATAAATAACTCTCTGTCTGTTTGGTATTGTCCAGTGAATATCAGCCCAGGAGCTGATATTAGGACAATAGTTGAAAGGGATGATTCGAGCACTGGCGATCTTTTAACAGCAAACTCTGCACACACATAGAATAAAGGAGTGACAACTTATTTTCAAGTTCTTCTTAATAAATTTCTGTTAATAAATTCTTCTTTTCAAAGAATTTATTAACAGAAATAAAATGAACATCCAGAGAACATCACTATATAATGCTGTTTATCTGAATTAACACTATATTTCAATCAACAAATCCTCTTTCCTTCCGCCTGTGAAACTTAAATAAACCTATTAAGCAAAATTAAGACAAAAAGAAGCTAAGGAACTATTTACACACAAAAAGAAACAAAAGATAAAACAGTTGTTCATCATCATCAGAATAATTCAGTGAATCCTGGTTCACTGCAGATCTGAGTTAAAGAAACAAAGTTCATCTTAAAGAACATGGAATGAGCTTAAATTATTTTAACTAATTCAGAACAACATTTGGTATGTGTTTCAACTCATTCACAATGCAAATCCTGAGTTAAACACAACATTTGATGAAATAACATTTTAAAGAATGATTTTCTCAGTAAGAATCTGTAAACTTTAGGGAGACTTGATTTTATTAATGTGATTATACATCCGATGGTGTAGCGAAACGAAACAAACCTTAGGCTTGAAACAAAATCGTAGTCGTGCATATCCGGGAAGCTGGAAGTTCCGGAAGCTAATGGCATTTACGCTTGTAATGAGTGCACCGGATAACACAAACTTCAATATCCCATCAGTGTATAAAACCCTTGTGGATAGTACGTTTGTTGTAACCATAAAAACACACTCAAATTACATCGGCAATGGCATGTTATCAAAATGCTAACGGGAGCTATGTCAGTCAGCTCCATGTGTTTAAAAACACAATGTAACCGCATCACACAAACCTTCCAAACAACCATTTAACTTTCCCTGTTTGTTTCTCTGTCAAGCCTGTTGGTGCCTTGTGTGAGTTCGGTTCATTTTGGCCATCCAAGGAAGAGCAGTGGAAAGCAGGGGATAGCTGCTTAGCAGCAGCAGACTTGCTGCCACCCGAAATGCGGTTGGGATAGGCCGGTCTGAGGCCCTGCAGCAGCGACTACAGATCGGCTTTTGCTCTCAGCTTGGGATACTGAGTCTTGTCGGCTTTCGGCCGCTCCACGTTGTCTGGAATCAGCTTCCTGCAACAGCTGAGAAGAATAAACAAAGCTGGTTTTGGCATAGGGATTCTTTGCTCCGTCGTCTGACGCAGAAGTTAAGACTTAACTCTGATTCGGCCGGCAGTTTCTCTGATGCCAGTCAGGTCCTCAGCTCCGCAGAGGACAAGAATTTCCCTCTTTGTCACTCCATTGAAGCGAGGGGAGATGAGTTTCACAGAAGGCCCGTTCTGTGCAGCTGGTGGGCCTTGAACCCCATGTGTCTGAGTCCCATGTAGCTCGCAAGGGTGGCTGGGGCCAGCCACCCTCTCCTCCAGTGTCTCCAGGCAAGAAGTGTGGAAAGACAGTGAGGAGTGGTCTAGGCTCATAGCAGGCATCCCTGCTGCGAGGGGCTGTCTCTGCGTGGAGGTGTGAAATTCCTTGCTCATAATCCATTTTGATTTCTGCCCCATGTCACGTGTGGAAAATTCAATCTGAATTCTAATTTTCTCATCATGGCTTTAATGGCACAACAATTCCGATTAAGCTTAATCAGATATTCATATTCTGATTCGCTTGTTTACTTGACTCATTTTATTCCGTTTACTTTTGTCTATGTGAATGTAGCTATTGATGTACCAATATTCATTTGGCTGGGTTAAGAACCTCAAAAGTCTGTATATGGGCCTGGGGGGCATGGTTCACCCATGATTTAGAGAGTCATATTTTTGGACTGTGGGAGAAAGCCAGAGTACCTGGAGAGAACTGACACATATAACAGGTGAACATGCAACTCCATATAGAATGACCCCAGGTTGGGATTGAAACCCAGGAACTTCTTGGAGAAAGCAGAAGTGTTGCCCTGATACCATGTTTTAGTTTTAAATTTTGTGTAAATATTTCAAAACCATGGTATTTTTATCCAGGTTTATGATACCATGAGAATCTAATGCTGCCACATCTCTTGTCCCAACTGCAGTTGAAATTGTTTATATTTTTTATTTTAAGCTTATTTAACCACAGCACTTCTATCAGAGAGACGTAGCACTGGCCGGCCATAACATCATGACCACTCTACAAATTCTGACTGGTCCCCAAAGCAGAGTAAAATCTTTGAAGCCTCTTGTATCGGTTACAACTGAAGGACATCTGTGGTTAGTTGTCAGTTTCATTGCATGTTCAGTTTTGATTGTTTAAAACTTGACAAACACAATGTGAAGAGAGAGAAAATATCAATTACTTGATTCAAATGTTGTATCCTATTCACGAATTTCCCCTATGGGGATTAATAAAGTATTTATAATTTACACAGAAGTTTACACTTGAAGATTAAGCTTTAGAAATATTTATTCCTGCAGCGTTATGGTATACAGATGGCCTGGCCCGCTTTATAGTGATGTGATTCAAATGTACAGAGGGTCATCTGTACATGTGCTGCTTTGCACCGTAGCAGTAAAGGGGTGTGCTCCTGACTTTACATCACTGATTAAAGTTAGTCTGTCAATTATGAAGTCTGCCCTTTTGTTGTCCATCTGTTTGTGGCGCTGCATAACTGAGACTGTGTCCTCCTCTTAGCAGTAATTAAAGTTCCTGGTAGGAGGAGACTACAATGAGCAATTTAGCTGGACTGCTGGGTTGCAGACAATGTTTCAGGAATCACCAGCTGCCTGGGCATTCCCTTCAGCTAGGATAACAATTGCCTGGACAATAATTGGACGAGACTACCCCTGTTGTATAATTCAGGAGCTAATTCTCACTCTTGTGTTGATGCTCTGCTCTTGGGGAAATTGTCTAAGCTGTCACTATGCTTTATGGGGTTTTCTGCTAGGTTGTTAAAAGATAGATCAGAGCCTCAATTGTTGTGTACCTTTGGGAAAACAACTCTTAATTTTAATAATATTTTAACCATAATGACAAAAGAAACGTGATGTTTTTTGCTATTATTATATTTATATTCTTGATCTCAGCCCACATTTATTTTTTGGGTGGTGCTCATAAACTGTTTAAAACATGGACAATGTCAAACATTAGTTGTTGACCTTATTATTGAAGCAAGGCTTAAGATTCTGGCTGAGTGATAACCTTTTGTAAAAATCCAAAAGAATCGTGGTTAAAAAACTAAACATTTAGATGACAACGAATGAAACGAAACCATGGGGAGCATAATACAAAACAAGCACTCATCCTATAAAGCTCTCTTACAATAAGAATTATTTTTCTTGTCCTATTTTCACATGTATTTGTTTCATCACCTGTGGATGAGGTGCCTGTTTTTAACTACTCAATAACATGTTGGGAGATTGGCGAGAAAAGGGGAGTACCGTCACTTCTTTTTTTCCACTTAAAGTTAGTATATATTCCCAAATGGTTAACATGAAGAGATTTCTACTTTTAAAATTAGATATAAAATTACTTGTTTAGAAACCAAAAACAAGTTCCTTTTTAAGGACCTTCTCTTTTTTTCAACACTGTATCTCTCTGTAACATTGCTAAGCTGTGATGCTGATAAATTGCCAGTTGTGCTAAGGTATAGTGGTGCCTTGTAAGGGGGTTTAATGTTTCTTATTGCCTGTCATCAAATGATGCTAAAATCATGACTTGTAATAACTCCAAATCTTTACTAGGCTCATGAAATAAAATATCAGCTGACAGAGAAACCATATGTACATTCAAAGAGGTATTTGTCATTAATCGTAAGACTTTAAGATAATTTTCCCCCTTGGTTTTCTCTGTAAACAGGAGTTATACTCAATTTATCTGACTGAAGTTAAACAAACAGGTTCCATTTTGAGTAAAACTGCAGTGCAAGCTCCTCTAAAAAAGGATTTGACTGTCACAACGTTTTCCCCCCCCATAAATAGTTTATACTCAAATTTAACTTGTACAAATGCATTGTAACATATTTCTTTTAAACT
Organism: Fundulus diaphanus; assembly: GCA_037039145.1. NCBI lineage: Eukaryota > Metazoa > Chordata > Actinopteri > Cyprinodontiformes > Fundulidae > Fundulus > Fundulus diaphanus. Next base: position 26,466,564 of record CM073134.1, read on the forward strand.
GCCCTCTTGTCTGCAGAAAACTGTACAGCCTCAACTCTGAACTCTACTCAACAAGTTCCCCATTCTAATACTCTGGCACACGTGTTCACAGACAGCAGAAATAAACCAAAGACTATGTTCAGTTGCTATGTTGGTTTACAGCTAAGCTCCCCATCCTCACTCTTATGTCATCACAGCTGAGATGCCTGTCAGCAGGACAGGAAAGGAACAATCAAGCAAGAAACTATATTCTATTTTTTTGCTGGAGTCACTGGGACTGTGCAGATCCCAGTTAGCTCCTTTAATACTATTTGATAAGCTCTTATGAAAGAGCTGCGTTTTCTCATTTTGCCTGGAAGCTTTTAGGTAGGTGTGTTGATGGGAGGGTTAGCGGTGGGGTTAAGCCAAGCTCAGTGACTGAGACCTAATTGATTAGACATGGAAACCGCTGGTAATGTACATAAAGGAAGTCACAATAAGGTCTTACCCAAACATTGCTTCAATTCTTAAGGCAGCATTTGAGTCATTTCCCATTATGTTTAAGTGAAGAAGTCTTTAGCATGTTTAATGTTTTTTGTCAGAGAGGCATATTACATACTCACCGATCATTTATGGTGTGCACCGGAAATGAGGAGTAGTTTCCTAAGCAGCAGGCACACATGACAGATGAAGAGCTTATCTGTAATTTGGGAGAGCACCACTCTCCCAATGTGTTTGGGCTTGTTAGAAATATCCCATCTGTGGAACAAAAGCACCATGAAGTGGATGGATTTTAGTGTTGACACGCCGCTAAGGAACCTCGTAAGGTGAAGGGGTGACGGCTGGTGGAACACATCAACCTGTAGCTGTGTGAGGGTGGCCCTCCATCAGCAGTTCTATGCCAGTTCCTGTCGTCTCTGTCAGCTCAGATACAAACACGCCTGGTAGACCGGTCTCGTGTCCTCCTGGCTTTGTGCTTTGCACTATATAAAGTTAGTTTCAAACTGCAGAACTGTCTTTCATGCCGTTCCTACATTTTTAATGTCCTCCGCCACCTACAGATGTTGCTGCACACTGCCAGTCTGTTGGTGGAAGGAAGGCTCCTAAGTCTTTCCCTTTCTATCAGCAAAGGCAAATTTGAATGTTTGGAATTATTTGCTGTGACAAAAAACACAAAAATAGGTAATTATAGAAGCCGTAGGAATAATGACTCGTTTGTTTTGAAATTAAAGCAACTGGATCTTATATATATATGACAGATTAATTTATTGTGTTAAATTGTTAAAAATTGTAGTGTTTTTACATCCAGAAAAACTGCGAGAGAAGCTTATTGTGAAAGAGTGTGAAGCTCAATAGATCTAGAGGTTGGAGGGAAACATGCATTACAGTTGTCCCAGTGGATGCTGACACAGCAGGTGAGGTAAGCTATAAGCAGAGTTCTCTCAGCAGATCCTCCAGGGCCTTTATGCTCTAAATGGGTTCCAGTATGCAGATTTCTCCAGTTGCCCGGTACTTTTATTACCAGACTGACATTTTCTCACTTTCACTTGGTCTGTTGTCATCTGCTGAGACCACCCTGGTGCTAGCTAGAGCCTGCAGACCATTTGCCTTTAACTGAAACTTGATTGTTGTGGGGCGGAGTCAGGCTGTGCACTTTTGAGATTAAACAGGAATACTTGAGGGACCACTTTGTTTCAGATTTCAGTCCCTTGCCTCCGTAGTAGAGGGAAAAGGTTCCCTTCCCACTGAGAGTTTTGTAATCCCCTGTCCAACCAGCTTTTTCGCTGTCCCCCACCAACTGTAACTCTGTTTCTGTCTCTTGGCTCAACAGAATAACGCGGACCAAGTGGCCTTCCAAGTGGGCGGTGGCCTAAGTGCTTTGGAGCAGATTTTGCAGGTCATCACTGCCGTCACCACACCCACTGCAGTCCCACGTATTCCTCACAAGTGAGTACTGTCACTAAACTTGCCATTATGATTATCTTTTGTCACCCACCATCTCCAATTACAGTGAGAGGTTGTAGGCGTATCTGTCAGTGTGACGTTTCAGTGTCAAGCCAGCAGGGTGAGCTGTCTCTTTAGCCTATAGTGCCGTTGGACTTTTTTTATTTGTGGAAAACTCAACATTGACTCTGTTTTATCTTTTTAGAAGTTTAGAAGTTCATCTCTGTCTCAAGACAACTGTAATATTTATTTATATAAATATTTACTTTCTAAATTAAACTTTGTTGATCAGGAAATTGTCAGAATATTTTTATGATCAATACTGTCTGTGAGACCCTACCAGATACGTTAATTTAGTTTTTGTCAATGTTTCCTAAAAATTAGTAGCTGCAGGTCATCATGTTTTAAATGTGTGTTGTTGAGCTGCTTTGTTTAGAGTACATTTGCATAAATTATTAGATTTATTCGAAACAATGCTTAAGAAACAAACTTATTGGGTTATATCTTAAGGCAATATCTATTTATTGGTGAAGAAAAAGGTAAGCACAGATTCAAAAGAATTAAAGATTCCTCTTCGGCCTCGTACAGATGCATAATAGTTTTTGTTTGGTGTTTTTAGTGATCAATGTAGTTTTAATATAAGATAAGAATTCCTTTAATGTCCCGCAATGGGGAAATTCGGGTGTGACAGTGGCAAACACACACAATTGTTAGTAATTCAGAAAGGAAAAAAAGAAGAATACAAGAAAAGTAAACGTTCTAATCTAAATTTAGTTTTAAAGAAAAAACACCAGGAGTAGAATATAAGCGTAGCTATCAGACTAAATATTGATCATAGGAAAAATAAAGTTATTTTAGTAGTGGAAGAAAAATAACTCCAGCCTATTTATCTAACACGGGATAGTAAAATGTTCAATATTTCCATACGTACAATTCTATAAGCTTATACATTATGCATATGTATCATAGTCCAGCAGTATCCCAGCTAAGGCGTGTGCAAGTTACCTTAGTATCTGGGTGCAGCGTAAACAGTTTGTGGTTTGATCATGACCTGCGCAACAATTTGTATGATTTTAATAGATATTATGTTTGTTGGGAGCGGCTAAGATTGTACAGTCTGAATGCAGCCTGTACAATCTTAGCCAAGGAACGACCGACTGAAACGCTCCTTAGAGCATTTAGGATTCATCCATACCCTTTTTTTGTAGTAACGAAGCTGCCTCTCTTATGGTCTTTCTTTCTTGGGAGTTTTTGTGACTGCATTGTGATTCTGATCTCACCAGCCCCGCGTCATTTTCTTTTTGAATTTACTCAAAAACAGTCAGTTAATCTCCACTGAACTACTTCATTACTGCAGTTTGTTGCAGTAAATCATCGGAAGATGCATTCATGTATAACGGCGTCGCCCTTTTAAGGAATATGGAGCAGTTAAATTACTGTTATTGATGTATATTTGTGTTATTCTCCCAAAACATAAAGGCACATGTGTCCCATCTATTATATAGAGTATGGAGTATTTTTCAGTTGGAATCTGAATGGCCTGCTGTAGATAACCTCAACGAGGCTTCTGTGCTCACAAGTGAGACTCTGTAATGGACTCGAATGGCCTTGCTCTCCCATTCATTAGCATTTACTGGTCTCTCTGTCTCTGCTAATGGACAAATGCTTCTTATATTTATAAGGCTTTTAAAGGACATGGCATATGTATTGATTTTTTTTTTCTCTCCCATTTTTTGGAGCCTCTCAATCTCAGTGGTTGCAATATGAAGGAATTTCACGCTAACTTTTGTATTTGAAGAAACAGTATTGTTAGCAGAGCCTTTCTTCCAACACAAAAATGTGTTTGAAGTACATCCATGCATGGCATTCTCTCTTAAAAACCAATAGATTTTTCTTTGTTAATAATACTTCTGTTTGCTTTAGTGCAATAAAGTATGCACCCATTTTCTTCCTACATTTCAAGCAAACGCAGATTTTGCCTGCTGCTAAACTGGTTATTCACTGATCTGATGGAAATTTTTAAAATTATGACTGTCTTTTAAAGAATCTGTAACAAGTGTAGAACAATTCCGTCCTAGTTTGACCCCTCTAGTAGCTTCGGTTTTTGAGGAAGACCCATCTAATGTAGTCCCCTTGCCTAAAACAGCTATTTATTTTTAAGTAAAACTACTGCAGATGATAAACTGTGTTTTAAACTCCAACTTCACAGATTATTTCCAAATTCTGAAAAGCCATTGAATGAATCATTTCCTTAAATATAAGCCACTTTTAATAAATCATAAATGTTGTTTAAAAGAAACAGAAAGAAACTGGAAAGCTAAATGCTTTAGCTTTCCAGCTACGAAGTCTCAAAACGGATAGAAACAATAGCATTGTTAGCCTGCTGTGGTGAACATCTGTATTTCATAGATTGCTTGCAAATTGTTTCTTTTTTTCACTCCATCGCAGTTTTTTCCTATGTGATCATCAAAATGCTGCGTTGCTAAAGACTTAGGTGTTTAGAGCTTCTTTAGCCAGAGGAAGTCATGCTTAATGAGCTAATTTTTACGTAGTGCTTTGTGGGATCAACTTCTTCTATATGGAGAATATTCGGATGTTTTAATATAAGCAGGTTGTGCCGCAAGACCTGCCTACATGAGCTGTACCTTCTTTTTTTAAAAGTAGAAAAGGTGGAATTTTTCTTGTTTGTATTTAAACATCTTTTCAGTTTGCATTCATATATTCAGCCCTAATTCTTTATTGGCTTGTTTACCCTGGAAAGCAGGACAGGTCAGAATTTCCCATTGTGTCACTTAGGTCAGTGCGACTCATGACACGATTCAACACAAGGATGCTGCCTGGCTGTCTGCTTATCACAATCTATCATCTGGATCGCTGCGAGACCTAATGGGCTGCTATACAGGCGCTAGTCCCAGAGTGTGCTACATTATCTGTTTACAGAGATGCTGCCATATTGATCACCTCCTCCCAGCAGATAAGCAGAGTGATTTACAGAAAAAGGCAGCTGCCGAGATGCTCACGCCGTATCTCTCCCCGGGGAGTCTGATTCCATCTTGTTAGCATTACATTAATGAGCTAATTCCTCTACAAGGCTGTGCTAATGTTCTGGTGTAACCCCGTGGTCGCTGGGGAGTCCAGATGGGAGTTTATGCAGCTCAACTGATGAGCTAACTTCCGGCAAAAGGTACAAGAACATTACAAACAGGTCTGAAGAATCTTTAGATACTGGTCCAGTAATTCTACCAATTCATTACATTTGCTTTGTAATTATTTTGCTCCATAAATTACGTACCAGTATGTAGTTGAACTACATAAAAAAGACCTTTCCATCTATTCGTCGCATGCTTTAAATTAGGGGTGGGTACCGACGGAATCCTGCCGGTACTACCGGGTACTGTTTCACGTAAAATCAAACTGTACCATGTTTTGGTGACTAAACACACCACTGTGACACTGAGGGAATGGAAGAGTGGGTGATTTTCGACAAATCTAGCAATTTTTTTGAGAGCGTCGACTGCTGCTGAGCTCCTTCCCACAAGCGCTATCTCACAGATGGCTGATGCATTGTCATATGTTTGTAATATAGTTTCTTTTCTTCTCTGAAACTAGCACTATAACAATTTCCTAAATTTTATTCACACACAGCTTCGATCCCTAATTCACCTCGTTCACTCTGTGCCTCTGATAAGTTGTTTTGGTAAAAAATAGTTTTATATGCTGTGGATTCAGGCAATTTGTTAAAATTCATAAATGATTTAATAAGGTTCATTTCTAAATCCAAACAAGTTTTTATATTAAAAAATAAATATGTTAAACTTAAACATTTTGATATTTTTTTAAAATTAACACAAAATTAAGTACCGTTAAGTACCGGTATCAATTCCCAGGTACCTGGTATCTGTTCAAATGTGAAAGGTACCTATCCCTACTTTTAATACTAATGCACAGGAATGTGCATAATCCAGGCCAAGATTCGGTGGTTTACACTCATCCACAGGCCAGCACTCGCTCATTTAGAGATGAAGACGTTCTCATCCTGGATAGAGGAGAACATCTGTTTGAAAGGAGAGTAAAGGCGGCCAGTTTTGTGTAGAGAAACTGCCCGTCAAACAGGGGTGGAGGCCTTCGGGTCCAATTGTCCCTCACTAATAATGCCGTTATTGCGAGTATGTCCCACCCCCCTGGTAACAATAAGTGATGGTCAGAGCACTAACGATCGGTGGGTAGCCTGATGGTCCTCTTTTACATGTGAGCAACCAATTTCTATTGCCACTGTTAAATTTGTTGATCCACTACGCAAAGGTATTTCCTATGTGACCTCAGACTGAAGAAGTGTCTTGGAGAAGAAATGGAACTTTTCAACAAAGAAGGACACACCTAGAGGACCTACTCCATTTATTTTATTTTATTTGTTGTTGTTTTTTGACTGACGATTAAAGTATTTTCTTACAGTGATGGCTTTTTAGCTTCATATGCTTTGCCTAGCAAGCTTTAAAAACAAACCAAAAAAACTAGGAATTTCTCTGACAAAAAGTGAACCATAAACTTCATTTTATGGTGTCTTGGGCTTATTCTAAATTGACAATAAGAGTGAGCTGTGAGCTCTAACACACGTGTTAACCCAATTTGTATTTCTTTTACCATCTCGCCTGACCTGGTGTATCCTGTGAAATCAGACCTGCTACCTGTGGTGTTATTTCAGGATGTTTTCTACCATTTGTAAGAGTCTGTGTGCGTTTGTCTGTGCGCATCCTCGTGTGAATGGCGCTGTGTGATGGCTCATCAGATTTCTCCTCCTTCATACCTGGCCAGAGTGGCACAACAGCCAGAGTTGATGTCTTGGAAGCTCTCAGGGTATCGGAGAGATCAGCAGCAGAATCAAATTAAATGTCATTTAGATGGCAGTGAATGAGAGGATTGTTTGACAGCACAAGGAAATGGATTTGCTCCTCACCTTTTATTTTGGCTTAGGGTTCTTTTTCTTCCCCTGTTTAAGAGGCGGGGGCTCAACCTGATCTGGACGTTAGTCAGATTTCGACAGCGCGGCTCCCGTCAGGCTTGACTGCACACATAGGAAATGCTCAGAAAAGGGTGAGGAATTTGAAACTCGGGTTAAGGAGAGCAGATCTCTGGGTTGATAACTCCAACAGTGACAAAAAAACCCTAAAGAGCCTTTTACATGATTGTTGTCAGCTGAGCATAGATTCTGTCATTTAACTTAATAAATAAACACAGTGACACAGCTCCAAGCCATCATATCTGCTCTGGAAGTTTTTACTTTTGACTTTTTCCAGAGAAATAAAGTAAAATTAAAGATTATCAATCAATATTAGGAGCACTTTGAATATTAGCATTTTAAATTCAAAGATCAGTTGAGCCCCTAATCCCGCAGTAAACCTTATCATGTTTGGGCCTGTGGGTCAGCATGTTTGAAGCCCAGGGGGCTCCAGAAGGGATAGACAGGATCAGGTGTGCTTTATTCCTTTACCTCTTGTAGGGGTGGGCGATATATCGAGTATACTCGATGTATCTCAAGTTTCCCTCCGCGCGATAGTTAAAATGACTTTATCGCGACCATCGCGTGTAAATTTTCATGGCAAGATTGAGCCGCTGTATTTAATTCACTGTGAATTTAGTTTTTCCCACATGCTGTGAACGCATCACTCGCTCCTCCTCCAAACCAGTAAGCGCTCTGGCGCGCACACACAACAACAAGCACGTACGCTTACCTGCGTTGACGAGACAGCGAGAACTATGGCGACAGCGGGCGTTTCAGGCAGTGGTTTGGATTTCACAAGAAGGAGGTCGAACAAAATGCGGTAATTTGCAAAACATGCCGTAAAACCATTGCCACAAAAGGTAGCAGTAGCACAAATTTGTTCCACCTAAGAAGTCATCCAGTGCAAAATGAAGACTCTTGTAAACTCTGCGTGTCCCCCCCCCCCACACCCACACCGAAGGAAGCTTTAATTAAACCAGTCGTAAAACTGCTGAAACTGGCGTCTTCTTTTGCTAAATCCCATATGACAGAAAAAAATGTTTGTTTAAAATTTCCCAGCACCTAAAGAGCAACGGAAATATTTTTGAGATTCTCTGAATATGTAGCTGCGACTGTTCAGTTGAGTTTATAGTCACAATACAAGCTTTTGTTTTTGGGATTGTCACATTTTTATTAGACAATTTTTTTTATGTCTTAAGCACAAAAAGCACCTTTTATTTCAGGTTTATTTTGTCAGATTTTTCCTTGGTGTCCCTTTTGGCCGCTGGGATGTTCTGTTTTTTAAGGTCCAGTGTTGACCATGAAAGAGCTTTAATGTGACAATATTGTAATTTGTGAAAAGCTTCTATGTGCAGCTGTGGTTAAAAAAAATGGCTAAAATAAAACATTTTAAATTCATTTTTATTTTGCAATAAATTTTTCAAACAGAAAACAATTTGCCACGTTAATATGAGATATACCAATGCAACTTTAGGCACTATGTGGCTAAAAAACATTTGTTATTCAAGGTTATTTGAACATATCGTGATATATATCGTGTATCGTGATATAGCCCAAAGATATCGTAATATTAGATTTTCTTCATATCGCTCACCCCTAACCTCTTGGCCTCATTTCTTTATAGACCTAAAGAGATTTACAGGTAAACTTGTATGCCCTGGCCATGAGAGGTTAACCACCTGATGTTAAATGTGCAGTTTATAGTGTTTTAATTATTGCTGCCTTTTTGCTCCTGGATAACTTTTTTTATTTGCATTAAATCCACCTCTTAAGGTTTGGCAACTATTTTAGCTTCTAATGCTGCTTTATGAGACAGAGATGAGACAGTTAGTGGTTATGGTCATTTTTTAAACCTATTAAACATAATCACTGTGTAATACAAAATGCATTGTGGTGTGGGTTGAGAAATGGCCTGCTTAGATTGACTGGCACACAGTAGTCTCCAAAATATTTCTGTGCAACATGAGAATTGGTGGTGTGGCACTTAACCAAATTGTTCCTCAAAAGAGCTGTCATTGGGAGGGGGGCTTCAGTCTGTGAGATTCCCAGAGAGGTTGTACTATCAAGTGTCATGCTCATCAAGCACAATTAGGTGGGAGGAAACCAAAGACAGATCACTGTAGTGGTCTATTGTACAAGTTGGTGTAAGGAAATAAACCAAACATGCCTTTGACAGCCTTTTCAGTTGTCCAGAATTGACCATAGGGACAACTTTATTAGCTGGGCTTGCAAAGTTATTGCATGCTCATTACATGATGCTGGGAGCTCAGTCTGTGTTACCAGACATTAATTCATTTATTTAGAGGGAGCCTGGAAAGAAATGCAGCTATATACTCTAATCCCTAAAAGTAATTTAACTGGTAAGCCCCAATTGTTATCACTTCTGCCTGTACCATTGCTTTTTCTTGCTGACACTACGTGAGAACTGGGATAAGTTCTTGTTTTCCAGTCGGGTCCAGCTTAGAACTTAAATACACCAAATTTTCATGTAACCGAGCATTTTTGCCAAGCATGAAGAGTTACTTCACCTTAAAAATCAAAGGAAATTTTCTCCATAAGAGGCCAAATGATGGTTGACATCTCTTTTTCTCAAACCGGAAGCAAAGGTTTCTTCATGAAAGACTATTATAACGAGGAACTAATTGAAAACTTTTTAAATATAGACATTTATACCAATAAACCCAAACATTAGTAGTGACCCTTTGTTTTGTTCCTGATCATTAAATGAACAAAGCTAAAACTTCTCATTTTTCAAGCTTTAAACAACAAACTGCGTTTTCTTTGATAAACTTTGTTTTGATGTTATTAAAAATAAAATAAAAGTTATCCACACGTACTTTTGCTTCTTAAATGGGGGAAATACTATACATTTTCTACAGATTTAAACTTATTACCTTTAAGGGAAGCACACTTTGTCTTTCATGGTCAGGGCTTATTTTTTATTTTGTTCTTTTTTTTTTGGGGGGGGGGGGGTATATTGAAATGCTAAATTAAAACAAAGTTTGCACAAATGAATTTATGTATGTCCTCTGCAGTACCCAAAAAAAGAAAATTGTAATCGGCCAAAATCCAAAATATTTTGATAGATTTTAAATCAAACCAGGATTGAATTTCCATCAATAAAACACCTGTCCTGTAGCTATATTGTATAGGAACATATTATAACCCTTCTAGCACACAAAATGTTTCCTCTATTAATATACTAAACTAGGCAATAGATTTGTACAGTAAAAGTTTATTTTAAGTGACAATTATTTGGGCAGTAAAACTTTTTATAAACCTGACAATCACAGTTTTAATTTACAAATTGTGATGTCATAAAATGTACAGTTTTGTGTAGGTTTGCTTGTTAGGTATCAGTACCCAGGTATACTGATACCTAACGATGAAAGTTTTCAAAGTTACGTTGAAATTGGACCGTTATGCTCATTTCTTTATGAGCATAACGATCTGTATGACACTGATGTTCAGTACGACACGGACGTTTAAGAGCACCATAGAAAAGCCCTCGAACGTGCATGAGCACAGCTATAAACCTCGCAGACAACGTAAGCCAATGCTAGCAGTTATTAGCTTGACGAACAGCCCTCATCCACAGAAGCAGCGAAACGACACACAAGCCTTTCATCTCCTCTACAGGCAGTGTGCAGCCTGTCAACTGACTGAAAAAAGTCTATTTTTTGTGTCTAATACTGGAAATATTTGTAAACAAGGTGTTGAAACTAAAGAAGCGTCAGGTAACTTGGCTGGCAGTTATCAATAAAGCAGTAAGATTATGTTACACATCTTTTTCAGTCTTTAAATACTGTGAAACCGGGCTATTTTTACTCAAACGTAATACTAAACTCCCCGGTGTTTAGTACTCACTAATCAGAGCAAATAACACTGCAAGAAGAAATGTTTATTGTTTCATAAAGCACCATATTTGAATAAAAAAAAATCTAACTCTACATTTAGTTGAAAAGAGCAGAGTTCAGAGTTAATTAGTTCCTCAGTCTTTTTCTTTGAAAGATCCAAAACTTAACTCCTCATGCACAGCTTAGGACAAACATTTGGCAAATGGAGTCTGAGTCTCAGTGTAACCTGAATGCTATTGACCAACGTGAACTTTATCTGGCCGTTTTAAAACACTTCTTTGCCAGTAATTAAGCCGGTCCTGCCTCGCCATTTAATCTGTGATAGATAGAAGATAACCCCGCTATTGTGCTCTACTTTACTCAACAAGTGCATAATCAAATACTACAATAGTGACTCGAGACACCCAAAGTAACTCCTGTCCTTTAGAGGAATGCTTATGGGTTGCTTTGGCTGTTCTCATAGGCTGTGTGAGGCGTGTAATTATACTAGAGTATTGTGAAAAAGTATTTGAGTTGTCGTCTTTCTATTTGCATTCAAGCTTATCTCTGTCATGCCTTCACTCAACAATCAGAGTCTCTGAGAGTCTGAAAGCTGTAAGGCTGCGCACAAAGCTAAGTCGGTTTGGGTTCTCATGTTACCGTCCCTCTTGTTACACACAGCCTACTCTATTTTCTTTCTGTTACTATTTCCAAAGTGTGTTATTTAATAAACTCTTATTACGTCTGTCACACAGAAGTGTGACAATTCGTAAGCTAATCTTTATTTAGTTTTTCTTTCTTTCTTATGCTTTATTGTTGTCACATGTTAAGCTTTCTTGTCTGATGTGAACATTGTGCAAACACTCAAAATATTGTGATTCTCACATTAACACCACATTCTGTGTCGGGCAGCTTAGCACTCCTATGTCAATAACGACCCCCCCCCCCCCCAAAAAAAAAAGGCGTCTTATCTGCCCACAAGAAACGCAAAGCAAAGAATAGCAGAAGGAACTGGCAGACTCCAGTGAACCCTGGTTTTGTGTATTTTCTTCTGAGATGCCAACGTGGTTTGACTGAAAACGCGCAGCAGATGTGAAGGTTCGGTACATATCAAAATGTTTACCAGTTGAAGTAAACACGGCCTACTTTAGGCACCGAAGAGGGGGATTCCTTTCTTCCCGCAAGCAGATAGGACATGCCATTTCTCTAATGGCTAAAATATACAGTTGTCAGAAAATATTAACTGATGAAACGGGGCAAGGGGGAGTAGCAGTCACCGAGGAATGATTGGTCAGTTATCTGAAGCATTAATCTTCTCTACAGCTTGTTGTAGAGCAGACAAAGTACAGAGGCTGCTGCCTGGGGCTGCCTGGCTGCTGTTGGGAGCTGCTAAGAGAAATAGTTTTATCTCTCCAGCGGAAACGCTGCACCATCTCTGCCAAGATGGGACTGAGATAGAACTCAGCACCTCCAAAGGTGGCTACGGAGGGGAGTCTCCACATTAAGTAGCTGATATGAGTGTTTTATTTCTCAGATCTGCCTCCATTCTTGCACCGTCAGTGAGATATTCTTCTGACAACTGAAGATAAAGTACACCCTTAAAAAAGCACAATTGAAGAAGAGTAAGTTTGGTTCCCTGAAGCCTGCAGTTAGTCTTCCTGGTTCCCAGGTCACATTTAGGACTTATTGCTGGTGTGTTATTGAAAGAATTGCAACGGGAGTTTTGTTTTAAACTTGTGATGGATAATGACTTGTCTTCTGTCTTGTTAGATCTCTCTGTGCTGCTATAAATACCTACTATCTGGCATGCGTCTCCTGCAACTTCAACTGCAGTTATGTGCTCTTTAGCAAGAAAATTGTCTTCCTTGTGGACCTGCTGCTACACCAACTAACAGTAAGTCAAGAAATAAATTGTATGGTATGCAGACTCGCATCATTTCATTTTTTTAGTCAATGTAGTAATAGTTCTATGATTAATTATTTGTTGATAAAAATGTATGATGCATTTACTAGTTAGTTTTTTTCCCCCTCACATTTTGTCAAAATGTCACCTTTGCTATGAAGTGTTAAAAATGATATATGGTTTTGCATTTTCTTTCTAAAAAGAGGAATAATCTGCCTTTACAGAATCTTCTAAATTCTCTAACAACTTTCAATATTAACTGTGATTATGAAATCGAATTAGGTGCATTGATTGACCACCGTAACGTCCTAAATATTGGCTCATGATTGTACACTGATATCAAAGTGAGCTGTGCAAACCGCAAATACCAGATCGCAGAACATTAACTAGTCTTGAAATTGACTTGAATACAAATAAATGTTAAATTACAAAATGCACATTTTATTTATTCTCAGTATAAGAAAAAAAATATGTATCCGTTTGGAATCGTACCTCATTATCCACCTCATTACGTCGGTTGTATCTTGTGACAGGGTGCCGTGTAAATTCAAACTAGCTAAGTTCATTTGACACATTTGAGCTTTTTTGTTGATAATAAATATTTTTATAGTAATTAATCCTCTAAGCGATAAGGTTTCAGGACCGTTAAGTTTTTCAGAAGAGTTTAAAACAGGAGGGGGAGGCTGAGCATTGGAGGTGGCTGAGCGCCGCTGAGATTTGGATTAGAGAAAGAAGAGACCTGAGCAAGTGGCAGCAGATAAATATAGAGTGAAAAACAGCAAAAGCACACAAAATGCTTACACCCTTCGGTGACCCTCTCTGTATACTGCCACCCCAACAATTAAATTAAATTTCTCCCCCTTTTAGCCAAGCAATCCTTTGTAATTGCAATATATTACACATTGATGCAACGGTTGTTGTTCGATATCTTGTGATGCTTTACCCAAAAATTTAATTCCACCCTCAGTACAGACTAAACTAAAATAAAAAATAAAAATATAACATCTAGGAATGGGAGAATGTGTAAAATGAGCCTCATTGACCAATCCTTGCATATATAACCTGTTAATTGATGTGGTCAATTTTTAGAAATACTTTTTATGGTTAAGCTTACTTCTATCTTCATCACAATGAGTACCATTAGTATCCCAAAATATGACTGAATGAGGTTGTTGTGCATTATTTAGCAGTACAGTTAAAGTAGCGAATAATGTGGTAAATGAACCTTTATGATAATTAAGTTTTATTTTTAAGCAATATTTGTCTCTGTAAGGCTTAGACTTTATGCAGGGAGAGATTTATTGCCAAAAGACGATTCATGTTTTTCTAAACCATATAATTGGATTTTTATTCATAGTTACAAACTGTGATACAAAGGTGCTAATACACGGTGACAGCACTAGAAGGCTCACGATGTAGTGCAGCAAACAGCTCAGTTAGGTGACATTTTCCATCTGACATTTAGTCATTCCTGGAATCCCCTGACAGACACGCGTTTGTGACATTGTACCGTTTTTTTGCTGTTTTGGGAGTTAAAACCTAACAATTCTTGTTAACATATTTACAGCCAGCATCTTCAGGAGAGTGTATATCAAACAAGTCTCAGGTCAAAAAAAATACAGATTTTAGTAATTGGCTCTATACCTGTTATGAAGCTTAATTTTTAGGCTTTTGTTTGAAATAAATTTTTGTTAACAAGTGCAAAATATATTGACTGAAATACCAGAGAGCAAAATTGGCAAACTAATTTTACAGTAATGTTTAACTTATGTTATTACCGTAAGTTATTATTTTTTTTTGTGATTGTACTGCAAAGTGCCCTAGTGTTAACAAAAAGGGAAACAAGACAGAAAGTCTTGAGTCCCACTGTTGCCTCCTGACAGAGAGTATGTGAGTGCTCAGTCAGAAAAGGCAGGCAGGCTGCGTTGCGGCGACTTGTCGGCCCATATCCTTCAGCACTCTGTTAGTAAGACTGTAAACATCGGCTCACTCCAAACATCCAACAGTGGCGGCTCTGCACTGGCAACACAGACAGGACAAGGCACAGCCACAGGGTTGCGGTGCATGCATGAACTCTACTGGGGTTTCCTTTTTTTTTCAGTCCAGTTCCAATCCAAAGCAGTCGTATTTCCTCGGGGCAAAGAGGGAGAGGTTAGCCTCTATACTCCAGTTTATATAAAACACATCCCAGCAGCTGCTCTGCTGATGGACATCTCCAGCAGCACTGTGGGAGACGAACAAACGCTTCTTCTTTTTCAGCGTAAATTGAGCTCACTGGTTATGCTTGCTTCCACTGTCCTTCATGGGGAGTTGTGATAAAGTTTACAAAAATGAACATTAATGTAGGCTTTGTTACTGGATCCATAGACATGCATATATTTGAGAGCACGTCTCATTTTGGTATGCGTGTGTTAGCAATTGAGTGCAGCAGTGGGGGTTGGACTGCCATGTGAGCGTGCCCTCATTTAATTAGATTTGTGGAGAATGTCGGTGGATTTACCTATGCTGTCAGCATTCACCCAGGCTGTTGGAGCAAATGGGAATGTTTTACCTTCTCTAGGTTTCACAAAAGCAGAGGCACTATATTTCAAACGTGGACCTCCGCTTATGTGTTACACATGATGCTTGGAATGCAGATGAGAAGGACGGCCGTCCAACTAGTTTGTCTAATTCTTCTCAAAGGCTTTCTTTTTAAATTGGGCAGGATGTAGGCGGTTTAGATAAAATCTTTATTTACACCAGCCTTCTGTGGCCAAGGAAATTTACTGCTTTATTGCAGTTGTTATCAGCTGATTATGGGTTTGCCTAAGGTGATTATTAATAAACCTGTTAAGCTGTTTATTTATCATGATACAAGTGTGGAAGTACTTGTATCAAGAGATGCTCAGAGAAAACATCTAGTGACTGTAATCAGACGTTTGACCAACGCTAAAACAGCGATCGCCCCATGTGAAACTAAAAATAGGTTCTTCTTCCAACCACACTGACAACAGCCGTCTTCAGTGTGGGAGGAGGAATCAAAGTTGGACTGTGTGAATGAAGTGAGAGGAGGCCCAAAAGCTTTAAGAAGAATTTAGGTAAAAGGGTATTTTCCACGGAGGCATGTTGTCTGTTCATTCAGGCTGCCTCAGTAGAGAGTTTGATTTTAGCAGATAACAGGAGACTGAAAAGGAGTCCAATCCTGTCTGTCCTGGGACACAGTTGATTAGGAACCTTGTTGCTCTTTCGGACATTTCAAAGTAAAGTGCCACTTACTCTACAGGATAGCCTGTTATGACTGAGCAAAATTGCAACAATACTACATGGCAATTTTATCACAATTCCCCAACATAAAAAGGCCAAATTACTTAAGATTTTAATTAGTTTTACTACATTTTGTAAAGTACAACTGACATTTAATACATTGGAAAACTTGTCTCGCCGTGTCTCAACCTGTTTTGCCTTTTTGTCTTGATAAGTTTCCTGAGGCTGTTTAGCTACATTTAATATAGGAATAAATGATTGAATCTAACATATAAAAACAAATGCAAGCTTTTTCCTCTGAAATGTTAAGTTGGACACAGCTGTTATTTTGAAATGATGTAATTGGGGGGACAAAAAGTATTTTGGTGTAGTCCAGGTTACATTTAAAGCTGTACTTCAAAACTAGAAAAACAATTTAAAGGATGTTTGCGGTAATTCTTTTTCAATGTTTTTAATTTTTAGAATCCTCTGTCTCATAACTTCTTGTTGTACAATATATCAAATCACAATATAATGTGTACAATGTCACAATCAGAATGGATGGATTGAATACAAGATTTGGCACCCTGTTATATTTTAGGCACTATGCATTAAACATACTATATTTGGCCAGTTGGATGGGCTTTTACTGTTACTCACAGTGATGTCATGCAGATGCTAGTGATGGAGGTCATAAAGCAAAGTGTCATGGTGCGTTCACACCAAATGCGATTCCTGCGAAACTTCCACTTGAATTGTTGGTTGCTGTGACTTTTCGCATACAAAAATAGTGACAACAGCCTCACCGCGTCATCAAATAGGTGGAGCTTCTATCCGCTTGTCTGTTCACCTCAACAGGGCGGACCAGGATTTTATTGAAGGGGTCACGGCGCTGTGTTTAATGTGGAAAGCTGAAGAACGGCTCCGGCATCCCTGCAGGTTCACCAGATCCTCCAGAGATGCTCCCAGTTCAGGGAGTCCAGGAGCTACGGCTGGATCACGGTCGCTTCCCGCGGCGCTTCCGTCTGTCCAGGATCTGAAACTCTTATCCCGCTGCAGGGACATATGACCTGTAAAAAAGAAGTAAGGATAGCGAGAGAGCAGAGCAAAAGGGCAGGCAGAGTGAGCACGAGCGCAGATCGGCGGCTGGCCGTGTCCCGCTTTGGAGCTCAGACAGGAGCAGCGGGAGAGCAGCGCAAGGGCGGGAAAAGAGATCACCAGAGCTGGCCGCAGAGGCAGCGGCTGGCCAGAACCTGTTGTGGAGCTACAAGAGGAGGACGAATGATGGTTGATTTAGCAGTCCGCTTAAGTGCTAAATTAAAACGGCTTTTGTCAAAGCCACCCACAAACCTCTAAAGAACATCCCTTCGCTCATCCCTTTAACACAAATTTCTTCCATTTTGATTTAACAAAGCTTTGTCTCCGCTGTGCACCTTCACCGTATGTCACAACAACCAGTTCAGATTTTTGCGAATGTAATTGCGGGGTTCCGCTTTGCTCTCGCTCCACTCACCGCGCCAATCGCGTCGCTCTAATCGCGGGCAGTTACACCACTCCTAACCCCACCTTTTGCATAGGGATAATATGTAAATCACCCGCTCAGGCCGCCTCATTTGCATTCGTGTGAAGGCACCATCAGTGGTGGGAACATTATGAGGATAGAAAACAAGTTGTGAGTTTAGCACAACATGGAACAGTAATGTCGCCCTTGTAGATTTTCCTTCATTCAAAGTGAGAAAACTTTCAAATTTTGGCTGTTTTTCAGAAATCTTTGTTTTATTTAACTAGCAACATTATTGTTAAACATTATTGTTCATCCATGAAGTTGAAATTTGCATTTTGTTGATATACATCCTTCTTTTAGAGTAATTTAAATTGGCTAAAGTTTGTATCATTAGGTAAAAGCTTTACAGTATCACTGATCAGAAATTGACGATATCCCTGTTTTGGGCAAAAACTAAAAGCTTATAAAATTGCTTTTTGCTATAACCGAGTGACTTCTATAAAAGCAACCAATAGTTTGGTCAGTTACACTAATCTGTCTAAGTTGACATTAGTTATTTTTGTAATATAATTGATAACCCAGAGATATTAATTTGATTTTAGTGAAGAGCAAATGCTCGTTAATCATACTTTTTCCTCTGTCAGCTCTACGTTCCAGACGAAGACAAGTCCATCTTTGGCCGCAGCATAAACAAACAGGTCTTCGAAGGCTTCACAACAGGCCTTCTTCAGACCATTGCCTCCATCTTGAATTCCCCGTATCTCTGCGTTGATGATTCGGCAATGCCCGGAGAGCTTTGGGTTTTGTTCTCAGAGTCAAAGGTCAAGATCTCTGTTGGAGAGGCCCACAGCACTCGTGCCCAAGATCTAATCAGGTATTTTCTTTCCGTATTAAACTAATTTCTCCTCCTTCTACATGGTACCTTTTTCTTATTCCAAAACCGCTTTATCTTCTTTATGTCATGCTCCTCTTTACCACAGGTGAACATCCGATTTCCTAAACAGCAAGCCATGTGTAAGGAATAGGCTAAGAAAATGTCAGAGAGCCTGGAAATTATCCAAGTGGTGTCTTATTAAAATGGGAGTAGTGTGAGAATGAGGTGTACTCTGGCATGTGTCCAGCATGTCCTTTTTTAACATTCAGAAACACATTCTATGTAATATCAGTTCCTTTGTGACTTACAAATTCACAAAATAAAAACCAGCAAGCACTTCCATAGCTCAGAAAAGTTGCCTTGAACCTGGCATTTAGGCTAGCCTTATGGTCTGACCTGTAGGAGTTGTGATAGTGATGGAGAAATGTGGACCATGAGGAAAGGCAGGCCAAGCACCCTGAAGCTTTGTGGACTAGTGAAGCCTTTCCACTATCCCTCCCACAAGCAATGATTCATCTGGACGGAGCAGCTGCACAGGCACACCAATCTCATCTGCTGACCCAGTTGTAACCCCAAAGTCAGGGGGGTGCCTGAGAAAAATTGTATCATCAGACTGATAATCTCAAGTTCAAACCTAAGATGTACATCTACTGTCCTTTTAATGTGCGTGTAACTAAAGGAAAAAAACACAAGGACATTCCAGCTTTTGCAACTCTATCTTTACCAGACTGTTATTGAGCCGTTTCCACATTTAATATGTTACAACCGCAAACCTAAATGTCTTTTCTTTTGTTGTGTTATAGACTAACAAAGTAGTTTATAATTTGGAAGTGGAGAGAAAATGTGAATTGGTTTTGAGACAAAACAAATAAAAACCTGAAAAGTGTGGTATACATGTGTACCTCAGAAAAATATCCAGTAAGATCAATTGCTTTCAGAAGTCTGCTAAATAGTCCAGCTAAGTGTGATTTAACATTGGTATAAATACAGCTTTTCTGTGAAGCCCTGAGAGGTTTAAGAACATAGGTGAAGAAATGGCTTCATAAAGAGCAAGGAACACAGTGGAAAGGTCAGGAATAAAGCTGTGGAGAAGCTTAAAACAGGATTAGGTTTAAGACAATTACCTTTGAGCATCTGAAGGAGCTCTGTTCAGTCAATCGTCCCAAAAATGGAAGGAGTATGGCAAAACCACAATTCTACCAAGACATGCCCTCCTCCTAAACTTAGAGTCTGAGCAAAGGAGAGAATTAATTAGAATGGCAGCCAAGAGGCCTGTGGTAACTCTGGAGGAGCTGCAGGGATCCACAGTTCAGGTAGGGGAATAGTAGAATAATAGCTATCAACTTGACAACTATTATTGCGCTTCACAAACACAAAGCTAGGCTTTATAGAAGGCTGACACGAATACATTTCTTGTCAAAAGACCATTTGAAGTGATGCCAGATAAAATGTAGCTTATATTCTCTTTTGATGATGCTTTGTAGAAAAAGAAAACTCAAAACAATCAAAGCAATGACAAGGAGCATCAAAATAGTGACCCTAATACGGATTTGAAAGCCTTGACTGGCAGCCGTAAACTCCAGATTTTCATAAGCTCCCCATACTCAATGATCCTTGCATACCAGAAGCTTCTAGAAGACTAGCCCCGGGTCAGCAGACTGTCAAGAGCCCAAAGCCGGGCTGGTACAGGGGCCACAACAGCCGTCTAATGACACTATTAGGGGTGATTTGTGGCTGAAAGAGTACAGGGAACATGATCATGAGTCCTGTCATTGGCAGAGACAAATTGAAGATATCACGGTAATAGCTGGGGGTGGAGGGCTTAGGTGAGGTATTGGCTTACCTTCACACTGCAGTAGGAGTATGCACAGTAAAGGCCTTTGTTTGCTTGTGTGAAAGAGCCTTTTACAAAGAAATGTCTTTCTTTAAGAGCACCTGCAATAAACCATGTAACGTTTCCCCTCTTCTTCCCGTTTTCTTCCAGCTACGTGGTAAACATGGGTTTGATTGATAAGCTGTACGGATGCTTCCTGTCGGTCCAAAGCCCTATAGACGAGCACCCCAAGATGTCTGCCTTTCTGCAGCAAGCCTCGTCTCTACTGACCAAAATGTGTAAACTCTGCATTGTCGTAACTGGACGGTGAGCTCTCATTAGACACTTTAAACGTCTCTGTGATGTCTTGATCCTCCGCTGACAAATGCACACGCTTCTCTTTGTGCAAGTAGTGGCAGAGACTGTGCCACTGTTGATAGCTCACCATCACTGGGATCCATAAAGACAACTCACGGTTACTCAAACAAAGATTGCAGTTCTTCAGCAAGCAAGTCATTTAGTCCAGCCAGCAAGCCGGTTGAGCTGCCATTTCTGCAGACAGAGATAGAGATCTACTTGACCCAGTGCTCTGTCACTCACCATAAACCTTAGTCTGCGGTGCAGGGGGGAGCCCACCCACATGTGCCATGGTGACCTCCACTCAGAGAGGTTCAGTGGCGCCGCTGACAGAGGCTAAGCACACAGTCACACCAAGGGACATAAGCCTGACTTCAAAGGATAAAAACACGCTGAACGTTGCACCAGAAGAGCCAGGTATTTCTATTGTATCACAGGTTAAATTTTTAAAGGGCTGTGGAACTCGTGACCCCCTTTACATCACACTGGAGTGGCTGAAGAAAACTAGAATTTAGTTTGTCAAAGAATACTGGAAGAAAACTTTGGCCTCAAAAAAAGAAAAATGTTCCCAATGCAGTACACGGTTAGCTCTTATGTTCTGAGATCTGTTATGCTAACAGCCTACATGTCATCTATAAGAACGTTCAGTGGGCCACAAAAATATTTGGACCATGCCAGTTGCTGTTTCAGGGGATTATAATCGCATTTAGAGGCTCTGTTCTCGCGTAGCGGCATATTTCACACAAAGCCTGTTGGCTAACATCAAGTATCAGCATGCACTGCAGGTTTCATCCCGAGGTCAAACACACTCCAGTTGTACATGGCTGCAAATCATAGATGGTGCTGCTGCTGCAGTGGGCTTAAATACTCTGACTGCAGTAGCTGAACTTTTTTACTGGAGCCTGCAATGCACGAGAATGCCTAATTACATTATACTACCATGCTATTTTTTACTTTGAACTATATCAATCAAACAAACTTTATTTATAGATAACTTTTCATATTGCCAAGTGTAACAAGGGTTAGGATTGAAAACAAAAGGACAGAAACCACTAGAGACACATTTAAAATGATCAAACTAAACAGAATAAATTGCTTTGAGATTACATGTGTTGTGAATTGGCGCTATATAAATAGAATTTAAGGTTACACTTTATTTGAAGGGGTCTACATAAGACTGACATTACACTGTCATAAACGTGACATAACACCTGTTATGAACATAAATGACTCTTTATGAATGTTTAAGACTGTTGTCATTAATTGTCATTCGGTAAATTATGACACTATTAAAGCAAAGTTGACATTGTTTTAAATGTCTTTGTTATGACAACTTGACATTAACAGAGACAAGGTTAAGTTTAGGGCTTGATTTGGGATTAGGTTAAATTAAGGGCTTGATTTGGTATTTGGTTAAATTAAGGGCTTGATTTGGGATTAGATTAAATTTAGGGCTTGATTTGGGATTAGGTTAAATTTAGGGCTTGATTTGGGATTAGGTTAAATTAAGGTCTTGATTTGGGATTAGGTTAAATTAAGGTCTTGATTGGGGATTTGGTTGAATTAAGGACTTGACTTGGGGTTTTGTTAAGTTAAGGGCTTGTCATAACAAAGACATCTTAAACAATGTCAACTTTGCTTTAATAGTGTCATAATTTACCGAATGACAATTAAAGACAACAGTCCTAAACATTCATAATGAGTCATTTATGTTCATAACAGGTGTTATGTCATGTTTATGACAGTGTAATGTCAGTCTTATGTAGACCCCTTCAAATAAAGTGTTACCGAATTTAATTGAAATTAAAATATTGTTAAGATGATCAAGAATGAAAGGAGATGGATAAATCAATCATAGGACACAAGGAATTGTGGAGATCTAATAAAGCAGATTAGCAAGGAAACATGGGGATATATTTATATTTATGAAGTGAATAAAGTAGAATAATTAAATGACTTATTAGAAAAATGCTAATAAGTCATAGTCTAAGAAAGCTAGAAAAAAATGTAAACTTCAACTGTAAGCCAAACTGTGCAAAAGTAATATTAAATCTCTTAAATCTTTTTCACATTTTTCTCACATTACAACTGCACACTTCATTTTATTTTTATTGGGATTTTATACAATAGATCAACAAAAAGTGGTGCATAATTTTGAAGTGGAAGGAAAAGGATGAGTTTCAAAATATTTAACAAATAAAAAAAAATGGGAATTTTTGTCCGGATACCTTGTGAATAAAATCCAGGTCAAACAATTAGTTAATTACTGTTAGATGTCATCTAATTAGTAAACAGTCCATCTGTGTGTAATTTTCTCTCAGAATATACAAAACGCAGTTGTTCTAAGAAAGCCTCAGAATGTTTTATTTGGGTTTTTTTAAGAGACCGTATTATGAACACACAGAAATGCAGCAGAGGTGTGAGGGACAAATATGTGGAGCAGTTAGTTAGACCATAACCCAAACTGAACATCTTACAAAAGCTGGTATTTACCAAAGTGGCAATAAGAAGGCTAAGGGGAAATAAAGCTGTTTGATGTCCAGTTTACCACAAGCATGAAAGGAACAAAGCAAGTGGAAGAAGCTCTGATCACGCAAGACAAAATGAAAATGGTATCCCCACAGTGATACATGGTGGCGGCATCTTTATACTGTGGGGATGCTTTTCCTCAGTACGGACAGGGAATCTGGTCAGAGTTTGTGGGAAGACGGACAGTTCTGGAAAAAGGCAATTGAGATGCAAAAGACTTGAGAATCTGCAGAAGATCCAACTTCCTTAAATATATATAGCTGGAAGGTGGTTTCACAAATTGACTCAAGGGTGTGTATATATGTTCGCCCCACTCTTAGACTTAGACAAACTTTATTGTCATTTTGTGTTAAAAATGTATTTGTATTCAAATCTTCACATGTTTATTAATCCAACATTTTTAAAACTGTTTAATTTTCCTTTCACGTCATATTTATGCTCTCCTGTGCATTTTTAAATCCTATTAAAATACACTAGTGCTAAAGTGACAAAATGTGAAAAAGTCAGATCTGTAGTTGAAAGAACATTCTCAGCCTCTTGCATCAAAAGATTAAGAGGTGTTGGTTCACAACATAAATGGGTCCCTTTCACATCTGAAGCGATACGGTATCGATACCTGGTACATGGGAATCTGTACCGGTACCTATTTTCTGTTAGTTTATTAATAAAATCTCGAAAAGTTTTAATTTAACATTTATTTCTTAATACATAAACTTGTTTGGATTTACAAATAAACCTTATTAAATAATTTTTGAATTAACACGTTGCCTGAATCCACAGCACATAAATTAGCTTTTTTACCAAAACAACAGTTATCAGGAACAAAGTGAACAAGATGAATAAAGGATTGAAGCTGTGTGTGAATAAAATTCAGGGAATTGTTTAGGTGCAACAGTTTCAGAGAAGAAAAAAAAATACTGTATTAAAAACATTAGGTTTTATCCCGCTTTGTAAATCAGGGCAGGATACATTTGCAATGTGGGAACGGACAGGGTCTCCTCTCTGCTCTATTTGCTGTGACTACTGGTGAGTTGCAGGACGAGGCAGCAGCAGCCACCTGTGAGACGGCGTTTGTGGGAAATAGTTCACAGCAGCAGTCACCACTCTTTCAAGACAATAACTGCAGAATGATTGGTGCTTTCGCGGGAAGTCACCAATAACAGAAGAAAGTCGCTAGATTTTTCACTAGTCGCCTTTTTGAAAAAAGGTCGCTGGATGGGTCTGAAAAATCGCTAAATATAACAAGAAATTAGCTAAATTGCCAGCAGTGGCCAGGTTCTTTCTCAGATTAGAAGTATTCGCGTCGCTGGCCTTGCACTTCGCCTCACAAATATTGCAATGACCGTTATCTGCAACACATTTTGAAAAGTGGAGCCATACATTCGACCGCTCTCTATCAGCTATGCTTGCTTTAACTGGCCCAGCAGCTACTGACATCATCACGCTCTTGTGCGTGCGATGCTGTGTTTATGTCCGGCATGGAAGATCGGCCACTCTTCCTCTCCCTCAGTGTCACAGTGATGTGTTTAGGTACCGAAACGTGGTACCTTTTGATTTTACATGAATTTGTACAAAGTAGTACCGACGAGATTCAGTCGATGCCTATAAATGTAACAAATTCGGTACCCATCCCTAGTTCATAAGCAAGTTGGAAACATGCAAAGACGCCAATACTTTTTTTTTATTTAACCTTTATTTATACAGATTGATTCAAGGTCTCATTTTACAAGAGAGACCTGTTCGAACACAAGCTCAGATAGCTTACTTTTCACATTCAGTGCTGTCCTAAAATGCTGCGTTCATGTTCTTCAGTTACCTACTGTTTGAAGACTAGATCCCTGTAGCTTTTGCTCCAGATTTCCTACCAAGCCAGCATTAGACACCATTGGCTGCATCTGTGCCAGTAAGACCGTTTTGCATTTACTGAAAGTTAAGTGATTTCCTTATTGGTCATGAGCTGCTGCCTTGTTTTCTTTTCTGCTGATCAGTATATTATTTTCCCGTCTCTTGTCGATATTGTGGATATAATGAAATATTTGTGCCATTGATATCAATTAACCAGATTTAAAGAAATCCTTGTCTATATTTCACGCTAGCTTTATAGGAATCAAGATTTCTACATAGCAATTTTTGCGTCAAGCCTTGCCTCATGGGAGCTCCAGACTTGGTGCATCACACTGAAAGTTCATCACCTGCAAAAAATGTCATAAAAACATGAATAACCTGCAAGTATCCCGCCCAAGTTGTCTGGAGTCCCCTAAACAAACATTTAATGTCTTAACATGACTTATGCTAAAGGAAAACAGCTCAGTCAAAATCTAAATCTTAGAAGACACTTTTTTTTTTAAAACCTTTCATGCACAATAACACAAAAGACTTTCTTTTAGATGGGTAAAATGTTCTGTTTCTGTTAAATAATGCAATAATTGTATCTTCTTTTTTTCCTGGTTACGCATTCCTGCTTCTTCGCCACCAGTGTGCCCAATATTTTTGACAATAAACGTCAGGATCCGACTGGGCTCACAGCTCTCCTGCAGTCCACTGACCTGGTGGGAGTGGTGCACACCCTGTATTGTATCCTGCTGCACAGTTTCGTCCCAGAGTCTGCTTCCCAGACTCAGGAACCCTACGGCCCTGGGGTCATCCAGGTGGCTATACACGGCATCCGGTTCCTCAACAGTTTTGCCATTCTTGACCTATCGGCCTTTCAGGTAATGATATTTTTTTTTTCATTTATCCGTTTTTTTTTTTTGTTTTTTTTTTTCCTTTTCCTTAATTTTCTTATTTATCAGACCTGTTTTTACTGCCAAGTCCTGTATACTGAACATATATTTTAAAATGACATTTTCACTTAATAATTTGTACTATTACCTCTTGCAGTAGGTTCTCAATAATATGACCCAAAAAGGTTTAAATCTCCTCTGTAGATTATATCTAAACATATTCCTGTAGTCCATTAATGCTTGCTTCTTCGTAAAAAAAAAAAAAAAAAAAAGCCATTCAAAGAGAAGTTGCTCTCCGTGGGCCTAATTTGACCTGCGTACGTAAACACAGGAAACCTTTGACCTCAGGTCATTTTCTAGAGGAGGATTAGAGAGCCCAGTGGATGAAGTTAGGATGAAACGCAGGTGATTATCACTGTACGAGGAGCCATACATTACCCACTCTGCGGAGGAGAACGCGACAGCTTGGCCTTCCTAAGTCACCACACAATCCGAGAGCTACACAAGCAAGCCAGAATGCTGTTAATTATTTTAATGCCTTGGGGTAATTACTTTGAAGCAGCTTCCTGTCACTGACTCGCCATATTCAGACAACTCAAAACAGCTGGAAATGAAAGCATTTTCCCTGCCAACGTTTTATGAACATTTTAAATTATGTTGCTTTTTTGGCCGGCACTTGTAATCACCTTGTGTTTCACATTACTTCACTGCGACAGCTTATACATATCAGTAGTGATCGGTTGATCAAAATTTAAGCTGCTGGCTCACTCTTCTGCTGCATCAGCTCACAAAATGGTGTTTAGACCAGGATTTAAAACCGCCAAGCGAAATATAAATGACTTGGTTTTGTAACTAATGATAGAGGAAGCTGTAACTTATCGGGGATCTTGGAAATCTGTTCCCTTTTTATTCAGTGACTTTTGAACAGAGATTTTTTTTTCTTATTATTGTAAAATTGTTAAAGCAATTATAAATATTTAATTTGTAAAATAGCTCTCAGATTAAAATAACTCAATTTTGTTGTAAGCCCTCCATCCAGCCCCTCAGATATTGTTTACGGCTGTTTAACACACCCAAACTTTTAGTGCAAATTTCAATGATCTTACGGTGCTCTGTCACACTGGCATGTTTAATAAATACTCTCTGAGCTCCTCCTTGTATCGCAGCTTCTAAGCTAGGCTTGGGCTGTTTTTACACTTATGACCCGTTTGATTTGCTTATATACCTATACCCTGTACATTTCCGCCAACAAAACCTCTAACCTTTTATTGCTTTGTGGAGTTATATTGTTTGGCACTTAGAAATAACAAAGACTACTCACATTTAAATTACTGTGAGCGCTCAACGACATGTTTTGTCTGTTGTACGGCCAGTCCGTCCTAGGAGCCGAGGGCCTCTCTCTGGCTTTCCGGCACATCGTCAGCTCCCTGCTCTGGTACTGTACCCAACATTCTTCTGAAGAGCTGCTACACGAAGTCATCATCTGTGTGGGATACTTCACCGTTAACCACCCAGACAACCAGGTAAACCACCCACACGAACCTCAAAATGATTGTGGTGTTTTTCAAATCAGAATATTCATTTTAAAAAAAAAACAATTATAGGTATTTGCCATAACTCTAATCACTTTTAGGGTTAAATTGCATGTATCTTACTAGTGTTTAGAAATGTAAAAAAGGGGCATACAAATTATTCAAAAATAAGATACTTAGCAGGTGTGCAGTTACAGGGGCATGTGAATACATTTAAAAGAAGTTAACTTCAACAAGTAAAGCCAAGGTTTCCTCTAGGAGTTTATGAAACCCTGGTGGTTTTTTTGTTTTGTTTTGTTTTTTTTGCGAGGGGGGGGGGTGCGGAGGCAAGGGCAACGTCATCATCTAATTTGCATATTTGTTCATACATTTGTAACCCAGACTGTAGGAGAAGTTTTGCCAAGACAAAAAAGTAAAAAATGGTGATCAAGTGTGTTTGAAACTAAAAATTACCTTTACAGAATGATTTATGAATGTTAATACATTGCCTGAATCCACACTACATAAAATAAACTGTACCAAATATAAAACTTCTATGCATTTAGAAATGAACCTTATTAAATTATTTATGAATTTTAACACTTTGCCTGAAACCACAGAAAACTGTTTTTTACCAAAACAACAGTTATCAGAGGCACACAAAGTGAACGGGTTGAATAAGTGATTGAAGCTGTATGTGAATCGAATTCAGGGAATTGTTTTAGTGAAACAGTTTCAGAGACAAAGACAAAAGCTTTAAAAGTAGCTTTAAAACCTACATGTACATGACAAGGCAGCAGCAGCTGTGCTGTGCCTGTGAGACATTACAGAGGGAAGTGGGAACTTTGGTGTAAAGTTGCCATTAAAATAAAAAACGTTGCTAAAAACTGCTTATTGCAAGTCCTTTTTTGAAAGAAAATTGCTAGAGGGGTCTAAAAAGTCGCTAAATATAGCAACAAAGACTAAATGGGCCACACTGGACTTTCGTTTTCCTTCCCTCCTGAGAGCAGCGCACAGTGCGGTAGCTACTAGGCAGCTTGGCAGCCACAGGAAGAAGCAGGCAGTGTTGTTGTTTTTTTCAAAATAAAGTAACAATAATCTGAGTTTGAAAAGAATTTAAATGTCCTAAAATGTTAAAATGTGAAGTGCGCAAATATGGGCTATACATAAAATAGAGTCTATATATCTCTATGCTTTACATTGTTTTACCAAATATATGAAAAACCTCATTCTGAAGGTGTGGCGGCTTTTATTTTGCCATGGTGGTGCAAGTTTCCACTACAATTACATGTAGTGGAAACCCTGGAAGCTCATCTAAACATTCAAAGTAAAATATAAAATTACATTAGATCAGTATAAGAACTTTTAGTTCAAAACTGTTTTGTTATAATCATTTGGAGAGTTCTGCAGAATGTTGTATCAAAGCACAAAAATTGAAAAAGTTGAAAAAAGTGTGAAAGGTTGTGTAGGAAACGGGGATAACTGCATCCTTGCAAGGGATTATAAAGCAAAGCCAGTTCAAGTTAAAAGGTGATACACGAGGCGTAGGCGGCAGATAGAGCTGGTGCTTAAGCTACAACGATGCGTGCAGGACATGCGCTACAACAGAAATAAATGCTTGAAATACTTAACTATGTAATGAATCTGTTGCATGAGCTTCACTTTTGAATATAATGAATTAACTTGTCAGATGGACTCTAATTTATTGAGGGGAAATTGTAAATAATAACTGATCTGGACATTTTAATATGGATTTTTTGTTCCGTTGCTAGTTTTCTGTCTCCCGTGCTAAAGCTGCCTGGTTTCGTAGTTTTCTACTGTCTGACCTTCTTTATTCAACACAAGGTTCCTTTGAGGAGCGTGAAGTTGTCGACTTTTGGAAGAATAGGCCAATGATATCGTCCTGCTATTGTTCCTCTCATGTATTATTTGTCAGAAAAAGGGTGTAGTTTTGTAATTGTAACAAAAAGCACCTGTTTAAAGATTCATGCCTTGGCACCTTCCTGCTATTGGTCTGTGTGTCGTCCATTGTCCCACAGAGTGAGCCTTTGTTGTCACCTGGAGAAGCAGAGCAGTCTGCTTCCCCCGGCGTTACAACTACTTAGGGGGCTCTGTGGAAGTGAGCAGGATGTGATGAAGCAGACCTGGCTGCTGTGTAGCTGGCTGTCATGCATGGCCCGTCTACCGGGCCCCTGATTAGCCATGCTACACTTGGCTGGGCTTTGATTAGGCTAAGCCTGACCCACACGAGCAGCAGCCACCGTCTCAGTGCGTCTTTACGCATCAAAGCAGCATATCTGCAATTCTTTGATTATTTTATTCATAATTAAAGGTTGTTCTTCTAGCCTGTTTGTTTCTTGCCTCTCTATCATTCTGTCTAACGTAGATCATTGTAAATTCAGTTAGTATATTATATTGAATGAGTTCTGATTTAAATTAAGTGTGACCAAGAACCAAACAAAGCTAACATTTAATCCTTGCTCATGTTTAGGAAAATCTCGCATTTCTTCACAAGGAAGAACCAAAAACAAAACTCCTTTCACCTTGCGTCTGGGTTTAAAAGAAAACACATTTAAGTATAGATTGTCAGGAAACAAGATCCAATCCAAGTTCACACAGTTGATCTTTGCCAGTGGTCCAGTTCCTGGAATGCATCCATTCAGTTCTTCACCAAGATGGATGGCTTCAAGAAGGAATATTTAGAGCAGCTTGAGCTTTTCTCCAGCTAATGTAAGCACTGGCAGGACACAAAAGCGGCCCGACCCGAGGCCTTTGCAGTCACAGAGACTGCTGATTCACTGTCGGCACACTAGCTTTTGTTTATACACATACTTTAGAAATACAGCTGCTCATAAAAAGCAGAACTTTGAAGCAGACCTATACGTCGAGATGTATTCACTCAGCTTTGAGGGGGCTTGAATAATTCAACTGTCACACAGAAGGGAAAAAAACATTGGAAGAGTGACATATGTAGGGCTGTGTTTTTTATAGTAGAGTCACTGCTTATGGGGGCACCTGAGCCACGTAGCCATATGTTTCTTTGTCTCCGTGTGCGCCTTTGGAGGCAAACACATACAGATAATTAGATGTGTTGTTGGGGCTAAATAAATGTACTTTTTTTCCTCCTGGAAGAGAGATCTACCGGTAATCTTCTTGTCTTTAACTCCAGTGATTCATTCATGATTCATCCAGTGATGATGTGTAGGATCATTTAGCTGATGAGATGGTAATTGTTAACTGGTGAAATGTTAACCCATCTTATTCCTGTATACTTTTCAAGAAGACACAAGCCGTTTTAGAGTGTTGAAATCTCAGGAAAACACTGTTTTTTTTAACTCATGGGACACCACCAGTCCCAGAGAAGTCAAACAAGCATCAAAACCCCCGTTTTGTATCTTAAACACACAACCTGGTTGTCTATAAAGGTGTTAATGGAGCTGTGTTGGTTTCTTCCATTCTAGCCAAAGACCTCTTTGTGCTTATTAGAGAGGCACCAGTTAGGCTTTTACCACCCATGTCGATTCTCAGACTGTTTTTATTTTCCGCTTTGATGTGTGGACTATGATTTTCTGTGTAAGTGATGTAACGTATGCAGACTCATTTGTCTAAACTTGGTTTTAAGTGAGGATTTAAATGTAACACACCTTGATTTAAAAAAAAAAATAATGTCCCAACAACATTAAAAGACACGGCCATTTTGAATCCAGTAGAAAATGAAGGAATTAAAAGATTATTATTTGCAATACAGCCCTTTTTTAGTGAATGTTTGTTTAAATTGCCCCTTCACCTGCTGTAGACATGCAAACATGTTTCACAGGTTTTGATTAATTTAACTTTTTGGTCAATTATGCAATCAATCACATTCCGATCCTTATCCAATTATCATTACAGTTTAAAACAAAAAGTCAATGAAAGGACATGGTGTTTGAAGACTTGTGCAGTGAAAATGTGGGTTTTCAGCTTTAAACAAGGAGAAACAAGATCTGTATTTTTAGTATTTGACTTGAGGATCACCTAACCTGACAACAGCCAGCTGTATATCGCTCCGCCTAGCTCCACTCACATACATCTGGGACACCGCCGATAGAGAATGATTTCTCCAACCAATTTTATGGTCTGGCCAATCAGGACGCAGGGCTGGAGTTTCATAGATGTGACGTAGTGGAGACGCGACCATGACGTGAGACTGTTTTGATAGCAATGGCGGCTCGTCGAGGAAGCAAGCGTTAGCATTGCTGCTATTTCTACCGTGTTGTCCAATCTACCTAATATTGTTTCATTAAAAGAACATCAGAGAACGCCTCTGAAGGCTTTTGTTGGTGGAAACCATGTTTTCGCCCTTCTCCCGACCGGATTTGGCAAGTTTTGTTTTCCGGGGCCAGCGGACGCGCAGACGCGGACGCGCCCCGGAGCGGTTAGCGGTTAACGCTAACCATGTTAGGAGGCCTTTAGTCCTCAACGCGGTCGGCCCGGAATCGACTCCGACCCGCGGCGCTTTGCCGCCTGTCTTCCCCCCTCTTCCTGTCAGCTCACTGTCAATAAAACGCGTGCCACTAGAGCCGCAAACACATTATTATTATTATTTTTTTTTTTTTTTCTGCGTCGCTATCATTAGCGTCACGGGTTAGCTTCGGTGTGAGTGGTTGAAATAGCACGTCAATAAAGATGACAGACAAGTGGCTTATCCAATCATATGCAAGAATTTTTGATAAGGCCCAGCCTTCTGTAAATGCAATTCCTATGGCGGAGTCCCAGATGTATGTGAGTGGAGCTAGGCGGAGCGATATACAGCTGGCTGTTGTCAGGTTAAGGATCACCAGCCATACGGAAAAAATTGGTTTATTTCAATGACTAACTTATTAGTGTTGTTTCACTACTGCTTATATGTTATAAACTTTTTATTTTAGAAATTCAGTTTGTGACCAATTTTAACCTTGACTGGCCCTGATCTGTGATCAGCCAGTTGGAAAGCCAAAATCCCATCTCTCGTCCAGGTAGTGTACTTTGCTCTACCTAAGAACTGACGGGTCGCTCCAGCAACACTGTTCAGTGAGAAACTCATGACAATCGGAAGAAAACTAGAAAACTAGGCTAACTATTTTATTATATATGAGTTTACAAATGAATGTTAGAACATTCTAGACAAGACATTTCTTTGGAGACACCTTGGCTGTTGTAGGCTGCTGCTACAAGTAGGATTTAGCAGATAACAGGAAGCTGAACACGTTACAGCAAAGATGCTCCGTTTCATCATTTTGGAGAGTTTAGTTCTGTCCATCACGGAACGTGACAAATTTGTTAATCTCATCAGCCTTTTAGAAATCTCAAAGTTAAGGTTACTTTAAACAGAATACACGGACCGCTGTTTATTATCAGTGCTCACAGCAATAATTATGCTATTTGTTAAAAGCAAATGCTAAGTTTAAAATACCATATGAACATGTTTATGTGGAAATAATTGTAAAGTCCTCTGTAAATTGGTAAGCACTAATCTGTCATGATCTGTCATAACATAGGTTGCAGTTTATTTGAAAAGATACTAGTTTTGTTAAGTATCTTCATTACTTAAACCGATATATCGGTTTACTTAAACCGATATATATATATATATATATATATATATATATATATATATATATATATATATATATATATATATATATATATATATATATATATATATATATATATATATATTTGGAATGTTATTTATATCACTTGAAAGGAAATGGAATAATCATCTTAAATTTGTACCGGCAGTTCAGATCCCTAAAATCTCTGATCGGTGCACCTATAATGACTATACCCCATGAGCTGTAGATCATCTCCTGACAGAACATTTACCGTACACATCTCCAGAGCTCAGCCTTATCTGTGGGGTCAGTCCTCTTCTTCCCATTCTCTTTGAGGGCGTTTCTTTCCTCCTTCAGGCCAGAGTCAAGCTTAAGGTCTATAATTCCTGTTAACCTGATGTCGAAACTCTTCCTTCAGCAGTCCATTACTGGCAAGACAACCAAGCCCTCTGCCTGCAGGGTAAGTGCAGCTCGTGCAGACCATCGGGAGCCAGCAGCGGAGGATTCACTAACTGCATAACCCCAGCAGAGTAAACAGAGACATCCACGCACGCTCCACTAACTGGCAGGAGAATGCCTGAATGTTAGCTTGGTACATGATTTACACTCTGCTTCAAGGGTGAACGCAGGTCCAAGCAACTTTAAGTTGAGCTGCGGACGTCTTTATCCCTGGAAACCTTTCAGCGAGAAGTTTTCCTTTGTCTGTAACACTGTTGTCAGGTTAGTTTCGGAGTCTCGCTATCAGCAGTTCAATCTGGAATGGAATGACAGCGTTCGCTCATAGAGATAAATAAGAGTTATTAGGTTTTATTGTGTAAACAAAGGGTTTCACAAGGCTTTAAAAGTGATGGGTACCTTAAACCTGAAGTTGAAGTGTCGTTGTCAGTGCCTGCCACTAGCACAGTGCAAAGGCACTTTGCTCAGCCATTGTGGAAGTCTTTAAAAAAGCACTAAACAGTAACTCTGTGCTGCCTGCTCTGCTGCCTGCGTTATCAGTTAAGGCGTCCCACTGGATCTGGTTTGTATTGTGGATTTAAGTGTCAGATATATGGCCCTACTTTACCTGTAGTTCCTCCTAAGGTGTTGGGGTGTCTGGATAAAGCAACTGTGAAAATACATATGATGGACTGCAGCTTTTGTAAACTTATAAATACAAGATTTGTCCAGAGAGCTTTAAGCAAGAAAGTTTCTTTTTTTTTTATTGGATATATCGGGTAAAACGTGACTGTTTTTATTGTCTATTATTGGCTCTGCTTCCCACACCAGGGTTCCTCAGGAATTTGTTTGTTTCAGAACATTAATTTTACACACTCTTTATTGTCGTAGGCTGCGAGGAAGTCATGTGGTTGAAGCACTATAAGGCTGTTTAAAAAAAAAAAAGCCAGGTCTCTGAACTTAAGAAGGAACAGAGCAACTCAGGCACTTGAGTTTTCTCAGGATTCTTTGTTAAACGTTGACCAGAGCCACAAATTCAGAGCCTAATTCTCCGTTTTATGATGTTGAGCTTTGAGGTGGAGATACCTCGACTGTTTAGTTTCAGTGTGGAAGTCGTTTCAGATCTTGTTGTGGTTCTTCACCTGGACGACTGACAGCTCTGTCTACCTCCAGACTCTCTCTGCCACCAGCCTTTGTTTTATGTCTTTCTGCGTCAGCCACTTGAGACTGGACAATTTGTTTAAGCCGCTGAAGATTGAATGAAGATGCCTGGTTGAAGATTATGAGATGCCTGTGTGATTAGTGTGTTGGATCCCCTCTGAGCTGTAGCTCAGACATCGACTACATGCTGTGGTTTTTAAAAGGCTGTTCATAAATACTATGGGTTAAAACACTAGAATGATCAAATATAATTCTGTAAAACCAGGACGATTTTGAGTCCTTTTGGATTATTTTGCTGCCTAAATGAAAGCTTTTTGTTCATGCAACTGGGAAGTTAAGATAAAATGGAACAAATTCACAGGTGAGGTAAGAAGTAGCATGGGAATTTTTTAAAATAGGCAGCTAAAAATCAGCTCCATAATCACTTCAGGATTCCTTGAAAAAAGAATTTAAGCTTTCACGTTTGTTTTACGAAAAGGTCTTCAGCATTTCAGTAAATGGAAAAAAACAGGGAAGAAATGATTCCAACAGTAATTTACCTTAACAGATTATCACATTTCAAATTGATATATCTAGTGCTCTTAACATCTTTAAGTATTTCATGAGACTAACCTGTTCTCACAGATTTCTTTTAAGTGATGATCGGAAATGAAACAGTTTTGTGTCCTTTGAAACAAACAAACAAAAAAAGAGGGCAGCTTTGAGGCGCCTCTCTTTAAACTGATAAAAGCAATGACTTATTGCTTTGTTTATTCTGCCGCTCAAACTCGGAGTGCATTATCAGAGGGGGGAGCAATGGAAGGGTATTAGGGTGTATTTGTTAAAACCTTGTAAATCTTTTGAATTTATGCCACTGTGACTGTGGGACTTCACTGCAGCCTTCTGGTTTCCATTGATGTTGAGGCGGCGGTCCTGTGGTCTGTACCTGTAAACCTGCACCACCGAGATTTAGCATGTTAACCCCCACCCCCGGCTCTCAGAGGGCTGGTGACGGCCGTCTCAAGCTCAGGGGAGATGACCAGCTCATTAGGCTTGGGTCTCCTTTTTGAGCACGAGAGTATTGTCTAATCGAATGACGCTGGGAGTGATTTTCTTTATGCTAAGAAGTTGTGATTCACCACGAAATCTGCTATTGACTGGGTTCAGATGACTTTTAGGCAACCCGATATATGCAAATACTACCAGGTCATGCTGTCAGCAACACTTCGGTGTGGAGGTTGTTACCGTATAAAGACTAAAAACTAGCTAGTTTTCAGTTTGAGGTGTTTAAATGGTAAATGGCCTGTCCTTGTACAGCGCTTTATCAAGTCCAGAGGACTCCAAAGCGCTTTACACTACAATCAGTCATTCCCCCATTCTTGTGCTGACAGTGGTGAGCTACATTTTGTAGCCACAGCTGCCCTGGGGTAGACTGACAGAAGCCATGCATCGGCACCACCGGGGCCCTCTGACCACAGCCAATATGTCAAACCGGCAACCCGCCGGTTACAGAACGAACTGCCTAGCTCCAGCGCCACCGTTTCCCCAGTAAAAAAAAGAGATGCAAGAAGCTTCTTAAACGGAAACTATATTTTCGGCCACATGTCGAGACATTTTTTCAAATCATTCAGTTGCGAGAGATGGAAAGACTTTCAGCAGATAGCAGAAATATTGAAAGTGGTAAAGCAACATTGCTTGGTTTTATTATTTTGAGCGTTCTGCCTGTTTCTGTTATGGAAGCCATTGGATGCAGAAATTTTGAAAGATTTTTAGGAAACTGATTTAAGGCAAGGCCTTACTTTCTCTAAGCTAGTGGTTCCCAATGTTTGGGTCAGGAGGGACCTCCTTGGAGTTACAAATCAAGTGTGGAGCACATCAGATCCTCATAAGAAATTAAGCGAAATAAATAAATAAAATAACTGCAAAACTTAAATCATATTTATGCAACAAATGTTTACAGAAAATAAATACAAATGGATGTACACAGCCCATTGGCTGAGGCTGTTTATGTTGTCGTTTTATTCCTGTTTCATTGGGCTGCTAAAACTGCTCGTCTAACCAACAGATTTTAAGTCACGAGTCTCTTCTACTATTGTTTTGTTCTGAAAGTGAAAAGTTTGGGAGTCACTGCTCCTGGAAATGCAAACATGAACTTGTGTTTTAGTAGTGTTAGCCATGCTTATAGCTCTAATTGGATGCCAACGACGTTAAGAAATGTAAACTTAAATAGTTTTGTTGTAAACTATTAGTAAAACCCTGTTTTACAGCAACTGCGCTCTCTCACCTCATGGATGACATTGTCTTTGCTCCTTTTATAGTTAATTAATGAAAATTCTAAAGATATATATTTTCACTGCTGTTCTCATATACTCTTAACTGGCCTATGTTGAGGGGAATCTCTTGACGGGCCAAAGCTTTACCGAAACTCCAGAGAAAAGCTCAGCAGTGCATCTCTGTTGCTGTTAATGGCTTTGCTCATTTCTGAAAGTTGTTGGAAGAAGTTTGTGCATCATGTCTTTCACCTCCAGCTCCACCTCTTCATACCCCGGTTGCACTGTGAATGCCCTCTTAACCCGAGCTCAACTTCTGCACCGGCTCTGTACTTTGAACCTCAAGACAAGACTTGAAAGTTCAGTTTGAACCGCTAATGACATCTGTTCACATTTCAAGTGTTCCCTCTGTTGCAGCTCATTCTGTTGACATCCTGCAGAACGTCCCCACCATTGTGTTTTATTGTGCAGTGGGAGGCTCTGCCCCCCCAGGTCTCCTCCTAATGGCTGCTTGTGTGTTGTTTTAGTGGCAGATTTACATGTGGGAGGGGCGCGGGGTGCTGATTTACAACCAGCAGTGCCACCGACGGGTTTTAGTGACTGACTGGCCGCTCGTTGTGTGTTCCAGGTGATAGTGCAGTCTGGCCGCCAGCCCACCGTGCTGCAGAAACTGTGTCAGCTGCCCTTCCAATACTTCAGCCACCCACGCCTCATCAGATTTCTCTTTCCGACCCTCATCTCGGCCTGTTACAACAACTCTCAGAACAAGGTGATCCTGCAGCAGGAGATGAGCGGCCTGCTGCTGGCTACGTTCATTCAGGTAAATAAGGAACCACGAGGGTGGGGGAGCAATGTTCTAAGCTGTTTTGAAAAATTTGAACAAGGAAATGTATTCATTCGGCTCTGTTGACTCGAATCATCTCGTTTTTTTAAAGGATATGAAAATTTGGGTAATTCGTGCACATCGCACATTTCAATCACATTAGCAGTCCATTAGCTAATTGACGAGCGTTGTTCTGGGCCGCCGGTGAATCTGCAGCAGGCAGGCTTTTACCAAGATAAATGGATTCCTTCACGGTGGATTTACCTGCCACCGCCTCAACTCCCAGTAAACATCTCCTCTCCTTCATCTTCCTCTGACAACAAGCCCTCCTCGCCACGCTGCAGCCACCGCTGTTTAAACACCGATTAACTTCCATTCAAAAGAAGACAAGCCATTGTCATTTCTTTCAAACAAACCAATAATGCATGGCGTCTTGCCCCACTGCCCTCAGCCGTGTTAAGCTCAGGAGCATTCCTCCGAGTGGAGCAACTTAATCCTGGATAGCTGAGTAAATCACTGAGATGGAGGTGTCACAGCGGCTTTGACGTTTCCTTCAGCTAGTGTTGCTTTGTGCTTATGTTGGAGAATTAAGAGTCATTACATTCATAAATTAGTTTGACTGCATCCTCACTTACAAAGTTCATCATTTCTCTTAGGGCTGTTTGGGGAATGAGAAGGATTCAGACGTTAAGCTAAATAAGAACGGTAAGTTATTCTGTGAAATTTATACTATAGAGAATTTAATTCCTTCTGTTTCATTTTGTTTCTAGCTTGTGCCTTTTTTAATGACATTTTGTCTTTGTGAGACACTTTGATGGGTGAATTTCCTCTCTAAAGCATTAAGGATTTCTGTCGGACACTCGGTATAAAAGGTAGTCCTTTTCTCCCTGTGCAGATATCGACTGTGTGCTGGATTGCTCCATGCTGTCCTACCGCTTTCCAAGAGATCAGTGGGACTCAGCCCTGCAGTTTTTTCTCAAGAAGCAGGAGGGGTGATGCAGTTGAACTCTTGTCCTCTGAATTAAAAAGCACACTTTAGCCGTTGCAAAGGGTAATTTCTTGGTGACATAGATGGAGATGCGTTAAAGGCCTTATATGTTGCATCCGTTTTGATTTCTTGGAAATCTTGTTGATGCAAAAGAAGAATTTGCACAAAATGTCTTATTTGTTCATTAGAGTTTAAACTCTTTACTAGTCCATTTAATGTTTAAGTCGTTTTGCATTTATTTCTTCCTGTTGCACAGTTGATACAAATAAAACACTTAACTATACTGTAATTTATAGTTTGCCAAACATTCTCACCAAAACTGTCTGTTAGTTTACTGTATTTCAGTGGCTGCGTAAATGTGAAATACTACTCTGATGTGTCACATCTTCATATTGCCAGGTATTACACGTTCATTCTTGATAGAAGCAACTTACAAGTTACATGTGTGTATTATTAGCATAAATACAGCTCATACATACTAGTTATTCACGATTCAGCTAATCAGTATACTGTTTGAGTCTTATGAATCCATTTTGTTTGTGCAGTTGATAGAATTAGGACACATTTAGTTATTTAGAATTGACCTGTCCTTTACATTAGTACTGTTTCTGTTAATTTATTGGACGTAGTTTCAGAATGGTTTATCGTGTCATTTGAACGATCTTTGAGATTCATACGGTGTCATAACTTTCTCCTTTTGCTTTTGTGAGTAATTTAGAAGTTAACTTGTATGTAGTATGAGTGTAAATAAGTTATTTATGCATAATACTTTTAAAAAAATCTGGATATTTGTTATCCACATAATTTGTTTACTGTTTGAATGCTTCATTTGACGCCATCTTTTCCCGTTGTGCAGTTAATAGAAATAACACATTTACTTATACTATTTATAATTTACTTTCTGTACTGTTTCTGTTAATTTATTTTGGGTTTTTTTCTTCTGTCACAAGAACCAGAATGGTTTGTGCAGTCTTCATGTTGCCATTTTTACTATTGTTAGAAAATGTTAAGGATCTATACTT
Organism: Fundulus diaphanus; assembly: GCA_037039145.1. NCBI lineage: Eukaryota > Metazoa > Chordata > Actinopteri > Cyprinodontiformes > Fundulidae > Fundulus > Fundulus diaphanus. The sequence goes on from CM073134.1 coordinate 26,505,988, forward strand.
TTTAGTTTCATAACGTTGCCATCGTGATTCCATGTTGTTCAAGGAGCCATTTACAAGTTAATGTTTCAATTAATAAAGTTGTTAAAATACTGTTTGTGTCCTCGTCTCTGATTTATTCAGTACACAATGAATGTTGTAAATATTGGAAGTGTTATTTGGGAGGGAAAAAATTAAAATTTACTTGAAACTGAGGATTTAGTTTCATAATACATCCCAAATGTGCATATTCAGAGCTCTGTAAATGACTGAGACCTCTTTACTTTCTCTGTTTTTTTACAATTTGAAGGCATTAATTTCAGGGGGAAAAAAACAGCTCTACAAATTGTACTACCATTTCTCCCAAATAAAAATATGGTCATTTTGAACATTTGATTTTCCACCACAGCTGTCATGCATCCTACAATGCTGTCTTTCACTTTGAGTTTGGTCCAGGTGATCGCCTCAGCAACAATGGGGTGTATAATACAAAAGACACTAGAATGGAGTTGCTGTCATACATGTAGAGATGTTGATTTCATTTTTTTTTTTTTTTAAATGATGCGGCGATGTTTCTTTTAGTATATCAGAACGTATTTTTGAGAATGTTTGTTTGAATCTGGACGTTGAAGCTGAGCCTTTTTGTTTTCACCACTGTGAAACTGGTACCATTTCCCAGCTCTTTCACGGTTGCTTTAAGTCAGTGATGTTGAAATCTGGGGCCTGTTAAATGTTCAGATGATGTATGTGCTAAAATGCATGGGCTATCTCTAAAGTTTATGGTTAGTATAGCAAATATTTTTTCTACATTATCTAGTATTTTACTAATGCTTGTTTCCTTTGTAAGCTTAGCTATTGCTACAGTGAAATATTTGGTCTAGTTCCCAGCATCTTTTTGTTGGGGGGGGGGGGGGGGTCGCTTCTTGTTTAATAATTATTTGTATTTGAATGGCTCTCAATTTCCCTCACTGATTAAAAGCCGATCCTCCCCAGCAAATTGCTGAGGTGTAGTGTGTCAGTCCCGGCCTGACCCGCATGCTCTCCTGTCCAGCGGCTATTTGTCGCTCAGGATTCCTGCTGGAATGAAAATAAACTGAAGACGCGTCGGGGATGCGTCCGCAGGCGGCGCATGGGAGTCCCGGTCCTCGGCGCTGCTGCGCTCCGGCGCGTTTCGCTCCGAGTGCCCTCAGTGGATCCCTTACAGGTGATGCCAGATGCAGATAAGGAGCCGCCGCTGCCTGCACTCCGTCTAGACCTGATGCAGTCCAATAATACATAGGCTCGCCCTCGAGTTGTGCAGCCCGTGGTAGCTACCATCGTTGTTCAAGTAAGAGCAAATTTATCTTTATGCCACTTCAGCGGTCTTGTGTAAATTTTGCTTTGAACCTGCACTTGCAAAGGGGCGTCATGTTAGAAATGAGAGCTTACGTAAACATCCAAAAAAAAAAACTAAAACACACAAGCAAGAGAGCAGCCGCAGCCTATTGTGTCTGATTCACTGACCCGTGACCCAGGGCAAAAGCTTAATAATATCTTGTCAGCAATCAGTCACTGATCCACTTGGCTCAGAAACTATATGAACAGATTACATCGGCTATAAAAGGCTGTAAAAGCCAAACCTGCAGCCAAGTTTTGCAACAGCTTTTTAAATATAGGCTTTAATATATGGCTAGTGTAAATTCGTCTTGCGAACTTTCTGCCATTTCAGCACTTCATCTTCTTGCAGATTAATCTAATTCGGGGCATTTTGGTATTTCCAACCTTTATACATACATATTTATATATCAATTTTTTAACGTTTTCAGCTAATTTTAGTTGCATGGAGATGAATGGCTGATGACCAAATCACCAGAGTCCCTATACTTACATATTTTTTACATTCACACTTCAAACAGCGTTGTGCTCCTACCAGTTAATTCATATATATATATATATATATATATATATATATATATATATATATATATATATATATATATATATATTCAGTTTATTTTGCAGAAATCCTGAGTAATTTTACTGAAAGAATGTGAGTTGCGATTATTACTAAGGAAAGCCCTTATGAGGTAGGTCACCCCCAGTCTAATTGTTTATCATATATATATATATATATATAAAGACGAACACATTTTTGTTACTGCACAGATTTCACTGTGCACAAATTGAATGTCAACAAGGTAAGAATCTCTGTGCTGTTTGCCCTACTTGGAGCCATGGTAGCACCACCTCCTGCTCCCTCCCATTTTTAAGGGGAATAAATTATTATTAATATGCAAATTATTGTGATGCCTTTTCTTTATTATACTCCCGTATCTTTTTTGGAAGTTTTCACTACATACTTTCTGCTCTTTCAGTTCTAACTATATTCACAGGACCACTCTGCTTTTGATTTATTTATTCTATAACTTAAAATTTGTAAAATATTCAAATTTTTCTTCAAATTACTGGCGTTTTGTTTTGTTTTTGTTTTTTTTAATAAATGTACTATTTTGAAAATCCATTGACATATTTCTGCTCTTTAAGGCACAACCTCTACATCTTTGAAAGCCTTTATGCTGGGTGACGTCATCACCACTCTAGCTTTTTAGACTGAAACTTTTCTAACCAAACTCTTCTTACTCGCGTACACTTCGCTCTTCATAAAACAATATATAAACCAAAACATGGCCATTATTGTGTAGTCCCCCCCCCCATCTGAGAAATAAAATCCTCTTCTTTAGAGAAAACAGAACTTTTAAGCGCCTTAATTGAGAAGCTGATTATGCATGCAGTAAGCAATTGTTTTATTGACAAGATCAGTTATGTTTGCCTTCATAATAAATAATAATAACTTATCTTACTCTAGGAAAGGCGAGAGGTGCACCTCTTTCATCTTGATCCAATAATTTACAACAGTCTATTTTGGAAACGTTCAGATCATGCACATTTACACAGGTTGCTTTTTGTTCCTGACAAACATACTGGAATCTTTGACGTCCAGCACAGGCTTTATGTGCTTCAATCCCATCGCATTCTTCCCAGTATATATCCAGGTACCTATTGGCACGACTTTTCTCTCTCTCAGAAAGCCCCTCGTGTTCATCTACAGCTGTGTATCCAGGAAGCATTTCAGACCTCCAAGTCCTCCCAGGTTTGGACCTGCATGAAGGTATCCTGCAGAATAATCCATCCCCTGGTCCCTTGAACAGTCAGACGGCGTCTTTTTGCGTCTTCCTTCGTGGGGGATGATGATGGTGATGATGATGCGGCGGCGGCGCTGAGAGCTCAGGGGCCTCCAGCTGACCCCGCTGCCTCACGTGTCGACGGGACTGGGAACCATGCTGTTCGGTGTGTCCGGTAACTGAGACGACAGGGAGGTCACGTCGCTGCCTGAGGAGTTTCCCAGAGAGCCCGACTCGGAGAAAGAAACCTGTACGGACGAAAACAATATATATATATATATATATATATATATATATATATATATATATATATCATGGTGTGAGCTTGATCCAACATTTTTTTTTGTTAAAATCGCTTTTCTTTTTCAAATTGCATGGTCATCTGCTGAAATCACAGCATTTATGGGATTTAGGCCCCCTTTTAAAAGACTTGAAAACAAACCTAAGCTTACATAAAAAAAAAAAAACTGGATCAGTTGTTGATTTTACGCGGCCTGTTTCTTTCTCTCCCCGGAGCAGCTCACGCTGTGTGTCTTGCCTGCACTTTCACACATAACCCCCGGCCGGAATGCAAAAGGTGCCCTGGCTGCGTAGCCTACCAGTTGCTGGAAAGCAGGCTGATCCAGGTCGGTCTGCAGGGCAAAGTCGCTGAGGCTTTTCCACGGAGGCTGGTAGGTCTGCACCTCCACCGGATTCCCCTGCACGGTGTTGTCGTGCCGGATCGGACTGCCAGCCACCAGAGGAGTGCCCGTCAGGCCCTGCAGGTTCTGGAGCGGTTCATTTTATGTCAGAACTTGCACATTTAATGAATCCAACAAGATAATAATGAATGAATAAATAAATAAAAAACACAGTAGATAGTAGGCTATATGTTGTTGCATATGCGTTCTATAAAAACGGATTTTAGTAATAAATTATAGAATTTTGTATTTTCTTTCTTGTTTGTTTATGTTCGGTTATGTAATTTGTACATGTAAATATCCTTTGATCATTGTCGTGACGTTGTTTTTTTTTTAATAAAGCTTTAAGGTTCTGCTCTGCTGCGCACGTACGGTTTTGTCGCTCTGCTGCTGCTGCTGGAGCTGCTTCATCAGGATGGACTTCTTCTTGTCCTTGCAGCGCTTGTTCTGAAACCAGACCCGGATCACCCTGGGGCTCAGGCCGGTCATCTCCACCAGCTGCTCCTTCATCAGGGCGTCGGGCCTCGGGTTGGCGTTGTAGCAGGTCCGCAGCGTGTGCAGCTGCTTCTCGTTCAGCACCGTCCGCACCCGGGTGGTCTTCTCCGACTGCTTGTGGACGTGGTTGCGGTGGTGAGGTGGGTGCCGGACCGAAATGGGATCTGAAGGAGAAAGGGCGTTAAAAAATAAATAAATAAATTAAGCAACAAATTTGCTACATATGCACATACTGTATTTTTATTATTATTAATAATAATACTCCATAATAGTAAGAACTGTTCACCTGCGATGTGCAGCGGTCTGGTGTGAACGTTCCCCGGGCTCAGCGGGCTCCCTGCCGAGGACCGCTCCACCAACAAGCCGTGATCGGCCCGGCACAGCAGCTCATCGTCCCGCAGCGAGAATTCGTCCCCCGGCAGGAGGTGCCGGCTGCACACCGAGCACCGAAAACACTCCATGTGATACACGTTGCCGCGGGCCCTCATCACCAGGTCGCTGCTGCAGAAGCCCATGTCACATTTTGCACATTTGATGCCAAACAATCTGGAAAAAGAACACCGTGGATGTGAACTCATCTTCAAACAGCCCTGCTTGCCTCAGTATGTACAGATGAACGCGATTGTTTTTTTTTTTTTAAATGATTGCTCGCTTCTTTTGTTTATTGGTATTATTGTTGTTATTAGAAAATGGCATACCTTGCATAATCTCTTTTACAGTAAGTCTTGCCGTCCCGGACAAAGCAAGTGCACGTCTCGTCCAGGTACTGGTTGCACTCTGCACACTTAAGGCAGGCTGCATGCCACTCCAGATCCGGGGACACTCTCAGGATGTACTGGTCGTGTATCTGACTTCCACAGCCCACGCACATTGCGATTCCCGACTTCTCTGCAAGGAGGAAACAGCCTACAATTAACGGGGAGCTTTAATTAATCCTGTAATGAGATGCACGTTGAACCCACCTTCACCTTGGGAGGAAAAAACAAACAAACGAATATTTAGCAGCGGTGTTAAAATAGTCTAAGCGATTGATCCTCATTTAAAATGAATAATTAGGCCTACATGACAATTCTTTTTTTAGTAAATTTTGCTGTAGGCTATTTATGAAAAACGTCAGAGAAATAAAGCTACTTAAAGTAAGTAAAATATATATATATATAAATGTGGGCTCCTCGTGATGAAAAGAGTCTTACTTTTTGAATGATCCCCCATATCATCCAAGAAAGAAGCGTTGAGCAGCACGTCCACCATGCAGAGGAGAAAGTCGAGTTGCAGCGCCCGCGGACGGAGGAGAGCAGCGGCGGAGGAGCCCGACCGTCCCGTCCCTGGCTTCAGGATAAACTTGTAGCCTATTCCTCCTCCGGGAGGTGGAGAGAAAACAAAGACCAATCGAGCAGTGACGTCTGCAGAGACCTGGACCTGTCTGGGTCCGCGGAGAGGGTGCCACATGCAAATCTCCGCCTGGACCCCCTGTTTGTGCTGCTCCCCGCTGGCAACGTGCTTGCCAATCTCTCGTCTTCAAATGCGAAAGTAACTTTTATTGGTGGCTATGAACGATTATAGGAGCCCGCTATACTTAAAATGTTCGGTTTGATCGTGTTTGGTGCCGCCTGCTCTTGTTTTAGGAGCTCGCGTTGTGTTTACTGAAACTGCTCCAGTCGGTATCTTCATCATCAACAGTTTATTTTTATCGGTTCTTGTTTTTTTTTTTTTTTTTTTTTTTTTTCACCTGCAGCCAATAAGCTAAATGCCGAATAAATGCTGCTAAAGATAGCTTGCTATGCTTAAACCATTTATGAATGGAAATGCTTTATTAAATAAATAAATATATATATATATTTTTTGTTATTGATGTTTACATTGTTTTGTTTTATTTAAAAGAGCCAGATGGCAAATATTCAGTCACACCGCTGTGGGGCGCCCTCTACTGGAGGGATTTTCACATTGCTAAATTTACAGAATATCCTCAAAATCAGCACCTTAGAAACATGAGAAAGTCCACGTGGTAAGATTAGAGTTGAATATGAAAAAGTTGAAAACTAAATTCACTTTTATATTAATGATTAAACACCCTTGTGCAATAACATTTGTTTAGCATCAGAAAGATATATCAGCTTAATCACTGACAGATGGCTGGCTATGCAAACAGACAGTGAAACTATGTTATAGACCAGTGCAAAAAAAAAAAAAAGACCATCTTATTTATTCATCTTTTTAAGGGGATTATATTTAGGTATTTACTTTCATGAACTATACTATCAAATGAAAAAATATAATGATTTTGCGTAGTTAAAATTAAGCAGAAAAAGAAAGGGACAAGCCATGTTTTCTTTCCATTGTAAAATATAGTAAATGCAACAGGTAATACATTTAACTTTTTGGGTCTTTACATGAAGATATTTACTTGTTTGCATGTTACAATCAAATCCAAAGAAATTTAAGAATTTTTCATGCAGAATAAAATATAAAACAAAAAGACAGAGAACAAAATGGATTTAAAGGTTTTCATTTTTATTTATTTATTTAAGATAATTAAATATTTCTACAATGAAAAAAACTAATCAGGAGGGGCAGTAAACATATTGAAAAAGACACTTTTGGAGATGTACATATAATGGAACCTGTTGCTTAACACATTTTAACATTTACATTCAAGAAAATTTACACAGTTTATCAGGTTGGGACTGATCTTTACTCAGCTGAGTAAGATGAACTGAATTAAATCTTTATTCAGATTGAACGAAACTAGTTTTACTTATTTGTATTTTAAATAGATTTTATTGTTTTGAGATCAAATGTAGTTGGTTTTTTTATTTATATTTTGTCTGTTTAATCAATTTTTTTTCCTTCAAATAACCAAAAATGGGCCATTTTAAGCTCCATAAAAAGTAGAATCACTTTTCATAAACAGAGCAACACATTTATATTCTCTGTAAGAAGTGCAGCACTCTTGGACACCACCTTCTGGCCTGGGTGTCCGAACCAGGAGCTTAGTTGGGCCAACTATGAGTTGAACTAGATTACAAAAAACAGCATTTATTAAATTTAACGAGTTCCAAAGAAAAAGCAACAACAACAACAACAACAAAAAAAAAACAGAAAAAAAACCCCGAAAAGCTGGCAGCTGTTTGGAGCTTTTACAATTTTAATACAAAGGTTAATGATAAATAATAAAAAAATATATAATAAAAAAATCAGACGCAGAGTACTACAAAACAATCTCTACCACGGTATAGGCCTATATACATAAAATAAAATGAGATGCAGATCATATACACAAGAATGGTAAAAGTAATTAATTCAATATTATAATTGTAAAATTAGGACAGAAGATCCAAAATGACTGCAAAATTAATACTGACATAAAGGGATTAGAATGCTTAATGCAACATGACATAGGCTAAAATGAGCAGATTTTTGGTTGAAAATCTTTGCTTCTGCTGGCTTTCTCTGCAGACCATAAAAATATATGTATTTCCAATCCAAGGGGGGAAATGTCTTACTGTGTTCTTTAATGTTAAGGATTTTTTTTTTTAAAAAAAGCGAAAATGTTCTCATAAAAGCATATTTAGCGTACAGAGTAACTTAATTGAGCTTACAAAAGCTTCAAAACAATGTTTTACAGTTATGAGCAGAAGACAGATGCTACCGCAGTATCTCTGTATGTATCGCGAGACTTCCCTTGCAAACGTCCTTGCATAAAGTCCACTAGTAGCAGCAGCAGCAGATATCCCCTCCGCTGCAGCAAGAGGAAACATCAGGTGTCCATCATGAACAGAGTTTTAAACAAATCATCCTTGAGGAACCTGGTAAGGGCTTTTACTGATCTAATACAGACACCGCATTTCTCAGTTTTAGACGTCAAAGTCCCCGAAGTGTCGCACTCCTTGCTTGTTTTTGTTGCAGATGCTAACTGGTTAGCTCTTCAGTGGGACTCATTGGGCAGCTGTTCTAATCTGGATATCCGTCAGGACCAGTGTTACTACTGATACTGTATAAATTGTTCTATGAATGTGATAGACTCTGAGATAGCTGAAGTTTATTCTTTTGTTTTGTTTGCCATACTAGTGGTCTTTGGTGTTAGCATCGCTAGCTTAGCTCTTACGAAACCTTGTAATGTTAGTTACGAAACTGCATCCAATGACAAACATGGCTAAGCTACTAATAAAAAAAGATGTAGTTCAAAATTTTTCACAGTTTTACATTGCATATTATCTGCTCTTAAGTCTATCAAAACGATTACCTTAACAGCTAATGTAAACAAATCACCCTTAAACAGCACTTTCCCCTTTTCTTCCCCATACTTATGTTTACAGTGTTGTTTACAAACTGATTGAAACTATAAGGTTCCTCTGTAGTATTCTTTTTTTAAATTTAGGTTCACCTAATTTGTAATTTTTTCTGGAACTTAATTTTTTATCATAATATCAAGCTGTTATTGCTATAGATAGTTATATGCGATTTTAAATAGGGGGCATGTGACATTTACCCAAGAATCAGGTATCACGAAGAATCAAGAATTTCTATTTTCATTTTGTCACCAACGTAAAATTTATATGTGCCCCCTGTTTGCTCTACTCTATCTGAGCGTCCTTTGCTGTTATGCGTCCCATCTCTCAGGTCTAGATCCGGCTGGTATTATCCTGTTTTGTTGTGACACAGCTGGATGGGGCTTGTCTTAGAGGTTGTTTGCCTGCTGTCACAGGGTTACATGTGTGGAGTTTCCCCCTCACTAGGTTATACTGTACAGTCTAGTTTCCACAAAATCTCATGGCCCGTGATTGGAAAATGTTAACCATGATCTAACAGCTTTTGTTAGAAACACAAGTTGTGATGCTGCTAAAACAATGTAATGCATTCTTATATGTGGTTATCAGCCTTGTAATGAATTCGCCAACAAACCTATAACTTATGGTCTGATATTCTGTTATCTGAATTCTAGGTCTTTAAAATCTCTTAAAAATGCTGTGACATTTCATCCTAGCCCTAAAATGGCTAGAATGTGCATTCACTGATTATTCAAATGACTTTTTTTTTTTTTTTTTGTGTGTTTTTTCGGGAACACATTGGTGCCATTTTTTAAATTCATGTGCTGTAGTTGAGCCAAGGAATTTGGGCATTTACGCATTTTGACTATTTTACAAAGCCCACGATACATGGCATTAATCTGCCCTGTCGGAAGGATTACAAGTTTTTTTTTTTTTTTTTTTGCTCAAATATTTTGAGTCATAATTACTTTTTTATGTAGAAATTGCCAAACTCTTTGTCACCTAAACCAAACGGAAGTTATTTCATGCATATATTGTAGAGCTGAAAGGTGCCCCCCCCCCCCCCCCCCCCCATCTGCCTCCGCCTTGTCAGCTTTGTAGAGCAAGAAAGTCATTGCCTGTTTCCTCACATAATGACTAAGATGTGTTTTCCAACAGACTGGCCTCATCCAGAGGTTTCAGAGCACGTTGGTCGTCGCAGAGCACAACAATGACAAGCTGACCCCCATTACTCTTAATGCCATCACTGCTGCTGGTAAACTGGGGGGAGACGTGTCGTGTCTGGTTGCTGGAACGAACTGTGCAAAGGTGGGGAGCCTTTTTGCTGTTAATAGTGTGTTGCTGAAACTTTATGCCCAGCAGTTTATGTTTAAAGCTCAACTTGCTCTGAAATGGGTTTAAGATCCACACCTGTCAAAGAATCCATTCACCATCTGTTAATTTTGTCAGATCTTAAATAATAATTAAAAAGCATCGTAATATTCTTTTGTTTTTTGAAGACTTTTTTTTGTAGACCAAAGAGGGTTTTTATGAAGTAAAGATCTTAACATTCCCAAGTTTTATTTTCTGTCCATAAGTGTTCAAACAAAATGTAAGGAATTCTGAATGAAGCAGTTTATCATGTCCACCAAATAAAAATCTATGTCTGGTCATAGTAGTTGTGTGTGCATTTTAACATTTATATCATTATATAACATGCAGTAATTTACTTATCCCTTTTATTTTAAATGCTTAATAAAATACCATAGTTTGGAGATGATGAAATGAGGTAGAAGCTTTGTCACACCTCAAGAAATATCAGTATCACAAATTGTTAGTTATGCTTCAGTTGTGAAATTTTTATCAATGAGCTAATTGGTTTATCTGTTCAGTCTGACCTCCTTTTAACAACGGTGTTGCTTCCCTCACGACTGAAAAATTACATTATAAGATTACAAGGTTTTTTAATACTCTGCTACATATTTATAAAAAAGATCTTCGTCTGCCTCCAATTCCCAATATTTTAATAACATATCCCATAAATTAGAAAATATGTTCATTGAGCCTCGTTTGTCAGATTAAAAGTATCTTTTGAAAATGACAGCCTTTAAGTGCTTATTTAACATACTTTTCGTTGAGGCCAAATTTCTGTTTCAAAATCTTTATTTATTTTTTTTTTTGATCTGACATAATCTTCTAATCTGTAGTGTTTTCATTAGCTATAACTGGGAACACAACAGAAATAAAGGCCCAAACATCAGTCTGGGCATAATTTAGCTCTAAATTGTGGTGAACTGAGTCACTGAAATAAACAAACTTTTAAATAATTCATTGAATAAGACTCTTCATCGGACGTAAACCAAGTGTAGAAAGCTGGGTGGATTTATGGAGGTTAGAAACCACTAATTATAGCATCACCAATGCAAGCTCTTGACTGTTAACCCAGATGAATAATTTATTTTCATTTTTAAGGTTGTGGAGGAAATAAGCAAAGTACAGGGCGTGAAGAAGATTCTGGTGGCTCAACACGAGTCTTACAAAGGCGCTTTGCCAGGCATGTTATACACGTTACATTTATTTCTGATCTTTGTTGGTTTGTTTCTTTCTTTCTGCAATTGTTCTTAAATTCTTTAATGATTTATAAATGAGTTTAAATGGCTGCACTACAAGAGGTCGCCTTTCAACCGGATTAAATGCTTTTCTGTTTCTGCAGAGGAGTTGACGCCCCTTATCCTGGAAACACAGAAGCAGTTCAACTTTACTCACATCTGTGCTGGTGCCTCTGCTTTTGGAAAGGTAAAATCCTGCTGTGAACAGGATTCTCTGCATCCATCTCGTCATTTATTCCCCTAAAATCCCTACTCTCCCTGTTTTAATAGAATCTGCTTCCCCGAGTCGCTGCCAAGTTGGATGTTGCCCCAGTTTCAGATATTATCGAGATCAAAGCTCCAGATACTTTTGTTAGGACTATTTATGCAGGTATGACAACATTAAGTACATTACCACAAATAATTTGAACTATTTTGACCTGCTTTGGTTGATTACCACAAATAATTTGAACTATTTTGACCTGCTTTGGTTGAGTGTAAAAGTAGGTCTTAGGATAGGTTTGTGGATTTGGCTTTGTTTTCTGAGGTGAAACACGTTTGACCGCTACAGGAAACGCCCTCAGCACTGTGAAATGTAACGAGTCAGTCAAGGTCTTCACCGTCAGAGGGACGGCGTTTGAAGCAGCTTCGGTGGAGGGAGGAAGTGCTACGTCAGAAGAAGGTCTCACAGACTCGTCCGTCTCTGTTTGAGTGAACGCTAAAAATAAAATGAAGCAAGCCGCGTTGAGCTTTTCTTGTCTTCACACTTGTCGTCGTTGCCGTTCTGACTCGCAGTGGCCCCTACTCCTCCTGCCGGAGTTTCGGAGTGGCTCGAACAAAATCTGACGAAGAGCGACCGTCCAGAGCTGACGGGCGCAAAGGTTGTGGTGTCGGGAGGTATGACCCCACTGTCTCTCTTTGTCTGAAGCCCTCAAAATGAGGCCCTGTCACTGATGGCGAGGGGCTGTAAAAAGGTGCTCCAAGGAGCTAACGCCGTGCTTTTTATTGTTTTAGGAAGAGGCCTGAAGAGCGGAGACAACTTCAAGCTGCTTTACGACCTCGCTGACAAATTGAACGCTGCTGGTACGATGAGAGACGTAGCGGTTCATCTGTCATAGCTACGCTTCTAATTTAAACCGGATCGCTGATTAAAATTTAAATATTGTTTTTGTTTGCAGTTGGTGCTTCCAGAGCTGCAGTGGATGCTGGCTATGTCCCGAATGACATGCAAGTTGGACAGACTGGCAAGATCGTAGCACCGGTATGTTCATCGTTACATAGGTTGATTATTTTTTTTATTTTTTTGAAGGGGGAAAACCCAATACAACAAATAAAGGAACAATAGAAATTTATTCTGTTGGCAGATAAAGGGAGGGCAATTTGTTTTATCTTTGAAATTATGCAGAACTTAAGCTCAGTTGTTGAACACTTTGCTTTAAAAGCTGTCTGTATTGCCCTCAACACAACAATTCGGTGTAACAGTGACGGCTCCTCCTTGAAAAGCTTAACTTGCTGTTAATGTGATTCAGCCAGGAAACCCCAGCTACGATTATCCACACATTATGCTCCTTTGAAATGTGCATGCTGGCACTTTTAACGGCCCTAAGTGATTTAGCTGATCCATTAGAGCAGAATGGAGTGGATGTCTGAGCAAAGGCGTGTCATTTTCATCATTCCCCCCCCCCCCTCTCTCTCTTCGTATTAGATCAAACATGGATACTATGCTTCCTCTGAAACCGCAAATTGACCGTACAGTGCAAGCCACTTTTCTTTTTTTATTTCTCGTAAAAGGTCTTTTAAATAAATGAATCCATTGCTGTAGCATTATCTTGCCAAGAAAAATGTAGAAAAGTACTACCTTTTTAATTTGAGAGCATTTATTGAGTAGGGAAAAAAATTGTTACAAAATAATTAACAAAATACGTGTTCGTACAGTTGTTGGTGTTCCTAACAATCGCTTTAAAATAAATGTAACTGAAGCATTTTTTTTATTAGTTTTTGAAGATTCAGGATGTGTAAGATTTTCGAACTGGTAATTGACGACATTGTGTTCCCCTGAGGTACAAGCATGACGAGACACCAAGGACCCTTTTTTTAAGCCACTAACCACTAGATAGGATTAAGACCCACATTGTCCCGTTATCATAGACGGCTGGGAGGTAAAATAGAGGAACAATACAGTTAAGAGTGGGGACTCTTGGGGTCATCAAGGCTCCATCCGAATACCCTTAATAATAGCTCCTGTTCCGTAACCTTTCACAGGGTCAACAGTAAGAACCCTATCGTGGGGAGGAAGGAGCTTTGGACTGCTGTGCTGATTTCGGACAGCCTTTAACTCCGACGTCATCATGTGACAGAAATGAACATTGGTGATTCTAGTCAAATCCGGGCCTACTGCCTTCTGAAAATGAGCTACAAACTGCCCGCTCTCTTCTCTCCATGCATTTTTTTTGTTGATTTCCGTGAGGTGGGCTGCGCTTATGTCATGTCACGCAAAGGATTGTGGGATACCTTAAGGCTTCTTAGCACCGGTAAGGGACGTCGCGGGGTTCCAAGGCAAAACCAGCTGTGAAAGGAAGCTTAGAGGCCCTATTTCCTACCTCCTTCCTTACTGACTGCACTATTCGGACAGCAGTTACCTTGGCGACCGCTGACACACTTCCACTTTGGCTAAAGAGTGGCATATATATATATATATATATATATATATATATATATATATATATATATATATATATATATATATATATATATATATATATATATATATATATGAGAGAGAGAGATAGACATCCTTTCCTGTCTCCCTACTCTCTCAAACATAAACAGGAAGTTTGTTTAACTCTACTTGGTATTTAACTAGAACTGTGTGCTTTAGTCAGATTAGATTAATATGGAGCTTTTTATTAACAAACACTGCTAACGTTGATGGTGATAAAGATAAGGAAAAGCAAATTATGGCCCCTGTTAAGTTTGGTTGAGGGTCTGTGATGTTTTGGGCCGTTTTTCTTCCACAGACCCTTGAAATTGCAGCAATTCGCATCCATTCTCTTGAATTACTGGGACATCCTGAATGAAAAATCCAGTGGACACTACCAGTAGATTGAAACATATGTTTGTTAGTGGGAATAATGATCATAAAATATGGCCAAATCTACATAGAAATGGTTCACCAGACTCAGTCAACCTTCTTCCTAGGCCGTCTTAGTCTTCAGATTCAGTGCTTTAGATATCATGTGAGGTAAGCTGAAGAAAACCAAGCAAAAGAAGAGAGAGAACTCGGTGTGGATGATCTAGGGGGATCGTAGAAAGAGGAATGATCCCTCGTTTTGTGTGCTCCGTCTGTGTGAAATAATAGAAGACAACCAGGTGCTGTCCCGTTTAGCAAAGTGTGGTTATGTAGGTGTTGAAGCTACCATTACTTGTGCAATCGTTTGTTAAAAACAATCGTTCTTAGCAAACGTACCCAAAATTATTCAGTGTGAATAATGCTGCTGCAGTTAAAGAATAATTCATTTTATTTGCACATCTTTACCAGGGGTGCCAACAACATTGTGAAACATTGCCACGGGCGTTTCGTTAAGCTATGAGAAGGAAATGGGTTCTCCCAGCATGTGTTATGATCTTGACTAATCCCTGTTCATGTTTTTTTTTTTTTTTAGGAGCTGTACATTGCAGTTGGAATCTCTGGAGCTATTCAACACTTGGCTGGCATGAAAGACAGCAAGGTACACTTAGAGGACAAAGACAAAAGCATAAGATTTTTCTATATCAGTTTTTCTGCTTTCCTTTGCACATCATTAACTTTTAGCGTTAATAGTTGCGTTGTACATACATTTTTAATATATTATGTGGCTATTTTTCCCATTAAGACTATTGTGGCCATCAACAAGGACCCCGAAGCTCCCATTTTCCAGGTAGCTGACTATGGGCTTGTGGCGGATCTTTTTAAGGTGAGCGCCTGCAGGTGAAACAATCTCATTAAGGCGTGATGAGCCGACTCGCTCATTTACTCCCAATGGTTTGTTGGCTTTTAGTCCTGAATGACGGTAAGAATATAACATTTGTTTCCTTACTTATAAATTTTGCAAGACGCCTTATTCCACTGAGTGGAAATGTGCAGCCGCTGAATTATTAAGCCCTTGAATTAATCTGAGGAGGGTTCTGGCTGGTGCCCGCTGCCATGAGGAGACCACATTAGCATCTAGGGAGATATCAAAACTGATCAAAAGCCAGATAAGAGTTGGCCTCAGTTGTCGTTCTAAGCTTCAACTTGCCAGGCCTCTTATACGCTCAGTTGCGTTCTTGTGTCAAGTTGGTGCTTGGTGATATGGAGCCAGGGGCGTTGGCCTGACTAACACTGGAGTCCAGTGCCGTCTGTGAAAGGCTAGCAGGTTATATCTTCATGTGTGTGTCCTGTTGGTCATGTTTTATTTAGCCCTTCGGTAGTGGCTGAGCAGCCCAGGTGTCCTGACAAACTCTGTAGGAGTGATTAGGAATAAGCTGGTTGGCAGTAGAGTTGTGACCTGCTGGGTGAGATCACCTTACATGTGATCACTCCTCAGATAACTGATTAAAATGGATGGGCTCTCTACCTTTTTCCTAAATGGACATCGATACCCTGCAGGGACCCGGGCAGTGACTGATGACTCTCCTCAGACGTCGCTCGAGTCAAACGCAGAGGCATGTGAATAAATTAGCGCGCACGGATCGTCCGAAACGAGGCGCTTGAATCTACAGTGTCGCGCAAAAGTCTTCATGCCGCTTAGACTTTTCCACATTTTGTGGCGTTACGACGACAAGCTGCAGCGTTATGTCGAGGTTTTACCTGACAAACCAACGCGGCGAGTTCTGGAGGTGGAACGAAAGGGATGCGTGGTTTTTAAAAATGATTTAAAACAATAATCCGAAAGGCAGATTTACATATGTTTTCAGTCTCTTTTTTTTTTTACTCTGATATCCCACAAGTACAATCTACTGCATCCCCCAGAGGTCACCTTCCGTGTAGACGGAGTCCACTTGGAGGCTCTCAGAGGTTTGTTAGAGAACGAAGAGCATCAAGAAGACCAAGAAGCACAGCGGACACCTCAGGGAGAAAGTTCAGGAGAGGCGTAACGCAGAGTTGGGTTATAAAACAAACATCCTAAGGCTTTTAACATCTGTTCACTGTTCAATCCATCATGTGAACATGGATAGTGTTGCCCAGCTGCAAACCCACCGATACATTGCCGTTCACCTAAACTGATAGACCCGGATAAGAGGAGCTGCTAATCAGAAAAGCAGCTAAGAGGACTGACAACGGATCCACAGCTCAGGTTGGGGAATGTATTGACAGGGAAGCTATCGGTAATCTGGCCTTTAAGGTAGAATAACGATACAAAAGCCTTTTATTTTTTATTTCTTTTTAAAGGAGGCCATAAGAAGTCCTATTTGCAGTTTGCCACAATCAATGTAGGAGTTACACGTCAAACGTGTGGAAGAAGGTGCTCGGGTCAGATGCGACCAAAACTGGACTTTTTAGCCTGCATGCAAAATGTCATGCGCGGTGGAAAACTAAGACCGCTGATCACGCTGAATGCCATTTGCCCCGCCCCTTGAATCGTGGCGATGGAAGCGTCACGCTGCGGCTCTGCGTTTCTTCTGCAGGGATGAGCGAGCTGGTGAAAGCTCGTTGGGAAGATTGATGGAGTTAAAAACAAGGCAACCCTGAAAGAAGACTGTTCAGAGGCTGTAAAAGGGTCGAGTCAGAGATGGCGGGTCACTTCGCAGCAGTAAAATAAAACACACAGCCAGACCTGCAATGGAATGGTTTAAAGCGGAGTCCTGCATTAGGAAGGAAAAGACCAGATATAAATTTACCTGAGAATCTGTACCGAAATTAAAAATTGATGTTTGATGCTCTCCACATCCAGACTGGTTGAATTTAAGCGATTTTAAAAGAAGAATGGACAAAGTTCAGTCAGTTCTGTATCATCTTCCTCATAGGTCTGACTCTGTTGTAACATCTTAATGAAATGCATTGATAGTAATAGGAGTTTGACAAAAGAAGGAAAAGTTAAAGCAGCCTGAATACTTTTGGAGCCCACGGTATCTTCTGGTAAAATCTCACCACTCATTATTATTATTATTATTATTATTATTATTATTAGACTCTGATTGGAAGTTCTTCACATTGCATCTCTTTCAGTTCTGCCTTTATTCACCTGGTAAACACAGATATTTCTATACCTGCAACCTGCTGTGGTATTCATGATTTCTGTTGTAGAGTAAGCATTATAATCCATTAAAATTGTTACAGATTATTCTCAGCATGGAAGTGACTGTTGCCATTAAAGTCACTAAAGCCGATTCATCCCCACAAATGCAGTGGCACTATGTCGGTGCAAATTCTCAGTTATCCACGTCATCGCAGCAGCAAAATGGCTTAAATCGGAGGCAACCGGACTTTGGTTCAGTTCTTTCTGAAAAACACCTATCCAGGAGTCGGACTTGAGCGACATGGAGACCCTTCCTCCTGGGTGCATTTTCATTCCCATCACCCAGTGGAACACAAACTCTGTTATCTGAACTGCGAGTCACCAGAATTGACAAATCCTGGATAGGTTTCGAAACGTTTTCAGAAAGAACTGAGTGAAAGTCCGGTTGCCTCCGATTTCAGCCTGTTTGATACAGTGATATCATCCCAACCAGTGATTTAAATTAAAATAATTCTGCAGCAAATTCATTTGATGTGTTTTTTTTTTTTTTTGCTTAAATGGCTCTAATAATGACAGTTTCATGGTTGTAATTTCATCTTGTTTTCTTCTCTGAAGGCTGTTCCTGAGATGACAGAAGCACTGAGCAAGTGAGGGGAAACAATGGGAGCTTCATGGCACAGAAGGAATAAACGAGAGCGACCACAGAAAGACAGTCTCCGCCTTAACAAGCTGTTGAAGCTATAAGTTGATGTGCTACAAAATCCCACCATCCTTCAATCCCAGTTTTTCTGTAGACTGCAGATGGGTAATGAATAACCTGTACTTGCATTTTCCCTGTCTGTAGAACATGTAATTTTTATTGAGAGCTGGAAAAGTAAGTATATCTTTTGGGATGCCTGACTTTTACATGTAACATGTAGCTCTTCAGACTCAAAGGACATGTACAGTAAGCTATGCTTTTGAAAAGCAGCGTATTAAACACTTGGCTCAACCTTTTGTGAATTTGCCATGTTTTTTTGCTTTTATTGGGTTGCAGCATTTGCTTTTTCTTGATCAGAGAAACTCTTAGTTTGCAACATGGTGACAACTTTGAAGGATTCATGCTAAAAAATAATAATGTTTTTGCACTTTATTTTAACTCTCACGCTTATTTTTCTTCATGAGAAATCTGTATCTATTCTTAAATATTTACATAAAATAAAAATACTAAAAACAAAGGGGGAAATAATTTAAGCCTAAAGTTGTATGAAACCTGTTGGGTTTTAAATGATCGTGGATTGGCAGAATCTGGAATATTCTGATTAAACTGGGCTTGGTTAGTTTTCCAGTCATGGCATCTGGAGTAAGAACAAATCTGACTCCTGAAAGGTCCAAAGATATAATTATTCTAACTCTGACTGCAAACAGAAATGTAGAAAGTCAAATAATAGAAGGTAAAATTGACTATTTGCCCCGCAGCCGTCCATCAAGGAGGACCGTTAATTAATCTGCAGATGCTAGACGGGTCACCATGACAGCTTGGACACTGTGGCCTGTTTCCAGGCGATGTGATGAGACATGATGTTTTGGAGAGCTTTAAAGTGTTTAAGAATAGTAACCTCAAGCTCTCAGCACCATCGTCTTCCCCCTTTTCAAAAGAAAACAAAAAAACAGAACACATGGAAAGCAAGCTTTTCTGCCCAGGCTCTTTCATAATGCCAGGCTTAGCCCAAGTTGCTGGTTTGTTTTTAGGAAAAGTAAGAAATTGTCAATTCCTGAAAAGTGTAGCCTGATGAATAGTCTTTATATTTTTTCTGTGGCCCTTGGAGCAAGTTTATCCTGTAAATTCCAGCAATATAAAGACGATTAAAGGCATAGTTTATGTGCCAGTGACTCCCACCAGGGTAGTCCCCCTCGTCTGATATGAAGAGTAAGTCCTGATAAAAGGTCATTCTGTGAAGTCCTATGCCTCTGAGAGGCGGTTGACTGAAGTCTCCACTGCACCCATCATCCTGTACTTCTCCTCAAGCAGAGGCTCGTTACCCTGCAGGTGGATGACAGGCTTGTTGTGAAGCCCAAGGCGGCTTTCTTGGTTCCTCTTGTTATAAATGTTCACTCGGCGCTCCAGCTCTGGGCTGGCTTTGGTGGAACCTGTCGGACTGGGCGGTTTGAGGTTGACGGGGTCCAAGGCTTTCTGGGTGAGGCAGGAGTCCTCGGAGAGAGAGTAGAGCAGCTCCTGCACCACGGCGCTGGGACTCCCTCGCGGCTGGGTGCCCAAGGCCAGGGGGCTGCTGTAAGGTGGTGGGTAGCAGCGCTGGTCGCTGTAGTCTGTGGAGGTGGAGGCCTCGCGCACGGTGGAGCTGCAGTCCATGCTGGAGCCCAGCGTGTGGCTGCTGATGCTGTGCTGACGGCCGCTGAAGCTGCTGCGGGACACGGTGGTCGTGGACGCCTCGCTGACGGAGCTGCTGGTGCGCTGCAGTCGGCTAGACAGCGCCGCGTCAGCACTCACTAAGGTGGAGGGAAGCTGGCTGGGGTTATTGGGCAGATGCACATCTATGGCTGCTGTAGTGATGACACGGGCTGGGTCTGGGATCCCCATATCTAAAATATACAACAACAAAAAAACAAAACCCTAGGCATGAAGTAGTCCTGCAGAGTGCCTGTAAAAGCATTCATGTACCGTTGGAAGTTTTCCCCGTTTTGTCACGTTACCACCACAAACTTCAACGTATAGGGACTTTATATAATACCCAAACCTAAACTAGAGCATGATTGTTAAGTGAAAGAATGGGACCCAAAGTTAAAAAAAAAGGAAACGGCTCAAGCCTGGTGCACTGTTAAATTTAGCCCCCTTTACTTTGATATCTGAAAACAAAACCCAGTGCAACCTTGAGAAGTCACCTAATCTGTAAATATAGTCCAGATTTGTGTAAAAGTGAACCAACATCATGGATAACAAGGAAAGCAGAAGGAAGGGGCTTTGGCCAGATGAGACAAGAATTAAACTCTTTGTCCAACATGCAAAACTAAATAAAAGTTAACAGTAGACATCGCACCGAACACACCATTCCCACTTCAAAATATGGTTGTGGCAGCATCATGCTGCGGGATACCTTTACTAAGCAGGAGCTTTAAAGATGGTCTGATCGACTGTACAATGGACAGAGCTAAATCCTGGAAGAAGATGCAAAAGACCTGAGACGGGGGACAGAGGTTAACTTTCAGCAGGACAATGGCCCTAAGCTACAGGGGAGTGGTTAGGATCAATTATTAATGTGTAAGAACAGACAAAGTCCAAATTCATTTGAGAATCTGGAGAAATATCTGTTCACAGATGCTTTCTTTATGATTTTGCAAAGATTAGGACCAACGCTTCAGACTCCAGTGGTGGTTCTCTAAAGTATTGACTCCGGGAGGCGGAAAAATGCACGCTGCACTTTCCAGACATAATTGTAAAATAATTTTATCTATCTTTTTCTTTTGGCACAATCATGCACTGCTGGGTGTCCCACCTCACAAATCGGCCATGTTATGTGGTTGTTATGGGACAAAATGTGAAAAAGTGAGGAGCTTCACAAGGCTCCGTAATGATGACGAGACCGATTCAGTACTGCTGCTCACCGCTGCTGGGTTCACTGTAGTACTGGCTGATGTAGTTATTCATGTCATCCTGACCGTGGTGATCTGAAAACAGAAAAAGGGGATGAAAGTCATCCAAGTGCAAATGTAGTGTAGACTGCAGCTACAGATCGATAGCAAAACATGAAATCAGTGTAAGAAAGTTGATCGTTATTCCTCGATACCCTTAACCAGGTGTGATGACAAGTGAAATGCAAAAGGAAAATATATATGAACACTTAGAGCGACAGCTGATAACCTCTATATCTGTGCAATTAGCTGTTTACTACATGTTTCAACGGGTAAAATGAGGGATATACGCTTGAGGGTTGTATTGTAAGTTTTCTTTTATTATTTTAGGATGCGTTTAATGATTATTTCATTTCTTTTGCCGAGCTTTTAAAATTGTTGCATATAAAATAAAAACAAATTTTGATCTAAAAAAATAAAATGATCGAAATGACCAAAAAAAAACAAACACCCATATTGTATTAAAATGTAATGAGCCACTGACTGTATGCAGCTTTTAGCAGGTAAGAAGCGGGATGTACATGTTTGAGGATTAAATTGAAAGCTTGGAAGTTTTTAATTTTGGGATGCATCTAAGAAAAAATAAAACATGTAAAAACACATAAAATGAGAGCATATTTTTCAATAAAAAAAAAAGTAAATGACCTAAATCCCTGGAACCTCCCCAACGTAAATAATTCAGTTAAGCTAAAATTACAATTTTAGAAACATTTGGGACACTGATGTATTTCGCTAACATGAATCTGTGGAAAAGTTTCTCTGGAGGAGTGCTGGACGCCCGACTGCACAGTATATTGATTTACGTGTGGGATTTTATTTTTATGACTCTCTCCTCATTGTTCAGTCCAAACAGCGACAGACGCCATCCCCACATGATCGATACCACTCGACTGTGAGACGTTTGGGCCCAGTTTAAATGCAGTCCGACTACAAACATGGCGTCTGGTCCTGCTGTGATTTATAATGTCGATAAAGAAAACGCTTCAGTGTTTGGAGCCCCTGACATCACCTGTAGAGACGGTGCTCTGTGTCCTCTGAGTTATGAGCCGTCGCTGTATGAGAGGTTTACGGCCCAGGTTCTGACTCGCTGTGTGATGTATAGTGCAGGCGTGGCACCAGAATTTTGATGAGGAAGGTGAGAAGATTTATCCTGAGGACACCAGCACTCATACACTGTTTGATGAATGTTTATCCTGTAGAGGATAAAAGAAATTGTGCCACATTTTCTGCAGGTTCTCATCTTTATTTTCTAATTCTGTTTCTTCCAGTGGGCCAACGTTTCATTAATTCTCTTTAAAAGTCGATTTGATGAATAGTTCTGCCGGCTCTCCGAAGGTCTGTAAAAGTTCTCCTTTAAACTTTGGATACCCTTTTTAAGCACACATGGTCCAATATGGAGAGGTGATAAGAAGGAAGTACGCGTTATTTCAGTTTTAAGATTTATGTAGCCAGACAAGGAAATAAAAAAATAAAAATAATAATTGCTGGTCTTTGCAAGGTTCTAAGATTAATTATATCCAACCTTAAGTGTATGAAATGCTAACTAAATTCCACCTTATTATTATCATTTTTATTATTATTGCGTATCAAACAAAAATGAAGCGGAAAGTGGAAAAGCTGTGGGTGGAAAATGAAATACACCCTTGCTGCTTCCGTGGCATTTAAGAAGGCAAATAGCAGCTTGATGCTCCTCTATTAAAGCAGGAGTTTTGTTAGTTTGCTGACCTGAAGGATACAGGTGTGTATCATGTCAGTACCAAGAAAAAAAGACATCAGCAATGACCTTAAAGGGGACATATCATGCAAAATCCACTTTTTTGCCCATTTTGTGATGTACATGGAGTACCTAGGAATGTAGAAACCTTACATTTAGTCTCTCCATGTGCTGCGTAGATATCTTTATATTCTGTTTGGGTCATATTTTTCAAGTTGTTCAGTTTTCACTGTTCTCTATTAAGTTTTTTTGAACAATAACGTCAGTGCTTGCTACAGAGCTGTTAAACAAGATCATGGACTTCCAGCTCATTTCCAGCAGATTTTGTGAATCCGCCATTTTTATTTCTCGCCTCGATTTTGCCGTCCAGGCAGAAAGGATGCCAAAGCTGCAAGTGGATAATTCAAAATGTTTGGTTGTTCATTTCACCGTCCCCCAGCATTCTACCAAAATTGCCAATCAGGATGGAGTAGAACGCTCTGTGATCTATAGGCGTGTGGGTGTGAAGTGTCTCCTTTAGATTTAAAGAGACAGCACCAAAACAAGTTGTTGTCAGACACACCTCAGAACAGGGGTAAAAGAGGGGCTGTGGAGCAACAATAACAAGGAATTCAGATCAAAGCGTTGTTGTTCCACTTTATATAGACCACAACTAAATCATTTAAATAAGAAAAGGAAGGGATTAAAACGGATGATTTGTCCCTTTAAATAAGTGTTGGTGACCAGCAGTCCAACAAACTGTGAACAAACATTCACCAATGGAAACATTTAATAGTGTTGCCAATCTTTCCAGGAATTGACATCCTTGTAAATTCTGCATATGCACTGCTCAGAGAAAGCAGGTGTTACCAAAAGCTACTTCTCACATTCCACAGACAACAGTTAGAAAAAAAGGTTAAAGAACATTACAGCAAATGACTGCAGAAGAAACAAAAAATAACTGCCGTACTATAAATTGTCACTGCTTAAAGGGGTTTCACCAAGATTTTGAATCATAGTATCTAGCTACTTTTTAATTTTGGCCTTTTGCTTAGTAGACGATGACAGATTTAGATGTTAATAATTTAAGATAATCGCAAAGACCAAACCATGTTTATTGAGTCCTGGTATGTAAAACAGGGAGTACAATATATTTTTATTTTTACTGTTTTGTCAGATTAAGGTACAAGGCTTGGGCAGAAAAGGGCTAAAAAAAACAGTCAAACTTCAATGAAAACCTTTAAAAGACCTTCGGACAAGCCCAGGAGAACTGTTGTGTTGTCCACATTAGTCAGCGATTACTATTAAAGGTTTGACGCTTTGGAATTAAAATTAAAAGAAATTAAAGGCTGCTGGGAGGTTCTACAATGAGAAATAATTTTGCTGCTGTCATTTAAGCTTTGAAAGTTTATTTGAACTGTACATTTTAACTGTGAACCCAGTTCATATGCCCATCTAACTTTATAAGGATAAACTGCATCTGTTGTCACTGATTATGTTTCACAAAACCTTTGCTGTATTATTGTTTTGAACCATTGTTTTTAACCACCGGGCTGCAAGGTGCTGCAGTGGGCAACAGCAGCTTGCAGCAACAAGTTCCTGGGTTCGAATCCCGGCCGCTTTCTCCATGGAGTTTGCATGTTCTCCCTTTGGATGCAGGTTTCTCTCCGGCTTACTCTCACAGTCCAAAAACATGACGGCTAGGTTAACTGGTCTCTCTGAATTGCCCTTAAAAGCGTGAGTGTGTTTCTATCTCGCCCAACCATGGCCGGAGATATAAAAAAGCCACCTGTGACCCAACTAGTATGCATGGACAATGGATGTACTGTATGTTTCCGCACCCATTAATAAAAGCTGCAGTTTCTAATGTCTAAAATAACTTATTTGCAACTTTTACTGTGTTGCTATAGTTTTGGATGTTTTTTTTTTTATCTACCTTCAGTTCCAATCAAAATAACCTATTGCATTTCTCCACCAGCTGTTAGTGGATGACTTTCTTTCTCCCCGTACTTGACAGCTTGTAATAAACAGCTGGATGTCTCAGGCGGGTTACCTGCAGCCCCCCTAGGCTCTCTAGATTTGGCTGGTCTGTGGTGCTCGGAGGCCCCAGGAGCTAAGCCGTCCACCTCCTGGAAGCTGCTGCTCTGTTTACCCCACATATGGTGGATCTGCATGGCTGCTTCACGCTCTGCTACCAAGTCCAGGTCCTGCTGGGCAAGGTGGGCCCTCAGCTGTCTGATCTCGAACTGGAAGGAAAAATGGAGAGAACAAAGGAACATATGAGGGATTTTAGCAGACAAAACCTTTTTTTTTTAAACAGTAAACAATTGCAACTGATGTCTTTTCCGTGCTCTAAAAAAGTATTTTCCTCCTAACAGCTTGGCTTTGTTTTTGTCCTGTCAAAAAAATTTTTCAATGATGATATCATTTATTAGGGGAAGGAACCAAAGCCAATGTGACCCTATGTAGAAAGCAATTTCTCCCTTGATAAACCATGAATTATCTGGGATTAATCTAATATATTTTGTTAAATTTCCCTCGGGCGAGATTACTGAACCATATAATCGAGACTAATCAGGATCTAAATAGAACCTCTTTGACAGCGTGAATTAGGGTACACCCTGTCCTGATGCATCTCAATAACACAGGTCTGGGAAAAAAAGAAGAATTGAGTAGGTCCTCTGGATGGGTTCATCTTTGATGAAACGTTTCGTCCCTTCTCCAGGAGACTTCTTGAGTCTGAGGAGTTACCAATAAACTCAGCCTCTGCATTGTGGCTCAAATAGTGAATTGCTACGATCAAAACTTGGATGGAACATCAGGGTAGTAACCGATCGTTACTAGTCTTAGGCAATACTATAGGCAGAATCACGGGTGTCTTATAGGGTCCCCAGTTTCTCCTATTGTTGCAAACCTGTACATGGAGGAGGTAGAAAAGAGAGCTTTAGCGTCCTTCTCAGTGACACCACCAAGCCATTGGTTAAGGTATGTCAGTGACACCTGGGTTAAAATTAAATCTCAGAAAGTCCCACATTTCACTGATCACGTCAACTCTGTGGATAAATAAAGAAACTTCACATGAGAGGATATAAAAAAAGGCAGGTTGGCCTTTCTGGACTGTGACGTCTCAGTCTCGGATGGAACTGAGGTTTACCCCGAACCCACCCACACAGACCAGTACAGGTGACTCCTATCAGCCACTGAAGCACAGGTCAGGAGTCATCAGGACTCTATATCGCAGCGCAATGTCCCCACAAACTGAGGAGCCTGGGAGAAGACGAGATCACACACAAGACGGGCCCTAAAGCAATGTGGTTATCCCAACTGGGATACCCAACAACCCAAACAGGGCTCCAGTCAGCCATCAGGCGAGGTAAAAAAGAGGACTCCAGATCCAGACCGACAGTCATCCCCTATGTTAGGGCAGCTTTGGAGAAACTGAGTGGTCTATTTTCTAAACATGATGTCCCAGTGGCTTTCAAACCCCAAAGCCCATCAGGGCAACGACTGGTTCACCCAAAAGATCCGGTCCGCCGGCACAAACAGAGCAATGTTGTGCATGTTGTTAAGTGCCAATAGGACTGTGACCAGTTAGACTTCAAAGCAGCCACAGGCCAAAAGGATGGCCCGGCACAGAAGAGCAACATCATCAGGCCAGGATCCTGCAGTTTAGACTCATCTGTAGACCAGCGGTCACTCTTATAGAGATGAAGACGTTCTCATCCTGGATAGAGAAGAATGCTGGTTTGAAAGGGGAGTAAAGGCGGCCATTTTTGTGAAGAGAAGACGCCCGTTAAACAGGGGTGGAGGCCTCTGGGTCCAGTTGTCCCCCACTTACAATGCTATTTATTCATAGCATCAGTGGCATCAGAGCACTAATTCAGTTAATGGCTTGATGTTCCTCCTCTGCATGTGAGCACAAGTTTTGATTCTAGTATTTCACTCGTTGAGCCACTCTGCAGAGGTACTGCTTATAAGGCCGGGTTTATCGGAAACTCCTCAGACTGAAGACGTCTCTTGGAGAAGAGATGAAATGTTTCAAAAAAGAAGAACCCGTCCCGAGGATCTATTCCGTTTTTTTCTTTATTTTTAAGATAAACATTCTTATTGTGGTTTTACTTGATTGCCAAAGCCTTTCAAAACTCTGACTATTTCCAGACAGACAGACGTCCTGACTTTCTTCATGACATGATGTGTTTGAGCTCTTTTAGCCTACTTCATGTTGTCAGACAGGTTCTGTTTAAGTGATTCTTGATTCTAGACGTCTGGCAGTAATGTGTTGCTGATGAAATTTAACTTAGCTTTTCAAAAAGACATGTAGCAAATCACAGTTAATTTATAATTTAACAAGCGTGGCACACTTTTTTCCAAATAGGGTGAGGTTGGTTTGTATAGATGTTTTTTTTTCTCCCTTCACATGTGAAACACAACGTTTTGTATTTATGTTGGCATGAAAATGAGTTTGATTTGAAACGTCTAGGTGTGACGAAAAAGCAAAAACAGATGAAATCTCTAAAAGGAGAAACACAGTACTTTTCCACAGCCCTTTACCAGCTATATTATTTTGGAGACTTTCCAAATTTGATAATAACGACGACTTAATTATGAGCTCTAATAAATCGCTGGCAAAAAGATACCATTACAGCATTGCAAAACCTATTTATTTGAAGACATAAATTTTGAGTGCATTTGTAATTGTTTCTCTTGTGTGGCACTTTGCTGCCCTCTGTTGGTCCAATGCTGCTACGAAGCAACATGATAGAAATCAAATGAGCGAGAACATACAGCCTGTTCTTGGCAGATCTGGGTTAGCCGATCAAGCTGCTCCTCCCGCACCGCCTTGGCCTTCTCATACTGCTGGATCTCCAGCTCCATTTCCACCTTCACTTGCAGAACATAGGCTGCAAAACAAAATGGGTTGCACTCAGTTTATTTTTTTTTTTAAAAGACACTTTTTTCATCTTGCGCGTGTCAGATTGTCACTCATTCTAAACGGAGCAGTTAGGAAGTCGTAATACATACAGTTTCAGATTTTACTTGTTTCCAGACACTTCTTTAAAGCACTGAATATGAAGGTTTATGGCACAAAGGATGCTTTTATTAACATGTTGGGTGGGAGTATGGGAATGGGTTAAGGTTCTGAACATATTGCCAATACTGGAGGCGTTTACACTTTGCTTATACAAAAAAAAAAAAAAATAACATAAATAAAAGCAAGCCCGATGCATAGATAAACTGTGCAGGATCCCCAGCAGGGTGGACAGGACTAGTTGAAGTAAATAGATGACCTCCACTGTAATATTCCTAAATCAATAGGCTCTGCAGGAGTGCTGTGGGGATCTATGCTGCTCCAGTTCAGCTCCAGTCATTAGTCTGCGCTGTCACAGCTGAACCTTTACACAAAGATGTTTCACTAACTAGTGTCTATATTTAAGGATCTAATGTTTGAGCGTTTTTCACGCCAGGAGAAGTTAAAGAGGGCTTTGAAGGCTCTGCAGGGTTTTATCAACACAGAAGCACAGAGTGATCCATGAGCATCAGACCCAAAAACGAGCCAATAGAAAAGAAGAAGCCTTTATCAGTTTTCTTTTCTTTTCTTTTCACACTGCTGAATACACTCCAGGCAGTGCGACAGGTTGCCTCTCTGCTCCAGTTTCTTTTAATAAATGTGTAAAGAAACATTTAGACCAGGATGTGGACACACGGCTGGCTGATTGATGCTGTAGTCAAAGTTTCTTAATGGGCCCACTTTATACAGCCAAATATCCGTTTTTATTCTGCACCTTTCAACCACATTAACAATATGCATTACTTTCAAGTAATAACATTAAACTAGTCTCCGTTACCACGCTTTTAAAATAAAATATATAATAAAAACAGACACCCCTCCCTACCTAGAAATGAAATTACTTCTACCGTTGCTTATTTCAAGCTCAGTCTCTTTGTATTTGACTTTCACAACATAGAGAGCAGTCAGGACACTGAAATACATAAAGAACGAGGGCTTTGCTTTATTTAATTTTCTCATGCTGAAGTTGGCAGCTTTTGTGGCATGAAATAAATACTATATTAATAAAATTGCTTTTGATTTTGGGAGGAAAACCATTATCCAAATACGTGTCGATAGATTTGTAATAGTAACTAATTCAAGCTTTCAGTGCAGCCATAGTCCCCACGCCAGCAGGTGGCCCCGAAGAACACTAGACTCTTTATACAGAATAATGGTCTCCAGACCCTATTACTTGCTGTTGATTTTAAGAATAAGGATAATTATGAATTTGCTCCTACAGTTTCTGAATGGTGAATTTAATAGACTCAAACGTTTGTTTACATTTGTAATAATATATATTCTATTATATATTAATATATTTTCTGGTAAATTATTATAATAATTATTTTACTCATAGTCACCATACAGTAGGAACTGTTCCTAGCATGATTATAATATGACCATTTAAAAAAAAAAAACTCATCCTGTACTTTACAGAAAAGCCACAAGAGGGAGCAACATGTGATCAAATGATCCGTTTCCAGCAGCTTTTTGGGGCTTCACGACAAATGAAACCCTACCCATTACAATGTAAATGCAAAATAAATAAAAACAAACATAAAAAAACAACAAAACACAAACAAATCCCAAGACTGAACAAAGAGAATAAGGCGCATTAACGGAGAGGATTTAGGGGGCATCAGCCCCTCTTGGCTCACCGTCAATGATTCTCTTAACCCTCCAGATGCGCAGCGAGATAATGAGGCCGATGGCGTCCCAGGGGCTGCTGGGGCCGTTGGCCACTGTGGAGGCCACCATGGGGGCCAGAGAGAGTACGATGACGGCTCCATCAAACACCTGGAACAAAAAAAAAGAAGCAACTCTTGAGTTACAATACCCCCAGTGATAGAAGCCATCGATTTACTCCTCACGAGACACGAGAGCTCACCTCTACTTTGTTCTCAATGTAATCCCATATCCCCAGCACCACAATCCTGAACACCGTCTAAGAGCAGCAGGGAGAATTAGAAAAACAAGAAGATTTATTTGCAAGTGAGACAGCTGTGAATAACTCTTTTAAATGAACACCTTTTTCTTCATGTCTTCAAGTAACATGTATTGGACATTATGTTTACGCGTCATAACAAAGCTATAGTATTTCATGGTTTTCTGCAGTTTTGCTCCTTTTCAGCAACCCCTGATCCCATTTTATTTTGAACGTTATTAGAGCATGACGAGGTTCCCTTTGTGCCAAAAATCACAAGAACATCCAGCTGTTTACAGTCACTGAGAACACGACAAAACGCTTCTGTTTTCATAACTTTAAGTTGCACTTCGGCTCTTAAAAGAACTGAATAAATAACCTCACTGCATGTCATTGTGTGTATACTTTAGTTTATATAGTGTGTCTAGTTCTAAATGAACCCATGCTTCTGTCATCATCATGCTGCCTTGCCTACTCACCAACCATGTCAATCTGGCTGCAGATGCAAGAAAGCCAACTGTAAAAAAGTCTCATTTAACCCATCGGTGCACCCAAGCACATTTCTATGTTCCTGGTTTTTAATTTCTACCGTATCTTACCCATTTTTGCATGCATGTTAAATATGATATTTGCAAGGATGTGCAGGTGCGTGCACAATGAAACCTATTCATGCCAGGATTATTGATCCTGCTCAGGTAAACAGTATAAAGCATAAAGCATGCATCGTCACATTTCTTTGCCCGGTTTGAGGCCTGCGGCTAAATTAAGTGTGAGTTCTGAGGGATTTATATGCGGATTACATCATTTTCACCATATATGGCAAATGGACTAAAGAGCAGCTTTATTTCAATGGAAGGCACTCACACTATATCCTCCCCTACCTCTCTTCACATAAGCTCTGAGCAGAGGTGGGTAGTAACTAGTTACATTTACTTGAGTAGCTTTTTGATCAAAATGTCCTTTTTAGGAGTAGTTTTACTGCACTGTACTTTTTACTTTTACTCGCTGCTCTTCAGTAAAATTTCTGGCTACTCTACATAATGTGAGTAACTTCATGAATGAAGAACTGACCTGTTTTAACCAAAAATGCAACAGAGACACAATAACCTAGAGCTTATGTTAAAGAGACACTTCTTATTTGTACACAAGCTTTGTTGTTTTAAAGTTATTTTCTATCTGCTCTTTGAGCCAATTCGAGGTCAAATGTACAAACAGTAAACAACAGATATTGTCATTGGAAGTACTTTGCACTGTTCTAACATACTGTATTCATTTAATTGAAAAATATATTGTGTGTATATATATATATATATATATATATATATATATATATATATATTAACTGCTGTAAGTATTGCTTTCAAGTTTAATGTTGAAAAAATGGTTTAGAAAAGTTTCTTCTGCCTGAATTTATTTATGTTATTCTTTGT
Organism: Fundulus diaphanus; assembly: GCA_037039145.1. Lineage (NCBI taxonomy): Eukaryota > Metazoa > Chordata > Actinopteri > Cyprinodontiformes > Fundulidae > Fundulus > Fundulus diaphanus. The sequence goes on from CM073134.1 coordinate 26,537,056, forward strand.
ATATTTTGTAATTTTTTACTTTAAAATACCAGAATTTGCACATAACCTTATATTTTGTCTGTCCGATTGCATAATTTTCAAATACCAAATCATCCACTGTTATGATTAGTTACTCAGTACTTCAGTAGCCTTCCTATTGAATACTTTTTTACTCTTGAATCATTTCTTGGCTGATTACTTTTTACTTTTACTTGAGTAAAAATATGTTGAAGTAGTGCTACTTTTAGTTGAGTCCAATTTTTGGCTACTCTACCCACCTGTGGCTCTGAGGCATTAAATTTTGTTTGGGTTTGTTACGTGCATGGAGAGTGTATGCAAGCACATGTCTGCGGCAGCCATGTTTCATTATCGCTTGACCAAATGCATGAATGCAGAAGTTTAGCTTTTCCAGAGCCACCCCTTCCAGAGCCTTCATTTCAAGCGTGATTTTTTTTTGGTGAAAACGTTCAAAGCCCTAAAAATATTCCAGGGTTATGAACACTTTCCTAAGGCACTGAATGTGGATATTATGTGATGTTTGTCTGTCATTACAGACATCAAGTAACATCTCAAAAACTTAATAAAGAAAAATAAAAGCGTAGCATATAGACATAGAAATACCTACTATTTCCTGGGTAATTTTACACATTGCAGACACCGTCTGCTGCACTTTTTTTGGTTTTTTACAATGCAGTGCAGTCGCACACCTGTAGGCGTTGCTGTTTTAATATTATCACCTTTTTTCACAGTGGGAGGAAAAAATACTTTCACTTCCAGACGTGTAACAGCTCTTTTAAATGTCTGTCTTCTCACATCAGTGAATATGGTGGCATATGTGAACCATACAAATAAAACAGGCAGTATGCAGCTTTAAGGAAAAAGGAACAACACAGTCAACAGAGGGAAGACGGCAACGTCCAGGCAAGCGTTCGTTACGTGCGTTATAAATAAAGAGAGCAGGGTTCCCTATAACAGACACTACAAGTTTGAAAGCAGGTGATCATGCGTAAGAAACTAAAAGGAATGTCGCCAGCTGTAAAGGAAATGATCTGATAATCAGTGAACAACTCCTGAGGCCTTGGAGTCATTTGAAGGAAGTGGCACAGGAAGCTCCATCACCATTTTAAAAGATTATTTTGCTGCGGATCAATCAAACACCCCGAGAAGGACCGACTGTGCGAGAGCAGAGACACGCGAGCTTTGAAAATGCATCCTTCTCCATGTGAAATCTCATTGGATCAGAGTATCAGAGCGTGCGTGCGCAGTGAATAAGGGCACGGGGCATTTCAAAGCTGTTCCAGTATTGTGTTGAGAACCTGCTGGTGCATATCATCGGTGCAACATACTGCACAGCGCAGCATTAATCGTCAGGTCGCTGCATCGGCTGTAAGTGAGATTGCTTTTGTGTTGAGCAGGGGACGACTGACCTCGGTGAAGAACACGGAGAGGATAGCCAGGCTGATCCAGTGGATGATGCTGGCAAACTGGGATGCATTATTAACTGAGGGAATAAAACAGAATACGTGATTATTTTTAAAGGACAGTGGCACACACGGGCTAGAAATAGATGGTACACTTCACTGCGTGGAACGTGAAATGGTATTTTTGAAAATGAAAACACCCAATGCAACCACACGTCTGCATCTCAAGACAGAAGCATTAGAGCATCATACATATTCATTCACCACATACTGTACATGCACGTGTCTGCATCTTCCCCTCGATTCGTCAGACTACTTGCGGACGGCATCAAACTGCGCTCGGCTATCAGCAGAGACATTTGTCTTCACGCGCTACATCTCCCTCCATCTGTCTTTGTTTGCTGTGTTCAGTGATCTGTCCTATCAGCCTATTCATCTTCCTCCAAGTCCTCCCCACAATCGCTCGAGCAGCAGACTCTCCATTGCTTGATTTCTTGCTCCATCCTCCTTCTCACATTTGTCTCAGTTGTCAATTTAACTGGTCAATCACTCAGCCAGCCAACGGGGAACATAAAAAGCTTGAAGGCATTTTGGATGTGGCTGGAGGAAAATGGCTTGCCAGCATATCAGCCCTTGGGCAGGAACAGGAAATCCACTCAGATCGTTACCTCATGACATGTGAGTGACGCTCAAAGCACAATGATGTAAATATCAGGTACAGGGGCTCAGGATTGCTGTTTTTTTTGTGGACTTTAGAGTGGAAATTCAAGACATAACGGGCTTCTTGGGTTCCATTAGCAAATTTTAAATGCTTTTCAAATTGTTTTGATGTCATCCCACCCAGGTTTGTCAAGAAGCATTAGAATCTGATCAAAAAGTGAACATGTTTCAGTAATTGTATTCAAACAATAAATGATGGACAAGACTTCTGACTTGACAGCTGTTCAGCGGACAGTCGGCAGCACCCCTTCCTGAGGAGGGAAAGCCACAAAAATGCTCATCGCTGAAGAAGCGAGCTGTTCTCAGACGGCTGGATCCAAGCACACAAATGCAAAGTTGAGCGGAAGGACAAAGTGTGGTGGGAAACGCATTAGTTTTACTCTAACGCAAACGTGCCCTGGTACCAAATGGAATTGACTGATTGCGTTCCAAAACAGGAACACATTAAATTATTTTATGGCGCTTAAAAAAAAAAATAAGCTGAATTACATTAAACAAGAATAGGAAACTCATTTTGCTTCAAGAAAAATGATGCACCTGTTTTTATTTATCAAATATTGTTGCTGAATAATGTATGTTGCAACACTATACCTTATATACTTAGAGCGTTGTTGCTGGAAATAAATTTAGAATAATTGAAAAAAATTATTATTTGAAGAAGTGATGTGAGGCAGGGTACATGTTGCTTGTCTAAGTCTTATTTTACAAAGCAGGACAGCACTCTTAAAAAAGTGTAAAAATATTTAAAACATTTGTGTTACACTTGACTGTGCGAAAGATGCTTTATAAATAAAGATTTATTAATAATAATTTTATTGCAGTGGAATAATTAAGACTTCCTGCAGTGAGCTTTGGAGATGTTCTCCCCCTCCTTTCTTGCTCCCTGTGCACACTGAAAAGACCTCGGGTTCTGGTTTAGACTCGTCTATATACACCTTTTAATTACAGCTCGTACCTTACATATAGGTAATTTTAGGTGAGCGCTATCAATTAGGTAAACTCCCTGATTTTTGCTAACCTCTCCTGCTAGCTGAATTCTCGCTGCATTTTTACGTTCACAAACACACGAGAATCCATCTTGTACCGCTCAGGCTTCAACAGTTTGTGTCCGAACCAAAAACGGTTCGGGCCAATCACGTTGCAGTATTGTGGTTTTGGGTGGGACATACCAGTGTGACAAAAGCGAGAGCGGTAAACCCTTCAGCCAAACCAACATAAACATGGCAGCGGACGCACGCGTAGCTGCTGCTTTCTCATCTGTTTGGTAAAAATCCACAATTTCTTCTTTGATAGTAGAACAGCAAGAAGTGCCTTGACTAGCTTACCTTCTTGTGGTTTCTCATAGCGCCTGCTGCTTAGATTTTAATTTGATACCGTTGTTGGCTAAAACCAACCTTTGGTAGGCGGGCACTAGGTATTGCTTCGCTCAATCAGCTCAGAGATTTCTGCTGAAATTCCCTCCTTTGCCCAAACAGATGCAAATGGGACAGTCCCAGAATGATAATGTGCAGAATGGAGCGCGCTACACATTATCAATCTGCCTGGCCAGGTTACATTTTTGCCTCTACTGACTTAATACTCTCCATGTATGCATTTTCTGCAGTTATTGATGCCAACAACTAACCAACCCGACCTGTTCTTATCGCCGAGGCGTTTCTATGTAGCTATGACAGCTTTCTGGGGGTGACCATCGGCTGAGATGTTCTCCATACACAGATGATGCACTTGGCCCTGTCTTTTTGTGGTTAACCCTCTCTCCGTCCTGGACAAAGATATCAAATGAGCTTTTGGTGCCACGAACTACGTGTGCCCCAGTGTGCCCCAACTGAGCTTGACTGTATCTTAACTGGGATAGAATGGGAATACATACAACTGAATTTGTTTCTCTTGATCTATTTTTGTATACACATTGGTTTGATTTGTCTATCTGTTGTCAATTAGCACCATATAAAGAAGCCACACTTAAGACAGTGTCATCACTGAAGGGTTGATTCAACATAAAGTTGTCGTTCCTTTATATTCTTAGAACATTGCTGACATTAAAGTAAGAATAATCAAAATATACACATTTTAAAGTTTAGATGTGTGTGCTGCAGGATTTCCGATACTCCTCACAGTAGTAGTGTGCTGATGCAGAGCTGCAGAATACTGACACGGTCGGTGTAACATTCGCAAACTTCAATGTTATCATCAACCTTCTGCGCTTTATTTCTCTCTAAACATGGGATCCCCGCAGCTAAACTGTTATGCTAATGATTGAGTAATGAAACCGCTCCTTTGTCTTGTGTATCAGATCTATGCTTTGACCCAGTGCCTTTGAATAACAATCAGTAAACAGTCGTGCTGAGCAGACCACTTTCCGCTCTCTCCAAGGGCGTGTTACATCCAGCCTGGACTGTAAATAATGAACAGAACACACCAACTTCATCAATTTTACATCCTCAAAACCCACCACCACCACCACCACCACCTCCATTAAAGCCACGTTATCTCTGTAAGCATCACTCACACTGCAACAGCTTGGTGTCTATGAGCAGCTCCACTGTCAGCAGCAGCACCACCAGGATGACACAGGCCACCAGGAAGCAATTGAAACCCGCCGACAGCAGGCAGACCTGCCACAGGGCCGCTCGGCGTCCACAGCAGGGCTTCAGCCAGTTTGACCTGAGCAGAGGGCGGGAAAGAGAGGAGACACGGGGGGGATGTGGAAAAGATGAGAAATATTGTAGCGGCATGAAAAAAAATTAACATCTACAGCAAGGCTGAGTAGAAAACACGAGACATGCCATGTTTTGTTTTTGTAAAGGTGCATAATTTATCATACCCAGCGTCAGTGTGTCTTTGCCCCCACAGTGGATGCATTTTCATATACAGACCTTACCAAATGCTTTATAAACATTAAGTACATTTTGTTTTTATTTAAATATTCATTTTGAAAATACAGTCATAATCAAAAATTTAGAATATGTATATCGATGAGGTTTGTTTTTCAGTTTTCTTCTTAAAATAACCTTTAAGCAGGTATCAAACATGCTCTTTGTTAAACTCACATTTCTGTATTAAAAAAAGTGTTTTTGTTTTCCATTATTCTGACGTAATATTGTAATCCTAAATGTTGTGTTTTCATCAGCTCTAAAATGAAAGTAATCATAATTAACAGAAATTAAGGGTTGAAAGCATCCCTGGGTAATTAATCTGTTTCACTTAGTGAATTGTGTTACTGAAATATAGGAACTTTTCAATAATATTCTAAGTTATTGTATATGACTGTATATTTTAAATAGATTTTTTGATATTTTTTTTCTAGTGCAACAGAATTATTTGGCAATTTAACATAAGATGAATTTTTCTCATGAAACTCTACAAAAAAGCAGCAAGCAGTATCACACTAGTCTTAATTCTTTTAGGTTACAGCTATGCCTAAGTTACAAAAAGTTCTTTTTATTTTTGCATAACCTCTCATTGTCATCAAAATAAACCAGTTAAAGTTTGGGAGAAATGACTTGGTTTCTGTCCCCACAGCTTCACCAGGTGGCAAACCAGCAGGCGCAGGGGTTACTGTTATTTTTATTTTTTTTTATGACTGTTTAGAGAGCTGACCAGATGATGTCAGCCTGCTTTCATCACAGCAGGACTGCAGTTGCTGCACTTTTAAAGTATGGAGTAGCCATTGGCTCATGGTCTGAGATCCTCACGCTACGGTAACCTTCAAAGAGAATGCAATAGTTTTATGGTAAAAACACGAAAATATGAAACTATAACATGGTCTGATTGCTTCTATTTAAAACAGAAGAGCACTTATTCCTAGTACTTTAAAAATTATATTGTAGCTACAATTTTATCGCTAACATATTATAGATATAATGTATCTGCCTATATTTATTTTGAGTGACAGATAGTTCTTAATAAAGGAAAACTTAATTCGTTGACGTCTCTGCTATTATTTGCATCGTTTTCCATACTCCTGTTAATAGTCTGTTATTATTTTCATTTTTTTACACTGTAAATTATTTGGTTCCTACTAAGACAAAAAAACAAACAAAAAACATAGCTTTAGAAGTGTTAGATAATTTATCTTGTTTCAAGAGATAGTTTTTTTTTAAGTGTTAAACTTTACATAGTAATCTAAAATCAAGCAAATTAGCTCAAAAGAAGCCTAAACTCAAAAGATTTGAATGCTCACATCTTATGGGAAGAAAACTTTACAAAATAAAACCAGCGTCATACTTCCTGACTTTGGTTTGGATTAAAAGGAATATCAATAGAATAATTCTGGTTGAAGGCATTGCTTAAAACATCTAAATAAACAACATTTAAAAATAAAATGGAAGACTTTCTAAATGGTTAATAGACAGATCTGTTGAACATTTCTCATAAATAGTCGGGTAAGGTAAAAAAGATAAATAAAATACTCTCCAGCGGTCCGATGGATTCTGATTTGTTTGGTATTTGGTTTTCGAAAGTTCCAGGCATTGAATCCTCCCAGTTGTAAATGAGGGAGATTTAGAGCAACAATGTCAACAATCAGTGACCTATCAGCTGTGCATTCCTAAAATGTTTAAAGGGACAGTAGTCTTAGTGTATGCAAACAATTATGGAGCCACCAAAATGGTGCAATGTGAACTTTTGATATGAAGCATAAAAAAATCTTTCAGTGTTCTAGCACTTAAAGAGAAAAAATGCAATCCTAATTGACAAGAAATGTTTAGTCTGATTTAATATCAGACAGCGAAAAAAAAAAGGTTAGTGTGGGATGTAGACGTCTGAGCTCAGCTGTAACTATTATAACACGACAGTAAATATTAAATTTCTCACATTCACCATTTGTCCATTAGATACAGAACCATTTAATAAAAGATTTACTCTGATCAGTTTTCCAATTATAAAAAATGTTTCCCTTAAATTGTAGAGAAAGAGAGGACACTTTATGAGTGGAGTCATTTTGGTTTTAAAAGATCTAAACAGTCTATTGATCCTAAACCAAGGTCAGCAGAGCAGCTGGAGGTTGGCCACGCTGTCGGTTCGTGCCAAGAAATCAAGCGTTGCACTCAGCCCTCTACAGCAACCTTCTCTAGCTGCCAGTCCCCGCAAATTAGAGCCCAACACCAGGGGCGACAAAGAGGCAGTGAAGGGTAATGGTTCCTTCCCATGTGCAAACGTACTCTAAGGGCAAAATGTCAAACCACATCGGCTAAAGAAAACATTTATGCATTAGGATGCTTCATGCAGTAACGGGAAATCTGTGGACAAACGGTTAAAAGACAGAGCGAGCAGCATGCAGAGGAAACCCAGCCTCCGATCCGAAAAGCATGATTTAACTTGTACCGTGTGAAATCATAATTCATTTAGACCTTTCCCAAAAGGCTGGCAGAAAAGGTATTAATTTAATAAACCTGTAAAGAAAAACCGTGACTGGAAGCAGAGTAAATGGCAGTGATGGATTAATCCAAGCCCAGAAACGTAATTTTAGGCAAATCTCTTTAAACCTTGAACACCGAGGACCTGAAGTATTTATGAAGAAGAGGGATTGCTTCAGCGATGAAGCAAGGCAAAGAGGAAAATCATCAGTTCAGGGTCAAAGCAGGGTCATTTTTAAACAGGCTACCCCTCACAGACTGCTCCTGCATTGCACATGTGCGTGCGCGCGCACACACACACACACACACACACACACACACACACACACACACACACACACACACACACACACACACACACACACACACAGATGCATGCACTGTGTGCAGACAAATGAAACCTGCAGGGCCCGGTGCACCGTTCATAAAGACGTCAACTGAGCAGCACACAGAGAAAACGCACTGAGGGACGATCGAAGCAGCAGCAGAGTGAGGGGATTAGATCATGAGGCTGATCAATAGTGACCTGCGATGGAAGTGACGGCTTGCTGTAAATGATGCTTGCCGGAAAATGGCTGCTCCAGCTTCACAAAGCAGGCAAAGACACACAGAACAGGACAACTGGCACAGGCAGAGAGGGTCTGGCTGCTCGGCTGGAGCCCGTTTGCACAGAGCCGACAGAGTTTTGGCTGCTTCCACAGCTGCGCTATACTCATCCCACCACATGCAGCATCTAAATCATTATATTGACTCCTGCAAATAAGGCATGATGAAACAGGAGGTACATTTATGAAGCAGCTACAGGTCAAACTGAAATTAAATCAGAGACGTGGGGATCTTTTTGTGTAATTTTGGGTCAACAGATGGGAGCCAGAGAGAAAGAGTCCCTAACTAGAATCTGCATTTCATTCAGGATGATGAAAAACTTTGATTACAAAAATTAATACACACGTGATAATGTACAAATACAGACAATAAATATGTGTGCATTAGGCCAAATATTGTATTGTTTATTATTATGGGAAAAAATAAATCTGGATAGGAATAAAAACTAAGTGGTAATGTTTCCAAGGCTCAAAAACAGACTTCCTTGTAATATTCTGGTTTCTGTTCTGGTTTTATTTTTGAGTCATTTTCCTCTCCTTCTTTAGGTTTTCTGCTTGCTTTGAGTTTGTGTCCTGTCTGGGTTTTTATTTACTGTTAGTTTATCCTGTTTTGTCATTTGTTTTAGTCTTAGCTTTATTTTCTGTTTTAGGTTTTTACCTTAGAGTGATTTTGTTTCTTAGTAAGTTTGGTGTAGTTTCTGTCCAGCTTTTCAGCTGTCCTGTCAGCTTTTTAGCTTTGGTTTCTGGTTTATTTCTTGTTTTGATCCTCTGCACTGATGTCTGGTCTAATAACCCACTCTGCACACCTGCCTTACTCCACCCCTGTTGCAATCATCTCTGACCTGTTTCACCTGCTTCCTCCTCCATATAAACAGTTGAGACCAGACATCAGTGCCAGGTCGTCTTGTTGAGTTATGGGTGAGTCTCCTTCTGCAAGATTCTGTTTTTGATTTGCTTTTGGATTTTTGACCCCCTTTGTCTCCAGTAACCTGAGCCATCCTGTTCTGTCTGTTCCTGCCCTGCCTGCACAACTGGACTGTTTGTTTTTCTGCCATTACTAACAGACTACTACTGGAGAATTAAGAAATGACTTCAATAGAACCTGTCTGACAACATGTAGTAGACTAAACGATCTTGTATGAAGTAAAACATTAGTTACACAATTTCTACTTCTACCACACAGGGGTTACAAAGCCATTCCAAGAGGGCAACACCAATTCTTCCAGGAAGTCACAAAAACATCAAGAGCAAAAAAGTTAAAAATAAAAACAAGAAAGAACAAACATCTACAGCACTGGCCACACCTCCCTCAATTATGGTCAGAGTTCATGATTAAACAATAAATAACTGGGAAGAGAAGTGCATCTCTCTTCTCATTACTGTGGTGTAATGTGTAATCTGTGTATTTCATGTTTAGTTATTGTATTTTATGGTGGCAGTTTTTATTTTATTTTATCTTTTTAGCACACAGTCCAAGACAAATTTCCCTTATGGGACAACAAAGTATAATCTAATCTACTCTATTGGAGAGTTCCCAGTGGAAGACCACTGCTAACCAAAGCATAAATAACACAAAGGCTCGTCAAACATCTTAATGATCACAAAGACTTAGACAAATATTCTGTGCATTTACTGGACAGAAGTGGAACTTTTTGGAAGGCGTGTGTCCTGTTACATCTGCTGTGAAGCTAAGATTTGATTTTTGGAAAACAAACACCTAACACACATTCAAACGTGGTGGTGGTGGTGATAATAGAGTAAAGGTCTGGGGGTGCTTTGGTAAATGGCTTGTAGTTGTATAGCCTTTAACTAGTCCGACGCCCCAAAACGCTTCACACCACAATCAATCATTCACACCCTGATGGTGGTGAGCTATGTTAGTAGCCACAGCTGCCCTGGGGCAGACTGACAGAAGCGAGGCTGCCACCGGATCCTCTGACCGCCACCAGCAAGCAATTCGGGTTAAGTGTCTTGCCCAAGGACACAATGACTAACACGGTCGGAGCGGGGGATCGAACTGGCAACCTGCTGGTTCGATCGCCCTGTCGCTTTGCTGCTTCAGGGTCTGCCGTTAATCATGAGGCCCTGAATTCTGCTCTCTAGCAGAACATCCTAAAGGATCATGTCCGGTCATCTGCTCGTGTCTTTGGGGTATACAGTGGAACAATAATCTAAAACACACAAATAAGTCCACCTCTGAACGCTTAAAAAAAGTTTTTGTTTTTTTTGGAAACCAAGCAAAAGTCTTGGCTTAAATTTGTTGGAGATGCAGTGGCATGACCTTAAAAAGGCAGTTGATGGTCAAAAAGATGTTACATCCAAGGGTGGCACAATAATTTTTTAGGTTTACTGTGTAGTAGGGCTGGACGATATAGAAAGAAAGCATATCGATAAAATAGAAATATTGATCGATATCGCTAGTTATCAAATAATTCAAAACATATTTCAAGTGCTGCCCTGGCCATTTTATGCTGTTGCTTGGCGACATATATTTAGATAAAGAACACACAAACATTAAATTCAAACTCAACCCTCTATTCAACCAACTTCTTACCAAAACTGCAAGTTTTTAAAAAAGAAAAAAAGAATGCGTGCTCACTCAACTCTTTGTGTTCCTGGATCTGCGTTTTTGATTGGTTGAGAAGTGTAATGACTGTAATATTAACCTACATAATTGGCTAGAATGCAAAAGGAGGGAAAACTGTTCTTCTATTCAACATTTTTATTTTATTGACCCCTTTAAGACATTCATCATTGGATAACATTTTCTTATAACTCCTAATGTGATTTCTGTTACCAAAATTTGTGAGACAGTCGGAAACATGCAAGTGTCACAAAAAAACAAAACAGAAAAAGGAAATATGTAAGGGGGGGGGGGGACACTTTTTCACGTCTGATCTGTATTTTGTAACTTACTTGATTATTCTGAGAGCCTCTGTTCTAATTCAGGTGCAGTACATTCTTCTTAAATATATGAACAGCTTGAGATCAGAAGGACAGGCTTTAGCTGAACAGCTTTCATAAGTAGGAGCAAATGTCAGCCGGCAACATTTCAAAGCGGATCCCGTTTTCTGTCACCCTCCCCTTCAGAGAACTATGAACCCCCGTGGTTCCTCGAGTATAAACTTCAACCAATTCACACCAATCTGCTGAACTCAGCAGGCTCGGGCTGAGGAAAATGGGCCACGACTGTGAGCCTGCAGGCTGCTGAACAGCACAGGTTGGAGTACTTTGTCTTGTTCAGGCTGTTCAGGAAGTGACTTTTCTTATCTTTCTTTCAATTCTTACCTCTCTGTCCCTCCATCTGTTGACATATGAAAACTCCTACCTGTTCTTCCGAAAGAGACAAGGTGGGTCTCCTGCCTCATCTACTTAGAAAGCCGGATGTTTTCTAGCTCAACAATATACTGTTTCTTTTTCTGCGTTACCAGAGCAAGAAAAAAATGTGCCGTGACAGCCAAGATAAGCAAATACACCCAGCAGGAAATCAGGATGAAGCGCGAAGAATGAAGTTATCACCGTAATCAATGCAAGGTTGTGAAGATTGAATTTCTTGTTGCTATAAATCTCCTACAGCATCATGTCCAGGGGAATTAAACATTCGCTGTAAATTATCACAGCGGTGAGAAGACTCTGATTGATTGCGGGTGCCAATAAAACAAGTTTAGGATCCAGCCTGGCACCCATCGTTCTTCTAATCCCATTTAAGAAAACGGCGGCAGCCTTTCTCTTCATACAGCCATCACATTCGGCCGGTCTCTAATTACAATAAGGCGTGACGGCTTAAACTGTCCGTCTTAGTACAGCGCGCAACCTAAAGCAGGAAACTCAGCACCTGCCTTTGCAAGAGAAATATGGGCCACAGATACAAGACAAATGGAGACAGATGGGGCTCCACGCACAGAGCAGCGGACAAGTTGTCCCTGATATATTTCTTTCTCACCACTGGGAGACCTGATCTCCTTTGCTCTCGGGCTGAGAAGCAGCCTCACAGTTTACATAACAAACCATCAAAACCGGCAGTGAAATGTCACCTATTGTGTCACACATGGTGCCAGGCAGGAGTGACAATTTGATGGAGAAGCCTTTTTCTGCGCTCGTTTGAAAAGAGGCCTTTTAGACATCCATCGGACACAAACAGGTCCAGCGGAGATCTGGATCCAAAACCCATAGAAATATTGCTGCTGGCACTATGCACCACAGACTCTGGCAAGCTTCTAATCGTCGTGTTGAACAATTTATAAATCTTTTACATTCAGCATACCTAATCCCGATCTCATGCGCTTTGCGAAACTGTTCAAACCTCTTGAACTTTCCCATTTTGTCCAACTTTGGTGTATTTTAATTGAGCTTTAACATGACAGAACGGCACAAAGTAGCATGCAATTGTAAAGTTGAAGGAAGAGGACACACAGTTTTCAACATTTTTAACAAAGTTAGAGCATCTGTGGAGAAAATTCCAAGTCTTGCTTCATCCTCAAGTTTAGGTTTTGTCAAACTGGTCCATTCCAACACATGAATATTTTTTTGTCCTAACTTGGCTTGAGTCTGCAATCTGTGTCCCCAGGGTCAGATTTGGCTTTTTAGCTCATCCTCTTGGCAATATTTTCTGGTATAAAGGGATGTGTGCTTAAGCAGATTTTCCATATGTTTTTTTATTTAATATCTGCATATGACACCTACAGCAGAATGATAGTAATTGGAGAAGGCTTTAAAACAATAATTTAATGTCATTTAGCTCCTATGTGCTTTATTTTTTGAGCGGGATAGATATTTTTTCACAACTCAGCCTGCCTCAATTTACAAAAATATTTTCTATGTTCTAAGGTCTAGAAAGGGGAGTTGAAATAATTTTCATTCTTTAACTTTCACAATAAAGTGTTTTATACAGTTCACATTTATGAAATGTTATAATCTACACTTAATTTTCTAAAGGTGAAATAGGTCTTGTGGGCCTAGACAGATTTTATGTCATGGCATAAAGGACAAAAACGTCTCTCGGGATTAAAAAGGTTGCTGACCCCTAATCTAAAAGGCATGCCTGTGTGGTCCTGTGAGGGGGGGGGTGGAGTGGTGGTGGTGTGTTTATCATCATCTCATCCCACTTCTGTTTAACTCTTTTCTGACCAACTTTGAAGAACTAGAATAAATAGACTCCCTTCCTTTTCTTTAAAATGTATATGTATAATTTATTTAAATCAAAGGGGAGCGTGAAAACCTTTGTAAGGCCGTATATGTAGGTGCCCAAAAAATGAAAGGAAAACTTCACTAATTTCATCAAATTTGTGGAACATTATAAGACCAGCCTACATGGTCATCAGAACGCAACATGCCAGCCCTGTTTACGCTGCAACTACAACATCCAGCTTGCACTGCTTAAAAGAAAAGGTTTTATCCAAACCAACGGTGCAGTATGAACAACAAAACATATTAATAACTCTGTTTTGATCGGCAGTTCCTAGTTTTGTGAATTAAACTGTTCAAGGGCATCTTCTGCTGCTCCCTCTATTCCTTCTTTTTATACCCCGCCTCCTCTCTTCTCCAATCAAAGCGGCAGGTTGACCCCCGTGAACCATCTGTCATCTCACACCTCTCAGTCTGGACCCTGGAGATCAGTGGCATATGTTGCAGCTACTGTGGACAGAAGGCCTATCTGGGGAGCTAGCTTTTGCCTTTACTCATCACCTTGCTTAATTTAGTCTCTTCTGTGGGATAGAGTTTTCTAAATGTGGTGATGATGGTAACAGTTTCTGTCACTTCCTAACACACACAAGGTAATCATCAGGCATACTTTTTGGAAGTACGCACAAATGTAATCGAATACTTATTAAAGAGGTCTTCCTTTGCTATCTCGGCAATTCATCAGTGGACTGAATTCACAAGACTCCAAAACACACAGTCCTGAAAATGTGAACAATTTGATTTTTGATATCATTATCACAATTGTAGAAAAATATTGAAAATATATATTGTTAAAAAATAGGTAATTATTGAGTTATCAAAGCTGGAATTTAGGGCAAGACCCATCATTTAATTAAAACAAGCTGACTTTAATGAAAAATACAAGAAGAAAAAACAAAAGAACCCTGGTGTAGTGACAAAAGGCTTTTTCAAAAAAATAAAAAAATCCTGCGACAACATTCCTACAAAGACAAGACCATCTGTAAGCTACCTCAGTCAGACACTAAGTCATCAACTTGGGCTGCTCCCATCCAACGTCAATGCCTATTTACATAAACAATTCCTGCATTATTGTGGAGAGTGTCAAGAGCTCTGCCGGTTATAGCACCTGTCCCTGTACTGCTTTCCCACTTCACACCTACTCACCAACTCAGCTCTGTGACTAGTATTTGAGCAGATTATGCTTAGCTACTCTATAGTCTTTGATCCAGCAATTGTCAGTTCTAAAAATCACACAATCCTTAAAGGAATAATAAGCAAAATTTCACCACTAGGTGCGCTGTTGAGCACTGTCTGTAAACCAAAGCAAGATGGATGGCAAATTACACCTCTCTCTACCAAGAGCCAAGCACCAGACCAGTTATCCTGTTTTTTTTTTCTCTTGGTAAAAACAAGTCTTGATCGTCTGTGGGTGAACACGTTGGTGGCATTTTATTGGGAGGGAGGGGCTAAGCCCTGAGTGGCAGCTGTTCACATGCACATAGATGCGTGTGCGGCCTGCCCGGCTTTGTAAACAAGATACTGGAGAACAACACAGAGAGATGACGTGTGACGTCATACAATATTCCATTTCAAGTCCTTCACAAAACTATATTTTAGTTCTGTCTAAAATAATGACATTTTGCTTATTGCTCTTTTAAGCTACAGTCACTGTTCCTTATCTTGCCATGTTTGTTGAAGGATCTAGAAACATGGTTTACATGGGTCCAAATGTGCACATTTTGTAAAACATCAAAACTGGTAATTTCTGTGAAGTGTCACTTATGATGCAGCCGTTTTGTGTATCGTGTGCATAAGGGAATGCAGTGTGACGAATAAGCAGTTTTTATTGTGTTCATGTAAAAAAGGAATATGTCCTTCGCTACAAGTCCTTGTTTTACTATTTTTTTCTAGTTCAAAGCTCTTTATAATCTAAATAATATGAGGGCCCCCAAGTGGTCAAATAATTATTAGCAGAATGAATCAGAAAGCAAGTCACTCTAAGCAATTATCATGCAGAGTGGAGTAATCCTTCACAATTGCAGACAAAGCATATGCATGGCACAGCATAAGATTAAGTGATCTTATTATTGGGTCATTGCTGCAATTGTTTCAGAAACACTTGCTTAAATTCCTTAGCAGGGGTACATACAGATTCAATTGCAACTGAGGCAAAAAGCAAACATTTAAGTGTGCGATGAGGGTATTACTTTCGATGTTCATAAAGTAAAAATAAAAAACAGACTTAATATATTATTTCTATTCACTTTATCTTGGCCCTATTGATGACATACCACCCGTTTAAAGAAACCACAATAAGCTGCTTTGAAGGCCTGAATGTAAATCAACAGTGTGGTTTCCCCAGCACTGTTTCTACAAATATATACTCTAAAACAATATATAAACTAAAATGATAATTCAAACCCAAAGAAAACATTGTCCATTTTGAATCTGAAGGAATTTGTTTTTCCACATCACTCAGAACTGAAAGTCAGCGCAAATAAAGCACAAGCTTTTAGGTCAAACGCCATTCTATGGTATGTGCCAGAAAAAAAATCTTTCCAACACCAGTGAGGTAGTTCTGAAAGATTTAAATCATGCAGCATTCAACACATTCCTCCATTGTGTCATTCCTGGGATGTCATGCAACTGAGTCACAAAGGCATCCAGTGGTTCGTCTGCGTGAAATGTGAGAGCATGAAACTGCAATGACAATTGCGTCTTGGAATGCTGCTGACCTGAAAATCAGGAATTTTATTACAGAAGTTCATCCACTTACTGTAACAAGTCGCTGCTCCTAAATGTTGCCAAACTCCCTATAATTCTAGCAATAATATTTTTTTTCCCATACAGAAGCCAATGCAGACATGCTCTTTATAAAAAGCAGCCATAGTCTACATCTAAATAATTAATATATATATTTTATTATTGATTTAAACTGATCGTGTTAAATTAATTGAAGTTGAGGTCATTTCCCCTGCGGTGCTCCAGGACTCATTAGCAGAAGTTGCGTCTTATACAGTATTGTATAAGACGCAATACAGTAACTAAGCAGGCGGAAGAATTTGTACGGAGTGAAGCTGTGAACTGGTGTGAGTAAAAACTAAGTCCAGCCTATGATCCAAAACGCTCGTCGTCTTTAGAGTGTTACATTGTTTTGGAGGAATTTTGGTCCACTTTTCATTTTACTCGAGTTCATTGGGGTTTACACACATTCATATTTGCACAGCTCATGTGCACACACCGAGGATAATTAGTTAGTAAAGAGCTTCTCATCAACAGTACCTGGCTGCTTCTTTCCTTGTTAAACCCTGCTGAAGCAGTAAAGGTGTACCCTACTTTCCCACACATAGCTTTTTCAGTTTGGCTTTATTTCTGTTCAGTTGAATTCAAAAATACTTTAGATCTTATTGCTTTTTACTTTATGAATGACAATGTGGAATTTTATTTATTTGTTTTTTTCTCACCTGAGGTAAAATTTTAATAATTTTAGAACCGACAAAAGCACAAAAGATTTGTGTTATGCCCTGCTGCAAAAAAAGGCATACTTGTTTTATCATGACTGTTGGTGCTAATATCTTTTTTCAGATAGACAGCTCTATTGTGTACGCTTCTAAATTAAACCAATTCATAAAGTTGTTTTGACAATCCATAGTTTAAAGATTAATTAAGAAAAGGTGTGTGTGTCGGGCGCGGGGTCCTCTTTAAATACCCTACATCTAATAGAAAATAAATTAATGAAGCTTATTTACTTGAGAAAATGCTTTGACGCACGGTTTAAACTATAGCCCGAAAATCGAAATGGGACAACTTCAAAACTATCTAGACTTGGAGGTTTACTGAAACAGACAGGCTCGGTAGGAGAAACATTCATCAGAGAAACAGCAAAGGGCAAAAACATTTAGTTAATAGATGTGCAAAGCATGAAGCAACAACTCCAGACTTGCAGCTGGAATTGCAATGCAAGGTGGATCTACAAAGTATTGACCCAGGGGGTTTGATATGAATGCAAGCCACATATTTCCAAAGGTGGGTAGAGAAGTCAAAGATTTTACTCAACAGCAAGAGTAGCACTACTTCAATATATTTAAAAAAGTCAAAATCCCCCCCCACCCCCACAAAAAAAATAATTACTCAACAGTGAAAAAGTATTTGGTAAAAGGGCTACGGAAGTATTCAGTAACTGTGAACATAACATCTGATTGAATTTTTGAAAAATTATGTAATGTAAAACTACAAAGCTACACTGGTGTTTTAAATAATAAAATAAGAACAGAGTAAAAAGTAATATCAGGAAAAAAACAAGAAATTTTGGGCTGAAGAAAGAAACATTTCAAAATTATACCTTTTCACAGCATAAAGCCTTTGTACCCAAGATTTATAGCAGTTAATGCAAGTAATGCATGGAAGGGTGCAATCCAGGTCCAAGTTACATCCAGTGTACACTTTTTACGGCAAATTAATTAGACCTTTAAATGGCCCACCAGGCTTAGCAGATAGAAAAAGCAAGAAGCTTGTGTACAAACAAGAAGGAACAAAGTATGTATCTGTCTGATAATTTTTTGGTCAAATTATCCCTTATGTGAAATAATTATATAGGTGGATAGAGTGCCAGAAATTGCACTCAGGTAAGACTAGCATTACTTCAAAATAATATTTCTCAAGTAGAAGTAAGAAATATGGTGTAGTCAAACTAGCCACTACCCACCTCCACATATTTCTGACTTTTATTTGTAAAAAAAAAAAAAAAAAAAAAAAAAAAAAAAAAGAACGGCTTTGCAAAGCACAATGACCTTCATGTTTAAAATATTTACATTGTTGATTTATTAAATACTGTCAAGAGATGTCCCAACACTGCACGAGTTTTCCACTGCACACAACCAATCGGACAGTTCCCTTTGCTGTGCCATTGCAGTGAACGTGGGTTTTCTATTAATTATGTGAGCAAGACAGTGAGGCGAATAAGAAGGAGACTGAGTGTGGGTGTGTTTGGGACCGGATAAATCGGTCCCTTACCTCTATCCCACCGAGCCTCCAGCTTCAAGTGGGCCAAAGAGGCAGAGCCCAGTCGGCCATCGGCAGACCGTGTTTGTGCACCAGGGGCCTCAACGGCGAGATGCCGGATGCTCTAATTAAGCTTACACTGTTTGACTACTTTTCTGCATGGATGGCAACATCACAGCATGCCAGGAGGGCTGTGAGTCACGCTTCTTGACTCGAAAGCCACAGAAACTTGCTTACAGGGGTGCTCCGGGAAGGGTGTATCCTGTCCTACAGTAGGCTGGGACTGCAGCATGGTATTATGGCGAGAACAAAACAACACAAGGCCAGAACAAGAAGGCCTTATGGGCAGAGAGAGCATCACCACGAGGCTCTGACATTTCAGGAAAGCCGTGGCGCTAACAACACCTTTTGTTTTTCTGCTGGTTATCGACATTGGGAACACAAACCGGCGTGGAGGAGAGAAATTGCCATGTCATTGAGCGACAACGAACACATCAGGGGAGAAAATGCCCATTTAACATGGCGACACTAATGCATTTGTTTTCAGTTATCGTCATCTTACAGACTTTATAGTAAAATGAGGCATGATTCAACATGGCAGGTATAATTACAAAATGCAAATATAAGCAATGGAGAGAAGGACAGCAGAGCTTTTCACTGGCAGGCTAGATTAGAGATTGCAGTAATTGCAATTCTGCCATAATTAGGAGTGTAGCGCTTTGACACAAAGAGCATACATCGTGGCTCAGACACAATATCTCTGACATCTTCTTAACAATGAACAAATACCCAGAACATTAATCAAGATGTAATTACATCTCTAGCTTTTTTTAGGTGTACCAAATTAATTATGGTTTATTATCATGTGACTGACTTGTTTCCGGCTATTTGATGTTTCATGGTGTGAAAAGAAACAGGAACCTTCCTTGAACATTTAGGTTTTTATTAAGAAATTGTAGTACTCATGCCTTATGTTTGTTTTTTATCTGTGGAAAAAAAGGAATTTAATTTCAGGTAAAAACTAAAAATGTACTTGTTTTTACTCATCAAACAAAAGATATAAACAAAATGTGTTTCCACAACATATAGCTAGTGTTGAAATTATTTCAGTGAGGCGTTTCTTGTAGCCATCTACCAGTCTATGACATTGGTCTGAGTAATGTTTGCCCCACTTTTTACCTTCAGCTGTGAGATGTTTGAGGAGTTTCTTGCATGTACAGCCTTATTCAAGTCACCCCAGAGCAGCACAATGAGATGAGGATCGGGGCTCTGACTCAGTCCGAGACTAATCCTAATTCTCAGCCAGTCCTTGGTGGAGTTTACCAGCATTTCTTTAGTCACTGCCATATTGTGGGTCCAGATCTGCTTTAACTTTAATATTTTTATAGATGGTCTCACATTTTCATCAAGCTTCCTCTGACACACAGTAGAATTCATGGTGGATTCTTCAAAGCTATAGTTGGCAATCCTGTTCAGAAACACTTTTTGTTATACTGGGTGAAATGGTCCTTCCATCTAACCTGACCCTAGCCAGATGTATTTCGCTCCGCCTAGCTCCACTCACATCCATCTGGGACTGATCCATAGGAATTGCCTTTATTGAAGGCTGGGCCTTATCAAAAATCCTTGCATATGATTGGATAAGCCACTTGTCTGTCATCTTTATTGACATGCTATTTCAACCACTCACACCGAAGCTAACCCATGACACTGTGAGAGCGACGCAGGAAAAAATAAAACTTTTTTTTTTTTTTTTTTCTAAATGTGTTTGCTTCTCTAGTGGCACGCATTTTATTGACAGTGAGCTGACAGGAAGAGGGGGGAAGACAGGCGGCAAAGCGCCGCGGGTGGGAGTCGATCCCGGGCCGACCGCGTCGAGGACTAAAGGGCTCCTAACATGGTTCGCACAAACCGCTCTGCCACGGGCGCGCCCCAGAAAACAAAACTTGCCAAATCCGGTCGGGAGAAGGGCGAAAACATCGTTTCCACTAACAAAAGCCTTCAGAGCCGTTCTGTGATGTTCTTTTAATGAAACGATATTAGGTAGATTGGACAACATGGAAGAATTAGCAGCATCAATGTTAACGCTTGCTTCCTCGATGCGAGCCGCCATTGTCTGAATCAAAACAGTCTCACGGTCGCTTCTCCACTACGTCACATCTATGAAACTCCAGCCCTGCGTCCTGATTGGCTGGACAATAAAATTAGTTGAAGAAATCACTCTCTATGGGAGAGGTCCCAGATGGATGTGAGTGAAGCTAGGCGGAACGAAATTCATCTGGCTCGTCAGGTTACCTTCCATCCTGACAGTAGTCAATATATTATGTATTCAGAAAAAGGAGGTGACCTTAATGAGAGAATCAGAGAATTTGATCTCTCTAAGAGCTGCAGGCCTGTAAAAACTCTGTCCAACCCTGTCGTTTGGACCGAATGGCAGTGATTGGTCAGAGTTTTGGTCCTGCTCTCACCCCCCTCTGTCCCTCGAGTTCGAGGTATATCACCTTATCTATTGGTTGTCCCACATGCCAATCATTCTGACACGCTCACATGACACAAGTGTGCGTGCACGTTCCCTGTTAGCTTCAGCTTGCTGCGCTCTTCTAGTGTTTATGTATCCAGCTAGTGGTTAGCTTCGGTGTTAGCCGGTCATTGTAGCTCCGCTGCTCTCACCTTAGACTTTGAACATGGCTCAGAGTCACAAGAAGCAAACCGCATGCAAGTTTGTGAGAAGAAGAGGAAGGCCTCAGTAGAAAGAAATTAGGCCAGAGTGGATTTGAGAAATTTTTACACACGAGTGGAAGATCAGGTTAAGTCTTGCGCATGCAGAGTTATTCAAAGAGAGACTTGGGGAAACTTCTGGAAAAATCGGCAACTCTACCTTTAATGGTGAGCCATCCAGGTCCTGTATCTCCAAAGCATCCCTAAACAAAGCCTCTTTATACAGGCATGCACCCGTATCAACAGGATGTGTTTTTAGAAACTACTTTCAGTATCTTGCAGTCTGCTTTCAAGGAGAACTTGCTTAGGCAGCCATACCTGGGCATGTTTACAGATGTTTTGATGGTTCTTCACTTGTAGGCTATTTTCTGTATAGTGGAAAATATATTTTAAAGTTTAATGGGACAACTAAAAATTCAGTATTTTGTTTTACAGAAAATGTTAACAGTTTTTTCATTAGTTTTTGTTTGTTTAGAGTATTATATTTTTTTCATTTCTGCAAAAACTTATATCAACTTTTTCGTTGGGTGAACAGATATTTTTCACAGGATAATACTGAAAAACTGCAGAGTTCTCAAAAGGATTAACTCCTTATCCATACAGCGATGGTGAAACTAATGTTTCAGCTTTAACATTTTGTACACAATATTTGGTTTTACTAAAACAAATACACTTGGCTCCTACCCATCTCTGTTGTCCTCTTCGTCAGGGTTGGAGATTAGCTGGGATCCGGCAAGAGATATGTCAAGAGCTGCCAAAGGCAAGTCTCTGTAGGTGAAGTTGACTAGCTGGACTGGAGCCACGCATTGGTTGTCGTCCTCCACCTGCTGGGAGATGACCTCCAGATCTGAGGCTCCACCCTGGGGAGGAGCTCTATGACACAGAAGACAGACCACAATCAAAGCAACAACACAGTCAACTTGCTGAATAAATCATTTAGCATGTTTGAGCGATCTACAGGTGAAAGGTAACATTTCCATGTATAGATAATAAACACGTGTACTGTACATCAGCTGTACTTCAAGTTTTTAAATCTGGTTCCATCTCTTAAATAAATCCACTATGTGTTCGGTTTTATACATTTGAAATTAGATTTTATTTCACAACTATAGTTTTGCTGATAAATCCCTAAAATTGACAGTGGATGTACTTCTCAATTTATCACGACTGGATAAAAGCTGCTAATGCTGACTGGTCAAATGCAGATTCTTGGAAAACACTTTAGAACAAACATTAGGAAAAACTTCTAACATAAAGCAGATACATACTGATGTAAAAGAGAATTGTTTGTAGGCCAGACAAGCAGTGACGAGCCAACATACATGACTTAATACCAAAATGCTGTGAAGAGAAGTCTTTCAATGCAGCGGGATTTCTTCACTGTACCATTGTTAAACAGTCATGCTAGCTGGCCTGTTTACATTAGACCAGTTTAGAATGCATTTATAAGTTTCAAATTGTGTTTTTCTTTGATTTTCTCCAAAGTTAAACTTTTCCATTCGTCCGAACATTTGATTTATTTTTCTTTGTCTTATTATCATTGTCAGTGTAGGGTTTATGCAATTTACAACATGTTAATTTCATTCATCAATACAGTCTAATAGCACCACCAAACTATTGCGTGTCTGCTGTGTGTTTTGGTGGCTTCCTACCAAAACACACAGCAGACAGGTGGCTAAATCTGAATCTGTAACATATGCAAGGGGATTTCCAGTTAAGCCTGAAGATTTTTTTGACACATGGAAACATTCTTTGGCATTACTTTCACAACTCTGTGACACTTTTCTTATATGGTTGAGTCTCAAACTCAGGACGCCATCTCTGCAACATATACTGCACATGGCCACTGCTGCAAAACTGATGCAGGTGCTCCTCAAATACAGCTGTAAGGACCCAATGCGAACATTTTTTGGTCTGTCAGTACAGTATGCTGACGCTCTGTCTGCACCAGTGATTTATAGTGATGGGAACGGCTGTTCATTTGAGTGTACTGAATCTCTAGAGTCAGTTTATTGCACTGATTCGTTAACAAGATCCGTTCACTGAAAGACACGGTTCATTCGTGCAGTGTGACACAGCGCCTCTTCCAGCACAATCCTTGTTCTGCGCGAATGAGGGCGTGATCCGTTCATGCTGTGACAAAGTGCCACGCTAGCACGGTGCAATACTAGTTGGCAAATCACTGGCTGCCTGTTTTCTGTGTTACTCAATCTGTTTGGAGTGACTGTTTGTTTCTCCAGTCAAAATAAGCCCATTACACCAAATGAAGCAATGCATTAGGCACATGCTGGACTGTGATTGACAGCATGACAGAAACACTTATTCGCACAGTACGCGACTCATTCACGTACTGGGCAAGAGCGCTGTGCCACAGCGTGAATGGATCAGATGCAGTACACCTAGTTTGCTGAAGGTGGCACTGAGCCTTTCACTGAGTGAATCTTTATATTCTGTCAGTTACAGAACGCGGACGTTCCACCCAACCTGCACGCTCATGTTGACCTCAACTGAGCCGAGAAATGAACAAATCAGTTAATGAAGTGATTTGATTCAGTTCATTCGCTCAAATTATTTCTTCATTTGAACGAATCATTCACGGGCGACACATCATTAATTAGTCACTCACCTTCCAAACTGAATGCCCCAACTGACAGAAAGCTCACTGTCTTTCATATAATTTCAGTTTATAGTTATCAACAACTTGGGGATACTCCTGAGGACCAAACTTCCACCCACAGATAGCAAGTTGATCCTTTAGCTGCTTTCACATAGTTTCCTATCCTCCCATATTGTTGAAATATCACAAACTCTTTATGCGGTTCCAAATTTGAAGAAATTAGTCAGATTACGTATGTCAAATGTCATGTCCCGTTATGCCTTTTAAGTAAATGTGTTGCTTTTTGGTGTTCTCCCAGTCAAAATAATAAATCCATATTGGGAACAAGGGTGTGGAATCACCAGAGATATTGCTGTTTTGCATATTTGTGTTTATATTTACAGGTCAACGGATCACCTGGGAATGGGATTTTAATACTATATGAGTGCCCCCAAGTAGTCAGATAAATACTGAGAAAGTAGGCCAGGCTGTAGGTTTTACTTTCTGTTTCAAACATCTGGCATACCAAGTTGAGGGAATCTACATATCTATCTATCTATCTATCTATCTATCTATCTATCTATCTATCTATCTATCTATCTATCTATCTATCTATCTATCTATCTATCTATCTATCTATCTATCTATCTATCTATCTATCTATCTATCTATCTATCTATCTATCTATCTATCTATCTATCTATCTATCTATCTATCTATCTATCTATCTATCTATCTATCTATCTATCTATCTATCTATCTATCTATGAAGCAGTGGCACACATGTACAATTTAAATATATGGTAAGTGAGCGCTTTGGTGTAGAATTTTTAAATGTGTAGGAAGATAATGCTGGAGCATTAAACACCCAAGGCTTGTTGTGCTATCAAGCCATGAGGAAAAATCCAGTAATTTGTAAGCCACAAAGAAATTTGGGACCTTTACAGGCACCAAGGAACAGCAGGGTGCCGTTGCTATGAGGCCAGGTTCCCCCAGGCTTATTTGCCTGTGGAGGAGGAGAGAGGAGCCCACACTGAGTACATCCCTGCCCTTTTCTAACATCGGAACTTGAAAAGACGACTGCCATGAAACAGGCTTTATGATCTTTATAAGCTTTGCAGGAGAAAAGCTAACCTGGGAGCGAGCCACACCTCTGCCGAGCAGAGATCCACATGCTGTATCTCCTGCAGCGCCAAGCTTCCTACGACCTGAGACCCAGGACCGCCTCCTCACAGCCCCGCTTCGAGCTAGTTGCCTGCTCGCCCGCTGCTAAGATAACCAGCTTTACCTTGGAGTAATTCACTGCAACCAGACACCCGTCACCACAACCAGAGAAAACTGGAGAGGTTTGGCAGAGAAATAAACAGGGAAAGTTTAGAATGGTTTACTTAATGTGTTTTGAGAAACACCTGGAGCCAACAGGCATAGCTCCCGCTAGTGTCTTTGACACCAAGATTTGCTGATGTGGTTCCAGTGTGTTTTTACGGTTTTACAACAAACTTTATTTCCAGAAGGACTGTATACACCAATGGGATATTGATGTTTGTGTTTTCCGGTTTCGCTCATTACGACCAAATAGAACTTAAGGTATTTTAAATTAGATTAATGTTTTGTATCACTTTAGGATTAACCCATCAAGCGACCGATTGCTACAGCGCCTAGCTTTCTGGAAGAATAATTGTGTTATTATGATAATTTAATATGAGTGTCCTAAAGGCATTGATTTTACTGAGCAAATCATTCTTTGAAATGTTATATTCTGAAATAATGTTTGTTTTGTTTAACTCAGGATTTGCATTGTGAATGGGTTGAAACACATACCAAATGTTCTAAATTAGTCAAGCTAATTTGATCTCATTCCACGTTCTTTAAGATAAACTTTGGTTCTCTAACTTGGATCTGTGGTGAACCAGGATTCACTAAATCATTCTGTTGATGGTTTTCAACCATTTTATTTGTCTTTTTCTTTCTTTTGTGTGTACATAGTTCCTTAGCTTCTTTGTATCTTAATTTTGCTTAATAGTTTTAGTTAAGCTTCACTAGCTTAGTAGAGAGGATTTGTTGATTGAAATCTTGTGTTAATTCAGATAAACAGCATTCTATATTGATGTTCTCTGGATGTTAATTTTATTTCTGTTAATAAATTCTTGGACTTGAAGAGAAGTTGTCACTCATTTATTCCATATGTGTGCAGAGTTTGCTGTTAAAAGAACACCAGTGCTCAAATCACCCTTTCAGCTATTCTCCTGACATCAGCTGTTTGGGCTGATATTCACTGGACAATACCTAACAGACCGAGAGTTATTTATTAAACATTAAATAACTTAGAACAGTACGTAATAGCACAACAGGCTGCATATTATCCTGTCTCAAGGAAGATCTACAATAGTCTGAGGGAAAAGGCTAAATTAACGTGCCCAGCCCCGGCGTGATGCAGTAAAAATTGAATTCTATACCCTTCATCCCAATACACATATGCTATTTAAAATGGAAGTGCAAAAAACACGAGTCTAAAGATTTAAAACTTAATATAACTGATTAACCTGACAAAAGCCAGCTGTATGTCGCTCCGCCTAGCTCCACTCACATACATCTGGGACACCGCCGATAGAGAATGATTTCTCCAACCAAATTTATGGTCTGGCCAATCAGGACGCAGGGCTGGCATTTCATAGATGTGACGTAGTGGAGACGCGACCATGACGTGAGACTGTTTTGATAGCAATGGCGGCTCGTCGAGGAAGCAAGCGTTAACATTGATGCTGCTATTTCTTCCGTGTTGTCCAATCTACCTAATATTGTTTCATTAAAAGAACATCAGAGAACGCCTCTGAAGGCTTTTGTTGGTGGAAACGATGTTTTCGCCCTTCTCCCGACCGGATTTGGCAAGTTTTGTTTTCTGGGGCGCCGACCCGCGGCGCTTTGCCGCCTGTCTTCCCCCCTCTTCCTGTCAGCTCACTGTCAATAAAACGTGTGCCACTAGAGCCGCAAACACATTATTATTATTATTATTATTTTTTTTTCCTGCGTCGCTATCATCAGCGTCACGGGTTAGCTTCGGTGTGAGTGGTTGAAATAGCACGTCGATAAAGATGACAGACAAGTGGCTTATCCAATCATATGCAAGAATTTTTGATAAGGCCCAGCCTTCTGTAAAGGCAATTCCTATGGCGGTGTCCCAGATGTATGTGAGTGGAGCTAGGCGGAGCGACATACAGCTGGCTTTTGTCAGGTTAATAACTGATAGCTACAGAGACAAAAAAGTCCACTTGTGAAACCTAACCACGTGAACTTTTAGGGTGCGGTTACGAAGTGCAACCTCTTTTAAAAGTGAAACTCTAACAAATGAGACTAACAATATAGACACAAAAACTAAGATGGGTGGCAAAAACTGAGAGATGGCATTGCACTTTTCTTTTATTCAGGATTCTTCTTTTGCTTTATCTTCTCTGTGATGTAAGCTAAATTTGGCAGAAGCTGGCAAGGTGTTGTTTTTTCTTCCAGGGAACTTGAGTTCATGAAGAGGGCTGCAATCTGAGTGGCTCAGCCAATAGCGGACAAGGATAAGTCGCCCTGGAACAGGAGACACACATTACTTGGCTGCAGTCCCAGAGCACCCAATGTGGGGACATCAATAACTGAAGTACTTATCAGTGGAGGAAGGCATTGATTACAAGACAGGGAGAACAAAAGCCAAAAGGGTTGGTGAATTCTGCAACCTCTGTGATAGAGGTAAAGTCGTGGGGAAACAACTGGTTAGAAGAGGATGGCTGAGCAGGCCCACATTCAAAGGAACATTCGCGACATGGCAAATCAAAAATATCTGCTTCTCAAACTTATCTTATGGTTAAGTCCTCGCCACACAAAACGCCCAAGCCCTTTTCTTGTCGACTCTTTTGTAAAGCCAGTGGAGCTATAATTGCATTTTTCAGCTCGAGGGTCAAACACGAACACGACACAAAACGCGCCTTTGCGTCCCAATTTTATCCATGGAGCTGGCACCTCTGACAAGCTGCAACAAGGACAGTAATCATTCATGACAGACACAAACTGTTTAGTGCATCAGTGTTACATTTTCAGACAATCGCCGAGCAAGCCAGGAGCAATTGTGTGCAGAGCCCGGGATAAGATGGCTAATTGCCATCCCGAGGAGCGAACAGGCGCTTCCCATCTGAAGACATTGTGGAGCAATCTGCTCAAGGCTAGGCTGTTTGCAGACATGGAATAGCAGTGAAAGTCACAGGGAGGCAAAAAAAATAAATAAATGGGAGAGAGCGCGAACAGCTTCAGGGAAAGGGGGCAAAAACTATGCCTCTGCACCTCTTGCTAAAGACCCTCATTACAATCCTAAAACACAGTAACGATTATGTTGTTATAGCTATATTTAGTTTTTACATCTTGTGTTTTAATAGGCTCTCTTGTCATCGTTTGTAATTAGTGGTGTCCCCTGATATAATTACAAAGTGATCTATAGTCAATATTCTAGTGGTTTAACCACAGAAAGCATGAAGAATAAAAGATAAATTAAAATCAACGTTGCAGCAATTTAGAGCTGTTTATCCTAATGTAACAGGATGCATGATTAAACTGACTGTTAAGATTTAAAAAAACAAACTGAATACATTTACGTTGCTTCTAAATGTAAAAATCTGAAGTATTTGGGGTTTAAAAAGGGAACACTTTATTTCTTCTGACCTATCAGAACATGTGTTTGTCAGAAATACCTGAAAAAAACTCTGCCCTTTTGCCTTATACCTAAGTTTGAAAATACTTCATTCAGCGAACAGTTTATATTTGGAATGGAAATGTGTAGAGCTGTTTCAGTTTATACAATAACCATGCATCAACACCTATAACCTTTTTTTCTGGAAAGTTAAAATTCAAATCCTGCTGCAGTCACTGTCACTTGAAAGCAGGAAGACAAAACCTGAAAGATTGATCGTAGTGATTGGCATTGCATGGCATGAGTTATTGTGATATATATATATATATATATATATATATATATATATATATATATATATATATATATATATATATATATATATATATATATATATAGTGATATATCAAAGCATCCCAATATCTTTCTGCAACAAGAAGTTTGTTCCAAATGTTCCAAAGCAATGTCTAGTTGCTGCATCAGTCAAAGCTGTCATCACATGGCCTGGAAATGAAAGAGAGGGCTTTAAGAGTGATATCCAGCTAGATCTTCTGTGCTGTGAAAAAAATAAAACCCGATGTGCACCCTTTTATAGGTTTCATCTGTTTTGGCATCGTTGTCACACTTAAATGTTTCAGATCATTAAACTAATCTTCATATCAAAGATAACCCTAAGTAAACACAAAAAGCAAAAAACGGTTTTGGTTCGGTGCACTCGTGGGTTTTCCCATATAACCAGGCCATTTAAAAATATGCTGCAACAAGAAAAGTTTGCATTTTTAAGCAATAACATTAGAAGTTTTTGTTGAAACAGGTCTACGTTTGACATTTTATTGGGTTTTATTGAAAGGTTAGAACGCTTTTGAAGTTTTCTCTCTGGCTTCTTATATAAACTAAATGTACCACTAGGATTTACCATAAAGATACACTATATTTTTGTTATATCAATTGAAAACATGGAAAACCAATGCCAACAATTTATTTGTTTGACTTCAACTGTGCTCCATGTCCCCTACTAATATAGAGTTACTTCAGTTTTTTTATGTGGGTTTCTGTAAAGGCACTGTCATAGGTTAGGTTATCAGTATAATATTGTATTTAAATTCATTAAACTTTACCACATTTTGTTAAGTTGCAGCTGCAAACCCCAGTGTATTTTACTGGGGTTTTTATGTGATGTACTAGCAGAAAATAATGCATCGTTGTGAAGTTAAAGAACAATGTTGCATGGTTCAATTTCTTTTTTCCCTCTGAAAAAAAATTGGAAAGCGGGGCATGGATTTGTATTGAGCCCCCTTTTTCTCAGATAACCATAAGGAAAACTGAGTGCAACCAATTGCTATCAGAAGTTTTAATTAGTAAATAACATCCAACTGTATGCAAATTATTATTAGTACAAATGCAACTCTTCTGTGAAGGCCTTGGAGGTTTGTTGGACAACAGTAGTGAACAAACGGCATTATTAAGACCAAGGAACGCAGCAGACAGATCAGGGATAAAAGCGTTGGAAAGATTCAAAGAAGAGCTGGGTTACGAAACATTGTCCCAAGTTTTGAACATCTCCCCTACCACTGTTTAAACCATCATCAAATAACTAAAGAGTGTATCAAATAACTGTAAACCTATGAAGACATGGCTATCCATCTAAAAGTGACAGGCCTGGCAACGAGAGCATTTAGAGAAACAGCAAAGAAGCTCATCATAACTGTGGAGGAGCTGCAGAGATCCTCCGCTCATGTAGACTAAATATGGCAACAGGACAGTTCTTAGATGTGCACTCATCAAATTTAAGAAAGGACGGCAAGAAGAAAGCTACTGACAGCCATTTAAGTCAACTTCAAAGCAAACTTCAGAAATTCTAAAACTACAATTTAAAAAAAATATATTTCCAAGAGTTTCATGCAAAACCTTAACAAAGGTGGTTAGGTTATTCAAGGATGAGTTGGCCTGAGCTCCATTACAGACAACTTTTGATGTGAAACGTGTTTTCGCAAAGAGGTGCTTGTTCAATGTGACCCAGAGGAGTAACTATCTGATTAAAAAAAATAAGCTTTGGAATCAGCATTTTTTTTTTTTTTGGTAGCATTCTAAGCAAATATTATTTGCACTTTTAAACAGTTGTACTGCTGGACATAGTATATCTTGCTAGCTCATTTGAAAAATTAGTTTCGCTGTGAATATTTTTGAGCTCTGACCAATCATAGGAAAAAGTGTCGTCTTCTACGTAAATACTTGCCAATGCAAATATTATCGTGGAGTAAAGGTTTTGAAATAGCAATGCATGAACCACTATGAACTTTTGAGATTGGAATTGTGTTAAGATCAATTTGGAACCCATTCAGATTAGCTTTTAGCTTAACTGTTCAACCCTAACTTCCGTTCATCAAAAGCGAGGCTGCAGGACGGCAGAAAACGTGGGAAAACTTCAGATTAAAATCGAAATCATCCTGTTACAAAGAGGCTATGGGTGCATGTAGTGAGAAGCTGTTCCTATGAGACATGGGTGCATCACGCTGTGGAATTTGGTGTTATCTCAAAGGTGTAGAACAGGCCATGGGACCTTTTCAAAATAAACTACAGTGCTCAGATTATGTACACACATACTTTCTGATAACTGAAGCATGTGGGGGAATGATGATCTGTATCACGGAGGTATTTGTTGCAGCAGCGTTTTAGTTTTGCCAGTTTAAGGGACAAAATGACAACAAGTTAAAGCTGAACACTTAAAGACCTAAAACTGTGTTTTTAAGGCAATGTCTTAATTACAGAGATGGCATACTAGATTCTAGAGATTTTTCGCCACCACCTGAACACCAGCAGTTTGAATTGTCTTGTCACTGAAATGTGCAATACAAATAAATGTGGCTTGCCCTGTTCTGCGCTTTGAACTATTTTCATGCTGCAGGCACCTTGAGCTCGTGAGGCATACGTGACTTCTTGTTCTAAAGTTGCTTGACCTGGACGAGGTATTTAAACTGTAATCCAGAATAGCAATTTTCAGACTTTAGTTTTACATGTTATTGAAAATCTGCATTATTTGTTTGCAATTAATCTCCATAGTTGAGCAAAATCGTTATTGCATCACGACTTAAAAAAATCATAAGTAAAAGCAGCACAATTTCCAAATTCCCTTTTGTCATGGGTTTTGTAAAATTCTTGACATGTCAAAACGTTTGAGTTATTTGTATCAGAGCACAAATTTTATTACTGAAGATAATCTGAGTACCTACAAAATGAAGTTATGCCGGCCTCACTCGACTCTGTCAAGGTCAGTGTTCCTGATTTGACAGTAAGAAGAGACACTAAGCAAAAGTGCTTCCAAAAGCTGAGTTGAAGGAGAAAACCACAGTGGAACAAAAATACCTCAAAGACCCATTTCACGTTTGTCTGAAACATCTTTGGGATCACCAAGACTATTGGGGAAAATGTTCTGTGGACTGTTGCGAATAAAGAGGACATTTTGGAAGGCTTTTGTCCTTTGGCATCACATGTAAAACTAATAGCATTTCAGAAAAAGAACATCATACCTTGAGTCAAACATTGTGGTGCTTTGTTGCTCCAAGACCTGGACAACCTGCCGTAATCGATGGAACTGAGCACTGCTCTTCAGCAGAAAAAAAACAAGATTCTGGAGTGGCCTAGTCAAAGTCTAGACATAAAACTGATTAAAATACCAAGACGTGATCTAGATTTGGGCATTCATCCACGGAAACCCCCCAATGCAGCTGAAATAAAGCTACTCTGCAGAGAACATTGACCAAAATTCCTACACATCGATATAAAAGACCTCTTACCAGTTTACCATTTCATGATCACTTTTGAATTGGACAGAAGTTATGGGGTGTAGCAAGATAAGGGGGGGGGGGGTCAGGTTGGTCTGGGTGGCCCTTTCCCTTAAACAACACCCGCATTTGAAAAACACTTTTTGCAGTTACTGAGGTTGTCTTTTTCAATATGTTGCAAAAATAAATCTGTGAGGGGGCAAATACTTTTTACATCACTGCAGCACCTCTTTATTCTATATTTCTGCTTAAGTCAATGCATCATATACAGATCCTCTCCATCTAACCAAATCTTCTGCATCTTCTTCTCTCAAACCACCTTCATGTCCTCTTTAACTCCATCCATACAGATATCATGCGGAAAAAAACTTTCACTGTACGACAATTTTCCATCTGTCACTGCTCTGCAGTAGGTGGTCTTTGCACTAACAACTCACTGTTCATTAATTCTTGGAAAAGGATGGGTTGTCCTAGTTTCTTTGCTTCTGGTGCTAAACCAAAATATTAGAATAGCCAAGCTCTAGATGGTAGCACATACAGAAGACTGCAGAGTCGTTTCCAGGCCAGTTCAGTGAGAATCGTGCCAGCATTTCAGCCCACTGGCCGAGCATGCTCTGATGTAGGCCAGTGGGCTGAAATGCGTGGTTTTCTTTGAGAGATCAGTTAATCTGACCCTGACAGTGTTGTGCATTTTATATCTGGACGTCTTCTGTATTTTGGTCGCTTCCTGTCATTTAGATGCTAATGTTTTGTATCAGTCTCATCGTTATAAACCCAACTATGGAGTAACCAAAAGCGCCGATAATCTGCTGGTGGGAAGCTCAGACAAAAGACCCGATTGGCTCCAAGCAGCATCCTGCGCTCTGCAGAAGATGCAGCTGACTGAACACACTTTGCATTCACCCCCCCCCCCCCCTCCCCTCCCCCCACACCACACTACTCCACTTCACTTCCTCCAACTCAGCTCCCTCTCCCTTCCCCTTTCCCCAACCCTAACCTCCCTGTAATCAGAATGCGGGGCCCGTAGGAGGGACCACACACAGAGTAATTATTAATAAGAGAAGATGACATGTGAACATCCCTCCTGAATGCTAAGTGAAGCCGGCACAGGTTTGCTGCGCTCGCACTCTCAGAAAAGCATTCCCACAGATTCCTACCCGTGTGAAGGTCAAGAGAGAGTAGGATTCTCCTTCTCCTAATGTCAGTATTAATTTCACATTTCCCTGCATAGTTTCAAACTGCGCTTTGCCACGTTTCATACTTACTGGGTGTTGCTCATGTCAAGGCGGCACAAATAACGTCTTCTTTAAACGAAGCCAGGCGCTGAATATGAGTTCACCACTGCAGGGATCTGGTCAGGACCACATCTGTAGGTACAGAAGAAGTGAAACAAACAATAGAGCTGTGCACATTAACCACAAATTTAATCTTCTCATGCAGGGCAAAATTGGAGTCGTAGTCATGAAAATAAAGCTGACAGAGACAAATATATGCTGACACATCAATAAAACAGCATTGCCAGTTTTTAAAAGTCCCCTTGCCCCAACTAAGGCTTTAGGCTTTTTTCAACAAATTTCCTTGGGGAGAGCAATAAACTGTAATTGATTTTAAATCTCTTCCAATATATGATCCCCTCTGTGGATCAGGGGCTGAGGAACCTAACATCCTTTGCATAGTAAGTGCAGCGGGATGCCTGCTCTTTGTCCCCCTTACACAGAGAGCCATTTAAGTCGGAGTCTGCCCCGTGAATTTCGGTCCAGCTTCTAGACATACGTGGAAAGTTACAGGGACATCTCGGTAAATTAGAATATAATTGAAAAGTCAGTCCATTACAGTAATTTAGCTTAAAAAAGAAAATGATAAACAAATGTGTAAAAAAATAGTTGCAGTTTTTTTTAACAAACTGAATAGGGTTCAAAATGCTTTACTAATTCTGTATATAACCAATAAAAAATGATTTTAACATTTTATAGCCTACAAAATCAAGTGTAACACTTGACAGTTGTCCACCAGACAGTCGCTAACAACCTCCACAAGGAGGGCAGTTTGCAAAAGGTCAATGCTAATGTAGCTGCCTGTTTCCAGCACACTGTATGCAACTTAAGGAAAGCTAAGGAAAACGTGTGACAGAAAGTGATGGCCAAATAACACTTAACCCAGAGATGGGTTGTTGGGTGAGTCAGTGCTTCAAAAGCCACCACATACATACATATGCTGTCACAGTCCTTGTGTTAAGGCTGTGAACCAAAGACAATGGTGGAGTATTTACAGACAATGCCGGAAGCACCTTAACTCGGCAGAGGAGGAAAAGAACCGGCCGGATTCTCACTGGTCCAAAGTCCTCTCAGATGAAAACAAGTTTTGCATATCCTTTGGAAATCAAGATCCTGAAGTCAGCAGGACGACCGGAGAGTCACGAAATCCAAGCTCATTGAGATCCAGTGTGACGTTTCCACAAGCAGCGATTATTTGGGGAGCCATTTCATCTGCCGGTGTTGGTCCACTGTCTTTTATCAAGTCTAAAGTCATCTGCCAGGATGTTTTAGCACTTCATGCTTCCCTTTGTTAATCAAATTTATAGAGATGCCAATTTTAAATTTGTCTTATGTAATATTGTATTTCTTAGAGAAACGGATTTTCATCAGCTTTAAGACACAATCAACAAAATAAAGAAAACAAACAAACAAAACAAATATTACTTGGTGTGCAGTGAAACTGTATAATTTCATTGTTTTAACCAACCAGCAGAGACACCCATTTGATGATCTTGTAATTTACCGAGCTACAAACGTGTCTACATGCTGTACTGCTTTAATATAAACTAATAAAGTCAGATAATCAGCAGAGCGAAAAAGCAATCATTAGCTAGGCTATATCGTTGTCTTGGTTTAGTATTTATATAAATCTAATCGATAAACACACATTGTCAGCATTCACAGCCAGAGCAGAACAATGTGGTGAAGCACAGCAAATTAAATGCTGCTCAGGAGAAATCAGCGCAGGTCAGTCAAGGTCTGAGCGGGTTTGTTTCACCGCAGCGCTCCGAAAATTTGCACTTTATTGGAAAGAGAGGGGGAAAAAACCCAGATGATCTGGGGACAAGACGTGTTCAAAGTCACAGAGGTTAGGACTTTCAGTGATTGTTATTACACTGTAAAGGCCAACCAGAATAGGAAAAGTGACAAATACAGATAAGCATCTTAAATTGACACCTTTGTTCCAATAAGCGCTGCGGCCAATACCGCGAACGCTTCCCGAGTTAAGGAGGTCGTCCACAAAGGCGCTCATTTCGTGTAACAACCACTCTGGGCTATTTCTGGCCACTCTCCTGGCATTTAACGCGTAAAAGGAGGCAATTCCGATAATTTCCCACAAGCTACATAAACAGTTAAGAGGTGTTTAATATTTCCGCTTTGCGCTCAGAGGTTATTTTTTTTTAAATACGATTCAACCAACATCAAAAACATTAATTATCTTCAGGCGTTGAAAGAAAGAACACTGACCTCTTGTGTATTTTCTACATCCTGACTCCACTGACCACACAGCGGTGATGATCGTGATATCCTCTAGCCGGTTATTAACATTAATATTATGGTGATCGGCGTTGTTGGAGCTCGGATCTTCCCGTGTGTAGGCAGCGATTAGCCTTGAATCTGCGTCGACTGCGCACACGTATGGCTTCTTCTCAGGGGATCGAGAGCACCTCTGGGCTGGAAGCACCATCCTTTAGCGGAGAGGACGAGGCTATCGCCCGATCAGGAGAGGCATGGTGTGCTCGCAAGGCTTCCCCCACAATCACATCAGGGACTCCATGTGCCTGATGATGAAAATAGTAATAAGGAGAAGAGGAAGAGGAGCTGTCCAGGTACTGAAAACCGGACGCCAGCGGTTGCAGATGTGCGGCGAGAGACGTCAGCGCGAAGGAAACGGGATACCGTTTTCATTAAAAAGGGCAAAATGCAGTCGATCGAGTCATGACTGCAGTCCATGATAAAGACTCGGAGACGGCATTCCGCACGTCGCCGTTTCTGTGCCGCTCTGGAAGCGTCGACGTAGGAAAACGCTCTCGCTTTGCTTCACCCCCTGAGTTCCTCGCGATAACAACCCACCCGCACGGAGAAAAAAAATGAAATACATCATATTCAGGTACTTCAAAGGTTTCTGCGGCACCAACGTGTTAAATGCAGTTAATAAATTCAGAACCTCGCTGTAATTTTCTACAGTAGAACTGCTTAAGACGGTGCCGCTTGACCTTAAATAGTTAAATAATAAGCTAATAAATAAAGCCTGTTTACAACACATACAGTAATACAGAAAAAAAATATTTGTATGTTTTTAGGTGGTGTGTCTACACCAGGTTTACATATTCAGTGGTAAAAATATGTGAACAAAGCTCTTTGCAAAACTGCCCAAGTTGTGTCAAAACTGTTTGGAGGACGTCTTTGAATTCACAATAAAATAAGTAATTTTTCTCTGAATTCAGATTAGTTTGTCTGAAAAGGTTCATTTGCCGTTGTAACAGATACACTCTGCAGTCCGACACTAAAATCCTTTGGGATAGCCATGTTGGCTTGAGCTAAAGCAAAAACTCTGTTTTCAAAAGGCTTTAATTAAATAAAAATTCTACATGCACTAGGTCTCAAAAGCATACAGACCTATATCAAAATGCTGTTTTTCTGTGACGATGATGAATAATTTCAAGTCTTATCACGGATACTCAATTGGTCTTGATTGGGTCATTGTAATTTAAAGCTGTTAAGAGCCATTGTCCTGTTAGAAGGTGCACATACACCCCAGTCTCAAGTATTTTACACCCTCTACCAGGTTTTCTAAAAGCATTGCCCTGTATTTAGCTCAGTACATATTCCATTCAACTCTGTCCTGCTTCCCTGTCTCTGCTGAGGAAAATCATTTTCCCAGCAAGATGCTGCCACTGCAATGCCTCACCATGGGGATGGTGTGTTCAGGGAGATGTGCAGTGTTAGTGACAAAGTTCAGTTTTAGTCTAATCTGACCAGAACACCTGCATCCACACGAATGCTGGACCCCCTAAATAGTTTGTGCCAAACTGCAAACAGGACTTTTTTTGGGGAGCAATCTTTCAACAATGACTTGGCAACAAGTTCAGATTTGTGGAGTGCAAATTCTCCTATCTGTGATGGGATTTTCTGCAGCTCATTCAATAGCCCCTCTTGTGCTCTCTTTGCCAGGCCTGTCGGTTCAGGTGGACGGCCATTGATCCGTTGAAAGAACAATTATCAGTCGCTCTTAGATTGCAGGATAACTGGTGGTTCCTAGCGTCTCTAAAAGTAGAATGGGAGGCAGATAATTTAGTTTTCAGGCTCCTCTCCTGTGGAACCAACTCCCAGTTTTGGTCTGTGAGACACCTTGTCTACTTTTAAGACTAGGCTTAAAACTTTCTTTTTTGACAAAGCTTATAGTTAGACTCGCTTAGGTTACCCTGAGCTATCTCTGCAGTTATTCTGCTATAGGCTTCGGCTGCTGGAGGACACCAAGATCTATTCTTCTCACTCGCTGCTGAGTTCTCCTACTGTTCTCCAATTTGAATTGTTTGTTGTTATTTTAACTTTCAGCTTTATGTTCTCTCTGTCTTTTTTCTTTCATAGTGGGTACACCTCGTCAGGTATGACACCATCTAGGGGGGCAGATCATCCGCCATTACCATATAACATAGAAAGGATTTCTGGATAAATGTGTGCTTCTGTGCTTTTTGTCTCTGTTCTGCTCTGTCTTCTCTAACCCCCAGTCGGTCGAGGCAGATGGTCGTTCAAACTGAACCTGGTTTTGCTGGAGGTTTTCTTTCCTGTTAAAGGGGAGATTTCCTATCCACTGTCCCTTCATGCATGCTCAGTACGAGGGATTGCTGCAAAGCCATGGACAATGCAGACAACTGTCCACTGTGGCTCTACGCTCTTTCAGGAGGAGTGAATGCTGCTTGTCAAGAATCAAAGTTCACGAGAAAATGGATGGAGCTACATAAGTTGGAGTCCTTGAAGAAAACGCACTAGAGGCTGCAAAAGACTCAATAATGCAGGGCAGAGGTTTCCCTTCCAGCAGGAGAACCACCTATGGATATGTTTAACAAAAGCGGCAATTTTATTGAGATGAATATGTTACAGATGTAGACCAGTGACCATACATGACTCGAATAACACATACTTTGCATGTCTGGAGTTGGCACTAGAGACATATCACAATTTGAGTGATATGTTAGTCTGTCAGTGGAGCACAGAAGGCGATTCAACACAGTGAAGGAAGGTCACCAGACACAGAAGACACCTCCAAAATATATTAGGAAGAAAAGCACTTCATAGGAGTCACATTGTGTATTTGCATGGGGTCGTGTGGTCTTATGTTATTTGGTATGTACCGATTTCACAGAAAGTTCAGGTTGGACTCATCAAAATGTGATCACAGAAACCTGTCACAACGGATTCTCAGGTAATTGCCTATTAGCACAGGTTTGCTCTAATGCCTGATCAGTACCTGCCAAACCTTCACAATATCATAGTGACAACTCCTCCTCGTGTTTACCAAGTTTCATCCAAACTGGATTAGTACTTCTGAATGCTTCACTGTTTTGGGAAGTGATTGCATTTACCATGAAACTAGAGGCACGAAACCAAAATATTAAAAGTAAAATGGTGCCAGATGATGAGTCAGCTAACGGTCCCGGACAAAAACAATTACTCGTCTGACGGAAGCAATGTGATGTTTTCTTTGAAAGAAAGTTCCCACGATTCCATTCATACCTCTTCACATACCAACCATTCATTCATACTTCCTACCAAACCCAGTAAGCCAGAGTTCACAAGTCAGACTTGCGTGATCCTCACCTATCTTCTGCCAAATGCAAGTATTTATCAAAGATTTGGCAAGCAACCCCATCTAGCCTAATTATAAGGTAAACATGATCAAACTCGCTCGGAAATGTGTTGATTAGAACATTATGAAATGCTAAGAGATAGTGGGGAAGTATCAGAGGGTTGTATCCTGACATTTCAGTTGCCATTTGAAGAAGCGGACAAACTGCAAGTGCTGCATTCTTTAAGCAAAAGCACACCCACATGAGAAAACTGCACGGAGACACAGGTGTCACTAAGACTTAGCCAAGGGACCATCGACACAAAAAGTTGGGATTTCATGAGCTGGTAAGAGGAAAGTTTGTTTTATTTAAACCAATTTGAAGTGACCCATTTCTAATTAAAACTAAACCAATGAGGTTTTACAAGAGGGAGCTTTGGATCAAGCCACTTTGAAATGCAAGTTTGTTTTTACTGTTAGCATTTCTAAACTGACATGATTTTGCTTTTTTTGTTCTCTGGGAGGTGAAAACAAAGCAAGTTTTCTCTTAGGCTATACCACAACTGAAGCACTTCAAATGATGGCAGGTAATTCATCCTGCTAACCATAACATGGCAAACTTTGTGCTTAAAAAGATGACTAATCCTGTATCTTTTTCAGAACACAGAAAGCCTTGTGATCCAAAGGATGCCACTTATTGCATGAATGGAGGGGCATGTTACACAGTACCGTCTATGGATCACTTCTCCTGCAGGTGAGTCAAACAAAGTACACATAAAAATGCTTTGCAAACCAATATGTGACATTATCTCGAGAACCCAAGAGGAAAACATCGTTGACACATTTTCGTATATATTTTTAACACTTTGGCAATTTAGCTGCCCTGAAAATTACAAAGGAAGCAGATGCGAGGAATACCAGCTCCAGAGTCATTCTTTGTATGACCCAGACAAAGGGTTAGTTGCAGTGGTGGTCATCCTAGCCATCCTCATCCTAGTGGTGCTGGCTGTTGTCATCTATTATCTGCACAAGTAAGTAAATCATTCAGAAACTCTTAAAACACCTAAAAGTTTTAATATTAGGTAGGTTTAAGCTCAATTTACTATTTCCTGTGCACAGGATGTTAAAAGAAGGAAAACTGAACCGGCAGAACCGTGGCCAAGGATACGATATGGAGAAATCTGCAATATGAGGTTTCCTGCCAAAATGCAGATTTGCTTGTAACTAGAATAAAACATTTTTAATTTTGTTGCAGTTAATCAGATTATTTAGAGACTCTGTATTTTGAAGTGTTTGGGAATTGAATGCCACATCTAATCTTTGATAAGAGACTAAGAAGTTGTAACTTTTTACATTTCAGTGCATTTGTTTTAATGTGCACTTAAAAAGTGCAGTTAAAATAACCAAATCATGTTTTGGGATATATTTGTATATTCACACAGGTTTTAGTTTCTGATTCACTAGTCAACAGTTTATAGCCTTTTGCTGACTGCATCCTTCATATGTTCCTGTTTTGCCTGTTATTAAGTCTTAATTTTATTCTGATGTCACCCATAATTGCCTCTGAAAACATCTAGACTGGCTGTAGTGATCTCACTTCCCAGAAAGCTCAAAGTCGTTCCATGCCTGGCTTTCACAAAACTGGAATAGCAAGACGACATACAAATGGCAATATTTACCTCTGTTCAGGTCTAAATAGGTTCATCAGTTCCCTTAAATCTAATAAAGGTAGAGGCGACGCATTTTTAAAATAGTAATGTCTGGTGGGAAGCTTGTTGGACTGCTGGGCTGAACTACCAGTGTCCTCCATATTACAATCAAGTGCAAAAACACAAAAACAAAAAAGATTGCTGATAGAGAAGTTACTCTTTAAAATGTTTAGCATCATTAATCATTATCTACACACCTAGTAAAAAGTGAATCAGACCAGATTAGTGTTGTTGCTGAGGCCCATTTATTCTACTTTTATTTCTACTTATACTTTATGACTCCAAGAAGAAATACAATTAGAATTTGTTTGAATTAAAAAGTGAAAAGATTTGTTGACATTTAGAGAAAGAAATGTCTTTTCCATAAAAAAAAACAAAAACTTTAAACCATTATTATTTATGCTTAGCATTATCACTATTCATACGACTGGTAAATGTAGTTTTAAAGTAATACTTTAATTTAACCAACATTTTTTTTCTTACTGTAAATAATTACATTTTGGACTGGTGCAACCAGAGTCCTTTATTCCGTTAAAAGTATCTTAGCAGGGAGCTAAAGATTAAGGGTGATGACAAGGAGGCCTTCCACAGACCTGGAGCTCATCGCAAAAGATGAATGGCCAAAAATGTTAGTGAAAAAAGGTTAAATAAAATGCTTTCCCACCATTTTAAGAAGCATTTGATTGCTGCAATATCAAAGCTTTTAAGGGACCATTCAGGGTGGTATAGATTATGTGTCACCTGCATTTTTTTTTTGTTAAAATGTAAATAAAAGACTTTTTTAAAAAAAATAATACCACTTGTGCAATGTTTTGTGTTTCAAGAGATGCCTGGGCCATTTGCTGTCAGAAACAAACCTTTAATGAAAATAACTTTAGGTTCTGGAGCTTTGCCATTTCTCAGTATACTGCTTCCACCTAGTGGCAGAACAGATTTCCTACCTAGTAAGAAACAGGAATAAAATGCTCACTTATAGAAAGCTGTGTATATTTTACAAAATTTGAAATGTTGATATTTAGTTTTACATTACACCTGTAATGCAAAGTACTGTAATAGCTTCTGCGAATCTTAATCACTGAGGAATTAAACCAATTGAGTGACTCATTTCCACTTCCTTCTTCAGCTATTAGAAACCTCTGCTTTGTCAATTAATCACGTGTTAAGAACAGCAAAGAACAACAGTTTTATAGAACAGTAGGCTGAGAGACTTTGGAGTAGAAAATACATTTTAATTGTCTCAGCTATGTTAAGAAGAAAGACCAGTTGCAAACTTTAAAAGTTTACAGTGTCAGCCCCGGTGGAGGAGAGACAAACGCGTCAGAGTCCTTTAACAACAAGTCTAAACTATGAACATTATGCACCCATTTGCACCTATTTCAGGTATAACTTAAAAATGAAAGTAAAAGTAGGAAAATGTGCTTATCAATATAGATGCAGCTTTAAGAATTTAACATTTATTAAAATCAGAAATTTGAGTTTTTCTTGTTCAATCGTCTCATTTTCATTTAACCAGATCAAGTGCGAAAAACAAAAATACATAGTTTATTCATGAACATAAATGTGTAAAAACCCTAGGTTTTGTCAAACCATGATGTATATTCATGAACATAGTTCATGAATATACATCATGGTTTGACAAAACCTAGGGTTTTATGAATATATAGTGTTTATTAATATAGACAATTATACTGCACTTTGGAGCTTTCTTAAACATTTTCTCCAATGGTTTGTTGAAGATTTTAGTCTTTTTCTTTTTCAGCAACTAAACAAGGGTGTATTATTCATCTGAGGATTAAAAAACAAGACAAAT
This sequence comes from Fundulus diaphanus, assembly GCA_037039145.1. Lineage (NCBI taxonomy): Eukaryota > Metazoa > Chordata > Actinopteri > Cyprinodontiformes > Fundulidae > Fundulus > Fundulus diaphanus. The sequence goes on from CM073134.1 coordinate 26,579,405, forward strand.
TTAGATGTTAAACAGTGTCGAGTCCAGAAATAATATAGAAGTTGGCAAAAACAACATCTTTACTCATCAGAAGCATGATACAGAAACAACGATTAATTGCATGAATCTGAGTGACTGAAAATACATTCGGCAAGACAAACATTTTTGCATCCAACACATTTCTAAATGCTTTTTAGGCAAACGCCTGTCCCACGTTTGAGCAGCCTTAAGAAGAATTAATAAACCAGGGGGTGGGGACTGAAGGAAGGGTGGAAAGCCTAAAAGAAACTACATGGATGGCCAGTATCCAGTATCAAATTCTGAAAAAAAAAAAAAAATTAATCCTGCAGAGATCTGACAGAGGCTGTTTGGCTCTTCCGTGATTCCACCTACCGAAGCCACCCTTGTACTGAAACTCAGGAGTTGCTTCATTGGTTTCAGCGGGTGTGAAACCTTTCTTTATAAAGGAAGCAAGGAGGAAAAAGGCTGAGGAATGCCAAATGACACAAGAACTGGACGGAGAGTCAACTGGCGTCATTTTTCAGCGTGAGAATAATTCAAAGCATGCTGCCAATGCAGTATGCATACCTGAATAGAAAATAAAACGGTCAATAGAAACTATCAATCATACACTGACTTCTCTTGACCCTGGGCTTTCATATGAGTTTACCACTATGGGATCAGACAGAAAAAAAAAAAAAATATGCGCAAAAGTTAGCCAAAATCTAAAGAAGCGCTATGGAGTTTCCTTTCAATAGGACAAAAAAAAGCTTTGACTTTGTTACTAAATAGAAAAAAGCTGTTTATAACGTTACAGAATTATTGTCTTGTGGACTATATTTAAATTTCTACACGTTTCAAAAAAAAAAGTTGCATCTATTTTCCAATGAGATGAGGTATGGGTCAACAGTTTTCTCTGCTGGATTTTAAAAAAAGCTTTATTAAAAACTACACACGACACGATTTACAGCCACATCCTTCGGTGAATTTTAAACAAATTATTCCCGCAAGTTTCTGGCTCTGTCAAACTGATGAGCAACTTTTAACGCCGTGCTGTTCAGTCCCACAGACTGCATGTTTGTGATAATGGTGACCACCACCCCCTGCGGGAGGAGGACGGTCTGTCCCTGGCGCTGGTCTGTCTCCTCACTGGGCAACACCAGGAGAACGCTGCTGGCCCCCACAGCTCCTCCTGTGTGGGACACGTAATGCCTGCGTTTCCTGCATTGACCGTACTTCTGCAGCTTCTCCACCACCAGCCAGCCCTGGCCGTACAGTCCGTCCTTATCCCAGCTGGCCTCTGTCTTGTCTACCGGGGTCCACAGCTCTATGACCGACTTGGGTTTTAGGAACCCAGGGAGCAGGCCCTCGCTGTCCTTAAGGAGGGCCACTTGGTAACTGTAGAGCAGAGCGTTACCAAAGAGCAGCAGGTCTCCCACGGTGGAGAGGAAGCCGCCTCCGGCCCATTTGTAGGAGTTGTCCACATATGGGCAGTTTACAACTCGTCCCCGCTTGTTCAGGTGGTAAAATCTGTGGAGGAGATCGATAAGCAACATAATATTGGATTTTATTACGACAAAACTAAAAACAACAAAATTCTACTCCAACATTAACTCCTGTACTAGAGCAGTGTTGTACACTCAGAATACACGGAGCATCACAAAGGCCTTGGGCTCTTGTTTTCTTTTTGTCATTTGTAACAATTGAACCACAAACTATCATATTTTATCAGGAGTTTATGTGATAGATCAACAGTAGTGCAACAGTAGTGGAAGGAGAATCAGTTGCATTAAATAAAAAAAAAACCCTGATAAAACAAAAACCTAGAGTGTGAGGAGCATTTTTATCTAGACCCCTATGTCAATATCTCATAGAGCCTCGGTTTGCTGCTACTACAGCTGAAAGTCTTTAGGATGTTTGTCTCTACCGGCTTTGCACATCTGGGGACTTCAAGGTCCCGCATGTCCGATTGGATGGGGAGCATATATGAACACCGGTTTTATAGTCTTGCCACAGATTTTGATACAAAGTAAATAGTTGGACCGGGCCAGTCTAACAAGAACTTGATCTAAATCATAGTATTGTAGCTTTGGCAGTACGTTTATTGTTGTTGGCCTTTTGGAAGTTGAACCTCGGCTCCAGTTTCAAGCCTTTTTCTCCCGGGATTGCCCTTTATTTAACTCCCCCTGTTGGAGAAAAGGATCCCCCATATCATGATCCGTGAAGCAGACACCCTGTCTACTTTTAAGACTAATCTTAAAACCTTCCTTTTTGACAAAGCTTATAACTAGAGTGGCTCATGTTACTCTGAGCTACCTTTATAGTTTTGCTGCTATAGGCTTAGGCTACTGGAGGACATCAGGGCCTATTTTTCTCACTTTACTGATTTCTACTGTTCTCCAGATTTGCATTGCATTACATAGAAATGACTGTTGTCATTTCAGCTTTTAACTTTTTGTTCTCTCTCTTTTTTCTTCATAGTAGGTACACCTGGTCTGACGTTCTGTTGACTGTGAAATCATCCAGGGAGGACAGATCACCCGCTATTACCATCTAATGTAGAACAGATTACTGGATCAATGTGTGCTTCTGTGCTTTTTGTCTCTCTTGTTGTGTCTCTGCTCTGTCTTCTGTAACCCCCAGTCGGTTGAGGCAGATGACCGTTCATACTGAGCCCGGTTCTGCTGGAGGTTTTTCCTTCCCGCTAACGGGTGTTTTTTCTTCCCACTGTCGCTTCATGCTTGCTCAGTATGAGGGATTGCAGCAAAGCCATGTACAATGCAGACGACTCTCCCTGTGGCTCTACGCTTCTCCAGGAGTGAATGCTGCTTGTCGGGACTTTGATGCAATCAACTGGTTTTCTTATATAGGAACATTTTTGACCAATCTGTATAATCTGACCCAATCTGTATAATATGATTGAACTTAACTTTGTAAAGGGCCTTGAGATGACATGTTTCATGAATTGGCGCTATATAAATAAAATTGAATTGAAAAATTGAATTGAATGATGCTACCACCACCATGTTTCATGGAAGGTAAGGTTTGGTTGCAATGCTAGCTAATCTTTTCAACAGCTTGTCCCACCCGAGTTGTGTATCTCTGAAGTTCCTCCAGAGTTACCTCTGGCATTTTAGCATCTTCTCTGACTAATTCTGTTCTTGCCCCTCGTGTCAGTCTAGGTGAGCGGCCATGTCTTGGTATGTCTACAGCTGTGCTAGCCTCCATTTTTAGGTGGTAGGTTGACCAGTGCTCTGTGAGGTGCTGAAAGCTTGAGATATTATTTTACGACTAAATGACGTGCAGGTGGGCTCTATGTCTATCCACAATTATGAGAAATCTGAAGCCAATTGCTGGCACTGGATTTTTTTTTTTTAGGGGTTTCAGAGTAAACAAAGGTTTAATCCAAAGGCATGTCACACATATTTTTAAATATTTCAGCCAAATAACTTTCCTTTCAGTCCCCAGTGATTCATTAGTTTGTGTTGGTCTATAAGATAAAATCCCAATGAAATACACCATCTGTGGTTGCAACATGACAAAATATTGAAGCGGTTATAGAGGTGCGGATACTTTTGCAAAGTGCTGTAGAGTACATAAACTATAAGTGATTATAGATTGCCTGGAGCGGTGATATATAATGGGGTCATTCTCATCTGGAGCTGTATTGAGCATTCCCAGCTCCTGAAACATGTTCATCATGAGACCCAGGAAGTGCTGGTCCGCAGCCCGCTCCAAAACAGCACTCAGCAGCGTGAAGGCGTGAGTGGAGTACAGGAAAGTTGTGCCTACAATGCAGTCAAAACATTACTCTGACGGATCAACACTTTAAATGTATCGTAATGAAATGGTTTCGCAGGTAGACTCCCTTACCCGGTTGGAAAATGAGAGGGTCATCCTTAAAAAGGTCCAAGGATTGAATTACACTTTCGAAATTGTCCTTTAAGTAATACTCTTTGTGCTCAAACTCCTTTTTCCTCTGAGCCGGAGGGGATTGTTTGTCTTTAGAGGTTTGATCTGGTCCGGGTTTCTCTTGGTTTTCGGAGGAGCTCTTCTCATCCTCTTTCTGTTTGCCTGGAGGCTTTAGAAGTTGCTTGGCTTTCTCCTTGTCCTCTTTAACTTTTTTTGGGTCCTTCTCATAGTGCCTTATTCCACTTAGGTGCGACAGTAACATACGAGAAGTTATTGTAACCTGAAAAACAAAAAAGACAAACCATGGATGGCTGCAAGCATTAGAATAAAACATTGTCCAATATCCTGACACAACTTACATCTTTTCCATCAAACTGCTTCTGAGGAAACTCTGGCACATATTTCTGGACGGGGGCATCGAGATCCAGCTTTCCTTCCTCGCACAGCCGCGCAGCAGCTGCCGCTGTGAGGGGCTTACTGATGCTGGCGATTCGCATCACCGTTTCAGGAGAGCATGGGACACGGTTCTCCAAATCAGCGTATCCAAACCCTGAATCACAGGAACGGCCTTAATGATCGCAGCGTGTGTGTGTGTAAAAGCATTTCACAGATACGTTTACTGTGCAAGAAAGATTAATCGTGCCACATCTGCACCGTCAGCTTAAAGCCAGCTTAATTGTGGTTTTGCTCAATAATCCTCATTGCTTTTTCTGCATGCAAGCCAACTCCGACACCTAATTTTCTCCCAACTGAGGCAGCCTTTTCTGTCAACTGATTTATTTTCAGCTTCATTAAGAACCGCCACCGAAGCTAATGTCAACACGTGCACAGTGGCTCTCAAAAGTGTACCCACCCCTGTTAAAATTCAAGGTGCCATAAAGAAAGACATATATGCTGTACGATTTAACTCACAAATTTGTTAAAGGGGGGAAAAAATTACCGTTTTGCATAAGTGTGCACAACTTTTACTACTCCTGATACAATTTTAGCATCAATTCTTCTTTGTTAGGAGCATCCTACATCTCGACTACGTGACCTACCTCGCAGATCTTCTCCAAACTCTTATTTTGTTTTGGACGTACACTTAGACACACCGCAGTGCTGAAAACAACACCTTTCTTCACTTCTAGCACACCGGCAGACACCTCGAGTTTTTTTTTGGCCAGTGAAGTTTGTGACATCATCCAGCTTGACAAAAAACCACAGCTCTATCTGAAGAAAAGCTTCCCTTGAGCACGGGGCTGCCACCACCGCGCCTCACTGCGCCGTCCTTTTGGTCATTTCATTTTTTTTCTTAACCAAACGTAGATTTTAAATTTACCGGCCAAAGCACAAGCTTGTTTTTTTCCCCCCACCATAAAAACATTCTTCTCAAGGTTTTGAGATACTTTAGCCAGGTCTGATGATGGAAAAGCTTGTCGTAAATAAGCCAGTAAATACATTTGTATAAATGTCATTTGGATAGTAGAATGATTTGGTTAAACATGAGCGAGCGTGATAAACGGCAGTACTGTTTGCCAACTCTGGACAAACAGTAAACACATTCAAGCATTCAGCAGCGTTATTAACGGCCTATAAGTTAGTTATTAGGAATTCCTGTAATGGTGTAGCCCTCTTTTTTTGTTTAGCAAATGATGACGGTAGTAATAAGTCACACCATTTCCCCCTATCTAGTTAAACCAAATAAAAAAATACCACTCACATTATACAGTGAAAGCTTAGCAATGGTGCAATCTTGACTTTGTAGTTTTTTTCCAGTTTTACTTCTTTGAAGTGAGTTGGAAATGGTTTCTGGTTTCTGTGTGGAAGTAACTACACAGTTTTCTCTGACAAGGCCAAGGAAAGTGTCTTAAGCTTGCTCTGTTTTTATTTTCTTTATAAATTGGGCGCGTACACAGCATTAAGACTTGTCTGTCTCCAAGCAGACACATTATACAAGCTGATCCGGCAGCCATATTTTAGTCTCAGATTCAAATATGTGACATCAGCCTAACGTCGGCGAGGTTTCATTGAAGGAAACACTGCTCACCAGCCTCAGCAGGTAACTTTATTTTGGCAATATTTTTTTTTTTCCTTTTACAAACTTCCTAAAAAACCTCCATTAATTAATAAATTCACACAAAAAAAGATCACTACTGAGTAACAGGGTTTACATTAGTGGAAAGGTGTCATGGATTTTCACATTGAATTAATAACTTCCTTACTTTGTGCCATCTGGATCTGACTGTTAACTTCTGCCCTTTTCAGTGATAGCTGCCATTTAGAAGTTGACGCCCTTTATTCTTTTGCAAAACCGCTACCTAACACCAACACTTAAATTGTCAGTGTTTCTGATTCTGTCTGATGTACCATTTTACAGTTTTTTTTAAATAGTGTTTGTGGATGCTATTTATATAAGATGTTTTACATGTAATGTTTTGTAACTGTTTTTTATTAGTTGTATTTATTTATTTTTGCCAGGTCTCCCTTGAAAACTAGATAGTTAATCTCAATGGTGACTTTCCTGGTTAAATAACGTTTTTTTTTTTAAGAATTAAAAAAGTTAGATTTCACTTTCTGAACAATCCACTGAATGCAACAGATGACAAACAAGGGGATCTCTCATTTTGCTTCCTGTTGGGTGGGGAAGGACATGATTTGCATCATTACTGAATCATGGGGATTAGAGGGAGTTATTCTTCTAAATGTAGGAATTGTTTACAGTAACATGCAAACGTATTCAGCACTGAGCTGCATTTTCACGTTGCCACCGCAAACCTTAATGTACTCAACAGTGGAGGGAAAACGATATGTGGGTTTGAAAATAGTTTCATTGCGCTGAGTCATCATCCTGCTGGGAGGTGGACTTCCACCCCTACCTCAAGTCTTTTACAGGTTTAACCCGGTTTTCTTCCACAGATTGCATTCATCTCCATCAATCCATATCCCCATCAACCCTAACCCACAGCACGATGCTGCCACCACCAGGTTTCTGACCCATCCCATAAAATCCGAATAAAATACACTGAAGTTTATAACTAGAACAAGACAAAATGTGGAAACGTTGGAGGGGTATGGATCCTACATGGGGCCCAGTAGTTGTTTCCCCGTAAGGACGCCTTTATCCGGTGTATAAAACGGACAGCTACATTGTCGCCCGACGTTTTGAACTTGCACACACTTTAACACTGGATCCATTGCTAATACGAGCTGGGCCTCCACGCTGGACGGTTAAAATCAGTGGTTTCCAACCCCGCTCCTCAAGTAGCCGTGTCCAGCATGTTTTAGGGTCCCTTTGCTGCCACACACCTAAATAAGCCAGGAAAGGAAGGCTTCTGCAGCACTTGCTGGCATGCAGAGGAGGGTCGTGCAGTCATCAGGTGAGCTGTCTAAAAAAACATGCAGGCCAGGGGCTCTGGAGGACCAGGGTTGGGAACCACTGGTTTAGATCATAACCCACCTTCAGACCACACTTGAACACCATCCACTGCAACCCCAACTACCAGTCCTGGAGCTCCGACCTCAGCCTGATGACAGCAGAGAGAGCTGAGTTAATGAGACAACTACTAGTAAAGATAAACCGCCTGTCATCAACCACATTAGTTTCACAGGCCTACCTCTTTGCCTACCTTTATCCGCTCCAGGAGGTCTCTGCTCACTTTTATGGCGTCTCTATACGGATGAGACTTTTGTGCTGTTTTAACCTTGTCATCGCATGAGCTGTTTGCAGGGTCAGAGCTGTATTTTAGGCCCACAGCTAAAACGATGCCCACTCCAACCCCGTACACCCAGGTTCTGGACTTTGATCGGTGTTTATAAATGACTGTGCCCCCGACAAAACGCCGCTGTGTCCGAATGAAAACACCCTCGGCTTGCGGGGTCATCAGAGAGCGTGGCGCTGCCAGCGGGGAGCATTTGTTACAAAAAGGACGAGATAATAGCATGCGAAACATTGTGGGGGGAAACAGTTCGCTGTCTGCGAATTTAGACGCAGCTGATGTGTGTACAGCTGCTTGCGTTCAGCGTGAACATACTGGGTGCGCTCCTTTACCGTCAGCCGGTGGAACGCCCGGGAAAGAAGGGAGGACGGGGCGGTGTGGGCGGGGTTTTCCTCTTAAATGGAGAGCGGAGCGTTTAGAAGCTACAAAAAGTTTCCCACCAATTCACCTTTCCCATATTTTGTTACGGTAAAGACTTATTTTAGATTATAGTGTCCTTTAAAAAAGTTAAACAAAATTAAAAAAATCAACACAACATTGCTCATTATGACAAAGTACAGTAAAAGCATGTTTCAGACACTTCTGCAAATTTATATAAAGAAATAAGAAAATCAGTTACGATTGGTTCATAATATTCACACTCTCTGAGGTAACATTAACCTTTGCTCAGCAGATCTGGTAAACAATAAAAAAATACCCCAAAAACACGTTATAAACTTATACAGTGATACCCTGCAAAGCGATACCCAATAAGACACAAGGCTTTGTTTGATAATAATAATCGTCATCATGTTTATTGTCATTGTAACACACATTCCAATTAAATTTGTCCTCTGCATTTGACCTATCCCTTAGGGAGCAGTGGGCTGCCATTGTGCCAGGTGGAGGGTTTTGCTCAGGAAACCAGAGTGGCCGTTTGTGGGGAGGGGTGCTGCCAGGAATTTTGGGCCCCATGACAAAAAGTCTAAATTATCCCAAAACCTCATATATACAAATGCATTTCCTTTGTGGAGCTCCTGTCAGTCAGGGACCCTTGGACTTGTCCTCTCTAACCCCACTATGGCACCAATCCCCTTGTTTGTTCCCAAAGGTGCATCAAAAAAATTTGAAGTAACTCCAAGGCAAGTTTATTTGTACAGCATCATTTATACACACGGTGAATTCAAAACACTTTACAGGAACAACAAAGAAACAGAGCTGAAAGGAAACCACACCCGGTACCTCAAAAAGACACGCAAGGCATCACATGAAAGCTTAGAAAGCATGAAACATAATCACGTAAAATAAATCAAGGTTAGAATTGTAATATTTAAGTAAAGAAAAAGCTGAAACACGATAGAATGTGTTAGCTTTATGGGTGAGTAGCAGCAAACATGTTTTCAGTCCGTTTTCAGTACAGATTTAAAAGAGCCAGCAGATTCTACACCCCTCTGGTTTTCAGGCAGTTGGTTCCACATTAGGTTCCCCTAAATGTTGCCTCCCCTTGTTTAGTTCTTAGTCATTTAGTCTTGGGAACACTGATTATGAAGATCTCTGGTGACCTATGTGGTCTATGGTTCAACTTCTTATTGACCAGCAACTCTGAAATATTTCGGGGACTAAGTGGGCCACCGTACCTTACAGATCCCAAAGATTTCAAATTCAATCATTTGACAAAGCAGGCAGTGCGGTTGTTTTAGGACTAGGCCAATGTCTTGGTGTAAGACTGGCAGGAACACATGAAATACTGGATAATACGTTTGGCGATAAAAAAAGATGATGCATCTTTCTAAAACAATTGTTTTGGCCTTCTCTGATATGAGGTGCTGTGTCTAGATCTTTGGTAAAATAAAACTACTATAATCAGTTGTAGAAGTCTGCCACATTAAATTTTGAAGAGGTGAAGGGGCGTTATTACTTTCTAACGGCACTTTAAAAAATTACAATCTCTTGTTGACAAAGACAGAGCCTGGCATTTATTATAAACAGCTGATTCCATGAACATTATCATTTATTTAGCACATTTTATTTTCAGCATGCAAACAACTCTGCTGACCTTTATGGTCGAATCCATGTTGTAGATAAACCGTCGATTGTAATGTGCAAACCACGCCCACCCGGCGAAAAAAAAATGTTGAGCCGGGTGAGAAATGGTGCGGACCTACTAGAATACTTCCTGTTTGAGCCCTCGAACAAGGCCAACATAATCAAACCCCGACTCAGACAAAATCGAGCATAAGGTCTGCAGATGCGCTGGAGGGGTGCCTTGAAATTAAAGTCCATCACAACTTTTTCTTTTTTTTTTGCCTATAGCAGTTGTATTGTCCATCAGAGTATCCTGTACTGCTCACTAATTACTGTTGAATATAGTTAATTATAACGATGACCCCCCCCCCCCAAAAAAAAAAAAAAAAAAAAAAAAACAAGGATGAAAATGAAACTGAGAGACTCTGAGTCATAATACAAAGCCTACCTGGTCATTTATAGATTTAGGCATTTCTCAAAATATAATGAAGCAATGTAAAATAAGTTTTTAGCATTTTACAGTAATCTTGCAGTTGCTGACCCGGTCTCTGTATTTTTCTGCTGGTATTTTGAGCTCCAAATCTTTGATGCTGGAAGGCCTCCTTGCCTTCACCCTAATCTATAGCTCTCTCCACAGATTCTCTATCAGATTTAGGACTATATTACTTCCAGTCAGATAACCATGATGGAAAAATAAATTATTAGTTTAAACCTAAGTCTGTCAGGAGTATGGATAATTTTTAAGGTATTCATATAATGCAAAGTTTCATTTCAATCACAAATAGCCCCTCCAGGTATGTTATTGTGTGGTGGACAACAAGGCTCAGCATGGACCAGTGTTGGAAAACTTTCAAAACGTGATTTTATTCATAATCAATTTATACGTTTCAAGATATGTTGCACACTTGAAATTTCGACTTTAAAAACAAAACTAAAATGATGCACAACCAGAACTGAAACTGTAAAAGAAAAGACAAAGTAAATTTGAACCGTAGATTTTAAAGGACATTAAGTTTCCAAAAACTGTAATGCACAATGGAATCAACAGTACAGTAGCACCAGTATACATACTGACAGGCAAAGCCTGTGTACAGTTATACTTGTGGGGGGAAAAAAAACTTTAAAATATACATAATATCAAATTTGACAAAGTACAAAACCTTTCCATTTCGTCCTTTGGTATGTGCACGATTAAGCTGGAAAATACAGATCAGCTTTATTGCAGATGTAGAAAATCTTCATCACTAATTTCAGATGTCATTTCACCTGGATGAAATGTACGAAAAAAAATCTACAAAAATACATACTTCAATGACTGAAAAAGGCAGAGGTAAAATTATCTTTGTTTCATAAAAAAAAAGGTATGGCTATGCTTTAATTCTCCTTAGCTTGGCTCCTGGGTTGAGATCCGCTCAAGGCAGGATTGTGCAATACAAATAGCAACTGGCTGTTTGTTCACCATCATTGGAGTGGAATAAAAAGAGGGGTAAGCAAGGTGCAAATACAAAAAGCCAAACCACTGGGCGCGTGTGTGTCGAGGGGTTTAAGATTGTGCGTTCACAAGTTATTCAGTTCAATTAGAGTCTGGTCCAGCATCTGGTGCATATCCAGGTTTTCTTCTTTAGCTTGTGACAGTTTCTCTGTTAGAACATGAAACAAAGACATTTTCAACTTGCAAGCAAGCAAAAGTTATTCAGTGAGTTAGCTTTCATTAATAATCAAGCTAGAAACACATTCAAATCAGTCAATTATTGATTAACTTTCCCAACACAACAGAACTGACAAAACAAGAGACACGCAATTATGATCCACAAGCACCCACATAAACAATCTACATAAAATCTAAATATAAAAAGTTAAAATGCTTTTTTTTTTTTTTTTTTTTTTGCAAATGTTTCTTTTCAAAGTCAATAATAGGGGTTACAAACTTCAGGCCTTGAAAACTGGCGTTCTGCAGCTTTTACATGCATCTTTGCTTCAGCCATTTGAGTCAGCAGTTTTGGACAAGGGTACATCTTAAAGTTACAGGACACTCAAGGACCTGGGTTTGAGACTCCTGCTCTAGAAGATCCTATTTTAACGTAGTCACTGACTCAGTTTTCACCCATAACACCACAAATTCAGTACGATGATTCGGACAAAAGTGATTAAGAACCATTATAAACAAAGAAGTCAGAGACAGTTGTAGTGCAGAAGTGCCGAGTGAGAAAAGGAAATAGCTTTGTGGAAATCCTTTGTTAGTTTGTAAACTGTGCATATTGATCTACAATGGACTCCAAACGGAAAGAGAAAAAGGAATGGAGCACATGTGTGAAGCCTTTGTGACGGTGCTACATGACTTAGACTATAAAATGATGAAATCACTTTGAAAAACTGCTAAAAAACGGTTTTGTAATTACCTTTGCTTTTAAAAACTACAGTTCAGTTCTCTACCATTTTTGGTCAAAGTTATTAAGAGCCACTGTCAAGGGCCTAAAGAGCCACATGCCGCTCCAGAACCATAGGATCTAGAAACTATCCGTAAAACAAAGAAAATATCATATTCAACAAAGGTTTTGCATCTCTTAAAAAAACATATAAACGTGCATGTTTCTCATCCTAGCTGTCTTATGATCACATTACACTTTGTATTAAGGATGGTTTTGAATACTTATGGTAGGTTGTTGCCATTTGTCTCTTAACAACTCACAGACAAAAATGTTTATGCCAGCTCAGAACACAGCTTGTTTAAAATTATTTTATCTCCTTTTTACAGTTAAGAAGATGTGTGGTTTGTGATATATCAGTATTAGTTAGCAGATTTTAAACCCATAAGTGAGGATTGGTCCCATGTCACTGGACCCACTTTGCTCCACTCCTTGCTCTCTATAAGCTTTCAATTCACTTTATTTCTTTTTCCCAAAGGGCTCTAGGTAATCTAAAAAAAAGTTCTAAATGAAATGAAGAGATTATATAAAAAGTTTAGAAAATGTAAAGGTTAAGATGTAATTCACAATCTCATGATTACATAGTTTTCTTTTTTCTTTTAATGTTGAATAATCACAACAAATACTTATCTAATAGGCTATTATAATGAAGTAGAACAGTCCTTGAATACATTTTCTCTTTTAGGGCTTCACTAGGCAGGAGATAAAATTAGCTGTTATTTTATGCAAAGTGGGGATATCCCAAGTATTGGATCAGGGTCAAATCGATAGTATCCAGTATAGTGCAAGACAAAAAATTGTCTTGCACTATACTGGATACGTGTGACCAATTAAAACAAACAAACCAAAAAATGCAGAGCAATTTGTTTGCATTGCTTGCAAAACTATTATAAGAGATGCAATTTTCTTGTTGATCTAATGAATCTATGTTTTCCTTAACAAATTGAGTTTCTTTCACCTCTCCCCAAAATATTTCACTTTGACAGACCGAACTGGCTGCGTCAGCCCCCCGTCCATCAGGTCACAGGTCACATAACCTGTCCCTGTCCAGGTCCTGTGACCTGCTGTGTGTGATGCTGTGTCAGCTGTCAGCATCGGGGTGAGCAGTGTAGAAGACAGCTGAAACTCTAGTTTGTAAATTTCATGTCGCTCAAAGAAAATCCTTAGGTTTTGAAGCAGGAGACAGGCTTTTTTTTCTATAAGTTGTCAGCAAATAATTATCTGAAATTGTATTAAAACAGGTTATGTAAAAAACAATCAGTGAGTCACTACAACACAGAGGGTTAACATGCTAGAGTTAGCCAAACACCTCAGCCAACTGCTCAAGATGAAAACAGTCACAGCAAGAGAAATACTGCACTTTAAAAGCACTTCTTAAGCATACCGCCATTATTTTAATCAAGTGTTGGACTGGGACACCGTATTAGCAAATGGCTATTCTTGAAGAACTTGGTTCAGCTTTGGGTACAAATGATTCAACTGAAATCAGGGAAAAAGCAAAAAGACACTTGCTGCCAAAACAACATAGTCCATAGCTAGAGATAGACCAATACCAGTACACATCAAACAAGATTACAAAAAAAAGATCTGTAGTGTGCTGTAAAAATATTTATACCCCTTGAGGTTTTTCAGGTGTTTTCATGCTGCAACCCGCAAACTTCAATGTATCCACTTTGAATTTTATGAGACAGACCAACACTAAGCATAATCTGTCAATAGTTGAGTGCCCTAATATTTAGCTCTATTTACTCTAAACTGACAGGCCAGAGGAGCAGCCAAGACATAACTTAGGAAGACATAAGTATTAGTCAGGAACTCGACAAATCTGGACTTTATGGAAGAGTGGCGTGAAGAAAGCCACTGATGAAAAAAGTCATGAAAAGTCCCGTTCTGACCCGTTTGGTCAGATGAGGCCAGTGAACTTTTCGAACTCTTTCCCACCTTGAACACAACATTCCTTCTGTGGAACATGGTGATGGCAGCATTATGCTGTGGGGAAACTTTCTTCAGCAGGAACAGGTAGCTGGTCAAAGATATTCGGACGATACGCTTCCAGTCAAAAGTTTGGACACACCTTTGTCATTCAATGGCTTTTCCTTTTCCTTAATTAAACAGCAAAGACATCAACACTATGAAGCACAAATAAAAATAGAATTATGTAGCAAACAAAAAAATGGTGAAATAACTCATAACAAGTTTAACAACCCCTCGTTTTGATTACTGCTTTGGTCACTCTTGGCCTGAATGAGAAGGTGAGTCAAAAGCTTTGACTGGCAGTGGAGTTCAGACAAAAATGCCGCGTAATTATATAAGGAAACTTGCAGGAGTTTGCAAGAGATTTAGATCTGGGACGGAGAGTCACCTTCCGGCAGGACAACTCTCTACGGCAGAGCTGCAAGATCAAAGCCTAATCATGTGCTAGAATGGCTTCGTCCAAATTCAACTGGAAAGCTGCAGCAAATATGTAAGTTGCTGATGTGCTCCAGTTAATCTGACTGAGTTTGAGTTATTTTGCAAAGAAGAATTCTGCAAATATTTTAATCTCTAGATGTGCCAAGCTGGTGGAGACAAATGCCAAAAAGACCTAGACTGTAGGTGCTGTTAATGGTGTTTCTAAAAAGTACAGACTTAGGGGGACTGAATCCAGATCAACACACTTTTTACAATTTTGACACGTTTCAATCATTTTCTTCTCACTTCACAGTTATGCTCTCTTGTGTGTTTCTCTGTCCTATAATATTTATTGACGTTTGTGGTTGTATGTTCACAAAATGTGAAGATGTTCGAGAGTAACTAATTATTTTATTAAAAAAGGCACTGTATTTATTCCTAACAACCCAAAACCAGTTAAAAAAAACACAGATGGTAATCTCTCTGTCTGTCTGAATTAGGAGTTATGAACTGAAGGAAACAGACCCAGAATCTGTCATTATGTATTTATTCAAATTCAAAGACATAGTCTTATGTAACACACAAAGCCCGTTTGTTGTATCTACCAAGAGCAACTTCCTTCAGTTTTGCCAGCACCGGATGAGGCTCTACAACTCTTACGTGTTCTTCTCTATTTGACCAAACCACAGTTTACTACCATCTTCCTGACAATTATTCAGCAGTAAAGCTCACCAGCTCTCAGGTACAGCTGGTCAGTCACCTTCTGTACCTTGCTGAATGCATGCATCGGTTCCTAATACTTCGATCAGTTTTCAGTCAAGCACCTCAAGTTACCTTCACTTTAAACGCTAACAGCACCATTTTGATATCTCCTTGACTTTAGCTTCACAGAACAATATTTGAAGAAAAGAATGGACATTAATTGAAATTGATTAAATTACATACTGGAAAATAATAAGAGGTATAAGGTTGGATGAGGTTTAAACAAAAGGACCAACATTAATGCATGATGGTTTTGCTAGTGCCAGACTAGAAAGACAAAAAAGGGACAGAGTAAAGAGATGCAGCTTACATAGAAGGAAGGATGTTTATTTTTAACAAGGCAGGAAGATTCTAGGGTTCTGTACAAGTGATCGGGTGCAACTGACTCGAAAACATGAGGAGGAAAGAAAAGAAAAGCAAAGACAGGGAGGAAAAGGAAAATGGAGAGCAGGCTGGAGAGAGCAGACAGGTTCTGCTCGGGCAGCAGGAGGCATCTTTGATGAGATGTAAACAATTTATCTGTGTGGAAGAAAAGAAGCACAATGAACCCGTGTAGGTCGGTGTTTGGACCTACAGCGATACGGCACAACAAACCAGAACCAAGGGAGTCACACTGATGCACAACAGTAAAACACAATGCACTATACAATGCATTGTGTGGACTCAACACACAACAAAAACAGCAGACATGTTCCGCCAACCCCTTCTTGGAGACCTGGGTGGCTACACAAATGTGAGGATTTTGATCAGAATTAGCACCCCACTGATTAATCAGAATCAGCTAATGGTTTTCTGGGTGTGGAGTTATCTGGAGTATTTATAAGTAGTGAGCATCTTACCTGCAGTAGGCTGGGCTAACAGGGATCATAGTTTGGAGAATCGAAGAGAAAATCTCATGTGGGAGTCAAGCTATCAGCTAATTGCGCCGTTGCATTTGAAGTCAGAAATTCCAGGTTATAAGTATTGCGGATAGGAAATTACTTGTAGATACTCCACTCAACCTCACTCCAAAACCAACACAAACAATCTCAGTGACTTAGCAATACTGGGGGCTCAACCACAGTGATGCTAAACGCTGACATGGCAGCAAAGCTTGAGCTGGTACAGTGATAGTATGAAGGACAAAGTCGTGAACATACATGAGGCCTTTCTTCTGGACAGAAGTAGACCGTATCAGTAAAAACATAAAGAGCGGTTTAAGTAAACAGCCTGGAAACTGTGTGAAATTACAGCAACATCTTAGAAATAAGGCATTTAAAAATGCATGAGAATAGAAAAAGGGTAAATAATTCAGCGTAATAAAACGCAAAACTCATGCATTTTACTGGTCATGCATAGTTACTTCAGTTCTGTTTACAGTAAACTGAAACAATGTGATAATAAAGACTTATGAAAGCAGACCACCTGGTCTGAGTACTAATTATTGCAAACTGGGCCAAATTACACAGACATAAAGTTGGAAAATGTCTGTTTTAGCACTTAAACTTCAAAATAACAAAGAGATAAATCAGGTATAACAGCTCTGGTAGATGAACTTAATATGAAGACGAAGGAGATCAAGCAGCAAGGGACAGTGGTCAGCGGGTGAGGAGGGCAACAGTGAAACAAGCAGGTGTCGAAAGGTGAAAATTACATGGAAGTCATGTCGTTGAGAGCATGGTCCAGCTCCTCGCTGATGGCTTTGTACTTCAGTTTCTGGGAGTACAACTCATCTATTGGGTGGGGCCGAGGGGTGAACGGAGGGTGCAGGGGTGGAAGAGAGCGAGGAAGGTGGAGGAAATGACAAGGTGTTGAAAGGTGCAGCATCCAAACCATAGTAAGGACAGAGAAGAAGACAGGAAACGATCAAAACACCAGCAGAAAAAAAGCCGCTTCACACTTTGTTTGGATTTCAAACTCGTATCTTTTAAGGGAAAGACTATTTTTTTTGTAAGTGAGTGTCCCACCCTTCTGAGGACGGATGTGAGGCTAACAGCTAGCTAACTGTTGGAGTTAGCTGATTTTAGCTATTTAAAACAAACGAAACGCTCGTTTCCCTTTGATACAATGCCAGGAAATAAGCAGATGTTAACCAACTAAACTTTTGCAACACTTTGTTATTCAGATTGTTCCCGTTTCTTCAGCTGAAACACGCTGTTTCTAATGGTAAAGTTATGCTTGTTGAGGCTCCAGACGGCATCGATCCTTCTGAACAACTCTAAGTCAACCAAGAGTGGCGCTAACTTTAGGATTTTGCAGCCGGCTGCCAATACTTGAACAACACTGTAGTTTTGCCTGGTCACTTAGGATTGATTAGTTACCGCTATCGCAAAGTATCAAAAAACGTTACAGGTTTCAAAACTGCTTAAGATTTAAATTACTTTCATTTAATACTGCCGCAAATTAACCTGCCCTTCTAAAATCTGATGCTGCACACTGCCCGTCAGCTGGGTGTCTGGCTACGCCCTTATCTTAATTAAGCTGTTTGAAAACATTTCTGGTCATGAAAAACACGGCCAGTCATACCTTGAAAACTAACCAAGAAGCTGTTTTACAGCTAGAATTGGTAAGCTACCATCAGCAAGTCTGTTACAGCATAAGCTCCTCAAAGTACTTCTAAATTTAATGGCTTTTTTTATCTTATGTGTCGAACTGAAAATAAAAAAGAACAGATTATTATAACTGTAATGATCAATATAGTAAATATTCTAACTGTAACAGCAATAATGTGTTTTTTTTTCCTTTCTGGGATTAAAAACATATTGATCATGTTACCGTTTTATTTCTTGAAATGTTCATGTAAATGCAGTATGAAACTGGTCAATTCATCATAATGCCTACTAGAACAGAGACTCACTCAACAACAGCATCCTGTGAAAACGTAAATATAGTTATTATCCACCAACAGTGTTGTACACCACTGATATTTTCACTTTGAGTTGTTTTAAATTGCAAGAATCTTTCTGCCTGTTAGACTTCACCCGACCTGTCTGAGGATGTCATCACTTTCCTGTAAACTCACTCTGGTATGACAGCTTTTAGCTAAAGGTAAGGGAGCATTCACTCATGATGCCTTGCTCTCAACCTCACTTTATAAACATCCAAACTATCCCTTTGACGATGAGGTAACATCTAAACCTGCTTCCTTTAAACCTTTGCTTTCAGAGCCCAAAACACAGAGGTAAGACAAAGAAAAACGCAAATTACCACAACAGCTGATGGAGCCTGAAACAAAGACCTGATGTTCTTAAGAGGACAGCAGAATAAATGTAATAGGGAAGAGATCCATATTTAAACAGGAACAGGAGGCTAAGTGACAGCAAATATAATTTGACAAATATATTGAGACGAAAAAGCTCACCTTCCAAGTCGTCGATGGTCTTCTCAAGCTTGGCCACTGATCTCTCAGCAAACTCAGCACGAGTCTCAGCCTGTAATGAGGAGACAAATCTAGTCCAACACTTGAACCGCGATCTGACGCCCCTGGTTTGATCGTCTCACAGTTCAACTCAATGACACTTTACCTCCTTCAGCTTGTCGGTGAGGACCTTGATCTCTTCCTCATACTTGTCTTCCTTCTGTGAGTACTGTTGAACAAAAGCACAAGCAAAAGAGTCAAATAAATGGGGTAATGCTTAATATCGAGAAAAGTATCAACAGAAATTGAGAGGCTTGACTTCTCTGCCTCCCCCCCCCGCTTCGGAGTCTTGAAGCGGAAAAGGTGCAACAGCATGCAGGGGCCCAGAAAGTCACACTTACCTTCTCTGCCTGGGCCTCCAGTGACTTCAGGTTGTTGGTCACAGTTTTCAACTCTTCCTCAAGTTCAGAGCATTTGCTGTTGTTTTATACAAGACACAGAGCCAAGACACAAGGGGGGTGGGAATAGGATTGGACAGAAGCAGGGGTAGACACAGAACAGGTCCATGGAAAATGAGAAGGACAGAGAGAGAGGAACCAAATAAGAACTACAGGGAACCCAAGAATGATTAAAGTGCCTCAACAGAGCAGGAGTAGGAGTACGGCGTAGTGAATTTTAGAGTGTTATTTTAAAATCAATACTCTCTTTGCATTTACATATCATGCATTTTGTTTTTCTTGCTCAGCTCTCTGCTGTGTTAGGTATTAAAAGGTCTAAAAAAAAAAAAGAAATCCAGACAAAAATGGCAGGAAAGGAACAAGCACAGAGGGCAAAGCAAATGCATCAGGGCAGGCGGTGAGGCAAGCCACTCAGTAATTACATTTGGTTTGTTGTACCTGTGTAACGGTGGAATTTAGTGATTTCAGGCTCTGTTCCAAAACCCTTAGCTCCTCCTCCACTTTCTGAGCGCGCCTGTTAGTGGGCATGGCGCACGTGCACAAGCCGCAACCATTAATACGTAGATGAGCATGCAAATGACAGTAAGAGCACAGTGCACACTGTCTAAATGAAAACAAGTCTCATTCACTGTGTATCATTGCAGAAAGATTTTACATTACAGCATCCATGCATGTGTAAGTGCAGATTTAGAGTGCAAAATAATAAAAAAATAAAAATAAATACAAGATCGAACCTTTCTGACAGCTCAGCACGCTCCTCTGTACGTTCCAGGTCACCCTCAATGATGACCAGTTTACGGGCGACCTTGGGGGGTAGAGCACAACAAAGGGTTACGCCACAAAACGAAAGCCTAAAACCTGCCAAAGAGAGTAAAGATCCCTGCAAACGGGTTTGCACGTTTGGTTAAAAACTCGCCTCCTCATATTTGCGATCTGCCTCCTCAGCGATGTGTTTGGCCTCTTTCAGCTGGATCTCCTGGATCTCCATCTTCTCCTCGTCCTTCATGGCCCTGTTCTCAATGACCTTCATGCCTCTGTGTGGTGACACAAACGGTTCGGGAATTAGGAGCTGGAAAAATGATTCCTGAGTCGGCCCCTGCAGCATGAGCTGGCACGGTTTTAAAAAAATGTGCTCATAACCGTTGAGCTTTTTCACATTATGTCATATTCTAATCACAAGCCTAACTACAGAAATCTGAAAACTGTGCATTCACCCACTTTTACTCTGATACTCCTAAATAAAATATGGCACACCCAATTTCTTATAGAGGTCAACCCTTTTAGATAGAGATTGTTAACCTCAATGGTGACTTTCCCGGTTAAATAAAGGTCTAATAAAAATAAAATAAACTTATTAGCAGTGTGAAGAGTTTACTCTAAGTATAAATACGGCCTTCTGTTAATGCCTCAGAGGTTTGTTAGAGAACTATACAGGACAAAGAGCTTAACAAAGACAAAGTGAACACACCAGATGGGTCGGGGATAAAGTTGGGTAAAAGTTTAAAGCCCAGTTAAAACATACAGTAGTCCCGACAACCCACCTCTCGCTCTCATCTGCAGCCTTTTCAGCCTCCTCCAGCTTCTGCAGGGCTGTTGCCAGACGCTCCTGAGCACGATCCAACTCCTCCTCAACCAGCTGGATGCGTCTGTTAAGGGAAGCGACATCTCCCTCAGCCTAGGGGCAGAACAGAAGAGCAGCAGATAAAGACTCGGAACAGATCTTCTCCTCATACCCTGAACTCAGACATTACACATCAGCCCAAAGAAAACACATGGTGGATTTATTAATTAATCCTGAGGCGGGAGGAGCAATCACGATCTTAAGTGTTTCTTTGTGCCGTCTTTTGGGAGAAGCCCTTTCAGCAGGCTTCCATGTTGACTTTTTATACTAATGATGTCCCAAACAGACAAAGGGTTGAACATTGCACCTCATTACAAGACCCCACAGAGAGCATTAACAGGCCTCTGGTCAACAGGCCTGACATCACCCCGGATTTCTGGCTATTTTTACAATTACGTAGTGTGGTGTTGAACAATCTGGCATTTTTGGACACGACATACAAGCAACGTTTCAGAAAGTTCTTTCAAGTTTGGTCTTAAAAATAATATTTTCCCCCAAATTCTATAAAACAGAACAAAATATGCTGCAGGTTCTTTGAATAAAGTAGTTGTTTTGAATCGACCAAAACAAATAATTATCTAGCATCAATTGGACATATTTAAAATGTGCATTTATAGACAGAACAATGTAGGACTTTTGTTTTGTTGTAATGCATTCAACGAACAGCTAAAGAAACATGTAATTGTCTATTATTTGACTTGATAATCAGGGAAAGAATCTCTGATTCTGACATCTGGCCGATCAACTGGTGCGTTTGTACCAAATTTAAATGAAAAGGGAGAAGACCGTTTGGTTTCCACTGAGGCTTGCTGCTAACTTCTGCATTCTGCTGTGTGCTCAGCAGGTATGAGGGCTATTCTGGAAATGCAAAAAAAAAAAAAAAAAAACTATTTCCCCTGCAGCATAAGTTAAAACGAGAAGTGCAGGTACAACGTGCATCTCAAGTTTAGAAATTGCGACAAGGAAGAAACTCTCTTCGGTACACCTGAGTGAACTCTGGCGGCTGAGTCTGGGTAAAAAGCATTCAGTCCCTTTCATTTCTAGTGCGGCCATAAGCTCCCCTTGCAGCGATGCAACCCGCTGCCCTTATATGGGCAAGTCAAAGAGCACAAAGATGACAGCGCGGGATGGCACATTAAATGTGGCTTGCCACGGTTTAAGCAGCAACTTCCTGGTGTGTGAGAGAATATTCAAATTTTTGTCTTTTTCGTCCCGTTTTAGAGCGCAGGCTGAGAGGAGCAGAGAGGCGCTTTAAAGTGGAGGAAAGTCAAGAGATGAGGCAACGCAATGGTTCAGCGTGCCACAATGCTCAACTGTCACCACAGCATCATCAGCGGCCTTAAAGCTGCCAGTTGCGCGCAATCGGGGGATTTCAAACCCTCCTCGTCTGAGACTTAAAGTGACACAGCATGGAGTCAAGCAAAGCTCAGATTATAGCACTGCGGGGCACCCAGATAAACCCCACTATCTTACAATCACAAACCATTTTCTGCTTATTTAACCTACTCATAGAGAACGCAGAAAATGTAACATGAGAGCCATGCCCCTGAATGCGCTCGATGCGCAGGTACACGCGGTTTAATGCGCTGCTTACTTGCTCTTTGGCTTTCCTCTGTGCAAGCAGTTCCTTCTGTAACCTCTCGGCTCTGTCT
Source organism: Fundulus diaphanus (assembly GCA_037039145.1). NCBI lineage: Eukaryota > Metazoa > Chordata > Actinopteri > Cyprinodontiformes > Fundulidae > Fundulus > Fundulus diaphanus. The sequence goes on from CM073134.1 coordinate 26,601,645, forward strand.
TCAGCAACGTCAGCCTGCTCTTGCAGCGACTTAATTCTCCGTTTGACCGCGTCCAACGATGTAACTCCAGACATCCTTACTTTTTAAAAAGAGACTACTTAAAAATAAGCGACACCACACACTCTGGTCTACAGCTACTTTCTGACAAATTAAGAGACGGGATGACGTCTCTGCAGCGTGCAGTTGGAGAGACGCGCTTTGCAAAGCTTTTTTTTTTTTCTTCTGTCCAGGAAGCTAACGCTGATTTCAACACATGCCTTAAAAAGAGAGAGAGAAACAGGTACTCTGCAGTGTCGTGCAAATAATATAATTTGTTGGGCCGAACCGCAACAACAAAAGCAGTAATAAAATGTGTATCGGATAGAAGTAAAACCGAGATAATAATGGAATTTTAATCAGAAGCGCCTGAACACAGTTGGTTTGATTCAGTTTACATGAAACTAACGGAACGACAGCGCCCTCTGCGGATCAACTGCGAACAGTGCAGGACGTGTTTTGCGACTACAATCAGCCTCGTGGTGTTTTTGCTGAATCCCAGGACGCAGTAATTACTGGCTGCCCGTATAACACTTTAGAAGTATGACAAACAAATCTTTCAAGAGCTACAAAAACAGGCCAAGACTCTCTGAGTACTTATACAGCTCATTTGATAACGCTTCCCTATGCTCTTCCACCTATAAATGAAATAAATCATCAAATTGCATTAGTTAAAACTCGAGACACTCCAACAAACCATGTCTTAGCACCAAGCGTAATAACAGGGTTATTATATAAATGAAACCAAGATATTACAAATCTACTAAATCCAATTAGAGGTATTCACCCTGAGGTAAACGAACGGAAATAGAGCGCCATCTGCGGGTCAACTGCGAGCAGTGCATCCGTGGAGCATATATAGGCCTATATATATATATATATATATATATATATATATATATATATATATATATATATATATATATATATATATATATATATATATATATATGTCCATAAATGTGTGTGTGTGTATGTGTGTGTGTGTATATATAGATATAGATATAGATATAGATATACTGAGTCCGGAAGGCAGAAATTAAGGATTGTGTTTCTAATTTTGAAAATATCTCTGAACTGCTCAAGACAAGTGACACAATCCGTCCGCTAGAAATGAAATTCCCCATCAAGCATAAGGGGGTGAAACTCAAAACTCTGACAGACTTTGTCTTAACTCCCCGTGTGGAATCCAATTAAGGGATTATTCCAACGTGTTTTCCCCTCAGCGGCTCAATGCAACCTAATTGACTTTTAGGAGCATAAACTTCTCCTGTCTGCTGCACTGGAACCTGGCCGACACCCAGTTTTAGTCATTAACGGACTATTGTCTGAGGGCATGTGTCTGTAAGAATGAAAGCTTGGCTTCCTTCTGCCGCACTACTGCGTTTATCCAAACTGAAACTCACAAGAGAGACGAAAGCATTAAATGAACCAAAATGTATTTAATGTAGAGTAAGGGCTTGTTGAACTCTCCATGCTGTCTTGGACTTTTTTGAGTGGAAAGTGCGTTTTTGTCTGCGGTGAGCAGAAGAGCGCAGCCCGCTGATGTGAGCTCTATCTTGACCATATAAAGCAGTGGGCTATATTTATCTAGGCGCTGCCTCTCTGAGCGCTTGGGAATTCTGCACACTGGGCTACAGGCTTTACGCACACACTGGGGGGAAGTATAACCTAGGAACTTTTCTCTCTTTTCCTGATATGATTTGTTGAATTTCCATCTTAATATCCTCAAGTATTTTTGTTTATTTGTAACCACGTAATAGATTTTCTTTGGGCTGACTTAAAAGTGACCATGTGATTTGTGGTGAAGCATTTAACGACAGTTCAACAGTAATTACAAAAGTGGTACCAAACGCACCCCTCTACACAGGAAACCAGTCTAAATGTCCACAGTGAAGACAGCCCGCCCGCTTCTCTGTGCTGTTGAACTGTCGTCTCCCCCTCCCCAACTCAGATGAGAACAGTGGAGATGTAAAGCAGTGGTGGGAGAACGGTGCCTCTGTGAACCCTCTTCCTTATACTTACATCGGCGGCTTTCTTCTCAGCCAGCTCAAGCTTCTCCTGGGCATCTTTAAGAGCCTCGGAGTACTTGTCCAGCTCATCCTCAGTTCCCTTCAGCTTCTTCTGCAGAGCCACCAAGTCGTCCTCAAGCTGATTTTATTATTATTGTTTTTTTTTTCATGTGCAGGAGAGTTTCAGAGGTGATCGGCGGAGCAAGGGAGTTGCGTGAGTGCGCAGGGGCGCAAGAGCGCACATGGAGAGACAGGAGAAGACGGACAGGACAGGACAGAGAGGACAGGGAGAGAAGAAAGAAGTTAGATAAGCTCATGCAGTTCAAGTTCAGGTACCTTTGTAGCGGTCTCCTCAGCAGCCAACAGTTTTTCCTCAGCAGTTTGGAACTCCTCAAAAACCTTATCTCTTTCGTCCTCTGTAACACGCAATTTCTTTTCCAATTCTCTCATTTCTTCCTCTAACTACACATGCATGCAAAGAAATTATAAAGTTAAACAAAAATATAATATATAAATATCATTTTTTAACAACATTTACATTTAGACTTATCAACCAGTGCATATCCAATGAAAAATAATAGTCCATAGCTTTTAAATGCTGCTTCTTGGCTTTTCCTGCTCTTTCCAGCAAAGAGAAAAAAAAATGCAGAAATCTCATCCGACCTGTTTGCTTCTGTCCTCCGCTGCTTTCTTGTCGGACTCGGCCTGCTCAGCTCTGTCCAAGGCATTCTCCTTGTCGAGCTTGAGCATCTGCATCTTCTTCTTGATGGCATCCATGGCTGCTTATGTGCTGTGCTTCAACACCGAACAAAACGTCCAAAGGGGAGAGCAGGAGATGGGGCTGAGGGAGTCTGTGCCTGACTGAAGGCTAGGGCTGGACTGCGGGCGCTGCCTGACTCCGTCCTGTCAAATATGTTCTTCCAAGGAGGGGGTGACTGGATTCCTGAGGACATCCAATACTCTCTGGAGGAGGCGTGTGCGTGAGGGGTGCTGGGAGGTTTTTTAAGGAGCTGCTTGGCGATTCGCAGTTCCCAAACATTTGACTTTTGATACGCCTTTATATGGGGAGTGCAAGCAGACTCCAGGAAGAAGAATTCATAATGTTAAAGTAACTGATGATGTTTAATACAGTGTTATGTACTAAGGTGAAGATGTGAAAACCGTTTATTTTGTTCCACTGATAGCAGCTTTTAACTACTGCTTTTCTTACTGAACTCACTTTAAACACTCTCTTTACAGAGAATTTTAACAGTTTCAGTGTAAAATCTGTTTTCTATTTTTTTTAGACCTAAAAAACTGGGGTTATGGACCACAGCCTGCTCTCAAAACAGTCTAACCAGGTTTTTTCTTCAGTCTTTTGTCTCTGTCCGAGCAGAGGCACCTCCAGAAGGTTTTGAAAGGGATGGCCAAATGGAGGCCACTGATAACCCTGAAGTTGGTGCATCAAAAACTAAAAGCCAACACATATTTTTCTAGTGTTATGGTGTTGTTACAGGTATGTCTCCAAAACTCAGAAGATCATCTAAACGTCAATTTCGTTTCAGTAATTATATATATAAACAAACTTCTATATTACATAGATTTATTACACACAAATTGGTATATGTTCTCCATTTCTGTTCATCGTTAATTATTACTGTTAAGTCTTTATTGGTGCAGGTAGTCTCAGTTCTCATTTACAAGAGAGACCAATTAGCACACATTTAAAAACTTGTACAGAACAACAATACACAACTTCCTAAAATACATTGTGTAAAATACTATAACATATAATTTTAGTGATTGGGGCTTACAGCTAATGAAAATCCCCAATTAAATTTCACAGATGATTTGAACATTACAAAACACCATTAAAATGATTTGTATAAAAACAATGCTATGGTCATACTGCACTATACAATCACAAGTGAGACTTCTGACTTCACAGCTGTTCAACAGTATCTGACGCCTTTGCTAAAGAAGCTGTTTGTTCATACAGGGCTTTGCCGGTGGAAAGTTGAGTGGAAGAAAAAAAGTGTGGTAGAAAAAAGGAGAGGATTGTGGAACAAAGCCCGTTAAAGAGTTTAGAAAAAATTTACAAAATGTGAACTGCTACTGGATCAGTGCTTCTAAAGCTGCCACACAACAATTGCTGCATTCCTTGTCTTGAGCCATTGTTGAACCAGAGACGTATGAAGCGTCTAACATGGGCTAAAGGGGAAAAGCCTGGGTTGTTCCACGGTGAACCAAAGTTCTCATGCACAGAATCCAAGCCACTGAGCTCCACTTCAAAGTTTCCATGGTCAGTGATGATTCGGGGGAGCCATGTCCTCCAATGGTGTTGGTCCACTGTGTTTTCTCTAAGTCACCATAGCCATCTACTAAGATTTAGAGCACCACTCTGCTGACAAGCTTTATGGACATGTTTTTATTTTTTAACGGCCGTGGGATCACTGTGCGTGATTAAACAGCAAACCTGTCTGACATAAACTCAATTGATATATCTAATTTGAATTACTGAAACAAGCATACTTTTCAATGCAATTCTAATTTATTGAGACCCACTTGCACAAATAATGGATGCAGGTATAAATACATCGATTTGATGAATAAATGAACAAAGACTGGTTGAATCTCATTTTACAGTTGTGTTGATTTAATATTCAAAAACAATATTTTTCATAAAGGACTGTTTGGCCGGGTGAGGCCTATGAAATTTGGGGGGTTGGCCAGTGCCCCCGCTGCCCCTCCCTTGGTGGCACCACTGTGTCTGAGAACATTTGTGTGTTGCTGGTGAGAGTCTGTTCCTTAGGGCGTGACAGTGAGGAATAAGACAAGGGTGTTGCATGAAGACTTGCTTTCATCCAGACATCTAGAGGCATTGTTTGTGGTCAATGGGGCTCAACACAACCAAGTGTTTACCTGATAGCGTATCAGATATCTGTGAGGACAAGAGAGAGTTTAAACCTCAATTACATCAGCTTAGTCTCTAATCTGCCTGTCATCCGGGAAATGTCAACTGGTATGCAAACTGCCAAATGAGAAAATATGATTATTAACACATTAAGACATCGGAAAATAATTAAGAATCAAAGATATCTTTTAAAATGCTCGTAATTCAACCCATCTCCTTATCTTTAATACATGTTAAACAAGTCTAATGATTGAGGATACCCCAAGTGTGTTCTGGCTGCCACAAGGATCCTCAGGGGTATTTTTAGGACCGCCTTCTCCTTCGTGCACCTGCTTTGGTCTGTAATCTAGACTTCAGACATAGTGTCAAAAGTTCTGGGTCTAACAGCATTAGTTGGCTCTCCTAAAAGCATCCTTGTTCTGCTCAGACTGAGCTTGGTTTGATAGATTATTTTGGCAATCATATTCAATCTAGTACAGGATCTTAAACCCCATCTTCAGAGTTTTACCAAGAGAAACCAAATATGTCATCATGTAAGACTTGGGGTGGGGACTGAATATAGAATGTCATCATATTGGTTTGGTTTTCTCCTGCTAATATTAGCGTCGCTCTTTAGGATGTGATTGGCAGACTTGGGGGCCAAAGAGAAACTTCTAAGTCCATGTTTAGGACTTCTGCTTTTCTTTAGCTTCTGTAGGTAATGAATGTGTTTTGAAAAACAAAAAAAAACGTAGTTTGATTTTTCTAGTTGTGTGCATTAAATCATTTAATGTTTATATATTAGGTATCCAGAACTGACTAGTCATTACCTTCATCTAGCCAGGTAGTAAAGTGGCTTTTCTGTTTTTGCCATTTTACTTTTGTCTCACTCACATGTTTAAAGTGATCAAACAAATTTTGATATCAGACAAAAATAAGTTGTGGAAAATAGGAAACGTAATTGCCTCATTATAAGGGCTTGTGCCACCCTCGGTGGCAACAACTGTTGTCATCAAGCTTGTCATATCTGGCATCAAGCTGTGGAGGAACTTAAATGCAGCCACGCTGCAGGGTTTTCAAGTATGAACAGCCTATAAGTTCAAGTCACTGGATCTCAATCAGATGTGAGTCCAGGCTTTGACTAGGTCACATCAAAATATTCATTTTTAAAAATTTTTTTTAGCCATTCAGAGGAGCGCTTGCTGGTGTGCTTCAAATAATTGTCCTGCATTATAACCACATGTTTTTCCCCCTGAAATCCTGTGTCTGAAAATTGTTAAATTGAATGTAACAGGATGCACATCATCCAAGAGTTACACTTTTGTCTGGTCACAAAGTGTTTTCCTAAACATTCCACAAAATCCACTGTTGACCGTTTGTCAACAGTGGATTTTGCTTAAGAGCCTTGTTCCGGATGTCGTTTTTTGCCCAATCTCTCTTTCTTAGTTTGAAACAATTACATTGACCTTAACTGTGGCAAATGTGGAATGCAGTGTGTTGGATGATGTTCTGGGTTCTTTGTGACCTTCTTGATGAATCATCAATGTGCTCTTGGATTAATTTAGGTTGGCCCACTCCGTTTGGGAATAATGGCTCTCACTTTGGTTCACTTGAGTCGCAAAGCCTTAAGGTACGTTCACGCTGAACGTACCGATAGAGCGAAGCAAAACTGCGAATAGAGCAGAGCGAAATTTTGCTGGAGTTCAAAAATCTGAACTTTTCTGTCAATTTGCATCATATTAATGGTGCTCTTCATTTATTTAAGCAGAAAATATATATTTTTAGGAGTTACATATTTAGACAGTACAATTAGTCTATATTTCTATTGAGCAATGATGGATTTACTGACTGAAGACGCTTGTAGCTCCTCATACTGGGTCCTGGACAGACAGATGTACTGCTTGAAGCGACCATCATCCAGACGCAGCTACAGGTGGTGGTACTCGCCAAACCGGATGCGTCTCTGGAAAATCTGGTGGCCCCAGGGGGGGCAGACACTGTTAATTGGCTTTCTACATTGAATACAGCTCTGTGACTTGCTCGGTAAAATCCAATGGTCATTATTAGCGAGAGAGGAGAAATGTCAAGTGTGCAACGGCAGGTGATTAACGCGCAAAATTGTTCTTGTTCGTGTTTGGTTTGAGCGTATCTTAAGTCGTGGCTTTGTAAACCCCTTTCAGAGTGATAGATGCCAGTGATTTTGTTTCTCAGCTGCTCATGATTTCTTTTTAGGTCAGGTCATCATATGTTGCCTTTTGACATCGTTTGGCCTGCTTCACGTTGTCAGACAGGTTCTGCTTAGTTGATTTATGGATTGCACTGGTCTGGCAGTTTTCAAACCTGGATGTAGTACAATTGAACTCAACTTCAAAATAAATGTGGTTAATCACAGCTAGTTTATGATTTATCGAGGGCAGCAATACATTGTTTTTTTTCCCCACACCAAATAAATAAAATGATAATTTATGAACAGTTTTTTTTCACATTATGTTTGTCTATCTTACTGTACATCCAAACACACTTCCAATCTTTATAATACAAATTAGATGTTGTTTTATTTCATACTGATGCATACTTTTTTGGATTCCCTACAATGAGATGTTCATCCATCCATCCATCCATCCATCCATTTTCTGACACGCTTATCCCTGTTGGGGTCGAGAGGGGTGCTGGTGCCTATCTCCAGCTATGAGATATTCATATTTTGAGAAAAATATTTTTTTTTTCTTACAGTAAAAAGGCAGTTTGCTTTAGCTTACTTATCTTGAACATCTTTTTCACTTGAAATGGTTTGATGGTTTTCCCGTGGCACTTTGAAAATGGAAATGAGCCATGCTGTGTGTTCCTGTACTACATTAGTGCAATGAAAAAAGCAAAGGCTCCATTATAGTTTGGAATGACGCCCAAAGATTCATGGAAATCTTTGTACTTTGTTCCAAGATACATTGCATAGGAAAATGTGATGAAAATTAGAAAAGCTAAAGTAAATAGGTCATAGATTTGTTTTCCTACATGTTACTTTATCCTGTATGTTATGAGAATAGCATAAACTCCTTCAATATTCAAGGCTCAGGGCCTTTAGCAAAGCCATAGCACGGCCAAAATAAGCTTATTTTCCCCTGCTGCTGAATGGCTGATGTGAAAAAAAAAGAAACTGACATATAATTTTGTGGGTCAAAGAAATGTGCCTCACAAGCACTTTAAAGCATTCCGCTCAAACAGACAATGACAATGAAATGAGCAACAATTTGCTTCATTTTAAACTGGGACTGAAACAAAGAGCCATTACATATTAACAGCAGTTATATTTGTCTAGGAAAAGAAAAAAACACACATTTCAGATGCATATATTCAAGAGCCATGAATCTCTGGAATAATGTTCATCTATAAATGGAACATTTAGCTGAGGGAATATCCCACTTCATTCCTCTCAGTTTCACTTTTAACCATTTTCCAGCCTGACCGGAGGTTTTCCAGTCAGATCCAGGCTGCTCTGACATGGGAGAATTTTGTTCATCTCTGTGGACCATGGTAGAGTTTTCTGAAGCGGGTCAGCAGCTGAATGAGACAGGTGCAACAATAGGTAAGCTCATTTACACTTTAACTATGTTATCATTCCCATAACTTTTTCAACCTTGCATGGTTTTACTGCAATCATGCTTATAAACCTGTTGTTTAAAGTGAAGGCACACAGAATCCCTTTACATTAGGAGTCATCTATGAGGTCATAAAGTAATTATAATAGTACTCTATGTCAGAATAGATGCAAAAGGCCAAAAAGGTGGAGGGAGTCTTTTTTATTATTTTGAATGAACTTTTAAACTTTAATATTGATACAACAGTAGTTCCTAAACATGTTCTCTTTTCATACAATATACAGCAGACCTTTAAAATGCTTTATCAATTGTGATACTGGAACATAAAATTAACTCGCAATGTCCATTGCAAATGTATATATATATATATATATATATATATATATATATATATACTCAGTATGTAGGCTGAAAAGTTCAATTTCGGCCTCATTTAGGCAATACGACTTCTTCCACATGTTTTTCCCTCATTTCCACCCATGGCTTGTGGAAAATAGAAAACAGGACTTCTTCAGCTTGTCTTTCAACAGTGGCTTTCTTTTTCCCTCTCTTCCACGAAGGCAAGATCTGTGGTGTGCAAGAATAATAGATTTTGTATCGACAGGGTCTCCTACCTGATTTTGGGATCTCTGCAGCTCCCTCGAAGCTACCACAGTTCTCTTGACTGCATCTTTAATTCAGTTTAGGCGGACGGCCATGTCTTGCTGGGTTAGCTGTTCGGCTGTGCTCTTTCCATTTTTAGATAATGAACTTAAAAGTGGTCTGTGAGATGTCCCACGTTTGGATATTGTATTATATATTGTATTAGAAAAGAACTGGGGTCCTCCAAGCTGTTTAAGCACTGACAGGGTGCGGTAACTTTTAACAACTGGTGTTTCCGCCTGGTTTCCGCCTTAACATAACCCTGCTTTAAACTTCTTCACAACTTTATCCTTGACCTGCTGTGTTCCAATGTCTTCATAGTGTTGTTTGTTCATTAACATACACCTCTGGTACCTTCACAGAACAACTGTTGAACAACTGCCCCATAAAATCCCAATTATTCCCCAAATACCAATAATACCAATTTGTGGTTGTGAAAAAAGATTTGTAAGAAAGATTCTGCCAGGTGCAGTCTCTGTCAAGATAACACTGACAACTACTGAAAAACCAAATTGTACTCGCAAGAGAGAACCTTTAGAAAAGGCATAAAAGTTTCTCTCATGGAGATTATCCATAAATCTTAATCTCTATATCGGCCAATGGAAAACTTCTTCTTGGAAATGATCAGTCCATTGTCATGTCCGTTGCATTCCAGTGTTGGCACATATTATTCTCTATTTTATATGCAGCATTAACTGCAATGAACCCACCACATGGACATTTTAGGGGCAGCTGTCTCCTGCTGCTGGGGGCAGAGCCGTGAAACTCTGAGAAGCACAGGCGGGCTTCTCAGCGAGCAGGTTTCTGCCGACATCATCCGGGTTTATATTTAGAGAGAACCTCTTGGCTCTTTAGGATGGGACCCGTGCAATTAGATAGGTCCATGCAGGGGAATGGTCAAAAACTGAGAGGGGGGCCTCAGGATTGGTACAACCTAAGAGGTAATTTGACCCAAACCCACAACCTACTGGAGCAGGGTTAATTCACATTAATGTTCTACTGATATATGTATATGTATATATATATATATATATATATATATATATATATATATATATATATATATATATATATATATATTCGTAGCAGTAAGGGCAGTAAGGGTAGGGAGTACAAGAAGAGATCAAAGCAGAACTAGGTCATGGAGTCAGAAACTGTACTTTTCTTTATGGGTAGTTGCAATAAGGTCGGGACATTTTGATCCCCACATACTATGTAGGCCTAAATCTGTCATTAAGGGTGTACTTCATGCAAAAGTGTCCCATCCCCTGTTACAATTCTGTTAAATGTCCGGTTTGGCCAATGAAAACCAAGCTGATAATAAAAGACAATTTTCTCCAGACTGAACAATTTCAACCCAAACTCTTCAGGCATGAAGGTCAACAAACTGCAGCTGCAGGTGCACCAAAGATGAATGGCTTTCTTCCAGGATTACTCTGCAGAACAAATATCTGCTGTCAAACGAAAGGATCTGTCATCCTTGAGATTGTAATAATTCTCATAAAAGCTCAAACTGGGACACGGAGAAATACTTAAGTAACACTGCAGGAAATATTCTCCCATGGCAGTCCTGTGAAAATAGGTTTTAAAGAAATTTGAAGCATTTCTCGAGAGGAACTTTGGAGCAACAGAATGAAGCTACGACTTCATTACTGACTCAAGATGAGCAACTGAGAAGAAAAAAAGGCAAAGCTGGCATTGCTGTAAACACAAATGCAGAGTAAGAGTCATAATGGAGAAATATTTGTGGCTTCTGCAGCGCTCCTCCCAGTTTGGTTTGTTTGCGTTTGCCCTTCAGACGGGATGCACAGTGAGACAAGACCCTCAGCCAAATCTGATGCTGCTCAGTCAGCCCAGACGAACAGAGCAGGGAGGGGCCAAGGCATTTCGGTGGTGGGGGGCTGTCACGATTCATTTCACACTCATGTGGGATGCCAAGCTGCAATCCTTTTGTGAAATTAAATTCTCTAAAGACTAGACAGGTCAAAGCATGAATGTTGAAGTGGGAGATGCCACTCTTTGCCACACTCTACCCCAAACCCCCCCAACACTGGCATTTATTTGTACTTATTGAGTTAAGTCTAAAGGGAAGTACAGTAAATGATTGTTTACAAGGACCTTGAACTCCCCCTACTTCTAGATAAGGAGCAGAGGAATTCCTCTTGCAGGGATCCGGGCTCATCGTTGACATAAAAGCTCACAAGCCTTTCCTTTGGGCCCGTGGATATTCTCTCCCACACATGTGCTAACTGTCTTACTAATCTATTATCTCAGCTCAGAACTGCCCTGCATCTTGAGGTCATCTTACTGACAATATTTGTCTTTAGTTCTTTGCGCTGCATGTTAAATGTCCAGAAGTTTCAACGTTTGCAATCAGAGAAAAACATCTTTTGTACCATACTGGGTCAAGTTTTTGCTTTTTATGTTTTGGCTTATTTCTTACACTTTAATGTATTATATCATTAAACAAATACTAACATCAGACACAGATAACCTGAGTAAATACAAAAAGGAGATTTCAAATGATGAGTTTCTCCAAACCTTTCTTTTTACCTAAAAAGTAATTGTCTGCTAAAACTAATTACTGGTTGTGCCGCCCTTGGCAACCACACATGCCATTATTTGGCCTGAGCATTTCCGATCACTGGCAATGAGTCTTTTTCATCACTGTGGAGAAATTTGGGTCCACTTGTCTGCACTGGAGGGTTTTCAAATATGAACGGTCCATTTAAGGTTGTGCCACTGCATCTCAGTTAGATTTAAGTCCAGACTTTGACTGGATGACACCAAAATCTTCATTTGGGTTTTCTTTTTCAGTCATTCAGGGGTGGACCTGCTAGAGCGCCTTGCACCACTTTCAAGTCGTCCAGTTCCTGAAGGTGCACAGCAGCACCAGATCATCTTTCGATCATATGTCCATTTAACATTGTCTTTAATGGCTGCTACTTCGGCCAGGTGTCCTTTGTAAAAGAGATTTAAAAAATCAGTGAAATTTAATGGTCAAATAAAGGCAAATAAATATAAAGAAAATGTTTTTTTTGGCAAATGTAGGTAAATGAAGGCAAAATATTAGCCTATAAATTCTCCCATGGATGAAAGTTTTGCTCCACCTCTTTTTTTATTGTTAAATCATAAACACTGACCTTAACTGAGAAAAATGTGGGCTGCAGCTCTTCTGATGTTTTGGTTTTGTTATCAATAAGTTCTTTAAATAATTTTGCTCATTGAACCACTGTTCCATGTTTTCTCGATTTGTGGAAAATTGTTCTCACTGTTGTTCACTGGAGCCCCAAGGCCGTAGAAATGACTTTGTAATCTTAACAGATAGTTTGCAACAACTTTGTTTCTTATCAGCTCTTAAATTTCTTTGTCGAAGCGGGGCTTACACTGTTTGCCCCAATGTCTTAGATCGAGATTGAGATCTTCATGATGCCAGAAAGGTTATATTTCAGTTGTTTTCTGAGTCTACAGACCAGACAATAATTAAGTCTGGGTGTGGTGAGTGAAACCTAACCAATAAAATTGGGTAATGACAGTTAAATCATGATTTTACAAGGGCATGAATTATTTTTCCCCATAGGGCACGGTTGTATGGCTTCCCCCTTAATAATTGCATTTACTTAGGTTATCTTTATCTGACGTTAAAACTTGCTTCATGATCTAAAGGACTGATATGTGACAAAAAAAATGAATAAAATCTAAAAGGGGGGCTTATACTTTCTCACAGCACCGTAAGTGCATCCATATATGGGCGCTCTGGTCTAAGCAAGGTCGAGTACTGTTGACAGAGAAGACAGCTAACTTGTGGGGGCTTTTTGTGAGGTCTAAAGTCAAAGGCCACTCCATATTTTTTTTCCATTCCTTGGGGCTATAAAACCTCTTGGTATGCACTTCCAGCTTAGCTTCTGTTCTTCTGGTTACCTGCTGTCAATTAGAGCTTTGTGGCAAGAAAATGATTACAAAATCCCACGGAGATGAGGATAAAAAGATATTTCATGTTTGTAAGTTTGAGTTTCAGTGCAGAGAGCCTCGTTTTGTTTACAAGTCCCACACCTTTAACTGCGCATAATGTGGCCGAGTGAAAGCTATAACGTGAAGTTCATTTGAGACGCTCATGACGAGACATTCCAGTGTGGTTCTGGGTGGCTGTTTAAAAGCCAGCAGCCTGTGTTCACTACAGCTGGGTCACAGTGGTCTGTCAGCGGTGAGGAATGCCACAGGAACCCGCAGCTTTGCAACACCTGCGTTCTTTAAGCAAAGCCTGACTGTAGCCCCCGTGTTTGATCAACCCCCGACGGTTACCCTCAGACTAAGACTCACTGCTCGGCTTGGGATCTAGATGAAACAGTTAAGGGAGGTTCGTCGCAAAATAACTGAGCAGACTGAAGAGAGAATAAATAGACGACCATCTGGTGTGGTCTGGCTAGTTCTAGTTATGGAGGTTCAGAGGTCTGTATACTTTGTGATGGGGTAATTGTGTCATCATGAAGACACATTAAAAGAATGGAGAGAAGCACTGGCAAAGGATGGATTCAAAGTTTGTTATTTTAAGTAAAAGTTGAATTGACTCAAGTGAATTTAAAAGACAACCTGCTTAGTTAAAAATACAGATTTACTGTAATCATAGTCAAATATTCAAGCAATTACACACATTGTTTTTTTGTTTTACAAATAGATGTTACAACATCTTTACCACCACACTTCATAATTTCTTTACGTCTATCTATACTTCAAAACTCAATTTACGTATTGCTACACGTTTTTTTCAGCTGTGCTAAAAAACGAGATCCTGCTCCAGCTGTCTGTGTTCTGTTGTGTTCACACCAGACAACATGACCAGAATGATTAAAATTAGGATTTGACAGGGATCAAGAGAAAATCACCAACTATAATACACTGAGATGGAATAAGTGACTTGAAACAAATCAGGGCGGAAGGATGTCAAATATGCTACAAGAGCAGATCACAAGACAAACAGTTCTTACTCAGTTCCTTAACAAAAATGTCAAGGTACTGAGCAAGAACATATGGTAAGATTATAAAGCCTGAGGCAAAACTTGATAAAATATACTACAAGTTCAACCGGCGCTGCAAAAAGTCAAAGACCTTCTGGGAAAAAAAAAAATCTGGATGGTAGGAAATTTTTTCAGTCCAGCCTTAATGATGCCTTCACAGATGACAGTTACCTCATGTCCAGAAAGAGCAACAGTGTTCTTGAACATGCCTCACCTCCGCCTTCATGGCAGTTTTATCCTGTCTAAGTAACCAGGGGCTTGGACGTATCCCAAAAGTCCTTAGGAGAGAGATACTCAGTCCACTACAGGGGCAACACAAAGAAAGACACACATGCCACAAACCAATATGCATTCTCACATAGGATCCATATCTGTTACAGATACCTTTGCTGACTTTTAGTGAAATTTTGAATCATAGATTAATTATTTACAATTCATTTGGAGAAATGTTTTTTCTTGAATGGCTAGAATACTAATTGAATCAGTTCAACGCTGTTTTTTCCCCACAGAATCAAGAAGCTTATAATAATAATAATAATAATAATAATAATAATAATAATAATAATTACAGTGCCTTTCAGAGCACTCAAGGACACTGTACAGATCAAGCAGTGCAATGACAATAAGTCACGATAAAAACAGCACACATTAAAAAGTTACAATGACCAGGCAGTTACTGTGGGTAGGCATTCTTGAACAGATGTGGTTTGAGTTTAGACTTAAAGTGGGAAATAATATTTCCTATTACGAATGTCTGGTTGCAGAGTTTAGGAACGGAGAGGGAGAAAACTCTTCTGCTCGTGGTGCTGAGGCAGGCAGGGGGAACAGCAAAGTGAATGGAAGAGGAGGATCTAAGGGTGGAGGAAGGAGTAGCAATGTAAATTAGATCAGACACAAAGGGTGAGAAAAATTGTAGATGGCCTTGACTATATACAGAAAACATTTTCATTTTCAATCTAACAGGGAGCCAGTGGAGCTGTTGTAGGACTGGGGTGATGTGATGAAATGAGGTGGTTTTGGTAATAATGTGAGCAGTTAAATTCTGAACCACTTGAAGCTTATGGAGGAATTTTTGAGGAAGACCAAAGATCAGAGAGTTACAGTAGTGGATGCGGGAGTTGACAAGGCTATGGATAAGAACTGATGCAGGGAAAGGGAGGGACTAATATTCCATAAATGAAAATATGCAGACTGGGTGATGTTATTGAAATGGGAGGAGAAGGATAGAGTGCTATCGAGAATGACACTCAGACTGTTGACCTGATGTCAAAAAGAGACTGTGGAGCCATTACCTGAGAGAGATAAGCTGGGAACTTTGGATAGTACAGATTCGGTTCCTACAAGAAGTGTTTAGTTTTAAGAAGTTAGGGGTGAACCAAAATTTTATTTTGGATAAGGAGGAAGTGAGGCAGGAGGGTAGGAGTATAGAATTTGACTTACTGGATACACAGAGCTGGTTATCATCCATGTAGCAGTGGAAGATATTGATATGGGGAAGAAGCAAAATGATAACAATTAGGGGTCCCAGAACAAAGCCTTGGGACATGCCGGTTGTGACAGGAGATGGATGAACCCTAGAGACTTTAGTTGAATAAACCTCATGTCTTTAATTTTTAGTGCTTCTGCCTCTCTGTTTTTTTACTGAGTCAAGTTACTGATCCATCCTTAAATGAGCAAGTAAGACATTTACTGTAAAATTAACCAAAATCCTTTTTATTTGTCACTTGTTGATTATAGCTTCCCTATAAACAACCCGTCGTCTCTGTCTTAGTTAAGTTATTCTCCTTTCAAAATTAGAGGTACGGTGCGGAACTACTTGGGTGCAGTGTGTAGCCCCTTCCTGGTTCCTGGGCCAATCATATGAGAGTTCCCAGGGTTCCCAAAACAGAGCGTAGCATTTGGTATTTTTTGTTGGCAAAAGAGCAGCAGTCTGCAAAGCCAGAAAGAGAAGCAGACTAGAAATTGAACAGAATACAACGTCATATACCCGTCCTGTGGAAGTAAAGATTCAGTGGGGTTTCGCAGCAGCAACGGACCGTTGAGGAAACAGCATATGTGTTATATCCTCAGCATATGTGTTATTCCGATTTGAAACACTGTCATTGTTACTTATTGGTCCTTTAAACACCTTAATTAACTATAAAATATTCTGTACAGATACTTTTGATGCATCTATTTTTAATCAATGGAGTTAATTTTAGCATTTGATATATATATACTGATTTTTATTTTACTAAATTTAAAGCAAGAATATTTTTACTCTCAATAAAAATACAGGGTGAACTTATATTTCTTTGTATAGTTTTTAATGGAGTAATTGTTCAAATTAAATCGAAAACTTTGCTTGAATTTTGCTCTAATATTTTATGTTCACGTACTCCATAATCTAATGCTTTGCAAACATATTGACACCAGTTTAAACTTGTCACAGTTCAATCACCATCTCTCGATCACAAAAAAAATATTTTATTGGTATTATATAGAGTACACCAACACAAAGTATCAACTGTAATTATAACAACTGTAAAGCAGAAAGAAGATAGATACTTCCTGCAAACATGGTTCCCTGCAGTTACAGCTGTAAGTCTTTTGCCCCTACCAGTTATACAAATCTAAAGTCTAAAGTTTCTGCTAATTTTCTGTGCCAAATACCTCAAACTCAGTCAGACTGAATGGAGAGCATATGGAAATATAAATGTTAAAAATGTGCCACAGATTCTGAGTTGTGGTTTTGTTTTTAGCCCTGCTGAAAAATTGAAGCTCTCCTTTCAAGCTCAGGTTTTTTGCAGCCTCTGACAGGTTTTCTTCCAGGGTTGACCTTCACATCCACACAGACTAGCTTTTTTGAAGAAGAAAAGTATTCCACAACATGATGCTGCCATCTCTATGTTTTGCTGTGGAAATACGGTAGTTTCTTCCACGTAGTGAGAAGAAACTATAACGTTTCATGACCTGACCCTGCTTTATAGTTCTCTACAACTTTATCCCTGACATTTGTACTGCGTTCCTTTCAGTTTATTTCTTTATTTCAATAAATTGAAAGGATTTAAACGTTTAGAGCAAGTTAGATTATAATTAATCAGTTATAGACCGGACCTTTTTGTGTTGTAACCTGAACATTGAACTATTTTTGGTTATCGACTTAAATTATATATTATATTCTGCCAAAATGTTGTTGTTGTTGTTTTTTTTTTTTTTGTGAATTCTGAATCTTAATAATCTGAAGGGTTATGAATGTGGTCATTCCTTGAAAACAGAAACATAAATAACAATTTTCCAAGGGGAGTTTCCCACATTTAACAGAAATTCAACCAAAATAAGTAATAATTAGATCCCACCTAATTCATAACCCTGTATGGAAATAATAAACATTTGTGTGCCTTTTCATCTATATCAAGTAATTTGTTGCACATATCTCATTTTCATATTTCCATGTCTCTGAAGTGCATCATCATTTTCAAACCCATAGTCATCAAAACAATCTGAGATCCATGAAAAATACTTCAGCATCAAAGATAAAAGTGAAAGTAAATAAAAATAGACGGAGTCACAGTGAATATTTATTTTAATAGTCCATACACTAAATAATCGTATTAAATCTGGTGCTAGTGTTGATTTAAAAAAAGAAAACTGTAAGTGCTTAAATTCTGGGTGGGGAGAAGAACTGAGAAAGGAAAATGTGCCAAATGTTTTCTTCTCTTTCTGTCACTTAACATGTCTAAAGGAAAATCTCCTTATTAAGACAAAGGAGTTGAATTTAAAGAGTGCTTAATCTTATTCTAGGCTGCTAAAATCAGCTCATTTTGGCAGAACAAACGAAGATAGGCAGCTTCTCTGTTGTACAACAAGTTCTTGGCACTTTTTCAACAGTGAACAAAGCGAACAAAAATCAGAGCAACCCCTAAGAAAGAACCTGACCTTGGATGAATGTGTTTGGCGTTAGGGAGATTAGATTTAATAGATATTTCTTATGTTACTTGTGGAGCTGTCCAAAATTAGCACCCAAGTTTTAAGTCTCAGCTCGGTCCCAATATAGCCGTGCTGTCACTGCTGACTGAGAAATACTGTGCCTTCTTTACATGATGACTGAAGGAGCTGCTGTGCTATCATGTGGGGAAATAGACAGCAAACAGCGTCACTCAGAAGAAGATGGTGTCTGCAACTCACATTTCTACACCACACATAGCCGCAGCTCTCACCTGTTAGCATTTGGGAATGGCGGGATCTACTTCAAGGAGACCCCATATGAAATACTCTCTGTTGTGTGGCATTTTCAAGACTCTATAGGGATTTACGACTTATGAATCAAGCATGCAACTTGTCCAAAAATGTATCTAACTGAATCCTAAGTACAAGCTGTGAACCTGCAATTATTACCCCCATGAAAAACAATATTGCTGTAATCTCTTAGAGTTACAAGACAAAAACCACAGAGAGTCAGTCTCTCCACGGTCGCAAGCTGGACAGGATGCAGCATCGATATAATGGGAGAATCTTACTGATGACCTAAAATAGTCATAGTGTTCAAGAGCTTCGGAAAGGCCTCTCTTAGATCCATCAGCTGCTGTCTTACAGGTTTATGTTAGGAAGCCCTGCGTCTTACAGCACACAGAAGAGTGGTATGTAAATATGCTTAAACAACAGGCATTCGCAGATACAATGACCTCACTAACTTCTGCAAAACCATGTCGTAATTTACTGCTGTATCCCACAGAGTTTCTGCTCCTCTGCCTTTTAAAGAACATCTTCTGCCCACACCATTTCAGTGTGTTTACATAAATCCATTGAAAGATTTCAACGGGAACACAAAGTGCTAAACCTGACGATTATTGCATAATTGCAATAACAATAGTTGCTTCTTTCATAAAGTCAGCATGTTGAGACCCATGCTGATTAGTAAATATTTAAAATACAGCTATAATGCACTTGTAAAAGGCACAAATGCTGCCGTGGGTAGACTATTACTGTTCCAGTAACATTTACAGCTCAGCCAGTTTAGCAACAGGGCTAATGCTAGAATCAAAGCAGCCGTTGCTAATGGATGACACACTGTAGCAGCACTTGTGAGAGAAAAAGGTTAACAAGCCACCTTGTTAGTTTAGATTTAAATGGTTTATCACCATTTTATAACATTTTATGCCTCAAACTCAAGCTACTTTGATTTCTGGTTACATGGGAAGACAGACCACATAAGTAAAATATTCTTAATAATTTGTCAGAATTTAACTAATTTAGTTGCTTAAGTATATTTTAAATACTATTTGGAACTTAACAAAGCCTATTGCTTTAAATGTCTTTTACATTTTAATTTTTATTTGATTTATTCTCAGACATATGGACTTCAATCTTCTTACATGAAATGCAGCCTATGTAAATTTCTTTCCTTAAATTCAATCAGTTTGTTTAAACTAGACCTAATCAAATACAATTCATATTTTCTGAAAACAATCAAACAAACAGTGAAATAGCCCTTTATTTAATCTGGTATCAGAAGCTATGGATGAGATACCAACTTGGAGGACAACCATTTGCTGCTGAGTAAACATGCAGTAAATATGCAAGTAAGGAACAGAAAGTTTGATCGGGCAGCCACAGTTCTTGCACCGCTCCAAAGGCTGTGCTGTCCTGGGCAGTAAGCCGTGTTGCTCATATCGGAAAAACCACAACTGGTAACACGAACAAAAAGAACAAAGCTAAAGAAAACAAGATTTAAGGGCAATTTTCCTCTGTCCAACCATGCAAGTTTTGGGCTTGAACCAATAAGAACTTCCGTTTAAAATGGAGGACAGCCTAAAGTTTCAGCACACAATGCTGGTTTCCACTATCTTGAGTAATCTGAAAGTTGCTGTGCTTGGCACAAATACTGAACAAACTGATTTAAAAACTTACAGGCTACTAATAGGTATGGGTTGCAGCACATTCTGGGCAGGATTATATCCAAAAGATTTTTGCTGAAAACATAAAAAAAAAATCTTAGCAGGTGTGTGTGTTTGGGGGAGATTTCATCAAGGAAGCAAGGGGAACATTCCTGACATTGCCCAAAGATTGGCCCAAGAAACGGGTTAGATTTTTCTTGTGTGCACAAAAGACCAAAGAAAATGAGAAGGGAGAGAGAGAAAAATGGCCCAGCCCTAAAACCACAGCGTCCTTCCTGACAAGCATTTTTTAAAAACCTCACTTTCTCCTCCAGCTCTCTCCATTTCTCTGCACTTTGACTGATAGCATCGCAAGCTTTCTGCCTGTTTAAAGATTTTCTTTGCCAGATGCAAAATTTGTTTTTAACACAGCTATGAAAACCTTTCACCAGAGCAGGATAAAACAGATGAGCACTTAAATCCCAATGGGCATCATTCATATGTAATGAAACTAGAACTTGGTTGCTCTGCCTTGCCAAAGCACTTAAATAAGGGGTAAAAGTGTAGATCTGCTCCATTGTCATCTAGTTGCAAAATAAAGTTTTTAACTAAATGCATGTTTATGTCTGCATAGTGTGGCTTCTAAGATCACCATAAATCTGGTTCTGAAGCCTCAATTCATGTGAGATATTAAACATGGGCACTTAACGTCAGCACAGTATCAGTGTCATATAATTATGTTCATTTATTAAATCATGTCAAAGGTTTGCAAATAAACAAAGAAAGCAAAACATCAAGTTCTAAACTAAAACACCTAAAACTGTTTAGTTATAAGTTTGACATGTTTTCAAGTCTTTTTTGCAAATAAAAATCTGAAAAGTGTGGTGTAGCGGCTACTTTTTTTTGGAACTGCACCTCTCGGTCTTTTAAGGTGCGTCTTTACGAATGTTCTGCACTTCTGGAGACTGAATTATTTGCCAGTTCTTGGTGGCATAAAAGTTTCGAATCAGAAGACTGGCTGGAGAACATCCGTGAAGCACATGGGTCAGAAAAAGATGAAGTAAGCGACATTTCTGTTTTCCTAATTAATGCAGGCATAAAAAAATCACATTACTCACTCTTGTTATTACGTCTTAGTTACCGCTGCCCATAAGGTATCAACATTGCCTTGCAACAGTGTTCATGCCTTCTGAATGTTTCCACATTTTGAAACATTACAACCAAAAACAGCAATGTATTTCATGTGTGTTAACACATTATTCTGCCACCCCCATGTTTAACAGTAGGATGCGTGTCCTTAGAGATGTGTATTGCCACTTTTTGCCACAAATAATATTTACACACAGGCCAAAAAGTTTACTTTTGGTCTTTTCTGACCAGATAATCTTCTTATTGATGCATCCTGCACTTCCTTTGCTTCCATGTAAGGGATATAGCAAACATAGACTTTTTTTTACTAATTAGGTCACTTTTGAAGGCAAATGGTTGCACTGTTAATTTATTGAAATAAGGGGTTAAATGCAAAAGCGTGACACTTGTTTTTACATATTATCGGCAGAGATTTTGAAAATCCTATAGTTTTTCTTCTAATTTCACAATTATGCACTACTCTGTGCTGGTCTTTCATGTTGAACCAATAAAATACATTAAAGTATGTGGCTGTAACGCATCAAAATCACATTTCTTTGGAAGGCACTGTAACTGTTTGACAGCAATAAAAGAGGGAATCAAAATTACAAGCATTCAAAATTTGCATTTGTCATATTAGACTCAACAATAAGAATTATGAACATTGCCGTATACAAGTCTATGACGTTTTAGGTAAACTGGTGGTGTTCAGATGTTTTCTATCCTATACCTTCACCCTGAAAACATTATTTTTTGTTCTTCTCTGTAGGTTTTGCTCCTGACTTGTTTCCATTTTCTGGTTCCAATGTGTTTGTCTTATTGCCCTATTGTGACAATAAATGTACTAATAATGATGATAAGACGAACTATAAAATAAAAAAATCTCTATGCCTTTTGACTGAATATTTACTACATATTTACACACTCAGTACACCATATGACATAAAATAATACATCAACTAAATGATTTTTTAATGCATTATAGCTTAAGAAAACACTACAGAGTGTGACAACTCCCACAGCAAACTAACAAACTGCATGTTGAGTTCATACAACGGGATATTACTTTATGTGCAGTCTTTTCCAAATAATAGAGAACTGTTTAAGAAATGCACACGAGGCTGATGAGATGAAGAAAAATGTAGTCTATTCAAAAACCTCAAAAACATATCTTTATTTCTGTTTGAAAATGAAACATTTGGAAAACATAGCTGTAATTAAACCCGTTTTTCCAGTAAATTAGTGCCAGCTTCAGTAATTGTCTGAAAATCTTAATGTTGGACAGGAAAATCAATAAGGTGAATGGGAGAGCTTAGTGCAGATCTGTAGTTAAGCCGACAAAAATCTTGTGGGTCTCGTTCAAGGCTGCCCTGGAATGAGAGGCTGAGGGCCACAGAAAGAGGGTGAGAAAAAGATGGGTATTCTCTCTTAACACACATGGCCTCAGTTTCCCCTCCCTACTGTGCAGCCATGAGACCAAAACATTCAAAGAGCCAAATATGGTCTTCATTAGAACGGCAGGGAAATGTACCGGACATACATCTTTGGTGCATTCTTTCTGCCCCAATGTGCTTCTGACACAGTGAGACGATGGGCTACAGTAAATGTGGCATCGTACGAACACACGACAAAAATTGGGTCTGTCTGATAGCCTGTGACACCCAGAGTGTGCAGAAAATAATCTCTTAACTAATTTTGCTGTGTGCAGTGGTATGTCCATGAGCAAAATAATGTGAGCTCTCCCTCTTGACCAAAAATCTGAATGGGGATCTGTGCATACTTCAAAGTCTGGTCTGGGACGCTTAGGGTGAAAAAAAAAAAAAAAAAGCGAATCCACAAATTCCTTATTTGGTCTGGCAAACTTCTGCTAATCCTCCCACAAGAATATACTTTTCCAAACATTCGCTTTGCTTCTGACTGAGCTATAAAGGGCAATGCTGACATCTGCTGGCAAGAATGCAATGTCTATTTACTTAGACAAATGTGAGCTAGAAGCATTCATGTCCCTTAAACTGTTTCAGCTTTTCATGTTACGAAGACACACGTCAAGGTATTTTATAATTTTAACAAAAAGTAGGGCATAATTGTGAATTTGAGGGAAAATTATCCCAAAATGATTTTCAAAAGTTTTTACAAAAAGCAGAAAGGTATGGCGTGGATATTTTTTGTCCCTCTTTAGTCCAACACTGCTAAATAAATCCTGAGCAACTAGATAATTGGACTACCTGTAAGGAACTTATCATTTCTATGTGACGAGCAAACATGCAGCTCAGCACACAGGATAATTAAGGGTCCCTCACATCCTCTTCATTGTTCCTTTCAGTGGCTGCACTCCAAACGCCGACTCCCCGGCCCAGGCTGCAGGACACAGAAGAGAATGATGATGATGATGATGATGAATTTTACTGTCCCAAAGGAAATTTTTCTTGGGTACAGACTCTGGCTGCTACATAGTCCAAACCATGGCTGTCACAGTACACTATTATAAAAATTCCAGAAAAGGGCCACCTTTGTTTCTAAAGCTGTACTCCTTTTAACTCTTAACCCTCCCATCCCCCATATTTATGCACATGTAAGTAATGTATATTCATGTATGTGTTCATGCATATATTTCTGCATAAATGTGTAAATTTGCAGGCTGTATGTAAGGTATGTTTGCGTTTCCATACATTGCATATGATATTTCTTTTTGATGTAGCTTTTTAATTTAATTGTTAACCTCTTATATTACGATTCTTGTCTTTTGTAATGTTTTTTTTTTTATGCGTTCACATTTGTGCTGCTCCACTGAGCCCTTAAATTGCCCCTCGTGGACATATAAAGTTTTATTGCAATGAATTAAATGCTGCATAACTCTCTACAATAGCGATGTAAAAGTAAGTACGCTTTTGCCAAAATCTTTAGTTGTAAGTAACTTGTGGGCCACACAGATTCAAACATTGGTTTGAATGAAAACGCTGGAATAAATATTTTACTTGTTAAACATACTAAACACAACATTTTAATGATATAAGCAAAGCAATATTTCTTAAGAAAAGGGGTCTATAAATCATAAACTCACAAAGGGTCTCGCAAGCTTGCCTAATTAATGACAAAAAAGCAATATGGGTCAATCTAGCTTTGAAACTCCTTTCCTGTTCCATTTCTATATTTAAAGCGGTGCTCAGTTTGATAATATCACTGGCCAAGTCATTAGGAACCACTATGGAGGGCCTAAAGAGAACCATACTCCGAAGCCACACGTTGCAAAGATCGGTCTAGCACATCAAATCCCAATAAAATAAAATAACGTTTGTGTTGCAATGTGACGTAATGTGAAGTTTTTTGATCTGGGATAAGACTATGAAAGAATATTGTGGTCTGATTTGTGGAGTATGAGTACTTAAGGATGCAAACATCTAGAAATGCATGCAACTTCATAAATCTGTTTACCAAAAAACAAAAACAAAAAACAAAAAACTGGTTGTTTAAAACGTTTTTTTTATTTTTACTTTTAGTGAATACAAAAAATACTTTTGTGACCAGATAAATATTGTACATACAGCATCAAATGATACAACCGACGCAGTCTGTCAAAGAAAGCACAACACCTATTTATAACAGAGATGGCGACTCTTATTCTATTCCAGTAATACTCAGACACGTCTGCTGAACAGTATATTTCAGGATAAGTCTAACATTAACAAAGAAAAACTTTTTTATAGTGGTTTAGACAATGCAACAAAAACAAGGAAGTTTCTCAGCTCAACATTTTAGTGGGATTTGGCTAAGTGAATTTAAAGAATTTCATCACCTCCGATACATGTAGCCACATGCTCACTGAATGCAGTGTAGTGTTAGTAACTAAACCCTAAAGGTATCCATAGATGCCCTTTAACATCAGCACTATAACACTGCCGGCAGGTATAGGCCACCAGTATGGCAAAAATCTCGCTGTTAGACGGGCATAATGTTTCCCATAATGGAGAAGGCGCAGGCTCCCAGCCAGCCTGATGTTCAGCTGCTTGCAGCGCAGACTCAAGTAAGGCACTAGTACACGATGCAGACACGACACGAGCATGGACACGCTGAGGAGATGGACAGTAGTAAATTTAAAACACGTGTAATCCATTATTTTGATAAAGACAAAAATAACCTCAGTTTCTTTGAAAGGAACTAGAAGATATTTCCTTATACATACGAAATGTGACGGAGGCCTTAAATTGCTGTCTTTAACATAAAAGATATGAAAATGATATGCTCAATTTAGTCCAGAGCTGGAGGCCCAATATCTTTGTAAAGACCTTATTTTCTACCCAGTAACAGCAACAACTCAACACCACCTCGTTGGAGTATCCTCCGTACTTCATTTCCATAGACAGAGTCTAAATATATAAAGGGACATTAGAAAGACAGGGCAGTGTCTGGGGGAAAATGGGTATGAGTGTCTAGATCAGGGTTCCTACACACTTTTCCTTTCAATTTCAACTCCAAAATTTTCCTGACACAACTTTCCAGATGTTTTGGTCAATCTTCAGACCATATTTAATGTAAACGGTTAATGTCAAAAAGTATTCACACCCCAAACAGATTTAGTTTGAAAGTGATCTTTTAATTTTACCAACTTTTTAACTTTTTATTACTGTTTTGGAGTGATCCTTCCAGAATGTGTGGAAGGAGCTAACAATTAGGGTGATGGCAAGGAGGCCTTCCAATCTCAGAGAGTTGGAACTCATCACCAAAGACAAATCCTCTACATACAGGCTGAGAGACGCAAAAAGCTTGTCAGATATTTTAAAAAGGGTTTGATTGCTGTAGTGGCAATAAAGATTTTCTTACTGATTATTGAGAAGGGTGGAAATAATGGAAATAAAAATAGATCACATTCTTTCAACACGGAGGCTCCTTTACATTATCTATCTTTTGAGAGAATTCCTACCTGAAACAACATTTGTTTTGGTTGAATGAGAATAATCTTAAATCTAAATCTGCCAGGGGGATCTTACATCCACTAATTTTTTTAGCATAAACGCCATATTAATGTTGGCCTCTTTATTTATTTGACCAGGTGTTTCCTTTTGTTATTGCAGGACGGAGTGACAACAAAACAAAAGTTGGGAGCAAAGCTTTGTTTTTCTCTAATTCACAATATCCTAAATTATACTCACAGGCTCAGAGAATTTCTGTAACCATAACAGTCAAGATGGCGGCCGCAACAGAACAGCGTTTTGATGATGCCCTTTATTATGTCCTGAATAAGATGGATATTTATTATCAACAACTGGCTGCTCTAAGAACTAAAACAGAGCCTGTTACTTGGAGTTTGTGTCTTGTCTGTAGTTATCTGATTGGTTCTAACCTGTTTCTGTTGACCTTGTTGGTCCCGCTCTGCTGGCGGCTTTTCACACTCATATACCGTGTTTATGACGTAAATCAGTCTGGCCGGCCAGGCTAACGCAGTACAGTGACAGAAAACAGCAAGCCGGTCTGTCATTCACTTCAACCATATCTACTGCTACGGCGCAATTTTCCATTGGATCGGACAGATCAGATGGTTTGGTGTGTTTCAGCCTTATAAAACAAGTTATGACATATTCTGCCACAAGTCAGCCAGGACCTTGTTGTATGTATAATTTTGCCCCACGCTGAATTCTAACTTCTGCCTCTCTTTCTTGTTTTGGAAAATCTGTGTTGTTTGTTCTATCATTACTTGACCATGAAAGAAGAAGGGCTCAAACCAGTAAGTACAAAGCTAAAATGAATATGATATCCATCCCTAGTGAGTGCATGGGAACTTCAGACTAGAACTGCCAGTACATGAGACAGTAAGGAACATGCAACTTCTCTACCGTTTCCCAAATGAGTTTATGTTCTAAAAAAAATCTCAAAAGTTCATCCATATTACTTGTTCCATCACCTGAGTAACATCTGTCCATGAAATGCCTACATCTACCACACCTAAAATGCTCAACTCAACAATGGAGGCGGTACGTGAAGAAAAAATAGCAGACACTATGGTGACTTTGTGAATGCGATAGAATTTTCTCTTCCATGTTTGTCCGGATCTGAAAAATACTACAATCAAATTCAAAACTGCACCAGAAGACTGTGAAGGAACCCTGTTTGAATACAAGGGACACATTAACTAAATCTGGTTTGAGGAAGTGGGTGAAATTTCCATCCATATGAAAGCAAGAGAAAAAACATGTCAAACAATGTAATAATACTGTTTACAACTTTACACAGTTCTCTGTATCTTAGGTGAAGAAAAAATCAGATCCTTCGAGTGCAATATCGTACAAGCAGCAAGACATTTTTGGTCACATTTAGATTAGAATATCTAAATAAAACTACTTTCTTTTTCATAGAAATTTGCTTTAATTGATAGCATGGATCAATGCATTTTTTTTATGTTATCTCTTCACCCAGTTCACTGTAAACCAATTAGTGTTTGGCATCAAGAACACCTAAGTTTAGATAAAATTCATGACAAAATATATTGTTTTAACTCCAATCTCCATAGACAATTTTTTTTACTCTAATACAGGAGCCTTTTTAAACTGTAATGCTCTATTGGTATTGGTTAGTAGCTTTATTGATATGTGTTGAGAGTATGGTGCATGCAAGCCCACTGTTAAAACAGGCATTGCCTTTACTGCTTTTTGATCATCCTTAGAGGAATTTTCCATATAAAACATAAGCTACAAACCTTTGTTTTCAAAACATCAATTTCATCATATTCTCTAAACAGTTAAAGAACGATCTGTTATTAGTCAGAAATTTAGCCTTTGTAAGATCTTTGATTCATGCCGGTAACAGTCGTTAATGCTCGTGATGCACTAATACCCACACTGAAAATAACTATCAATTTCTCTGTTTGCTCACAATAACAACTTTCCTTATATTAAAGTCTGAATGTTGAAGCCATTCACTGACAAACACATCACACACACTTACACTCAAACAAGTACACTACAAAGCACAGGCACTTGTTCTTGTCGACAAAACAGGCCTGTTTCAAGTGCTGAATAAAGTCTTTAGTGCCGTCGGAGCAAAGGGGGCGATGGTACATCAGCATCGTCTCCTGTTCAGGAGAGGCTGTCATCTGCACATCAGCCTCCTCGCCTGCAGGCTTAGTCAGCCCTCGTCCTCCCTCAGTTCGCTGGGCAGGAATTTGTATTGCTGCTGTCGGATCTGAGCCAGCTTCTTCCGAGCCTCCTCCAGCTCTCGCTCCTTCCTCAACATCTCCTCCTGGGCTGCGATAATCTGAGAAGATCAAGGACAGCTGATGGGAACCGCACTTTTCCAAAAAATGTCCTCCGTTTACATGTGCACCTGCTCTCGCCAGGTGGCTCGTGTAAATTTTATTCATTTCTATGTCATAATTTTACCTCAACCTCACCCTGCATAACTCCGCCCCCAGATACATATTGAAAAAAATGTCAAAAAATGGGCGGTTCAAAATAACATGGATGAGAGGGGGGAATTTTAAGATGTGCTCGTTGCTGCGGTCAGGAAGAGGGAAAGTGACCTGTTGAAACATGGACAGGCCAGGGCAACATCTGGTGTTTTTGCCACAGAACTGTCTTTTGAGGTGGAGGATTTTCACCCCCTATACGCAGGGGTATGATGACCAAAGCATGTATTGTTTGAACCAATAGGAAAATTCAACTGCAATAGCCACCGTTCAACCCTAAGAGGGCAACACAGTGACAGTTTTAAGACAAATATTATACAGTTTATCTGCAAAAAAATTATTTCGGGGTGAGTTACCCTTTTAACAGAACGTAATTAAGTGTTTTAAACCCAAACTGATATAAATAAGCACATAAAACTAGTCAAGACAAACTTACTTGTTTTTTCATCTAAAGTTACAAGCTTTTACCCTGAGCGTGAAGATCTAGTGTGCGCATGATGAAATATACATTTAAAATTGATTTTATGTGGTCTGCTTCAAATTCAAAGCCTGCCATTAACAATGGTAAATTTTCTTTCCCAAAGAAAGTGCTCCTAGCTCAACGCTTCTGTGTCTCTTTCCTGAATGGGGTCACTGATGGAGCTTTTGCTGTCATTAAATATGTGTCCTGTATGTTTTTCTTTCCATAGCAAATGTTGCTGGACCAGTGCTCCTGCATTATTTCTGTCTACTTCACATCCTCTCAACCACCTGACAATGGTAGATGGCTGCTGGCAGATCCCAGCAGAACCAGAATTCTTGCAAAGGATGACAAATGTCTGCAAAGATAATGACTTGATGCAACTGGGAAAGAGTCCTTACACAGACATCTTTTACCACATTGCCATAAATGATCAGCCTATTTTGATTGCTCTGAAATTGGGATAGAAAGAGAGGGTATTTAATTAGGTCTCAATCAAACTTTATGATTGGCTTGTATTGGGATGAATTTAATTTATCTCAATTGAACCTACACCAATCTGGATTTGATATCATTGGCTATGTTTTGGACATGTTCATCCTATAAAAAGGTACAAATAAAAGAAAATAAATAAATAAACCAAACTAAATAAAATTTAAATTGCTAATGGAAGTACTCTGTATTGGAAAATCAATATGGCACTTGAAAGACAAATCACAAAAAAAAAATGATATGCTGTTCACAAGTAGTTTAAATCAATAATATACTGACAGCAGTAAAAAGAAAGAGAGAAATAACATTTGTTTAGTTCCTTTCCAAGCTTTTAAAGGTCATCCAAAGTGTAAGCTGGTAACAGCAAGAGCGGGGACCCAGAAATCCCCCAATATGTTAACGATACTGGCAAGATGGAAAGTGACGAGTTTAAGTTCAGTCATGGTGAGTATCTTAGTGACATAGGAACCCAATCAGGATCAAAAAGAAAGTATGACATAAAAACACTCATTGGTTATTGTTGATCTTTGTTTGCTCTTGCAGAGATGAATATTCTCTGCTCTAACAGAAATGCAGTTCAAAGTCTTCTGAGGTGTGATATTTTGCAGTTGTTGGTGTCTACCAAGCCTGGTAAACAGCTTTGAAAGAGATCTGATGGGCTTTTTATCTGTGGGAGCTCATCACAATTTCAGAAAAACAACTGTGGCATTTTGATACATGGGCAAGAAACGCAAACGCTCAGTAACATTTAGCGGAAAAGGGCAAACCACGCAGTCGGGAGGATTTATATCCAAGACTTCACAAGATCCATTCATAGATTTTTTTTTTCTCCAACCTGAGCAATGCCTCCGACGAATTTGGTCTTCACCACAACGCTGTCATCCTCCGTCTTGTCAAATGCTGCCTTTTGAGCTGCTTTGACCAGGTTGTCTGAAGCCCGCTTTACCGCATTGCCAGCAGCCTGGAGACAGGCGTTAATAAAGTCATCACACGTATGATTTATGCATCTCTCCACAGTTGAACCCAAGTCGCGTTTCAATGTTACCTGCAATCTTCTCATGGCTTCAGAATTGTGGTCTGCCTTCACCTTGCAAGCTACCAGCAGCTGAGCCGTGGAGGCTGCGACTTGCTTGGCGGAACAGATTAGCTTCTCCTCGCTGGCGTGGCCCTGCACTGAAGCATTAGCTGCCTCACACAGGTTACTGGTGGCGGCTGCTACCATACGAGCCTACAGCCATGAACAAAGTCACACTCATACTTGGCTGAGTTCAACACTTAGTAAAACCAAATTTATATAGTAACCTCACAAATAAACTTACAGCTGATATGAGACCCTGTGACCACTGGCCATCATCTACCGCATTAGCTAGATTGGATCCCACCTGAGAAAAAAAACAAAAGAAGCATCTTACACATAAAAAAAAAAAAAAAACTGTCGGGTTATTTCTTTAACCCAAATGCAAGGTTTATCCTGTTAGATCAAAAACCAGATCGTCAAATCATCATTTTGAACTATTTGTCAACATTTTCTGGCTTTATTCACCGGAAGATGAGATAAGAAATGGTCAGATGGTGAAATGATGCGTTATAATAATGCTAACATCAGTGGGCTGAGTTAATTACTTTTAAATCACACCAGAGAACAAATTTTTTCACTTAATGTAACATTAACTTTTTACCTGCAAATCAATTACCACAAGCTAGTGCTAGCTAAATTCAACATTCACCCCGTATCCAAAAAAATGGTCATAAAGTTATTATAGACAAGCCGTAAAATATTAGTATTAATGAGAATGAACTTGGTTAACTAAAGTGTCTAAAAATGTCTTATTAGGCCTCATTATGTTGTCTTTATTGTCTTTTTATCTCATAATTTTAATGCAGTATAAGCCTAAAAGCAAAACACTTACAGTTTACCCCAAATATTTTATTATGTGATTTATAATCTTGTTATGATTCAATCTATTGATGGGTTGAAAAGACTGACTGCTGGACAATATTAACTTTTACCTGTGATTTTATTTTTATTTTTAGTGGAAACCTGACCCAGTATGCTGGCTCAAATAGGGTCCTTAACATAATCCTGCTGTGTTGACTCAACCCAGAAGCTGGACCAGACCATATCAAGACCCAGAAATGAATTAAATATGTAAAAAATATCTCAAAAAGATTTGTTTTGAACCCAGTAGTCATGCACAAGTATTTGAGGAATTATTCTCTGACCTTGCCTTGTGCCACCAGTTCTCTCTGAGCTGCTGATGCAGATTTTACAAGAGCACTGGTTGCTGCAGCGATGGACTTCGCTGCTTCTAAGATCTGGTCCTCAAAATCCAGCGTCTCATCCGCCTGCTGGAGAAAAAAAAAAGCCCCAAAAAGTTATAGATCCCAAACTGCAATTAATTAAGATGAGAAATTCCTGTACTGTCACACAAAGGGGAAATTTAGGCGTGAGAGTGGCAAAGACAAAGTTACACACAATCAATAGTAATAAAAAAAAATATGAAAGATAAAACCAAACATCTTTCTTTCTAAAATTCAAGAAGCCACAGATAACATGACAGTCAGTGATAGTGGTTCCTTTAAAGTACAGTGATGTTCAGTTTTTATCTTTGACATAAATCAAAACTAGAAACAATACATTCTAAGCGACATTTAGGCAGCACGTGAACATTAACGGTCCATTTCCACCAAATGAACTGGAGAGCAGTATGAAAAATCACCGAGGCTCAGTCCGGGAACATTTAACAAATGGCCCTCTCTGCATCAGCAGTCAACAGGATGTGATTGACCACAGACCTCCATAAACACATAAGGCACACGTGGCTGGAGACAGGGCGGGACACTGTAGGAATATGTTTGATATATAGTTGGACTGAATAACAACCTAATATATCAAACATATCAGACAGAGCCCTGCAGAGAAGGCTTCCAGGTCTACAATGGCTTAGGGAGTTGGGAAGGAGGGGGGCGGGGAGGAAGCATGCTGGAAACAGGAGAGCCGTCTGCCCTTAAAGGGAGGAAGGTGTGAAGGAGAAAAGAGCAGAGGGAGTAAAACGGAAGAAGAAAATTTCAGGCAGTTGTCGGAAACATAAATAAAGCCTAAACATCTGTTTGAAATGGCATATATTTTTACAGATGTTAAGCTATAATGACACACAGCACATGAGGTTTTTTTCCCCTTTGCAATAACATTGTCTTAATTCTAAAGATAATAGTTAATAGAGCTTTACAATTTTTAGTTTGTGAATCATATGTACCAAGCCTTGCAGAGGTATTCCTCTTCAATCTCAAATTGCTATTTATTGGGATTTTACACGACTGATGGATGCAACATAGGGCATAAGTGAGGTAGAATGAAAATGATTCCTCTTTTAGAAGTGTCTTAAAAATTAAATAAGATCCAACAAATCCAATGAAACCAATGACCTTGTGAAGTCATCCAGCTAGCGAGAGAGATGACGTGTGTGTGATTTGGACTGTACAGAGTAAACATGAGTGAACACACACCATTAGGAAGACCAAGAACCACACCAGACAGGTAAGAGATAAAATTGTAGACTAGTTTAAAGCAGCGGTAGGCAACAAAAAAGTATCCCACGTCTTCAACATCTCACAGATAACTGTCTGCATCTGAAAATAGGAAGAGTCTGAAACAACTCCTAACCTAGACATGGCTGTCCACCTAAACTGACCAGCCAGGCAACAAGAGCATTAGTCAGAGAATCAGCCAAGAGGCCCAAGGCAACTTAGGAGGCGTTGCATTGATTAGTAACGCAATCTAAAAATCTGGTCACAAAAAATGGGGTAGAAAAAAATGCATTGTTTAAAGACAGCTATAAATTACTGGTTAAAGTTTGCCAAAACGCCATAGAGGGGAGGCAACTGATGTTCTTTGTTCAGATGATATTAAAATGATCTATTTTGGCCTGAATACAAAATGCAATTTGTGGAGCAAAACTAACACAGAACATCATCTTTGTCGGCAGGCCTTTGTTCAGCACAGAGAGAGTTGCTGGCCAGTGGTGATGGAAGTACTGATAAATAAATAAAGATGCCAAAATATTCAATTCATCTTCCAGCAGGAACACCACGCTAAATACACAGGTGCATCTAAAAAATTTGAATACCATGAAAAAGTAAGTGAAACTCAGAAAGTGAAACTCATTTACCATACAGATTCATTAGTTGTAAAGTGAAATATTTCAAGCCTTTATTTCTTCTAATTCTGATGATTACTGTGTACAGATAAGGACAACCTAAAACTCAGTGTATCTGAAAATTTAGATATTACATAAGATCTATAAAAAAGGATATTTTGAACAAAAATGTCAGGCTTCTGAAAATTGTTATGTCAATGCTTCCTTTTGCATGATTTATTGCATCAACACGATGTGGCATGAAGGCGATCAGCTAGTGGCTCTGCTGAGTTGGAAACCCTGGTTGCTTTGACTGCAGCTTTCAGTTTATCTGCATTGTTAAATCTGATGTCTCACATCATCTTCATGACAATAACCTACAGATTCTCTATGGCAGCGGCCCTCAAACTGGGGACCCCCAGGCCCCCAGCGGTCCGCGAACCACGGGTTGTGGGTCCGTTAAACGAATGTTGTTGGGCCTGAGGAGGCACTGCTGAGGAATGCGTCGGGGTTGAGCTAAGTAACACAATGTACAAAAACTTAACTCTGTACACTTCATCAAGTAAGGTAAAATTCAAATCAGCTAAAATTAGGAAGTATGACAACAGTTACATCGAGTTTGGCTTTATCGAGAATGAGGATCTAAAATGATATTAGATGGAGAATGATTCTCCATCTAATATTAGGTGTATTTATATATATTTTTAAAAACATACATAATTCCTAAGGTATATACCAGTACAAAAGGCTGTATAAAAATACTATCAGCATGAGGAATCTAAAGGGGTTCTTGGAAAAATGTTACCGCTGCTAAGGGGTTCCTGGCCACGAAAAGTTTGAGAAGCCCTGCTCTATGGAGTTCAGGTCAGCACAGTAACACCATGCTCACTGAATCAGCTTTTGGTACCTTAGGCAGTGTTGGTAAGTCCCAAGGAAAATAAAATCAGCATTTCCATAAAGCTTGTCAGCAGAAGAAATCAGGAAGTGCTCTAAAATCTTCTGAACATCTGTCAGGTGAGCAGTCTTCCCTGTGATTGTGTAGCCTACTACCCCAGACTAAGAGACCATTCAGGGGCTGAGGAAACCTTTGCAGGTGTTTTGAGTTAATTCGGCAACTGGGCTGTGACAATATGAGTTCCCACAATTTAACTTTTTACAATATTGTAATGATCTGAGACACTAAATTTGGGGTTTTTCTTTATCTGTAGGCTATATTCATCAAAATTGCAAGAAACAAGTCTTGAAATGTTTCACTCTATGTGTAATATGTGTAGATTATAAATGAGTTTCACTTTATAAAAAGTGATAAAAACAGGGGCAACACTCGAATAATGATGTTTACAGATGTTCTCCATCCAATCAACTCAGCTCGAACTGTTTTGCAAAGAGGAATGGGCAAAAGTTTTCGCCTCCACATGCGCACCCCTGGTAAAAAATAAACCTTAAAAAAGCTGCTCTAACTGCAATCAAAGCTGGTCCTACAAAGTTTTTTTCATCTCATTTTTACTCATTATAGTGAATGGAAATAATGTAACATTTTACTTCCAGGTAAGCAGAGTTTTCTGTTGATCTATCACATAAAATCCCAGTAAAATCTGCAGTTATAACATGAAAAACTGTGAGAAAGTTCAAATCATGTGAGTACTTTTGCAAGGCACTGAAAATAATGTTTCCTTTGTATCTTTATCACGTTGCCATTGGTCCAGCAAACCTTTCATTCCAATCTTTTGTCTTGGTCTTGACCTGCACCTCACAAATTATAGAAGCACATAATCTTTATCTGTATAAATATGTAAATTAGATCTATTCAGCTGTTTAAAAAAAATTACGTTTTCCCTTGAAATGTTACACCTTGTCTTCCATATGCTCACTAGGGGGAGCTACTGACGCATAAAAGATGAAAAGCCTTTCCTTGATCTATCTCTCCTTTCATAGATACAAAAGTCTTCCTAAATTCAAACTGCTGCCTGGGAATTATAGTGTTTATAGTATGAAACAGGGCTTTGCATGGTCTTTGTTGAAAATATATGGCAACCTAAAGCTATATACTTTAATGTCACACAGAAATAACTTGAACGGATAATCACATTTAGAGGAAGAACTATGAAAAAAAAAGGGGAGGAAAGCTTTGGAGTCACAAGACTGAGAATGTCCAGAGACAGATAAACAAACTGCACAACCATGCAGAGCATGCCACAAAGACAAGGCTGCCTTACACAACGGAAATAAGACTCCTAAAAGTTGGTTTCTTTTTTATTTAGTTTTGGTAGTAGTAATTCTCACTTATTTTTGCATTTGTGCATTAAGCTACATTTTCAGTGGAGTGAGCGGAGAGGTGAAGTGGTGGTAGTTCGGAGAAGAAAAACACCGCTACAAAACAAAGGAAATGGGTTCAATAGGACAGAAAATTTCTCTTTCAAAAAGGGTCACAGCAGTTCAGCGCACATTTGAGCCCAATCCAACATAAGCTTGACAACCCAGCTGTGTAATTACATCTCCTGGCAATGCGGTTCAAAATAATGTTCAAGAGAACCTTTGAAGAAAGTTTTGTAAGTTAGCTCCATGGAAGAGCTCTCTGAGTCAACATGCTGTGTGCGTGTAACACAGTCTCATCCTCTCCTTTCATGATTTCATGTCAGCAGATCAGTTACTGAAAAAGATGACTCCACTTCAAAGTCAGCGTCACCTTTCTCTACCTACATCCCACATCATCTCTCCGGCTGATTTATCGTAGAAAGCTGTGTTTGTGTTTGAGTGGGTGTAAAAAGGTTGAGTGGGGGCACTTGTTACCTTGGGCTTGGCCCTGGGCTTGAGCTGCTCCAGTTTCTTGGCAGCGGCTTCAATGGAGGCTGCTGCTCCAAGGAGCTCGGTCTCAGCGATGACGGTAGGGTCCTCGGGGTCCACGCAGTCCGATCCTGCAGGAGATCGATAGCCATTGGATTACTGATGCATTATTCCCCCCCCTCCACCTCCCGCCTTTTTTTTTTTTTTTTGCACTGAAGGTAAACAGAAGCAACAGCCCTGCATTTCCATTTCATTTAACAGTGCGGTTATGCCATCCTTTCATCATTCTTAATGATGCTAAAATGCATTCGGTATCACAATAATGCCTCAAAGCCAACCGAGATAAAGGTAAGATAGACGAACAACACATCTGATGGATCAGTGTGCGTTTTTATAGGTTTTTAAACGTCCATAAAGCTGAGCTGCTCAAGGACAGCTTGGTTAAGCAGATGGGGATGATGTTTATAGATTATGTCGATCACTGGGGAAATCTGTTCCGCACCCAAACCGCCAAGCTGTCTACTCTTCACTCCCCCCCCGACCCTGATGAAAGTTGATCTTGGTGTATAAAAACACACCATATACCACTTACCTCCATCTGAGGCAGCAAGGAAAGAGGGGGAAGGAGAGAAAAAAAGAGAGACCACACGGGACATTAGAGAGGTGAAGTGGATAGCCCCACTGTGTGTCAGGCTGTTCTCTGAAATCTAATTCTCACCCAAACACAATCTATTAGCCCTGTCAGAAGCAGTACTGCTGCATGCACGGACACTACTTCAACCATCCTGCAAGGCTTCATTTTGAGCACTTTGCATGCCAATTACTTATGGCTATGATTTCAATATTCTAAAGTGATTTTCATGAGCCGTCTTCATCAGAGATGCTGACAGGTTTGGGGGCTTGACTCACCGGCGCCATAGCGTTATTCATGCGCAGGAGGATCGCACTAATCTTAAACATCGGCACAATCCTGTCAGCGGTTTTTACATCTCATCAAACTCATTTGGCTCCTACCAGGACCCCTGCCTCGCATCAAGCTGAATATTTTACACTAATCCAGCTCAGTCCAATTTCCCTCTGCACTGCCACCAAAATAATGTCTTACAGTAATTTTAAAATTAAAATCTGACAGATGCAGCACCAAAACCATTCACGTCTAAAAGCCTATGTGTAAAAAACACAAGAAATTCAATGAATCTTTCATTGCAATAACATAAACTCAAAATATAAAAATTGGAAAATAAAACCTTTAGTAGTAGTATAATTTATTTACTATACAACATAACTAATAAACAAGACCAAATACACAGACACATAAACAACAGTTTCACATTTCAAAAAATACATAAATAAAATTCCTTTTTAACTTCAAGTGCCAAGTGAGCAAACACCTCTGTTCTTTAAAATTAACTTCAATTCACCCAAAGTTAGAAGAAATGAAAGTTTCAAATCCCTTTCCATTTTATTCCATGTAGCAGGAGCAGAACATTTCTCTCAGTATGATCTAACCTTGAGTAGCAGAATTGCTGCCTAGATAACTGGGGTTGTATAAAGTTTTCACAGCAGGGGTTCTGGTAACTGTTTCAAGCTTGTTCTTTTTTTACATTAAACCAATTATTTCTTAATGTGGATTTTCCCCCTACTAATATAATATAAACATGTTAATTGTCTTTTTTTCAATGTGGGGTTATGCTACTGCAATAAAAGATGAATTTACTCCGAGATATCAAAAACATCTTGACTAGGGTGTCTATAAATGTGGCGGACACATACAGCATGCATGCTCATATTCAGGTTATCAGTAAACTGATAAGTGTACTGAGTGTATATAGCTTCTGTTTATATATCTGTTTATATATCTACTTTATTTAATTTTATCTTATTTTTTTGTCTGCACCATCAACACCAAGTCAAATTCCTTGTAAGTGCAAACCTACTTGGCAATAAACTTGATTCTGATTCTGAACTCTTCTGCTTTCTAAGTATGCTTTGTCCAGTCTGCATGTATTCTCTTGCTTCTTCATTATGTCTACTCATTTCTTCCAAATAGCAAATTTACCTGAGTATCCTGGACTGCATGGTAGCTTGTTCTCCTTAATAAAACATAATACGTTCTCATATGTTCCTTAAACCCCTGAATGCTGAATCCTCCATTAAGATGTTACAACAGGCAGGATGGGGACATTAGTGACTAAAAAGCACTGAGCTATGCGGCGTAACTAAAAGTGTTTGATCAGCAAAGTGAGTGGGTGTGTACGTATGTGTGCGTCACCTTTCATGGCCTCAGCTGTCTGGACGAGCTCCGTCACACAGGCTGCCACATGCTTTGAATGCATGGCCAGCTGCTGCTTCTGCTCCGGCGTGGGTCTCTGTACCACCTGAAAGCAGGAGAGCGCAACTTGTAAAAGCACATTAACAAGAGGTCAACTCAAGTTATGCTCCCAGGTCATGACATGGATTAAAATAAAAAAGAAAAGAAAAAAAATAAATGAACATCTGATCTATGATGGATATGATTAAATACAATTCTCTTAATCGACCTCATGATAAACATGGACATGACATGAATGTCAAAATGAATTAACTGGCATGCACTGACCAAAAAGCAACATGAATGTCAAAATGAGTTCCACAGGAAGTAAACAATAGTGGAAATAAGATCGGTTTGCGTACATTTCAAACCTTTCAGAAAGCTTGCATTGATAAATGTGGCTACACAAAGACGGACGGTAGAGAAATAATGAATTTTCTTCATGCGTCATGTGCTACAATAACTCCAGTACAGAAAAAAGCAAAGCTAACTGAATGCCTTGTTGTTCTCACCCGAATCATCACCAAAATGTTTTGAAAGACTCGTAGGATGAGAAATACCTTTACTGTTCCACAAAGGGGAAATTCTGGCATAACAGTGGTAAAAACACACGTAGTGTTACACACTATATCAGTAATGAAAAACAAGCTAATCTAAAGTTAGTTCTAAAGCAACAGGGAATGAACTAATCAGAAAGGCTAAAATAAAAACATAATAAGTATTGCGCAATTACTGAATATGTCATATTCAGATAAAAGTAAAAATATTCAAGTTGAACAGAGGAAATACAGCAGCCCATTTACACAACGATGGGAGAAAAAAAATGCAATATGCAAGATTGTACAAGCAACACCCAGAGTAGCTAAAGCGTGTGCAAATGGACATCAGCACCTGAGAGAAAATTATGTAAATGATTCATGCTCAGATCATTAAAACTGCTCTTCCTGCTGACCATTACCAACATTTTACGTACAGAGCAAAGAAGTCAGAGCGAAGAGGTCAACAAGAGGATGCTGTAAGATCACCTCTCCACACAGCCCTGACCTACCTGGAGAAGGACACCGCCTTTGTAGGGATACTGTTTGTGGACTTAAGCTCCGTCTTTAACATTGTTATTCCCTATGAACTGGTTATTAAATTGAGCGACCTAGACCTGGGTGGTTCACCGACCAGGTGGATTTTGGATTTACACATAAACAGACCAAAGACCGACCGGATGGGTAAGAACAGCAACAACCCTCATCCTGAGGGACACTCCAGGGGTGTGTCCTCAGCCCCATTCTCTATTCAACATTCACTCATGACTGCTCCCACATTCAGTCCAGAAACACCATTGTCAAGTTTGCTGATAACACCGCTGTTATAAGTCTGATTCCTGAAAATCAGGCCTGAATAACTTTGTAATCTATAAAGGTTTCAATAGAAACCAACAGGTTTTCTTTTCAACAAAACTTGTTTCTAAGTGCACACACACATATAGGTATTTGTGACATATTTAACCCTCAGACCTGCAGCACTTGCTCTAGAAGGTTGATGTATTCGGTGGTGCACTCAGTGCCATACTGTAAGGCTTTTCCTCTCAAGTCCTCGCCCA
Organism: Fundulus diaphanus; assembly: GCA_037039145.1. Lineage (NCBI taxonomy): Eukaryota > Metazoa > Chordata > Actinopteri > Cyprinodontiformes > Fundulidae > Fundulus > Fundulus diaphanus. The sequence goes on from CM073134.1 coordinate 26,641,974, forward strand.
CTTCAGGATGGTGTGCAGCTTGCTGTAAGGTAAGGAAAACAATGCAAACAATGTCATTTAATGACAATTTTAAAGTACTTAAATAATACTCAATAACTAAAAAGTCCAACACGAGCCAGAGAAAGCAAACAGGTGTAAGAAGCTGTTGAAATCTTGTTAGAAAATAGTCTTCTTTGAAAGACACTTCCTGCAGTTCATGATTTACAAAGACGTGCAATCTCCTCCATTTCTCAGAATTGTTTTGCTCCTGCTATTAGTTTCTGCTCTGGACTCATGAAGTCAGAACCAGAAGATGGAAGCTATTTGCACCATTGTATTTTCCTCTTTTTAGCTACAAACACAACCGTGCAGCAGTGATGGAGAATTTATTTTTTGCTTTTTTATTATAAAAATATTTTTTTGTTTGAAGTTTATTCTTTGACGTTTACTTTGGAATAACTTCGGCTGTGTTCTGTACCATATACTAATCCAGGTTTTGTGGTGATGATGGGGCTTATCCATGATATCTTTCATTAAGTCTTTTCATATCTTTTTTAACAAAATATAGAAATATGTGTTTTCAACATCCTTGAGCCATTTTCTCTAATTCATAAAGCATTTTGAATACCCTATGCCAGTTTTTCATTTTGTTTTTAATTCCCTGGTGATGTTTGCTTTGCACTAGGTAAATATATTGTCATTTACTTTAAATCTACCATTTTACATAAAGGAATTGGAAAAACGCATAACTTTTAGGTTTAAAAAAAACAAACTAGCATAACATTAAAAATATTTAACTAGTTGTTATGATGAAGTTAAAAAAGATAAAAACATAGCTTGAAATGAGCTTGAAGTTCGTAATTAATAAATCCAGTGTACTCAAGTACAAATAAAAAAAAGTTTTATAAAAGAAACATGTCCACAGTAAATCCTTTAAATTTTTACTTAATTAAAAAAAAGATGACATTTGATTTGAATGCGGTACCGCGCACGTGACGTCACGGCCTTAAGAGTAACGCCCCTTTTGCCGCACCGGTAGGGCAAACAGTCGTAGAACGCACATACAAACCAGCCATTACAAGCGCAACAGAACCAGCGATATGACCGACTTTGCAGCCATTAAACTTACCCAAGACGATGTCCCAGGCGCACGGTTTACTGGTCGCACTGTGGAAGAGCACACCAACCTTCAGCTGAAACAAGGGCTTGAGTGTCGAGGGCTCAAAAAAACCGGAAGACGGGCCGAGTTGATTCAACGGTAAGCTTTGTTTTTTTCCCTGCTCGGCGTTCATGCCTTTGTTATGATTTCCACCGTGCTCCGTTCACGTCGGCCTTTTTTGTTTGTTTGCAATCAACGTCCAGGAATCTGTATATCTTGCCAATAGGTAGCTACAAAACGATTGTTCACATCTCAGAATCTTTCGCTTAAGAGATTCAGGGCGTTTGTTTTTGAGTAAGCTATCCCGGTAGCAGGGTACCATGTTAGCGCCTGCTAACATGCTAGCCTATATGCTATCATCACCCTTTCCACCGACAAAATGCTTGCTACATATGTAGGTGAATTTGGTAACTTTTTCCGGGTTGAAATGTTGTGTAGGCCGCCCGCACAAGTGTACTCAACGCACACACTTCTCCTTGGCACTCTTGAGTTTCGGGAAATTAATGAAGAAAACATCCTTCATATGCGGCCGATCAGCGTACCTCGAGTCGCTGTTGCACGTCCCATAGCAACAATGTTTATAAACCATGGTCTTAGATGTTGGAAAAAGCAGTCGTTTACCGAGTAAAACCTAGGCTAACGCACGTCTCTTCCACAGCAAAACAGCGGCGCGTTTGGGAGTTTGCCCTACTGCGTACCACGTGATGTGACGTCATCGTGACGTTGTGTTTCTAAAAATAGCTCGCGCGCGGTACCACATTGCGTGATGCTGACTTAATGCTTGTTCACCATCTCAGATATTTGCAAATATTACCGACAAAGAGTTTTCTACATCTGCCCCATAGAGTTAAGGTGAGGAAACACATTTGCCAGGGTTCAACTGCGGAGACTTCTGTTTTAGCACTAAAAATGCTTTTGAAATATGCTAAATAGTTTGAAAATGACTCCATTATGATGTTGCCTACACCCTCTTATAGCTTGAAATCACCTAAAATCTGTATATTTAGGTCAAAGCTTCACAAAAAGTGGAGCTCTTGAAATCAGTCTCAAAGTTATGATTGGTCCACCTCTAATTAAAACTCAGCCACCGATTCTTGAATGTGGGAAAACACTGCCTGAAATGCCCAATCATAGATCCATTTTGGTGTTCCTAAACCTGCAGGGCCGGTGATGGAGGATATCCTGACAGATGATTTCTAGTCTGACTTTGAACGCTGTGTCACTTCCCGCTGTAGTATACAGGAAATAAACTTGACTCGATAATATCAACTCTCAGCAGGCTCAGATGTTCCCTGGCAGGATGGTGTTGTCCGCGTGAGGCCTGTTTTGGCAGGGTGGAGTGGATTGACACCTTGCAGGTAGTCAGCATATCGGAGATGGCTTTGCGGCTCAGGTTGGCAGTAGCGATCACGTCCTCCTGCTGAGTGGAGTTGCCTGCAGCCACGGCTTTGGCTGTGGCTACAGTGATGCCCTTTGTGTTGCGGATGAACTGCTCGGGTGAAGTGGACTTGTCCGGGTTGTCCTTGGACTGGAACACCTGATGTGAGCAAGAATCACAAACGTGCGGTGGGATATGTGCTCAGAGAGAAAACGACCACAGCCTATACAAGTTTATTGGAGAGAGAACGGTGGTAGCATAATAACATGAACTTTGTCGGGTTTGGCTTGAACTGGGTGTCTCCGTAAGACTCCCTTGAGGCTAAAGGTCCTCTGATAAGGATTAGCCGCAAATTACATAAAAAACAAGCTCTTGAAACTTCTTCATTTCTCACTCTGGCTGTGTCCATTACCCAGACCCTGATAAGAGCTGTGGGAAAACCTGCAGGGGCTGAGAGCGGAGAAGGAACAGAGCCGGACAGATAATAAAAGGGGAAAAAAAAAAAAAAGAACAAAAAGCTTCCCTGTGTTGTCCAGAATAATAGACACAGATATCCCTGACCCAGCTATGCAGAGAGGCTGCTTCTCAATGTTTAACTCTCAACAGCCCATGGAGAAGAGGCTTAGCCTGTCAGCTGCACTTACTGTCAGCTCCTGCTTTATGAACTCGATGGTGGCCTCCAGAGCCCTTGTCCCACGAGTGGCTTCGTCCTCCACTGCCTTCACTGTTTTTAGGAGAGAGGTCACGTTGGTCACCATGACCTGTGAGTGATGAGAGCAAAAATGAGGCTTGAACTTGAAACAGGAAGGGACTCACTTCCTCCTCTTACACTAAAAATTTTATTGTACAACATTTATACACTTCTGTGATTATCACACTGTGAATAATAATCTATTGCTGTTAAGATATAAAGAAATAAATGAAGGGGCTCACTATCCTATCAGTGCCGTGTCCAGTAAACTGGAGTAAACTCTGGCTTTGGAATTTGAAAAGCCCGATTGCCGGGACTTTGACAGTACCCTGTTCAGAGGTCACCATATGTTGGAGGAACTGGACCAATCTGTCAACATGAACACATCCATGGGTGGCCCTAATTCCATTTAGATGAGAAAACACAAGTAACCCTGTTGCAACAGCTATGCGTGCTGGATTGTTTGGTGCTTACTTAAATTGGAAAAACATACATTGACAGAAGAAAGTTCAACAAAATCTCCCAAGTAGATCTTTGTTTGGGTCTGTTTAGAGGCACCTGAAGCTGTGTTGCTACAAAACAATTGCCCTTGATTGATTGGATCCTTATGCAAGAGCTCTGCACGCTTCGTTATTTAACAGTCAAAGGAAGTTTTGTGGACAACTGGGACCTCTTCGGCACGCTTTAATATCTACAATAAAGCACATTCTGCTGGAAATGATGTAAGTTAGTTTAACGAAACCCGAACCTTAGATAATCACTGTTTAAAATGTAGGTATTGGTTTTTGGTCATGTTAAAAATAGAGATGTGTCCAATCAGACCTGATAGTGAAGTCATTCTTGAATTATTTCATCCTCCCCTGTATTCTGACTGATTCTACTATAGTTATCACCAAAAAGTTGTTGCACACTTATGTTACTTACATATTAATATCACAAATTTTTAAACACAATTGTTAAACTTTAGTTTTGTTATGGAAGCGTGCCATCAGTGAACAGTGGACCTGCTTTTAACAGCATTTTACTCAGCATGGGCTTCTTTGGAGATATTTCAGTGTGTAACGGAAGAAAATATCAAACATTTGTTTGTCACATATTTTGTGTGAACATGCAGGTTGCTGAAGCTCCTTTAAAGCAGCCGAAAGAGGTCACAGGAAGGCTAACTGGATTACAAAAAGTAGATTTTTTTTCAGCCTTTAACATTTATCTGCCATGAAATTATGTGCAATCCGAAAATGTTGACAGGTTGTCTTTCACACAAGGTAAAAATGTTTCAATTCTAGAAAATACAGAGATTATTGTTACAGTCAGCTATGCTCAGTGTGCTAACGACACTAATCAGCGGTAAAAGGTGTTTACTTTTATTTTTAAATGTTGCCATAGTAAGTTTTTGACTTCACTTCCCTAAAACAGACCCTTTGCAGAGAAGAGTTTCACTGCTGTTTGTGAGGCTGTCTGTGCAGACGGTGGAACTCATACAAAATATGAGAACTTAATATAGAAAGTCAAACTGACAAAGCATTGTGTGCATGAATGCACACTGAGGTCTATTAAGAAAGCAAGCATTCATTGTTTTTCCTAAAGAAAGAAAAATTAGAAACCAGGTTGGAGAAGAGCTAATCGAGAGAGAAAGCAGTTAACAGCAACACTGTGGAAAGCTTCATACCACGTTGCATATGCTGTCACCTTGTAAAGGCTTGTTTATTTGTTTGATTTCAGAATTTTGTTTAACTGTGTTATTAACTTCGTCAGTAAGCATGTAACGCTATCAGCAGTGCCAGTTATGTAACATCCATTGGCGCTGTCCTGGGCCCATAGCCACAGCTTCCTGTCTACCCATCTTGGTTGCTTAGTGAAGTGGTGCACTGGTAAGAGCTTGTTGGGGAGAATCAATGTTTGTATCTTTAATTTGTCCAGTTTCCAATGTTTTCTGACATCCCGAAGGGTAATTATTACTCTTGTTAGCTCTAACTTTTCCAGTAACTCATATATAGCAGCTTTAGCTAAGTGAAGCTATAGCATTGTAAATGACTGAATATTACACAAAAAGCCAATACACTTGGCAACAGCTGCTCTAAAAGCTATCGTTATGTTCTGGAAGAATATTTTGTGCTTAATTCAGATTTACCAACTCTTCAGCTGACGGGAATATAAATATAGGTATAACATGTTCATTCGAATGGTTAATATGTAAATATTAATATTGTAAATCTAAATAGAACTGAAGATAAATCCAAAAAGGCACAGACATAGCTAAACAGTGCTTTGGTGGTTCGTTCATCTATAGAGCACCATGACTAAAGGAAACCATACTAAATGTTGATGTAAAAGTGTTTTCAATTGAAAAATGTCAGTAACTGCACATTTAAATTCAGATATCAGTGTGAGAACAGAACCTAAAAACCCTGGATGGGATTTTTTTTAATAATCTGACTTTTTTAGTTCCAGAAATCAGAAAAATATAAATTAATCCCTTGAAGGTCGATTAGTTTACGTTCCCCCTGTCCATGTACAGTCTAAGGAGTGATAGACAGACAAAAAACACTATATAAACACATTAATCACAAGCGCAAGCGGCAGCTAGAACCAAGGCTGCGGCAATGAGATGTACAAAAGGCTCATTTGAAAATAAAATATAACAATAAAAGAGAAGCTGCTTCAGAGTTATTAAAAGTTTAGTCACAGGTGGGATACAAGATTTAAAATACCAATTTACTTTTTCTTTTTGTCATCAGGGGCATTATACGATGCTGCCGTGAATGCATCAGAATGAAGCAAAAGATTAAAACATCTTCCTTCATGGCTGATGATGCACTTAGCCTTCTTTCTGACCTGTCTTTGCCAAACAGATGGACATGTCCCAAGGGAGAGGTGGCCTTCTGTCTGGCACCAGCAATATTTGTGCATTAATTATGAGGTTGTGACTATTCATGTTCCTAACAGAAGAAAATATAAAGCCAGCAAGAAGGTAAAAACAACAAAATACTTTCATAAAATAAAAATAAAAGGCTGTTAAGTTTCTGTCATTGACACAAAAAGATCTTAAACTCAATAAATGAATTCTCTTTTCACTGTTTCTGTCACTTGTTTCTGTGTTTTCGTAAAATTTTAGATGGTCATCAAACACATTTACCAAATATTTGAATTGGTCAACTATTTCTGCTTCCTCACCATGTATGATGTTGAGTTTTGACTCTCATTTTGCCATTATTTCCACCCTTTAGGCTTTACTTTCCTATAAAAGAAGCTCCTTAGAGATTAGTTCCACTACAAATGAACAGATTCTGTCACAATTGTTCTGATGTCGGAGGAAACAAATTGCTGTAATGGAGCTGTCTGGAAAACAGAGAATATAAACAGAGCCCTGATAGATATACTTGTGTAATTTGGTCATTTGCAAGGTGAGGTACATCTATTTCATCCCCCAGAATGCAATCATTATATTCACAGTATCTGCTTTTAATTTGTTATGTGGCAGCTTACAGAATGCTGATGTACCTTCATGTAAATCACTCTTAGAGAGTATTAGAAGGAGGAAAAACAGTGTATTAGCAGCCTTAAAGTAATTTAAAGCAATATACTCCTCTGGGGTAAAATATGTCCTTTATGCAAAAAATAAACTAAAGAATCAAATGGTCCAATGGGCTAGAAAAAAATGTATGATGCAAACATTATGGGTTTATATTAAACATATACATTTGTTTAATAGCATTGTTCATTGATCTGGTCTTGAGTGCACACTTTTGTCAGACTGTATAGTAACTTAGCAATAACCAATTACCGGGTTTTAAAAGGTTTTTATCAAAACCACCCAAAGTTTCTCTCAGAACGGTCTTACGGTTTACATTTCTTCTGAAGGACATGCCAGAAATGAGAGGCAAGAGTTTTGAGAGAAGTTGCAAGTACTGCTACCGCCATGGTGTAAAATTAAGGTGGGCCACCACCCATGATTCTTGTTAAGGGAACTCAGCTTTGAAGCTACCATTGTCCAGATCCCAGCATGTCTGCCAAAATACAGGCTGGCTACTTAGCATATGGTCTGGCTTTTTTACCCGTATGCTTGTGAAACACAAGAAAGAGAACAATGACAAACGGCGGGATATTCTGTGCAAACAGCACTTGAAAGCTACTGGTAAATCGAATGCTTATTCTATTTTATCAATCTTTTTTTGTATTTTTACTTAAGTCAATGCAATAAAATAACACAAAAAAACTACAAACAGAATTTGTAATATTGTATAAATATAAGAAATGACTTTTTGCAGTAGTAGCAACCATATGGCATAAATACTGCGACAATGTGGATATATTCAGGGTTACTATACCATGAAAACTTTTCTTCTTTCTTCACCTATTGCCTACTACCTGTTTTGCTGGTGTCAGTGGTGGGTTTTGTTTTTTATGAGCAACAACGGGCCGTTGCCCAAGAGGGCATTAGATGGGGAGTGCATTAAAAACGAAAAAGGAAGGAAAAAGATGAATTTTTTTCTCTGAACTACATAAAAACTGTTATACTATATACACCGTATACCTCCAAGTCACATCTATTATACATTTCAGTAAGGCACACAAAACCTTGTCACACATACTACACAATATATCTAACTGACAACACACAACAGATATGAGAGAGAAAGCAAAGACTGTGATAAGACCTGTCACATCTTCCTTGTAAAAATAAATAAATAAAAAGCCCTGTCTATTGCTTCCAGATACATCAATCTAGTGGTAATAATACAAAGTGGGCTTTCTCAGAATGTATTTCTGAAGTCTTCTCCTATCAGCGATAGGGCTTACTGTGAAATAAATCCACCAGTTAAGGAGACGTGGCAGTCCTCTGTTCCTTTACCTTGGCTGCGCTCTTCAGCTGATACATGGACGGGTCATCGGGTGCTTTGCCAGCAGCACATTTGGTGGCACCAATGAGCTCGGCCAAAGCCTTGGCCACATCCCGCACTGCATTTATAAGAACCACCTGAGGAGATAAAGGTGGAATCAATAAAGCACAATGGTCAGAGTGTAGGCTTATCAGCTGTGCTTTGGGGAGAGGATTTAGCACTTATCGCTCCAAGCTAGTCATGATACTTCAGACTTAGTGGAAAGCAGAGATAGTGGTATGCACTCAGGGGAAAAGAGAGGCACAACGGAGGATGAAATGGGAGTCAAAGAGGATCTAACACAGGATGTTGAGAAAAGCAAGAATTGCATTGAATAAAATCCTAATGGCAAACTAAATGTGTGTGAAAAGGAGATATATTCATTAGTGTACATGCACTATGGATTTTCATCACCTGTGTCTCGGGGTCATCAGATCCCATGCTGGTCGCTCCCAGTTTGACAACCTCGGTAAGCTGAGTGATGGTCTTGGCTGAGGAGTGTGCAGCCTGAGCCAGCTTCTCCTGGGTGGACGCAGCACCCGCCACCAGCAGCTTGGTGTCCTCCACAAGCGTCTTGGCCGTCTTCAGGATGCTTTCCCTGAGGGACGGGACACACTGTGTGACAATCTGCTCCACAGTCATAATGAAGCACCAACAATATAAAACAAAGCTGCTTTCTCTCCCTCAACAGTTTTAACATCTCAGCCACTTCGCTCTAGTTTTTCTTTTTTTTTTTTTGTTCAATTTCTCGTTGGCCTTTTCTGATGGTGCTGAGGTGAAAAGTACCTGTGATCAGCGAAGGACTCTTCGTTCTCAGGGTTCAGCGTTCCGGCTGAGGCGAACATGATTGTGGTGTCCAGGTCAGCGATAATTCCTGACACAGCGCTGGCTGCTGTGATGCAGGCCTGGGTGCCTTTGTTTCCCGCTTGAAGGGCTGATAGCACCAATGAGACCTGAAACATTTGGAACAATACAAGAAAATCTCTGAAATGTTTTATTTAGACAAAAAAACATTCATCCATCTATCCTCTTCTGGTTCTCCGGGGTCGGGTCGCGGGGGTAGCAGCTTCAGTAGGGAGGCCCAGACGTCCCTCTCCCCGGCCACTTGGGCCAGCTCCTCCAGGGGAACCCAAGGAGTTCCCAGGCCAGCCGAGAAACATAGTTCCTCTAGCGTGTCCTGGGTCCTCCTCTGGGTCTCCTCCAGGTGGGACATACCTCACCAGGGAGGCGTACAGGAGGCATCCTAACCAGATGCCCGAGCCACCTCAACTGGCTCCTCTCGACGTGGAGGAGCAGCGGCTCTACTCTGAGTCCTCCCCGGATGACTGAGCTCCTCACCCTATCTCTAAGGGAGAGCCTAGACACACTACGGAGAAAACAAATTTCGGCCGCTTGTGTCCGGGATCTCGTTGTTTCGGTCACGACCCAAAGCTCGGGACCATAGATGAGGGTAGGAACGTAGATCAACTGGTAAATCGAGAGCTTCGCCTTTTGACTGAGCTCTCTCTTCACCACGACAGACTGGTACAGCACCAATTCACTTATTTATCTCCCGTTCCATCTTTCTTTAGATACTTAAACTCCTCCACTTGAGGCAGGACATCCTCCCCGACCTGGAGGAGGCACCCTAACCTTTCCAGGCTCAAGACCACGGCCTCAGATTTGGCACTGATCCTCATCCAAGCCGCTTCACACTCGGCTGCAAACCGCTGCAGTGAGCGCTGTAGATGATGGCCTGATGAAGCCAACAGGACCACGTCATCTGCTTAAATTTAATCTTTATTTCAACAGAATATTTGCTTACTATAGATTTAGAAAAATTCCACCTTTAATTTGAGTACATTTATTATTGCAAATAAAAAATCCTAAGTTAAGGAATAATTGCTTTCCATTAAAAATGTCTGGAGGCACAATTATCAGTACACTTAGCAATTCCTGTAAGACAAAAGTAACCAAAGCCTTTATCAAGTTTATACAAAACTAAGTGAATCAGAGTTTTGATCAAGTAATCTGTGATTTGAAAGTAATAATTTTTTGAAGTCCCAACATGAATCCAAATGGAAATCTGTGGAGGAAACTAAAGATTATGGCGAGGGCAAGAAGGCCTTTCAACCTCAAAGTTGTGGCGCTCGTTATAAAAGACAAATTGTCGGAAACACCAGTGGAGGCATTCATACACCTTCTACGTTATTTTATTATCTTTTTTTTTTGTTTAAATGGCTGTGTTATTTATTATCTGAACAAAACTCCAAACTGGTTGTTTTGAAGTAATACAAGAAAAAACACCCAACCTTTTCTGTCCTACCATGTTCTACTGTAACATGAACACGAGGAGTTAGCGAAACACAGCTGGGACTGTATTATGAAACGATACACACCAGGTGGGGTTGGTGTCAAACAAAGAGTGAATATGTGGAAAAGCAGCTCATCCCCTCTCTCAAGTATTTTAGAGGTTCTATGATGACGTGTCTGTTTCTCTTTCGAATCCTCTGGGAACTTTGTTAAAATGCATGACATCCTAAACTCTGAAGTGCCAGACGTTTTTCTATAAAACTTTGGTGGAATTGAACACTGAACCTAAAATAGGTTGTCATTGTGTCTTACAATAGGATAATGATCCAATTCAAATAATCAAATCTTTAGAAATAAATTCTTCCACTTCCCTCTCAGTTTCCAGGCCTAAATCTTGTAGAAAACCTGACTGAGATAAAGAGAAAGGACCCTGGGCTCTGGACGATCTAGAAAGACCTTGCGAAGAAAAAATTGGCCAAGGATCCTTCTCTATCTATGCTCCACTCTTCTGAACTCTTGTGCATACAAGGCTAAAGGGTAAACACATATCGGGTCAAATCGAGTCATCCAGAAGAAGAAACAAAAACAGAACAGCTCATTTTTTCTGTGGGTTTTAGCAAATTGCAGTTATCTGTTTATGCCAGCAGGTGGCATAGCCTACCATAACAAACATAAAAGAATTACTTAACTACACTAAAATAAAGGTACTGGTAGCAGTGATGTTTCAGCTATGATTTGAGGCCACCAGTGTGCGTTGCCCTTAAGAACTGTTTGACAAGAAAAAGGAGGTTTTACACAGTTTTTACAGCAGAGATGCCAATTGTTGGGCAACAATGATTTTGTCACCAGATGCCTGTATTTTCCACATATGATTTTGTCCACTGAATGAAACTAATCAAACTAAAGGTTGGATTTGAAATGATTCTGAATTGAGTCGCCGTGTCTCTGTCTGGACTATTTGTTTTTCTGTGACAGAGATGGACAGCGGACTATTAACAGAAAGGAGGGATGGGTGAACTAAACGGAATATCTGTACAAGCTTACCTACGAGTCTTTTAAATGCAATCAAACCTTGCAAGCAAATATATTCAAAGAAGGAAAAAACCACTAAGTGTCTTGTGTTTTTCTACGTGTTTTAGAAATTACAGCCTTCGGCACAGTTGACTTGTGTTCACCAGTGTTGGAGCTCGAGTTACTGAGCTGTACCGGCTAGGGGGAGTAGCTCCCGGCACCGGCAAGAGGAAGCAATTTGCATACTGTATAAAAAAATAGCTGCACCAGTCTTTAAACACTATAGTTGAGTTATAATGAATGCTAATTATATTTTTAGGTGTAATCAATGTCAAACCTGTCAAACCTGTCACAATACATCAAACAGGGCTCCTTAACACCTTAATGCAACTACAAAAGGTCAAGTTTTCTGCCAATCAGTTACATATATGCACATATGAACATAGTAAAAAGGGAATAAGAAAATTCTACCTAACCTTGTTTAAATGGCAGGTTTATGTGACATGAAAAATTGGACAGTTATAAATTGTTTCAGAAAGCAAAGCAACACTTTGTCAAACAAGAGAAAATCCTCTTGTCCACAATCTGCTTGAGCGACCCTACAGACTTTCTGGGAGATTTAGTTCTGGACTCTGGATTTAAATTAAAAATTTCTTCTGATGAAGCCACCGTTTCATTTATTTTGACATAGGCTTTGAATTACTGCAAGCCAGCTGGCAGAGTGCTAGGGCCCGGGACAACACTGTTTTTATTTTGTGGTATTTATTTATTTACATGGTGCACTATGATTTAGTTGGGAAAAAGCACAAAACACATGATTCGACAAATACAGCCATAAGTAATTAGACAAGAATGGACTAAAAATAAAATAGTCGAGAGCATTGTGTAAAAACACCCAAATCAGGTAGCAGAGCTGAACGTGGGCGGGGTGAGTTATGGGCCTCTATTAAAAACACACACACAAACATACTACATATGTATATGGATATAAAGGTTATATTCACTCGAATATTTAATGTTTTTCACATAAATGATAAGAAGATCTAAATTATTCCTGCCTATAATGATCAGAGCCCCAGTTCTGGGCCCCCCTCTTTCCTGGACCTGGGACAGCTGGCCCCTTTGTCCCCCCTTTTTGGCAGGCATGTTTACAGTGATGCCGAACAGTAAAAGTCTGCTTCCTCCCTACTTTTCTTGCAAACATCTGAAGGCGTTGGGTCAAATAACTGCTATTGTTTTTATCCAGCTTCACAAACTTCCTTCCAACCAAACGTAAACCCCAGAAAAAACACCATATTCTCCTACACTAGGTAAAGTGCTATTTTAGTCATCTGTAAAATTGTCTTATGTCAAACTTACACTTTGGACTTGTGGCCAAAGGTTCACGTTTGGTGTCATGAGACTTTCTAATGGCAGAGAGAAAAGGTGAAGATACCGATGCAGTACATGGCCTGGCATGAGGAGTCGAACCTGGTACAGATGCATCAAGGACTACAGACTCCATACATGGGGTGCCTTCTCTACCACTGAGCTATGCAGCTCTCCATCCTTCTGATCCATCGTAACTTCTCGGCTTTGCTTCAGGTGTCCAACTCCAGCCTTCAATAGCCATTGTCTGGCAGCTCTTACATGCATCCTGGTTCAAACTAACCAGAATTAAGTAAAAGGCGTGCATGCGGAGGAGGTAACTCAGCTATTTGATTCCAGTTTGTCGGAGCAGGGATTGATCTAATATTTGCAGGACAATGAATCTTGAAGACCAGAGATGAAGACCTAGTAGGGCTGTCAAAAGAATCGATACTCAAACGCTGTATCCGGATACAATACTAATTTGGCATGGTATATTTTAGCATATTTTAGCATATGAGGCAAACAGAGAAGGGAAACTCAAAGATCTCGACAAGCCAAATAGTGGTTTAAAGTAGTGGCAACGAAGTCAAGCAGCTCAATAAACTTGGCCAAACAACTCAAGGACCGACACCCTGTTCTTCATGATGAATTCCTACAGGTTAATAAATTAATTTAATACATTAAACGTATCACTGATGTCAGCACAACCGGTGATCCACATTAATGCTGTGTGATTAGCTGTGGCTAGCATGCTACTAGGCATGTGTTATATCTGGGTTATTTATTTAGCATTTATTTGCACACTTATTTAACTCGCATCTGTGATTCTGTTGAGAAAGCCTGTTGAGATTGAAAAAGGTGAATTTCTCATGTTAATAAAATATTTTTTATCCCTTTAATTATTTGTCATACCCCCCCCCCCCCCCCCCCCTCTATGGTATTGAGTTTAAAATTCTAGTGTTGTGACAACAAGGACCCAGTTCAGGAAATGTCAAACAGGACAGCCTAACCTTATTTCAGGTTAATCCTATTCTCTGTAAACTAGTGAATACTAGAACTGCATTACAAAACAAAGTACCATTTTAAGGCTGTCTACATTAGTTTCACCAGGTTACTGGAGGTAATTTATTTTTCATATTCTTCCATCAAACAAACATTCTTGCTCTTTACTTGAACTGTACAGGAAACATGTCATAATAAAGTTGGAAAAAGCTGAGAAATTTTTCATAATGATCTGATTTTTTTACCTCACAAAAACAACTGGAATTTCAGCAACTTTAATGTTTTACAAAGTTTTAAAAAATATCTATTTGAAATGATAACAAAAGAAGAAGAAAAGTGGAGGAATGACTTCCTCCACCAGTTTCCAACTTCACTGCTGCTTACCTTCTCTGTGACGGCGCGGGCACACTCAATGAGCTCCCGCTTGGAGAAGCTGTCGGTGGGGCTGAGCTGCAGAGCTCCAGCCTTCTGGACCAGATAGATACATCCATGGCCGAGTTCTTGCACCCGTGTCTTAATCTGGAAGGCAACCTGAAAGCACAAAGCGCCGCCCGTTCACACGGCATCGGCCGTTTTGTTTTGAGCCGCTATGCTAGAACGATAACAGCCTCCCTTCAAGCTGGCATCTCTTACTGAAAGGTGGGAAATGAAATATTTCAAGCACCCTCAGAGAGGAAACGTTGGCACTACACCTTTAATTTCCTGACTGTTATGCATGGGTGGGTGGTACTTCATTACAAGCATCACTATAGGCTTTTAGAGCACCCTGTCACCATGGCAACCAACGGGGTTTCAAGCTGCTTGTTATATACAAGATACGATAAGAGCTGTGTGCTTATTAGTGGTATATTTGCACACACTGCCGTCCTCGGGATAACTAAGAAAAGCTTTAAGTGAGCAGCAAGTGGGCGCTGAGAGAGGATGAACGCTGGGGGGACATGTTTCTGTTTGATCTCCTATTGTTGGTGAAGTTTGTGAAGGATCTCCAAGAATAGAAGGCTTCTACTCTCGTCAGAGTGTGAGGAAGCCATTAAAATTCATTAAAAATGCAGACGTGTCAGTAGCACAGCCGCAAAAAGACTAAAGTAGTATATGATATTTCCTCACATCTCCTTTTAAATACGACAGCGTGGCGCTCACCTCCTCTGGCTCCGCAGTAGCTGCTGCAAGGTGTCCTTGGTGTGCAAGCTGCGCGTAGTCCACCGTCACCTGAGAGGCAAGGCCACCGAGCTCCTCAGGACAGGTCAAAGACTTGGTCATCTGGTTAAAGCGAGATTAAATGTGTTTTTACAACAAACAGAGAGATGTTTTTTATTCCCTCCGGCACTCAGAAAGAAAAAAGCCTTCACTGAGAGCCAAGTAGTAACAAAGTCCTTGCTTGTGCGCACAAACCTGCTGAATAAATCTCATTCCCATGTCTATCTACTGTAGCTCTATGGTTAAATGTTCTGGTAGATATTGTAATCACCATTTCCTGTGCCGTGATGGCGATGCCCTTGGAGAACTTCACCATGGTTGTCTGGTAGTCCACAAAAGATCCCTCGGGTTCAGGAGGAGTTCCTTCACCAAGCTGAGAAGATCAGAGCTTTAGTACCATTTCAGTTTAAATCCTGCATACTTTACATTTATATGTAACTATAACATTTATAGACACTGTTAATTAAATGTTATAGTTATGATGGTGTCTTTAAAGATTTTATTATTTTGAAACCATTTCAGTAAACTCTCCTGCACAGCTGGGAAAGTCATTAATAGTTTGTCTTTACCGCTGTTAGTCCTCTTCTGAAGAGGGGAAAACAGCAGGCGGTTGTGATTGTTTGCAAATAAAAAGCAGCTAAGGAAGCATGTGATGATAAGATGACAGACAATCAAGCGGCAGATATCTCATCCAAGCCTCTGCATATGTGCAGATCATTATCAATTATTAACCGCACTGTCAACATATCGACGTGTCACCCTGCAGGATGAGTCTGTCTTAACAACACCAGGGGATTCAAATCTGGATCATAAAGATCATTGCTGACAAAGACACCATCTCAGAACATTTCTCATGACGTCATTCATCCCAGGCAAACCTCAGTCACCCTTATGACAATTCACAAAGGTAATGCATTTCTCCCGGAAATCCATTTGAACGACGAGAAGATTTCTTGTCAGAATAAATCCCACATATGTTTAAGATTCCTTCAAGACACATTTATTTTGATAATTCAGAATGTTATTGGAAAGTTAAATTATTTCAGTAATTCGGTTCAAAACGTGAAACTTCTACCAGACAGCTTTATTGCACACATATGTGATATGTGACAACCGTTTTCGTCTGTGGATTTTGATGATTATGATTTACGGTTAGTAATAACACCCAGTTTGGTTTGAACGAATTGAACAAATTTTGCATGAATAGTTGCATCAATGCATCATGGAATGAAGAGCTTATCTACGTTGTTGGGTCTGGTGTCTTGCATCGTCTGTTTTTTTCTGGTATTTAATGTTGGCAGGTTTAAAGTCCTGCTGGAAAGCTGAAACAGTGTCACTAAGCTTGTCAGCAGAGGGAAGCCCCAACAGGTCTAAACATTTCCTGCTAGATGCTGACTTTCGACTTTACAAAACACAGTTTACCAACGGCAGCAGATTGTTTGGCTCCACACATCATCACTGACCGTGGAAACTTCTCAAGCAGCTTGGATTCTGTGCTTCTGTACTCTTCCTCCAGACTCTGGGTCCTTGATATCTGAATAAAATGCTAAATTGTTGTATCACTGGGCAACAGTCTGTGTGGTGGCTCTTGAACATCTGGCTCCAGTCCATACCTTATGAATCACCCCCACACTCTGAATGGACTTTGCTTCAGTTATCCCTGTTGCTTGTGCACCTTTTTCCTGCTCACCTTTACCTTCCACCCTATTTTCCATTAACATGCACGGACCCAACACTCAGTCACCAACACCCTCCACAAGGACGAGAAGACTCAAAAGCTCATTGCTAAAGATGCTGGCCATTGACAATCTGTGTGACAACTGTCACGTCTTGGTGTAGGTCATAACATAGACATAAAATAACATCAAACCAACACTAAAACCTGTGTTATTAAACCTTTAAGTTCTTGGAGAACCATAATTTTGACTTTTTATCAGCTTTAACCCATAATTGTCTCAAACCTATCAATATGTGTAAGAATCCTAAACATTAAATTCCATTTTCTGAATCTAATTACTGAAACAAATAAATGCTATTCTGATTAATGAGATGCACCTGTAAATATAGTTGTTGGGTCTCTGGGATTGATCAAACTGGCTCACTCAGCGTCTTTATGTTGCTAAGAAATATCAAAATGTTGATCTTTCTACATTTTTTAACCCAACGATCTTTAAATAAGATCCTTGAGTTACATTTACAACAAATTTTTTAGGAATAAATAAAGACAACGACCTTCAACAACCTTAAATAGCAACAAAAAAGATGTCCACGGGTGTCCAGTGTTTGCAGGAAAAAACACCCTTACTCACCCTGCCGATGGACTCAGCAATGGACTCCACCATGCCCCCGACCATGCCGACCTCGCTCGCCGCCTCGTTCAAAGTCACCATGATGTCGTCTACGGCCTCCTTCATCAACTGTGCTGCCTCAGAGATGGCATCGTGAGTGTGGGAAGCCTGGGGACGGACAGGTGGCCGATCGGCACTGCTTGTCTCAGTTCGTTTACAGAAAATAAACATCAGTGTGATCCTCTGGTTACAGAATATCTAATTGTTAAATGCAATACATCAAAATATTGTATATAAACTAGGAGGGTGGTGGCTCAGCTAAAGCCCTCTTCCACAAATCACAAGGTTTGATAAACTTGAAATGATCGTACTGAAATTTCTTTAACTATACAGATTAAACTGAAGTGCACAACAACTACAAAACAAGCGCCTTAGAAACAACTGCGTACCTTTGGGTTCCCGCCGCCTTCTTTGGCAGCATAGAGCATCTGAAGGGCAGATTCTGACAGGGTTTTAGTCTGATCCAGGATGGTCATCTGCTGTTGGTGGTCTTGCAGCTTAGAGGCCAAGCCCACTGATGCTACAATGAGTGGATCAAAGTAACCGGCCAGCTGAGTCACCTGCGAGAATGTGTTTAAGAGATTTTTGAGGAAAAGAAAAAGATTGAATCACAAATTAGAAAAAAACAACAACAGACAAAACAGGCTTTTGTTCTAAATCCAAAAGGGATAAAGAGATACACGGTCAGACAAGAGCACCTTGTGTCCCAGCTGGGCAGCTTCGCCTTGGGCTGCTGTGGAGACAGGATCAATCAGATGACCGATCTCCTGCACAGAGGATGTCAGCTGCTCCTGGAGTGCCTGTTGAGTCACACCAGCAGATAATTACAGCTGAAGCCACAATCAGAAAGGCTTACAGAACCCCAGTTATTTCTATTAAACAAGGCACAGCTGATGGGGTACGTGCACTTACCTCCATGGAGATATCATCTCTGCAGGGCAGTGTCTGCCCAACTGCAGCCAGAGAGGCTTGCTCAATGTCTCGGATACATTTATTGATGTTATCAATGGAGTAATCACACTCCCTCTGCCCTGGTGCCTTGTCCCTGTCACCAGAAATATGGAAACATATTCAGAAGATTTATATACTTTTGCTAAAAAAGCGAAAGAGAAAGAGCTGGGTTACTGTCCCGTGTTCATACCATACGTTCATACCCTTTGAACCTTTCCACAATTTTTCATGATTTAACTGGGAATACGTGACTAGATGGACCAACACAAAATTGTGCAGAATGTTGAAGTGTAAAAAAAGGATACACGTTTTCCAGTTTTTTCACAAATAAAAATGATAAAAGGTGTGGCATTTGTATTTAGCCCCCTATACTCTGATATTCCCAATAAAAGCCATGGCAGCCAGTTGTCCTCAAAAGTCACTTAATTATTAAATAGAGTCTGTATGAGTGTAATTTAGGTTTAGAGTAAATCCAATAAATTTCTGTGAACGCCTTAAGGATTTGTTAGGGAACAGCAATGGACACAATATGATGACGACCAAAGAACACAGCAGAAAGGTAAGGGATGAAGCTGTGGAGAAGCAGCTGTGAAGCAGGGGTTCACCTTCTACCACAATAATGAACCTAAGCACAAAGCTAGAGCTACGATAACATTGGTGATCAAAACATGTGTTAGAATGGCCTAGTCAAAGTCTGAAGTTAGCCAAACTCAGAATCTGTGCCAAGAGTTGAAAACTGATGTTCAGAGACGCTCTCCATCTATTCTGACTGAGGCGGGGCAACCGCGTAAAGAATTTAGCAACAATTTCAGTTCCCATATTTGCAGACCTGATTTGCACATGTAACCACAGATAAATATGTTCTCATTGTTCTGAATAAAAACCGTGCTCTGCTTTGTGCTTGTCTATTACTTAAAATCCATGATAAAATACACAGAAATTTGTAGTTACAATGCAACAAAACTTGGAAAAGTACAAAGTATTTTAATACTTTTGCAATACACTGTATATGACATAGCTTTTTCATTATTTTTCAGACATGTACATAAAATTTGCATCCAAAGCCCAATAACACAAAAAGCTTAGCTGCTTTTTAATAACACCAGCGTTGTGGTTACACTAAGACCCCCCTCCCCCTCCTTTGCCAAAAAAAGAAAATCCATTTTCCTTCTTTCATTATAACCCAAGCTTACTGATTAACCCACTTCAGCTTTTCCTGTAATCAAGCTTTTCCTGCCAGGAGTGGAGACAGGAGTCATCGCTAAGAGGTTTTAACAGGCAACCAGTGTACAGCCATATGAGAAACATGTCTTCATCAAAGAGTGCCCTTATTACTCATCCTACAGTGAAGCAAAAAAGCATTTCTTAAACTGATAACCTATTCTATTCTTTTAAATATGCTTCCCGTTACAGGTAAATGTCTTTTGCCGCAATGGGAATACTCTCCCACACTTATAATATGGATGGAGTACCACATTGCAAAATCTGTTCCTGCTCCCCTCTCAACGTGTTTTACTGCTTTCCCCGGTCTATTAAAAAAGCAGCCAAGATTTTAGCTACTCTAAACTAAGACTTGCAATTTACTCCAAAGCTGAAAGCAAGTCCTCCAGTTCCAGTTTTCTCTCCAGCTGTGGGTGCATCTCTAAGATCCTTGTTCCAGGATAATCGTGCAGAAACAGATGCGACGGTGGAAATCCGTTTCTACCAACCTGATTGCTGTAATGAGACTTTTGATGGAGTCAGAAACCGTCCTGGAGTGGCCCGCCAGAATGGACCACGTGGGGGGGTCCTTAGGGTTGAGGACCAGCGAGCGGGCCGTTTCTATAAGGTAAGTGGAGCTATCGAGCATGGAGCGGGCCGAGCGCACGATAGGCTCCTGAGCCACCGAGCCCTGGAGACATGAAAAGACTAGTGTAAGTGAAACAACAGCCCAGGTAGCAGCTGAACAGCCCGCAGCTAGCCATGTTGGTCTGACAGAGTTGTTAATATTCTTTGACTACCTTGGAGAGATCAAACGTGCAATCAAACGGGGGGATGAGATTAGAAAGGCAGCTTTACACAGACGTGGAGACTAACACCTTTAGTCTTTATGATACGAGCCAAAACCTCCCTTGACAATTAGATTAACAAGCTGAAGATTACAGCAGCTGTAGTGAGAGCAAGTGCTGTTAAACACTGGCCTCCAACAGATTACAGCCATAAAGAGTTTAGAGCAGTGAGCAAGCACTGCACTGCTAAGAATGAAAACCAAAATCCATCTTGGACCTTTTGACAGTGAAAGGGAAAGAGAGACAAAATGCCATCTCTGCTCAAATTCTCTATTATTGTGAAGAGTTGCTATAGGAAGACAGTTAACTCTAGAATATACAAAACAAATAGGGGATTTCATAAAGGATATTCACTCATTTCTAGTTGGTTTTCTCCTTTGCATCTGTAACCATTAAAACAACATAAAGAGCAGTCCATTACCAACCATCATTACAACGCATGTATACCTCATTACTGATTTGAGCTGGGATGCTTGCAAACTCCGGGTTGTTAGCAAAGGTTGACAGGTTTTCTACAGCCTCAAGGAGCGGAGCTGTCGCAACACAGCATCTGTTTCTATTGTCCTCCGAAAAATCACCATCTAATGCCTGAAAAGAGAAAATGTAGCATGAAAACATATCTGTCCATTTCGGTCTCTATTGAAAGTGATTGAATTATACATGCACATCTGCACCATCTCCCCTGACCAACCACAGACAGACAAAAATAACCTGTAACAAATTTACACTCAACGTTTTGATCGGTTGGGGAGTTGACCTTGATGGTTTTGACGAGATTGGCAGTGGTGTTGGCCACCTCTTTGGCTGACTGGACAAACTGCCTCCTAGCCACAGGGTTGGAGGTTTTAGAAGAGGCTAGACGGCAGGCGTTACAGAGAGCTGAGGTGTGCTTTGCAACAATCGTTGCTGCAGACAAGACCTTACAGACACAGGAATAGGAAGCATCGAGCAAGTTTAGAAATGTAGCCATTCTGGAACGAAGCAAAGATACATTTACAATATGTCAAAAATTATTTCAAGTCACATGAGCTTCCATATGTACACATAACCCTTTATACTACTAACAACATCTAAATTGTTTTCCTATGCACAATCTTAGTCTCGTAGACATGGATACCATATCTCTATGTCTTAAAGGGAGAAGTCCAAGTCAAGTATCTTGCCCCAAGTTTGGGCTGTGTCTAAAATCTTTGCGGTGCTATGTTCAAGACAAATCTCAAGTCTTCAAGGGACAGGTCAAGTTAAATCTCAACCCTTTCACATCAAGTCTAAATAAGTCTGAATTCTTTGAGGTTTGGGTCCAAGTCAAGTCTAAACTAAAGGGCTAGTGCAAGTCAAAAGTGTTAGAGACAGAAGAAAAAGTCTAGTCTCAAGCCTTTGAGGGACAAGTCCAAGTCAAGTCTAAACTCTTTATAGGGCAAGTGCGAGTGTAAGTCAAGTTCCAAGTATCTAATGACTGAAACAAACCTTCTCTCATTGCATGTGTGCCATCTTGTCTGTCTATAGCATTGCATTACTACAGGCTATAAATTTAAATCATGTGCTATTTTGTCTTTATATTATTAACTGCTTAATATAACACCTGAAACAATGAACAACCCTCTTTCCTGTAAGGAGTGTATTTTTTTTTATTATCAATTTCAATAGTAAATATGGATTAATGTTAAGAGAATAGTGGAAATGGGTCAAAACAACACATTGAAGTCCTGTGATTCCCAGCCTAAACTCAGGCTCGAGTCCCAGTCTCCAGCATGCATCATATGGAACAGGATTAGAGAAGTTTGGCTGCCAGGTTAAATACCCTCAACACCTGCTTGGTGTTTAACAGTGGTGCATCTCCCAGTAACATCTACATAGATGTTAGAACACAAGTTTTTAAAGCACACCATTACACTGCAACAAGACAATCAATGTTTATTCAGTTCAACAGTCAGCAGTTTAAATGGTTGAGTGCTGTACAAAAGCAAAATGTTCCCAAGCTGGGGTTTAGAGTGGAGAGAAATAGACCGGTGCTTTTCTCTATAAAGATTTTGTGAACATAAAAATGGTAAACAACATGATGATGAATCTAGAAAATGTAGAGGCGTGTACTTTTCACGGTTACAAAGGTTAAAGTTCAGGCCTTCTGTCACTCGCTATGTCCTTTTGTGAGCCTCATTTAGAAGCCACTGCCGATGCTTGTCTTGCAACAGGATTCTGGCATCCCTAAAATGGCTGCTTTACTTAAACATGACGCAATCAAGAAGTCGTGCTGCATGTCAACACATAGAAAACTCCATATGCCAGGAAATATTGTTGTAGTGCTTTGTAGATTAAGATGGAGGCAAGATTAAGATCTTACCTGTGAGGGACTACTGGCTGGATCCACTAAATTCTGGCAAGCTGTCTGTATGGCTTGATGAGCTCGAGCAAACTGGATTGGATCCACCAGCCCTTCATGACCCGAGTGACTATTAGGATCGGAAACAGCTACAAGGTAAGAGGCCTGCAGAGTTGATGGAAAAAAGAGAATGATGCAATGTGTCAGTTTAGTCAGGTTTTGGTCATTACAGACAGTGTTAGGCCCTGCCCACCTGATCTACAGCATCTGACCTACATGAGTACAAATCCATAGACAAATTCAATACAGATCTATTATTCACGACACATACTATGGGGGCTTATATAGAGTAGAGCCAAGTACCCAAAAAACATTTGGTCCTTTCTTGAAAAGGCAACAAGAGGAGGATGCTATTTTACATCTTTTAGGATGACAGTCTGTAAAATGTTCAAAAAGAAAAACACAGCTGGCTCACTCCGTGTGTGTCTCATTGGCTCAATAAAGAGCTCCCCTGCAGACTCCAAGTAGTGTTTATTTACGTATTTTCAACCCTGTCATGATGTTTCAGGTTCTTTTCATGTAGTTTGGCTATAAAGATGTGTGTTTTATTTTAAAATACAGCACTCTGATTAGTTGTGAGAATGTAAGCGCAAACACAGTAAACAGAATAAACTCTGAAATGATTGCCGGAGCAGGGTATCACCCGGAGTGTGTTGGTGCGATGCTGTGATCTCACCTGTGCTGCTGCCTCCGTCAGCCCACACAAAGCTTTGGATGCCAAACTCACACTCTCCCCAAAGGGTAAAACATCACCTGTCTTACAGTGCTGAGAAATGCCTGCCATCGACTCTCCCAGAACCTGAGGCGCATCAAAAACAAATAAAAAGCGCACAAATCAGGCCCTAAACTGTCTGCTGCATAAGATACTTCTGACAATTAAAGCATACAACCGTCTGAGTCATTTTGAACGGCAGTACCTTTGAGTTCTCCATGACGCTCTCGATGCATTCAAAGTAGGAGAGTTCATTTACTGGCTCATTGGGGTTGCCTAGGAGACCTCTGACAGCCTGCGCACAGATGGAGATGTTAATAACTTGAACCACTTTGAACACATCAATAAACATTGCTGCTGTAACACAACTGTAAATCTATGAGGCAGTTAATTCAGATATTAAAAAGGACATTCACTATAAATAACACTGATTGGATGATGCTTCAAAGATACATTATATCAATCAGTGCCGTTAATTAAACCTTGTTGTTGTTAAAGTGAATGTTCAGTTAGGTAATAGTGCAATAATATAGTAAAAAGAAACAAAGGATTCAGAATGTAAAATCCTTTGTACCAAAAAGTTTAGACAGTGCAACCCCTGTTACTGTTTAACCTGCGGTGGACCTATGAAGGGGATCAAATACAAAAATGACTATAACAACAAGCAGTAATAAAAGAGGTCCAAGCCCTTCTTAGCGAGTCAAACAGTGCCCATGTCCTTCGCAAAGCTACTTTGGTGCTCTTCCCCCACCTTACAACCAGATGTTGTGTCGACCCGATGGGGAGTTGCCAAAAAACACACAATCCTGCTGCCCAACACCAATTTTCTTATTGCTTTGAAAAGCCATTTATGTGAGCTATTAGCTTATGGCTTTTATTGCCCACTTCTGTTAAACCCACACCGATCTTTGTAAATGACCTTTAATTTATCTCCTCAAAGAAATACGCACAATTTCAAATGACAGGACTCTCTACCAAGGAGGACGCAGATGACAAACTTCTGTAACAACACTAGCAGTGCTGACCCAACATTTCAAAAAATGTATCACAAATACAGAAATTGTCACAAAATTCTCAAATGAATCATCTGTGTCGGGTACAAGGTCAAATTTGTAATGCTTTTAGATCAAATAATTTTGTAAGAGAAAATGTTAATCGTCTGTAGCACCTAAGTTAACACAAATGGAAGCAACAATTCTGTCTTCTGGGATATCCCCAGAACATCTAACACTTAGGATCCCTGTGAAAGGTGCCTACAAAAAACATGCTATACTAAACTTGAGATGCAAATTTTGTATTCCAAATTAGTGTGAATAGGCATGGCTCCCCCAGCCCACACAGTATTCAAAGGTATTAAGGTATTGATGTGAGGATTAGAAGCTATGAGCAAAAACATGTTCACCTTAGACATAGTAATCTGAGTAGCGGTATACATAATGTACTTAAAGACACATTTTATCAGTGAAGAAGAAACAAAAATAGAGCAATGTGGTTCCACTCTCCCCTGGGTGCTTGAACATAAAATGTGCATGGAATGTAAACATATACACGCATACACATGTGGACCTCAGACATGGTGTTTGTCCGTGTGTGGCAAAGTGAATGCGAGGACAGCTACCTCCAGCTCCCTCAAGGCGTTGTCACACTCTTTTTGTCCCGCTGCTTGCTGGGTGCAGAGCGTTATCAGCTGGTTAATGCTCTCCGTCACTGCCCTGAAAAACACCAGCAGCCCCCAAAACATCCCCTGTTAACTCTCCCACGTGTCATCGCTGCGCACATGCACACAGCCTTACTTCACTCACACATGCTTTAAGCTTCCCTATTCAAGCATGGCAGTGCTGGCCTCCCATTGTGATTGGGTAACACGGTGCACAAGGGTACAGAGATTGTCTTGAGTTTGCGTTCAGCCTTGCTGAGCACAGACAAGCTCTAGCCAAGGCTTCCATCCTCCTAATTAGACAGAGAGAAGTCAGTCAGGCCAAAAGCCCAATGGGACCAGCTGCTTGGCTTCTCTCCACTGAGGGGAGGATACGCACTCTCTTTAGCAAGACCAAACAGACATGTTGTAAGAGTGGCATACAGATTCAGTGGGAAGATGTTTTGCAGCTCCATCACATCCCTCCTAATCAAGACCAATTAAACACACAGTATCACGCATGGACAAAATAAACTATTAATATCTGCTGCACACTGCATATTACCGCACCTTGCTGCTAGCGCTAGTAGATTCTTTGCATTGGCTGCGCCTGGATCCACAGAAAGAGACTTGGCGGCCAGTAGCAGCTTACTGGATGCCATCGAGATGTTCTTCAGATTACCAATGACTTGAATCTGGTCCTCTTTGCTCTGAACATTCACAAAGCAAGAAGCAAACAGGCAATTTTATCACAGATAGAATAAGATACAGAAAATAAATAAGACTTTTTGCATTTCGACAACTTCTATCTTGGGATTAAAACTTTAAAAGAATTTGTGCAAGGCATCTCTTAAACCTTGCATTCTCTGCTTGAAGGGGGGTCAGACTGAGGTGTGACGCTGTGTCAACTTTTATTGCACACTATCTTTCCAAAGGAATGAGCTAAATAACCAGAACAAGAGCACCACAATATCTTATTAAATCTGGAAGTGTTGGTGCTTTTAGAGACAACCAATGTGCCCAAGTTAATAAGGTGAAAATTTCCAATTAACCGCTCTCTTAAATAACATATTAGCTAATAAGGTAATAAAAAAGTTACACTCTATTTAATGCTTTTAGTACAATAATGTTTTAAAGGGTCCACTAAATAGCCATCTCAGTGAAATGTGGAGGAATTAGTTGTATGATTGTGAAACCTACTTGGGTGTGTCCTGCCATCTCAATGCCAGCATCCAGGAACTCATCAAAGTCTTGGCTGAACTTCCCCGAGGCTGCAGCCAGCTGGCTGCTTGTTCCACGGGACGAATGGACGACCTCGCCTGCTGAGTGGTTGAGTTCAGCTGCTGTGTGGTTCAAATCAGTCTGGGCCTCCTGGAATGTCTTACTGCAGGGAGGGAGCTTCAAAGACAGGTCACACACTTAGGACTTGCAGGAAATATAATACGTGGTAAAACAGAAGTAGCATTGGTACGCAGGTTAATAAATTATAAATATTATATGATTGAAAAGGGATTCAAGATAGGAATTGTGATGTAGTTTCACAGCCTAGATAGTGCATGGACAACACTCTGTGGGTGCAGTGTTGTCCAAGTGAAGGCTGACACAATCATGGGAAAGAATGCTGACTTGACATTTGTCAAGTTGGCATTTTTCAGTCATTAATAACACCATCCATGAAGGGGGTGAGCCACAAAAGGTAATCGTTAAAGAAATGAGGTGTTCACTGAGTGTCATATGCAAGCAGGTTAAAAAAAATTGAGCAGAAGTGGAAATTGGTAGGAAAAGTGAATAAAAATCTAAAAAAGAAAAAGCTACAGCCTTGCAGGATTGTGATGCAAAGCCCTTTTAAAGAAGCCAAGTCACGTACTATGACTTTACAAATTTCTAAGTCAATAACGCACTCTCGTTGAACAGAAAGGTGTTCCGGTGATTGCACCACGTTGGCTCATTTCTGTGTTTTACACTTTGCTTTGGCTCTATTTGTTTGTAAACAAACCGCTTTTACGTATAATTACCATAACAGTGACACGTGACTGGAAGTACCATATTTCGCATGCGCTCAATGGGTAAACAGCAACCACGCCCAGCTGTCACTTTACTGCGAGGCATTGCAAGACGGTCTCTTGACTCTTACAGAAGCTGCATCATTTGTCACCATCTTGCTTTCTGATAGTTGTGGAGTACTGCCGATAGATAACGCACAACGATGTTTACATCTGCTGATAACAACCAGTGCAAAATACTTTTCAGGTTCAAAAAGGACTAAGCAAACACTAGTAGAACAAATGCTTGCCGTATATTGTTTTATTTCAAGATTAACGTGTTCTTTTGTGTTTTCCTTTTATGGGCAAAATACGTGACTAGGCCCCTTTATGAATTTGGGGGGGATTCACAACATATGGAGTCAGAGCTTCAGCAGCCACCACACAAGGATATATCCAGGACCTGGGCAACAACTGTCACATTCCCTGTGTTTAGCGACGTCTAAACCAAACATATCACAAGTGTCCTACTTGGGCTAAAGAGAGAAGAAATAGAAAAGCCTGTTGCATCTGTAAACTTCTTTTTACAGGTGAAAATAAATTTTGTATTTAGTTTGGAAATCAAATTCCCAGAGTTTGGAGGAAGAGTGAAGACTAACAAAACTGTAGTTGCTTGAGGTCCAGAAAAGTTTCCACAGTCAGAGATAAGTTGGTGAGCCATGTCCTCTGCTTGCGTTGGTCCACTGTGTTTTATCAAATCAAACCCAGTGCGGCCATCTACAAGGAAATTTTGGAGCACTGTAGGCTTACCGCTGCTGACAAGCTTTATAGAGATGCTGATTTCATTTTTTTCCAGCAGGACTTGGCACCTTCCCACACTGCCAAAAGGATCAATACTCACTTTAATGATAACGCTATCACTGTGCATGACTGCCCAGCAAACAAGCTGTAGCTAAACCATGTTGAGAATCTATGGAGTATTGTCAAAGACTTCTTTAACACTTCAGAAGAGCTGAAAGCTTATCGCCAACATGTCACACTGATGTAGTAATTCATACAAGCCCCGGCCAAGTATTGAGTGCAAAAACAGTTCAGTACATGGACAACTTCTTAGTAGCCTGACACATCTGTGTGTGCTGGCTCTTGAAACACTGACTTCGGCCACAGTCCACAGCTTGATCATTTCCCCCCAAACTCGTGGATGGACTTTGCTCGACCAACCCTCTCAATGCTGCAGTCACCGCTGTTGCAGGTACACCTTCTTCCACTCATTTATCAATTAATACGCTTGCATTTTGTAAGAGTTCCTTAGCCATGGTCATTTGTGGCTTGCTGAGTACCCGAGACAAAATAACTATCTGATAACATTCTAAGCTTGACTAGGACTCACACAGTCCACGAGGAGCTTCTTGCTGGCCTCGCCGATGCTCCTGAGAGCCATGTCGACATCCTTCTGGCCCGGCAGGCAGTTCACACAGTTATTCAGGGAGTGTGACACCGCTTTGGCTACCTGAAACACAGCACAAAATCTGTGAATAGACGGCGATTACCCACCACAACAATGGGCTACACAATAAAGCCCAAGAGCAAAGCAGAGCTTTTCTGGAAAAAAACGAAAAGTGAAAAAAACAAACAAAAAAAAACTGAAATGCAAATTGAGCTTGGAGTGCTGTCACTAATTTTTGCTGCTGTCACAGATTTATGCTAAACAATGTGTTTATCTCCTGAAGGTCTGCAGGAAAATGAATGGCTTTATTCCCAAGGGAGGGATGTCAGGCAACAAAAGACTCAGCGGGGAGAAAATAGTAACACTTAGAGGGGATGATTGTTCTGGAAAACCAGAAATGTTTACAAATCAGCAGCGCATGGAGGGAGGAGGAGGACTGAAAAGAACAATGCAATCACTGTGGGACATTGATATCGCATCCGGGAATAAATTGTTGGGACCTGGACTACCTGAGCCAATCTCTGCTGGCTCTCAGCATCTCCTGGATGAACCAGAGCCTGATGGGCCTCGTGGATCAGCATGGCCGAGCCTTCCATCACATACTGAGCCGAGTCCAACATGGCAGCTGCAGCCTGAGCCTCCTTCGTGCTGGCTGCTACACCTCTGGCTGCTTGGGCCAACGTCCTCAAAGCCTGGGCTGTTTCCCGAGCCGCAACACCTGCAACAAAACAAATAAAAAGCTCAGCTATACTTTGATATAGTACAATTAGGGTAGACATCAGATAAACGTGCAGTAATCTGCTTTATTTTTCTTCAATTTCCAAATTGGCTGTAATTGTAGCAGCATTCCACCAATCAGCTGGGAGTAGAAACAAACTGTGACCAAACTGTGATACCGGAAAGCCCTCATTGTCTAAATTAAAGAGGTTTTATGCTAAATACGGCCTCTACATGGGAAGTGCTCTTAAATTCTTACACATAGAGCTAAAACTGCAGCAAATTGCATCACATTGCATTAACCAGTGAATGGAGCCATTTGCTGATGAACTGTTAAATCCAGTAAAAAAAAGAAAAAGAAAAGATTAATGAGCAGCAGGCAGCACCCTGAAACACAGCGGGAAGTAGTGCCTGGAAGCGTTCATTGTTGGAAATGCTGTTTTATATCTTTCTCTAACTTCACTTAGATTCAGTAAACCAGATTTGACAGAAAGAAAATCCAAACCTCACTGGAGTCCAACAGATATTGCTAACAACAACAAAAAAAACAATCATACCCCAATTAGCATTTTATTTTTGCTATAGTATATCAGCCTGCTGCAGTAAAGTGGGAAGGAATAATTACAGGAGGAAGTTACTCAGAGGAAGTTACCTGTATAATGTTCGTTGCCCTGTGCAGCACAGGTCAGTAGCTGGGCCATGGAGGAGCCCACAGCCTTCGACGTGCTGCCCAAATCCTGAGCACACTTTTCCAGCTGTGAGTGCAACACAGCGCATTATTAATTCAATACTCTCTATCTGCTTGTACTTGACCAAAAAAATCCATCTCACAGAAAACAAAGATAATGTACTAAGGCACTCATGGAGGAAAATGGATCAGTGATTACCTTGACCACCTGTGAATGGTCAAAGTGTCTTGCAATAGTGTTTACACCCCAAAAAAACAGAGTTTGATTGGGATTTAATGTGATGAATCAACACAAAGTTGTGCATAATCGGGCATTTCAAACAAAAGAAAATATTGTTTTAGTAAAAAGTAAAAACCTGATAGATGTGAGTGCATTCGTTTTGAACCCCCTCTAGTCTCACACTCCTAAATAAAATCCGGTGCAACCAATTGGCTTCCAAAGTTACCTAACGTTTCCAGGTTTGCATAATTTAATTTCAGTATAAATGCAGCTGTTTAATAAAGGCCTAAGAACTAAGAAGTCATCGTTGAAATGAAGTCGTGTTTGGACTGTGCCAAAAATCCTTGTAAGGGACACAGCAAACACGTGGAAGAAGGCGCTCTAGCAAGATAGAATCAAAATGAAACTTTTTGGACAGATATAAAATGGTTCATATTATTGAGCATTTATCGAGCAATTAGCATATTGAGCATCTGTGTCAAGACTTAAAAAAAGTGTTGTCTATAGATACTGTCACATTAATATGAAAGGAATTGTGAAATGATCTTGTCACTAGACATCAGTAGTTGGTATAGTAACTTTAGCAAAAGGTAGTTGTACACAGTTGCCATTAGTGCACTTCACACTTAAAAATAAAATGAATTAAACACACACACACACACACACACACACACACACACACACACACACACACACACACACACACACACACACACACACACACACACACAATTTTCCCTCCAATTGCTCTATCACATTGAATCACAATAGTATAATGCATTGGGCTTTGTGGCTGCGATGGGACAAAATGTGAATATATACTTTAATACTTTTGCAAGGCACAGCATGTGAGTCAGAAGAGGCTATTCAGTCTGAAAGTTGTTGTAATAGCTATATACAAAACTGTTCAGAATAAATCAGCTGTTTGGTGTTTCTAGAAACAGTAATGGGGGGATAAGAAAAACTCAGAAAAAGCAAAGCCTGTTTGTATCATTAAGTTGTTCTTAATATTCTATAGCTCTTCCCGGATTAATTTAAGAAAATATGCAGGAACATCATCTCAAAGTCATTTTAAAAAGTAATTTTAGTAAGAACAAATGTATTTTATAATGTAAATCACTATATGCTGACCGTTTCTCCTGGGAGAGGTTTGAGTTGGCCATCAATCACAGACCTCTTTGCGTCCTGGAGCTCACTCTTTAGTGTCTGTACTGTCTTGAGGGCTGAGTCAATCTCCAAAGGACCACAGGCTTCATGGGCCTTTAGATAAAACCCATATAAAACCCATACAAAAATGTCACCCAAACTCAGTTATGCAGAACAGACCGAATGCAACGCTTAATGCAGCTGATGTTACTAGACGTGGTCAAAGAAGTGGAGTTTCAGTAAAATTAAAAAGCATGTTAAATGTTATATCTCCGACTGTGTTATGGATACCTTCTGCATGGCGGTCCTGAGCTCTGCCAGACAGGTTGCTAAATTCTTGGCACACTGGCCCAGTTGCATAGCAGCAGCCTGATCAGCCACCGTTGGCACTGCTGACTTTGCCGACGCAACCATCTTACTTCCAGGCTGAGGTGTAGTGATAGAAATATAAAAATCAATTTATAAGACTGAACAAAAAGCACAGGTTAGATGGTCAATGACAATGTCAAGATCACAGGGTTACCTGCAAGAAGCTTTGGCTGGCCATGATGAGGGCGAGCTGAGGGCCAAGCTCCTCAGGCTGGGCCTGGCTGCTCCTCATTCCTTGCACCAACTGAGGAATACTGTCTGCTACCGCCTGGGATTAGAAATTAAAAATCTATTATACATTTTTATATGCTACACTAATGAGACATGAAGAGAAAATGTGGCAAAAATACACAAGGTGCATGAAACGGAGTGCATGAAAGACTGTATGACCGTACCTTGCAGCTGTGTACCAGCTGCTGGTGCGAAGCAGTATTTTTGTTGGAAGCAGCAGCATTTTGTGCAGCTGCTATGGTCTGAGTCGCTGCAGCCGCTGCTTGCTTAGCAGCTATCTGTTCGTAGAACAAAAAAAATGGAGACAATTTAGTCTAAAGCAGAAAGCGGTGCTTGGCAAAAGGAACACCCATGGATGCTCTGTCTAGTGATATACTGCTGGGTTCTGGCTCAGACAGAGCGTTAATCAGATAGAGAGGAGTCTCACCCAGAATGATGTGTGAGAGAAGAGATAGAATTGCAATACTGTCTCTATGTCATGAATTAATCACCACCGGTCTTCCTTGATTTAGTTCATATTTATGCATGGACTGTGCTGGGTCACAAGTTTACATACACTCATCCTCAGTGTGGATATCATATTGTTTTAAGATTTTAAATATGCTTTGTCGCAATTCTTTCTCCCGAGTGCAATGGTTATATGATATACCTTCAGTCCAAACACAAGTTTGGTTTTAATGTGAATTTGCTCTGATCCAGAAAAAGTTACAAATTATAGCTAAAGGGACAAATATATACAAATGCCTCGGATTACATATGGATAAACGTCCAAAAGCTCGTTACAGAAAAACCACACACTTTCTCTATCATCCAGACAAATATTTGACCGTTCATCTTATTAGAAATGGTAGGGCGAGGCGGTGGCGCAGGGGCAGAAAAACGTGACCCATGTATTGAGGCCTGAACCTTTGACGTGGTGGTCCTGGGTTCGAGTCCTGGCCCGGTGACCTTTGCCCCATGTCATTCCCCTTTTCTCTTCCCCCATTTCCTGCCTGGCAACTGTCAAAAAATTGTAGATTTGAATTGGTTGGGTTTAAGCATACAATACTTCATAGATGTTCAATAGGTTTCAGGCTGGAGCCATTCTAAAGGCTTGATGTAAATGGTTATGTAACAAAGCAGGCTTCCTTTAGGCATCTGGAATGGCATCAGTCTGAACCCTGTTGAAAATGTATAGATTATGACGACGTCTGTACAAGGAAACCAAGCTGTTATTTGTTTTTCATAACACAGTGTCAAAAGATTAAGCCAGAATTATGCCACACGCTTGTTGATGTGTTTTTTTCTATAACTTGCAAGGAAAGGTTTATCCAAACATTAGAGGGGTAAAAAAAGTCTGTATATTTGAGTCTGTATGTATAACTTTATTTTAAACCTTCACACTGAATTCCTTAAATTTCAGTTTGCCAACCTAAATACAATGCAACTCTAAAAGCCTAGTCTTACTGTGAAATTCATATTGATGAGTTTCAATGCAAATATGACCAGCTTTAAAAAGATGGTAGGGTAGAAAGAGAAATTTCTTTCTGACTGAGGAGCCAAGAAAAAAAATAAACAGTTTAGCAGAATGTCGTTATGAAAAGGAAATTAAAGGTACAGCATGGGTACAAGTCCATTGAAAGGTGCTGCTTATTATGCTTAATATTTTATACAGAATGCCAAATTTAGACAAAACAAAGACTACAACTGAACATATTTGCACAGCAGCTGAGATCCATTTATTTTATCTTGACAGTACAAAACTGAGGGCTCCAGAATTGCCTAAATGTTTCAGAGATAATTGTTACAAGCACATTTGGAGATTAATAACATTCTTCTCGACTGGCTTACATGCGGCTGTGATGGAGGTGACCATTAGCACCGTTACTGTGACCATCTGATGCATGGAGTCAGACTGAGGTTCCTGTCTGATAGCAGGCTGATCCCAGCCCCTGGGTAATGAATAGTTTATATGCCTGGGAAATTGAACATCGCTTGCTCCAGAGCAAAGGGGTGGTAGTCATTAGGGGGCAAACTGATATCAAGGGCTAAACACAGATCTATATACAGATAGTTCCTTCTGAGCATTAATGGGATTTATGGCGTACTGTGCTGATAAAAAGACATAGCACAGACAAATATAAAAGGGTGACCTTTTCTGAGAATTTGATATCGCAGGGATAGAACACATCCCTGTGTCTTAATTAAGACGACAGTGGTGAAGGTTTAATTCCTGAATTAAGGTTGAACAAGTCGAAAACTGAAAATAAATGAAACAATTTCCTCCTCAGACTTACCTCCAGTCTGTTGACGAGCTTTTTCTTTATGGCGTTTTGAGCTGCAGCATTAGTGGCAACCCGTAGCCCCTCGGCTGCCTCTCTCAGTCTCTGCTGCTGGTCCTCATTCTCAGGATACGCAGCTGCCCCCTGAGGGATAACCAATAGGGTCTATGTATATATGTGCAAAAACGCGGTGGTGATGCATGCCACGCATGCAGAAAACAACAGGAGCTTCGAAATATCCAGATCTCCGAAACATTAAGTTTAACAACTCTGACTGCACTGCACGTGTTGTATGATAAATGAAAAGAAACATTTAACGCAATCTCCTTTCAGTTTCCAAGGAAACCGTCAGTTGCCAGATCCTCACATGCTCTTTGATAATGGCAGTGATGTGGTGATTAATGTGTCACAGATCAAAAACATCCTAACGAGCTATACGCCGCGCTCCTCTTGCATGGGTATTTCGCACAGATAATATCCTGCTCGACGGTGCCAGGGGCTCATTAAGAGACACTGATGCTGCATGCTTTAATTTAGGATGTAAAATCGGACCGTGGCTATTAGCATTAAAAAGTACAAAGGCTTTCAAGCAGCCATTGTTTTAAGTTTAGTTTTCTCAAGGCCACATTTATGGATTGTTGATGATCATTCCAATAAAAAGCATAATAGAAAAGGTAACAACAATAATAATAAAACAATAATAGACAGCGTGAAAAAAACGAAACCAAAAGGAGGATCCAACAATTTAACAGGACACGGGTTTAACTCATGACAAATATGTCATGTTATGAGGAGTCGTTCAAGAGCCAATGACACCGACCTTCGCAGCCTCCACCATCCGAGCTGTGGCGTCAGCTAGGAGTTTGGCCGCAGCGAGGAGTTTCTTGGAGTTGTCCACATCCACTTCTGCCTCTGCATCTGACCTCATGGCGTTGACCAAGTCGGACGTAGCTTGGGCCAACACGCGAGCCTGACGGACCATCTCGCCTGTTCAGACCAACACACAAAGTCTAAACCTCTAGCCCGCACAAATCCACAGAGCCCAGAAAGATTCAACTCCAACAGCAAACCAGAGCAAATCAATAAGTCAAAAAGCTTGAAAGAAGTACTCATACTATATGTCATAATTATGTTTTAGATACTATTTAGAAATCAAAGAAAGATGTTTTTTTTGCGGAAAAGGGATCTGCAAGCATTCTAGGAGCAGGAGCATTACAGCAAACTGGATTATTATTGCTGCACTTTTTGATATGACCTAATATACTTTGCGTTTTGAACAAAAAAAAAAAAACTCTACTCAGCATAAAAACATTCAGATAAGCAGGTTCAACTTTTTTTTTTTTTTTTTTTTTAGAACTTTAAAATTAACAATGCAGTTTTTTAGATGATGAAGCCCGAACTGACAACAACTTTTTTAAAAGAATAAGTCAATATGGGGTTCCATCTGAGGATGTTGTGAACCACTGATCACTTTAGGCTATAAACCGAAGGCTCGGGTCCAGGCCATCAAAGCAGATAGATCATGCTGACTTGGTTCTGCATCACAGCTCTGTTGTTAGGAGCCTCGTGTAAGCAGGGAAGTTCAGCTGGTGGTTGGCAGGAACAGCAGAGACCAGCTGAGGATTGAGCTGAATGCATCTTGTGGCTTCCAACCTTGCTTTTTGACTATGATAGTGGTAAATGCAGCTTAAATTACAGCAGAGATGTTGACATGAATTTAAAGAAATGAAGCAGAATCAGTAACAGCAACTTGCCGGTGCTTTAAAAGTGGCCACAATTTAAAACGTTGTCTTAAGGGGTGGCGTCTCAGTCCAACTTTCAGGTTTTATCTCTCTCTGACAATTGCAGCATGAAAATATGTTAATGAGAGGAGCTTTAAAGAGAATTCAGCCAAATTTAAAGACAGCATATATGAAAAAAATAAAATAAAATTATACAGATCTGAATCTACTTGGTCCATGATTGAAAGCAGTTTGTGTTTGTGGATTTAGAGCTTTTGGTTTGAGAACTATGAACAAGAATTAATTCAGTCTGTAATTGAGATGTAGATTAGATGTAGTTAAAAGTGAAAAAGCACAACAATTCCATAAACTTGAAATTAGGGTATTTTTTTAAATATGTATAATTTTTAAAATATGTAGTAATTTTTTTAATGTATAAATAGGATGGCAAGCAAATAGGGCACATATTCTATTTTGCTTTCAAAAAGTTTATTCAATGTTGGGATTTGTCCAGTACTTTGAAATAATATTTCTGAATACTTAAATCAAAATAAAATAGTGATTACCTAGCAATCATACATACTTAAATAAAACCTCAAGTAAAAGAAAAGAGCTGTCATAAACTCACTTAAACCTGATACATTAATATGGTACAGTATTTTTTATGAAATTCTATTCCAGTTAGAGTGGGAAACC
Source organism: Fundulus diaphanus (assembly GCA_037039145.1). Taxonomy (NCBI): domain Eukaryota; kingdom Metazoa; phylum Chordata; class Actinopteri; order Cyprinodontiformes; family Fundulidae; genus Fundulus; species Fundulus diaphanus. The sequence continues at coordinate 26,678,463 of CM073134.1, forward strand.
TCTGGGTCATATTCTCATTATTTTCACCTTTATGTCCTATGGTGGAAGGTTTCCAATTCCTCATGCTCTTCTGAAGAAATATAAATCTATGGGATACATATAAACCACCTCCCTACATGTCTGCTATTTAAAAGCTGGGTTTCCTAAACTCTCACTCCATGCTCAGGATAACTCACCGAGTGAAACTTAGTAGAAGACGTCTTTACGACAAACGTGTAATCATAGGAAATCAACCTGTCCACTCTGCGCTGAATGCATATCTTTTGTTTGGAAAGATTTTTTTAAGCGGACTGAGGAAAATGTTTGACCCTTTGAGACAAATGTTCTAGTCATGTGTTTCCCGTTAACATCCAAAGGCTCCCTGCTGCTGATTAAGACCAGACCAAGAACTCTGTAGTGGTTTAGGGTGACATGTCTACTACAAACCCTCAGGAATTTGACTCACTTTGAAAATACTTCAGTCTCTTGACTCAAATCAAAACATACGACTTGAGCTTTGAACATTTTTTTTTTTAGGATCATTTGCACATCATACTTTTAGAGTCCCTCAGCGCAGTCAAAACATAGCCGAACAGCTTAACTGAAGCCAGGTTAACCTGTGGGGATACGCTCATTTTATTCAGCACGGCTGCTGCTACTCACCCGCATCACCCATGGAAGTGAAAATATTTTCAGTCACATTCATAATCGTGTCTGTGGCTTGGTCGTAGCGTCCGATGGGCTCCCCGCAGACAGCATAGTGGCGGACGTGTTGCAGCAGGTCGCTGAGGGCCTGGCTCACCACACCAGCTGCTGCCGCGACTTGTTTGAGAAGCTCGCTGTCACTGCTGGCCAAGCGGCAAGCTTTGACACAGGTCTCCACGGATCGGTCCACCAGCTTCCCAGCCTCGACGAGTTGCTCCTGACAAACTGGGGAGCTGATGGTTGGGCTCACCACCTGCACCGCACACAAAGGCTGGCAGCAGCTCATCCAAATCAAGACATCTAACATTGATTTTACGATGAAGCAGGAAGCTACAGTTAATCTTCCGTCACCCAGACAGGCGACTGGGGAAGCTTTCAAAATGACACATTTTTATTTTGCGTTAGATCCAAAGGCAAGTCTTAATTTTTCTGCAAGTTTGCAGGGCAAAAATAGAGAAGACAAAAATAAATCAAAGCATGTACCTTGGTGCAGGCGACCAGTTGAGAGGTAGACAGGGCGCACTGAGTGGCAGCTGCAATCACTCGGTTCTGCAGTACGGTGTCCTCGGCCACCTGGGCCACATTCTTGGCCTTCAGGACTAACATAGCAGCTGCATTGGCCACCGCTTTGGCCAGATTCATCAGGGTGTCCTGCAACATATTAATCAGTGTCCTTTACAGAAACAGAGCACAGCTGTGTGCGTGTGACTGAGGGGAGCAGGAGAGTAAACGTCTGCAATCCATTTTGTTCAGCTGACATGATGTGACCATTACATGAATAATGTACCAACGAGCGACAAGACTCCAAACATTAAACAATGAGGCACATAGCCGTGTGTGTATTTTAAATTATATCAGCATTATTGAATGAAGGTGAACAGTTAAATCCCGATTCAGATGATTCAAAGCTTGATCAACCCTGACTGGTGATTGGCCAATCAGGAATTCCGAAATGTAATTTTATTTTCCTGACCAAAGAACGCACTATACCTAAACAATACCAGTTATTCAAGGAAGACTCAACACTCACTACTCTCTGTATCTTTGAGGTGATTAAAATTATGTTGGAGTAAGCACAAGGATGTGAGAAAAATGTAGTTCTTCCACATGTTAAGAGATATTTGCTTTTCATTCATGCTGTGGAAGAGCAACAGGGAGCAAGACTTTCAACTGATAACAGGAAGGCTGAACAGACTACAGCAAAGTTGTAGAGAAGGCTGGATTTGGAAGCATCTTTTGGAAATCTTAGCGGTAAAGGGTTGAATAAATTTTTTTTAAGGGAAGTTATAATTAGTAATTTACTCATCTGTAGTGAAACGATGCCACATCGCTGACAGATAGTTGGAAAAACAAATATTAGCTTCGGTTTCACGTTCATTTCAATTTACAGAGTAAAAGATGTTTCCCTATGTAATGAAATTCTTCCTTTGCTCTACACTCTAAACAACAATAAACAGGTGAGTTATTAATACAAACAATACAAAGGTATGGAGAAAAGAACTTACAGAAAATCAGATGGGATACCCAAAACAAAAAATATGCATGTATACAAAAATAAGTATTACGCAAACGTCATAAGTCAGCTGCGTGGAATGAGTAGAAGGGCATGTGTAAAATAAAATAGTAGTAAGGTTAGTAGACGTGGATATGCGATTCTGTACATGATTACAGGAAATTGTCAGCAGTTTAGAAGCCTGATGGCAACGGGGAAGAGTGAGTTAGTCTGGAGTTTAATTTGGAGGTCCCGCTTTTCACACTTCTGCACCTCCGGCCTGAGGGAAGTGTGAAGAGTCCATGCTGAGGGTGGGTGGGGTCTTATATATATATATATATATATATATATATATATATATATATATATATATATATATATATATATATATATATATATATATATATATATATAAAATTCAATTTTCAATTAAATTTTATTTATATAGCGCCAATTCATGAAACATGTCATCTCAAGGCCCTTTACAAAGTTAAGTTCAATCATATTATACAGATTGGGTCAGATTATACAGATTGGTCAAAAATGTTCCTATATAAGAAAACCAATTGATTGCATCAAAGTCCCGACAAGCAGCATTCAGAAGGGTTACAGAAGACAGAGCAGAGACACAACAAGACAGACAAAAAGCACAGATATATATATATATATATATATATATATATATTATATATATATATATATATATATATATATATATATATATATATATATATATCCTCTGAGTGTTTGAAAGCTAACAAGTTAAGCACACATACAATGTGCCAATCCGCCTCATTAAGTGATTTGATGGATCACCTGATCTCAAGTCTGCCCACATAATTTTCAAACCATGCGGCCTACAAAGCACAAAAACGTACTATCTTCAATGCTGTTTCACAATTAACAGCCTAACTCAAAATCCTCACAATCCATAGGTTTACTCCATTTTGCAGTAAGTTCGGTTTAAATCTGAAGCCACAGGATCTGTCTCTGCAGTTCACTTTCAATTATTTTTATTTAACTTTATTATATTATATATATATATTATTATTATATATATATATATTATCTTTTTTTTCCAGTTTCAGAATAAATATGGCGACAAATTTGATTTAAGTTAGGCTACCTGTCTTAAGTGAGTCAACCACAAGTTTACTCAAAACTCTGTTCCAGGACTTTAATTTGACCGTATGTATTTTAGGCTTACAATGCTCTTTGCCATCATGTTTGTAAATGTTTCTTTTTTAAACAAAACTTTAATAAAAAAAAAAAAAAAAAAAAATCAAAGGTATACAAATGTCGGAATTGGCCACAATAGTCTGACGTGTGCATCTCCAATTATAAAGGATGTGAAAAGGGAAAAAAAGGCACAATAGTACATAGTCTTAAAGTAATAAAAAGATTAATAGCTTAAGATTTACGAGAATGATCATTTGCTTTGTTTTTAATGTGTAAGAAGACGTACTGAGTTTCTATGTCAAACACATAAAGCAGCACCCTGGCTCTAAAGATAGGCTGATTACTACAGGGTTTAAACACTGTATAATCTTTCTCCTCTAAACGCTCTCCACCTGATGCTTTGTTTGAAAGTGGCAGGCCAACAATAAAGCCTGTGGTAATTACATAAGAGCGTATTGACATTTGTAAAGGGGGCCTGAGAAAATGGGTGTGTGTCTTCCTGTTTGGCCGGCACAGCCATAGAAACAGTGAGTGGGAGGCGTCCAACCTGGAACTTCTCATCAGTCTCGCCCTCCCCCATGTGACGGAGCAGGTCCCCGCTGGCTTGTCCAATGCTTCCTGCTGCAGTCAGCACCGTCTGTCTCGGCTGCACAAGGGTGACATCAGCACATTCATTACACACGGCTGGCCAGTTTCCACAGAAAACACTCCAGCAGGATCTAAAACAGTATCAAACATTCCTCCGTGGCAAAAAGAAAAAGGAAACAAAAAAGTTTCTGTAGGCCATCTTCACTGGGATATTGTTAAAATTAGCATGCAGTTCAGCATTTTGTGTTTCTGTGAGTTCTGGGGATTGCAGTCGACGGTGGGATTTCAAACCAGCGCAGTAGCCACTGGGTGCCTCACCTCGCCGGTCGCAGGCTCCACGGACCTGAGCAGATCTGACACGGCTCCTGCCAGCATCCTGGCAGCACCCATGAGCTTATGTCCGCCTCCCGCCTCATCTTCCATTAGCGCTGCGAGCAGCTTGACGCCCTTGGACATTTCCGTCAGGTTGGAGGAGATGGTGGTGATGGCGCAGCCCACTGCTGTGTAGTCGGTCTCCGTTGGCTCACCTGCAGTGGACAGACAGCCATCACGCCAGCCTAAACCAACCCACGTCTCTGCTGTGAATCTTAATTTACTGCTGCAGCATTGATTCAGCTATGCCACGGGGCGGCTTGCGTGTCATTCGCTTTGACAAGCACATCAGAGTCATGATTAGAGCCTGTTTGAAATGGCTCAATGGAGATAAGAACACTGATGAAGCAAGTGGCGGTGTAGAAGAAAATCTTTGAATTATAAAGAGAGAGGGGGGCTTAGGTGAAACCTAACAGATGGCAAGGTTAGGTTGAAACTGGAAACTGGCGTTGTATCAAACGAGATGGGGCAGCTGGGACAGACGAGCTTCAGAGGAGCTGTTTTAAGATTTATTCACAAGGAGAAACAGAATAACTATAGAGAAAACTACAGCGCGACACAGTAACTGATCACCACTGGCTTGGGAAGCATCCATGAGCTTGACTTGTCCTTTTGATAGAAAAAAATAAAGTAAAATAAAAATGGCCTAGATCACGTTTAAATGATAGAATGTGAGTATTTAAATAAAAAAGTAAAATAATTAAAAGCAGCTCCTGCAACGTGTTTAGACTTTTGTTGAGAACTCACCTGCTGTGAGATTGACCACAGAAGCTGTTCCAGCAGTAATGGCATCCACCTGAGAATGGATTTCATGTTTTGATTCATCCACTTTGTTCTGAACCCAAACCCTGGACGCCTTTTGGAGGGGGAAAACAAGACTTTTAGATATTCATCACAGTAGGAGATTCTTTGATTGATTAAAGCTCAGGGGTAGCAGGGAAAATACAGTTGTCAACAGCATGCATGTTAACTGTCTGGTCTGCAGCCTAATCCTTTTTAAAAAATGGGCAGAACACAAGGGTTGGCTGTAAATGTTGGAACATGATGGTCACCTCTGTATTAACAAGCTGCATCTATCCCAATATATACTCCAAATTTGTGAAATAAATATGCCATAACTCACCAAGTCATGGCCCAGTGGAGGCAGATTATCCACTTGCCCCAGGTCGGCTTGGGCCTGCTGTACAGCCTTCATGCTGCTGTTAATGGTTCCCATTAAAGCCTGCTGGGCTAGACTCTGATGGCAGACACACAACATGCTCATGAAACATATTTATCAAACTGGAATCAGGGTAATTTGTGCACTGAACCACTAGCCTAAACAGCTAAAAGACATTTTTTCTCTTCCGTACTTAGAGAACAAAGCTTGTAGAGGTGTGGTATTGCACTCACCAGTGGAGGCATGTGTCCTCTGTGCATCTGTCCAGTGGTGATTTGCTGCTGGGCAGAAGGCATTGTACCCACACTGTAGTTATCAGGGCCACCAATAGAACCGGACCGTATTATGCCTGGAAGGGCCACTGACCCATGCTCCACACGACCAACCCTATTATACTGCTGTTGCAAAATTGTGGATCTATAAATAGATGTAGAAAAATTAAGTAAGAGAAATACTGTATGGAAGTAAAGTTCATACATAAGAAACTATATATGGAAATGAAGGCAGCAATTATTCAAGGTTGGGTGAGTCTCAATTATTCTTTGGTCCAATCTATTTTTGTCGTAAAACAAAATGGTTTCACTGAAAGCCCTCCGCTCTGTCTTAAGAAACCGACAATAGAAAATTTTAAACAGCACCCATGTTTTGAATCTCGAATTATTATTGTTTTAAATTTAACATTATTACCGTAATAATAACCCCTGCATTTTATTTTTTGTCAAATAGCTCGCATTTTCTATATTTTAATGGTTGTTGTGACATTGTTGTCTGTCTGATCCACTATGACGTGCTGCTTCTTGAGGGGCCGGGGCAACCTTGATAAAAGGGTCTTCATGTCAAGCAGTCTTTAATCTGGTCAAATGAATGTGTAAAAAAAAAACATGTTTGGGATATTGGTTTTGTGTTTTGCTCTATATAAGGATTAGTCAACCTTTGCTTTTCATGCTCAGTTTACATTACTTAGTTTTAACATTCCTTGTGCTTTTGTGCTGTACTTGTATTCTTATTCTACTCCCTGGTTCCCTGAGTGTTTTATCAACAATTTCTCTTATTTACTCTGTTCAGCATCACTTACTTGACGCTCCTCTTCTTCTTCTTGTGTTTTAATGGTGGTTGGCAAACAACCATCTGGTGTATTACTGCCACCAACCAATAAGGAGTGTGGACCAATATAAACATGCTAAAAAAAACAACAACAAAAAAACTTGCCTTTCCTCACAGCTGCACCCTGTTTCTAATCAACCACCTGTTCCTTGTTCAGTAATCAACTCAGTAAGCCAGCTGTTAAGCCGGCTTCACACTGACTACAATCTGGGTCCGCTCCGTCATCTAGCGTAAAACGTGCTGTTTGGCGAGCCACATTGGATCCATTCATGCGTCCAGACAGCCTCCTCTGTTATTTTGAAATGTTCCGGATCCGCTTTGCTCTTACTGTCTGACTTCCTGTCTGGTTCATCTGGGTTTTAGAAGTTTATGCCTTTTGCTCCATCATCCGTCAAAAATAGACTTGATTTCTGACGGTGGACCGTCCGTCATACCGCAGTGCCATGGAGCCGGTGAAAATTACCGCATTGACCAAAATGGTTTCTATTGGCGTCGGAGAGAAAAACGCACAGATGACGGAGGCTGTGTGATTGAGGGGCAAGTCCAATAATCCTGTTGCTGCCACCTGCCTGTCTCCCTGTGGTCCTCTCGTGATTTACTAATGTGGATTCCCCCTGAACTTTAGTTTTATTAAGTTTTTGAATTTCCTTATTCAAGTAAAATTGTTCGTTTTCCCCTGCTTGCCTCCTTCCCACATTTGAGTCCCTCACTTAACCATGTCATGGCAATTTTACCTTAAAGATCATCATGTCTTGAATATAGATTATTGACCACTACATATTGCATATCTCTGAACAGAAAAAATGGAGTAAAAACATCCTGACAGCAGGAAGCTGATTCCACCACCACCACCATGTCTTTGCATACAGGGTAAATAGTTTTTCTTCACATGAGACATGTTGCATACGGGTCAAAAGGTTTGATTTTGGTCTGACCTAAACAGAGCACCTTCTTCCACACGTTTGCGGTGCCATGTACATGGGTTGTGGAAAGCTAAAACCCTCCTTTCAGACAATTACCTCTGATTTGCTACACTCTCAGAAAGGCCAGGTTTGTGGCGAGGAACACACAGAGGTTGTGTGTCTCAAGATTCTCCCAGCTGTGCTGTGGATCTCTGTAGCTCCTCCAGAGTAACCATGAGATTTATGGCTACTTCTTTGATCAATACTTTCCTTACCTGGTTTGTCAGTATAGGTGGATGAAGAAGTCTTGGTAGTTTTACAGTTTTGCCACACTTTACATTTTCATATAATGGATTGTACGCTGCTCGGTTTAATGTGCAAAGTGTTATTTTGTCGCCTTGCGTATTAAAAGGATCCAGACCTTTCCCCCCCCCCCCCCCCCCCCCCCAATGTTAGTCTTTACAGTGCTGTTTGCTTACTAATATTTACTAAATAACCCTCACATCACAGCAGTATTTTAAAATACTGTAAAATTTTACTGTTTCTGTTTTTTTTTTTTTTTTTTTATCAAACAGGTCTCCCTTAAAAGTAGGATCTTGGATCTCAGTGGGAATACCTGTATGAAACAAAAGTTAAATAAAAAATATATATTTTGAAATTGTTTTAATCACTAGTGGCCTCTTTTTTACTAATCAGGTAATTTCTCTGGGCAATCGGTTACAATGCATTTTATTAACTGGCATCAAAATAAAGCGGGGTAGACACATGTACAGTACCACAGGCATCCTTTTCCTTACACTTAATTACTATTTTGTGTTGATCCACAACGTAAAATCCCAATAAAATACATGTTAATAAACTGCCATCCAATGATTATGCTAATGTTTATGATAACATCACTGAGATTAATTTAGACCAATATAAAAGGATAATTAGCGCACAACAATGGTCACACACCAACAACCATTCCCACTGTGAGCAGGCCTTGACACAGAGAACACTGTGCACGAAAATGGCTTTTGGCTCAATTGGTTAATTACAGCTTGTTTTGAAATGTGTCAATTATGTTTTTGCAACGGGAATCCTCAACATGAGTCATCTAGCCCAATTACAGAGAAAGTATGACGGCACATTTTATCAGAGAGTGGACTTAACAGGAGCCGTGTAAATTTTCACCGATAACACATTTTTGCACTTCCCTTTCACACTCCAGTCCTGTTGAATAAATTGCCATGCAGAGATGTATTGCCCTCCCATTCCTGGACTGTATTCTCCTGCCCCCTCTCTACACCATCCCTTGTGCCTGAGACCCCAAAATCAATCTTACCAAATAAGGATATCTTCATTGTTTATATGTCTATACCTCCAGATGGGAGGACTGCGGGGAAATATGGGGAGATGAGACTTTAGATATGAACACGATGCACAGGTGCTTTTGTGGAGCTCTTTTGCATGCATGCATCTTGTCAAATGTCCACACTTTTCTCGTCCCAAAATTCCAGAGTTCTCAGCTCTGTTTTAGCTATTTTTTTTAAGTCAAAATGCAGAAGGTTACCATGGATTAATGGCAGATATTTCTGCTTCTGTCAGTTGTTAATGAAGCCTACAAAAAACAGAAATCTTGTGAACAGCATATTTCTATAGTTTGAACAAAGAATGAAAAAGGTTGTAGAACGGTTGTTTAGGTTGTTAGCTGGGTTTAGTGCTATTATGTGGGTCAGGAGTTTATTTTATAAACTATGACATGCTTTAATAGCCTTAACCTTAAGTGATGTCATCAAAATTCTTAAAAAAAACATTTTATCAAAATACATGGAATCATCTTGAAATTTAAAGTGTGGATTTTGTGTTTAATTCAAAATGTACTATTTTAATTCTATCATATCTTTTTCTATAAATATCAGTACATAGGTAAATAAACAGTAAGGTTCAGATGCATCGATTCTAACCACACTGTGTTCATAAATCAGAGCGGTCAGCACTTTGCCACAGAGAACAATATGTAAACACTACTCACTTCTTAGGAGAAACGGATTCCTCCAGCATTGTGGATTCCTCGTCTCCCTCGAGTCCAAATCGGTCCTTACTCTGCTTCTGCATTGGGAGGACATAACAGCAAGCGCTGCTGATTGTTTGGATTATTTGGATAAACACATTATACTGTGCTAATTCAAACAAGGCTTGCGTTTAATTTTTATGTACTCACCTTTTTAAGAATGATGTCAATGTATCCTGCAATGAGCTGGGATATCTGTTCTCCTTCTGTTGTTTGGACAGAATAGTAACTCTCCTGATATTCTCCAAAATCCTTTTTAAAACATGGCAAACAGTGTGTATAAATTACAGTGTACTGTCATCTGGCTAGATGTAAAGTATATTTAGCTTCAACTCGAGGGAGGGAGTGTGGCAATATGTGCTCAGATGAAAAAAAAAATGTATCACTGAGGGTGAGGGTCTGAATAAATTTGGCAGTACTTTCATCATTTTCAACTCTCCAGCAAAAAGACTGGCTTCTGTAGAGTATCCCATTTCTCCGAAGAGCTGATTTCATGCAAGATGTAGCAAATCTGAGAAGTGCTTGCTTCAAAGCATTCTGTAGAAACACATGAGTGGGTATTTTTATTTTAAATAAATGCTGGCAAATATACCTTAGGAGTTAGTTTTTTGAATTAGCATTTGTTATTAATCTTTAAAGGGGGAGATAAAAAAAACCTTCCAGCAGTGGAAGAAAACGGCCATAAGAAAAAGCAAAACAGCTCTCAGATGAATAATACAAATACTAAATTCTGCCCCCTTAACCCTGTTGTTAACTCAAAGATAATAGCTGGTTAGCATGTTGAAAATGGGGCCAACGGGCTCCTCAGACCCAACCTCCTTCGATCCAGTGCAGTTGGTGGGAGACAGGACTTTAGCAAATATAAGATTACTCATACACAATGTCTCCCACCCCATTTGTGAACTGGAAAGCTCCTTCTGTGACAGACTGCTCCCTCCTAGGTGCACGGCGTTATCACAGATCATCCCTCCCTGCAGCTGTTAGACTTTATTACCATCGCAGGTTTGATTAAAGACTTAACTTCATTGTAATTTATGTGTCTAGGTGTCTCTCTCTCTCTGTGAAAGGGAAGAAATTAGGATCTTTCTGAAAATGTCTTGGTTCTAAATACCTTTTTTACTTTAAAAGAAAAGTGTTCAGAATGAAGGGGAAGGTTAATTTCAAAAGGACAACGCTCTTTGAGGTCCAGAAAGCTCTGACGGTAGAGAAGAACCTCGAATAAACACAGACATCTATACTCTTAGCCTAGGTTTTGTGTCACCTCTCAACGAAGCAGACCGGGTACCTTAACCCTATAAACATCCCGTTTCTCAGCTCAGTCGGTAGGGAAATCTTGGCACAACATCAGTCTGACCCAGCGTCAAGGTCAAACACAAGTCAAAGTAAATTAAAACCAAGATGATCCAGGCTTGATAAATTTGATTGGGCTGTTAGTTGGTGCAGGATTTGTCTTTTTCTGTCTGTTAGCCAACCATTGTCCTTCATCTGACTCTGTCCTTCTGACTGAGAACTAAGACGCACAGAGAAGTCACATCACCCTAATGTCATCGGGCTCTGACCATAGAAGAGTTTAAAAAAGAGCATAGTCTTCAAAACAAAAGGATTGTACTGGAGCCGGATGCCCAACTCAATGTTACCGACATGCACTAAGATTAGGAAGTTCGCATTTAGTTTAACTGTGTAAATGTTCTAAACTAACAGAATGATAACATTTTCTTTTTACGGAGCATTATATTGACATTTTTCAACATTATTCTAAATAAACAGTTAATTAAAACAGCTTCAGAGTCATAAATATTGCATTTGGACATGGTTTAACAGTTGCAGGATCATCATCTGCAGAGCATAGGAATATTTCAGCTCCGTCCCATCATAATCAAGACAGTTTTGGTCAGACTGTGTCTGCAAAAAGGTTAGATTTCTAAACGTTTCCAACGCTACACCCACCATAGTATGTCTCCTGCGCAATACCTTTGTAATGAGAAACCTTTTCAACGGCCATAAATTAGACTAAATCAGATGATATTAATTGGCACAGGAATAGGGCAGGCTTGCCTTTTTAAATACAGTCAGATTTCAGATGGTTGCTTGGCTTTCTGGGCATTTTTCACATGTTCAGTACTTATTTCACATCATCGTTCACCATATTTGTTATAATCTTTTTGTTTGCCTGGATTACTATGTGTGGATTTTACGGCATTTGGAAACATATTTACAGAGAAAACCATTGAAGTGGTCAATACTTATTTTCCTGCCGTATAACATGAGGCGCGGTCTAAAAATAGCACTGAGGACGTGCGCAGTCTGTCCCACTGTACCAAGGTGAAACTCTTAGGAGAGGCTGCCCATCTCTTGACTGTTGTCAAAGGCCATTCCTGCACCACATCCTTTGTCTTCTCATCCACTCGCATCACCGACTCTTTGGTTATCCCCAGCAGCCTTGGGACCAGCTTATTTTTACCCTTCATCTTTTCCTGTCAGAAAGGGAAAAAAAAACATCAGACAAAGAAACAAATAAATAAGTCAGGGCTGAACACCTACACAGATGATTCATGTCAGGTGAAAATGCAAAACGGCGGTGCCATTTAGCTACTGCTGCTCTAATACAGATGTTGCACCAGGCTCCAAGCCGCAAACGGTTAAGGGACGGAGGCAGCTGCAAAGTGACCCCAACAGCTATGGCTTGTTTAACTGCTGCTTTATTGAACAAGGTCTCCAAAGGTTTAAGTCAGTGTCAGCCCAGCAGCATGGAGCCTCCACCAGCTCTGTTGCCCACTGATAATCTATTACAGCTCACTTTGGACTCTGAGCGTTAGCTCCCCTTCAGGGACAAAGAGGATGAAGAAGAAATTAGCAGTGTGGGAAGATGCGGAGGTCATATTTATTTATACATACATACATATTTCTATATAGACTGTAAGTATACACACAGAACACTTTTGTTTCTCATTTATCACAGGGTCAAAACTTTAGACAATAGTAAAAACCCAGAACACTTCTAATTTGGAGAGCCCCTGAACTCAAGGGCAGATAACATTATTCCATATTTGTGCAAGCATTCATTGTTTCAGGTCCCATTATTTAAACGTCAGAATTTTCAAGGCCTGCATTCAAACAGTTCCTTTCTAATTTTAAGTGGAAAGATGATTTATTGTGTTAGTTAGATTAACATGCCTGAGCAAGAAAATGCAATTGAGGCGTTATGGCATACACACCAGCACACATGACTGACGCAAACCTGCATTTAGCTCACATAACTGATTGAATGCAATTACTTTAATGAACTGTCATTTTTTCTTCCCTTTGTGTTTGCGTGTTTACAGCAATACAAAGCCTTCGGTTCAAAATACCTGCAGTGATTAAAGACTCACCGGTGAGAAATGGTGGGTTTCAGAAAAAGCGCTCGAAAAATGCCAGGTCTTTACTTTTCCTTTTGCAAACATCAACAGCTGAGTGCAACGGGAGTAAATTATTCAGCAGTCTTGAACTCTCCATCACTACCTCTTCCCTTTGAACATGGGCAGTGCTTGTGGTGGGATGTTTCCTTAATGGCATACAATATATTTATTTGAACCCGGCAATAAACTTTAACCATTTGGCCAAAAGAACCAAACAAAAAACAAAACATTTATCATCCATTAGAACTATGCTCCTCCTTGTTTTCTTCACATAAATTGCTAAATGGGGGTTCTGCCAGAGTCTTTACAATGCTCGCTCGTGCAACTTTATCCTGTTCTTTTGCTGTGTTCCTATTTCACTTCTGTGCTGTAAAACTGGAGCAGAGCATAACAGCTATTGCCACAAGCTTCAACTCATAAGCTCTCCATTTGAGGCGATAATGGGCCTTTTTGGTGCTTCCAGAATGCTTTCATACCTATTTGAACACAGGCTATCACAGTGAGTATCAGAGCCACTTTATAATCGCAGCTGCCAGTTACTGCAACAGTAACCCTACAGTCATGTTTACCGTAATACATTTAACTGAGACTTGTCAGTTACAATTACAGGAAAATTCTGGCATTTTTATCTACAGCATATATTTGGTCTTGATTTCAATCAAAATGTCAACATTGCAATGTAAACCTCTGCAGATTAAATTAATATCTCACTTGTAATGTTTAACAAGATTATGTATCACACTAATTAGAAGTAAACTCCATAAAGACAAAACAGAATGCATGGCAAAACCACAATAACGACAAAAGGAGACTGAGACAAAAAATTGGACTCTGACTGGACCATGGACATGAATAAGCTTGGATCTAAACCATTCCCTTGTAGTTCTGGCCCTTTTAGGGTTTCCTTTAACAGGTTGTATTCCAAGGATTGTCCTCCTTCTAACTTCTTATCATCTGACTAGTTTCTATCTCTATTCTCGGAAAAAGCCCCAGTCTAAATTTTTTTTCCACCTGAGCTATACATCTCTGCAGCTCCTCTCGAGTTGTAATGGCCTACTTGGCCACCCATGCTAAGTATCCCTCTAAGTCAGGGGTGTCCAAACTTTTTAGCTCATGGGCCGATATTGTCAAGTCAAACGCACTCGAGGGCCAAAAAGTGAATAAAAATAACTAACATAACCAAGAAAAAAGTGTTTTTTTTTAACCTGTGTGTGCTGTACCTAACATTAAATTCAACATTTAGATTTAAGATATTAACTTACTGTAATAATTTTGCCCTAATTAAAAATAAAATGTTTTTATCTGCACTAGCCACCAGTGCTGGTCGGCATAATCATTCTTGAAATGCAGTTGGGGGGCCACACAAAATCAGTACAGGGGCCGCAAATGGCCCCCGGGCCGCACTTTGGACACGCCTGCTCTAAGTCATTACTGCTGAGAGCTGAGGGAATGCATGGATCAACAGAGCTATGCCGGCCAATGACTCAATGCGATCTGCTGGGTTTCCTCAAATATGTCTGTATGATTTAACTGAATTGACTTTGTAAAGTCCCTTGATGACTGTAATGACATGTGTTGTGGCTCTAAGGAAATAAAATTGAACTGAACTGCTTACTGCTGAGTAGTTTGGTCCTTGGCCCACCTGTCATTTCAGGTAGATGTAGATGGGTATTGTTTTAGAACCTAACACTGCCTGAAACTTCCCCACAAGTGCAGAGGTGGGGGATCTGGCTTCAGGAAAGTAAAAACCCGGCCTGGTTTTCCTTCATCCTATTCACTTAACCAGCTGATTTTAGTCCCTGGCTATGCTGTGGAACTGTAAAGGCAAATGCTTGGAACTAATCTCCAGACCAGCTTTTTAATTTTAACTTTCCCACCTCTGCTGGTGTCTTCCCAGACCAGCTGGATTTTTATACTGAGATTAAATAACTAATACTGTGACTTCTGACAACAAATGGTTGCATTAGATTTTATCTGGGCATACTAGAGTGAAAGGGCCTGATTACACATCACACTTTTCATTTCTCTTTCTGAAGGATTTTGAAAAGCCTATATCACAGTATTTTCCCTCCTCTTCACAAGGGTACACTTCTTTGTGTTGGCCTATCATGTAGAACTCCAATAGAGAAAAATCCATTGAGTTTTATTGTGACAAAGTGTGAATCAGTCCAAGACAAGTGATGCGAATGCTATAGCAAGGCATAGCAGTTTTATCCACTGCTGCAAAGCACTAGGAGTTAATCATTAAAAACATTAATAATTGTTTTATGTCACACAAATACTTTGATGCATCCAAAGAATGAGTGAAAATATCTTATATTTATGTTTTTTTTTTTTTACAGACTTTTAAAAGTTTCAGAGAATGATACCGCATGACTGTAGCTCTTACCTTGACGAGGAAGAAGGACACTCCATATGTTGGCAGAGACCTGGCGAGCTTCACATACTTCACTTTCCCCTCAATTTCAGACATTTCTCCACAGTTTTTATGGTCCTGGACAAAACAACAGTTACGACAGTTCAAAGCATGTGAATAGCTTTTGAAATTTCATATTTGTAATCTGTCAATTTCAGTGACAAATGTAACGGGGATTCCTGTGGACCGGATTAACTTTGAACAATATATTTTAGAAATGTGAAACCCAACACATACTTGGAATATTTTCTTCTCGGACCCTCGTTGCTTGATGTACTCTTTAGGTAGGAACTCTTTCAGGCTGGAAAGATAAATTGAATTGTTACATAGTTTCTTTTTTTACCTTACAGCCATTATCTTTTCTATTAACATACTTCCACATACGAGGTCATACTTGTCTTTGTATCTATGTATCAGAAAACAGTCGTAAGAGCTGACATCAGCCCTGAGCTTTCCACTGCAGGAAATCCCTGCGGTAAGAGCGTGTACTGAAGGAGATAACTACTGTACAGCTCTGAGCTGAACATAAAAAAGAAGCATCGGCATTGTTTTTCTTCTTTTCGTGAATGGTGGCTTGAACTAATCTTTTTAATGAGAAAATCTTACTCCAGGAATCCAGGCTTGTGTTTGTGCTCCACGTGGGGTCCGAACTGGATCTGAGCCTGGATCCCTGCAAACTCACAGGCTTTATCAAAGGAGACAGGGTGGGATCCATTCAATATATCATCCCTAGCCTGGAGGAGACACAAGGACAGAGAGCAGGGAGGGATTAGGTGAGACACACGTCTCGGGGCAGGAAAAAAAAGCACTACAAAGGGATTCGAACGAGCCCAAATTCATCCAGCGGAGCTCTACAACAAGCACCTCAACGAGTGATTTAGAGGCAACCTGGCTTGAAAGATTTCGGAACTCAAGAGATGCTCTAACTGCATTTTTAAAGCAAACACATGGATAAAAGATTGAGCAATGCTTTTGCAAATAAATAAGATGTTTGTGTCAGCAACGTCATTATACTGACATCCAAATGTCATGGCTTCAAGGCCTTATCAGAGCCAAATATATCCGAAAGTATTAATCACCCCAATTTTTCCAAATGTTCTCATCTTCAACCACAAACTTTACTGGGTGTTATAATACACATAAAGCAGTGCATAATCGTGAAATAGAAAATTATCCAAATCTAAAAATATTTTACAAATAGGAATTGGAGATGTGTGCTATGGATTTGCATCTAACCCTCTTCCCCCTTTGACATTCCCACATAAAGTACAATCTGGCTTAAAAAAAAACATTCTACCTGCTGGTTAAAAAAAAATATCCCAAGGGTTAAACATCTCTGAGGACATTGTTCATTACACCATCTAGAATGGAAAGATTATGGCACTACTGCAGATCTACAGAGCTATCGCTCTCCACCTGAACTGATACACTGTGCAGAGAAAGTGTTAATAAGAGAAGCAGTTAAGGGGCAGTTTAGAGAATCTGTCAACAGGACAACTATTAGTTGTGTGCTTCCAGAAACAGGCTTTAAAACGACTGGCTACAAGAAAGCCGCTGTTGAAAGACAGCTATAATTATTGATGCTTGCAGGTTGCTATTGTCGCATAGGGGACACAGCAAACATCTGTAATGCTGTGCTCTGATCATATGACAGCTAATTTTACATTTTTGACCTAAATGTGATGTGTGACGTACAAAACGTCACACATCTCCTTGAAACCATCATCCCCACTGTGAAACATGGGTGGGCTGCGAGGAAGTTTTTTTAATTTTTGTGTGTTTTGGTGAATATGGGGAGGACAAACCTGTTAGAGACTGGAAAAAACCTTATGACTGGGAGAGAGGTTCCCCTTCCAGCAAGACAAAACAAACCATGCAGTCAGAGCTAAAATGAAACAGTTTAGATCAAACTATGATTATGTGTTATCAAATCCAAATTAAAGTCCAGGCTTCAATCCCATTTCAGAGTTGGTGGTGAGACTTTCAAATTGCTGTCCCCTCCCTCTAATCTGACTGAGTTTAAAATATTTTGCAAAAGGTGGGCAAAGCTGGTAGAAGCAAAGACGTTGCAGCGTCACATGCGGTACTGACTCAAGAAGGCTGCTGAATAGAATTGCACACCACACCTTCCAGATTTTTATTTGTAAAAGATTTTAAAAGCCATGCATAATTTCCCCCCGCTTCCCAATTATGCACTACTTTGTGTTAGTCTCTTGCAGAATGGACATGGACATTTGTGGTTGTAATTAGATTATGAAAGGAAATTCATCAGGCATTTGTAATATCTCATCTACAGGACAGTCTGCCCCACAATATGTTTCTAAGAAAATTAGTTTTGATTTCTTCCTGCTTAGCAGTGGAGACGTCACTCGCTGCATGTTTCAAAGCATTTTCCGCCACACTCTTTACATTATCTCCCCAATTTGATGGAGAAAGAAAAGCCTTTGTTGACATGTTTCAAATGCTTCCCCCTGTGCGCATGCTTCTCCAGGGGGCAGTCAGCTCTCCTTCACTCTCCCTTTCTAGTTCACTGCTGCAAATTTAATGGCTTGGAGAGCTGAGAGGCCATGCTGAATGTGAGAGAGACTCCATCCATGCTTTTAGCATTGGCATATCAGTGCACAGCGTGGACTCAGCTCATTCTTACGTCCCATTACATCAATAAAAGCCTAAGCAGCAGCTTACTGCTGTAATGAGGACAACAATGTCCTCTCCTCACAATCACGTCCTTCGCCGAGTGCAATTCACTGTGGAGCACATAAGCTCTTAGCAAACACAGGAAGACGTGCTAAAATTAGTCCTCACACATGCCTTTCACACTGATACACACTTATCACTAGAGGGGCTTGCACAAATTAAGATGCCAGGAATAATAGGACACACGCATTTTGCTTTAAGTATGACTTTCATACACATTAATGAGTAGAATTTACTAATACAGACCTAGTGCTTTGAAAGTTATGTAGAGCATGAGAGACAGAGAAAGGGTAAAGTGTGTGAAGAATTACAGTGGTAAAAAGAAAAAAAAAAAAAAAAAACAAGGATTCCGGCATAAATTCCGAATTTGCAAAAGTATTCATAAATCTACTTGCAAAAATGCTTTTCTTATTTTAAATTAAATACAAATAAATGCAATACAAAAGAGGTGTGCATTGTACACATTTCTCTGCATTCTCAAATAATTTTTTTTTACCAGACCATCAAAACAGTAGGGCAAATATGTGAGATGGAAGCAAAATAAAACAGTTTTATAGAACTACCAATCACATGTATTTGCCCCCTTTGACTCTGACGGAACTAAATTAGCAATGAATTTAACAAATGGCATTGTGGAAGAGTGGTAAGAAGAAAACAGTGTTGAAATAAAGCCATAAGAAGTCCTGTTTGTAGCTTGCCACACGCCATGAAGAGGACAGAGCAAACGTGTGGATGAAGGTGAAATTAATCCAAAACTGAACATTTTGGCCCAACCTGGGAAACACTAACCTGACTCTCGCCAGATGTATGTCGCTCCGCCTAGCTTCACTCACATACATCTGGGACATCTCCCATAGAGAGTGATTTCTCCAACCAATTTTATGGTCTGGCCAATCAGGACGCAGGGTGGGAGTTTCATGGATGTGACGTAGTGGAGACGCGACCGTGAGATTCCAACAACAATGGCGGCTCGCATCGAGGAAGCAAGCGTTACCATTGATGCTGCTATTTCTTCCGTGTTGTCCAATCTACCTAGTATTGTTTCATTAAAAGAACATCAGAGAACGGCTCTGAAGGCTTTTGTTGGTGGAAACGATGTTTTCGCCCTTCTCCCGACCGGATTTGGCAAGTTTTGTTTTCCGGAGACGCGGACGCGCCCCGGAACGGTTAGCGCGAACCATATTAGGAGGCCTTTAGTCCTTAACGTTGTCGGCCCGGGATCGACTCCGACCCGCTGCACTTTTTTTTTTCCTGCGTCGCTCTCACAGCGTCACGGGTTAGCTTCGGTGTGAGTGGTTGAAATAGCACGTCGATAAAGATGACAGACAAGTGGCTTATCCAATCATATGCAAGGATTTTTGATAAGGCCCAGCCTTCTGTAAAGGCAATTCCTATGGAGATGTCCCAGATGTATCTGAGTGAAGCTAGGCGGAGCGACATACATCTGGCGAGAGTCAGGTTAGGGAAACGCTGTATATCACCTTGAACACAATATCCCCAGCAGGAATCAGGAAATCTGGTCGGAGTTCATGGCAACACACAGGGCAATCCTTAAAGAAATGAGGGCATGGTTGGGTTTTGTGTTCAGCTTCTATTCAGACAAGAACCCAAACATGCAGCATATAGTATAGTGTAACCATTTAGATCAAAGGATGTTTGAATGGCCAGGTCAAAGTTGAGCTCTAAATCCAGCTGAAAAGCTGCTGCAATGCTTGAAAACTGATGTTCACAAATGCTACCCAATGGAACTGAATCACTTTTTTTAAAGAATAGAAAAAAATAGCTAAGTTTAAATCTCTGAAATAAAGATGTTTAGAGACCCAAGTAATTGTTAGAATTATTTAATTATTTTCATTTAAAATGAGTGTGCCTTCTAGTAAATTCAGTAAATCAGAAGCGAAAATACAGATGGCTCAAATATGAAAATCGTGGTGTGATTCAGTAAATCAAAGATATAGGATGTCTTTAAATTTAAATTCATGTAAGAGCTACTGCATTTTTAGAAATAAATTGTTTTATATCTATCTTATACAAATAAGGTCTGAAAACTAAAATAATTATTTTTACCCAAATGTGCCAAGTAGCAAAAGAAAATTCCTCACTTTCCCTGAATTTTCTAAACTGCAAAACAACCCTGTTAGATCATATAAATGTCACATAAAAGAAGTAAAAATTGATGGAAACGGATCATTAAAATGCAACCGAGGCTGTTCAGAGTTCTGTTTATGAAGACGTTAATTTAAATTTAAGATGTGGCATGTATCAATTTTGTATTCTGATTAATAGCAGTAAAATTTAACTTGTCTTGATTAATCGTTGAGGTTGGAGAGGTAATTGGAGCCACAGCGCAGGTTGCTAGATGAAGGTTGTGTTGTAAGCGAGGTGATAAAAATACCTGCTGAGAATTGCCATGAAGCATGTTATGACAATAAATACCTGCACAAATATTAGAGGAGGTTCGTAGACCGCTAAAGGCCACGACCAGTGTTTACTTATTGCACTCAAAAGCACATTTTGATACTTTGTCACATTAGCCAGGGGAATATGCATGTTTGTTATGATGAAACAAGGCAGTAAGGACAGAATCTTACATTTTCACAGAGCTGCGTGACTTGGAGTGAAGCAGAAGACATCAGGATCCGTGACACATGCAGATTGTGCCCGAGGTGCCAACACTGAGGTCAGCCAGTACACCATGACCAAGCAGAGCAAAGAATAAAATACTGCTACAGAAATAATTTGTGATGGCAAACGGAAGAACTGTGGTAATTGAATACAAACGGTGTTAAATTGTTTGGTTGCTAATATGCTGATCCCACTGTCTTCTCTTTTATTTCAAAATTATTCAGTTGTCACAAAATCAAACATGCAACCACCTCAGTCTAAATCTGTTGAACATTTTGTTGGATTACAGGTCTGTGGAAGGCAATGTAGCACTAAACACTGTTATATTAAAAAATAAAAACAATGCTATCACTGAGACCCTTTTGGAAAATAAGAACACTTATTTTTGTAAAATTAAATTAAATGCAGTGCAACCAATTTCAGTTATATTTACATTACCCCAATTCACGATGCATCTCATCCGAGAGCACTTTCCATGACAAGCTGGTCCAACACCGAATCAAATTGTGTTGAATCTGGTTCAGTCCCAATTCAGCTCAAATGAATCCAGTTGATTCTAAACCAATTCAGTCACACCCAGATTGAACTACATACTTTCCATCACAACCTAGTTGATTGATCAAATAAGGCTTGTCTAAGAAAACCCCGTTGATTGCATTAGGTGCCCAAGTCTGACCACAGACTGTAGATCATACATGTTTTAAAGGGAAAGTGTGTAACTAATTTGGCTTTCAATTAGCAAAAATCAAGTACTGTTTTTATAAATACATAGTCTGGCAAAGTCTAATGACCTCACATGAAAAATGAAAGCGTTCTCATAACTTACAATTAGTAGTTTAAAAATACATAGGTGTCTGTGCACCCACTAGGAGGCGCCATGTTGCATAGCTATTTCTGATTTCAGAAGTCGAAAGGTCAGCTTGTCAACCATACGCGTTTTCCCTATCTGTCCCCTATATGAAGACGTGCTGTTGGTGGAGGAGGAGTATAAGCAAGCAAAGACAACCATAGATCATTCTATTTGATGTTTTCTGTTGAAATGGAGGACCATCCATACTCTATGTCCAGTGAGAGGGAAGAGAAAGTAACCAAGAAAAGAAAAAGAAGTAATAACCGGGAGAACACGAGAGTCTATATCGGTGCAGCTATTATTACCAGGTGGAGATAATACATGAGGGAGCAGGGATTTAAAATGGATGCAGAGGTTGCAGGATTTCTGCTGGACAGTACATAACTTAATTCAATATAACAGTGAAGTTTATTTTGGCGTTATATTAGAAATAGTGTAGAGCAGCCACTACTCTATCCTCCCTATGGAGACGGCTCGTCTCTCTCTCCTTTGCGTCTATGGAGATCGCGGAGGGAGATTTCAGCCGGCCGGTTCACGCTTTGTGTAGTTCAAAAGCGGGTCTCTTTAGTCGCTCATATGAGACCCAAATAAGTGACTGCAAGTTCAGAAAACAGCCCAAAAAACTGTGACTCACGAAATTTACAAGTGACTTTAGAAAAAAAATAAACAAGCAGACTTGGCAACAGAGCTAAAAACCATTTCACACGATGACCGTAGCTATTAGTAGTAGCTAATACATGGACAGGTTTCCATTGTCACATTTATGACACTCCGCGGCTTCTGTAGTAGTTATTTTGTTTGTTGTTTATAATTCATTTAGCACACCACTAGATGGTGCGTCAGTGTGAAAATCTTACACACTGGGGCTTTAAGTACGACGCTTGCTCTGGTCTTGGGTTTCAAGAAAAAATGGCAATCAATGAGCAGTAACATGTTAATCCAAGTGAGCGGGAGGTTTGGTTTTGAAACTCCAAAATTATGTTTAAGAAGATATTTTGTCATCAGTGTTTCATTATGGGAACTCCAATTTAATAGCTTGCAACGGCTGAGTTAAAGTTGTGGTTTCAGGCATCATCCTTTACAGATTTCTCAGACTTACAGTACCTATCTATGGTTTTTATTGACATTTGTATTGTCTTTATGTGTAGTACCACCATGTTATAAAAAACTTGCACTGCTTCATCATCTCTTTCCTTTAAAAACCAGAAGATTAAAAAATAAAGTATGTAATCAATTACTGCGGCTTCTGCCTTCAGTAGGTCTGCAGATGTTTGCAGGCTGCTCAGACACACCTTTGAAAGAATAAACGCCACAGAATTATTTAGTGGCAACATATCTGCTTTCATTACAATCCTTAGAGCCCGACAAACTGCAGTAATGCAGAGTTATGCAGTCTCAGCCCCTGAGTGAATAGTTTGCATGACTGCCACTGTGTTGCTATATATGATACTGCATAGGCACAGCAAAATGTGCATATGAGCTAACAGTGCATCTTCTGGAAATATTCGACAGCTGTGAGATCATTTTGGAAATGATGTTAATGAAAGGAAGAAATCATAGAAAAGGTTTCAATATGGGCTCTTGTGCTGAAGATGGATTTAAATGTTATTTTTTACACTTGCCTGACTCCTTCATCTTGTCTTTAAACACCAGCTGTCATTCTAAACAATTGCAATGGATTCTATGTTCTTTTGATGTGACTCAGAAATGTTTTTTTTTTGCACCAAAACCTAAATGCAGAATCTCAAAACATTGCTCAGATGAAAAAAAAAGCCAAACACATTCTAAATAAAACTTTTATGAGGCAAGACAAATGTTGAGCTTGTTGGTCAAAGACAATGTTGGAGTTGATAAAGAATGCTAACATTAAGCAGGAACGACCATCACCTCAACCCCTTTGAAAGTGTGTGGACTATGCCTAAAAGCTGGCTCCATGCCAGCCAACTGCTAATTTAAATGAGCCAAACTAATTCTGATAAGAGTAGGTAAATATCCAGCCAGAATTTTGCCAGAGCCTAAGGTTGCAAAAAGTCTGTGGTTGGGGCACAGCTTGAGAAGGGACATTTAACTAAATAGTAACGAGGCATATGCATATAGCCTCTAATATTTTTGAGTCTGTATGCGTCAGAAAAAACATATAAAGTGTAATATTTGCAAGCAATTCCTATTTTTAAGTGATGTTTTATGTTGTATTATCAGTCTGTCTAGAAACAAATAAAATGTCATTAATGTTGATGATAAAGAAACAGAACCTTCTGACCAGAACTCTAAATGATCTATACTACGTTAAAATGACAGACAAAAAGTAATCTTTGATAACAGACTAGAATCAGTTCTTTGGTCTAAACATGACCAAGACTAAAAGCATAGTGCGGGCAGATATTAATGAATCACCACTGATCACCAGTGTGCCTAAAACTATAGGCAAACAGCTCAACTTTTATAATTAAAAGCAAGCTGAAGATGTTAAGTATTCACCGTTTGTGTTTTGAAATGAACAAAGCTACAGATGCCTCTGAAAGACAGCATCTTTTTCTGCCTTTTATATATTTCTATCATTTAATAAAGCTTTTCAGCAACAAAAAAACAAAACAAAAATCTTACAAATGACTCTAATCTGCTAAGATCAGAAAGTACTCACATTAAATGTTATTTACAGAGAGGCTAGAACATATAAAATACAAACAAATTGTACTGCTCAAGTTGTTTTTGCTCCTTTCAAACAAGCAAGCATCAGTTCTCACATGACTCCTGTCATGCAGAACAACTGACCCATCAGCCAACATCTAGTATTTATATATTTAATTATGACAAGCTAAGGGGAAGAGCGGAGAAAAGTGCAACTATTCTGCAACAGTAAAGTTCCTGTTTTATTCTTTTGTCAGCCACTGTTTTCGTCATGGAACATCCTAGATTTGGAAAAGTTGCATTGTTGTGGAAATCTATGATAAGGCCTCTACTTTTTTTGACGAACACACATGGATACTGTTATTGACAGTTAATGTAGGTAAATGTGCGAACCATGCTAGTCGCTAATTTAAAACGCTAAAGGCGATTCATAATGTCAAATAATCATTTTGTTTTTGTTCAAGAAAAATAGTAAAATCCTGTTGGCATGAAGCCTAGAAAAAAATATTTGAATTAAGTTATTTTATCTTCTTATAGTTAAAAAGCCAGAATTGGCTAAAACTGGTATTGACCAGTCAAAGCTACACATAAACCAGAGATCGGAAACTCAAGATTCCTATCATATTTCTGATACTAAAAAAAAGCCAGCACACAGGGCCTGAGCAATATTCCATGTTAGGGATCCTCCCTCCTTTGGTTCTGTTTTGCCCTTTTAACACAGTGACAGATTAGCAGCACAGCCATGTGAATAGTCTATGTGATCTGTGCAACAATTCGACTGTGTTTGAGAGACAGCAGAACGGAAAGATAGACGGGGGAGAGCGCAAGAGGGCAGGGGGCGGGGTTGTTGTTGTGAAAGGAAATCTGGGTGTGTTGAGAGGAGAGCATGATGTGCATGTTAGTGCTGTAATGTGTGCCAGGTTGAGAGGGTGGGGATGTGTGCAACTGTGTCAGAATGAGAAGGAGACGGAGAGGGAGTGGAGACAGGCGAACCAGAAGGGATATAAACAGAGAGAGAAGCAGAAAGGAAAAACAGGCACTGAATTTAAGATACTGTACATGTGGGAAAAAGTTAAGATATCCTGTAAAAGCCTGTGTGATTTTCTTTCATATTTGGACAGATGTATATCATATATCTATTTTACTAGTGGTATAGTAATATACCCAAACAATTAAAACTAAATTGAAGAGAAGGCATTTTTCTTCATCCATCCATTTTCTGTACCCGCTTTTCTATACAGGGTCACTCGTGGCCCATTCAAAGAAACTTCCAACATGTCTGAATTTCTATGGAAGTTCCCTCTGAAGGCAGACTACAAGATGCAAAAAGAAGTGTAAAAAAACAACAACAAACTAAAATGCCATCACTGGTCCTACAGGCTCTATCAGGTGCACAGATATGTGTACAAATCTGTGTGGCGGTATGTTGGTGTTTTTCTCTCTCTACCGGCAGGGTGCGGCCAGCGAGCTGCAGCCATAGACATACCTAATCTGCTGCAATCAAGAGGCGCATAAAAGGGAGCCGGAGTCAAGAGAAAGGAGTCAGAGTGTTTACTCACCCGGTGAGATAACCGGACCAGATCTTTGTTCCTAAGAACTGTGTCCTGAATCTCAGCTTTATTCCCCTTGACCTATTCATGCTCTTCCATTTCAGAAACTTTTGAGAGGTTGCTGGATCTTCACCCAGCTACAACCAGGTTCCTGCATTCACAAGAAGTTCGAAGTAAGCTTCCCAAGCCGTGTATTCAAGTGCCTTTCTGGAACTCTTGTTTGTCTCCGTTCCTGCGCTGACAAGGACTCACCTGGCCATTCCTGCTTAACCATTCCCTAGCTGTCCACCGTCCTCCATTCTCCAACAGCGACTACATCCTGAGAAACATTTCAGGCTGTCAGCCACACCTCTGTGTGCCAACTCATTAGTTCCCTGGACTCATCCACAAACCTACATCATGAGACGGCCAAAGAACTGTCCGTTTAATCAACCTGTTTGCTGTTGGTGTGTAACTCTGTTTATTATCTGTTTTCAGTCAGCGACCAGAGCCCTCACAGCTTTCCCCAGTTTCTACATCTCACTCTTATCAATAAATCCTTTAACCATCTATCTGCCTCTGGGTTTGTTGTCCCGTTCAGAGCTTGGCAGGCTCTTGCTATTGTTGACGTGAATGTGCATTTCTTTACAATCAGAAAAAATCCACACAAGTTTATCTTGGGAGATTTGCATGGAGGAAGCCTGTGTTGTCTAAGAAAACAATGACCAGACTAAAGGTTGCCTCAGAATGTAAGCAAGGACTATGACTTCTGGAATAACATTATTTTTACAGATTATAAGCTTGAATTGTTTGGACACCAAAACAGAGGACATGTTTGGCATAAACCAAAGATGGCTTTATAGGTAAAACCTCATACCAACTGTGGAAGTGTCACACCAGGATTGGCCCAACTACCCATCACAAAATTCATTAAGATGTCTACCATGTCGGAGAGGGAGACATTAAATACCAGTAAATCCACCAAGGCCTGGGTGAGAATTAAGAAACGGAAACTCCTGGGCCAAGTCAAAGGTCAGATCTTGATCTCATCAAGATGCTTTGTGGTGACTTGAAGTAGGCTGACATGCAAGAAGCCAAAACATTTCACAGCTGACAGTGCAGAGTGGTGCAAAGTTATGTTAGACAGATTTGTTCGAGGTCAAACTAAGGGTGGATCCAAAAACACCTTTTGGGGAAGGACTCTTCAGCCAGAGAAGACGTGTGTCAGCGGTCATCATGATAAGTGCTGTCCGAATAGTGCACCGAGCTCCTTTAGCATAGTAACTAGCTATAAGGAATCCCACATACCTTTGCGTGACATGACGTATAAGCACAGCCCACCTCACGGAAATTAATGAAAATGTCCGGAGAGAAGAGAGTGTGCAGTTTGTAGTTCTTTTATGGAAGGCTGTAGGCATGGATTTGACTAGTATCATTCATCTACGTGTCCGTCGAGTAATGACGTATTTGTTAAAGTCTGTCTGAAATTGGCACAGCAGTCCGAAGCTCCTTTCTTCCCCACAATAGAGTTCTTACTGTTGACCTCATCAAAGGTCAAAGAGCAGGAGCTAGGAGCCATTATTAGAATATTTCGGATGCAGCCTAAGCTTGTGTGAACAGAACAATTAGATTCACAATAGAAGATTCTACTGGCTCCTTCCATCTGATAACCACACATGGTCCAAACAAAGCACTATATTAACAGCAATGAAAGAGGGGCCTCATCAGCAGAAAGGCCTGTCCCGGTAGGATCAGGTAAATCAGCGGCATCTGTGGACAGAGAGGTCTGCTTGGTCTGTAAAGTATTTCTCTTGGAAAGCTTTTGTATGAGGAAGTTTTTGGTTATCTGATCACTCTAAAAAAAGCTGCTGAGTAGTGTCAATAATGCAGACTGCCTCTATACATATTTTATGTTGGATACAGTTTCGGGTTTTTCTTTCCTTCTAAAAGGCTTAGCACATTTAATTAATTTACAGAGTATGTAATGACATGGTTTGAGTCTCCTTTGACAGACATAATCATCTAAACTTGAATGTAGCCAAAATATAATTCTCTTAACAGCTAATTAAATACATTCTCAATTAAAGTTGCAAAGCACTATTGGTGCACCTTCGCAACTCTTCCTTCTCCAGCTCCCGTCACAACTGATGGCTTCCTATGTCGCCACCTAGATCAGTAAGCCTTTCACATGATTCCTGAAGCTGGCCACTAGGCTGCATTTTCTTTTCTTTTTTTTTAAGAAAAACAAGAAGAGAAGAAAAAAAAAAGAAAGAAGAGGTGAAAGAAAGAAGAGATAAAAGGAAGAGAATGATAAAACTAGGCTGCATTTTCAGAAAACCTACTAAACTACCTCCAGTCCCATTTATTTCGGGCTTAAAACCTTTGCTGAAATCCAACCTTCCTGTACGATTTTGAAGTATATCACTCGTAGTTATCAACTGTGAGTAGACACTGTGTCTTATATGTCAGATGGACTTTTTTGCCTTTAGAAGCTGATATCTTAAAATCTCTGGAAGGAGTTTAAAATGTGCAATATCTCCAAATTTTTAATTGTATTGAAATACAAACATTTTCACGAGGGCTGAACTCTGCGCAAACTTTCTGAACTTTTCGTACATGTTTGGGTATCCAAAAAGGCATGCCAATTGTCAGACGTATAATAATAATAACAAAGAACATTATAAATACAATATGTTTTCAGAGCCCCTTTGCTGCTCGGGCCTAATAAAAGTGGATCCTGCCACACAGTTCTTTATAAAACTTTTTAGCCTTCTTATACTTACAGTTTTGATCCTAAAACTAATCTAGTGCATGTTAGTAACTGTATATTTCTGCCTTTGATAGCATCTCAGTCAAGGGACATAAAAGATGGTCATTATTGTCCATATTAGCAAGGCAGGGGAACCCTTCTGGAGTCAGGCATAAAGCTCTTCATTTAGTGACCCATCAACACTCCAACCCTTACCTAAGTTCATGAGATTTAGAGCAATATAGAAAGAATGAGATCCTGAATATGAGGGGCTAAAAAGAGCTTCCTCTTTGAGATGACCTGGGTCTTATCCTAAGAGATGGGGCAATGAGCTTTTTTTTTATCTCAGGGGAGTTCAAAATAAACATACTGCTCTTCAGCATAGAAAAAGGTCATTTGAGGTGGTCGGAAATCTGCTCAGGATACCTCCTAGGTTTCTTGTTTTGCAGATGTCCTGACATATCATACTGGGAGAAAAAACCCAGTGGGACGTCGGAGAACCAGAACTCACTGGGTGGGACTATATATCTCGTTTGGCCAGAAAAAACATTGGGGAATGAGCTGAAGAGCATTATTGAGGAGAGAAACCTCTAGGTATCTCTCCAGAAGCCTTTACCTTCCACAATACAATGGATAGATTGCTCTATTTTTTCATCAGTCAGACAAAACATCTGACACTAAAGTTTTCCATCAAAGGCAAAAATTACATTTGCTCTGCCACTGTACTGTGAAAAAGTAAATCTTGTCCAAACCACATCAGAACTGACCAAATTTTAGGATAAACAGATCCTGAAAATTGCTTGATGGTGTCTGCATTTAATAAAATCAATAAATATTTCCCTTTATAGTCCCACAGAGGTGAAGTGTGTCTCTAGCTTTAACCCATCCCTTAGGGTGCAGTGGGCTGCCACACTGAGTGGCACCCAGGAAGAAATCTGGGGCTAAGGGTCTTGATCAGGTACCCATGGTGGCAGTCTGCAGGGATTGACCCAGGTTCTTGCAGACGTCTCTGAACTCAAGCACACTGCTCTAACCACTTGGCCACCACCTGTCTCCTGTTGCGTCTTAAAAAAATCTGAACCAATTATATCCTTGAATGTTTTTGAGTGCCTTTTACATTTCTAGAGTAACATTTTTTTCTTTTACAAACTACAATTTCATCAAATCCCTTTAAAAATTAATAAGATCAACGATGCTTCTGATACCAAAGCTCTTCTTAGCATATCTTTCAAAAATAGTTTCTCTGCCAGCTACTTTAATTGGCACAGTGAGATACAGCACTCGACTCCCTTTTATAAGGAACATGTGTGATTAGATAGCATTATATATTCTATATCAATCATTCAAATTCTAACATTTAAGAAGATCTTACTGTGACCAAACTAACTGCTCAAACCACACATGGAAGGCCGGGCAAAGAAGAAAAATCACCAAAGTGTTAGATAAAGATTTCTTCTCAAACACCAACATTTCCCTTATCTGCAGTGAGGCCATGGATATGTTGTAATCTACCATCTTGTATCCACAATCTTAATGCAAGGGATGTCTTCAACAGACCCACATTTGGTAACCACCACAGATACAAATCCATTGCAACACCAGGGACTTGATTAATACTCAAGTTGTATTAATGGCAATATTTCATCATCATATATTAGCTCAAAATGCCCTGGACATAATGATGATTTTTCTGTTTTATTCAGGTCTTTAGTGGCAAATGTTGAAAACTATAATGTATATAGGCTGGTTTTAAACAACAGCAGCTGTGCTTTAATGTTGTATTATCTGATCATTAGAAGAATCTGAATCTCTGTCCTACAGTATGAAGAAAAACAGAATAAGTTACATTCTCTACTTGGGTTAAAACAGGGGTTCTTAAACTGTGATACAAGTACCACTGCAGGAGGACTTGAACTGCCTTCAGCAGGATATCTGCAGCTGGTTTGGTAGATATGAACAAATTTGCTCCTTACAGGAGTCCAAACTGCCTCTTAGTCAGAAATTGGATCTGGGAATGACATCAAACTAAACGTAATCATGTAAGAAAGATTCAATGAAAAACATTTTTTTAGGCAGAAAATGATCAGGGAAGGCAGCTGTATTGGACTTTGATGTCAGGCATGGTAAAAAAAAATTAGAAGTTTAAAGTGCTGCTTTTAAATAAAAAAACATAAAGAAATTATATTATTAAGCCAGTCAAGCAGCATCAATGGCTGATAAACAATTTTTTCTTTGTTTTGCATTTAATTAAAACATAAAAGTAACACACACAATATGTACACTTTCTAATTGAGAGGTAAGTTGAATGCAGCTTTATTTAAATATTAAGTAAATTCCCTGAATGTGACATTTTCAAATAGACAGTGCCCAAATAAGTAACACAGATTTCTTTTCAAAATTTCTGAGTAAACAATTATTTCACATGCCCAAGAAAAAAGAATTCATGCATCTGTTGGATCTATTTAAGCATCTTTAGTTACTTTAACATAATTGTTTCATATCCTACCCTGCTGACACGAAACAAGGGAAAAAAATTCCCTTTTCAAAATTGTTTTAATTGTTGTAAATCAATTGATGCATACTTAAAAGAGATTACCTGAACGTAGAGAAGGTTTAGCTGGACGGGATCCCGTGAGTCCACGTTCTGGTCAGAATAGAAGAACTTACGCCTGAGCAGCAGAGTTTCACTTTCTTCCACTCCCTGCTCTCTGAACGTCCTGCTGTGATCCAGCCAGTTCACTGCCCAATCAATACATACCCTTTGTTACTACACGCAAAGAAATAATAAAAAAGTTCACACATAATGTTTACTGTTGGATATTAAATGTCAAATTAACTCAGCTGTGTGAAAAATGTGAATCCGGTTGATAACACATTTGAAAGTCTCTAAATTGATTAGGGAGAAACCAAAACAACTATTAGGCTTTAAAAGTCAATATTTACTGATGAGAGAAATGTAATTCTTAGCAAAAAGATGGGAAGAGATAGCTATGGTGGAAATGGGAGTTTGGTAACAATTAGGAGGGATGTAACACAATCTCATTGCAACAAAATACTGTGATATTAAAACAACATTAAAAAGTTGATCCTGCAGTTTTCTTGCCCTTATATGACTTTGTCAGGTGAAGTAAGTATAAGCTATTATGAGCCCTGGATATTAAAGTGTGTGCTTTAAACACGTGTGTAAGACTCTCAATTTCAAGTTTTAAAGGAAAAGGTGCTCTTGCTGCCCTGTTGTTTTGACGGTCATCTAATCTGAAATAGGTAAAGACGTTTCATGGGCCTGTCAACATTGCCACCACTTTTAAAACTTTCTATGTGGCTGGATTCTAGTACTTAGTAAAAGAAGAAACAGCATAAAATAAGATAACGACAATTTGCAAGCACCATGAGACTAATGAGAGGGGCTAACACCTAGCAATGCTAAAGCTAACATCAGTTCTGGAGATTCTTATCAGTGCTAAACTAAAGGGCTTCACTGTTTTTAATGAGTCTGGACTACATTTGATCCTCTAGTTTAAACTCTAAAACACTTCAACTGATTTCACTTAAGCTGCATAATTCTACACAGAACATATATTTATTAAAAACAGTTTGACACCTTTATTTAATTTGTGAACCCCAAAAAAGAAATCGTTTCTTGGTGCATATGTTTTGCATTACAACCATTTTAGAACTAGACAAGCATAACAAATGCAATATATGGACTAGACAAACCTGAAATGTACTTACAGGTAATTTAAAATACAGTTTGTGATTTATGAAACGTTATTTATGAAAACAAAAACAAAAATTTTAAACGGTTGGTTTTTTCAAAAAATATGGTTAAAATTAGATGTCGTTATTGTGAACCCTAATATCTTTATTGTTACACTCCTAGTAATTAGTATTGATTTGCTGGAAAGGAAATAAAAAGCTGACCTTATATATTATTTGGCTTAGCAGACAGAGGCTGCTCTTTTTTGAATGGCACCCATCCAAAACATTTCTTCTGCTAGTTCTGATTGAAAAAGTCAATTTAATGTTGCTTTCCACTCCTGCTTAAGTCTTCAGCTGTTCGGAATTAGAATAATCTAAGCTCCCAAAAAAGGTGTTAAATAATCTTTGTGCACTATACAAGTCTAAAAACCATAGGTTTTGAATTGGACACAGAGTCCAGATTCAATTTAGTTTAAATGTCAAATAAGAAACTGTGAAAGAGAACACAGTGAGATTCAAGCATCTTTAGCCAGCAGAGACATCCAGCTATTATTTTCAACAGTGCACAACACCAAAAGATGCCTACTCATAACTGACTACATATGCAAATAAGTGACATAAAACTCTTTTGGGGAGAAACTACTTGATAACTTTATTTTTACTTCTTGAATGTGTCAACCCCATGTCCATGCCACCCTGGGAGGTCAGCCCATATGCAATATGCCCATATAAATAAACTACCTCTGTCTGAGAGCTGAAACTTACAGTCATCATCTGTATGGAGTTTGGCTTTGAGTTTTTCCATTTTCCTTTCATCCCGTAGTAGTAAGGTTCTGTCTTTCTTCAGTGTTCCTGTGCTCTCCTCTTTCTTGTCCTCTGTAACTTCCTGTATGAGCGAGTATTCCTCATAGTTGGTGATTCCTGTAAAATTAACCAAAGCATTCTCAGATAACACTACACTTTAAAAACTCCTCAAATTCTACTACAGTGATAGAGAAGTGACCCCACACTTCAACTTCAATCTCTCATTATCTCTTTCCTCAGTTTGCAGCAGAAGTGAAGGAAAGCTGGTACAAAGCCAGCAAAATAATACACAAGGCGAGGCTGAGGAGAAGCCAAGCAGAAAGCCCTCATCTAAATCAACATTTTCCAATAAAGTTTTCTGCCAGATATACATCCTTCTCTTCCTCACTCAATTAGGCTCAGAAGCAGCCTAATAGAAATGAAGTATAGAGCTTAGGGGACACTTCTCTATTATAGCACACAGCAAGGTTTGGACGTTCAGAAGAACACTTAAGGATTTATTAGAGACAGGCTTGTTTGAGCTTGATAAATTAGCTCTACTCTAAAGTAAACCTAATTTTGATTTACCAAGCAAACAAAAATGTTTTAAGTGATTGATAAATCCCACTCCTGAACAATAAGAAGTGGTAAAATAAAAATAAGGCACTGATAATTAGTGTTTTGGATGTTATGGTAGGTTTACAGAGCTTATTTTTAAGGGACACATAATAAATACACTCACCTATTCTACTGCATATTGTCACAAGTAGCTCGCCGATTGTTTTTGAGTCGTCAACCATGATGGTTTTAATGGCACCATCCAGCATTTTGATCTTTTGCGGCCTTTGTTTCTTCTTATACTCCAATACATCCTGAGAAAAACAGGAGGGGAAGCAGGATGACATCAAGATCTCTGCTAATCCCTCCCGACTGCAAAGTGCATTTGCCTCTTGCAAGCGGAGAGGCATAAATATTTCAGCTCCCACTAGAAAAATATAAACCACTTCAACAAGCGAGAAGTGACACAGACAGGTCTCCGCCCTGGACTATATGATTTAATCTTACTCCGTTTCGCAGCATGTAGTAATCCAGGGTTCTCCCAGACTCAAGCCAGATTCCTTTCCTGGGATCATCGTCAGACAGGAACAGGCCATAATCGGAGGCTGGAACACAGGACGACACAGAGCATGCAAATATTGATGGCCACAGTTTTCCATCATGAAAATTAGATTCACAAGGCATTGCCTAACCTTGTCCGGACTGGGCTTCTGGAACTCTCTCTCTGATGATCCTGCAGGCATCATACACAGGGGTGGAGGGCTCAAACTGCATCGTTTTCACCACATTGCACTGGCGCACACAAATCTTTAATGACAAGGCCACCATCTTGGTGGGTTAGTGTAATGGCGTCACCAGCCTACACACCTGGAAAACACAGAGGCAGAAAGCATGAGGTGAGACTCAGAGTGGTTAAATCACTTTCTCTGGCTGATATTTGAAATAATTGGTTTGTGTTTTGGTGGTTATTTCTCAAGGTATTATGAAAATGTTGCCTGTTGAAGCAATCAGGCTTAAAAGTGTGAAAGAGACGTCTCAGAGGCAAAATACATCACCACAACGCACAGAGCAAATCATCGCAATTATCTCCTTGGGGAGATTTTTACCTGTCAAACTGAACATGTATCTGCAGTAAAGCTGCCGCAGCAGAACATCATTCTTCAGATGTTCTCACAGTAAAGAGGATGAAGATTTTCTGCTTATATGTAGAATTAACTGTGTATGAAAACTTTCCTGAACAAAAGAAATAAAAAAGAATATGCAGCTTGAGCACAATACGTGAAAAACATGCAAATCCGCATAATCCACCAGAAAACAGGAGGTTTAAGATAAATTCAACTGCTGCACTTTTAGTTGCTCTTTTGCTGCTGTGCTGCTGTGCACACAAAATTTCACAGAGAGACAAATCTGGTTATGTTTTATCATGTGTACCCATTAGGCTGAAATCAATTCAGATGTTCTGAGATCTGAGCTTAAAAAATATGAGAGAGACAGATACTGTGAGGGGTTTGATTCTCTTCTACATCCTTGACTTTAGCTCCAATGCAGAAAGATAGAACAAAGGGAAAATAACCCACCTATAGACACAGCCTCCTAAAAAATGCATTGATCTGAGATTATATTCATATTATTGTTATGAACCAAAGAGGTATATAGCTGTACATAAAGATGTTCAAGATCTAAAACGTTTGAATTGAGAGATCATAAACACTCATGATTTGAATTGACAATTTAAAGGAAAATAACAAAAATAATTAGGAGAACTTGCAATGATAATTATAGATCATAATGACACATAAAGAGATTATGCAAAGGAATGTTGTCAAAATGAGACACAAGGTATACTTTGAAGAATTACCTACCCCTTTTGGAAAATAATATATTTTTTGTCTATATATGAGGTAGTAAAAGGGTATTACTGAAGGGTTTAAAATCAAGTCAGAGGAAACACAAAAATGTAAAAGGCTATTAAAAAAGAGACACATCTGCCGTTCCATGTGCCTTTAAAGAGGACATGAGACTTTAAATGATAACAAGAAGGCTAAATGCACCACAATGAGGTTGCTCTAAAATAGTCCTATTTTAGCTTTCAGCCTCTCTCTCTTAATTAACACACTGATTTGGAAATCTTGGACGCTTTTTGGAAATCTTAAGAGTCAAGAAAACGGTTTTCTCATCAGCTATGAAAAGTACCCAGAATGCTGTTTACATTTCACAATGGTAACCTTGCTAGTTATGCTAATCTTTAATGTAAGATGCTAAAAAGGTTATAACGTCAACTTCATAATTATTTTGTCTTTGTTTTAAATTAACAGT
Source organism: Fundulus diaphanus (assembly GCA_037039145.1). NCBI lineage: Eukaryota > Metazoa > Chordata > Actinopteri > Cyprinodontiformes > Fundulidae > Fundulus > Fundulus diaphanus. The sequence goes on from CM073134.1 coordinate 26,714,247, forward strand.
AAAGCTGTTCTGACATAATTGTCACAAAACAGGAATAATTGCATCTGCTTATAATATATATTATAAACAACTACGTATAGCAGGAAGGCTAAAAAAAATATGGAGCGTTGGCTACTTTAAATTCAGAACTGGTCAAACTCTGTATAGACAAGTCAGAGCTTTATAATGCTGGAAATCGGAAAATTGCCCACCACACTGACCGGTGCATCTCCAGTACCTAACCAAAATCATGCCTTAATTTTACTGATAAAAAAATAAATAAAGTTTTCCCTTGTGGACAAAAATGATTTGTTGTTTCTCTAGTGAGTTGGATATAAGGGCAAAAGTTCAAGTCACAACACAACACAATTCAAAACTAAACTACAATTTTATTTTTTTCCCCAACACAATTCTCTTTTCATCAACAGCACCCCCCCCCCCCCCCCAAGCCATACCAGAAAAAGTCTGAAAAGTAATTGATCTTGTAACGATAGTTGTGAATGGGCCTCTGTCATAGCTGAGGGTTCTTCTCTTTCAACGAGACAGAGGCACACAAAGGAGAGGAGGTAATGACGCTGCATGAACTGCCTTCCATACAGGCTGGCAGAAAAGCCTCATAGAGTTTTCGTCATCCAGCTGTTTTACTGATGCTCTCTTAATGACAAGCAGTTCCTGGACCCGGTACCGACAACACAGAGGGCCACACAGACATCCATTGAATGTCTGATTACAGCTCCATCCCACAGTAAATGCATCATCTGCTGTACATGGCTTCTCAAAAGTCCACCTCAATAATAAAAGCAAACATCGCTTTTCATGAGAACCATTTAGGATTACTCTGGGTTTGATAGAAAGTTACAGCAGTTTCTCCAGTATAACTTGCTTCACTCCATAAAGATTGGAGAAGTCTTAGAAGAATCCCAAGGGATAATGATAATCCCTGATTTTACATTAGTCTCGGAAACTCCAGGATCCACATGCAAACACCCAAGCAAGCAACTTCATTAGCTCTGCTCTCTAGTTTCCCCCTAGCAGGAGAAAGCTCTCTTGTGTTTCTCTGTAAAATCACAGTAATAGATTGAAATACACTTTCCACATCAAGATGCTGCCTTTAGAATGTAATTTAATAACTTCTGACGTTAAGTGATTCATAAGAAAAGAACCCCGAGTTAAATAATGTTTGTTTACTGCACCAAATATTACAAGAAGAAAATGGCCAAAGAGTAGCGGGCTGAGGAGTTTAAACATGGCCAACTCAATGAAGACCAGACAGGGTAGGAGCCATCTGGACAGGAAACAGCTCTAATGAGTGGCTGTGTAGAACAGGCAGTACAACAGATCTTATGATCACCGAGTGTGGTGCTTACTGGAGTGGTCTGTCACAGGATGACTGAAGAAGCGGCTAGACAGTAACTTTAAGCAAAAATAGGAAAAAGCTGGTCAGAACCCCTTGACACCCAGACAATAACACTCTATAGTTTCCTGGATTTTCTACACTGTTTAAATATGAATCAAATGATGCAGATTTCAGTGTGAACGCAAACATTATTCATTTGCGCTTCTACTAATCGACACACATTTTCCCCTGCCCCTTTCTTGGCCATCCTACCACAATGCTTATGCTAAAGGTAATTCACCTACACTAAGATGTTTCCTCACAATTCCTCTCTGCCTTACAGATTCCCTCGTGCTTTATTATTATATTGTTTGCCATACTTAAATGTTTGCGATCAAATAAATCAGATCAAAGATGAGATGATTAAATAAAAAAAACTATCTTTAAATAATACAATTTACTGAGGGAAATAACTGATCCAAACCAAAGGCCCTGTCTGAAAAACGAATTACTGTCTAAACCTAATAACTGGTTGTACCATGCTTGAAGGCAACTACTGCCATGAAGTCTGTGTCGTAACTGGATATAAGTCTTTTACAGTGTTATAGAGGAATTTTGGCCCACTCTTTTTACAGAACAGGTTTATTTAACCCAGCTTGAAGGGTTTTCCAGCCCAAACAAGTTAAGGTCACAGCATTACAACTAAATTTAGGTCTACTCATTCTTCACTCATGTTCTTGTGAATGAAGATGAGGTGGACTTCCTGATGTGCTTTGAAGCATTGTCTTGTAGCAAAACCAGATATTTAGCCTCAAGATTTTCTGATAGAAAACACAATTCATGGTTCCATCCAGAAGACACAAAGTAGCCCCTGCTCATCACACTAGCACCACCTTTTTAGACGTGTATGACACTAGATGTTGTGGGAGGTAGACACCTTCTAAAAATATGTTTTTTGGCAACGGTTTGGCCAGTGGTTTTCCACTAGGAGCTCCCTCATTGTCGCCATTTTTAAAAACCATGAACAATGAAATGAATCGAGGGAAATAAGGTCTGTAGTGCTTTTAACACTTTCCTGGCTGATTGATGCAAGTAACTATGCATTTCATTAGTTCTTGAAATTCTTTAGACAATTCAGCATAATTTATGATGTCATACAGGTCCTAATTAAGAGATTTCTTGATTGTTAAAGTGTGACCAAAAAAACCCAAAAACAAAACATAGACAGTTGGAATCTTTAACTGAGCAGATCCTTCTTTGTTTCTGCACCTTTAACATCAATTTTAGCCTTGCTCTGGGGAGTAAAACACCAGATCTAAAGCGTGAGTGATGATGAGATTATCATAAGACACAATTCTAAAGCGAGAGTTGCTGCTCATGCCTTTTAATCCTCTTCCTCATTTTCATTCTTCTCCAGTCATAACATTAAAAATACAATGCCATGATGGTTCTTTGACAACACATTTGGCAGATTAACAGTAGCCTAAAGAACAAGTCAGAGACTCGATGGACTCGATGGAGTCCGATACAGTCTGTCTGTATGATTTGATTGAATTCACTTTGTAAAGTGCCATGAATTGAATTGAACATACAGTTTCCCTCAGCCTGGAAGTAGGAGCACTTCTCTAAGGCTTGAATCTCTACATTTACCAATCTGTGATCAAATGATTTGAAAATTGCATCTTCATTTCAGCCGTTTCGTAAAATCTTCCTGTGGCACCTTGGGGAGTGGACTGGCCCCATGCACATAGCAGCAGTGGTGCTAAAAGCATCACTATAAAAAATGTCAGTTGCAGCACTAATATCCAGGTGCGCTTATGATTAGGATGTAGGCAACATGATCCCTCCTCCTTCAAAATCTCCTATGATCAAGCGACACAGATGCACACACACACTGCACCTCATAAATAAACTGCCTCTTCTTCCACCAGGTGCTCCAGGAGCCAGTACCCGTATATGTTGCTACCCCAATTATGAACCTCCACATAAATCTGCTTAAAATAGTCAGAAAACTCATCAAACGTACCATGAAAAGTAATAGGGAGTGCACAGCGTTCTTGAGCCAAGATCTGTTGTTTCATTAGTGCTATGTGGCCAGCTTGTGGCAATTAGCGGCTAATTAGGGGACATAGCCTCCACGACCCATACAAGAGGACAGTTAAGGTGAACACATTACAATGAGACAACCTGAAACTAACAAGACTTCCCTGTTGAATAGATCCATTTATACTCCCTCAGAGGCGTTACCCACATTCCTAAAAATATAGCAAAACTATGAAAGTAAGCATCTCTCATTTTACTTCCACAAACACGAGTTATGACTGTGAATATAAAAACAGCATCTCTGGGATAATACATTGATATTCAACCATCTCTACAGCGAGTGAAGCTACTGTACTGTAAAGGACAACTATTACATTTTAACAAGCTGTGATGTGTTTGAAAATAACTCTAAAGTACAAATGTAATAGTCAGTATAGCAGTGGGGAGCTGCTGAACATCATTACTCTACAGAACAACATTTTGGCAAGCCTGGTGGACTACTTTTGTTGTGTTATTTAAAACATGTACCGTAGTATAAGTGGTGGGCTAAGAGGAAGTCAGAGATCAGCTGTTCCTAGGACTGATGAGAACATCATCACGAAACAAAGCTTTCTAGGAAAAGAAAATTATAAATATTTTACCACACACACCCTGTGTCTCTTATTTCTCCATCCTGCATTGACACTCTTAGCAAAGTATCGGCCCACTAATACAGGGAGAACTGTATGACCCAAAGAAAGGTCAGTTTTCTGCAGATCCACTTAAATTTTTAGCCAGAAAGGATTCATTTAAATTTAGTAGTTCTGCATTCTGAAAACTAAAGCCAACCATAACACGAAAAGCATGTCACAAGGTTATTTCTCTGGACGTGAATTTCACAAATTTTGTATTTGAGGATTGTATACCTCAATTAGGTCTGTGCTAAATTTAGATGGAAAGAAGACTTTGATTAGTCACTATAAAAACATCCGAGGAAGACACAGTTTATTCACAATATGGCAAGCACATGGTATTTAATTGCCCATATTTGTAATCTTCATACCCAAAGTTACCTGCAAGATGCCCTCTGGTCAGCTTGCGTTCCTAAAATTTGGATAATAAGATTAATGCACAATGTCACAAAAACTCTTATTATTGTAACTGAAAAATGGATTTAATGCGTTTATTATGCAAAAACCAGTAGTTGGCTCTAAAGTTGTATTTCAAAGATCTGGCATTGGCCCTAAATGTGCTGAGAATGAGATGATGACTAAAAATGTTTACCCCCACCCTATTTTTTACATTCTGAGATTAAAATTCTGACTTTAATCTCTGACTAAAGTCTCTGACTTTAATCTGAGAGAAAAAAAATCAGAATTCTGAGAATAAAGTCAGAATTGAATAGACATTTTTTTTTTTGAATGGCCCTAATCCTCTTCCGTAGAGCAAGTAAGTAACACAACTATTGTTTGTTTAGTGAGCCAAGTTACGGGTAATTCTCCCAAAGCCATTATGTAAGAGAGTCACTTTAACTAGTTTTTATGAGTTGAAAGTTGAGTTGAGAGCACCTAATACACTACATATATTTTATTTTTGATTACAATTTAAAAACGTCACTCTTGTGACTCACTATGAGGATTACATGGTGTTCTCCTGGCTGACACTCACTGTTATAAATATAATTCCAGGGTAGAGAAACTGACAGAATCTATCAATCTTGCCCTTGTTGCAAGGAGGAAAAGAACATCTCCTCTTACACTAAAAATATCCACTGATGTAGAGCTTCCTGCAGCACTGCTTCAAAGGATCCACAGGAGAAACAGAACAAAAAAAGAAAGAAAAAAAAAGAACAGCAGCTTGTTCCTTATTCTTGAATGCCAATCGCTTTCACTATTACTTGGCAGGGGATTAATGGAAGCTAAGTCTTCAGTGATTATTAATTGTTTATTACAGCGCAGTCAGCACTTAGCCAATAAGGTGTTTTAGTGACAAAGATTTGAAGTCAGCTGCATTCAACATTACTGTTTATGAACTAAAAAAAAAAGAAAAGTTCTAAAATACAAAACGTTTCATTTCGAGAGCTAAGCAATTGACTTCCTGATAAATGGAGGCAGAAACAGCCATCAGAGGAGGAGCACTCCACCCAGCAGCTGCAGTTAGTCAGGCAGTCAATGACTTACTCAGTCTGCATACTTACTGGGATGATCTGGCTCCTGGATCATCCCTTAGAGGCAGTTGCTAGCTTTGCTTCCTGCATATGTTGCTCAAGCGTTTTGTTTATATTTTATTTCATGCACTAATGAATGCAGAACCTTCCAAAATGTGTCTCAAAAAGAGTCACCCCACGAGAATTGCATTATCCTGATAAGACTCATTTTTAGCCACAAATGCCTTGTTAACAAATGCATCTGGTTTTCAACTTATGGCAAAAGAAGTGTGATGTGAAACGGGGGACACGGACGTTTGTTACATCAGCCCTACAATCTACACAGCTTCTCCATTTTCTGAGTACTGTCACGTATTGAGCAGGTGTTAGTCATGCCGCTTTAACCACTCAGTCCACACATGCTTGCCTGTTAACTACTGCTAACTGTACGCCATATGGATGGTTTGAGGGCTTCCAGATTCAACATACTTCAGTGTTCAGGCTGGAAGGCATAATTCTTGACAATTAGAACTAAAATATAGTTTTATGTCAGTAGCAGTCACAATAGCTTTCTGCTACTAGTTGTTTATTTCACACATTTAAATTCTATTTAAAAAAAACAACAGGTCAGTATTTATTCAAGCAGAAATGATGCACTGGTAGGCATCCCACTTGTGGTGACATAAACTTGGCAACCAGACAGGATATTTTAACCAAAGATGGATCAAGAGTTACCGTAACCAGACAATTTTCAGCCTCAACTGCCATAACTAGTTATTGGCTATGCAGAAACAAAAAAATAATCTGATCTTTTTACAGTAAGTGATAACGCCATACTGAAGCTATAAAAGGTGTATGCTAACGACGGTCTTCAGTTTGGAAGCTATGACTGAGGGAAGAAGCTCAAAGGGATTGCTGCCAAGTTAACAAATTGATGCAATCAACCTTCCACTGTTGCCATACGGACGAGCTGCACAGAAGTCAATGACTCGATGCTATGTGGCTGGGCTTCTTTCAAAGGAAAAAACTATTTACCAATTTTGAACTCAAAAGACTTAATTACATTATAACTAGGAAGACATTGGAAAGTATAAAATTTAATTAAAATCTGTCTTTATGATTGGATTGATTAGATTATATATTTCTCTAATTAAATTCTATATATTGGATATGTTTATTGTGAAAAATGCCTTAAGAGGACACGCATTACAAATTTGTGCTAAATAAACAGATTTGAAATGAATTCAAACAATTTAAATTGTCATTATCAGTGATTATGTAACTATTAATAACAGTGCAATACTTTTTCTTACATTTTTAAATGTTCCCCTTAATGTAGTCTTTTATGCTGTTTTGTATTTATATTATTTATATTTTTGTTAAACTTGTTTATATATATATATATATATATATATATATATATATATATATATATATATATATATATATATAGTGTGTATCTGCAATTTACCTCACTGTCCCCTACTGAGGGACAATAAAGGATATTTCTATTCTATTCTATTTAATAGAGTGCTTAAAATGAAGACAGAAGAAACACTAAAGGTGTGAAGGTCTGGTTTTCTTTTTCTTACTTTCATTCAGGCTGCTACCTTTACACAGTGAGACTTTGAGCAGATAACATGATGGTTGAATACAACACAACAACCTTGCAGTGTTGTGTCATTTTGTGCTGTCAGCCTCCATCTGGCATGAACCATGCTGGATGTGGAAATGTTGGGAGCATTAGAGTAAGGATCTGCATTCTCTAGGGAGTGCACACTCAAACTGCCATTCCCAATTACTAATACTAACGCTACTAATCATGCTACATGCTAAATATTATGCTAAGCCCAGCTTCAAAAGTCAGCAACTTAATGCTTCTTTTTTATACATATATACATATATATATATATATATATATATATATATATATATATATATATATATATATATATATATATATATATAATAGTACAATATAAAAGCCCTCTGCAGCCACTCTCACATAGTGGCAATTAACCTTTCCACCTAGTATAGATAATGTACATGAAGGGCCCCTCATGGCAGGAAGGACAGAAAATAAATATTTTGCTTGCTGTTAAAAAAAATAACTCAGAGTTTGGCATTGCATCGTTCATTTAATCACCTCTATGACTATGTGTTGAAACAAACCCCTGATGGACACACCTGATGGTACAACCTTCCTTTCTCAGAAACACATCATTTTCGTGAAGATCCATCACTATTTCTTAGGGATAAAGACAAATATCTGGTAACTAAACCACATATTAAATGTAAATAATTAGCATACATGATCTGTTGTTGCCTCAGAGGTAGGGTGAGGAGCACTGTTATCCTGTCTTACCTGGGAACACCTTGGGACACCTAGAATAAGCTGGAGGATTGCCCCCGATCTCAAATACAAGACAATGGATCAATGGATCGTCAATCATCGTCAGAGTTGTTAAATTTTTTTGTGAGTTGATAAGTGACAATACGGTTTGTATTGAGTTTGAAAAATTCAACACGTGCACATCAGCACAATTTTTTATCCTTATGCATAAGTGGTAGCTACTAGTAGCTGGTGAGTATGCAACTGTGTTATTAATTGTTCCACCTTAGAAAGTTAAGCAGTATAAGACACATCTTTGCATATTCAGAATATTGGAAAGAAAAACTCAGTGATTCAGATAGATATTTCATGAAGCATTGATTTTCTACTGGAAAGGCCAGAAATCTGTCACGAATCAAATATTTCAAAAGACAACAAAGTCAAACCAGCTGAAAACTGTCAGTTGCAATTTATCACAGTGATTAAAGGGTAGCAGGAAAACACTTTCCAGATTTGACAGCAATCAGTTGGAAAAATATTCGAGTACAAGGCAGTCCAAGCTCTTGAAATCATTGCACCACACGTGATGACCACGGTGATGAACACTGAATTAATGCATCCTTTTCCCAAGGAGACAAATTGCAGATCATCCTTATTTAAAAAAAATAAAACAGAATGGACTCACCTCTCTGACACAGGTGAACATACAGGGAACTGATGTGGAGACAGTGGACCCTTATAAGTTCCTGGGTGTTCACCTGAACCATAAACTGGACTGGACTCATAACACTGATGTTTTTTACAGGAAAGGTCAAAGCAGACTCTACTTGCTGAGGGGGCTGAGATCTTTTGGAGTGCAAGGGGCGCTCCTGAAGACCCTCTTTAACTCTGAGGTGGCATCAGCCATCTTCTATGGTGTGGTCTGTTGGAACAGCAACCTATCTGTAGCTGAGAGGAAGTGGTTGGCTGAGCTCATTAGGAGAGCCAGCTCTGTCCTGGGATGCCCTTTGGACCCAGTGCAGGTGGTGGGAGACTGTATGATGGACAATGCTTCCCACCCCAAGCATGGAGCTGTTGCAGAGCTGGAGAGCTCCTTTAGTGAGAGACTGCTGCATCCCAGATGCTCAAAGGAACGTTTCTGCAGGTCGTTCCTCCTGGCTGCTGTCAGACTTTATAATCTCTGCTGCTCTCAACAGACTCAATAACTGTTTACATTATGCTAATGGTTGTACAGCTTGTGATCTGATCATTAATTGTTTACAAAGTTCCCAGATGCTAAGGTAACTTGCACATGCCTTAGCTAGGGATGCTGTTGCACTATTATGCATATTGCATATTCTGTTAAATAATTTTCCCTGTGCAAAATGTACTCTGATATTTACTTTTATCTTCTACTCTTGGTGTTTCTTTAGATTACACTGGTTTGTTCTTTTTTCTGCTTCTCTGCTTTTTTTCATTGCTAATAATTGTGTGTAACTGTGTGTATGTTTGCCACTGTCACACCCGAATTTCCCCATTGCGGCACAATAAAGGAATTCTTATCTTGTCTTATCTTATCTAATAAACCACACAATGAATCACATGACAACTAATGTTGGAGCTTGCAGCACAAAAACAAGCAGTGTAATGTGTTAGGAGTCATTTCAATGTGAACGTTTGCATAAAAAACTAATCACACACATGCATGACTGAAAGTGCAAACACTTAAGACTTTACAAACTTAAATCTTCCCCATAAATCACACTGAAGAGAATTTAGGAAAAAAGATGACCCTCCTACACCGCTGTCTCAGTATATTCTGCCTGAAATGACATTTCCTCCAAATCAGGTGACTCCAATCTCCCGCTGAGCCTGGTTCTCACACTCCAGCGGCTGGCTGACCCTAAGCACTTGCATGCTGATTACAGTATCGCGAGCAGTGGAACGGAACATGCGCCGGCTTAACTCCAAAATGCGATACACCAAGGGACTCTATCAACATTCAACATCCTTTGGCATGCGGTATGGGAAGAACCAAGACAGAGAACGGTGTAGATTCACTCTTCCAGCTCTTTGAGCAAGGTTTGTTATGGATTCTCAAGCACATCTTAGCAGAACATTATAAAAGTCAATCCTTACCATTATAAAAACGCAAACCTTACCCCCCACCCCCGTGACAGTGGGAGAACCTGTGTTGTCGAATGGTTCACAGGGACAGGCATGTTGTCAGCCCATTGTTTCCAGCTCAGCGATTCTGCCCACGGTTGCTATGACTGCTGCTGTGCCCACCTTTTCCTGAACATATAAGGGTGGACAGCAGAAGCAACCTCCACTGTACCCTCAGGTCAAGGCTGACAACTGACCAAACTCTGGGTGTGGGATACACACTGCAAAGATATGACGATTACCACTAAGTCTGATTTCAAACATCAAACAGACAGGGAATAAGAGAGAGTTTTGACAATATAAAGGGCTGTCTCGTCTGTGTACATGACTATTCAACCCTGGTTTTATCCAAAGGGTTCACAGCTATTCTGTCACAAGAACATGGAAATATTCCACAGAAAGAGAGATTGACTGATTCATTTTGACAGTTTGAAAAAAAATGACAATATATCTCCCTCTGAAAGCATCACTGTTACCACTTTAGTAGAGTTTTAGCAAAGAAACTACATTCTTTGTGGAGTGATCCCCAGCGAGAACGTACTTGTTTGAAATATTGCCAACTGATCCATTGATACATATATCACAGAGTGGATTTACCCCTGAAAGTTCAAACCTACACAGAAAATGTTAAATGTATAACCCAGGATTTCTGACGAGAGGTTCTGTTAAAAGGTTGCAAGCATATATACATTTCTTACCTGCTGTAGTTTACAAGACTGGCATTTTTATTTAGTATAAATCCAAATGAATTGGTCCCACAGGATGTAGTGAACGGCTTGTCTGAGAAGGGCCAAAACCATTACTATGCTGCTCAAAGAAAATTTAAGGAACACTTTTTAAACAGAGTATAATATCCAGTCAGTGAAATATCTGAAATAGTGATCTGGTCATTTTAGTATTAGAGGGGGTTGTTAATCAGTGTTAGCTGTTTAGGTGTTAATGAAATTAATAAAAAGGGGCACCAAATGGGCAACAAGGAGACAACCCCAAAAACGGTAATGCTTTAGCAGGTGGGGGCAACAGATATTTTTTCCCTCATTATTTTTTTATTGCTTTTCAGTAGATTTCCATTTGACAAGGGTCAGTGTCACTACTGGTATCATGAGGCGATACTTAGACCTTAAAGAGGTTTCACAGGTAGTCCCACTTTTCCTGTATGGCACAGCCATACATGCCATTGCCAGAAGGCATAGCTGTTTCTCCTAGCACAGTCTCAAGCCCATGGAGAGGATTCCAGTAGACAGGGAGTTACACTAGGATTGCTGGACACGGCTGTCAGAGGTCCTGAACCCATCAGCAGGACCAGTACTTGCTCCTTTGTGCAAGGAGAAACAGGATAAGTGCTGCCAGAGCCCAACAAAGTGACATCCAGTGGACCAGTGATCTGGATGAAATCCTTAGACCCATTGTTAGACCCTTCGCTGGTGCAGTGGGTCCCAGGCTCCTTCTGGTACATGATAATGCCCAGCCTCATAATCATGACGGAAGGAAATGATACCAATGACTTGCCTCCACGTCTCCCTGACCTAAATCCAACAGAACATTTCTGGGACATCATGTTTAGGTTCACCTGACACCACTAGGTTGCACGTCAGACTGTCCAGCAGCTCAGTGACGGCCTGGTCAGGGTCTGGGGGGAGATACCCGATGGACACCATCCATCAACCCATGAAGAACATATACATTGTCGGGCATGTATATAAGCACATGGGGGCCATGCAAACTACTGAGGATCAGTTTAGACTATGATGACAAGTCTAAACAGTAAGCGTGCAAGTCATTAAATATAGAGTTAGAGTTCAAAAACATCTTGGTCATCACTGACTAATTCTTGTTAGAAAAAATTCCATCTACAGTCTATTGCCTGAGAGGGCTCCAGTTTATAGATTTTCATTCAGAATTACATTAAATAAAGCTTGTTAATGAAATTTGGGTCTACAACCACAAGACCGAATCAAGTCTGAAGTATTTGTACAAATTGAGACGTAGGACTCTAGTATGAGTCTGAAACTGGATTCACCATCTCTGCAAAATATCTTCAATGAGATTTGTGTAAATAGCTGCTCAACGCAAACATCTTTTAATAAAGAAAGTTTTTCACCCAGCAATTTCAGGAATTGGCTTTCTACAAAACAGTACCATCCAAAATGATTAATAATATGCAAATATGAAATAGAACTTGAAAAATTAAAGCAACCTCTGCAAATCCCACATCATTTTAAAAAAGATTTGGGAGTGCATTCCAAGTGTTGTATCTCTGTAAGATTCCTTGCAGGTTTGTTTTTTTCTCAGCAAGAAAAGGAGAATCCAGTGTTTCAGTTGGCTGGAGGAGAGGTATACAACAACTTGTCTTTGCACACTTCAGACAGTTTTTCATGCAGAGGCTGCCTGCAGGAGACCTGCTGAAAACGTGGGTGTCTTAACTGAAGAAAATATTCAAAAGAGCTTTGTGCTCTCTTTTCCCACCCTTCTCAGTGGATTTCCACCCATAAACCAAAAGTGTTTCCGATTACAAGAAATAAACATTTCTGGCTTAAATCCACCTCATAAACATCTGGCCAGTGAACCACAGACATAAACACAGGGTGAAACTTCTTGGTATATTGTCTAACACGGTCAAGTAAAGAGAACTAAACAACTTGCCCAAATGATCAAATGCTTCAGAACCAATAGCTAGGGGAATGAATAAAATCACAGCTATGTACGGTAAGACTCTTGGCTTACGCTTGAAAGCCAAATTGGGTTGCAATTGTACAAACTCTAGTAAAGTGGAAGCACATCTACATGACAGTGTAATTTAGCGCCAGAAAACCTAACCATAATTGAGAATAGTGATTTAAAAAAATAACAGACCATTTTAAAATATACTTTTCTGAAACAATAACAGAATTCTGAGTCACACCCTCTACAACGGTAGTACAGTACCATATAATGAGGATATAGTGTATATGTAGTGTTGTTTGGAAACCCAGAATTGTTTTCCTGTCAAAAGAAGGCAATTTTAACTGGATTACGTCAAATAAATGTGTGGCCACTTATTGACAAAACAGAAAAAAGGAGTAAGCACTTTTGTTATAAGATCATCTATATCTCCAAAGAAGAAAACTCAGCTAGGTAAGACAGATTCTCATCCACTAGAAAAGGTGTCTCTGTTAGAAATACTTCCCTCACCAAAAAAGTCTCTCCCTTCCACCCTTGTTGGCCTAGGACTTTCAGACAAATGGAATCTGGATTTAAGCAAAGGAAAAACCCAAAGGTGAAAGATGAGGAAATCATCCCTTCATGCCACAGTCTTAGCTGTGGTATGAGAGAATACGTCCGACAGCTTGATCAGAGTCAACAGCCAGACCAAAAATGTGACTGTAGGGGAATTGTTTGTGAGCATAACGTTTATCAGGTAAGAAAAGGATTTGTTTTACTGACAATTAACTGAAAAACATCATTTATTCTGTCCCTGAACCACATAAACCAAATGAGAAAAATAATTTTTCCTTGTAGCTCTTCTTTGAGTATCTTAAAGTGTAGCATTAGCTTAAGGTGACTTTTAGGGCCAAACAACATGTTGTGAGAAAACTTACTGTTGACGGACTTATAGAGTTTGACTGGCATAACCCATGGTGTGAATATGTGTAGAAAAATGAGAATTGCAAAATCCCTACATGCCCCTCCTATAAAGTACTCATGTAACAAAGTTAAGAGAAATAGGAAAGCTGACGCCCATCAACAGAATAGCAATGCTGGTCAGAACAGTAGCATAAGCAGCAACGCAGCTCTGATAGCTGCCAGAATTTTAGGGTTTTGGAATTACATCTTTTGTCATGATCAACACCTTTGATACAGAAAAACTGGATTCACCACAGAGCAGTTTTTCATCACTCTGTAACATGCTGATTTGTTAAGTCTTCAAGTTACCTCACTCATACAACATTTCTACTGATTTGACGCTTCTCCATCGATAGATCATAATAAAAATGTTCACTTCATGAACCCAGGTTTGAGCTAGAGTGTGATATAAATATTTTATATTAATTAGCCATTGTGTTACGCAAAGATGCCCAAGGTTGCAGCAGTAACAATATCACACTTCAACAACTTTCTCAGCTGCAATTCATTAGATTTTTAATTTTTTTCATATTTTGGGATTTTGGACATAGAAATAAATACAACTATCCTAAGCTTTTTACTCAGTATAGGTAAAAAAAGTTTCAAAAATCATACATTAGCTTTGAAAGACTTATGGCTCATTATTAAATGTGCCACATCGGCTGGTTGCAAAAGCAATTTTGGGAAATTTCCAAGACAGTTTGCTTCTGTCATCCATGAGGAGAAAATGCTTTTTTGCTTTTTCTAAGGAGGGCAAGTTGCAAACAAAAAACAAAAAATAACCTAAAGGATGGGAAAGTTATTGTGTTACATGTACAGCTTTTAAGAAGGTAGGTAAATGCTCCGAAATGTCTAAGTGCACATTCTGTGTTTAAATATACCAGCTGCACTACAAATCAGCCAAACTGAGTCTGAATAACCTCTACTGAAATTATTTGCAGTGTCTCACAAGGGCAAATAAAAGGCTAAGGAAGTGGGAGTTTAGCAAAGACAAGAGATCTTTGAAAACTGAAATATATAATGAAACCAATGACTAAGCATTAGGGGCAAAATGCAGGACAAACACTATTATTGGTGCTCAACATCAGCTTTTCTGACTCAGCAAAATATGTTGTAGATTACTGAAGGCAACACAACTGAACACATAAAAGTCTCTTGTAAGGAGTAATACTAGCACCATGTCATTTTTGTAATGGATTTCTGTTGATATTTTTAGAATATACTAAATCACATATTTAGTATGTCAAAGATCTTATTATCTTTTCGTCAGTCTTGATTTGCTGCAATTGTACAAAAACACACAATAAACTGCCAAAGGGATGATTTACTGTTTACTGTTAGTGTGAGCAAGAGTAAATCGTTTTCGAAATTCAGAAAAGAATAGGTGAGTGTCAGAAGGGCTTTACAATTACAAACCGGTCATTATGACGGCATGGGCGCAGTTGAATACCACAGTGTGGGTTTCACACAAACAGAAACAGCAGGAGGGAATCATTAGGAGCAGGGCCGGGTCCCATCAGCTCTGCCGGAGCTTGTGTGAGAGGTCCTCGATCTCACTGGGAAAGTCCAGGGGTAACAAGCCGTAGGCCAAGCACTCCCCAGTTCTCCTCTCTTTAACCTGATTACTGTAATGAGCTTACAGACTGTTAGATGCACAACAACTAATGTGGAGGCAGACAAACACGCTGCACTCGCTCAATCAGCTTTCAGTGGCAGCTAAATGTAAAGTGACTCATCAGGCTCAAACAGCTAGAAGGCTCATTAATCCCAAAAGTTTTGGAGTGATGGATGAGAACAGGAAATGTCAGTTTACACCAATGTGAAATGGGCTTAAGAAGCTCTATGAAAATGTATCCCAGTTCCAAGAAAATAATACCACCATAAAAGCATAATTTATTATAAATGTACCTTGCTGAAATTTCTGTTTAGAATTAACAGCAATGCCTCACTGTTAATTATAAACTGTTTCTGCAGAAACAATTAACGTCTAAAATATGAAAGACAGTGAGCACTGAAGACCAGGGTTGAATATCACTGTTAGAAATAATCTGAAATCAGTTTATATTCTAATATTCCAGTCTAGGTTTGTCTGTTTCAAATATAGAGATTTCTTGTGCTTTTATTCTGTTGCGCCTGGTTACAAAGAGGCAAAAAAACTCTCCCTTTTCGAGTCTTTAAAAGCACAATCAACATTTCATGCATCTCACATTGTGCTCTAAGAATTACTGTTTTATTGTAGAATTGACTTTGATAGAATCGATTTTGATAAATTGAAGTATTTCAGATTTTGAGCTCGGGAGGATCAAATGCAGTCCTGAATTTATCAAAAGATTTGAAATAGTCATTTAGTTTAGTAGCAAAAGGAAGCTGAAAAATCCCTAAATATAGCGAGAAATTAGCTACGTTGGCAGCAGTGACCAGGTGCTTTCTCAGATTAGGAGTATTCCTGCCACCGGCCTTGCCCTTTGCATCACAAATATTGCAGCAAACTTAATCTACAGCATATTTTGAAAGTGTGGAGCCATACATTCAAGTGCTTTCTACCTTTGCTTTGCTTGCTTTGTTGACTGGACGAGCAGCTACTGACATCATCATACTCTTGTTGGTACAATACTGTGTTTATGTCCGACATGGAAAATCGGCCATTCTTACACTCCCTCAGTGTCACAATGATGTGTTTAGGTCCTGAAACCTGTTACTGCTTCATTTTACATAAATTGGTACCCGGTAGTACCGATGGGATTCAGTCAATACTTAGCCCTCATTCAGTACGCATCTCGACTGGTAAATGTATACAATTGGAGACAATCACAATTCACATGTAGACCATGTAATACTGATAAAAGTTCCATTTAAAACTACTGGGGTTTCATAAATACAACCTATTTCCAAATACATATCCCTAGCTTTAACTTAACCTGACATAATAAAAAAAATATACTTTTGTGTGTTATTATTAATCCACATTAACAATGCAAGGAGATGATGTATTCAGCTAATGCCATTTAAAAAAACAAAAAAATTATGAATGGAGGATGGCTTGCACAAACTGAGTTAATGGCTTGTTAAGGACTGGTGAATAGTGTCCAATACTCCAGCTCCAACACAAGGCCGGAAATTTCCTTTTATTTTTTGGGGGGGCAATAAACAGATTTTTCAAGATCATACAGATGGAAACTTCTCAGTACTGTAAATAGTATATTGAATAATTGTTAATTAACCTGGTTCTAATGACATAGCCATATGTATTTAATTATATTAATAGTAATAATTATTACAATTTGCCAATCGAAAAACCAAGTTATCAGAGAGCAATTATTGCTATCTCAATCAGAATTGGCAAACTTCCTATCAAGTAATTCAGCAATCGTCAAAAACATTTTCACATTTTATGTGCTTTTGCTGTTTTATGCATTCTTTCTTTCTCTATCTGTTGTCACTTGATTTCTCCTTCCTTTCCTCTCAGTCTCCCTCTGTCTCTCTCTTTCTCTCTCTCTCTCACACACATCACACTTGCAGATTTAGCCAAAGAAATGAGGTGAACAAAATGCGGTCTGATTCCAAATGTTAATGTTTCATTCTGTTGAAAACTGGAAGTAAATAAAAATGTGAAACATGTCTTTCTTTTAAGTCACTATTTACTGAAGGTCAGTTATTTGTGATTTACAATAACAGTTTCTCTGCTACTTGGACGGCACTGCCGCATCTTTTTCTGAGAGTTAGCTGTTGTTACAAAAGACCAAACAATTGTACCAATGATGGTGGGGGAAGCAAGGTGTAAATGCATGCTTTTTTCCTAGATGAATGGCAGATTTCCTTGTTTGCATTTTTATTTTCATACTGTTCTGAGTTCTTCAAAAAAAATATCTGAGTTCCTCTAATGATTGACAAATAAGCATTCAATGTAGTGTGCTTTAGCAAAAGCCTCTGTTTTACATATTAGTTAAATCTGTTGTTCAGCTATATGACATGGACTTGAAATTCCACTCAGATGCAATAGACATGAAAATTTTATTCCAAAACCATGAAACCAAGAGTATAGTTTGTCACATTTAGCATGACACAACACTCATCTTCTTAACCAGTAGCTTTAATAAGTATTATCTGCTTAAAATTAAACATACTCTGCCTAAACATGCTTTATATTCCATAAAGATAAGTGTGAATAAAACACTTGCAAACAGTAAACAGAGTTTAGAACAAAATATATTACTGTCTTCTGTTTAAGCCACACTTTTTGCACTTCTTGATTATTGCTATCATAGAAAGATAACCTAAGTTTACTCACTGTTGTCACTTTCATATTTTTTTTTAATTCCTTATTGAAATAATATAAAAACTCACTTCTTCCCACAACAACAACTTCCACACCAAAGATGCACTCCGAGTGACCTGGTAGCAGATACTGTATAGCGACTGAAGTGTGAGACTATGATTCAATTCGCAATGAAGTCACAAAAATAAAACACTTCAGACTTGACTTAGGCTACGTTCACACTGCAGGCCTTGATGCTCAATTCCGATTTTTTTGTGAAATCGGATTTTTTTGCGTGTCCGTTCAAACTTCCAAATATATGCGACTTGTATGTGATCTCCTGTGTGGACTGCGTTCATACACATAAGTGTCCCGCATGCGCAGTAGAGGACGCGATGACGTCATACGTAGCAAGCGTTCTCATTGTTTGCGGAAGTAAACAGGGATCGTAATGCTGCAGCGTATCTTGCGTTCTTTACGTTATTCTCCAACCGGAGCCAGCACATTACCAACGCAATCCATTTAAGAAGATCGAAAAGGAAGATTATAGCGAGGTGAGCAGCTTTACTGATACAGACTTCATTCATAATTTTCGAATGACAAAGGCAACCTTTATGTGCCTTTGGATGGCACATAAAGACTGTGGGAGGAAGCCGGAGTACCCGGAGAGAACCCACGCATCCACATGGAGAACATGCAAACTCTGCAGAAAGACCCAGGGCAAGGGTAGGACTCGAACCCAGGACCATGGCAACAGCGCTACCACTGTGCAGCTTTACCTCCGTTGTGCTCTTTCACCGTGTGTCACAACCAGTCCCTGATTGGTCGCTGCGATGCTGATCGCGGCTTTTGCATAGGGATAATGTGTATATCCACCGCTCAGACTACCTCAACCGGGTTCAGTGTGAACGCACCATTAGTGACAATTTTTATTTTGTGTAATGAAGAGCAAAAGGAAGCCAGTATGTGCACAACAGACTGCAGCCAGCTCTGACAGGTGCTGTTTTTGTCAGGTTTTGGTTGAACCGGAACACAGAACAGAGCTCGGGAGGTGCATGGCGGGGCACTTCCTGGGCAATGTTTACATTAGCTTGAGTTTAATCCTAACGTTACACAAGTACCATTAAATTGACATTAATATTCCCTATTGATGCTGTAATAACGCTTGTAACAAAATCGAACGATGGTGGAGAGAACGAAACAAATCATAGTTAACACTAATGTTACCCGGGAAGCTGATATCGCTAATAATAGCAGACATTTGGTGCTAATTTAAAAGACTTAAGTTCTATTTAGTCGTAATGAGCAGACAGGACAACACAAACATTAATATCTCACCGGTGTATAAAACCCTTCTGGAAATAAAGTTTGTAATAACCATAAAAACACACTCAAAACATCATCAAAGCTTGGTTTCCAGAATGCTAGCGGAAGCACCTATAAGCTCCAGGACATTTTACTTTGGTCAAATGTTACGGAAGGAGGCTAAGGGGAGTTCTTTTTTGGAGACATGTGACGCAGAACCCCCAGTGGGGCGCCTTGAGGGGCATGATGGACGGCAAACGCCCGAGCGAGGTCTCTTGGACCCCCCTTGAGACACAGGAAAGGCATGTAAAACGCAGCACAGAGCGGAACCCTCAGCGGAGTCCGGGAGAACCCCTTGAGATGCGTGAAGGACAGCGGAAGACCAAGTGGGGTCTGTCAGAAACCCTGGAGACACGGGACAGACGTACACGAAGCGAAGCGTGGAACCCCACACATGGTCAGGGAGACCCCCTTGAGATATGGGAAAGACATACGCACACATAAGTGAAGTGCGGAGACCCACGCGGGGTCCAGGACTGTGCGAGGAATAAAGCACAAAGGCCTATTTACATTTCTATTGGGGTAAATATTAAAATAAAACTACTGTATTTTTCAGACCATAAGGCACACCAGATTATAAGGCGCACAGTGAATGAATTTGTCCACATATGATGTGCACCGGTTTTTAAGGTACACTAAATATTCTTCCCAAGTGTGTAATATCACTCCACCCCTTCACGTACACAGCTCTCTCCTGAGACGGAAAACTATCAGTCTCTGTCGGGACGACAGAGTAGTAGGACTACACTGCCCTGTTTTTAACAGAAGGCCAAAATAAACGTAACTTTTATACTGAGTTAACTCACTAGGTTTATTGTGGCTAGCGCATAATCCCACATACTCAGGCGTACTGCGCACATACTGTGAGCTTGGCGGACTCTGCCCTGACTCTCCGTGGATGTTTTACCGTTCAAAGTCGAGCATACTGTTGCTTACATTTCTTGTGGCAAATTCCTACAATTCCCACACTTTCTGCCAGTGGGACGAATCGGCGGAACAGATGGTAAAATGTGTGATTAGCTAGCTGGGCACCTAGAGCTGTTTCTTTTCCAGCAGGCTCCCACCGCACACCTGTCAGTGAGAACAGAGACGGAAGGTGATGCAGCGCTTCCTTGCGACCGTCTGCTTGGAGCAGCTCAGTGTTTGAAGCTCATTGTCACATATAAAACTGTTCAATGTGAAGATTTCTTGCCCCTGAGAAGTTTATAGTGTTACACGTACCTGGATGCGTGAAGTCCGCGCAGAGTCCACCTTGAGTATGCTTCGAGTGTGCGCGGACCTCCGTGGAGTGAAAAACAGCCGAGATTGTGGTGGCCTTTACATGAATGCCCTTATAGTTTCGGCATTACAGTCAGGCTGTGTTGTAGACAGCTCAGGGGTCCGATTAGGTAGTGATACAGCGTACCGTAATGCGCTGAAAATCCATTGAGCGGAGCGGCTTCGTTGCTTACCTATGTTGTACTTACACATTTTAACAGATTTTTGAGAGCATTGTACCACATAGAATCTGTCAGCAAGCACAACGGTAATCACATATAAGGCGCACCGGTTTATAGGGCGCACAATCAATTTTTGAGAAAATTTAAGGATTTTAAGTGTGCCTTATAGTCCGGAAAATACGGTATTAAATGTCCATTTGGTAAAGTAGGCCGAAGAACAAACAGTATAGCTTTAGAATCCTAAGCAACAGCGATCCCATGGTAAAGGTGCACCAGCTGTTTCATTTTCAGGGATAAAATTAGAGACCTGAGACTTGATTCTGGATCGAGGCAAAAGACTTGGACTTTTCCTAAAAGACTTAAGGGTTGACTTTTACTTGGAAGTAATGACATATGAACATATTCACCTGGTAGTGCTGCCCACAACTGTTAACTGATTAGAAAAAAAACAAAAAGATTTTTTTCATTTTATATGCAGTCAGTCAGAACTGCACAGAACCATCTTTCTACAATTTTGTAGTGTTTCTATTGTAATAAAAAAGTTAAAATGCAGAAACTTACTTAATACACTCAGTTGGAACTAAAACTGACTTGATATTGAGAATCACAGGGATCATGCTGACATAACTTTATTTTTATTTCTGACTATACTCCATTGTCCTTCTCCAACATCCATTGTAATTGTAATATTTTCCTGCCTAGTCTGCACACCGCAGGTCATCCTCAGGGTGGCACATTGCTTACTGCTGGAAGTTAAGACGTGACCGATCCTGTGCAGCTCAGCAATTTGCCAAGTGTTCGCTCCCTGAGATTCATTAATTGGCTTGTGAATTCTGCCATAATAGATTACAACTCATTAATTCTGACACACTCTGGTAATTAATAAAGTGGGGGCACTGAGCAAGCTGATAACCTCAGTCCTTATTATTTCTGCCTCTTGAGGAGCAATGATAACATTTTGTTTTTAACACCTAACACCTGAGCTAACTCTAGTGTTATCCCCATTTTTTTAAAGAAAATGTACTCTTAATGAAACGCTAAATATGGGATGAACTAAATTCATTAGAGCGTGGCAGTGACAAATAGCATGGTAATTTAAATTACATTGAAAGGCTAAAGGAATTAAAAGCCAACTGTCAAGACATCACAGAAAATGTAACTAAGTAGATACACATGTGAATATCAAGGAGAGCATCAATATCCGATCAGATATCTCTGTCTTAGATAATGGCTGCCTCATTCTCTTTATCCATTCAGGGACATCTGGAAATGATCCAACTCTTATTTTGTGCATCCAAGTTAGGATGCTGTTCCTGATCTACCTGAAATATCTTGTTTGGAGTCCAAACTTTTATCCATCCGCTTGTCTATTGTCACAACTTAGACTTCATCACTACTCAGCCAAACCTGAAAGAATAACCAGCTGCATCAAGCTGAGGGTGCTTATTTTTCTGTGTGTGGTTATATTGTTCCTATTGAATTGAGCGTTTGTGGCCACCTACAGAGAAAAATAGCTCTACAAAGTGTGCCGTTTTAAAATGTCTCATCTTGAAAATGTCTCAAGAGGCTGGTGTTGCTTCTCTCTCTCTCTCTCTCTTCTGTAGACAAGCAGTCACATGGGCTGCTTTCAGTATGGCTAATGATGCCAAGTTTTAACACTATATTACATTAGGCTGAAATTATCTCAATGAAGACGACGAAGCCTTTTTGTAAATTGCCTAAACATTTTATATTGCAGAATGTGCTGTCCCTCTCATACAATCAAATGATTGGGAGTATTTTTCTGAAGAGCTGAGATAATCACCTCCACAGAGCTCTGCCAGATGAAAGAAAAAAAATCTACATGGGCACAAACAAAACCAATCCATTATTTTTAACCAATCGGAGCTTGGCAAAACAAGAGGAGCTCCATTTCTGTCAGGTTGAATGTATTCTATTTTTTAAAACATTACAATCTAAAACACAGTTTAGTGCCAAGGCTTTAAACATTTTCCTACACACAATGACAAAGAGACAATTTCCCTGACTAGCTCTGATTGAAATATCCAAACATATACAGTTCAATTATATCAATTCTTCACATTTATGGCAGATTTAGGTGTAAAGTAATCTTTAATTTTTCTTTACATGTTTCTTTTAACTGCTAGTAATTGATACTGTTTGGAGTGGCCCAGCCAGAGTTCAGATTTGAAACTCATAGAGAATATGTGGGGGGATCCAAACACCAGGTTGATGGCAAGGAAGCCTAAGACTGGCAGTGGAAACATGCAAAAAAGGTTGTGCAGCAATTAGAAGAAAAACCTTGATCTCTTTTTTCACTGTATAAATAATATTGACATACCATTATTTTTATAAATTGCAATTAAAAGGCAGATTTATTTTTGCATACCCATATGGCTTTTACATGGGTTCATTATCTTTTGAGAGGTACCCTTTTTATTCCCTATGAGAACACATTTCTTTTTCAATAAACATGATTTTAAATCTAAATCTGCATGGGGTCCGAATAACTTTGGGTTTAACTGCACATTATATTGATTTTAATAAAATACCAGAATGGAACTTGGTATTGATAAATGCTGTTTATTAAATTACTCAGATTACTATTGGGTGCAAAAATCCTGAGCGGGATGTCTCTATTTCTTATTTATGTCATTATGGCAAAGACTTTATAAGCAAACATATAAAATGTTCATTTGGCTTGTGGAGATCGCCCTGCTAGTATATGGTACCTTAAAGACTCGAAGTTCAGCCCCGTCCCCAACTTTGGCAACCACTAGTATAGGACCTTCAAATTGAAATGACAGTAACATGCATATTTTTTATTGTCTTGATTAAGTCCTCATTTTCAGAAATTAAAACAAATCCAAAATGTGGAACTCATTACAAGTAAGAAGTAAAATCTCAATGGGAGATGGTAAAAACACGTAACCATTTTGACTTTTTTCTGTCACTGTTATCATTGCTTTGTTTTCATTCCTCCATTGATTGGACAGAAGTCCAGATTGACTGAAGACCAAAGGTAAAAGCATGGGTTTGAAAGCAGGCAAGCATCAAGTGAGAAAGGGAATTATGGCCTTCTCTGTTCTATATTAACTCGACAACCCATCCATTCCTTGCTGCCTTTCTGCAGATCCTTGAAAGTAGTAGTAGTCCAATTAATCAGATATTCACTCACAAATCCAAGACATGTGTTTGTGATTCAAAAAGGGGACAAAGGAGAACCCCTGAAGTAAGGGTTAAGCTCAATGAATCTGTAGGAAAATACAGAAACGACTTAGTCCCAGCTCTGCAGCTCCCCCCTAAAGTCCTGCATCTAATTGAGAAGCTGAGCACACGGCTGTGACACTGCAGTTGGATACAGATTCTTTAATCTCTCCTTTTGTACGACATTGTCATGTAATCTCCATCTAGCTACCCAGGGAGAAGGCAGAGAGGCAGGAAATGAAATCAATGCCGGGTCTCTGCACTAGGTTTTACTTCATTAGCATGGGCACTACAGATGTAGCAGTAAATCTGATTTATGAAAGGGCGGCAAACAAAAGAACCACAGACGAAAGGATCCACTGGGCATGATAGGGTCACCCTGTGTTGTGTTTTACCACAGCTTTACCGGCGTTTGACAACGGGCAAATACAAACATATTTCCTCTAATGAGGCCCATTTTCCTCACAGGGGTGCATTAACATGTCGGCTTATGCCATATGAAATACAATTAGTGTGGCATACATTTAGCATGAAAGTGAGAGAAATGAACACAGCTTTTGCTTTCAGCTGAAGAGGAAGGTAATATGACAATTACTGATAATCACAAAGACTCAATGTGTTAATTTGTTGCTGTTTTGTGCTCCTTCTTTCACACAATTAATTTTTCTTGCTGGCGAAAAAAATTGGCTGTGGATCCTAAAAAATATCTAATTTCTGCTGGAGTAGTTCAGTAACAAGGTCAAATTGGGTTCTCTGTTAATCTTCACAGTACTCTCATTATTTAACAATGTTTGCTTGGAGGCAGAACATTGTTAAATAACAACATGCAGAAGTGAATTGTTTAACTGTTCCAAAGAAATATCTCAATAAAAATCTGATACATGGAATATTTTTTTTTTAAATATGCTCACTGTAAAAGAATACCTGAGTATAAAAAATGTATACTTGTAATGCACCAATTAATCGGTGAGAGATCAACACCAGCCTCGAATCACACTGACCTGTAAGCTAAACACCCAAAGCAGGCATGTAATTAAATCTTCAACAAATAGGATGTTCTTTGACACACTTTTCTGAAGCATGGCCTTGAGTTTGCTAAATAGCAGATAAGGGTTAGGGCACACGTTTTGATGTATAAACGGAGATTATCTTTTAATCTTGGAATTTTCTGTTGGATATTAAACTAATACCTCAATAGAGGAGCGCTTTTTTATTTCTTTTATGGTCACTGTTTGTTACATTTTTCATATTGAAAACATGTCTTATGGTCTATGACAAAAAAGGACACAGAAACTGAATTGGCAGGTCAGAGCTCAAAGGAGGGGCACAAACTGCATCTACTGTTAAAATTATCCTCATTTTAGACGTACTTTGCGCAAACAACACCTCTTGGGATCATAGTTTAATGAAGAGTAATGTATGTATCATAAGGTAATGAAGCACTACCCCAGCTCTTGCTTTGCACTGCTGGTCAGCTAGCTGAAAGAGATCCTCTAAACCAAGGGTCTTAAACTCCAGTCCTTGAGGGCTGGTGTCCTGCAACTTTTAGATGCGTGTCTGCTTCAACACCTGACTCAAATATTAGCTCATTATCAGCACTCTGCAGAGCTTGACTGCATGCTAGTGAGGCAGCTTAGCCATTTGATTCAGGTTTGTAGGGCAATGGAGACAACTAAAAGTTGCAGACCACTACCCTGAGCTTTCCTCTCGCTTAAAAGAAAAACAAAATTTTATTTGGCAATATTTCTGGTCGCCAAAACACACAAACATTTGTGACTAAAGAACCCAATCCATCTCTCTTTTTAAAGGTTAAGCTGTCTTAAAACCGCAGTGCCATGCTATGAGCAGCATGTCTGTAAAGGCAAGGCAAGTTTACTTATAAAGCACTTTTTAATAACAAGACGATTCAAAGTGCCGAGCAGTCAACTAGAGGGTGCCTGAGTAGTTAGCCTTGACCATTTACTCAGCCTTTATCAGTGTATTATACATGTGTTATTAAAAAAAAAAATAAAAATAAAATAAATACTTCTTCATGCAGGAGTTCCTTTATAAAATCCATTAAACCATAATATTTCTGTTCCATTGTACCATCCAATGCTCCTTCCAGCCCATGCTGATGGTGAAGTGCTTTGTTTTATGTTGCAGATGACCATATGTGATTTCAACACAGCATTCAGAGGTCATTAGGTTAAGCATCTTGTAGAGGGATTTCTACTAATGCCACTGTTGCTATGGTGAAGGAAAGATGACTGACAGCTACTGTGCAGTTACTCTGGGGGGGGGGGGGGAGCATTTGCACACCTCCCCCTCCCCGTTTCTGAAAAACAAAGCTTCCAAACGATTAGTTGCATGCTCCCATAAGGCTCACAAGCTATGGAGTAGGATGTGTAATTCAGTTACTCCCATGGTTCTGGACCAAAGGAAAGGGGGGAGGCATATCCATCTTACTGAAAGACCTAAAATATGCAAGTGTGGTGTATGCACAAAAAGATAATCGGGCACGCACAAGGCCATCGGTGAGATTTAGGCATTTTTACCGGTTTGAAGGATGCTGTAAATAAATAAATCCTCGCCTCTCTTTCCCCATGCAAAACCAAGTTGCACCTAAAACAGTCTTGAAAGGCTTTATCTTTACAGAGCG
This sequence comes from Fundulus diaphanus, assembly GCA_037039145.1. Taxonomy (NCBI): domain Eukaryota; kingdom Metazoa; phylum Chordata; class Actinopteri; order Cyprinodontiformes; family Fundulidae; genus Fundulus; species Fundulus diaphanus. The sequence goes on from CM073134.1 coordinate 26,740,717, forward strand.
GCTGAGGCTAACAGAGGGCAGAATAAGCCACCTTACAAGGCAAGCCAGCCACATTCAAGGCAGTGCCTCTGAGCTTGTGCCATGAGTCGAGGATGCCGTTTCCCACTGAACTTGCATACAGATTGCCCTTTCAGAGCACAGCCTCCTTCACTGTCTCTTTGTCCCTCCTCCCAGCAGGGGGATTTATAAAGCTTCACTGTGCCCTGCTCCATGAGATTCCTGTAATTTATGACAGGCTTTTTCCCTGAGAGAGAGAAATCAAATCAAACTGTAAATATAGTGCATGTTTCCCAGTATGAGCTCCTCACACCGACTATACATCACAGATAAACGCCAGAAATCCTGACACTCATTAAATAACAGCATCAATAATCCCACATGTGGCAGCGGTACATTTGATTTTGGATTATGAAAAGGGTAGAAAGGATGGTTAATGATTGAGAAACACCAGAAGCTAGCTGAAGGAAATGAGGAATTACCACTCGCATAACGCAGTAAATCAGCCAACTGATACTGGTTTCAAGGGGAGAACCGCCAGTTGGGTCCATTAATGCAAGACAGACCTTTGACCTCAGGCTGGCACACACACCTGGCTGTGTTACATGATACCCTCGCAGCCAGACTGGAGGGAGAACGCATCATCTCATGGGTATAGCCTCACAAGTCTAGCATGTCCAGTGCGGATGGGCAAACAGCCTCCATTAAGCTGCTGGTCCATCAATCTGTGTGTCCGAGGAAAATGAAGACTCAACCGAGAAAGAAGGAAACAGCTGCCATGTAGTGGACTAAACAGATGGCAGCGATGGCATGAAATCAACACAGGATCATTTTTTAAACTTCTACACTGCATCTCAATTTAGCCTGAAAAAGGATACATGTCTGCAACACTTTTCTACTATTTGATCTCAGAAAAATGTTCTTCACCGACCTTTCCCCAAGTGTCCCGTTTTGTTGTTTGATTTTTGCATCACGTATGCTCTCACAAATATTTGGAACAGTGCACCCAGCCCGCTGGATGTGTTTTGCTCATCTGTATGGAGGAAAATGGTTTAATGTTTTCCTTGATGAAAGTGAATGCCGCCTGTTTCACAGAAGGCTTCTTAGTTTAGAATTATCTAATTAAGCTAATTCACTTGATGCACTCTGCCGTAAGTGCTAAGCAATCCGTGCACAAATAAAGGTTTACATGGAGGTCTTGCAGAGCTAGAGCATATGCAACATATGACGTACTGGAAGGCTTTCTGTATAATGAATTTACAGACTACACAGAAAAAAAACAGAGCGTTGTAATAAAAAAGGTGTTTGGAAATATGAGGAAAAGGCATAAAGCCAGAACCTCCAGAGGCTTAGCTGGCAAGCATTCTTTAAATGCAATGTGATTTACTTGTCAGCACTATATCCTCAATATTAGCATCATATATATTACCTTAGAAAGGTGCAGTGACAGAAATGTGAATTTTTTTTGCCAATTTTCTTTGGCAAACTTGAGGCTGCAGTCATGACCAACAATGTTATAATTTTTATTTAAAGAATCCTGCCCATTTCAATGCAGCACACTGATGTGCTTTAAAATAAATAATTATAATTATAATGCTATATATAGCTATGTAACTTTCAGAACTGAATATTTGGATTTTAAACATATCTGGTTTATTCATCACTGGGACTAAAACTCTGTAGATATACTCTCCTCTACACTAGTGGAAAGCTGATCTGTGTTTGTATGCACAAATACAGGTATCTCAAATAATTTAAATATCATGGACAATATTTTTGTCACTCATTTCAGAAGCTGAAACTCATTGACTAAATAGATTCTTTACACAAAGGAGGCAATATTTTAAACCTTTATTTTTTGTAATTTGGACGATAAGGGTTTACAGATAATAAAAACCCAAATTCAGTGTCTCAACAAATTTGAACATTACATAAGCTCAATGAAAAATAATATTTTAATCACATATTTCATGCGTCGGAAAAGTATGTTCATCTCTATGTACTCAATATTGGCCTCCTTTTGCATGGAGGTTATCAGCTAGTGGCTCTGTTGGGGTGGAAGCCCAGTTTGCTTTGATAGTGGCCTTCAGGTCATCTGCATCGTTGGGTCTGGTCTCTCTCAACTTTCTCTTGACAATACCTCACAGATTCTTTATGGAGTTGAGGTCAGGCAGGTTTGCTGGGCAATCAAGCACATTAACTTGATGGTCATTGAACCACTTTTGGTATATTTGGCAATGTAGCAGGTGCCAGGTCCTGCTTAAAAACAGAAATCAGCATCTCCATAAAGCGTGTTAGCAGAAGGAAGCAGGAAGTGTAAACTTTCCTGGTAGATGGATGTGTTGAATCTAGACTTCAGAAAACACAGTGGGACATGCACCACAAACCATCACTGACTGTGGAAACATCACATTAGGCTCCAAACAATCTGGGTTTTATGCCTCTCCGCTCTTCCTCCAGATTGGTCTTTAACCAAGCAATAGCCTCTAATGACCCAGGACAGTGACGGGTGGGTCATTGATTTGCATCTAACTTGGAATGCGCCTGGGAGGATGGGGAGAAGGCATAGAGGGAGACAATGTAGTAATGTCTTACAGTCTTTTTGTTTTTTCATATTAATGTATTAAACAACTTTATGATCAGCTGAACAGTGATTGTTAAAGTATTGTATTGTTTGGATTTTTTTTTTATAGTATCTCGGTGGAAGCTTCATATCAGCCTAGTGGATTTATTGCCTCTTTGACACTTATACAGTAAGCAGCTTGTTAATAGGGCACACTCGGGCACCACCCCAATCAAAATTGCAGGAAAAAATGTGTAGAGAAACTAAACATACATTACAAAATAAAAAGTAATTATCATCTCTGTTCTCTCATAAAATATGTATGCCTTTTGATTTTTCAGCATTGCCATTCCATTTTAGGTTTACTTTGGGACGTTTTATTTATATAGGTGTCCTAATTTTAATGTTTTTCGATGCCAAGGAGCGCCAGACTGATTGTGTACCTTCTGGCTCCAATGTGACTTAATGCTGGTCCTCTGATTGGTAAAGATTGTCCTCGGGGCGCAGCTCTCTGCACCCGTGCCCAATCAGCATTTTTTTGTGTCATTGTTCATCCAGTCAGATTAATTCATCATACCTGTCAATCAAGTCACACCCCTGGCATCTTAAGATGCCCAGGCACTCCAACAAATGAATGCAAATGGAAGACTGGAGACAACAACAAGACAGGAGACAATAAAACAGTGAGAAAAAAAAAGTAATTTCTTTGTAAAATAATAATTTCACAAGGCTTTTGCTCGAGGAAAAAAGCAGATGAAGAAACTGGGACCGGATTTACAAATCCAGCAGCAGGCAAGTGACCGAGGACTGAATTATGTATTCTTGTGTGGTAACCTCCGACCTGTAGTACGCACCTCAACATTTTTTTTAATCACACAGCCGCCACTGATCTTAACTGTGCAAATAAACTAAACTAAAAGCCCAAGTTACAATCATGCTTTCATGAACAGACTGCAAAACATGAAATCCTTTTCTTTTTATTCTATTGAATCTATCAGGCTGAGTTATAGTAGCATATTAAAACAATTGATAATATTCCTTTAAATGGCATAATTAGCCCCCTGATGAGTCCCTTCTAGGAGGCTGCAAAAGTTCAAAATTAATCAGAAATAATGTGGGCTTGAAAGGTTAAATGATGTCAGCTCTATGTAAATAAAGGAGATGTTTCTCAGAAACACATGTTCTATTGAGCTTCTTAAAACATTAAACATAAGGGTTAGATATATGGAAATTACAGTAGTTAAAAGCATAATAAGACATTTGCACTTCGTTAGGCTCTGCATTAAGGTAGTTGTTACTTTCATTTTAATGGGGTTACAGGAAATAAAGTCAGTTATTTTAGACATATCAATTAGGTTTTTTCTTTTTTATTAAAAGACTGTCTGCTCTTGAGAAAGTCAACATCTATATTCAGTCTTCATTCGATGCTGGGCTCAGCAGTACACAGACAAACAAGGTTACATGATGTAACTTTATACATTATACAACGGATGCCCAATTTGAATTTCAATAATCGGATTTGCTCCAAATGCAGCAATAGAGGTCAACAGATATCATATAAATGTTGATAAATCAGCCAATACTTGCCAGCTTTAAGTATCACACTTTACTAATTCTTAAAAAAGCATATATTTAGGCAGCACAGCATTGCCACAGCTGTGTGAGACACAGAGAAGCTACAGGTAGACCACTAAATACAGTTGACACTTGTCTGCGTACCAATTTATTTTTAAACAACATTAATATTTTCTTTGTTAAAAACATATTATTATTATTATTATTATTTTTTTATTATTTTTTTTTTTTATTATTATTATTATTATTATTATGAGGAAAAACATCCAAAGCTTTCAATTAGTTTGAAATCGGTATCGGCAATAAAAAAACCTCCATTGCTCAGATTTTAACTGTGATCACAGCCCAGGTGTCTAGTGTACATATTTTCTCTTTTATTATTTAGGACTTACACCAAGCTTGGGCAACAACAAAATACAAAAACTGTGCTCACAGTAGGGACGCAACAATCAATGCATGACATGAAATGAGCAGCAGTCACTGACGCATGTTTTCAAAAATGTGAGACTGGAAGAGGATAATTCCTAGCATTTAAAAACATGTCTATTTTGTTTTTTGCTACATTTGTTTAAGCAAACATATTTGTAAAGCTAGGGTGAAACTGAAATAAAGAAGTTTTTTCATTGTTTTGTATTATTTTGTCTTTATTTTCTTTTTATTAATATATAAATGCAGTATAGCTCTTTTATAACCTAAGTGCTAAAACAAGCATTATGACTACTTTTAAGAATCTACAGGGTTTTACATGAAATATACACTCACCGGCCACTTTTTTAGGTACACCTGTCCAACTGCTCGTTAACACTTAATTTCTAAGCAGCCAATCACATGGCGGAAACTCAGTGCATTTAGGCATGTAGACATGGTCAAGAGAATCTCCTGCAGTTCAAACCGAGCATCAGTATGGGGAAGAAAGGTGATTTGAGTGACTTTGAACGTGGCATGATTGTTGGTGCCAGAAGGGCTGGTCTGAGTATTTCAGAAACTGCTAATCTACTGGGATTTTCACGCACAACCATCTCTAGGGTTTACAGAGAATGGTCCGAAAAAGAAAAAACATCCAGTGAGCGGCAGTTCTGTGGGCGGAAATGCCTTGTTGATGCCAGAGGTCAGAGGAGAATGGCCAGACTGGTTCGAGCTGATAGAAGGGCAACAGTGACTCAAATAACCACCCGTTACAACCAAGGTGGGCAGAAGAGCATCTCTGAACGCACAGTACGTCGAACTTTGAGGCAGATGGGCTACAGCAGCAGAAGACCACATCGGGTGCCACTCCTTTCAGCTAAGAACAGGAAACTGAGGCTACAATTTGCACAAGCTCATCGAAATTGGACAATAGAAGACTGGAAAACGTTGCCTGGTCTGATGAGTCTCGATTTCTGCTGCGACAGTCGGATGGTAGGGTCAGAATTTGGCGTCTACAACATGAAAGCATGGATCCATCCTGCCTTGTATCAACGGTTCAGGCTGGTGGTGATGGTGTCATGGTGTGGGGAATATTTTCTATGCACTCTTTGGGCCCCTTGGTACCAATTGAGCATCGTTGCAACGCCACAGCCTACCTGAGTATTGTTGCTGACCATGTCCATCCCTTTATAACCACAATGTACCCAACCCATGATGGCTACTTTCAGCAGGATAATGCGCCATGTCATAAAGCTGGAATCATCTCAGACTGGTTTCTTGAACATGACAATGAGTTCGCTGTACTCAAATGGCCTCCACAGTCACCAGATCTCAATCCAATAGAGCATCTTTGGGATGTGGTGGAACGGGAGATTCGCATCATGGATGTGCAGCCGACAAATCTGCGGCAACTGTGTGATGCCATCATGTCAATATGGACCAAACTCCCTGAGGAATGCTTCCAGCACCTTGTTGAATCTCTGCCACGAAGAATTGAGGCAGTTCTGAAGGCAAAAGGGGGTCCAACCCGTTACTAGCATGGGGTACCTAATAAAGTGGCCGGTGAGTGTACATAATACATACAGCACACCTCCCAAGGTAAAAGAACACACAGATCCATCTCTCTTACAAATGTCACAATCGGACAAAGGACACGCCATTCAAGTAAGGAAGATATATATTAACCTCATAAGTAAGGAAACGGCTACTTGTCTAATCTTACAGATATGTACAATAAAATAAATAACAAAAACAATTGAATAAATTGAACTGTGTCAAATCTGTTTGAGGACCTATCCTTATTATATATAAGATCCTATCTAATTTAAAAGTCTTTCAGGAAAAAAGCCTTATTTGCCATATGATCTCACACGGCACCATGAACAGTTTGCTGATCCAACAATTAGTATTGTTGGATCAGGCTCCAGTTAAAAACTGACATTTTTGTTAACAACCACATTTGTTAAACATTGTTTAAGACATTTTTGAATATGTGGTAAAAAACTCCCACCTCATGCCTTTGCCAACTATTAAGTATGATGGATGATCTGTGATGCTGTGGGAACGTTCCTTGTACAGAAAACCTTGTTAAGAGTCCAAGGCATTGCACCAAGGTTTTTCACGTGGAAGTGAATTTATTTCAGGATTATTAGTAAAAATGTGTCAAAACAGAGCCGGAGAAAAATGCTCCTAGTTGTCTCATTCAACATGCTGAACATCAGTAGCATATCATTGCAGCTTGTATATATTTAGAACAAACGGTTTCAAAATAGAACATTTTAGAGAAAGATGTGAAAATCTCATTGATGGATTAAATGATAAGAAAACCTGGTTAATATGTGAAGATTTCAACAATGATTTACTTAAACAAGGACGGCACAAAATTATTACAGATTTTATATATGCAATGTCCAGAAGAAGTTTATATCTAGTGATTACGCAACCAACCAGAATCCCTAGCGCTAGTGCTACTTTATTTACTAATATTTTTTCAAATGAAACTGAAAAAGACATTTACCAGTGGGGCACAAATAAGTGAAAAAAACGATCATTTACCAATTTTCACAGTACATCACAGAAGCCGACTGTGAAAAAAATTAAGAAGTTGATCAAATAAAGAATGTTTGCATAAGGTCAGACGAAACAATGATGAAATTCTGTAATGACCTGATAAAAGGAAAACTGGAGCGGTGTGTATGTGAAGGATGTCAATGTAGCCCATGATATTTTTTTTTTTTTACAAATAAACAAATCATTACATGATAAGAATTGCCCTATATCGGTGTGCCGCTGGAATAAAAAATGTAAATGTAAAACCCCGGATGACTAAGGGACTGCTAAAATCTTGTAAGAAGAAAAATAAGTTATAAATGCAAAGAAATAAAATACAAGAAATATACAAAAAAAATGACAATGGGACAAGTAAAGAAAGATTACTACAATTTAAGGTAGAGGATGAGTAATAGTGATATGAAAAGTACTGAGAAGACATGTGGATAGTGGCTTATTGTCCTGAAAGCTTTTTCTTTAAGGGAGAATTAACCTTAAAAGATAAACAGAAGGTGCTGAATGAATTTAATAGCTTTTTTTGGGTTAAAGATATTTACAAATCTGGCTACTTCTATTAAGACAAATGCTAATAAAGGGTGGAAATGTTCAGGGTGGTAGTAGAACTCTACAGTCAATGTCTCTTGGAGAAATTTTAACAATAGTGAGGAAAAGCTTAACTAAAACATCTATTGATATTGATGGGATTGATATGATGATCACAAAAACATATTGACTGTATTATTATTAAACAATTTACTTACATTTGTAATTTGTCTGTCAAGAGTGGCATATTTCTGTATAAAATGAAACTAGCAAAGATAGTTCCAATATTTAAAAATGGTGATAGATGTAGTGATATAGACCAATCTCAGTGGATCCAGTCTTCTAAAGAGCTTGAAAAATGGCTTGTTCAGAAAGTAGATTGTTTTAATGAAAAGAATACATTGTTGAATGCAAGTCAATATGCATTTCAGTCAAATAAGTCAACATCCCTTGCTTTACCTGAATTAAATGAAGAAATTACAGCAGCAGTAGAAAGAAAAAAATATACAGTAAGGAATGTTTATTGATTTGGAGGTGTCTGGTTATGGTTTTGATTTAGATTTATGTTTTTCTTGTCATTTATGTTCTATAGGTCTTGCCACATTCAGTTATTAGTTTTGCCATCAGGGTTTTGCCATAGAACGCTTCTTCGTGTTTTAGATTTGTTAGATTCTTTTCCTTATTACTGCATTTCTTTACTTTTTTCCCTCTAGTTATTCTTACATTCATTTGTACCTGGAGTCTTGTGCTTATGTCCTCAGCGAGATTATGTCCTTGTATTTCTATTCAGTTCCATTCATGTTTATTTCAGTCTGTCACCCTCTATCATAGCCCCAGCCAATTTTCCTCATTCAATTCACCTGCTGCTGTTAATTAGGTTCAAGTCCTCTCACCTGGGACACCTGGGACACCTGGGCTTATTTATTCCTTCCTCCCACAGTCACTCACTGCCAGGTTGTCATAAAGCCATCGTGTTAGTAAACCTTCCAGCATTCCTTGTCTGCCTGTCTGTTTTGACCCTAGCCTGAAGTTTTTGGATTTTCCCTGTTTGCCTTGCCCTTGCCAGACACCTCATCGGCTCTCTCATTCTGGACATGACCATGGACTGTTTTGACCACAATTCTAGCCTAGCCCATTGTTCTTGTCTCCCTTCACCTGCCTGTCATCTCCTGCTGTGAGCAGCCTGCTCCGCTCTAGACAGTTTTCCTCTCCATGTCAGGTTTTGTTTAATTTTTAAAATAAACCTTTTTAAAGCGCAATTCTGTGTCTGGCTTGAATATCGGGTTCTCTGATCTGCAGTCCTTAACAATTATGGCATAAGTGGGAAAGCTCCTACATGGTTATTTGACTAACAGGAAACATTTTAGACAATGAACAATCAGATAATTAAATGTGGAATCCACCAAGGTTCTGTGCTGGGACCTAAGCTGTTTACTTATTTTAACTACATTTGTGATGTTTCAAATGTTACAATGTATCCTGTTCACTGATGATACAAACTTATTTTCTTCTGGGAATGATTTAAGAATGATTATAGAACATATGGTTTGTAAGATGTCTAAACTTAATGAGCGGTTTCAGGACAATAAACTTAATTAAAAACAGCAACACCGTGACTTCAGGTTACTCAAGTGTGAGCCACCAGGACTGACAAAGACTCCTCAGTAGATGCTGAAACGTTTTCAGCAAGAACTGAGTGAAGGTCTGGTTGCCTCTGATTTAAGCCAGTTTGCTGTTGCGATGACAAAGATAACTGAGAATTAACACAGGCTTGTTTGTTTTAAGATTGAGTGATATAAACAACAGAAGGACGTACAATTTCAAAAGTACAACTGTTCATACCATGTTAAAGCAAATGTATATCTCTGTATATGGAGTTAAACTGGGATAATTTGGACTCCTCATTTGGAATAAATGAGGAGTTGGAAAAATCTCCAACTATAAATCAATTTAAAACATTTTATAGAGAAAAATTCTAAATTTCTATGTACTCCTGAGTTAATGAGGAGACTGATGGTGTTTACAATTTATACTGTAAGTTATTTTAATATGGCCATTAAATTTACTTTATCATTTAGAACAGGGCAGGTTTTCCTTCTTCCTGCTCTCTTTTCACTTGTGTACAGTGATGTAGTGTAAAGTAAGTAGTGATGTAAGAGAATGTGTTTGTGACTTAAACTGATTGACTCAAGTGATTGATTGAACATATCCTCCTGTATAACAAAACAAAGATAAGCCTCTATCCAATTTGCAAAAATGACCTGCAAATGACATTAAAACTTTAATAAGAGCAGCTGAGCCTGTGTGCTACATAAAATAATCCAAGAGCAATGCTGAAGCTCTAATTTGGAAACATTTATATGGAAAAGCCTGCCCCTTTTAGTACATACATTTCAAAAGTAGTTATTTTGCATTCCACTGGTTTAAAGTGTAAAAATTCCTAATATGGCAAGTAGAAAATAAGGGAACAAATGGGTAAAGTTGCAATTTGAGCTGATTTGATGTAAAATTTTAATTAACCATGGTAGTTATATTGTTTAATCTGCATTTCACAGAGCATAACAAGACTTGACCCATAGGTTTTTTAAGCTAACTGTCCAGTCTCTTTTCCAGTCATTAAACAATGTAAGATCTCAGTTTCTTGCCGTCATCTCATCCTCCCATTATAAAACCAACTATTAATTCTTTGAACTGTTAAAAACTGTTAATTTGACATTTTCATATAAGCTTGTATGTGATAATATTCTGGACAGTAGTTGAATGTAAAGCTTTTTTTTTGCAATTTGTGCAGTGTCTGTCCAGTCTTGTCATTCTTTAATTTCTGTACAGTTAATAATTTTCCTCATCTATCTCTTAACTCCTTATCCCCACACCCCAAAAATCAGGTTATGACTGGATGTCAGTGTATAAATATACGTTCGTTCTTATTTATTTTGTATTGCTTACTTCTGAAGTAATGATTTTCTGTCAAATGATCTTAAACTAGGTTTATATTACAATAGCAACTTACAAAGAGATACTTTTGATGTTCCCTGTTGAAGAACCTGAAGAGCAAGCAGCTCATTTGACTCTCCTCCACTCTCCTCCAGATGCAATTCATGAATTTAGCAATCCTTCAAGCTGCCTTGCTGAGATCAATTTCTAGGTCACAGGAGCATCATGAGACACAGTGGCACAAAACAGAAAGAGACACAGTGCCTTCTGGTTTTCTAGATCATCTTATACTGGTTGCACTTACCTTCATGTTACATCAGCACAGCTGTGGCGACATAAGTGCACAGGGTTATTAAGTTGACAAAGTTCCCTCTTGTGTACTGAGAGAAGTAAGCACCAAAGTGCCACTTGATATAAAAAGGCCACAGCTGTAAATACAGTGCTTTGTAAAAGCCATCACACCCCCGTTTCACATTTGTTCAGGTTACAACAGAGATGGAAAGTAATAAAGTAAAAACTTCTTAGTTATTGTAGTTAAGTAGCTTCTTTCAGTTATCTGTACTTTACTTGAGTATCTATTTTTCTGATGGGTTTTTACTTTTACTCCCTACATTTGAACATAAACATCTGGTCTTTACCTTCTCAAAACCGGTGCCTTACTTCTACACGTATTGATAACAACATAAACCAGTCGCAATAAAACGGAGGGAAAATCCAACTGCACTGAGAGAATGTGTCCAGTGGGAGCACGATTTGTGACAGAGAGACAAACACTAACAGCTACATGGATGAAGACTGTAGGGCTGGGAAACATCGTAAACGATTGAACAAATTTGGAGAAAAGAATGCATTTCCCATCCATGGGTTTATTCTAGAGAACTTTTCCACGTCTTCAGCTCCCAGAAAAATTCATTGCGAACGCACGGCCCTTTGTGCCAACCTACATACCATGAGATTCTAGTGTTCCAGGATTCTCATTCAAATTAAAAAAGAAAAAAAAAAAACATATACAGGTGAATGTGTATTTTTAGGGCAGGTTATAGGTCAAAACAGAAAATATACCTGTAACTTTATTTGATTTTGTAAAGTTATAACACTTATTTTGTATCAGTACTTTTACCTTTTTTTACATAAGTATCTATACTTCTACTTAAATAGAGAATGTGAGTACTTTTGCCACTTCAGGGTTGTAACCACGGACTTCAATTTATTTTATGTGACAAGTCAACAAAAAGGAGTGCACAATTGGGTAGTAGAAAGGAAATCATACATGGTTTTAGAAATGATTGTAAAGAAGATCTGAAAAGTATGGCATGCATTTGTATTCCGCCTCCTTTATTCTGACACCCAAAAATAAAATCGAGTGCTACCAGTTAGGTTCAGTCGATTTATTAGTAGGCCTGTCGAGATAATAAATAAATCAATTAATTGCACAATAAATTTTGATCACATGATTGATTAAAATGAGCGCGATAATTTGCATAGGCATGCTTGCTTTTTCCCCTTGTGTTTCCTCTCCTCTCTCTGAGACGGGATAGCAAAAAGGTTTCAGTACAGTGCATCTACGTCTGCTCACCCCTCCCTTCTTGTTTCCTCAGTGTAGGAGGAGTTAAATCTTGCCAGGGTTTCCCACAGAAAATGGGGGAATCCTGGCGGTAGTGGTCTGGTGGTTTGCGGGAGGTGTATGAGGAGCGTTGCGCTATTGGTGCATCAAGCTAATAACAGCTAGAAGCACATTAGGTTAGTTGATCAGGAGGTTTTATTCCAGACGGGAACTTTACTGACTATTTTACGTTTCTCTCAAACATCAAGGCATTTAAAATAAACAAACAACACTCAGCCTAGCTGGGGGGCGAGTCTTATAATACAGTGAGGGAAACCCAGCTTGTGTCAGGTAGGCACACACTCAAAGCGAGGAAGAGCCAGAGAAACGCTACTTTGAAAAGAAATTAAATCGGAGTCAGAGCCAAACACAACTGCTTCAGGGTTGGAGTTTTTTGGATTTAAACCAAACGATGCTGCTTCTAATTTGTCTGAGCCGGTAGGTCGAGAGGATATGCTTGCGTTATTATGCCGTTATCATATTAGTTGAAAAAAGGTCTCCAAATGACAATAATATGATTTATTGCAATAATTGTTAGAAAAATGTATCATCCAGCAAAATTTGTTATCGTGACAGGTCTATTTATAACTAAATTCAGTCTATCCTGTATGTATTTTAATCTCAGTATAATTACAGCTGCGATATCAATGAATCAGAGGTGTGTAAGAGAGCATTTCCATAAATGGAAAGAGCATGACACCTACCAAGACAGGCCTGCTCACTTAAACCAATAGATCAGGTCAGGAGAGCAATCATCAAAGAAGCAGCTAAGGGGCCAATGGTAACTCTGGAGGAATTGCATGGATCCACAAGTCTGATCAGAATTTGAGCTGTGGACTTCCTATCTGGCCTTTATGGTAGGGTAGCAAGAGGAAAGCCATTGTTGAAAGACAGCTATAAGAAATCCTATTTCACATTTACCACAAACCCTTTTGGGCCAAATTAAATAGGCAAAAGAAGGTGAGCGATGAGACAAAAACTGAAAATTTTGACCGATGTGCAAAACACAACTTGCTGTGGAAAACTAACACTGCTTATCACTCTGAACACACCCCATCTACAACAGCAACACATGGTGATTGCAGCATCATGCTGTGGGGTTGCTTTGCTTGAGTAGGTACTAGGAAACTGTTTAGAGTTTTGAGTTTGACTCTAAACATATAGCCAGAGTTACAGAGGAATAGTATTAATCAAAGGATATGTATGTGGTAGAATGGCCTACAGAACACACCATTATATGAACATTGCTGTTCACAGGCAATTGCCATCTGATCTGCCTCAGCTCAAGCTGATTTGCAAAGAAAAATGGTTAAAGATTTTAGTCTTCAGATGTGGAAAGCTGCTAGAAACACAGCATCATTTTTGTTCTAGTGCAGTTATAATCTGTTTTGATATGTCACATACGATTAAAAAACAAACAAAAAAACAACACATATTTGTAACAGAACAAACTGAGATTCAAGGGCTATGACTACCTTTGCAAAACACTGCTGCTGTGTATTTTAGATGGGAGGAATAACTCACTATGGAAAATGCATTACTGAAGATGTCGAGCAACTCCAAATGAGGCTGTGGACTTACTCAATTAAACCACCTCTAGTAATTATAGTAAATGTCAAAAGGTTGTGTCCTTGGTGAGCACTGGATTATGAAAGATCCATCAACATGACGGCACTAAACTCTGAAGGGACAACAACGATGGAATAAATGAAGCTTGATTGATATTCTGTTTAAAATATGTTAACTAATCAATTAGTCAAACACTTTTAAGTGTGGGTCTGAAATATTAGTCCTTTGTCTAGGAGGGCATTACAGCTTACAGCGCAGTAAGCTTTTTATTTGAGGCTCAAGCATTTCTTCTTAAAATTTCCCTTTTCACATTTTCCTGAGTCAACTTTATCTTTATAAGCAGAGCAAAGGATGTAATTCTAGCCACTGGCTTTCACTGAAGGTAACCAGAGAATCTCTCTGTCCTCACACAAGGTCACCGTTCTGCTGATGAGGTACATATACATGGATACAGAGCTGCTACCGTGCCTACTTTACTGCCCCCAGCTGCTAGATGCACCTCCACCAGACAAATGAGAAATAATTTTGATGAGCCTGAGACATGTTAACCTTCTGTTATTCGAGAAAAGCTGAGGTGTTGACCCCCACACTACGAATCCCAGAGAACAGAGAGAAAACTAGAGAGAGAGAGGGTGAGGGAGAGCAACCTAGAGACAGAGGGAGTTCTGCTTGGTCAGCAGTCCTTGCGGCCCACAGAGGATCAGAGCAGTAATTCTAGTGCTTCTCATCAGACAGGGGAGTCTTTTCCCTCCAGGCCATCACAAAAACAGTCTTCTCGCTGCTATACACACAATGAACTTGACGCCCCACAATTAAACTTGGTGTGAAACCCCTGCTGCCTCTTATATGGAAAAAAAGTATATTTGGTTTACCAGCGGAGGATTTTTAAATATTCATTGCATTGGTTCCTCCATCTCCTCCATTTTCCCTTTTGTCAACACACCTTGGTGTCTATCTTGGAGGGGTGAAAGATTTTAGGTGCCTGTTAAATTTTAGGTCTGGTAATTTCTTGAATTCAAGAAGTGTCCTAATGCAGACATTAATCAACCTGCATCATTGAAGGGGCATAAAATAATTGAGATTTTGCAGCTTAAAAGGGGCTATTGTGAGCTTTTATTAATGTGTAATTTATTTTTTTTGTCAAAAAGTGACCTGGAATGAGTGTACTGAATTAGTCTAATTAAAATAATTATTCTCTTTCCAATTTAATAACTCTTACAAAAGCTTCCTCTGTACCTGCTTAATTAAACAATTTGTGATCCAAGATGGCCTTTTTGAATTTTATTTAGTATGGCAAAAAAAAAAAAAGTCAGAATCAAGGCTTAAATTTATCACCTTCAATTGGGCCTGCCAAGTAAACAATCCTAGTTTTTTGAATCCACACATTTCTTAAGAGTGACACCTGTATCTCATAGACTTGTCATTCACATTCCCTGTGGAATCTGCTCACATGATAACCCCCCCCCCCCCCAGACATTGAATGTAAAACGCACATCTAGTAAAATACAATATTTTTATAATACGGTGCAACACAAACAAATACTTGGGCAGGAAAAAACCTTGGCCGACAGCTATGGCCAGAAAATCCTGACTTTCCATCAGGGATCAGTTCAACATTATTCTCCTTCTGGAAAGGCAAGGAAATGAATTTATTAGGAGACTGATCTACTATGCACTCATTTCAGCAACCAGATGAATCAGATGAGATAAAAATATTTATTCATCATACCTTATATTTCATCACAGGCTGCTGTCCATTGTTTTATTGTGATTACAGTGATGCAGAGTAATTTATGTAAAAACATTAAATAAAAAAAGATTTTTACATCTGTGTTTGTTAATGGCCTCATCTGGGCTACCAACTAATTTTTGAGTGGTAGCCTAGGGCGGGAGGAGAGATAGGGACTGAGTATATCGAAGAGGACTGGCAGATAGATACAGACTTGATCAACACCCTGTTTACTATAGTATATCATATATATGATGAAAAATCTATGATCATATATGATGAAATATATGTGATGAAAAAAATATGTATGACAAAAAAAATCTTTGTTGGCATTACAGCAAATTAAGCCCTTGTTATAGTTGCTGACCAGCTTTTTGCAGGGTTCCACTTATGTTTTAAAATATGTCTAGTTGGTGATAAACTTCAAATCTTTGAGGTTGGAAGGCCTCCTTGTCAGCAGCCTGATCTTTAGTTCCCTCCACAGATTCTTTATCAGATCAAAGTCGAGACTCTGAACTGTCCACTCAAAATGCTAATATAGAGTAGGCAGGGAGCGGTGGGAGAGGGGTAGTGTACCGAAGCCGTCGCCCTCAATGCGGATGACCCAGGTTCAACGGCCTTTATACTTGTCCCTGATTGTTTACCACTGACATTTCTTCAGAGAACATCTAGATTTAGAGATTTTCCAACATGTTTGCAAGAACGTTTCACTACATCTGTATTCAACACCAGTTTACCTAATATTTGCTTCCCCAACTATAAAAATTAAGCCCTACACGGAAAGCGTTGCAACTTTTAAAGGAGAAGTCCGGTCAAAATCAGAATTCAAACTGCTGAAAGTACTTTAAATATAAAACTACTACATACTGTGCAAAAAGTTTTTTAATTAATAATAATTCTCATTTAATCATGTTTATGTGGAGGAATCCATCTTGGTCAAGAATAGTACTGTCACCTCCCATTTTTTGACGTCACTCGGCGGACCCGCTGTTGAGCAAGTTTCAACGCTCTGTTTGTCACGGGGCACTATTTTCCAAGATCAAACTCAGTCGGGCGCACACACACACACACACACACACACACACACACACACAGCGGAGGAGAGATCGCTGAAGTGACTTAAGTTAGCTGATTATTATAGTATAAGTATTAAAATATAAGAGCATTCCAGCACATGCTGGGCTGAGCACGGCTTTGCACCGGCGCTGCAGCTGAGCGCGCGCGCGCGCACACACACACACACACACACACACACACACACAGCGGAGGAGAGATCGCTGAAGTGACTGTGTTGAAATAAGCAATGTTTTTTCCTCTTTTACCAGTTGTGTTGGAACATCCGATGGCCATGCACGTGGGCATTGTTGCTTCAGCAATAGCTCTTGGGAATGTCAGCGGTGAAGTCCTCTGGAAATCCGAAATAATTATTGATGATCGCAGCTGTGTAGAACGGCTCCTATTGACTTTGCATGGAAAGCGGAGAGAAATGCTGTCGCCGCTTCCGCTCTTCCACGTCGCAGGATGTGATGTCAAACGCCCCTTACTGCCCATATTTGGGCAGTCATGTCAGCCCCCATACACAGTGATTCAGACGACAATTTATGTTTTTATTTTCTTATTGATTAAAGATAAGTTCATTAAATAACCACAAATGTATTAGTTTTAGTTATAGCTAATGATACCCTGATTTTTCCTTGTTGACCGGACTTCCCCTTTAAGCAGCAAAGTCAGTCCCTGAGCACTCCTCCTTCAAAGTCTCTAAACATTTTTTTTCAAGCATGGCTGTAAATCATCATAAAAAGCACATCATATGTTATCTAGTGACTGCACTGTATATTCTTCCAGCACCCTGACCATTCAACATCTGCCTATGAATTATTTTTTCATGCAGATTGTTGATGGCAACGAGGTCTAGAACTGGGATCTCTCCCCCTCTGTCACTGACCCTAACCCTCTCCTGTGGCATCCCTTGGAGACCCCTGCCCGAAAAATACACACTCAGAATACTTCAGACAAGAGAAAAAAAATCCATCAGAGGCTTTGAGAGTATCCCACATGCATGTTTTTGTATAGTGACCATGGAAAACTGCACAGTTTATAAAAGCTTTCAACACACATTTTGGATTGTATTTATAGGAGTAATTACAAATCACACAGTTATAATAACACATGGATATAATAGACTCTGTGATGTCCTTTCTAAGGCTAACTTCAAATACAGCCATGACAATTAAACCATTTCTGACATGAGATGCTTGGAGCACAAACAGTGTGCTTACAAAAGACTGCAGGGATGAGGAGGAACATGCAACCATTATACCTCAACAAAAGCAACTTGAGCTGAAAGCTTCTGAAATAGCAGTTTGCACCACAAGAGCAGAGGGAGAAATATTGACCACACACAGCAAAGTAGCAGTCTCTCTTTACTTTCAAATGCACAATGTATTGCATTTTTTTTATGATTCACCCGCAGAAAAAAAAGGAACATCAGTTGATCCACTCTTCACTTTGCTAAAGGGGCCGAATGTATCACATGGTCCTCGGAAATGTTATCACATGATGTTTACTGATAATGCGTTTGTTTCCAGCGGCGAGTCAGCCCAGTGTTTCTCTGCAAAAGTGCTTCCATGTTTAAACCAAAGGAATTCTTTAAATTCTCACTGTTTATTTATATTCACAACATTTTCACAGTGATATCAATAAAAACACACAGCAAAAAAGGTTTTTAGATACATTTGAAAGTAAAAGTAGTCAGCCAGAGAAATGCATGAATTGCTGGTCAGTCAAGGGAGTGACAGAGTGTCAGTGACTGAATATTACCACTTTAGTTGTTTGTCCAAGTGGCCTGCTTTGAGCTGAGACTCTGCGCTGCTTTCTGTCTGAGGCGGATAGGCACTCTCCTGATCGGCTGTTTTTCACAGTTTTTTGCAGCTCATTCCAAATTGCCTTTACATCTATTTCTGGTTGTTCTAAAATACAGACTAATACGTCAGTAAGCAAACACAATGTGTTTTTCCCTACACTTTTAGCTTACGCTGTGCACACCGGAACTAATGGATTGGAAGAAACACAGCAGTGTTTTAGCTAGAGACAGAACATATCCTACATCTATTAAACTTCAAACCTGCTTATCTTTCAATTAACCAACTATATCATCTAAAACGTACTATTCACAGGAGCAAATTGAGGGATTGTTTCATAGCCTTATGCTGTTAAAGGATGGTTTTACAATTTCAGATGACTGGTTTATGCGGTCTGTTGGACACAAAGTTACAGACAAGTCATTTTCTTGTGAACAAAAACTTCTGCATAGGTCTACTTTCATTGAGGATTTCTGGATATGTTCAGCTTAACCCATGGTCTACCATTTCTAGGCACTGTCTTTCAACTTCCAACTGACTCCAAAAGTAGAACTGTTCTAAATGTTAGAAGTCTTATTCCTAGGTTAGATATGATCAGAATCTAGGCAGATAATGCAAATACTGATATAATGGGGCTTTCTAAAACACAGCTTAAGAAATCCAAAACACAATTTTGAATTTTGTGAATGGTTATAAAGAGTACAGAAGTGGTAGGGTTGGGAAAGGAGAAGGGACTGCCATATACATCAAATCAGAGGTCAGCAGCTCAGTTTTTATGTCTGTCACTAAAGCTGAAGAGTTTGAGATCCTGACTATTCTATACTCGTATCATGGTCGTTGGCTGCTACAAGCCTCCATCTGCATCAAAAAAATCCCCTGAACTCTACGTCACATATTATACATCACTTAAATTGTTCTTATTATTCTGTGGGATTTACATATGGATTGCTTAATCGGAACCTTAGATTGTCTTAGAAAATTGTGACTCTGTAAATTTAGTGCAAATTGTTAATAAACCAACAAGACCAAACATCAAGTCAGAAAATAGATCTACTTTTAAGTCACCTAAATATAACAAATCCATCTTACAAATGCTCTTCATGCTCTTCATGATTGACACAACATCAATCTGAGCAGAATCACTCAAATTCCTGAGGTTGACCTGGCTTGGGACTATTTTCAGTCAATTTTTCGGTTCATCTCCAATGAGCATGTTCCCATTAAGAAGTTCGGGCAGAGTGATAGAAACAATCACTGTTTTTCAAAAAAAAACAAAAAGATCGTTCACTGAAGAATTTTTTTTATTAATTAAGTTAAAAAATGAACTTCACTGCAGAAACAAATACTGGAAACAAGCCAAATTTTCAAACACTCCACAGAGTCTTAAGTAGATTTTTATTTAACCTCTTAACACCTGAGAAATCTGGTCCGAACATAAGCTTTTAGACACCTGAACAAGGGCTGCAAAAAAATAGTTTCTCTTTGATCAGTTGTAACCCTTATTTAGAGATCTGTCAGGAGAAAGAAAAATAAATGTTTGAAGATAAAATAATATTTTTTAGGCATCAAAAATCCTATGTTTAGACTACAATTCTCAGGTCTTAAGAGGTTAAAGTCGGTTACAGAAAATTTAAATAAGTCTTCAAAATTCTGGAGAGTTATTAAATCTCTGTCAATTACAAAGAGTATTTTAAACCTTGCTGATATCATTCTGGTTGGCTAAACTGACTTGAAAAACAAAGCTGCAATTGAGAATCAGTTCAACAAGTACCACAAGTGCAGGGTCAGTGTTGAAGAGTCTATATGTAAATAGCTAACATGTATTCTCCCTCCCCAGGAACTGATACAGGTTTAGAGCAATTTGATTTCAGACCTATTTCAGTCACCCAAGGTCACAGAGCCCTAAAAGACATTGATCGGGAAAATTCTGCAGGCCCAGGCAACCTGGAACCATACTTTTTAAAGATATTGTTGCTGAGCCTCTTGCATATATTTTAAATTTAAGCACCCAAACCAATACAACACAGTTTTGAAAGCTGCTTATGTTGTTTCCTTGCATAAAGCCGGTAACCGTTCTGAGTTAAACAACTACTGCTCTTTCTCTACACTTTCAGTATTGGCGATGACCCTTAATTTGCACCTGAAACACTTTTACCTGAAAATAATACTTTATGTGATTAGCAGTCTGTTTTTAAACGTGATCATAGTACTACCACTGCTGCCATGGCTGTGACTAATGATCTCACTGGAGCTTTGTACATAAAACAGCTTACTACATTATTTATGCATCTTTCAAAAGTATTTGATGCAGTTGATCACAAACTGCTTCTTAATAAGCTCCAGAATTTTGGCATTAGTTCAAAGACTCTTCAATGGTTTAAAAGGACTGCTTTTTTGTTTTTTGACAAGCAGAAGGCCATAAATCAGGTTTGAGATAACTACAGCTGTGCCCCAAGGCTCCATTTAGGCTCCCATCCCTTTTTCCTGTTTTTATAAATCATTTAGGTGAATATATTTAGGCTAAACTGCAATTTTATGCTGATGACACAATCATTTTATACATCTGCTCACTCTGCAGCACAAACAATAGAATAATCTGCAAAGAAAATTGTGAGTGCCACCTTTCTATGCTATAGATTATGGTGATATACTGTACAACCATGCAGCATCTTCAACTTTAAACATACTTGATACCATCTGTCATGCTTCTCTAAGGTTAATTTCAAATGCAAAATCTCTCAATCACCTCCCCGTTCTTTATGGGTTGGATGGCTGGACATCATTAAGTTTTTGTAGGTGAGACAGATCATTGGTTTATGCTCATCTATCAAGCTTTGCTGGTTTACCTAGTACCATATTTTTCGGACAATAAGGCGCACTTAAATTTTCTCAAAAATGTATGATGCGCCTTATAATCCGGTGCGCCTTATATATGATTAAAGTTGTGCTTACTGACCGAGTTTATGTGGCACAATGCGCTCAAAAATCTGTTAAAATGTGTAAGTACAATTTTGGTTAGCAACGAAACCGCTCTGCTCAATTGATATTCGGAGCATTACACTGTGTCACTACCCGATCGTACCCCTGAGCTGTCTACAAGACTTCCTGACTGTAAGGTTGAAACTAGAAGTGCATTCATCTAAGGCAGCCAGTGCCCGGAGTACGCGCTAGCAGCAATAAACCAAGTAGGTTAATTCAATATACCAGTGAAGTTTATTTTGGCCTTATGTTAGAAACAGGGCAGTGTCCTCCAATTACTCAGTCCTCCCGACAGAGACGGATAACTCTCCCTCTCAGGAGAGAGCAATGTTAAGGAGGAAACACACCGGACGCGTTGCAGAGCGCAGCATACACGCATCCTACGCATCCTACGCTTAGGTTAGCTTTTTCTTTTAATCTGTCAATACATGTACACCAGAAGCATAACGCTATGCGGCGGCTAAATTAGATTGAAGTTCTAATTTCAGACGCGTATACGCTCCTGTTTGGCAGGGAATAAACAGGAAAACATCCCGTTCACTTCCGAAAGTATCCCAAAATAAGAGTTGTCAAAATAAAGCACCATGGATGATGTAGTTGTGACAAGCTGACAAGCTAACAAACTAAAATATGCGATTTCTAATCACATGTGGTCAAGACACGGACATTTGGAAGATCAAAACATAGGATATATTACTGATAATTTAATACCATACCCATATATTACTGATAATTTGTCTTTCTTTAATTTCTTCAATTGCTTACCCATGACAAAAGTTCCTCTCTCCACAGAATCACGCAACTGACCCTTTGCAGGATCTGGTGTAAATTTATGCTTTTAAAAAACACGGCCGTAAGTAGCGCCGCTTACGTTACGCGCCCAAATTTGATTTCTCTAATGAAACTGGGGATGTCTCAGATTTTGTTAAGCACACAATTTCTGCCTGGGGGTTGGTTTGTTTTGGCTCAACTGCAACGCCGACGGGACGGTAAAGGTGCGTTTGGCAAAGCTCTATCACTTCGGAACAGCGGCACGACCGGATAAATACCTCTTGTTGCGCTAAACTTTTTTTACTCCATCATGATACACTGAAATCAGGGACATTTCCGGGCAGGTCAGAACAGGTCATCCAAAACGGGGACTGTCCCTGGAAATCAGGGACATCTGGTCACCCTACCGGAGGGGCGGAGAGATATTACACACCTGGGCAGAATATGTAATGTGCACATTCCAAAAAAGTAAAAAACAACACCACATTACTCCAGACTTTTACTCCAGCTTTTAAAGCTTGCAACTCCACATTACTCCAGACTTTTTGAATTGAGAAAGCTTTCGGGATAGGAAGCAAAACGTCTTCAAACTTCGGGAAAAAGTCCAGTTGTTTTGTTTTTTACTTTCTTGGAATGACTAGGGTGACCACCTGCTAATAAGCCCAAGGGGGGACAAGGGGTATGTTTCTGAGGGACAAAGTGGGACACTGCTTGGCGCGGCGGTGCCCCCACCTCACGGGCAGACTCACTGATAGTGGTTTACACATTTCTAGCGCATACCACCTTACATGGTATATTAATAATGCCCTATTCCCATAAACATGTGTAATTGCTGATGTATGCTCATGAATAGACCAACCAATGTGTATTTCTTTCTAAATAAAGATTCATAATTCTTTGAACATTCAATGAACAGATGCACTTCCAATTCCGATTTACTTTAGCTATTTAATTTTATTTATTTTTCATTACAATTTATTCACTTTAAATAAATTATAATTTAAAATTAAAGGATTAACAGGAATTGTAGTTGCTCTACACCACAGGAACTGTAAAAAAGTCTTAACTCACGACTCCAGAGGTTCACAGAACGAGAAGGGGGAGGAAGGATGGTGAACTTGGATGTTGGTAAAGGCAGGCGCAGGAAAAAAAAAAAACTGTTCAGTGTTCTGGGGACACTTTTAGGACTTTGGGGTCACCTTTAGGACTCAAACCTTTTCAAGCCAAAACATGAAGTGGGCAGAATGTTTAGATGTCCACTTATAACATCAGTTTAATCCAAAACATTACAAAATTAACTGACCAGTAATATAATCACAATGAGCCAACAGGCAGGATGTTTCTGAATCAGATGATTCATTAGCCTACCTTCCATAAGATCGCAGCTGCATGACTGAAGGCTTCTCCTGGAGCCTCAGCACCAGAGCGCTTCGGTAGAGCCGGTTGATGCAGTCAGGATCCAGCAGCGTGAACGTCGGACTAGTTTTGGCTTGAACGGCCATCAGCCTCCATAAATACCAGGTTATCCTTGTTGATATTTTTTCACTGCGGAGGTTCGCTTCGGTAAAGTCGCACTGCAGAGCCGTCCGCACCAAGTGACGACACAAAACAGGTTAAAATGTCCTCGTACGTTATATGAGGCACTTCTTCATGTCATCTTCTCAGTCATGAATAGTTTCAAGCTGTGGCCATAGTTACTTCGTCGTTCGAAAATAAGGTGGATAGAGCGACCAACTTTTTTTTGAGAAAGCATTGATTATGCGTGACACGGTCTCAATTTGCGGGACGCATGAATTGGGCTTCAAACGCTGTGCGCGCACGCGCTACGCGGGACAGGTGGTCACCCTAGGAATGACCATGACCTAGATGACTGAGAATCTTCACAAGCAATGTGCACATAGACAGGTAAAATCACAGTGCGCCTTATAGTCCGAAACACACAATATCGTTTGTGTTCCTCACAGTGCTTGCTTTTAAATGTTCCCCGGGTTTCAACAGTCTTTGGTAAAACGGCATTCTCCTATCAGGCACAGTGGTAATGAAATAATCTTTTAAAAATATATTAAATTACAAACACATCCATGACGGATTTTAAGAATATTAAAAATGAAGTAGTAAAGGTGGCATGTCAATGTTTTTGTTGAGAGTTCACTCAATTTTAATTTTAATTCTATTGATTTTATTGGCTTTTTATTGTCTGATTGTTATTGTGATGTTGTTTATGATTATATGTCTATTTTACCATGTTATTTTTATGACTGCTGCCTCGGCCAGGTCCTTTGTAAAACAGATTTTAATCTCAATCGAACTTCCTGGTTAAATGAAGATACATAAATAAATAAATAAATAAATAATGAAGACAACTGGTTCTGAAGGCTCAGATCATGCGCTTCCCATTCTCTGCCGCGAATCCAACGCATAACAGAGAGCAGTCAGTTGTCTGTGGCTTCAAACTGGTATCTCACTCGACCTCTTCATGAGAAGTGCCACAGGCTGTGCTACTGCTAATGACCCGAGCCTGAACATGTCATCGCAGCCCTTATTGACCCAATTCTGGCTAACAGCATTACGCTACTTCAACCAACATGTGTGGTACATGCTCAAAATGCACCATGTTAGTTTGTGAGGCTTGGGTCAAGAGTAAGGGCCCTTCACTGTCATAATTTGCTTTTAATATTGTGATCTACAGCTCACTGTAACTGATGCCATGTTTTATCAGATCTCAAAGTTGCCATCTGACTGGTCTCTCTCTTTAGTTAATGAATTCAGTAACAACATTTATGGATTAATACTTACTTACAATTCTGCAAGTAAAAAAATCTGGAGATATTCTAAAAGTTTCCTTTACCTGTCATGTTTTATAGTGATTGATGCAGGACCCAAATGCAGAGAGACAGAGGCAGGGAGTAGTTATGGGTGAATTTAATGAAAATCCAAACTCACAAAAACACTGGAGGGTGCAGGTGTCCGAGCAAAAACAAAACGTAGATCTGGGAAGCAAACGATGGCTCGATCAGGCAAAGTGACATGAAGCAAACAGTAGAAACCAGCGGCAAATGGGACAATGAGAGGAGCTTAAATACTGGGAGGATGAGAGTTGTAGCAATGGCAGGGGTTGATTGACTAACTGATGGCAGGTGTGGAGAAGGAGCTGGAAGAAACACTGAGGAGAGAGAGCTAGTGGCAACAGGGGGCAAGAGAGAGCAACAGGGGAACAAGAAAGACAATCTAAATGTTACCGAGGATAACTAGACACAGGGAATAAACTAAATAAATTACAGAAGGGATCTGAAACAAGGCTGATCTGATAAATATAAGAAACACAGGACGACTGGAGGAAAACCTCATTGTAAGGAAAATAGCTAGGATAACTAGGAAAAGACTGACATATGAAACAAGGAATAACACAATCAAAAAGGTACTGAAATGCTAAAACAGCACAACAACCAAAAACTGTGTAGATTGTGACATTACCAATATATTAGCAACAGCCGCACCATTATTAAGGATGCATACAGCAATAAATAGCTTCAGAAATGAATTACTCTTCAAATTAAAAGTTTAAAAAAGATTTTTTGTGTCATTTAATGCAACAAAGTAAAACCCAATTTACCTGCTTGCAATATGTCAACGTGGAAGAAAAAAAGCGTGAATTGCTGCTTCCTATTACATCCGCTAAAATGGTTCAACTGAAGGTTGTTCATAGTGCCTGAACAGTGTATAGTGACAAACAACGCGGAGTCCTGTTAGCTGATTCATTCAGACACAATTATGGTCTTAACTTGATGCAGTCTTGCAAATTACCTGTATGCCAACACTAGACCGCCTGCCTTTCCCTGTCATTTTGTTCTGTTGGGAAATAGTCAAGCACTTGTAAAGGAGTAAAGAAGGCAGTCAGCTTTTACATCTGCCCTTTGCTGTATAGACCCTGAACTGGAAGGAAGCCAAGACCTAAAGAGGCTGCGATCGCACAGAGTGAGGGAGAAAAAAAAAACATAGATCTATTTCCCTTTAAAAAAGGCTGGGTCACAGCGACAGCATGGGGTCTGTTTTAGTTTCCACCTCCTACACACTCATGCATTAAATATTGCCTGACAATCACACTCTCCAGTGACTCTCGGAGCCCTTTCTTCCCACCCTCCAGCTGAACATTTCCTGGGGAATTCCAACCAGGGATGTATTCTTTATGACGGAGCAACTGCAACAGCTGAGAGGAAAATAAGGGCAGCATGGAAATGCAGGGAAGGTTTTCCTTGCGCTGAACACAAATGGAGCAATTACTCAGGAACACAGCGTGAGCGTTGGACAGTTCTCTATAGGTTGCAATACCCTCAGAGCATGTACGTCTGACGCAACAATTTGTTTTGGACATGTCAGCATAATCGACAACGAATCCAGTTTGAGAGAAGGTGTTAAAGTAGAGACATTTTCAAAGGCTTGCGACAGTCTTATTTTGCCACAACAGTTAAAATGAACAGACAAAAATGGCCCCTAAGGTGACCCTTAATGAGTGAGGACGGGGTACAGTATAAACAGAGCTTAGTTTTAATTTTCACCGCTAAGTAAAATTTATACAATAAGTTTTCAACTTTTCAGTTTTGTATACTTACTGGTTTGTATTATGTCATTAACATGTGACAGGCATTTGAAATGAAAAACTTATAAAACAGGGCACAACATCTATCCTTTGTTTTCCTCCTGTACTGTGGCAACACATCAAAAATACATACATGCTGTATAAATACAATGAGAATATCTTTATAGTTTACACTTTTACTGTCCTTCATCATGGGACAAAGTGGATGAATTGGCAGCGCTAACACAGTATCAGAGGGGCAGAGAGAGCAGTTAATTATCCATACTGACTGACCGCGCTAACTCCAAACACACATAAAGACATATAAACACACATAAACATGGACGGTTTTCATTTGCACCGGGCCGATAGAGCCAATGAGAGCAGCAAGAAGAGAGGAGGGGTCTGGCTGTGTCTGTGATTATTAGATGGTGTAACTCTGGGCACTGATCTATCAAAGAGATGCTCTAAAGTAGGGACATTGAACTGCAAGCTATTAGCTTGATGGTGTATTATCTAGCGTGGGAGTTAATAAATGTTATCGCAAAAATAATATCTCGATATTTTTAGGCTGAATGCTGATATATTTATCTCGATATGTTTTTCTTTTCAGAAAGTAATTAGAAATAGGCATCTCTCTTAATCAAAGCTTTATCCCAAATGTCTCACAGGCATATTATTTAACAAACAGATGTAGATATATATGAGAATCAGCTGAAACATAATCTACTGGAATACATAAAAGTATAATTATAACACAACATAGACTATTTCGATATAAATGATATCTCATCTTATATCTCTTTTTTTTAAATCTAGATATTTTTTTAAAAATCTCGATATATCGCCCAGCTGTATGTCCCCCCCACCCAAATCCAGCCTGCAATGTCCTCCACACTCTGACCAATAGACTTCAAACGTAGCATCTCCAGGCCAACCACAAACAGTTGAAGCAGGAGCAGTACAAGATGGATTCTCTTGTGTTAGTGAATGCACAAACACTGCGAGAATTCAGCTTTCAGGCAAGGTTAGTCCTGAATATTCGCTAAGATTAGCCTTCATATTTACACCACCTTTGTCAGATATGTTTAGAGTGCATGGTTCGTGTCTGTGCAGGCTTTTCTCAGCACTTCAGAAACAGTTTGTTATTTTACTGACACATTTAAATTAAAACAAGAAATATGCTGGTACTGTGAAATGTGAAAAGAGACTTATATAGATTTTTTTTTTAATACAAAAATATTTTGTTAGTGGTGCTTTAAACCTACTACAAAGGAACTCATTCTCATCCTCCTGACAGGGAGTATGTGGATGATGTTATCTGGCACTCCAATTACCTTACTGTACCACTAGGTCATGCATTTTTGGGATGTCTTTGGGATCCAGTCTTTTCTTTTTTTTATTAATATCTTACACAGCAATACAGTTACGCCGATCTAGTCACTTCTATGTTTGCAACAGCAGTTATGGAGAGCACGCAAAGCAGCTAGCGATGAGCAAACACAAAGCAACATGGAGCAAGTCCCGGACCAAGCCAAGTCTGCTATTTGGAAACATTTCAAACTACAGTGTTTCCCCTACCATTCAACAAAATCGCTCAAAAATATTATTGAAATATTATAATATTATATGGCAGATCTAGATTTTAAAGAGATTTTCATTCAATTAAGAAGTAGGAAGGAAGAAACACAGGTAGCCTTCAAAATATAACCATGTATAAATTTACACGATAGAGACAGAAACATAAAAAAGAGAAACAGAAGATGGATAAATAATAGAAAGGTTAACAGAGGCAGAAGATGGCTGCTCGTATAAAGCTGTATTCTGTGACATTAATGGGAAGGTAAGTGGAAGAAATCCCCTCCAAGACAAATTTTCTAGGTGAAACACTGAACTTGATACGCCAACAAGTCCGACTGCAACATGCAGCATCTGCAATGCGCAAGTTGTGAGGGGGTGATAAGGCTGGTAAATTCAACACCACAAACTTAAATAAGCACCTCCAAAAGCACTATGCTAAAGAACATGCAGAACTTTTTTCAACAATGTTTTTTTCAAGCCTGATAACTTCACTCACATGGCAAGGTATATGGTTTATTCATTCAACAGTAGTATCGGATTGGTATGGGGTATCGGCCGATATGCTTAGCCCAGGTATCGGTATTGGATTGGATCAGAAAAAACTGGACTGACGCATCTCTAAGTAAAACAAGTCATTCTCCAGTCTGAATCCTGCTGCATGGTAAGGTCATGCTTGAGCAAATAAAAAAAGACGAATAAAGTCGCCCAGTGAAAATGCTCAGCTGATACACAGTAAAAAAGATTGCTTGGATTTTTTTAACGTGGAAAAACAACCAACTGCTTAAGTTTTGATGCAAAAAAAAATAAATAAAAATCTGATGTGCAAGTACCATGTAGTCCCTCGGTGACTCAACCCCCAACACAATATATTTTATGAAGTAGGTTGGCTACAATATTTTTAGAACATAGTCTATGGCTTCCTTACCCCTGAGTAAAGGAGAGAACATTTACTCCCCTGTATGTGTATGAAATCACCACGCATTAAGGCTCTAAAATACCTCCTCACACTGCACAAAGGTCTGTGTAAAGAGAGTTGGTATAAAATTCTCAGGGTATGATAATCTTGACTTAAAATGAAGAAGTTTAACTGTGTCAGGGAATTTATACAAAAATGTAAAACTTGATCGAAATGCTTACATTTAACCTGTAAAGCATACGATACAAAAATGTCAAACTCGATACCAATACTAAGAAAAATACAGATAAATTTTAAAGGCACGTGGTTATTTCTGCTTTAGAGAAAGACGTGATGAATTACATTATGACTTTGACTTTATTAATTAGAGCAAAAACCAATGACAATTCATCCCTCGTTTAGAGAAATGTGTAAATGTCACTTCCTTGATTTGACAAAACAAGATGACAGTATGTGTTAATATATTTTATAGAAGTATGTACATTTGATTAAAACTATTTTTTCAGGATTGCTTCTCTTTAGTTTCCTCCTATCAATTGCTGATGATACAAATAAGTTTTACTTCTAAGGGGAAAAAAAAGACTCATTCTTTACAAAGTAAATGTGTTTCAAAACAAACATGGATCTGGCATTTACAAAAAGTCTTTTTCACAGCGTAAACAAGGACCGTATATGTTAATATATTTTATAGAAGTATGTACATTTAATTAAAATGATTTTTTCATGATTGCTTATCTTTAGTTTCCTACTGTGTGCTTCCTTATACCTATCAAATCTTTTTCAGTGTATACAAGGATCTGGTACATGCTAATTTATTCAACAGCAGCTCAATACAACGTCTGACTTTTTGGTAAATTTACATATTTGTTTTAGTGACTACTGCATCCCTAAAATGTTCTTATCAAATTGAAAGCTTCAGTCTGGCGTCACCATAACCTGCTTTATTACTAGCCACATTAGCCTCCAATGCCTTTATAACTAAACGGAGGAGTAAAGGAGGAGGGTGCCTTGGTTTGTTTTGTAGTTTCACCATTTAGAGGCCGACAGAGACGTCAGCTCATTAACATTTTCCTGCGTTGATTCGTACTGCAGTAGAACCAAGCAGACAGAACTACGTCATTGGGCTGTTCATATCTGTGAAGCTAATATTTAAAGTGTAACTCACGCCGATGTAAAGGCATACCCTGCCCCAGACACATTTTGAAAACCACCACCAAAGTAGGTGGGGAAATTTGAAGCTGGGCTCAGAACTGTGGTAAGGACGAGGGAAAGTGACATGTTGAAACATGGAGAGACCAGGGCAACATCTGGTGGCTTTGTCATGGATCGGTCTTTTGAGGTGGAGGATTTTTCACGCTGCTCGTCACTGGAGGCTGAAGGAGGCTTTATGGAGGCCAGTTGGCCTGAGTATTATCATATCTGGACACTGGCTCAAGGCGCTGACTCAGCAATGCCCAAAGCCGACCCTGCAGAGGCAGTGTAGGGCAGAATGGGTGCAGTTTCTGAGTAGTAAAGTGATATTAGCAGCATCATTGCTGACATTGGCTAACGTTCAAAGCAGTAAGAAACACTAAACACTATTGATCAATGCTCCCAATGCTCGCGACTCTAACTCCTGAGTCTGACTCGCTACAGGGTCATGTCGGACTGAAATGTTTTTATACCCGAATGTGAGGCTATGGTTTCAAAAGCATGAAAGAGATGAAAGCATGTACCTTTTGAACCAATGGGAAAATTTAACTTCAATAGCCACCGTTCAACCCTAAGAGGGCAGCAGTAAGACGATTTTAAGACAAATATTGCAGAAGTAAACAAGTTCACAGTAACATTAAAGTAGCTCCCTTAGGCCCACTTTATATAGTTTGGGCCTGATTTTCAAAGATGCCAAATAATGACAGCTAAATTACGTTGACAGAACGAAAACTGTGAGAGCAAAAAGTGGGCGTGTTACACCTGATCATCAAAGATTGCGTCCACAGTTGATAAGAAGTACAACACAGATTTAGTCCGCCCCATTTAAATGAGTAAACTGCATCTACTGCTGGCAGTTTGGGAGCTGCTGTTCAACGTTGTCTTAGTGACAATAGTAATTATTGTTTAAAATAAACAAATAAGGTTTGTTTTGTCAGCAGACGCTGTTAAAAACAGAATAAAAAAAAACGTTTATTTTATGTCTCACTTTAATAAGAAAATATTACAGCTTATAAATCAGAGTTTTACCCCGTTTATCATTATTCTACCAGTTCATGTACCAGTGACGGTGGTCATGTCAAATGCGACAGCTGAGCAGAGCTTCTCAAGGTTTCTGACTGAAACCTCCCTGTACTCGTTGGAGCTAATAATGATCAAAACTATTTAAAAGAAAATAATAACATAAATAGGTCTGTCCACACACATACAAGCGCGCGGTCAGACCTGCGCAGCGCCCTCCCCTCCTTTCAGTGACTCCAGTCAGTTCAGCATGATAAAAAATCTTTCCAGGGTTTAACATCTTTACAGAGTACAGGCTCTTCTCAGTTAATATTCAGCTTTGTTTATTCACAAGCATGCCACAATGTTTAGGATCAGGTTTTGGTATTTTTCACCTCAGTTTAAGTGCATGAAGATTAATATGGCGTCCCGCCCCACCACCGCCAGCATGCCCCCTCAGACGCTAAATCAGCAGATGTCCTTTTCCCCACTAAAATTATTCTACTGTTGTTATTTTAACAGCCCAAATATGTTCACATGCAGAGAGACTCTCTGTCCTTCTTCTGTCATTATACCAATGCCTCCTTTCTGGCCACAAGGAACACAGGCATTTTTGCATGCGAGTTTGCACCTGACTTTCAGAGGTACTAAATATAGACAAAAACTGCCCCAACTCTCAGTTCAAGCTTTGGAAAATCGCTTTTCGGGTATTACGTATTTACATTTGCATATCCCCTCCCATAAATTTGCACGGCTTGGTCATTAGCATGTGATTTGCCTATCCATAGAAACGCACATTGCTTTGCTCCTAGTTTGACGATCAGCTTTGTACAAACTAATCCCTTTGTACCTGTTTTAATATGTACAAACCCTTTGAAAATCAGGCCCTTTATCTGCAAAAAAGTTGATTTTGGGGTAAGCTACACTTTAAACAGATGGCATTATGTCTTTGAGGCTTACTACCTCACTGTTGCAGATACAGGGACTTTAGTGACCTTTTTAAGTTACTTTCAGACATCAGTATTGTAGCATTATCTTGTAGCATTACCTTATCATGTGGCATCATTCAGCAATTTGTTTTTTCCTGTCCGTTATAGGGAAAACCTGCTCAATTTAGACACTTGGATGGGTGGTTCGCCTACATTAGTACCACCCATCTGTGATATTTCTTGACGGAAAATACAGAACAGCTGAATTTTCTTTGCAGAAAGCGATACAATAGTGTAGCCACCTTCTTTCAGTGAGTGGACTGTCAGTGTACAGCAACAGCTGGGGATGTGGGGAGCACTGCGTTTTTCTGCTTCTTACAGCCAGAGAAAATACGGAGACACACTTTCTCTGGTGGCTGATTAAACGTCTAAACAGAAACGCTACAACAGATTTTTGGAAACCTTGGTACAGCTAGTAACCAGCCCAGGCCTAATGGCGATACGTAAAAAAGCTGATGTGCAAGACCACTGACT
This sequence comes from Fundulus diaphanus, assembly GCA_037039145.1. Classification (NCBI taxonomy): domain Eukaryota; kingdom Metazoa; phylum Chordata; class Actinopteri; order Cyprinodontiformes; family Fundulidae; genus Fundulus; species Fundulus diaphanus. Next base: position 26,773,522 of record CM073134.1, read on the forward strand.
TTGTCAATCAACTCAATACAATCTGGGTTTTTTCAGCTTCTAAGATGAAGATGGTTTGTAACATACCCTCACCAGCGACTTTATTAGGTATAGCTTCCAAATACTGGGTTGGATCCCTTTTTTGCTTTATTGATTTAATTATTTGTGGCACAGATTGAAAAAGGAGTTGATAAACAGAGGTTTTGGTCCATATTTACATGAAAACATCACACAGTTGCTGCACATCTGCCAGCTTCATGTCATCATGTGAAGCTCCCATCGCACAACATCCCAAAGGTGCTCTGTTGGATTTGAGATTTGGTGACTGTAGACACCATTGGAACACAGAGAACTTATTGTCGTGTTACAAAACCAGCTTTAGATGATTTGAGTGATATGCTGCATTATCCTGCTAGAATCAACCATCACAGGTACGCTGTGGTCTTAAATAGAAAAACATGCTCAGCAACAACACTCAGGTATCATATAAATAATGTTCATTTGGTACCACGTGGTCCAAAGTGTCTAAAGAAAAGATCCCTCACACCATGACACCATCTGTCGGAACTGCTGAGACAAGCAGTATGAATCCATGATTTAAAACCGGTTCCACTACATTTTGACCCAACCTTCTGAATGAATGTCAGTTGAAATTGAGACTTTTCAAACCAGAAGACAATTTTGTAATCCATTCCCGTTGATCTTCAGTTTCCTATCTTATGTGTGGTCTGCTGATGCTGTTGTCAATCTAGTTCAAGGTTTGACATCTTGTGCATCTACAGCTGGTATTCTGCTTTCTTTGGTTGTAATGTGCCGTCTATTTGAACTATAGCTGTTGCATTTGTATCATCTTTAAACTGTCTCCCGTATTCTCCTATGACTTCTAACATCATCGAGGGATTTTAACATTTTCTCCTCTTTTCCAGACCAATTTCTGTAAATCCAAGAGACAGTTGTGGGTTAAAATCCCAGTAGATCGCCAGCTTCTGAAGCACTGAAACAAGCCCATCTAGCAACAAAAACCATCCAGCCTTCAACGCCTCTTAAATCTCCTTTCTTCCTCATTATGGAGCTCAGTTAGAACTTCAGCAAGTCATTTTCCCCACACCTAGATTAATAAACGCATTGAGTTGCAGCCGTGCATTCTGCTGATTTACTATATATCTAACAAAGTGGCCAGTGTGTGTATGTGGAACGTTTCCTGCCATGGCCTCTCCCCCCCCCCCCCCCCCCCCCCCCCAGAGGAATGGAGATACCATTTCCTCTCCTGTACCTGTGTGAAATCACCACACATCAAAGCTCTGAAACACATCCTCACACCACATGAGCATCTGTGTAAAGAGAGATGGCCTCTAATCAGAGCTGTATGCTCTCTGACCTCTGCAAACATGGAAATGTCATCCAAAAGAGTTATTTATGCTTATGAACCACATTGCCACAATCGATCATTTTATAACCATCCTAACATGCCGTCCATATTTTTTGGTTGGTCTACAGCAAATGATCAGGGTCACATCCTGCATACCCACTAATCTCACACACGTCAATGTCAGCTTTTGATGTTGAGCTGATCCAGATAACATTCAGGTCAAGTCCGAGTTACTGTACGACACATCTCCACGCAGAGAGGCGCAAGGATGCTGAGGCTGGCCAGTTTGTAGCTTTGCTGACCCGTTCAGTCTATCTGAACGCCAAAGATTTAACAAACAAGTCGTCTAATCAAAGATCCATCCTCTTACCTCTCTTATCTGTCAATGTCAAAAAGCAGCCAGGCACATATTTAGCGGAGAAAGAAAAAAAAAACCGGACTTGTCAGGCTTCTAATTGAACGCGTCGGATGAGACGGATCGACCGATATCGAATGCAAAAAGCAGAACGAGTTGGGGAAACATCTCACTGCAAGAAAAGAAAAAAAAGCTCCTGCAAGCTGTTAAAAATGAAATGCTGTCAGCGCTTCTGCTGAGCCAACGCCGAGCGGTCCGCCTCCCTGTGAGTGAGCCCTCTTTGGGGAGGAAGAGCACCTTTCGTAAAGACGGACGCCAAGGTTTAAAGAGGACGCCGCGAAGCACATTAAAAGAAGACAAACAAACAACCAAATAAACCTTACCTGATGGCTCTCACTCCCTACAGCATGCGAGCTGGCTTGGATGTAGGCGAGGCGACACACACCGCAAGCGGGTCAGCAGCAGCACGGCTCTCCTGCCTGCCTGCCTCCTACACGGCGTCAAGCCCCTCCTCGTTTATCGTACAGTGGAGAGAGATGGGGGAGCTAAAAAAAAGAAAAAAAAAAAGAACCACATATCTGTGCGACGCAGGAAAGGAAGCGGCGTCACTCTCATCCAACTGTGTCTGATTAAAATACTTTTTTTTCTTCTTTTTTTGTGTGAGATCAAGATGGATTTCTGAACGCTGTGGAATCAGATGAGATGCAGGAGATAAGATCACCCGCCTCAAATTTGCCGTGCGCGCGTAAAAGCCAGAATGATATGACCAAAGTCCCTTATTTTGAAAGCGATCTGGATTTGAACACCTTTCAACAGCGTGTGAAGAGTAAAAGCAGACCCTGCTTGACGTTTTATGTGGTCTTGGGCATAATTTGACGTAGGGCCCCATCTACGGCCAAGCCCATTGCCCACAACTCCTTTGCTAATATTTATTTTAAATTGTTCTCGCTTTGTCATTTGAGCACTGTGAAATTATCACAACCTGTTCTATAGCTAAATACTGTGTCTGTAACAATGTCTGAGTCAGTCATAGTGCATGCAATCCCTCATACTGCCTGCTCAGTTCAAGGAATTGCTGCAAAATTAATGATTTGGGCTATTTTAATCTTGCCCACTTTCACCATAGGAGAAGGGAATTTTGCGAAGTCTGTGACAGTGCAATGCCTTTGCATGGTTATAGTATGAATGGTGGTTAATTTTGTATAAAAACATACATTTCTTGAAATGATGGCAAATGTGAAAGAAACACGGGGTTCCCATGGGCACACATTCTTCTAAACCCTGACTCAAGCATCATGAATCTCTATTGTCATTATGTAGCCATAATGAAATTTTGGTGAGAGACACAGATTCTTACAGAACACACAGACAAAAACAAGACAGGGTCAAATATTCAAATAATTCAAAGCATCAACAACACTTATTGAGAAGCTAAACAACTGCAAATAGTCGTTAGTGTCACAATCCTAAGGTGTTTGGTTATATTAGCTTCTTAGGTTCCTTGGATTGTGCAACCAGTGTTTGTTTTGTGTACAGTTTACCTGAGTTTCATTCCCTTCTAGTTAGGAAACTAGGGTGGGAATCCTAGTTGCCTGCCCCGCTGCATGTATTTCTGTTGATTATCTCACACCTGTCTTTTATCCAGATGATTATTGCCCAGCATATTTAAGTTCCTGGTTTCTGTTCAGTCTTGAACTGGATCCTCAGTTACACCTCGTTAACCTGTTGGTTTATCTGGTCTGTAACCTTGCCTGAAGTGCCGTGTGTGTTCCGTTCATTAAAGTTACTTACCTTTATGATGGCTCTGTGTTGCCTTCCCTGCACTGTTGGTCCTTGACAACATCAAATCATGACACTCAGCATCTGATACATTTCAATCTTCGAGTCAAAAAAACGACAGCAGCCACTTTACAGACAATGTAAATTACTGTGTAACTGCATGAATATATCAGACAACACACTCCCTGAGAAGTTGAAAAGTGTGCAAATAGTGGAATCTTCAAGTTAAAGAGCTGTGGAATTTGCATGGATGTCTAAACAAACACTCCCAGAGAAACTAAAATTGTGCAAATAGGCATTAGCATGTGAAACAGTGTAATTCTTAATCGGATCAAGAAGTTGTGGAACCAGTAGCATGTTTGGAAACCTGTGATAGACTATGGATTAGGCTGTTGGTTTGTTGATTTTCAGCGGACAATAGGACTCACAGCTTTGGGAAATAAGCTGTTTTTAAGGCTATTAATTTTTGATGTAATTTTACTGAATTGTTTACCCGATGGAAGTAGGACAAACTGTGCCGGGATGGCCCTTTTCTGTACCATAAACCATGTCTAGATGTGGTAGACACCATCCCACAATCCCCTGTGCTGACCTCACCACCAGTGCCAGACCTTCCTCTACTGTGCGGTGCAGCTCCCACACCACGATGTCATGCATAGACACAAGATGCTTTCAACTGTAGCCCTATGGAAATTTATTCAGTTTTCTGGGAAAGAATAGCGGTTGTTGGGCCTTCTTCACCAGGTGGGAGGTATTAACAGTCCTGGAGAGGTCAGAGGAAACTTTATGCTGTCCATATGCTCCACAACCTCCTCATGTATGCAGGGAGGCACATGTTCTTCCTGAATCTCCTGCTGTCCACTATGACCTCCTTGGTCTTGCTAATGTTCAGGATGAGGTTATTCCTGGAGCATCAATGTGTGAGATTGTGGATCTCCTCTCTGTAGTAGGTCTCATTATTAGCCCCAGTTCCACCAACTCGGCGCACCACCCATCTCCATCTTGCAAGTGTTTCAGGAGCAGTTTTTTTTTCAGGGGCAGCCTGAGTTTCTCAGACAAGCCAAGGTAAGGCAACTTTATTTGTGTAACAAGACAATTCAAAGTGCTGAGGCCCTGCTTCGGACCAGGTTCAAACCAAATGTACTCGAGAGGAGATTTGCGTGACTTCTTTTCAGTGATTGGCTGAGGGGCGAAGAGAAATGAGAAGAATTTTCTCCAAGGAAGTCCAGAAAAACTCAAGAGTGACAACATTAATATGAAGGACCAATATGAACGGAGTGGGTCAAATCGAAAGTTCTCCCTGCTGACACATCAGCCCGCCTCCGAGGAGTCATTGCTCCTTTGACCAAAGATCCCACAGCGCAAAACCTATACAAATTATTTCCCTGCGGTTAAAAATCTATTTTGCGCTATTAACGTATTCTTGTCGCTCCCACCATGGCTGAGGCAAAAATCTCATAAAGCTGTAAATTCTTACTCCGTGAAGCAAACTTTGGAGCAAGTTTAGACAGACAAGTACGTGGAATTGGGGCTATTGTTAGATATGAGACCCACCACAAACTTTACAATCAAGTTTGTGGAGTGAATAGCAGAGCAGTTGTGTGTGAAGACTGAAGAGAGTAGGGCTGAGGACACAACCCTGTGGCATGCCAGTGTTGAGGACCAGTAGAGCAGATCTCTATCCTCACCACCCAGGGTCTGTTGGTGAGGAAGTCGCTGAGCAGAGTGGAGCTGATATTTACAGGTTGTGAATGTGTGTGGTGAACACCTGTCACTTCAAACTTTTTCCTCTGACCGTCATACAGGTAATTGTAACCGAAACAACAGCAGATGTCTTAGATTTATGTGAAATGATTTTTGTCAATAATGGTAATAAAATAAAATATAAAAACTTAAGATTTCAACAGAGAGGAACACTAAACATTTTCAAGTCAAATTTTCCATCAGAATTTCAGACTCACATTGCTTTCTGACACATAAAGATGGACAATATGTGAATGACAAAAGCTTTAGTGAGAATTTGGCAATAATGCAATGCAGTTTGTTTAAGCAAAGAGAACATGAAATAATTAATCGGATACAAAAAAACATGTTACAAACACTACATAATGAGAAAATAAATGTGGATAATGCACTGTGTTGTCATGAGCTTGATTTTTAAAGAGAAACAAAAACTATGAATGAACCCTATGTTGTGAGCGTGAATTGAGCACATATTGTTTCGACTGTAAACTATGGACATGTACGAATTCTGTTTTAGGTTCTGTGAAATTCCCTTAAAACTACTTATTGTTAAGGTATGAAGGGGGAGCCTCCTTCTGGTGTATCTATCACCCCCTCACTTTTTCCTTCTGACAACCCCACTGACCCGCAATACATTCCTTAAAATTAACCGTACAGCAGCAATTGTTGGGAAAGTGGAGCCAAGTTTCATTGTTTTTGTTTTCTTGCAAGCAGCCAGCGTAAATAGGCTGTTATTTGTTGAGATGCATTGTACTTATAAATGTGACCTAAGCAGCAGAAAGGACTAAACATGTACTGATCAAATTATGATAATTAGTATCAAACATTGAATATGGTTTTATATGGTATATTTGTGAATTTGTTTTCATTTTTCAAATGAAAATATTAAATTTATTCTATACTACTAATTTATTCTATACTACTCTTATTTTATTTGCAAATAGGCTCCTTTGAATGAAATTGACCTTTGCATTTTGAAAGTTGCATATCTATCTATCTATGGTTTGTACTTGTATAGCGCTTTAACTAGTCTTGATGACCTCCAAAGCACTTTACACTACAGTTCAGTCATTCACCCATTCACACACACCCTGACGGTGGTGCGCTATGGTAGTAGCTACAGCTGCCCTGGGGCAGGCTGACAGAAGTGAGGCTGCCATGCACCGGTGCCGCCGGGCCTTCTGACCACTGCCAGCAGCAGACAATATAAAAGTGCTCCTGGGCTTCCCCTGCTGGTTCTGGGGTCCGAAACACGAGGGTTTGCCTTTCCTTATTCCGATCAAGGACTGGAGGGCAACTTTCCAGGTGGGGGCTAATGTAGTGTTAAGAAGTGGAGCAATTTATCCGCATCTTATAGCAATAACATTATTTACAACTTGATTATACCATCTGGGAAGAAGATACTATGCATAAATCAGCATCTTTCATCTTTTCCAGGATTTTGGGGTATTTTAATGTTGCTTATATGTTTTTGTATTGAATACATTATCACATAAATCCAGAAAATGTGTACTTTATGGCTTGAGTTTGGTAAGATTTGGACTTCTCCACATCTGGCTAAACATTATATTATATATAATTCTAACTTGTATTATAATTATTAATCAAATTTACATCCACCTCTGTAAGCGTCAGTGTTGCTGTTTGTTGAGCACATACTGCCCCCTGAAGGAGATCTGACGGTACTTACACCCAGGATGGACCCACAGGGGGTGGGATATGGGATTGGGAGGTGGGGGCTTTGTGTGTTTAAGAAGGAAAACTAAACTGCTCAAAGGTTAATAATTAAATATTATGAGAGAGAAGGTATACTTTACTTTCTTTGAACTCCCTGTAAGTTTTATTTAACGCTATATGATCGGCTGATAACAACAGAAGGCAGTGACACGTATTAGGAATTGACATTCATGTGTCTATTATGAATAATGGATAGCAACAAATAAATGGCATCTCTAAAATTAGCTTTTCTGATAATCGCATGGCCTCCAGGCTTCTAAAGAAAGTTGAAGAGCACGCCTGAATTGCTGATGAGATGTGGTCAAATAGGAAAACATTTCTGAGAAGCACCCCATTTAGGACGCCTTCCTGGTACATTGGTGCCCCTGACATCACTTCAGCCCTTTAGTGGTCGGTAAACTTGGCAACCAAGACACTCCACTTGAACTTTGTGCTTTGCAGTGTGGAGCTTTTACCGCTGTCTTTTCTAGATCTTTACAGAACAAAAAGGCACTTAAACCAGTCCTGGGGCCCAGGTCATGCTTGTCTCGCCATGTGTGAGCATAAAAAGTCCTCTATAGAGATAGATTTTTATTTGTAATACAAAACACTGCACGACTGTGTGTATGTACACGACAAGCATTGGGACAAACCTTATGACTGATTTGCCAAAGATACTTTACAAGTGTAAAACATTTAGATATCGAGCTAAAATTGGATTTTTGTCAATGTCAGCAATTAGCCTCGACATCTATGCGTTGCAGCAATCATTATCCCATAAATTTGCTTCTTCTCTCACCACAAGAGGGCAGCATTGACATACTTTCAGTTAAGCCTGGACACCTAAAGAAAAAATGTTTAGCATAAAAATCGATTATTTTATTTTCTCCTGTGATTTAGATATCTATTTGCAAACTGAGGCATCTGCTTAAAAGACATTCAAACCAACTATTTCTCTAGTTCTTCCTACTATGATATGTGTGAGCAAATGACATACTCCAAAAATGTTGCAATCAAGTCACTTAAAAGTTGAAGACTAAAACATAAATATGAGACTAATATACTTAATGCTTAGACTAAATATTCCTGCGTTTGTATAAGCAGCTGCAAAATGTTTCCTAAATTTACTGGGACTCACAATAATCTAATTAGCTCTATGTATACCTGGCAGATCATTAATTGTTCCAATCATACATGCTGTTACATTTATTTATATACACTATTCCATCATTGTGTGGAAGCCAACACCCATTTGTCACTTCCATAAAATGTGCTTTTAAGTTTTCTTAGGCTGAAAGATGGATGATTACAATGTGTTTATAATGGAAACACAGAATACTAAAAATAATAATAATATATTTTTTAAATAAAATAAAAACATGTGGTGTATTGGTGATGTAATGATTCAGGCTTAAAAATGGCTTAAATGTGTGTGTGTGTGTGTGTGTGTGTGTGTGTGTGTGTGTGTGTGTGTGTGTTACTACTTTACAAAACAAGTGGCAAAAGTGGAAAAAGGTGGATCATTGCTCTACCTTTTTCACTTAATAAAACCCAAACAAATATAAGTATACTTTATACTCACACAATTGCAGATTTGTATTTCCTACTTAATATCATTTGTGGGGTGTTTTTTCAAATCTGTTCCAAACTGTTATCTGATCAGACGACTTTGTCAAAGTTCACAAAAAGAGGCAGTGTTTAAACAATGGAAAAAGTTACACATGAGTTGGAAATCCGTCATTTGTGTAAACAGTGGTCAGTGCCCTTTCAGGGCATATCAGTCTGAGCAGCACAGTATCTACTACAAGGGGCTATGAGCTCTGTTGCCATTTGGATATTTCCATGGGAACCAGCGGCAGTAAAAGGAAAGTGGGAGGATCCTGGTTCAGCAGCCAAGGGGGTGTGTGTTAGATTTATTGGTACCCTGCTTCATTTAAACCATCCCCGTGCGTCAAGCTGACAGAACTGCTGACCCTCCATCTGCTGTAAGGAGAACTTCTTACTCTCAACTATAAATTTGGAGCAACCTTTTGGATCCTCAGAATATAAGGTAGGAAAACCTTTAATTGAGTCTGTTTTACAATAACAACCGTTTTTGATCTAGTTGGAGAGCAGCAAACTAAAGTATAATTCTGATTTTGCAGAGTTTGCTGCCTTCCACCGGAGGACCCATGTGGGTGGTAGAGAAGATTCGCACATCAGTAGAACGATCCAACCTGCCCATGCCGTCAGCAGAGCTCAGCTTTAAAATCACTGACATCATGTTAGGAGAAAAGAGTGACAAATCCAAAAGGATTTCTCACTGTCCCAACATCATCACCCCCGACAACATCCCAGAGTTCTGCATCCCACCAACAATTTTCTCCCTGCAGGAGATGAAGAGCTCAGAGCAAAAGGGAACAGCTCGTGCTATCAAGGCGCCTCCCTGTGAGAGGGCTAAACCAGAGGCCGAAGTGACATTTTACGAGGGACCGCTAAATCCTCACATTATTCAGGTAGAGAGTGTGGATGAGAGCCCCTGTGACGGCTGCAGCGATGAGGAGACAACTAACGCCGATCCCCAGAGCCAGGCCGCTTTGTCCCTTCCACACCTTGCCAAAGCTCAGACCAGCTATGGCTTTTGCACCTTGTTAGAGAGCCCCCACACCAGGAGAAAGGAGTCGATTTTCCATTCTGATCCAGGCTCCTCTCCTCTGCTACTGCCCAGGAGTCGTTCCGGTACCTGCTCTAAGTTCTCCCACTCCGCCCCACCATCCTCCTGCCCCTCTTCATTCAGCTTGAACAGCCTGACCTCCAGGCTCTCCCCCAGGAGCTGCACCATGAACTGGCAGGCCCCTCTGGACAGCGACACGACTTCTTCCACTGAGTCCTCACCTTTCAGCTCCCCCCTGCTGTCCAGGTGCCCAGCCAAGTCTTCCCTTTTCAAAGCACTGAGCCATGAACTGCTGCTTTCAAGGAACATAAGAAAAGCAATGGTGTCCAGAAACAATTCCCTGTCCACAGATGAGGGCAGCTCCACAGACAACAGTCCAAATGTCATGAGGAGGGCCTCAGAAGGGTTAGCGGAAGGCCTGCCCAATAACTACAGCCTGGCGCCACCCAACATTTTCCCCATGGACTTGACGTTGCACAGAGAGAGGGTCATGAAGGAAAGAATGGTGCCTGTAGGAAAGGACGGCAGTCTCAGACTGTCAGCAGAGTACTGTCCAGATAACCAGAGACTGTGGGTTCGGCTGATCAGCGCTGAGGGCCTTTATCCTCTCTCCGTTGACCCAAAGATTATCAACTGCAGCGTCAGCCTCTCACTGGTCCCCGGGAAACTCCAGAAGCAGCGCAGCACGGTCATCAGAAAGAGCCGCAATCCAATATTCAATGAAGATTTCTTCTTTGATGGTATCTCAGAGGAAGACCTCAGCCAGAGATCGCTTCGCTTTAAAGTGGTGAACAAAATGTGCACCCTGAAAAGAGACTATCTCCTAGGTGACTGTGATCTCCCTCTTTCAAGTATTGTTACAATGTAGATTTAACTGTAAAAGTGTACCGCTGATTTGGAGATATTTATTTAAATTTTTGTATTACATTAGTTTTGTATTTATTAAATTATGGAAAGCACTAAGGAGCTCTGTCTTGAATCTGTCTCAGACTAGAACATAACACAATTTTATTATAAAGTGACTTTTATTATCATAAATCGTTCTAAATAATAATAAGGAAATTAGAACACTGAGGAAATGTTGCCTCTCTGGATTAAAGTGAAATATTTAACAAATATTGTGTGGATGGTTTGTTAATGAGGATGCATCACCAGCTTGTTTAGTCACAGAGCAACCATCTCATATTTCCTCTAAGCCTGTTGTTTACTTCCTGACCTTTCAAATGATTAAAATATCACAAGGAACCAGAAACCTTGCTTGGTTGTTTTTCATTTGATCATTATTGACTATGTAGAGTTTTTTTTTTAACCCTTCAGCAATAGGGTTTGGATCTAATTCAATTTCCTAAACTGTACAACATAACTTCTGGTGATCAATTTTCTGCAATATGTTGCCTTAAACTAAATAAGATACTAATTCCAGTCATATTCAGTATTCATTTTCTAAAGGTAAAGTGATTCCCACAGTGTAACTAATTAAATCCACATACTAAAAACAGAATATCTTTATCTGTTGCATATTTTCCTGCCACATGCGACAGGGCAACATGTCATCCACATGATACGAGAATATCTTCCAGCAGTGCTTTTATTAATAAAGATCAGACTACACCGGCTAGTTAAAGATAACAAAGGTTTCCCATGGCTCAAACAAAACACAAAACAAAATAAAGAAATATGTAATATATATAAAATTAAAGAAAAAGATAAGGCTTTTAATTTTGTGAATAGGACATTTTCAACATCAGTCATGATACATATTCATTCTTATCCATTGAATCTTTGTCACAAAGGTCGGCACTTCTCTCGGTTCTTCAAGTGAAATAAGGATTTTGTGTTTCATGATACCAGAGTTTCAAAGCAATTTATCTCGAAGAAACCTCCAACACATGTTTACACATTGCATTTTAATCGGTGGATATTTTCAGATCTGGGAAGGTGATTTATGGTGCTCAACACTTTTGTGCACTGTGCTCACTGTGTAACAGCCTGTAATAAATGAACGTTTATGACTTAAACCCTCAGAGAGTATATCCCTGTCAAAGTCCTGGGCTAAATCCAATCTTGGGCAAGACTTGAAAATTCTGTTCATGATGAGAATCTGTTTGAGCTATTTTGTAAAGAATACTGCGCAAAAATCTGCAAATCTGGTTACAGTATAAAACAAAAAAAACATAGCAAAAGACTGTAACTGTAATGTCTGTGAAAAGTGGCATTGAATCAGGAAGTTGAATATATATGTACAACTCAGGGATTTTTATGCATACAAATGTAGGAAACTGTATTTTTCTACATACGCTGCCTCCTTCTCCACTTTCCATTTATCAGCTTCCCATGTGAAACAGTTTGTTTAAACCTGGTCCCTTATCTTGTTTTCTATTTTGTCAGGTTCCTATTTTGGTCCAGATACTTTCGAACATGCAACAACACAACGCAAATCACAGTCAGGCTTTGATTACCTTTTTTTTTAAACAAAGCACAACAGTTTTGTTACTAACCCCATATAACAACAACAACAATAGTACTTGTTGAAATTGTGCAACTAAAGTTATTTAATGTCAAAATAACACAATAAATTCTTAATATGTTAAACGTATAATTAAAGCAGCCCTGGCTGGTTGATAAAAGCATATAATGAATAATAGAGAAGTATGTCTACAAAGATCTTACTTTGTTATTTTCTATTTATAACGGCTAGAATAAAACAAATATTATTCCAGCTGATAATAATAATAATAATGATTATTATTATTATTATCATTATTATTATTATTATTATTATTCACACATTATAGTTAGCTTGATGTTTCTCTTGGCTCCGTTTTGCATGGTTTTCCTTTTTTTTTTTCTAGGCCTGACAAGCCAAAATAATCATAATCAACAAAAGTTGTGTCATCACGTATGTGTGTAATTAATCAGTATAACATGTTTTGTTTGGGAAATGAGTAGCTGAGATGCAGCTGTAAATTAAATTCACTGCAACCAATTACCTTCAAAAGTCCTGTTAGGTAAATAGAGTCCATCTGAGTATAATGTAATTTAAGTAAAAAGTCTGCGGCATTACCAATGCCTCAGAGATTTGTCAGTGAACCAGTCCAAAAATAAAAAAAATTATGACACAAATACAAATTTGTAATGGCATGGCATGCCTCCCAATCTGACAGGCCTGGCATAGAGACCTTAACTTTGGTGGAGCCACAAAGATCTATTGCTCAAGTAGGAAAATCCTGTAACTGGACAGGTGTTAGTCATGTATTCCACAAGTCTGGCCTCGATAAAAGAGTGGCAATTTTCCCCAGCAGGTAAAGGGAAGTATTGAGACAATGGGAAGATGGAAAGAGCTACAGTAAATAAAGAACAAGACAGGAAATAAAAACAAAAATAATCGACACACTTTTCAAATTTTATTTGTAAAGAAAATTGATTCACAATTGTCACTGTCCTTTAATTTCACCAACATTTACTTCTTTAGATAGATAGATAGATAGATAGATAGATAGATAGATAGATAGATAGATAGATAGATAGATAGATAGATAGATAGATAGATAAACTTTATTCCGGACTCATGGTCCAATAAATACATACATAAAAACATGAATAAATGGATAAGAAGGAGAAAAAAAAAAGAAAAAAAAACAGGACTTTTGAAGGTAATTTGTGTTGCTCTATCTCATGAAGTCCCTCAAAATGTTCCAAAGTTTGTGGTTTTAATGTAACAAAATCTGCAGAAGGTCGAGGGGTATTAGTACTTTTGAAAGGCCCTGCACATGGCTCACAATTAAAACATTTTCTCAGGTCTTTTAGTTATTTAGATTTGATGCTTGAAGTACTTAATGTTCAAATTTTTACAACGTAAGACATTAATGTGATTATTTGGTTAAGGGAGAACAAAATATTCCATGATGTCAATGGTGGTGCTCCACCTCATTGTTGTTCCAGGTACACTGCGTCACTGTTTTATGGCCCCTCTATTCCAACTAAAGTGGTTCTAAGTACATGATCTGTGTGAGTAATGAGGAGGCAATCTAATTTTTTTGTTTTATTTTAAGTTCATCACAACTGTTGGAAAAATAGGTACGCTGAAACCAGATCAGACAGAAGCAAAAACAATCAGCCAAGAAATCAAATACTGCCAATGATATCATCTAAGTCATGATGAAATTAATTAGATTGATTTTTATATGTTGTTTTCAAAAACACTTAGACATTCATTTCAATTATCTCATTAGAATAAATACAATTAATTAGTCAAATCTATCTTTCAATGTGAAGGTACTTCATCTGCTAAAAGTACATATATAGAATTTACCTGCTCTTACAGCCTAACACATTTTTTGTGCAGACATTCCCTGTTTACCTCAATGAGAAGAACAGACTGTGGTGCTTCTGCACGTAGCAGACTCATCACTTAGCCTGTGTACCTGGCCTGTTTTACACCAGCCACTCAATCACCTCAGGCACTACGTGGAGCCCAAGCGTGACATGTTTAGTGCATAACAACCAAACATTCTGTAGCGTGGACTTCCTCACATCAGATGAGACTTATATAAACAGAACAAAGGTGCTTAGACTCATTCAACCTTGCAGAAGTGCCGAGGCTTACTCTACTTGAAGCTGTCAGAGTGCTAGTGCGGTTAGGTTTAGAAAAACAATTCATCACAAACATTAAAACATCACATTTAAAGTAAAAGCCAGGAAAGGTAATTAATTTCTCAAAATATGGTCATACTGGTGACCCCAACAATTTGTGTCAGTTTCCCTTGCTTCCCTGTTAAAGGATCCAGAGCTGGAGGTCCCAATAATAAATTATTAATAATCCATACCTAACCTAGCATTTTTGGCTATGGAAGATAATGAACAGGCATTTAATGCTTTTCCAGTTCAATGACATCACAAAACTGACTAAATAACATCACTCTTTTTAATGTGTTAACGTGGCAAAATTCAATAAACAAAACGTTTAAACAAAACAAAATGACATATTTTGACAGGAACACTTCTAAAGACTTAGTCTTACTTTCTTTCAATGATCACTGATGTGTGTGGCACAGCGGATCCAAACATGGGGACAAATAGTCTGGAAAAGTTGGTTGGATTATTGGGTAATTTGGGAAACTGCTACTGGTTTGTGTCAATTAATAATTATAAAGCAGAGCAAACAAAGATCACATGTGTGGTTCATCAGGGCTCAAGTCTCAGACCCCTTGTATTCAACATGTAGGGATGATGCTCACAGACAGGTTACATGCATGCTGGCTACACCCGAATGCAGTAGAGATCAGGAAGTGAGAAGGAAGAAACGTAGTTTGATCTAGTAACACCCGGAGCACTAAGCACAGATTTGGGAAGGAGTTTAAGTTACAACTGGTCTATAGACACAAACGGAATAACAGAAAAAAAAGAATGGCACTGAAAGTAATTGGAGGGGAAGGCAGGCAGATAACATATGACGGCAGATGACGACATATTGTTTACAGGGAATGTTACTTCCATCCCGGGTGACACATGAGAATGATTTTGGTAATTTGAAAGTAAATATCTTACTTGTAGCTCCTTTAAGGCAAGGCAACTATAGCAAAAAGTAATAAACTTGAAGTTAATTTTATTAATTAGACTTAAGTATAAGCTTAAGTCTTAGTATTAATGTAATTAGTCTTAGAGTTGAGTTTATACTTTTCAGAATAAGTCAGGTATACCCCACTATACTTTTGTTAAGTGTATGTAATAGAGTTTATAAAAAATAAACTTTAAGTACACTGCCTCATTTAAGTATGAAATACGTATGCTCATAATACACTTGAATAAACTACTTTTTGCTAAGGGAAGGCAAGGCAAGTTTCAGTTGACACCATGTCAATTATCCTAGGTGGTGGTGTTGGCACATATGGTGGTGCCAGCGGGGACATGGTGTGATGCTTGAGCTGTGAGACATAGAAGACCCAGGTCTCATGAAACATGAAAGGTAAGTACGTAGAGACAACCAGTGGAAGTTTTAGGAGGTGCTGGTTTGGCAGGCAGGGCAGTACGGATAGAAATTGGTGAACCCCAAAAAGCTCAGCAGCTTTTCAGGACTAGTGGGTTGAGGCCAATGAGCGACTGCTTGCACTTTCTGTGGGTCCATGGCTAAACCTCTGGAGAGATGGTAGAACAAAGGAAGGTGGTGGAGCGTGGGTGGAGGGCACTTGTCTCCAGTTTACAAAATAACTGGTGCTTGAGCAACCTGTAAAGCACTGCCCTTAAATGGCAGGTTCTGGGGCCCCTACTCGAACCTCTGGAGATGACTGTGCAAAGAAGGATTCTTCATAAAATGAAGAACATTATGGACAATCGTGAGTATCCTCTTCATCAGACTGTCATACAATAACAGAATGAAGAGGATGCCCTTGGATAGATGTGACAGAGACAGTATAGTCCACTAAGGTCATGGAGATATCAAGTTGAGAAGCAAGATTCTAGTATATAAAGTTCTAATCTGCCCCTGTATCTTGAAGCACTTTAATAAATAACACTTTGTGTCTGAGCTGAAGCACTACCTTGAGCTGGAAATGTAAGGGATCAAATAAGTGGGATCAAGTCGAAGTGACCCATAGTAGGCATTTTGTCATTCTCATACTTCTCTGGACAACCTCCCTGGCTGCAACGGTTCCTCTGTCGAACAACTGCCAGGGTTAGCAGCTGCTCCTCCAGAAGAGGAAAGGGAAGAGTTGTAGAATGTTGAAGCTGTAACAATTTCCCGCTATAAGGAGCAGGACGGTGTCTTGTCATGACACGCTGATCAATCTTTGAGGCAAGATTTACTTATCCAGAGGCTTAGGAGCCTCATGATCAGTCATCTCATCGTGGCTATAATTGCCCAAACCCTCCAAAACGATTGTGAGTGGTGTCTCTCAAGTGTCATTTAGCTGCCAATGTGTGGAATTCAGACACAAAATGACAATCTGATGGAAATGAAGTAATAATGATTCTGCTTCATACTACAAGGTGGAACCAAGGTTTTCGTTGACTCCTCCACAAATTGGGTGTAGTTACGGCAAGCTGGTTATTTAGCATTATAGGGAACTGTTGCCCACACTTGGGCACAACATGATAAGAGGGAGGTTAACATTATTACAACCTAAGCATTAGAGGTAGAACACTTAGAAGGTTGACATTCAAACAGCGTATCTATAGTGATAAGTAATCCATTAGGCCGACCGATGACTCCATTTCACTTATCTGGAAGTCTGATCGTCGTTCACCACTGCAGACTGACGCTGCAGCACCATGACGGATCTAGATAATCATCTCCATCTTTCCATCTTGGTGTTGTGGCAATCAATAACCCCGCAAAGATACAAAACCTTGGCTTTTAATTGTTCAAACTGTTCAAAGTTGTAATCAGAATTCTGATTCTGATTGAAGCTCCATTGGGTCTCTGTGGGGCTCAGACATCATGTCAGTAGAGAGGCGAGATGCACGGATACTGGTTAGATGCATTTGTTTAATAGGATTTCTAGTCCCAAATTCGGTAGAGAACTGGCGGTGGGTAGAAAGAAACATGCAGTATGATCTAGCAAGAGCCAAAGCACAGAGTAGGATCTGGAAAGGAGTTAGTGTTATAAAAGGTTTGTAGACACAACTGGGATGGCAGAGAGAAAATGAGGATGGTTCCTACAGTAACAGAAGGGATACCATGCTGATGAGTGTATCAGAGCTTGAGACATGAAAGGAACAATGTCTGAGTGTAGAACTGGTTGGTGGATCTTCCTTATAGCCAATCCCTGTGGTCACCTGAACACTACCTGGTAATATAATTTATAAATGCAGATTTTAAAATCATCTGCAAGACGTTGGCCACAAAACATAAAAAGGTGACCCCACATATTATACATCCTGATCTGACTGAATTTATTAAAAAATGGTATGCTATAAATACCACAAGAAGACACGTCAGTCTAATAGACAATTGCAGTGTCCAAAATAAAAAGAGTTTAATTGTTTCATTAGATGTGGAGAAGGCTCAAATTACTATTTAGCTCACTAAATGCTTGTGTGAAAACAAATGAATGGAAAGGATTTCTCAGAGCTTCAATCATGACAGAGGCATAGGGCAGAATTGTCTCCTCTCTTTCTCACTACTCACTATATTCATTGAACCACTGGAGGCTACAATTTGTCAAAGGAAAAGGTACTTGGGCATCAATATTTCTAACAAGCCGAATGAGCTGACACAATTAGATTATATCCCATTACTCAAATTAATAGAAGTAGACCTCACACGGTGGAGAAGTCTCCCTTTCTCACAGATTCGAAGAGTGTCTGCAATTAAAATGATGGTCTTCCCTAAAATGAACTATATCTTCTCTATTATCCCAGTTGAATCAAGACCAAGACCTAAGCAAGACTTAGATTCTATCATAAATGTCTTTAACTACTCAAGCTTATATTTAAACAACATAAAAGGGAAAATGCAAGCAAAAATACTTCTATTTCTTTTATAAACGGGTTTGTCACTTACAATGCAATAACTTGGCATGTCTTTAGAGTAAACTTCAACATTTGCAGCAAAGCATGGATCTGAAGCTCGAAAAAGTTCTAACATCAACATGTCAAAAGGTCAGCCCTTTCTGCTTGATTTAACACAAATACAGCTGCCCCTGTAGTGAAAATGGCCACAAACAAAAAGGTGCATTAAGTGACACTTGCATGTTGCATTTTGGATTTTTAAATCAAAAAGCTAAATGTGATCCAAATAAAATAGAACCCTTGTAGTGAAGTTAAACTCTTCTTGTTTTTAAGTACAAAAAACAGACATGGAATAGAAAACAATTACACATTACTTCCAAATGCCAATTACACAGTTAGGCAAATGGTCCATCATGACACAGAGCATGTCAAAGGTTTGTGCGGGTGTGTGACTTTACAGTATCCATTCAGTTTACTACTTTATATCCGACCAGTTGTGAAAACGAACACAAGTATATTCCTCTTCGGTTACTCCCAGAAGAAAACTATACTGGCTGAGTTGGGCGATAACACATTCAGGTTAAACACACTGTGGAAAGATGACACTTCCTGGCTGCCTTTCTGTGTTTCCCCTCATTCAGAAGCTCCTTCTATTCCCATGGCAACGAGGCCCTGCTCTGGGGCGGAAACCATGGAGATCCCGCCTTTCATGTGAGAGATGCTTTTATTTCGACACATGAGTTGATACAGTCTGTCCCTGTCTGTATAATTCAGGTGCACCTCAGCCTCAGTCGTGTTGCTGCTCACAGCCAAAGAGGGTTATCAAAAGATGTGTCAAGTACACCTTAAAAAAACAGAAGAGGGAGGCTAAGAATGGAAAATGCTTTGTGAAAACCCGACGTCAGTCTGAGACAAATATACACTTTTTTCTGTCAGTCTGTGCAGAAATCAATAGATTTTTAAATGCATTTTACACACAATAAAAACACTGATACACATCTTTTCAAAGAAAAACCTAACAGTTAAAATCTGTTATTATTATTGATGACTGTATGCATTTTTCAAACGCAAATGAGTACAGTAAAGCTCCAGTGTATTCAATGAGTAAAAATACAAACAAGGTTAGTTTATTTTATTGATTACATTCAAAAAGTCATATTTTATGTGCAATAATACAGACAATGTATTTCAATTGTTTATTTTTGTTAGTTTTGATTATTAAAGCTGATGGCTAATAAAACCCCAAAACTCAGCTTCTTGGAAAATTAAAATATGGCATATAATCTACTATATGCCATAGTGCGTTTGGGCCTGCCCGGTCCGACCGGGCAGGCCCAAACGCACTGTGAGGGTTTGCTGGGAACGTCTGGCAGAGTCCCCTGTGAGGCGGAGCTTTAACTCCCACCTCCGGGAGAACTTTAAACACGTCCCGAGGGAGGCGGGGGACATTGAGTCTGAATGGACCATGTTCCACGCCTCTATTGTTGAGGCGGCTAGTTGGAGCTGTGGCCGCAAGGTTGTCGATGCATGTCGCGGCGGCAACCCTCGAACCCGCTGGTGGACACCAGCGGTGAGGGAAGCCGCCAAGCTGAAGAAGGAGTCCTACCGGGCTTTTTTGGCCTGTGGGACTCCGGAAGCAGCTGATGTGTACCGGCAGTCGAAGCGGCAGGCGGCTCGGCTGGTCGCCGAGGCAAAAACTCGGGCGTGGGAAGAGTTCGGAGAGGCCATGGAGAAAGACTTCCGTACGGCTTCGAAGCGATTCTGGTCCACTATCCGGCGTCTCAGGAGGGGGAAGCAGTGCAGTACCAACACTGTTTACAGTGGGGGTGGTGTGCTGCTGACCTCGACTCGGGACGTCGTGCGTCGGTGGGCGGAATACTTCAAAGACCTCCTTAATCCCACCAACACATCTTCCATTGAGGAAGCAGAGCCTGAGGACTCTGGGTCGGGTTCTCCCATCTCTGGTGCTGAGGTTGCCGAGGTTGTTAAAAAGCTCCTCGGTGGCAAGGCCCCGGGGGTGGATGAGATTCGCCCTGAGTACCTTAAGGCTCTGGATGTTGTGGGGCTGTGTTGGTTAACGCGGCTCTGCAACATTGCGTGGACATCGGGGGCAGTTCCCCTGGATTGGCAGACTGGGGTGGTGGTCCCCCTATTTAAAAAGGGGAACCGGAGTGTGTGTTCCAACTACAGAGGAATCACACTCTTAAGCCTCCCTGGTAAGGTCTATTCAGGGGTTCTGGAAAGGAGGGTCCGTCGGATAGTCGAATCTCGGATTCAGGAAGAGCAGTGTGGTTTTCGTCCTGGCCGTGGAACACTGGACCAGCTCTACACCCTCAGCAGGATTCTTGAGGGGGCATGGGAGTTTGCCCAACCAGTCTACATGTGCTTTGTGGATCTGGAGAAGGCATTCGACCGTGTCCCCCGGGGGATCCTGTGGGGGGTACTCCGGGAGTATGGAGTACCGGACCCTTTAATAAGGGCTGTCAGGTCTCTGTATGACCGGTGTCAGAGTCTGGTCCGCATTGCCGGCAGTAAGTCGGACTCGTTTCCGGTGAGAGTTGGACTCCGCCAAGGTTGCCCTTTGTCACCGATTCTGTTCATAACTTTTATGGGCAGAATTTCTAGGCGCAGCCAAGGTGTTGAGGGGATCCGTTTTGGTGGCCTTAGGATTGCGTCTCTGCTATTCGCGGATGACGTGGTCCTATTGGCTTCATCAGGGCGTGATCTACAGCTCTCACTGGAGCGGTTCGCAGCCGAGTGCGAAGCGGCCGGGATGTGCTGCCCCTAGTGGAGGAGTTCAAGTATCTTGGGGTCTTGTTCACGAATGAGGGGAAGATGGAGCGGGAGATCGACAGGCGGATTGGTGCAGCGTCTGCTGTGAAGCGGGCGCTGTACCGATCCGTTGTGGTGAAGAGAGAGCTGAGCCAAAAGGCGAAGCTCTCGATTTACCAGTCGATCTACGTTCCTACCCTCCTCTATGGTCACGAGCTTTGGGTCGTGACCAAAAGAGCGAGATCCCGGATACAAGCGGCTGAAATGAGTTTTCTCCGTAGTGTGTCTGGGCTCTCCCTTAGAGATAGGGTGAGGAGCTCAGTCATCCGGGGAGGACTCAGAGTAGAGCCGCTGCTCTTCCACGTCGAGAGGAGCCAGTTGAGGTGGCTCGGGCATCTGGTCAGGATGCCTCCTGGACGCCTCCCTGGAGAGGTGTTCCGGGCACGTCCCACCAGGAGGAGGCCCAGGGGAAGACCCAGGACACGCTGGAGGGACTATGTCTCCCGGCTGGCCTGGGAATGCCTTGGGATTCCTCCTGAGGAACTGGCCCAAGTGGCTGGGGAGAGGGACGTCTGGGCCTCCCTACTGAAGCTGCTACCCCCGCGACCCGACCCCGGATAAGCGGAAGAAGACGGACGGACGGATATAATCTATTCAACAGGGATTTTTAATACAAAAATGTTGGCTTTTTGAAAAGTATGTCACTTTTCATATATTTCACAGAGGAATGAGATACTTCTCAGTATACAGCATGGTATGGAGGGGATTAACTATAACTCTGAGGGACGCATAGGTTGCTTGAATGGTGGCCTTAATTATCTGCTTTGTTGATCTGGTGTCTCTCATGTTCCTCTTGCCAGCACTACACAGACTCTACAGGTCTCGGGTTAGGCCACTTTGCTGGCCAATCAAGCACAGCATGGTAAATGGCCTGTACTGTACTTGTATAGCTCTTTATTAAGTGCTTTACACTACATTCACCCATTCACTCACACGTTCACACGCTGAAGGTGGTGAGCTACATTGTAGACACAGCTGCCCTGGGGCAGACTGAAATAGTCCTGCCATAGAATTGGCACCACCGGGCCCTCTGACCGCTGGCAGCAGGCAAAGTGGGTGAAGTTTCTTGCCCATGGACACAACGACTGAACTGGTCAGAGCGGGGTTTCAAACCGGCAACCCACAGGTTACAAAACAAACTCCTCCATGGTCATTAAACCAGGTATTGGTATTTTTCGCCGTGTGGGCAAGTGCCCGGGAATGCTCAAAAGTTAAACCAGCATCTCCACAAAGCTTGTAAGCAGAATTTGGATTAGCTCAAACACAGGGAACACACACCAGCAGGTGCTCCCAAAACTATTTCATGACATCAATTATGTTGATAGAAAGTATAAGTTATGCTATTAGTGATATTTTTACCATGTTGTAACTTCTCAACTATTTGTTTATTGTTATAACATTTGATTATTGTCCCAAGGAAATTAAAATGTGATTGATTGTAACATATATTTTATTATATGTGAATATCATATGTAATTATATTTGTATTTATTTAATTATTGCAAAATTTAATCCATTACACATATTTTTAAATGTCACAAGAATTTATGAGAATCAGTGAATTGAATTTATGGGTATGACTGACATATAAAATAAAGATACACTGCAACACATATTTATGAATCAAATAAACAGTCCAACAAAAACTATGCTTTTACCAAATAGGTAAAACGTTAAGGAATTTTATGTTTCATCATGCATTTTTGAAATTACTCAGACATTAAAATTATGCAATTGCATTTTTTAATTTTGTATCTCTTTTGACCACAGGATTAAATTGTTATTTACCTTTTTTTAATTATTTAATCAATGGCAAGTGTATGAGTTAGATTATTTTAATGTTATAATGTGTTTACCCCTCTTAAGTTAGAAAAATAAGACAAACACCTGCTCTCTTTAAATCTATATTACTTCAGCTGTTCTACAAAATCAGTAGTTTTAAATCAATATGGAAAGTAGAGTCTCTTCAGAACATGAGCATGCTGCATTTTGTTTTATGGTAATAAAATTGACGTAATTAAACAATTGGTTGGAGCCTTCAGATAGGAAAGATGGTCTACAGCTTGTATAATCCTGCCATTTAATCAGAGGTAAACATGGCAGCTAAGTGATGGGTTTCTGTTTGCCTGTTTGGTTCTCCTGGCAACTGATCAACACAAACCAAATACGTGTCCTATTTTTACACAAGGCTTTACCAAACCTTGGCACTAGGAAAACACTTTACCTTGGAAGAGAGGACAGACTTATATCCAGAAACCACCGAAAAGCTTTAGGACGCATTCACATACAGCCATGGTAATAAAAAGTACTGTTTGTAATGCAGATTTTGTCTTTTCAGGCTTTAAAGGTTATTTAAATTTAGTAGCAGGTGTATAAAAGAACACAACATATATTTCACGCTGTTCTTCTTTTTCCTATAAAACATACAGTCATGTTCAATAAATTAGAATATGGGTTTGTCAGACTTATAGTAGCTTTTGAAAAGAACCTTTAGACAAGTATTAACATATAACATATTTCAATTAAGGCATAATTTTTTATTGGTTTGATGTAATATTCTAATCATAATCATCTAATCAATATATATAAGTAAAAAAGAAATAGGGGCTTTAAAATATCAGTCTGTGAGTATGTATTCTATATTGTGTCTTTATTTAATTGGGTTACTGAAAGTCAATTGGGTTGCTGAAACAATATTCTACTTTATTGACTATGATTTTAGATTAGGGTAATAAAAAATCACTTTCATTGTCAAATCCTGTATTTGTAGAACATAAGCAAAACCCAAGAATTTAAAAGTTGTCTGTCTTTTTAGAATGAGTGTAAAAAGATTTTACGCACATACATTAATGGATTTGAATTATAATTTTCTCAAAAGACAGGCTAACATACCTTGTGGTTCAATTAATCTAACTACCATTAATCCATTCGAAACCTTTTGTTCATTCATTGCCCATTAATTTACAAAATAATTGCAGATACAGTACCTTTGTGCAATGTGTAATTAAATTTTTAAACCAGCCGAGTTTTCTTTTTTTTTTTTCTTTCTCTCCATTTCACTGCTTGTCTTTTCCTGTAAAAATAAAACTATATGGAGAATTGGTTTATATAACTTTCCACGCCACAGGATGCGCTCATTATTTACGTCTCGGTCCACAAATTAAAGCCACATAAAAGTTGCTGACGTCCGTCTGTGTGTTTATTGCCTTTGAAAAGCTGAGCCATGTGTGTACTCTACTGTATGTAGAGGGGAGCAACAAGCTGAGGGCAATAAGACCAACCTGAACTTTGTACTTTATCAGTTTTAAATTCATCACTCAAACTCAGTTTACTTGCATTTTCATCGTTAAATGACAACAGATACCAGTGTAGAGATTTGTCACATGACTGTATTAATTACAGATCAACCGTCCATTCACATGAAGTAATTATTCAGCGTAGAATATATGTATCAGTGGAAGAACACCCAGGACAAAATTTTCAAATACATTATTCAGATGGTTTTATTTTTGCAGTTTCGTGGAATATAGGGCCTGACTCCTTGCACTCTGTGAATGATTGATTCAGTACAACTAACCACCCACAACACATATCTGACCAGTACAAATCACTATTCGCTCCATTTGTTGTTCTGTCTCACTGTCGCTTACGCAATGGAAGAAAATAGGGCTTTGAATTGCCACGCCGTTGCCGTAATAGGCTGAAGGCACTATGAACACATCGCATAGGTCTTTGATCAGAACTTTGTCAAATTCGGTTTGTTAGGTTTCTCTGTGTGATTGATGAGGGCCACGTTGCTGCTGCTTTTCGCTATTTGGCTTCATGTGAAGAGCCAAAAGCGACAGTTTTAGAGGACACAGCTCAGATATCAGCAGGTTCACACGTTTACCACCATGTGAGGCAGCGCGTGTTGGTCCATATGTCAATGCTGTGATGCAGAAACAGGATGTGTGTTAGGTGATGGCACCTGGTGACTTCCTCTATGACTGTGGGCTCAGGGAGCACTGCACATGACTGTTGTGAAAATGTGATATTGTTGTTAGAAGAGGAAGAAAGATATGTGATAAAATTATGTAATGTATTTACAGACACACTTACAGTAGTTGAATAGGTGAAACCTGTCTTCACAGCAAGACTCAACAATAAAAACAATAAAACAATAAAAACAAGTGTTTTTATTCTGTGGAAAGGTTTCCAAAGAGCAGTGAAAGATGGCTCAAACATTTTACAGAACCCTTAGGCAGAAATAACTCAGTCTTTGCTATTTACAAACCTTAATAGTTGTGATATTTAGTAATGCTTTGATTGTTTGTTTTTACTCTTACCCTTATATAAGCATGAAAAAACTAACTGAGAATCATATTTTTTTCTCACAACACTTGTTGTGAAAGACAGACAGGACTATTGATTGAAGACAGAACCGATCACAATGACACCAGATAAAACATCTGCGTTATCAACAAATTCAATTAACCAGAACATCTACAGCCATATCCAGACCCTCTGAGGCACTGATAAGTCCGTTAAAATCAGTCAAGCAGACCCTATCATTAATTCCCCAAGTGATCTTTCAAATGTGATGTGCAGTATATTAAAATCCCCCCACCCTGCCAAAATTCTACAACAGCCTAAGAGAAGATCTGAACTTTTCTTTGTTGGTCCAGAGATATAAAGTAAGGCAGCCCAAAATACCTTTGGATTAAATTATACCAATGTCTCAGTCTGTGAGTGGATAAATCACACTCTTCAGTACAGCTACCACCTGTGTGTCCAATAATTTTATGCAATTGTTGATATGGACAATATTGCTCACCTGTCAGGGCCCCGTTTTGTAAGTGGGTGACACCAGAGCATGCAAAAAAAATAAAAAATAAATGGATAAATTATTGCTTGTTGTCATTTTAAGTTTATAGAGGATGGAAGCGCCCTTTGTTATAAACAGTACAAGCATAAGAAAATATGTCTACACAGAGTGACTGAGTTATGAAGTTGGTATCTGATGTGAGGTTCCTTTAGTGTTAAATTCAATTGGAAAGTTGGACCGCGTGTTGTTTTGTTCAAGCTATAGATAGTTTCTGCTAATAAAAAATACAAAATATAATTTCTGATTATTTTTTAAAGCAAGGGCTTGTTTAAATTATGCATTATGGCCAAACCTTTGACAGAATAATTTTACACTTATTGCAAATTCTGTGAAACACACTTTGGATTTTAAAAAACTTTTTGGTAAAGCAAACAAAAAGAAAAGAAAGAGAAAAAGATGACTCTTATTTTTCTCAAACATACAGTTATCTTGTCTCATTCAACCCAAATTGTGTTTTCAGAATTATATTCATGCTTAAACCACAATTTTATCAACAACATTTTATTGTGCTGACTATGAGAAAAGGTTGCATATAAAGTATAACGCATCACCATATAGGTCCTAACTTTAGCCTTTATTTAGCTTTTCTTTTGTTTGTTACAATTTCTCAGTGACATAATTGAATTGTTGGTGCGAAATCCCATTCTGTAAATACAAAATGATGTCATTTTCTATTTATATTATCTTCACAATTTTGATCATCGTCATACACTTATATAAGAAGGATAATTCATGAAATTCTAAACATTTGGACAATAGTTATTTTATTTAAGACTGGATATATTTTAAACTTTGTTTATTTCTTATGCAAGTAATTTCAATATTGTTGGAATATGGTTTTGTGCATTCCTTTAGGTCATTGTTTGTAGCTTCATATACTTCAAAGAGCAGATGGGGAATAAGTATTGCCTAGGTTGCTGAGTTATGCATGGCTTTTGCTGTTTTACAAGGGCAAACATAAGATAAACAGATGAATTAAACTTTCAGCCTAGGGCCAGATTACATAATGAGCATTAATAGATGATCAGGTCTCAGACTGGCTATTTTCAAGAGCAGATGCTATCTGTGATGGGGCAGCTGTTCTAAACCTCCTGCTGTTCGCCTTTTTGTTAATGAGATGTTCTAATTTTCTACCATTCAAGTTTCTTTGCTATATTCAAATATGTTTTTTTTACAACTTAAACAGACCTTACATAGAAACAAATGCTTATTGAGAAAAGTCTGCAACTCTAAATATCTGGGCTTTCTCATCTCTGACTAGTCCCCCCTAATAGCTCTCTCCTCTCTCAGGCTCTCAAGCACGTTAAGCCAGTTTCCATGTCCGGTTCCAGAGAAGTTTTAAAGTGCAGCCTCAGGCACCAAAGCCTGTTATTTCTTCCAAAAGGAAGTGACCTGCATTGTTGGGGCATTAGTACTGGCCTGCACTCACTCCTGCTCACTTGATCTGGTAGAGCAAAGTCTCACTGTAATGTAATTGGATCAAAATGACAGATTAACATGAGCCTGGTTAAAAATTGTTACCCACCCAGTTTTGGCTAAAGACGAATTGTCTTTATTTTTATATGCACGATTTTCTCCATTTGAGAACAAAAAAGCTAAATTGGAAATTGCATACATTTTGTATTATTTTCGATTAGTTTACCTTTTCACTTTAGGTGTAGAAAGTATTTTTGCCCAGATCGTAGAAAAATCTGTAACAGCAGCCCATTTTTATAAATAAAGTGCAACATTACGATCCTTCTAACTGATACTTTCACATTAAAAACGCCAATTGACTGGCGCTGCCATCTGCTGGTCATTTTACCTCAACTCATACTGAAACAAAAGCAATGGGATTCAGAAGAAGTCTGAGAGGAAAATTAAATTACCTCACACTGCTAGGTCTCATTATTAATTTGGAAAAAAATACATAAAATATTTGTTTATCTTTGTCCCTCACAAGATCAACCACAAAACTTTGACCTTTGACATCCACTGGAATCCAGTAATGAATACATATGTGTATACCCCTCAGACACGAGTAAATCATCTGGAACGTATCTTTATCATTAGTCTGTTCAAACAAGTAAAGCTAAAATGAGCTGTGCTTGACTCTGGTGGTCTGATTATACCCTGTGTGTCTCTTTACTCTTCCCCAAAGCAATTATTCATCCGTGTTTACTCATAAAGAATTTCTTTTCAGGAAGGACAATTATTTACAACTGATCACCTGGATGCACAGAGAGAGAGAGAGGAGAGAGAGAGAGAGAGAGAGAGAGAGAGAGAGAGAGAGAGAGAGAGAGACTTTCTCTCACCATGCTATTTTTAGAAGAGACCAATGCCTTCAGGCAAAAATCCCATGAATATGGATAACGTGCTCTTCTGTACAGACCGGTTTACAGTGAGGGAGCAATAATTCAGACAGACAACCTGCATGTAGTCTGTGTGACTACGTTAAACAATGGACAGCTGTTGGTTTGTTTATTTCCTGTAATAAGACCCCAGTCATATGCCATTATACTGATCATAAAAATAGGAATATAAGTGATTCTTGCTCAGTACATGGACCATCACGGTAGCAGTGTACATAATTTGAATTGTTTTACTATGATTTTCAGTTTAATCAGGATCCAAACATGAGCTTGCCTAAAGTATTGAAAAGATTTCAGACTTCTTAAAACTGAATTTTTCATCAATGGAGGCGTTTTAGCTTGGAATATTTTCGGTTTCTTCTTCAAGGCAAACAGCTCAAAAAAATAATGGCAAGATAAGGCAGAAATAACTGATTACAACCGCAGAGTTCTGAGTATTTTGTTTATATTTTCTGCAGTTGACCAACATCAATAGCTCATAATTGCAGTGTAGAAACAAAATTATATACGGTTTGATTTATTTTATAATTAAAAATCAAAACCTGTGGCCATCATCATACATGTGTATTCACCACCCTTTACTCTGATACCCCCCCTAATTAAAATCAGACAACAAATGCCTTCAGACATTTCTGAGATAGTACATAGAATTTCCCTGGGTTATTTATTCTTCTTTAATCTATACAAATGCAGCTGTTCCATGATGACCACCAAAGTTTTTCAGAGAACTTGAGTGAACAAACAGCGTTGAGAAGATCTGGGAACAGACCTGACAGGTCAAGGATAAACGTATGAAGCACTTTTTGGGAGAGTTAGGTTTTGAAACAATGTCCACAGTGCCCTATCAAGCCCATGATCCCATAACTGTAAATGTATCATTACACAATCCATCCACTTAAACTGACAGAGATGACAAAACAATCAGAGAAAAGCAGAGAACCATGGTGACTCTTGTAGGACCCTTATTGAAGAGTGGCAAAAAGAACGACATTGTTCAGAGAAAGCCTAGAGATGTCCCAGCAGCAGTTTGCCACAAGCCACGTATGAGACACAGCGAAACATGCAGAACAAAGGTGCAATCAATGGTTGTGCTCAAAATGTAGCTTTTTGACCTACATGCAAAATGCAATGTGCTGCTTGAAGCTGACACCGTGAATCACGCTGAACACACCGTCCCCACAATGCATCATGCTGGTGGCATCGTGATTTCCTGAGCATGCATAGGGAGGCTGATTGACGTAATGAGAATCTGTGTCTTTACCCATGAACAGCTGGTGGAGACATACACAAAACACTTGTTACTATAATTGCACTTAAAGTGATGTTCTATAGTTTATTGACTGAATGGTTTGATTTCAAATACAAGGCACCACAGTCCAGATTTTTGTTTCTAATGACATTTAAAAACCATTGTATTTTCTTTCACGTCACTTTTGGGCACTCCTTGGGGTCTAACAAATATAATCCAGTTGAGAAACATTTAGGTCTGTGCTTGCAAACAGGGAACATTTCAAAGGTGCAGGAATGCCTGGCAGGCACTGTACTCGTTAAGCTTCAATTTACTCAAGTTTTTTAATGTTCTTGACATGAATGGAAGGTCAGTAAAGCTTCAACCTACACCTTTTCCGTCAGTACTGTCTGTCTGTGTGTCTTTGAATCTTATGACCGACATGAATTGAACTAAAATGAAACTCGTAATAAAAGAATCAGTAGTTCATAAATGTGAATGTCTTATATATTATAACATGCATATCAAGTATGAAATATGTTTTTTCTTTTACTTGAGAGTATGTTCACAAGTTTGTGTTTAGGGGATGAATTAGTCTTCACTTGTTAGAGTAGGAAAGGAGGGAACTTGTTCCTTTGCAAAAGCTCTAAATGTATTTTGGTTTACTTTCCATCACTCTTGTTCTAACTAGCAATGTCTTGCATCCCGTCCTTGACCTGAACACACTTTGCAAGTCAATATTATTCAAAGGCTGTCTATGTTTCTTGCCTTTAAATAGACCAATTTAGGCTCGGAGCACATGCATCTTGCAAGACAGGTTTATTTTGGTGGAACTCAATTTTTCTCAAGTCTCCTTGGCCGTCTGGGAAATATCCTTGAGATGTATTCAGGACACAGGATTTTGTACTTTCTAAACATCTAATATCAACTTCTTTGCACAGTAAAAAAAAGCCCTGAAAAAAAACACACCAAAAACGTTGGATTCAGCATCGCCCAGCAGAGTGAGCCATTCCTCTGCTGGGCAAAGGAACGCACAGCACCAACCACTGGCCCAGACAAACAAGATTCAAACAGGATGTTTGAAAACGTCAACCATTCCATGTCTTAGATAAGAATTTTAATGCGGTAGGATTGTCCAATACAGAAATAGATGCATTTGCTTTTTCATGCATCCACTGCACATGTTCAATATGTTTTGCATTATAAGAATTATTGCCTGACTTTTTCTTAAAAGCTCTAAATTAATTATTTGTAAAGCATTGGGATGTTTTTTTTATTGTTGGTATTATTTTCATGTATTTCTTGCTGTTAATGTAATTTTCTCCAGCTTTATTTCTTCAATGCCTTGCAAAGCACTTTGAATTGCATTGTGAACTGATCAAAATTTAAAGGAACACTTTGAAAATAGATCAGATCTTTATTGGGAAAAAGGAAAAAAGTATGCTGGATGTCCATGCTGATATGGAATGGGTGCAACATTTGATGAAATTGAAAGGTATCAACCCCAAAGAAATGGGGTCAATTAGAAATCACAAAGTGAAGTTAAACTAAAAAGACTGATGCGACAGGCCAAGCCAATCTGCTGGTATGTCACTGGATCAAATTAAAATGGTTCTCAGTAGTTTGTATGGCCCCCACATGCTTGTAAGCGTGCCTGACAATGTCAGTGCACGCTCCTTATGAGATAACAGATGCTGTCCAGGGTTATCGCCTCCAAGATCTTGACCAGTGCATCAATGAGCTCCTGAATAGTCTGTGGTGCAACCTGGTGGCGGACCTAAACGCGATGTCCCAAAGATGTTCTGTTAGATTTAGGTCAGGGACGTGCGGAGGCCAGTCAGTGGCCAAGCAATACCAAAGCAATACCAAAGCACCCGGAGGAAGCCAGGAGTCGTTGCTCCTGCGAAGTGTCTACCTTTTCCTAAGGATTTCACCCTGATACCTAACGGCAGTCAGGGTGCCAACATTTATCCTGCATAAGTCTGTACTTCCCTCATTGTTGGCCTTTCCAGACCAACATTGACCCGCCATCAAACCGTTAATGCTGAACAATGCGGCAGGCAGCTCAATCTCCACCACAGCTTCTCCAGACCCTTTCTCGCTTGTCATACCTATTTCTGGTGTTCTCTGGCAAATGCCAGTCGAGCTCCACGGTGCCGGGCAGTGAGCACAGGGGCAGCTAGAGGACGGCAGGCCCTAAGTTCACCCTCATGAAGCCTGTTTCTAACAGTTTGGTCACAAACATTTACGCCAGTAGGCCGCGGGAGGTCACTTTGTCGGGCTCTGGCAGAAATCCTGTTCCTCCTTGGTCAAATGAGCAAATAACGGTCCTGCCGATGGGTTGAGGACCTCTGGCGGCCCTGTCCAGCTCTCCTAGAGGAACTGCCTGTCTCCTGGAACCACCTCCATCCTCTTTGAGACTGAGCTGGGAGACACCGGTGGAGTCGGACTGCCTGTGCAACCTCTGTAGGGTCCTGGTATGGCCTCATGCTACCAGAAGTGACACTGACCCCGGTTAAATGCAAAGTTACAGAAAATAAGTCAAAACAAATTGAGGAATGTAAATGTCTTTGGCCTCCACCTGTAAAACTATTCCGGTTTTAGGGGTCCTCTAATTGTTGCACCTGTTGTTAGTTTCATTAACACCAAAAATGTTGAGACTGATTAACAACCCCCTCTACTACTGAACTGACCAGATCCATATTCCAGAAGATGAACTGACTTGATATTACACATGTATTGTTTATTTAATTGCTCTGAGTATGAGTGGCACTATGTAAATAAACCTGCCTCACTTTGCCCCACGTATGGATCAGTTGACTAAAAAAACAAAACACCAGACATTAATCAGCATTGTGTCTCAATTGGTTCATGTTCTTCTGATCACTGATGTCTTCACTTGGAATAAATAAATTAATTAAGCCAAGTACTGTTCTGTTCTCTTTAGAGCTGCTTCTGTTTTCCTTTTTTCCCTGCCTTGCCTTTTTTTTTTTCAACCACCTTCTCTCCGCAGAGTGGTCCTGTTCTCCTTAGTCGCAGATGATGGGTTTCGGAGGGCTGGAGCTGATGCAAAGTGACGTGTCTCCCCATCACAGGAGTGGAGCTGAGGCTGGGCCTCACATCCCCCGCACTAGGCTGTTTTTGTTCACCACAGCTCATGCGGATAATTTGCCGGGATGCAGTGGAGGGCTGTCACATGGACTTGGCTCAAGGGGTGTGGGAAAATAGCAGAAGCATCTTCCATGCTCAAACCCTGCCTTAATGATGAGCATTAAATATGAACATCTTTGTGTAAGCCATGCATTAGGCGCCCTGTGTGTGCTCTGTTCTTTTGGTTTTTTAGCTGTTTTATTATTTTATTTTTTACTTTTGCTCCTCTTGTCTTTCTTCTTGAATTGCTGCAGCCTTGACTAAAGTCTTTAAGAATCTATATTCAGCCTGTAAATCCTTCTTTAAGTTATTTCATGTTTGCTCAAAAAGCAAGTTCATTCTTGCAGATTGTCCAGTCAAGTTCCTCGCAGTCTTTATCAACACCTGAACCACTCATAGCTTAGTTGGTCCATACCGACTTGAGTGAACGAGTTAAAAGAATCCTCCTTCACACAGGCTTGATCAGACGCAGCGTTCCCAGGTCAGCTGAGCAAGTCTTTGCCAAATCTTTCCATTGACAGTAACATATAAAGTCCTCTAATAAAACTAAAGAAGAAAACACGGCATATCCTCCTTTAAAATAGACCTCCCTAGGTACTGAGGCAAAGGACAGGGTGACATTGTGAACGCTAACATCTGTGCAGAACCTCGCAGTTGCAAACGCCCCAACCTGAAGTTTGAGCAGACTCCACAGTCATCCTCCAAGGAGCAGCCATTTTGGACGGCTCTCCCGGCACAGATGTTGCATATTAAAATGTAGGGCTGTTTCAGTTCAGGAAGTGCTGCAGAGAGAGGGAGCCGCTCCTCTCCGGGCCTCACCTGTGCCTTCATCCGCAAAACCAATTCAAGAGAGGCTACTGTCTAACCAACCAAAAGCAAAGTGACATTCAAG
Organism: Fundulus diaphanus; assembly: GCA_037039145.1. NCBI lineage: Eukaryota > Metazoa > Chordata > Actinopteri > Cyprinodontiformes > Fundulidae > Fundulus > Fundulus diaphanus. Next base: position 26,806,881 of record CM073134.1, read on the forward strand.
ATAAAGTCACCCTGTCGCCTCTTTTGGCTCTTGAAGGTAGCGAATAGCGAAAAAAAAATAAAAAAATTTAACAAAACGTGATTGCAACAAGAAACAATCAGACAATTTCAAGGTAGGAGTTGCTGTTGGAATTGGGTGGATATTTCTTCGCTGCCTGTTCACGCAGGCTTCTGTGTGACGATGAGCATAAAACATGCTGTATGTGCTAAAATGGAGAGATAATTCTGCTACCCTTTCTGCCCACGATCGAAACAGACAATGAGCATCCCCTCACAGTATCCTCTTATATATTTGACGAGCATTGCCCACAAGATGGAGGTATTTACCAGTTTTCCATTTTCTGTCCTATTCACAAGAAAGTGACTGAGAAAGTGAGTGGGGCTTAGAGGGAGATGCACCACATGGCTGTGTGAGACAGATTGTGTTTGCATGAGCAATGTCTGATGCCTGTATAATGTTTGAGAATGTCACTTTGTTGTGTGTACAGTACAGGCTGCCTGAGTGGGGGATTATTTTTCAGTAGAGGGACACTGACTGGCTTAGGTGCTGAGGGCCGGAACGTGGCAACAAAAAGGTTTGTAAATGATCCCCGAGCTTGTTGGTTGGAGGTTCCCCGAGGGGCCCAGATCAGGGGGAGAGGTCAAGGCAGGCCAGATGCTGTCTGTGTTGCTGGTCCGCTGTGCGATGGTTCAGGTGTGCACCCACTTTTTGTTCCACTGGCCGGTAGATAAAAGATACTGCGATCTGCAGACGGTTGCTGCAGAAGAAAACGCCTTGGCATCCTCTCCATCACACCTTTTATCTCTGAAGTCTGTGGCATCTCCCCCTCTTTACACATCAGTACAAAAAGATCCTACATTTTAATACCATGTCCCACCTGTGTGCTAAGTTTGCCTGAAATTTTGGAAAGAAAAATATGCTCATATGTTTTCATGAAGTTCTATTTGTGTGGAAACGATTAAAAAAAGGCAGTGTACAGAAAATGTTTTCATACCTGTTTCACACTTTGTTACTTTAAAGCCGCATAGCTGATTGTATTTTATTTGGATTTTATGCGATAGACCATAACAAAGTGCCAGATATTTTAATAATAAAGATACATGATTTATTTTTATTCATTTTTGTTTTTTTACAAATAAAAATCTGATGTACAAGTGTGGTGTGTGTTTTTATTTATCAATCCCTGAGTCAATAATTTGTAGAACCACCTTTCACTGTAATAATAGCTGTGGGTCTTCTATGGTATTTCTCTGCCGGCTTTGTACATCTGGAGACTGAAAAGTACGGCCATTGTTTTTGTCAAACTGCTAAAGCTCCCTCAGATTGAATAGAGAGCCCCTGTGAACATAATTGCTTAAGTTTTGCCAAGGATTTCTATTTGATTTAGGCCTGGCTTTTGACTCTTTAACTCTAAAAAATGCATTTGCTGTGAATTAAATCAGCTCAGGGCTTCCCTGGCTTTATGTTTTTAAGTCTTTTGCAGCCTCTAAAAAGTTATTTTTTTATTTATTGAAATTATTCATTTTTATATTTTAGTATTGCACTATATCTAGCTCCATGTCCCTGCTAACAACAATGTTTCAGTGTGGTTATTGTGTTTAAAATTATGTGGAGCGTTACTTTTCTACCACATGCGGTGTTTTACATGTAGGTCATCTGACCCGAGCTCCTTCTTTCACATGCTGTCTGTTTCCTGTGGCAAACTTTTCTTCAAGCTTTCTTTCAACAATGGCTTTCCTTCACCACTCTGTTTGCTTTGCAGTATATAACTTATAGTTGTCCTTTTAACAAATTCTCCCACCTGTACAGTAGATCTCTGTAGCTCCTCTTTGAGTTTCCATGAGCCTCCTGGCTCTGTTTGACTGTTGCGTAGCCTGTTTGTTTAGGTGGACAACCATGTCTGGGTGGGTTTGCAGCTTTGTGCAAAATGGCATTTGTGCCATATGCTCTCCTTTATAAGATCATGGGTACAGCTGTGAGATCGTATACTTTAAACTTCTCCACAATATTATCCCTGATCCCAATATTTTCTTGGTCAGCTGATTTGGTCAGTTTGTGAACCAATATCCTTTTAAAAAGCACATATTATTTTCCTCCCACTTCACTAATATGATTTAATGCATCACAATAGCTTTTTGTGAAGTTTGTGGTTGTAACATGGCAAAATGTGAAAACAACTCCAAGGTTATAAATGCTTTTACAATGCACTTTCTTACTTTTTATCTTTATTTTGCAAGAGTAAAACTGCTTTCTTACATTTTATTTTTAAGATCTCTCCATGGACATTTAATAGCACAAAGTTATTAGTGGTGGGCCAGGGGTACTCAAATTTTCAAATTTACATTTAATCATTTTTCCTGCTTCATAACTTGTATCAAAATAACTACTTAATGGAAAAACAGATCTTGTGTAAGCTGTGTTTTACAGTTTGAGCAGCTGCTAGTTTGTCCACAGAAGCCTCTGTAAAACATGTCTGAATTCCTTACATGCAGACAAAGAAAGATTTGTCCGCTTTCAGTATAAGAGGACACTTTGATGCCTGTGGTCGAATAGTGTTGAAGAGAAACAATATAAAAAGAACTTAACGTCAAAAAAGACCAATCAAATTCCTTCTTTTCAGTGAACACTAAGATCCAAAACATCATTAAAAAGGCTGACTTGATCGCTGAGAATATCTTGGAGGAACAAAAAAGGGTCATCTCTCTCATGCAGCATGCTGATAGAAGAGAACATAATGATGCTGCAATGAGGCTGCTGCATTTTCTTTTTAATGCTGGATGCAGTCGTATTCCATCCTGCCTGTCATTGTGTCTTTATGTGAGTCATTCAAGGATGCCAACTTGCTTATCTGCAAACAATAGCTTCTATGGTCAGCTGAATGCACGCACCTTCAATATGCATTAGTTGCTTTAATTAACATGGTTGCTTCAAACCACAAATATTGTAGTATTTTACCAAGCACAGAGTGCCACAATAGTGAATGGTGGCCAAATGGTGTTGCTGTAGTGGCACCTGGTCCCCAATAGGCATTGTTTGGCTACCTTTTGTGCCCATGTACTGTGATATATTGCCCTAAAGCACTGACCATATGAACAGGCAGAGGGCTTCAAATGCTGGGCTAATAATAGGAAAGCATAGCCAGGCAAAGGGTTGTAGTAATTATATCCCACTGTGGGACATGATGGGTGAAAAGATGAGAGGCTGGTAGACAATAGTAAGAAATAAAACTTGGACTTGGTCTTACATAACCTTTAGCGTTGCCAGACTCGCTTTACTGGGGCATATGCCCCTGGGTCTCTTTTCTGTCCTCTAGTAAAATCTGATTTTGACAAAATGTTAAGACCTTCAAACAGCAAAAAGTCTAAAGATTCTTTTTGAAAGTTTACCAGAAAATCTGACCACTCAAAAGGGAAATAAAGAAGAAAGACAAAAGCATTGTCCACAGTGTTTGCATGTGGATGGCTTTGATTTGGCATAGTTTTGTTCAAAAATGGAAAAAAAAAGTAAGAAAATGTATGACATGCTCCATATATAAGTCCTGTTGGCTAAAATGTCAACTGAAACTCTGAATAGGAAAATGAGTTTAACAAGACCATGTTACATTTTGATCTTCCACAAGAAGATCATTTTGTGGAAGCTGACTGGTAGCCTGTGGGTTAGGCCACAAATTCAAGAAGGTAAAGTTTTTCTTCCGAGTTGTTCCCTTCTTGCCATTTACATGTGCAGTCCAGCGCATGGCATTTTCATCTAACATCAGCGTCCAGCCTCAGAAATTAATACATTCTCATGAGCACTTTCCCAAACCTTGTGAAAAGAAAATTAAACTGTTGTAGCTGCAAAGGGTGGGTTGACATCATATTGCATTGCCCCCTGTGCTCCTCATGTCGAGAAACTACCAGCTTGTCTGTTGATGAAACAATTAGCAGGAAGTTAGACTCTAATGTTAAGATGTCAAGGACGAGCCATGTACCTGAACTCAATCAGCAACACCTCAGTCTAATGTGGGGGAGCCTGAGCTCCTGGTTTGTGTGCAGTACAAGATAGGTATAAGACATGTTAAGCAATTTGTAGCATCTGAAGCCAAGGTCTTGGCCAAAGTCTGTCTGGTTACACAGACCTGTCCTTGAACCATGTTCCCAGGGAATAAACTCATTCTCTCTTTAAAAGTGGAGAAAGGAAGCTATTATCTGACAGAGCCTGTGGAGAAGACGCTCGGTGATGATAGAGAACTCAGGCAGCAGGAAAATGAGGCCGAAGCAGACCATAAGACCAAAGTTTGTTTGCTCAGTGACTTTCATATTGTTTGTTTGTGTGTGTGTGTGTGTGTGTGTGTGTGTGTGTGTGTGTGTGTGTGTGTGTGTGTGTCCTGCTACGAGTGCGGATCCATCTCTGAAAGTGTGTGCATGTTTGTGTGCTTAATTTGCAGTATCACAGAGTATGTGAGCCCCTGACTGTGAGCAAAGGAAGGATGCAATTTACATTTTTGTGCACTTGTACAGGAGCAGCAACAAATAAAAACCCATGCCTAAAAATAAAATGACTTGAGAATTAATTAAAGTCTGTGGGTGTGCAGCAACAAACAGATGTGTCCTATTTAGGGCTAATATCAACTTCAGCTAACTAGTGTGGGGAACTTGTGATTGATGGCGTCTGTCACTGCTACTGCTCCAACATGCCTTAATCCTATCCAGCGGTTGCAGAGCACCCAGATACACAATGCCTGATCTTTTATTCTTTTATTCAAATCCCATCGATCGAATGGAGTGATCAGAGGCATTGCCCTCTCTGGAAGAGCTTAATCTCTCCCTGACACATGGAAGACTTGCTGGACTTTGATGATGCAGCCGCATATCCTTTTGGGCTTTCAAACAACCCTGCGTGCACTGCTACCTCCGTCAGTTTTCTGGAGAACAATCATTCAGTACAAAGCACTGTCAAGGCTTCAGCAAGCAGAAGCTTCACCCCATCAGCCTCTAATTCACCCCCTCTCCTCCCCCCGTCTTTACTCCTAGCCCGGCTGCGATGCACTGTGGGATTGGATAACCAAATCCCAGATGCAATTAGTGTGCTTTCAGAGGCCACGGCTTAGGCAATATGCTGGAATATTCCATTGTGCCCCTGTGCACGGGTTACTTGCAAATTGGAGTTTCATCAGATCGGTTGTACTTAAGGCATTTACAAAGAGCGAAAATCATGGTGGACAATTCACTTTGTTGCACTTGTGGCACTAAACAAGAGGAGTTCTGAGCTCATTGTTTCTTTGTACTCGCCGAGGATGACATAATTAGCATGTTTATTATCCCTCTGCGAGTTTCTTGAAGAGCCTGTTATCTTGGCCTAGGCTTGTGCAGTTCGTCGAATGCTGTTCTCCTGTTGTCCCTGTTGTCGGGGCCCACTGAATCTATTTGTGCTCTCTGATATCTGACAGCTTTTGTCATGAAAGAGCAAGGCTGGGCACAGTGACACTTGGTCGATACCAAACGAGCAGACAATGATATATTTATGCCTCAAATAATCCTCAGGTCTGACTACTTCTCCATTAAAATGATAGATTTGACTTGAATAACACCCACACGGCAACGGATGTCAGAGCAGAAAAATGAGCGCGTGTTGTCTCAGCAGGGATGGAGTGTCATGTGTATCAAATGTGATCATCTTCACGGGCTTGTGGCGTCTGCGGAGCTGTGCCTACGATTTGGTAATGCTTCGTGACAGCCGCGCTGAACCAATCGCTCACGGTGAGCCCTGATCTACCTGGGAAATGACCATTGTCTGCATCCTGAGCCTGTCATTCACCAAAGTGCATGTCTGTGTGAGAGGGGAAAAAAGGCTAGGTGTGTAAACAAGCTAAAGCACACGACTCCAGGCTTGGATGTGTGTACAAATACCCCTGGTGGTACTTGAAATGCCCTGAGTGGTATTCAGAGGAAATTTCCAGTCAAGTATTTGCGAGGTTAAGACAAATGTAATATTCACTACGTAGCTATGATAAGAAGCAACAATAAAAAGATCAACTGTTCAAGCACATTAACCTTTGCCTCAAGAGAAAAAAGCTCCAAAAACAGTACAAAGTGAAGTGAACAACAACAAAGAAAGGCTGGTGGTTGCTTATGTGGTGTGTCATTTTGGTTCTGGTAATTTCGACCGTTCATACCTTTGTGGTTTCAGCTGTTTTGTACAAAACCTTTCTTGGGTGCAAAGGTAAGTCGTCTGTCATTGGACAATTAAGTAATTTTCTATATTCTACTCCTAGTTTACTGCAAGGATATTTAAGTGGGTCCCTGGAAAAATATCCATCGGCACGATATCCCAATGTGTCCTGTTACATTAGAGTTTGCTGATCCAAACAGGGATTGGAACCAAAATCAATAAAAAAAAAAAAAAAAAACAGGGCGAAAAAATTAAATCTTCAAAAAAATAAGATAATTTGTTTAAGTCCAATTACAAATGTGAGATTTGAGCCTGTTCTTAAATAATCTATTGGGATAGTCAATGAAAATCCATAATTATCAATAGAAATAAGCTGATATGGCATTTTTTAAGTATACGGTTAGGGCATGGGTACCAAATAGAAGCAAGAGACGAGATGTTAATAATCAGCTACGTAGTGGGGGTACAAAATGATTTGTAGCTTTTACGTTTCCCTTTGAAGTCAGAATTTGGATCTGGAAATTACATCAGACCTAGCATAACTGCTTTCCAGCTACTAGTTTTAAAACCTGTGGGATTTGCTCACTAATATGCTCAGTGCCAACACTGAGATAATAATAATAAATAATAATCCATCCATCCATCCATTTCCAACACACTGAGGGGTGCTGGTGCCTATCTCCAGCTGTCAATGGGACAGGTCGCCAGTCTATCGCAGAATAAATAATAATATGCCAGGCAAATGGATGATGGGTTGTGAACTGGCACTATATAAATAAAATTTAAATTTAATTAAACTGCAAAGGGTTGTAGCAATTATAGATAAAAAAAAAGTTTATGATTTATTTTGACTCTGGCTATTAGCTGTATATACGGTAGCCATATTGGATATGTAAGTAACCTCAGACTTCCCAAACGGCAATTACAACTTCTAGAGTAATTCCAGTTTGAAACTACATTTCCACTTTTCACATAAATGGGAGTCATAATTGCATCCAATCCATTCATGGAGTGTTTTTCTTTTTAAAAGCGGTATTTTATTTTATTTTTTTTTGAGTAGAATTATTACTTTTATTCTGCACCATTCTAGATGTCCTGTGGATGCATTATTTTTGAAAAAGGAATAGCTTTGATGAAAAAAGTTGTGACCTTTATGACATCCATCCATCCATCCATCCATCCATTATCTAACATGTCTATCCCTGCTGGTGTCGTGAGGGGTGCTGATGCCTATCTCCAGCTGTCAATGGGCGAGAGGCGGGGTACACCCTGGACAGGTCGCCAGTCTAACGCAGGGCAACACGGAGACAAACAGGGCAAACAACAATTCTCGCACACACTCACACCTAAGAATTTAGAGACTGTCTGAGGAAGCCAGAGTACCCGGAGAGAACCTACGCAAGCACAGGGACAACATGCAAACTCCATGCAGAAAGACCCAGGGCAATGGTAGGACTCGAACCCAGGACCAACAGCGCTACCCACTGTACCACTGTGCAGCCCACCTTTATGACATGACACAACAAAATCAATGCTCATTAAAATTTCCAAGTCCAGTTGTGAATTTGTTCTAAAATGCCGGTCAAAATGGTGGTACATAAAAAAGTTGAATTCACTGCAGTGGTATTTGTTACTGATGGTTTTATAACCATTGGCTCTGTTGCGTTCATGAATTTGGATGTAAAAGTCAAACTTTTAGTTTGTGACTTTTTTAACGGTGTGCCTTATTGACAAGGTGTCATTTGACATCCTGGTTTAACAGATGTTAAATAGTTTATTACACTTGTTTTAAGTACCAAGATCTGGATGAAATCATTTCTGTTAGACGAAAACACTTAATCTGCTATTCAGCTATATATATATGTTATTTGCTCTAAGTCATAATGTGTATTATTGGCTTTATCTTTTGCAGTTGTTGTCATTTGCCTACAGTAATAAAGCATTCTCTAGTCTGTTTATGTGTTCAAACACGGAAAGAGTTATTATGTTCAAAGAGCAAGAAAGGCCTGACAAATAGTAAGCATTGCATTTTGGAATGCTGATCATATTTAAACAGAACTTTTACCAATTTGCACTTTTTCTTGTCACATAACTTTTTTGCATTGTGTAAAATCATATAAAACTAACTACCCTGCACCTCCGTGCACAATTGTGTGCTGCCTGCTTGAGTTGAAGGGGGCTTTAGAGAATAAACGGGCTCCTTTTTGGCAGCTTTAGAAGACAGAGACTGTGCTGAGGCGAACACTTTTGAAGAAAATCCAACATTTGTATGGCTGAATCGATGCAATTAAAATGGCCTTTTTTGAGTTAAGCAGTTTGCCTTCGAGCTCAAAGTGGAGACCTCAGCAAAGTTGTTGTTTTCTCTGTCTGCACCATTTAGCTCAATTCTATCATCACTGACAACCTGCTTGCAAACTTCAAGGCCAGGTGTGCATAAAACAAGTCATTTCAGGGCATCAGCAGATAATGTGGGATAGTGATGCAAATCTGTTTACCGCTCCCCCCCCAATACATTAAAGGTGCTTTTGTGTTGCATCCTTTTGATGGCATGTCATAAAGCAAAGAATAAGTGTGTGTGTGATGTTGTGTGTGTTTTTGAAGGAGACTGAAGGGCGTAGAAAAAATAAATTAAATGGGAGCTTGTTTATATGTTTGCTTTAACTGTGATTAAAGGAAATACTTGAACAGGTTGATTTTGAGTATGCATATAGTTTTGAATAAGTGGTTTTGTAGATATCTGAATAAGAATTCAGATTCAGATATCACTGAATATGGGACTAATTATGATAAGGATCAAGATTCTGATACAAGAGTAAGTCTTTTGATTCTATAACATTTGAAATGCATAACAGCCATCACCTCAGGTTTTATCTGAAAGCTTGACTTGCCTCTTACAAAAACCATTGCCTACACTTCTTTGCAAAACGGCTCAAGCTCAATCAGATTGGCTGGAGAGTAGCTTTTTTTCTAATCTTCCACAAATTCTCTGACAAGCATCTTTGTCTGCTAAGAAAAAAGATTCCATAGACGTATTCCTGCCACCTAAGCAGTGGAATGCTGCACCTCCTCCAGAGTTTCCACTTCCCCCTTAACTTTATCTCTGATCTGTCTGGTATGTTCCTTGGTCTCCCTCTGTTTGTTCACCACTGTCAAGAAGTCTCCAACAGTTGCATCTATGTGGACATTTAGTAACACACAGATGGCCTGTTTACTCCTTCAATGCAATTGGTTGCCTTGGATTCTACTTAGGGGTGTCAGAGTGTCGGGACTGAAAAGAAATGCGCACCACACTATTCAGATTTTTATTTGTAATGTAAAAATATATTTTTTTCCCTCCACCACACAGAAATGTGCGACTTTCCCCAGTCTCCCAGATACAATCTCAATTAGATACATTGCTATCTCTGGTTGTGTTCTGACAGCGTGCCGAAACAGAAAAAAAAAATTGCGGGGATAAATACTTTTTAGGATCAATAGGATCTGTAGTTTAAATGCTTTTCTGTAAACTTGCCAGAGTTGATGACTGACACCGGCATCCTTTGAATCTAATGTCTAGTGTAAGTTCGGACAACACAGGAAAGTTGCCTGACTTGTTGTGCTGCATCTCCTGCTGACACTGCTTATCTTTCATGGCCTCGTATTTAGCAGCCTGCTCTTTAATTATGATTAGGCTGCTCACACTTCTCACCCTCCTCATCGCTCAATTACAGCGCAATATTGATTTGTTCCTGTAGAGCCTATCAAGGATGCAAGACCAGGAGATCACTGATGTGCTCCCTAATATGATAAATGTGTTTTAATCCTACGTTGCATTAAAACGCCATCTCACACTGCTATTAGTCACTAAATTAATGATCAGAATTAACAGGTTTGGCAGTTGGAATGAGAGTGGCCCTTGATTCGCTGTTCTTTGGTCATTTTACTCTGAAACTTTGTCCTCATATCTAATGAACCTACTTTTTTAAATGGAACTTTTGGTTAAAAAACAATTTATCATCAACTATAATAAAAGTTTGTTTGGAATCCTTTGTTCCTTTAAGTTCATACACAGTCCCCGAGGTACACACATATGTATAAATAGAATCCTGGGGTGCACTAAATCTAATAGCAGTCAGTTGGTTATAGATAGTATCTGCAGTGGCACCTCCCAGTAACTTGAGCGCTTCACGAGAGAGTGCAGGCTAGCCCCGGCCACAAAAGGGGAGCATGTGGCAGTGTCAGCAGCCTAGTGCGGCGTGGCCAGGTTTCCTGGGGCGAAGGCTGTGCTGTGCTCCATACGGAGGGGCCTGTGCTGGGAGCCCCGGGGCCATGCAGTCCCAGGTCAGCAGATGGGCCTGTGATTATTATTTCCAGGCCTGTCTTACCTGACCACTTCCTCACGCCGTGAACAGCTGTTTCACTCGCTTCACTGAGACACTGTATGAACAGCCATTTTTCTTCTGTTCTTTACTTTGTACATAGTATAAATCTTTATAGTGACCCTGCTCTGGGCGCCAGCCACCTGTGTCTTACCTCAGGCAAAAGCCCCCCTGGGGAATTGTTAGTCCTTTTTCTTGGTCTTTACCAAGGCAGGAAAAATGACTATCAGGATTGTTTCCAGACAATGGACCTAAGATGGAAACGTACCCTAATTTCAGTATTTCAAAAAGCCTCCAGTCATTTTGTGCCTGGTATGAAAGAAAGAAGGGATGTTTTTACAGACACCTCTTTTTGGTGGTTTTAAACTATTCAGTGACGACCTGGAGGTTGATTTTACAAAAGCATATCTTTAGTTTCTATTGGCATGTTGAAGCAGATGTCAGTATAGGCTTTCTGAATCAGGTTGACGTATCACAACTTGTGAGAACATGCCATTTTTTTCTTCTTTTTTTTCACCCTCTCTGACTTTGTCAGATTTAGCAATCACATACAGCAGTGTGGCACTTTTGGACGAATACCCTCTTTAGTAAACCAATTCATCACGCTGCAGGGAATATTGTTCTACAACACCTGGTGTTCAGACTATTTCTGTGTTCTAAACACTGTTTGTACAAACCATTTGTTCTGCGTCCAACAATGCTAGCAGAGCCTCATTACAGCTCCATTATTCCTGGAGGACTTTTCCACACATCTGAAATATTATTGCTGATTTACAGATTATTACCTATTTCTAACTCGGATACAGTAAAAACTATTTTTAATAGTTTTTTTTTGGTTGGCTGTTGGATGAAAAACTATATAGTCTGATAAAAAAGGGGGATTTTAAAATGTAATGTAATTTTTAAGAGCAAACCTTTTTAAATGAATTACTGAAATAAATGGCACACGGACTAGTTAATTTCAAGCATTTAATTCTGTTAATTTTGATGATCACATCAATGAAAGCCACAGAAACCCCCAAGTTCAGCTTCTCAGAAAATTTGAATTATAAATAACACACATTATTAATAATAATCATTATTATTATTAATAATAATTTTTTATCTAGAAATGTAATGCCATGGACATGTTATGGCTGACACAATCATGGTGAACACTACTGACTTGACAGTTGTCCAGCAAACATTCACTAACAGCTTCCAAAAGAGAGGTAATCCACAAAAAGTCAATGCAAAAGACGTTAGCTGCTCATAGAATGCTGTCCTAACTGGAAAGTTTAGTGGAAGGAAAAAGTGTGGGAGAAAAATATGCACAAGCAAGAAGGATACCCACTGCTTTGGAAGGGCTGAGGTAAGAAGCAATGAAAAAGGAGACCTATCAAAAGGCTGTCTGCATATACTCTACAATGCATAGACATGCTTTTCAGAAGAGCAACATATCTGATCCAGATTTAACCGAACCCATGAAATACTAAAATTAACTGTGAAACTGAACATGGGGTTTCATTACCTGTAAGTTATAATCGTCAAAATTAACAGAAATAAAAGTTTGAAAATCACTCAATGAAAGAAGAAATGAAGAAATCCACATTATAAACAACTTTCCTTAATTAAATGGAATTACTTATATAAGATTATCCTTGGAAGATATTCTAATTTACTGAGATGTACAGTGCCTTGCAAAAGTACTCACCCATTGGCGTTGTAATGTTTCTTTACACTCCATCCTGTAATTTAAAATGTTATAATCATGTTTCATATGCTGGATCTGCACAAAATAGCTAAAGTTAGTGAAATAAAATAAAACTTGACATGTGCATATGTGTCCATGACCTTAGCTATGAAGCCCCTAAAAAATTCTGGTGAAACCATCCATCCATCCATCAGGCCATCCATTGTCTATATCCATTTGCAGGGTTTGTGGGGGGCTGTTGCCTCCCAACAAGGAGGCAGTTTATTTGGAAAATCTGCAAAAAATGTTCTCTCTCAGCTGCAAGTAAAGGTACATACACACCAAGGGGCTATTTGGAGAGACCAATTAACCTAATAGTCATGTGGGAGGAAGCTGGAGTACACCGAGAGAACCCACACATGCACAGGGAGAACAGACCAGGATTGGAACCCAGTATAAACACACCTTTTCTGAAAGGCCACAGAGGCTGCAGCAAGACTAACCAAGAGGCATCACACCATGAAGATCAAGGAACTCTCCGAACAAGAGAAAAACAAGTCAGGGGGGGTTAAAGAAATATCGTAATCTTTTACGTTCTTTGGATCACCATCAAATCCATCATATTCAGATGGAAACCACATTGAACCACAACAAACCTGCCAAGAGAGGTCCACTCCCCAGAACTCACAGACCGGGCCAGGAGGCCATTAGGCAACAGATACCAAAGGTAACCCTAAAGGTGCTGCAAAGCTCCACAGCGGAGATTACAGAATCTGTCCATCGGACCGCAATAACAATATACAATACTTTTATAAGACACTGTACTTGTACAAATAATTAAAGGGCCAAATAATTAAAAAACTTGAAAGCATGTTTTTTTTCCATTAATATTTTCTGAACTTTTTCATCTGAGTTCATTATTGGACATCCTCAGTCTTTTGGTTTAATACACCAGCGGAGACAAACAGCCTTTGTTCTAAGAGAATAACATCAACAATAATAACTTCATTGTTCCGTTGTCCAAGAGAGAATTATTTTTCTACAGAACTAATGGTTTTAGTAAGTAGTTTAAGAGCAACAAAAACAAACTGCAGGGAGACGTTTAACCAGGAGCACAAACAGAACTGCCAAGGCACTTTTAAGCCTCTCAAATCATTCAACATAGATCCAAGAAGCGTATGAAAGAGCAGAATCTGGCTTATTTATTGATGAAAATGAAATAGCTGAGAAAGGGGATTTCTTTGAAATGTGCAACCTAAAATAATAGATTTTTCCCGACTTTGTAAAACTAATAAAGGTTGAGCGAGGAGGCAAAGCACAAAAAAGCCGCACTTGCTGGAAAGCTAGGGAATACACCTGGAAGGTCACGTGCTGACTTTCAGAATTTCACATAAGACTGCAGCCACTGAGCTGTTGATCAGACACCTCTTTTCACACAGCTGGTACATTTAGATTCCCGCCCCCTCCTTCAAATCCCACAGTGTGCTCTCAAGGAAATGTGTGGAAATGAATTATGGAAATTTCTGATGGGGAAACTCGGTGCATTAGTGTTTCATTTAGCTTGCTCGTATCCCGAAGCCATGCTCCAACCTACAAGGGACAGAGCAGGAAAAATAACTCTCAGCGGCAGGGAAGCCCACAGGGGTGCTTCTCCCAGTCAGGGCACAGCCTGGTCGATTTATCTGCCAGTGGCCTGGGCCTGTCTGATACAAGCTCTCTCTCACAGGTGGATTTATCACCGTTGCCTAGAGCTGCAGGCCTAAAAAACTCAATACAGGCCTTCATTTTTTTAAAGTGGCTAAGTACGGCAACCTCTGCAACTCTCCTCAACCTCTGGAATTTAAAATGGACTCCTCCAAGAGTTCATTATTTTTATCCATCTTCCATTTTTTAACATAGTTCAAAATGTAAATCCCAAATCTTTATTTAATCAGGACTTATTATTTTAGCCAAACTCTTAGATTTTTTTGTCTGTCCAAAGCTAGAAAAATACTAACTTTCAATCCATTGTAAAAATGTAGTAATACAGTTTCCCGTTTCTTTTTTTTTTGTCTTGCGCTTTTATTCATTTAATGTTAATATTAGATTGATTTTACATGAGCAGGTGAGAAGAGAATTTAAAGGCAAAGTCATACAGCCATGTTTCCTGACTGGAGACAACAAGCATCTACTTGTCTAATCCAAAGTCAATATCACGTTGGCCGAGAGGCGCAAACGCACTGCATATATGTGCTGCGAACACAAAATGTACTCTATACGCAAAACAGAGGCTAACAAACAAAAGACACACAATGGATCAGCATCATTTGTGTTTGCAGCATGTTTGCAGATTGTGTGTCTAATTTCTTTGATTGTAGCGTTTCTCATTTGCTGCATTTTTCCACTGTGTGTGATTTGTGTGTTAGCCTCTGCTTTGTGTTTGGAGTACTCTTTGTGTCTGCAGCGCATTTATGTACTTGCAGTGTGTTTGCACTTCTCGGCCACCGTACAATATAACTCCATCTACCAACACAACTTCATTAAATTGAAAACTTTTTTCACCAGTTTATATAACCTGAATTACATCATAATTAGGAATACATTTGAATTAGAATATTTCTATGTGGATGGATTAAGTTATTTCTATGTAATTTTATGACCAGGTGTGAATAAGACCTGTTCATCCTCGTAAAGTGTTTTGAGATGATATATAAAACAAACTGAATTTGAATAGATTTTTGTCCCCACTTTTTCATATGTAAATATTTATTTCTGAAGTTTATCATGTGTCTGTAAAGTTTCTTCTGTATGTTGCATCTATGAAAATCTTGCAATTACGGCAACTACTGCAGCCATTCTATGTAAAAATGATTTAATGGTGAGAATAAAAAAGCATGGTACTTCAGACCCCATTTTCCATGTAACTCACACTTGTAAGCCTTTGCCTCGTCTTTTTACCCCTTTTTTTTAACCCCTCATGTGCAAAATTGTGAACGTTATTGAGAAACCTACAGGGCAGGGTGTCATCCTGTCACGCTACAAAGTGTGAAATGACACAAAATGCAAAAATGTCATGTTGCTTTGGAAGAATATACAACAGAATTTGAATAAGAACTTTAAATTATCACACCCGCCTGCAGGGTCCATCATCACACAGTGTATTGCGCACTGAATCCCTAAAAATATAGCCAGTTGGCCAGTCCTTGTTTATACTTAGATCAGAAAAACGCATTAAAATTTTGACTTTTTCATGTCATGCGTAATAATAGCAGCAAAGACATGTTGAAGTACGTTAAATCCCAATCACCTTTCAGCAATCTTTAGACATCAATGGGGGGATGGGCTAATGTACATTGGTAAACCAATTTAAAAAAATCATGGAAAGCTCCAACTGGAAGTGAGATGTCATATCTGGATAGCAAAGCTGCATCACACACTGGGTTGTAGCTGTCATTGCAACATCAATGTCGGTGACGTCAAATTCCCAAATAACCGCTCAGATGAAATATTTGGCGGGCTAACTTGAAACGCTACACATTCACCCTCTGTATCCCATTGATTTGAACTGCCAGTTGGATGGACCCTCACAGTCACTGATTACCACTCCTGATATAAATGATCAGGGCTGAGATGTTCCAGCTCATTGGAGGTGATCAAACAGTGTCATGATGGAAAAGACAGAGAGGAATGTTGAAAACAGTGGTTGGTCAAAAACGACTTATCACTCTCATTTTTAACAATAATATCCTAATCACTTTGTATCCTAATATCATGGAGTCCAACTCCTGCACTGCCATGAAAATCTAAACTTACATCTTTGCTCATTTCATTAAACAAAATGGAACAGGAGAAGACAGTTAATCGTTGAAACAAAACAGAAAAACAGGCACCTTTTGAGTTTCTAATTATTGCTTCAAAGAAGGCAACGTCACTTAAAAGATTATGGGTGGGGTTAAAATGTGGATGCTTAAAGCTATAGTTGGTATTCCTGTTCAGAAACACTTTTAGTTATACTGGGTAAAATCGTCATTCCATCCTGAAAGGTGTCAATATGTTATAAATTCAGAAAAAGGAGGTTAAAAAAATAATCAATCTCTGCGGGAGCTGCTGGCCTGTAAAAACAATAACCAATCCCTGCCTTTCGGTCTGAAGAGCAGGGATTTGTCAGAGTTTTGGTCCTGCTCTAAATGCCTTCTGTCCTTTAAGTTTTGGTGGTATTTCCTTATCTATTGGTTGTTACACACGCCAATCATTTCTGATGCGCTCACATAACACCCGAGTACGTCCATGTGCATTGTTAGTTTCCGCCTACTGGCTGCACATGCCCACTTCTAGTATTTACATCCGGTTAGCTTAGCGATTAGCTTAGTGGTTAGCTTTGGTGTTAGCCGCTTATTGAAGCTCCGCTGCTCTCACCGTATACTTTGTATACAGCCGGACACAGAGTTACATTTCTTAAAAAGGTTTTTTGTGAGGGACGAATAGTGGCGGGTGAGGCAGACAAGCAGAACCAGACTAGAACAAATGAGTTATGGCAGATGGTGCAGGCAGGCAGGGATGAGCAGCGGACCAGAATATGAAGGAAGTACAGGCGGTGTAGACCGGGGAACCACCAGAACGGGCAGAGCAAGCAACTGGAACTCACAGGGAAACAGGCAGAACTGCAGCATACAAACACAGGCAACCTTTATCTGAAGAGACCAGCTGGCTGAGCACACAGGAACTGGTAGAGGAAGGGCACATCAAACCAGACGAGAAGAGAAGAAACATTCTGGCAGGGATGAGTTGGATGAGGCAGGTATATGTAGGCCGGTGAACAGGTGACCAGAGTTAAATGTAATTACTGGCAGCAGGTGGAGTTGATGTGGGCTAATTGACTTGAGGCTGAGCTGATTGGATAGTGGATGGTGGCTGAGAGGTGACAGGCTGATAAGAAAAGTCCAAAGGCAAAACAAACAAAAACCCAAATCAAGACAGCTGAGAGTTTCAAAAAGCAAACCACAGTCATGTTTACGAGACGAAGAGGAAGGCCTCAGTAGAAAGAAATAAGGCCAAAGTGAATTTGGGAGATTTTTTTCCATGCGATCCCCCTGAGGAGCGGAAGAGCAAAGCAAGATGGTCTGGCGCATGCGCAGTTATTCAAAAAGGGACTTGGGGAAACTTCTTGGAAAAATCGCTGACCCTAGCTTTAAATAAATCAGTGCCTCTTTTGTGCCGTTTATTCTGTACAGTTTGGTAATTCTAACTCTTGTTCCCAATCCGTTTTAAGCAATAACTGTTTATTTGGGGATAGTGTTAAACAAAAAAGTTTATTTCGTTTTTTTCCGAAATATTATTACTTTATTGTACAGTGTTTTTAGGTTTTTTTTATAATGTGCGGATCATTGTGCCTGATGCTGTAATGAACAAAACCGAGACCACAAAGCTCAGGCAGAGTGGTTGAAAGATTGTGAAGATGGAAAAGAATAGTGATGATTACCCCGTATGTTCCTAACAGAGCTCTTCGCTCTCAGACTGCAGGTCTGCTGGTGGTTCCTAGAGTCTCTAAAAGTAGAATGGGAGGCAGATCCTTTAGCTATCAGGCTCCTCTCCTGTGGAACCAACTCCCAGTTTTGGTCCATGAGGCAGACACCCTGTCTACTTTTAAGACTAATCTTAAAACTTTCCTTTTTGACAAAGCTTATAGTTAGAGTGGCTCATGTTACTCTGAGCTACCTCTATAGTTATGCTGCTATAGGCTTAGGCTACTGGAGGACATCAGGGCCTATTTTTCTCACTCTACTGATTTCTACTGTTCTCCAGTCTACTGTTCTCCAGATTTGCATTGCATTACATTGAAATGACTGTTGTCATTTCAGCTTTTAACTTTTTGTTCTCTCTCTTTTTTCTTCATAGTAGGTACACCTGGTCTGACGTTCTGTTGACTGTGAAATCATCCAGGGAGGACAGATCACCTGCTATTACCATCTAATGTAGAACAGATTACTGGATCAATGTGTGCTTCTGTGCTTTTTGTCTGTCTTGTTGTGTCTCTGCTCTGTCTTCTGTAACCCCCAGTCGGTCGAGGCAGATGACCGTTCATACTGAGCCCGGTTCTGCTAGAGGTTTTTCCTTCCCGCTAACGGGTGTTTTTTCTTTCCACTGTCGCTTCATGCTTGCTCAGTATGAGGGATTGCAGCAAAGCCATGTACAATGCAGACGACTCTCCCTGTAGCTCTACGCTTCTCCAGGAGTGAATGCTGCTTGTCGGGACTTTGATGCAATCAACTGGTTTCCTTATATAGGAACATTTTTTGACCAATCTATATAATCTGACCCACTCTGTATAATATGATTGAACCTAACTTGTAAAGTGCCTTGAGATGACATGTTTCATGAATTGGCGCTATATAAATAAAATTGAATTGAATTGAATTGAATTGAAAATGTAAGTTAATATTGATCAATATTCCCATTGAATGTTCAATGATCATATTGCAATGTCCTAATTCTGCTCTGTTCAAAAGCAGTGAGCAATATATCTTAGGAACTATGTTTTCTTCATCACCAAACATCTAAACCAGTATCCCATACTTTGTATCATATTACCATGTTGTTTTTGAATGAGCAAATTTCTTTTTTTCTAGGTTTTGTTGCATCAAAACAAGTTGCACTTTTATTAATGTAAAGTGTGTTAAAATCATTAACACACTTTAATGAAAAACTCCAATTACATAACAAAGGACTTCTGGTCACTTTAATTTGTGGCTGCAGCTGTTAATCAAATCCATTTTATGAACTCCTCATCAGTATTTAGTGAAGGCGAGATCATTATCTGCAATAAAACCTGAAAAGGTCAAAAATCAGCAGCTGTAAATTAAATATGAAATTGGAGGGGGAAAAAAAGCTTTATGATTGTATCTGTTAATAATTTTCTCAAATCCAAGGCTGACCATAAAAAGGATCCTTGACCTTGCTAAAAGTGCACATACACAATAAGTGCATTTGTTCCTTTTTTTATTCAACTAGTCGCCTACTTTCTGATAACCAATATCTGTTTTCAGAAGATTATTGTTACAGCCAAATGGTTCCCTTGTGGGAAGCAAACCCTTCGGCCAGCGGCCGAAGGCCAAGCTGGTCCCAGCCTGCTGGCAGCAGCAATGGCGTGAACCCTTCACGCCTGAGCCACACCTCCATTCACAGTCCGTTACGCCAGCCTGCAGTGCCTACCTGGCAAACACTGCTGCAGCTTGCCAAGGAAGATTTATACCTGGTGTTTGACCTACTTCAGTTTGCATCTATATTAGTAAAGGAGAGGGCTTGGTTGTGGGAAAGAGAAAGGTCACCGCGATCCCAGTTCTTCCGCAGATGCATCAGGATGATGGAACTGACTAATTTAATGAGCAACAGTTGTCCTCTTGGCTGCTACAGTTGGAGCGCTGCAGCTCGGCTCAAATCCGTTTGGAAACCTGGCCATCACAGCGCAAAAATAATCTTCTGACATACGCCGGGTCACAAACTTTACAGTTGAAGATGCATCTGGTACAGAAAAGTTAGAGCAGTTTGAAGACTGAATATTATTGAATGCGTAATACTTTCATCAAAATCTACAAAAAAAAAAAAAAAAAAAAAAACAACAACAGCAAAACATCTGCCTTACCCTGGATGGTGAACAGAATTGTTATCATTTATGTCGTGTCGATTAGTATTACAGTATGCAAACTAAATAAAAAAAATTTTCAGCTAAAATAAGACATAAAAGTTACAGGAAATGCTTTATGAAAAGACCGTAAATTCAGTGAGTTTCACAATAAAAATAAACCATTCAAAGAGATGCAGCTGGGGAGATTTCCAAGATAACAAAACTTGTGCCAACAGTCAAGTAGAAATAATCATATCCGTCTGCTTTCATAAAGGGGACCTATTATGCTTCTTTTAAACAGGTTAGGGTATGTTCTACGGGCTATTCAAAACATGTTCATTAAATTTTTGGCACATAATCACACTCAGATAATGAGATTTTACCTCCTCAGTTCCGCCTATTTCGAGCTTCTTTCAGAATGAGCTGTTTCAGGGCTCTGTCACCTTTATGCAAATAAGCTGTAGCTGACCGTGCCTCTCAACTCAGTTTTTACACTTGCACTTTATACGTGTGAAAATGACTGCAAACAGACAGTGGTGGGCACTGTCGCGCTAATCCGAAAACAGATCGTTGTGGAGCTAACATTTTTTCATTGCGGACCAGTTGGCGTCTACTCTATTGGGTTTCAATAACCTTTTTTTTTCTCACAGTGTTTGTATAGAATATAAATTATTCTCATAAGATTCCACTGCCGTGTAAAAGGTAGTTTAAAAGTCGTTTATCCAAAACTAAAACAGCTATCCCCTCAAACATGCAGCGCTGCGCACAAGTTTGTCGGAAATTTAATCAATTAATTGTGTGGAAATATTATGTCTTGTGTCTGAGTGTGATATGTAATCTGGGTGTATCCTGAGCCGGTTCTCTGTCCAAAAAAGAGTTCACTATGGTAACACATGGTGACAATTAAAGATTCCTGATTCTTAATCAGGATAAAACAAAGCAGATATACAACCTGTCTAACCTTTTGCAACACATATAGCAAATAAAAAGCACAAAAGCTCTGGTTAAAAGAAAACTATGATTGCTTTGTTATTTCCATTTGCACAAGCAGCCCCTTTGTGTCATCTCTTGAGCTGCATGCATGGCTTTTGTGTTGGTGTGGTTCACAAAGAAACCTTGCAGAGCATTTAATCCTCTTATTTGTCATCACTTAACTTAAAGTACCTCCAGACTGTAGACCTTTTTGGCCTTTGAAATCTTAGAAAAACTTGAATTGACTTCCACTTATTTTCAACCCTTTCTATGGCCCAACCTTGACTCTAACCCCAACCATTATCATTACATACCCAACCCTAACCTAAACAACACCTTAGTCCTAAACTCAACATCTTGCCCAAAGGAAAGTGAGGACCAGCAAAATGTCCTCACTTTCCAAAACCTCACTTGGCTGGTAAAACACAAAAATGGGCTCCAACTCAGCAGCAAGTACAAGTACACACACAACACAGGGGTGCTGGTGTGCAGCTGTACCTGAATCAAGACCTGGATACAAACTGTCCTCAACCTGAGGTGAGTCTTAAGGGGCTTTCAAAGTTAATGTTTTGAACTCAAAGAAGTAAAATCACATTTTATGAAAATGGACTGTGTCTCATTCTGTTAGCTATATAGAGGCTTCATCATGCTTGGGTCTTGCTATGCTGCTGGTGGCAATGGGAACAGTTTGCTGGCAGAAGTAAAAAGAATCTAAAAGGATAATAAACTGGCTTGTTTATGGAAAAAACACTGAACTTTTCAAACTGAGCACTTGTTTTGAGTTAAGTTGAGATGGGTTTTTTTAAATGTAAAAAGATCAGACCTTGTTTTTTTCCAATAGTTTTAGCTGTCAAAACAACAACTGTTTTTATTCCGATGGCAACACAGGAACACTCCAGGTAAGTCACCTGGCACTAAACCTAAAATAATTTGATGTCTGTGGAATGAGACTCGGGAGAAATGCGCCGGTGCACTGGGTAATTTGAATGATAGAATAACTTTCCTTTTGTTCATAAGGGGAAAAAACTAGAGCTAATATATTCAGCGTATTTGTGGTCATGCTCTCCAGTTTTTATCACCTCAGAGATGAGCATTAAATCACCTCACTGGGGGAATGAGTCGCAGGAACATGGGGGGAAAACGAGGCAGCTTCTGGATCTAATGAATTCCTTGGAGAATAAACACGGCTTTGAATAAAGCCCTAATCACAAATTAAGTGGTTGTTGCCATCGTAACTTTGTAGAACATACCTACAGATATGGACTTCTGAGCACGTGCCTTCAAATCATACCCCGAGCCCTGACAAAACTAAAAGAAGGGAGAATAAGAGACATAAAGATAAGGTGGCTCTTATTTCCACACCAATCCTTTGCTTCAATCTCATCTTCATTTGATTGGATTAAAGTTTAAGGGGTCCAGCTATAATAGCAAGAAATTTGTCCATGCTGAAAAAAGGTCACCTCTTTACAGTTTGAGCCCACAAATGATTTTTGTGATAATTTATTATTATAATCTACCATTCACAAAGGAGCTATATAAAATGCTAGTTAATAAAACAAATTTTGCACCATTACTGGCCAACTGACTTGCCTCTTTGAACATGTCGGGGCAACTGGCAGAACAAAGAAACGGGCTAAGTTTTTCTCAGTGAATAATTCCTCAGAGCGTTCTTTGAAGGAGTTCTTACACCAGGAAGGTGGGTAGGGCAGATTTTAATCAATACAGGAAAACAAGGAACTCAGGGGACGTGAGGAGCCTACCAGTCAGGATGAAGATTAAACACCTCTGTCTAAAACACACTCAGCTCATGTCAGAAAGCCCAGGTAACTTCAAATCCATCTATCACAATGGTATCAAACTGTGTTTTTCTAACAAAGCAATGTTATATGACATGTATTCTCCCCTACAGCTGTAGGTGAGCGTGTGGATCATAAATCATAGCAGACAAAGCTCAGCTTGACCTCTAAACGGTTGTATATCAGACTATTCTGATTCAGTGAGGATGTCTTCTGGCCTCAATAGGTACACTTACGTTGTGTGAGTGCTGAACAATGCAGGCATTAATCCCAGAGGGCCAATTCTGCATAGCAGACAACTGGTTCTGTCCAGTGACTCCCTTCACTTTCAAGAAGAGGTGAGAACTTTGAATGCAACTCTATGTTCTTCCTACAAGTATAACAGAACATTTTCTGTTATTCGCTGTGCTTTACCCCACTTTTACGAAGCATGAATATTATTAAAGGCTACTCCTATTTTAATCCTTCCCTGGGATGTTTGTCACAGTGGGTCACAATTATGCAGAGCAGCAGAATTTGATGCTCTTAGTTCAAATAATTCTTATTGCAAATCTTGAAGAGCAACACTTTGTGGCGGAGCTGCAATAAAACCCATAGTATTTTTGGCCCCAAATAATTACCTAAAAATAATTAAATAAATAAACAGAAAAAAAAAACATATATATATGTGTTATTTTATAAGTATACTCTTATTTTGTTCTTGAAGTCTTTTTTTCTTTCTTTTTTATCTTCTTCCTTCTTTTCTTCTTTCTATTATCTTTTCCTATTCTTTTTTTTCAGACGGATGTCTTAAAGCGTTTATTTCTGTTAATTATAATGATTTTCTACTTAGGGAGTTAGGGTGTTGCTCCTGCAATTGGTGGGTTCAATCCCCAACTCCGCCCACTTCAGTCGTCATGTCAATGGCTAGACACTTCACCTGAATTGTCTGCTGGCGGTGGTCAAAGAGCCCGGTGGCACCAATGTATGGGAGCCTCGCTTGTGCCAGTCTTCCCCAGGGCAGCTGTGGCTACTAACATAACTCACCACCGTCAGGGTATGACTGTGTGTGTGTGTGTGTGTGTGTGTGTGTGTGTGTGTGTGTGTGTGTGTGTGTGTGAATGGGTGAATTACTGATTGTAGTGTAAAGCACTTTGGGGTCGTTGGACTAGTTAAAGCACTATACAAGTACAGGCCATTTACCATTTAGATCTGATAAAACACAACATTTAAGATTAGAATATTACATCAGACCGATTAAAACAACATTTTAATACAGAAATGTGGGCTTAGTGAAAGGTATGATTCATACCTGCTTAAAGGATGTTATTTTCAAATGTACTTCAGAATGGCATTTTCTAATTGATGAAACGCAATACTTGTGGAATTATCAGGTTCTTTAAAGGTTGTGTGTAACAATAAAAAAATCTACGCAACACCTGGATAGACCACATTCAATTTTTTTGCACTCTTAAAGACTCCAAATACATACATGTCCCCTTTTAAATAAAACTCAGTCGACAACTGGCACTGCAGTCCAATAATGGCAGCCTATGTGTCTGATGAACTCAATGATTTTACTCACTGTCATATGCTTCAGCAACTGGCTGTAACAAATAGTTGAAAAAGCTACAACCTATGCCCTCTAGTACCAGTTTTGGACATACCAGCTCCATCAAAATCAAATCATTTAAATTACCATCTCTTTTGTAGGGTCCTAATCAGATAATTCTAGCTAAGTACTTTTTTGTTAGTATGTAAAGTGTGAGTTTTGAGACATGGTGCACACCATTGTAGTTTGGGGCATTTTAGCCCCAAACTACAATGCAATGTAGATGTTTTTTTTTGTCTACTTAATCCTTAGTCACAGCAAACTGATTTTCATACTGACTCACATTGTGATGGATTTTTTTTTTTCTTGTTAAAAATAGTTGTTCCTTTCTACTGTCTCCGCATGGTTTCTCAGGATGAGGGAATGCAATCAGTTGGGCTTCCTTAGATATTTGTTTTTACCAATTGGCATTCATACAGGACTGTCTCAGAAAATTAGAATATTGTGATAAAGTTCTTTATTTTCTGTAATGCAATTAAAAAACATGAAATGTCATACATTCTGGATTCATTACAAATCAACTGAAATATCGCAAGCCTTTTATTGTTTTAATATCGCTGATTATGGCGTACAGCTGAAGAAAACTCAAAAATCCTATCTCAAAATATTAGAATATTTCCTCAGACCAAGTAAAAAATAAAAATTATAACAGCAAAACAAAATCAAACATTTGAAAATGTCCATTAATGCACTCAGTACTTGGTTGGGAATCCTTTTGCACAGATTACTGCATCAATGCGGTGTGGCATGGAGGCAATCGGCCTGTGGCATTGCTGAGGTGTTATGGATGCCCAGGATGCTTCAATAGCCGCCTTTAGCTCATTTGCATTGTTGGGTCTGGTGTCTTTCAGCTTCTTCTTCACAATACCCCACAAATTCTCGATGGGGTTCAGGTCAGGGGAATTGGCAGGCCAATCAAGGACAGTAATGCCATGGTCAGTACACCAGTTACTGGTGGTTTTGGCACTGTGGGCAGGTGCCAGATCTTGGATGTGCAGCGTTTCCTGCCACATTTCCCCCTTCCAACACACTTTTTGTGAATGTGCTTTGAAACTGCACTCTGTGAACAGCCTGCTCTTTGAGAAATTTCTTTTTGTGTCTTACCCTCCTGATGGAGGGTGTCAATGATGGTCTTCTGGACAGCAGTCAGATCAGCAGTCTTCCCCATACTTGTGATTTAGTTTACTGAACCAAGCTGAGTGTTTTTCAAGGCTCAGGAAACCCTTGCAGGTGTTTCCAGTTAATTAGACGATTCAAGTGATTAGTTGAATAGCCTACTAGTATACTTTTTCACGATATTCTAATTTTCTGAGACAGTCCTGTATATTATTTGTATTTTATTTTAAGTAGGACATTACAAACATTGAAATGTTTTTAATTTAAAATGAAATCTTTCTGTATTAAAATGAAGGATTTTTTCCACTAAACCCTCAATTCTTAAATGGTAAAGGTTAAATCGAGGCTTCTGTGTGATATTTATAAAGCTCTGGATTGTGTTTAACGTTGTAAAATAGCCAAAGAGGATGAATTTATCTGGCTGTTGAATAAAATAAAATAAAAGACAGGCATCTTGGGTAATGTAATAAAGGCTATCTCAGAAGGCAATCAGGTTTTTTTTTAGGGAGTTTGTGCACTGTTCTTCTTTTGTGTTAATTAGACACTCTGACTCGTGTTGGCTGCAAGGCTGCTTTCGCTGTGAAATAATCTTTTTGATTAAAAGATCCAGAACTCATGAGAAGGCCTCTGTGATAAAGCCACACTCAATCAGGGGACCCTCCGAGCTCTGTAACACTCCCCCACCCCAACCACCCCTTCTTCCTTCTACCTCTTCCCCAGACATGCAAGGAACAAGCAAATGAACAGACTTGCCTGAAGTGGCAACTCTACTCATTTCATAAGCAGCCTCATTGCTTTGACTCAATTAAGAAGATGAAAGACAGTTATTGTAGAATCTTAGGCAGCGGCCACCGCAGCTGAAAAACTTCGGCTCCTTTCAGTGAGAAGTCTGAGTGAATTTCTTACACTCTCCAAGCACGGGCTGGTTGGAGCATGAAACGAAGCACAATAAGAGAAACCCTGTCGCAGATCTGACTGTCTTTGGCTTAGGACTCGCGCCCGTTCTCAGAACTGTAGGTCATAGTTGACTCGCGCCCGTTCTCAGAACTGTAGGCCCAGCTGAATAATTGATCAATGAGCACGCAGTGAAAACAGAAACACAGCTTAGCACTATACTTCCCCTCACCCTTGTAATGTGCTTCGAATCCCACAGATCCATCAGCTACATGCAAAGCTCTGCTGAGCTGAAAGGCCTCCAAGTTCACTTCAATTATTCAGCATCCCTCTAAGATTATGAATTATTGAGCTAAAAGTATGTTCCATATACGGACTTGTGCTCTGGCTTGCTGTAGATCGTGCCCACTGCTCAGATGTGTGGGGGATCTCTATTTGTGTGAATCAGACAGGAAACATTAAAGACAGACGATATGTTAAATAGGTAATGACCATTTTACTGGCTGAGTTAAGAAATGATGAAATCCAGAAGAGGAAGCCATATTTCTACCAAACTTTTGGAGACAACAGAGCTGCACACAGTGTGCCATGCTCGTAAGTGCACTAAAATTTGCCTCCACCATACCCTGGCAAAATTTTGGACTCCTGAGTCTATGCTCTCTTTGAAAGGTGTTTAGTTTTAGCCGCCATCTGCTGACAGCTTGCACAGCGAGCTTCAGTCCAAGCGGCCTCTCTGATGGCACAATTGTGCCTGGGCCTCTGATGAAGAGTTGGGGTTTGCTTTTCTTGGCGTGTGTGGAGGAGGAAACAGATGATACAATTAATTATCAATAGCTTCCTCAGTAAATCAAAGCCATTTTGGCAGCCCATGACAAAAAAAACCCCAGAAATTCAACGAACTGCCTGCGAGTCTTTGCCATCGTCTTCATTGCCCATTCTAAACAACTGCTCTCTGGCCGCCTGCCTTCAGCGCAATCCACAAGGTGTTTGAATAGATTGTTCAAATATTTTCACTGTTGATTCTCTGTCTCTCTCTCTTTCTCTCTCTCTCTCTCTCTCATTTTTGAACACCGCATACAGTCAGGTCTCTCTGCCGAAGAGTGGAGAACTACTTGACTGAGTGCACATTGCCCTGGCTTTAATGTGCATCGGGCCGTGTCCGAGGGAGGAAAGCAGGGAGGCTGATAGCTGCTCATTATTTTCCCCTGGCTGTGCTGGCCTCTGTATTCCTGTTTGTGGCAAGCTTCTTATTCTCCTGTTGAAGGATAAACATTTACCCAGTGGAAACAGGCCTTGACCATTAGGCACTGGGGAGCAGCAATAATGGAAAAGGGCCCACTGGAGTTCTGCCTCCTTCCCTCCTTAACAGAATCACTCACTCATGCTTGGTTTGGCATGGACCTTTTATTGGAATTTACAACCGTCTGGGGAGAATGCCTCTGCCCAGGTTGAACTATTGGTTTGACCCTACAAAGAAGAGGCCATTAAGCGCCGTTTTACATACTTCCCGGACAAGTCGTGAATTTGAAGCTTCGAGGGAAAATGTGTTTATATGGGTGTTAAACAGTAAGCTGCACCTGCTGTTTCCATGTGTTGTTGTTGGCTATACTAAAACAAAATACATATGTCATGCTGATTTTGTTGTGAAAAGACTCTCAAAGTATATTCTCCTAGCTGACACAGATATCTATATCACGTGTATTAGGAGTACTACCACAGCTCTTTTGAAAAGTATGCATTTATTGTGAATTTTTTCCAAAAAAGTTTTTGTTATAAACCCAAAGTTCCTTGTGTTTTATTGTCCTTTTATGTGACACACCAACAAAAAGTGCTGCACATTTGTTCAGAGAAAGCAAAAGAACACGTGGTCTTCAAGACATCATTTTAGAAATACATACTTGCAAAGTGCAATGTGTTAATGAATTAACTCCACCGAAGTTAATACTGTGCTGAAAGACCTTTTGCTGCAATTACAGCTTTTGGTCCGTTGAGGTATGCCTGCATGTGCAGCTTAAAATTGTGAAAAATGTACAGTTATTTTTGTCTCTCATTTCAGAAAGTGAAATTCATATATTATATAGATTATTTTTCAAGCCTTTATTTATAGTAATTTTTATGATCATGGGTTACACATAATAACACCAAATTCATCGTCTCATAGGAATGCTACTTTAGATCAATAAAGCCATATTTTAAACAGAAGTATCTTCGATAAATATGTATTTCTATGCATTATTTGGTTGGGCCTCCTTTTCCATGAATTACTGCATCAATGCGTCGTGACATGAAGGCAGTCAGCCTGTGGCACTGCTGTGGTGTAAGGTGAAAGCTTTAGGTCATCTGCATTGTTGGGTCTGGTTTCCCTCATCTTCCCCTTGACAATGCCTCATCGATTGTTTATGTTGATCAGATCAGGCCAGTTTGCTTGCCAATTAAGCACAGGATCACTGTGGTCAATGAAGTGCAAGTGGGGACAGGTCCCGCGTCCTGCTGGAAAATAAAATCTGCATCTCCATAAAGCTTGTCAACAAAAGGAATGATAGAGGGCTTCAAAATCTACTGGTCAATATTTATGTTGATTGTGGACTTTGGAAAACACAGTGGGCCAATACCAACAGACGACATGGCACCCCAAATCATCACCGACTGTGGAAACCTCACACTGGACTTCAAGCAACGGGGATTATGTGCCTCTCCAGTCTTCGTCCAGACTCTGGGACCTTGATTTCCAAATAAAGTGCAAACTTTACTTTCATCTGAATTGAATACTTTGGATCAATTTAGCAACAGCCCCATCCCCTTTATCCTTATCCCAGGGAAGAATCTTCTCAGGTTGTCTCTGGTTCAGAAGTGGCTTGACGCGAGGAATGCGACATTTGTAGCATGTGTGGAGGATTTGTCTGTGCGTGGGGGCTCTTGATGCTCTGTCTCCAGCCTTAGTCCACTCCTTGTGAAGCTCCCCTAAATTATTGAATGGATTTTGACTTGACCCTCCTCTAATGGTTACCCTTCCACCTTTCCCTTCCACTTTTTCCTTTTCCTTTTATTCCTTTTCCACTTCCTTTTCTATGAATATGCTTGAAAACAGGTCTCTGTGAACAATCAGCCTCTTTAGCAATTACCTTTTGTGGCTTATCCTCCACAAGAAGGGTGTTAATGACTGTCAAGTCTAATGTTATGAGACACTGAATTTTGGGCTTCCATTATCTGTAAGCCATATTCACCACAACTACGATAAATAAAGACTTACAATAGTTCACTCTATATGCCTTAAATCTACATAAAATGTGAGTTTCACTTTCTGAAATGACTGATGGGAAATGTTAAACTTTTTTTTAACTCCACAACTAACACTTCTTTGCAAAACAGCCCAGAATCAGCCAGACTGGATGGAGAACATCCATGAACATCATTATTTAGGTCTGGATTTTAAATAGGGTAAACACATGGCCTTTCCTTGATCTAAATTATTCCCTGTAGCTCTGGTTGTATGTTTATAGTCAATGTCCTGCAAGAAGATGGACCTCTGCCTCAGTCCCCAGTCTTTTGTAGCCTTGAACCATTATCCTTAAAGTATTTAGCTCCTTCTATCTCCCAATTAACTCTGACAAGATTCTGTGTCCCTTCTGAAGAAAAGCATCCTCTCAGCATCATGCTGCCACCGTCTGTCTCCCTGTTGGCATGATGTGTTTAGGGTGATCTCAGGTGTTCGTTTTCTGGTAAACTGTTAAGAAGGCGAAACAAAAGACATACTGTAGATAAACATTCAAAATCCTAAAAAGACCTACATGATTTTACCACAGCATTAACACATCTCTTCACCTATGTTGGTGACAACAGACTTCAAATGAGAGGTCAGGGTGGAGAGATCAGCACAGGCGGAACTGGCTAAAGCTTTGGGACTGAATAAAATCACTTCAGTGATTGAAAAAGTTAGGATCACTTCCTTTTTGGTGATCTGTCAAATAGCCAAAGCTTTCAGTATTGTTTATTGTCCAACTCTTCTTTAAACGTCTCCACATGTTTCTCTCTCTCCGGTCTTTATGATGCTGTTTGTTCACTGATGTTCTCTAACTTTGTTCCCTGGGCCCTTCACAGAGCAGCTGTATTTATACTGCCATCAAATTCCACACAAGTGGACTCTATTTACTAATTGTGCAGCAACAGATTTGCACTAGATTTTATTTAGGGACATCCAATTAAAAGAGGCTCCATACAAATGCATGACACACATATCAGATTTCTTAAAAAAAAGAGAACAACATTTATGATTTTCCTTCTTATTCTTTGCGATGCGTAACTTTGTAGAGCAAAACTACGCATAAAACACTCCTAAGGTTTCTGGTTGGGACGTGACAAAACTTGGCAAGGTTCAAGGGGTGTGAATACTTCTGCAAGGCAATGTAACTGGTGAGCATATAAGTGCTTTAGAAGGAATGTATTTTCATTAGAACCCCCTCTGCAGATTGGGAAAGCAACACATGTGATAGGAAGGGAGTGTGTGCAGTTCTTTATCCTCATATTAGAGGCCCCAGGGGGGGAGGAGTGGGGTGAGCTCTCTGGGGTAAGAGGAGCTCATTAGGCAGCCACTGCCTCCCCATAACCCAGCTGGGTCTGAGTGCCAGCAGAATGGGCATCCATCTCTCTCTTCATCTATCTCCTCTCCCTCCGATTTACCCGTCCAAACTGCACATATTGAACTGCTGTTTTTCAGACTCACAATGTATGGTGCAGCGACAAAACTACAGACACCATTAATTATGGCAAACAAGTGAATGACAAATAACGTGGGTCATATTTACAAGCTGATTTATAAAGAAAGCAAAAGCTTACATAAACACAACACATTTTTTATTGGAAACCTGGCATGTATTTGAATAGACTGGAAGATGTGTTTTAGTAAGTCATTTAAAAAAAAATGTAAAGTGAACGTTCACAAAATTTCACATACACAGTGATTTAAAAAAAAATTTTTTTTTTATTTTTTGCTGTTATACTTAAATACTTCAGCGGAGGACCAGGTCTCTTTTTGGTTGTTAGCAGTTTAGCGCAGAAGGAGAGTCTCACCCTGGATGCTAGTCTTTAAGAACAGCCACTGATTAAGCTCTCCATCCGTTTTAGGTGTTTTCATCAAGCTCAAAATGTGTTTTAAACAAACTACTTTTTATTGTAGAAGAGTCTAGATCCGGTTTAACAAGTTCGAGTATTTTTAGTCTTTGAATTAGAGGTCCTCAAATGTAGTTTTACTAACGTGTAACTAAATGGACATAGAAAACTGATTTGGCAACAGTCAGATGACTTTGTCTTTGTGACTTTGTGACTTTGTGACTTTGTAGCATTCTGGTAAAATAGCAACTCATATATTGATTGATTAAATCCATACATACAGCTTGATCAGCATAAGAAAACACAAAATGTTCCAGTTACATTTGTTCTGTAGGAAATATTGAGGGCAATAATACTGTCACCAAGCAAGTGTGCACATATTTGTAATTGATGCTTTTTGAGTATTTGTTGTGGGAGCTTAAGCTACTGCAATAAAACATGAAAGCGTGTTAAAGCTATAGTCTGCGATTTTTCCGGAAGTTTCCCCAAGTCTCTTTTTGAATAAATGTGCATGCGCAAGACCGTCTCGTCTACTCTTCTGTCCTTCAGGGGGATCGCGTGAAAAAAATCTCCCAAATCCACTCTTGTCTTATTTCTCTCTACTGAGGCTTTCCACTTCTTCTCATAGACATGAACGTGGTTTGCTTTTTGCGACTCTCAGCCATGTTCAGAATATACAGTGAGAGCAACAGAGCTACAGTGAACGGCTAACACTGACGCTTACAGCT
Organism: Fundulus diaphanus; assembly: GCA_037039145.1. Lineage (NCBI taxonomy): Eukaryota > Metazoa > Chordata > Actinopteri > Cyprinodontiformes > Fundulidae > Fundulus > Fundulus diaphanus. Next base: position 26,838,864 of record CM073134.1, read on the forward strand.
AACCTAACAGCTAATCTAACCACATACATAAACACTAGAAGTCCACATGCACAGCCAGCAAGCAGAAACTAATAAGGAACGTTCCTGAACACTGGCGTTACGTGAGTGTGTCAGATTGATTGGCATGTGGGACAACCAATAGATAAGGCGATGACCCCAGCACTTGAGGGACAGATGGGGGTGAGAGCAGGAACAAGACTCTGACAAATCCCTGCTCTTCGGTGCTAAGAGCAGTGATTGGTTAAAGGTTTTACTGGCCTGCAGCTGCCTCAGAGATCGATTTTGTTTAACCTCCTTTTTCTGAATACATAATGTTTTTAACCACTTTCAGGAAGGAAGGACAATTTTATCCAGTATAATAAAAAGTGTTTTTGAACAGGATTACCAACTATAGCTTTACGGCATCAAACTCATCTTTAACAAATAGGAGGAAGCGTTGGGGGGGGGTTCTTTTTCTCCACTTTACACCAACCTACAAGAGTCAATCACTTTCAGTCCAAGTCTAAGAAATCATATTTGAAGAGCTTCTCAACAGCCACAAGCCTGTTAGTGCTCTGATGAGCCACTTTACCTCCCTCTATGGCCTGGCAATTATACATTCAATTAGCAGCTGCTTTGCATGTTTTGGCCTTAACTACCTAGATGTGCAATTTTTTTTATTCTTATGTGTTCTCTTCAGTCAACAGGAATACAATGAAGTTAATCCAGACTGTCCTTGATCCAAAAGGTCTGAGTTCAGGACCTTTTGACAGCATCCATCCATCCTTTTGAAATGTCCTTGAGCAAATCTTCACCAGGCACTGCAGTGTCTTTCTGCTGCCGACCCCGTGCCTTGACCACTCGGAAGGGGGTAGTAGACAGATGAACTTGCCAGCAGATCGCCTGAAAAAAACAGATCACCTGGCAATGTGGCGAAGTTACATGAATAATGTGAAAACAATAACATTCTTATTTTATCTATACCCTTTAAAGAAATAAAAGCTTTACCAAAAAATATGATTTATTCAGCAGAGGTATTACAAGGTTGGGAGGTGGGATTGGGGTTTCTGCCTAAATTACTGCCTTCCACTTTCCAAGGCTGCAGACTTACTCCTCTTCAAATTAAAGCTGCTAAGCGGTAGACTCAAATTGGAATCCCGGTTCTATTAAGAAGTCATGCCCAGCAGCCAAAGAATGCCAAATGGGTCCAGTGCAATGGGACAAAAAGACCATTATAGAGTAAAAATATTAAAGCACTGCTGATATATTTGCTGAAGATAAACTTAGGATATGTCTCCATGTGCTGCCTGGCGGACCCCTGCAACAATGAAGACATCTTTTTTGGAAACTGATTAAAAAGGCACATTGAGATCAAAGTCAAACTGCTCCCGAGTTCTGCAAGTGTGATGAAATGATTTACTCCGAGAGAGAGAGAGAGAGAGAGAGAGAGAGAGAGAGACAGAAAAATCTCTGACACAGAGTGCTGGACAATGCAAAGAGTCTATTTCAGCACTTTTTATAATTAAGAAGACACTGAAATGGGAAAATGCAGAGTTGTGTTTAAAAGAAGAAGCTGCTGTCTACATCTTGTTGGTGTTATGTAGCGTTTATAGTGTATTTAAAAGAGACACAGCGAAGTCATCATAGTGTTCTACCACCTGGAAGAAGCACACAGGAATCCCACTGGGTCTGTTATGTTCCCTATATGCAGCTTTTATCTGTTGATTTCTCATTTGAGGCTCCTCACAGTTTACCACGGCCTCATTTTCAGGCTAGGGGATGAGCCATCATCGGACCCCATCAGGCATGGAGAGACAATCAGTGTTTGGACTTCTCCAGTCATGGTGTGCACTCCCAAATAACAAAGCCACTGACTGTGTTTAGGCTGGTTGTGGTTACATTTGCCTGTTTGCTTTCAGAAAGCTACTTCTTCCTCGGTACAGAGGCGCAGACAGATGATAGGTCAGATGCATGAGGGTCATTCACCTGTAAAAGTGACCAGCCATTATATCTCACAAGCCCGCAAAACTGAAAGATACACCAGAGTACGGTCATAGTGTTCACAGCATCAGGGCCCACAGATGGCTCATTCGGAGCAGGATCGTACTGATCTTTCATTTGCTTGTCAAATAGCTGTTTGCCGCGCCACAGGCCTGGTTTATTGTGCTGCAGTTGTTTCCAGTGATGTAGTGAATCGAAAATAATGACGAGCCGGTATTAGGGTGGACTGTGAAAATGTTAGATGCTGACATCTTACATCTCAGATGACATACAGTCGCCGTGACACAAATCCCTCACATCGTAATGAGAAGAATTCTAGTCATCTTCGCTGTGCCTCACAAAAATATTCAAACCGTTTAAACTTTTAGATATTTTTTCTACACGCAAACAGCAAAATGTGTTTTACCTGGATTTAAAGATCTCGTCCACCCCCTGCTTAATATGCAATGTCAAACCACCTCTCACTGCAGTCCCACATCATGATGCTGCCACCACCCTGTGTCACTATAGGGTTGCTGTGTTCAGGGCGATTAGCGTTAGTTTTCTGCAACGCAGCTTTTTTCATGTAGGCCAGAAAGCTTGCGTTTGGTTTCAGGTTCTTGACTGCATCTCTGATAAAAGCATTTCTTGACCAGCCAGTTATTTTAGGTGACCATCCTTGTCTTCATGGACTGAAATTTGTGCCTTACTTTTGCTCTTTGAGATGTTTGGAGCTTCTGACATCATTTCGTAACCTGTTAACTTCTCCACGACTGGATCCCTGACCTGACTGGTGTGTTCCTTGGACTTCAATGTGCTGTTAGAGGCTTTTAAAAAAATAGCTGTATTTATACTGAAAATTAATTAAACAGTTTGAGTCTCATTACTTATTCAATTAAATCTGAAGGCAATCTTTTTTTTTTTTGTTAGATTTAATCTAGAGGTATGAGTTTTAGGGGGTCACATCACACTTTGTTGAGGAAACTAGAATGAATGCACATTATTCTTGCAGATAAGAATGAGATGGTTAGGTGCTAATGTAAAATTATATCACCTGTTTCTTTCAAATGCATGAACTTTGAAAGGCTGAGCGCCTTTGTTAGGTTGATAGCTGGCAGAATTTAGTTTTTTATTTCAAATCCTTTAACTGAAGCAAATCGGAGCCTCAGATATCACTTCAGTCAAAAATAAGTTGTGCTTACCCAGTCTATTGCACACAGATTGCAAATACTAACAGCTGAATACTAAAAGAACATATGTCACTTACTAAACGCATCTGCTTTAGCTGTTCTATTTATAAATATATACATCTATTTGCAGTGCCGGTTATTACAACAAATGGCTAGATAAAACAAAATCCTTGCATCATGTATTTCATTTGAATCCCACTGTAAAATTTAAACCATGTAAATCCACATGAGACCTAGTAAATGTTTCTCCGAGCTTGTATGTTCTTCGCCAAGGCTGCTCTCTGACAAGAAAGAATCTGAAAGGAAGAAGCCTGATTGAACCGCCCAAAACTCAGTCTTAACCGCATGTCAACCAAATTATGCCCTCAACATGACATTCAGATAAAAAATATCAGGCTTTGAGACACTCATTTCATATTACTGAACATGGCAAATTGTAAAAATAGACTTAAATTACACTGCTAATGCGTACTGCTGGAGCAATATTTACTGCACTGGAATTGTATTTCAAAAGCATGGCGGGCGAGATGCATTTCAGTGTTTTTATTTTTGCTTGTGTGTGAGTAACAGTGTAATGATAATTATTTTAATGTAAGAGAATAAAACGGTGATAACCTATCAGTCAACATGTTGTTAATAAAAAGGACATGCTTCCTCTTAAAATCATCTTGCTTTGTTTTTAAGATTAACTTTAGTCCACCGTGTAGGATTTATTTTAGATTTAACAAATCAGGCAAGGCAAGTTTATTTGTAAATCACATTTCAGTAACAGGACAATTCAAAGCTCTGTACATGAACAGAACATAAGAATAGAAAAACACACAAAGAAAAGTACATTGCAGTAGTATAATAAAAGCAAGTAAGGAGAAGTTGGACTACAAACTTAAAGTAATGATATTTCAGTTAATAGTTTAAATAGAACATTCAAAGGCAGCTCTAAACAAATGGGTTTTTAACTTTGATTTAAAGAAAGGTTTTCAGCACTTTTTCAGTTTTGTTCCAGATAAGTGGAGCATAGGAACTAAATGACAACTATTTTCTGTCCATTATGATCCTATTAGATTATTAACCTATGATTTATCTGTATTCTGTTTTATCTGAAATTGTGACATTTCAGGCTAAAAATTATTTAAGAAAAATATATTTTTTAAACTGGATTTGTCAGTGAACTAGGCTTTAAGGATTTAAAATTGCCATTTTTGCAACAACATTTCAGTTTTGGAGATATGCAAAATTGCTTTTATTGATGAAAAACTGCATTTGTTCTTTTTCACACAAGCATTATTTGAATCAAAGCAAACACACACAAAAAAATTCATAAAGCAGGAATACTGTTGCACATCCGCCTTCAACACCTGTCTCTTGTCTTTCTTTTGTGTGATTAATTGAACTGGAGGATACCCTGGAGCTCCACTTTAAAAGGACACACAGAAGCTCCAACATCAGTAAAACTTTAAAAAAAAATGTAATTGGTCGCAAACCTGTCAGGAAACAATATAACCACGACCCCAGATTCTACTTTACATAGGCAGTCTCACAAACGCCCTTTAAAGGCAACAGAGTAAACTCGAACACTAAACGGTGGAGCGTAATTTGCGAGCGGACAGACAGCTTCTCGCAGAGCTCCACTTTCAGAAGCCACCCGTTACTTGTGGAATGACTTCTTTTTGTAGCTACCTGGGCTCTGGGTTTATTTTTACCCTCCCTATGTCCCTCCTCATTCTTTAGCAGCTTCAGGAGATGGCGTTAGTTTGGCTTCATCTCTGACAAAAGATAAATGAGCTCTGGGTCTGTGGTGATCCACTATGGCTGCCAGGGGGTTCCAAAATAGCAAACTATTTTTCATATGGGGCGTAGTGATACGGAGTGCGATACAGTAGGCGCTAACATTTACCATATTACAGTGCGCGGGAATACATTTCATTCTTACGTTTTTTTTCCCTACACTCGGCTTTTGTGTTGTGTGAGAGCTGGAGCAATTAAAATTGATCAAGTGTTTGCCCAGAGCCAGTTTACTATGGTTATTTACAGTTTGGGGTTTCAAGGAAGGAAACGGAAAAGAAGAATGTGATTGAGACACGTTTTTCTGTTTTTAAATATTTTATGAAATCTGTTCTTTTCTCTTATCTCAGGATTTATGTAAAAAATACTTTTCCTCTCCATGTGAAACGATGCATTTTAATTAAGGTGCTTTTCCAGGGTATTGAAGTCGCTTCAACAGATTGGAGCTTCGCAGAAATGGTCATTTATCACCATGTCAATTTAAGGCAGAAAAAAACATCAGTGATGTGTTTCACGGGGAAAAATGTCCCATGTCAACATGAGGCACGCCGGCGCTTGCTATATGCTGAAACTTTTCCATTTAAATGAGAAACTACAGAGTCTGGGAGGCTCTTTGAAGACTTGCGCTTGCCACAAACAAGAGCTGCAGCCTCTCCTGTGTTTTTAACAGCTGAAACATTGCTGACACATGACGGGTGATCAAACACATGGCATCTCTGCCTGAATCCTCAAGAGGACTCATCTTCATACTGTGCTCCCCGTAGGTAAATCTGCAGACCACGCAAGCAAGATCTCCCCCGTCCAATGATTTGTATACGACTTGGTCACTTGACTTTATACATAGAAAAATAATTACCCATGCGGTGCTCTGAATAACAATTTGCCCACTTATAATTTTCTTCTGTTGTTGCTGTTCTGCCACACTTCATTTTTTCAGATCATCAAACCATTTTTAGTATCATGCAGAGTTAACCAGACCAAAGGCAGAAAGCAGTTTTCAAAAGATGATTTGATTTATTTAGAAAAGAAAAAAACTCCATATACTAGTCTGGCTCTATTTGAAAACATAATTGCACCTAATCTTAATGACTGGTTGTGCCAATCTTGGTGCTAATATCAAGGGTTTGCAGTCAGTTGGAGTGTTTTTGATCACCGTGGATAACTTTTGGCCTACTCTCCTTTTAATTTTGCCACATTGGAGGTTTTCGTATGGAAACGACATGTTCAGAGCCTCTGTGCTTAGCCCTGTTTCTCTCCTAGGTGAAGCCACTAAAGGAGCTGGTACTGCCATTACCCTTTTACTTTTCTCTAACATAGAGAGCCCTGTTGGATTAGTGTTTCTGAGATATTTTTGTGTGTCTGCTCCGTCTTCTCAAACCCCCAGTTGGTCACTGGGGGTTTGAGAAGTCACTTCACACTGAGCCTGGTTCTCCTGGAGTATCTTCCTGTTAAAGGGGAATTTTCCTTTCCACTGTCACTACATGTATGCTCGGTATGAGGGATTGCTGCAAAGTCCTCGACACAATGCAAGCAACTGTCCACTGTTGCTACATCCTCATCCAGGAGGAGTAAAGGACGCAAATCAATTACTCAATGCAATCCGCTGGGTTTCCTTAAATAGAAAACTTTTTAACCAATCGGTCTTTATGATTGGTTTTGGTTTTGCCTTGAGATCACATGGATTCTGAATTGGCACCATGTAAACCAACTGAATTGAATTGTGTCTAAAGTAATGTCACAGGTTTTTCATCAGATTTAATACTGGACTTTAAATAGGTCACTCTAAAGAAATATTTTATTTGTTTTATTAAGCCCTTCAGAAGCAGACTTCCTGGTGTGTTTCAGATTATAGACCTGCTGTACACCCAAGTGCTAATGAGCTAAAGGTTATAGGATGATAAGTGGACATGACAGAATTTTCCTGGTTCTTTCATTCACAACAAGTCATCTAGGTCATAGAGCAGGCAAGCAATTCCAGACCACCACACTTCCACCATTGTTGATATGATGTTCTTTTTCTGTACTTTCAAAAAATGTATGCTTTTGTCTCTTCTGTCCATGTAGTACTTTCCCAAATGTCTTGGAGATCAATCATTTTATTTTTTTAGCAAATTTCAGAGGAGCCTTCTCTGTTGTTTTTGCTCAGTTGTAGTTTTGGCCTAAGAACTCTCCTATGGATGCCCTTTTTCCCAAGACTTTCTTATTGGCCGACCACTCTAGGGAAAGTTAATTGGTTTCATGTTTTGTCCATTTATTTAAAAATGGCTCTCACTGTGGATTGCTAGGATCCCATGGCCTTATAAATGCCCTTGTAATCATTTGTAGACTGATAGATCTCAATGGCTTTGTGTGTCATCTGTTCTTGAATTTCCTTAGATGGGAACATGATGTGTTACCTTTTGAGATTTAAGGCTTCGTGTGTTGGCAGCTATTGGGCTGTGGTGTGGTCAGCTAAATTAAACTCAGTTTTCCAAAGAAATGTGGTTAATCTCAGCTAATTCATGATTTAACAAGAGGGATGATTGCATTTTCATGTAAGGCTAGGTGGGCTAGATGGCTTTTTCCCCTAAATAAATGGAATCTTGATTTTTACATTTCACTCTTGCATGTAAATGCGATAGACAAGTAAAACAGAAGAGTAGAATAAATTGAAATCAGGGGCAATGCTTTTTCTTAGTACTGTACATATATGTTTTTGCTTTGCAACATTTGTACTCTCACGTCTGTGCATTAATTCAATGCAAAGCCACCTACAATGTTGAAAGTCCTTGCACAGATTTTTTTTTTCTATCCCTGATATTCTGAGGGTGATTAAATTACCTCCCGGTAGAAATAAGTCGAGATGCCTCATGGGAACGCAGAGGCTTTGTGAGATGAACTCTTCTTGAGGCTCACAGAGAGGTCAAGCTCATTCCTGCTAGATGGGCAAAAAATTTTCCTTCTTCATCAATGTCATCATCCATCTCTTAATGATGCGTCTTTATGTGCATCCTGTAGTCGTTAGAGCTGTTTTAGCATGAGGGTTGTAGGAGTGGGCGACCAGACGAAGTCAGACTGGCCACACTGGAGACACGTTCTGTGAGGGCCATTCCCTGTCACCCAGGTGAGATGATTTATGATTTATTTTCCAATAACTCCCAACCCGCTCGGTGCTTTGGGCCCTCCTGTCAACAATCACCAGGTATACCCTCCCTAGCACATCTGCAGAGGAAGCTTTTACAGTCATTCCGGTGAAAACAAACTGGGAAGGGTTTGCACAGTTATTCCTATTCCGTATTTGTGCCAGTGTGACTTCCCTAATGAGAACAAGAAATGGGATAGTTGTGAGAATAAAAACGGCATGAATGACAGCGCTCCAGAGGTGTCAGATTTGGCTGGAAGCTGCCAGGATCCACACACCTGGGCCTGCGGGCAGATGGTGAGGGTTGAGGGTTACATAACGTCAGCCTAAGCCATATGTCTCCCAACCTCACAGAATCTTTGCAAACCCCACGATTCAGCTGTGAATGCACTTCACGTGAGACCAGAGGGCAAACGCGTTCTGCTCCTTAATCCCGGACCAGGTGTTCAGTGCTTTGCCTCTTGGTGCTTCTGTTCTGGACGCTGGCAGCAGACACCTGAAAACCTGATGGTGGTTTGAACGTAATGATCGCCGGTACCATTCAGTGTTTGGTCTCCTCTTCCCAGGAACATTGCTGCAATGGTGGAATAAGCCAGGGACACATGCTTTGCAAAAGGAAAGCTTTCGTGCAACCTTGAACAGTAGTTTAATCCCCATTGCACTATAGGTCAAGCATTGATCACAAAATGTCCCTACTTCCTTCTCCCTCCTAAAAATACAATCACTTAAATTGTGCATCCAGATATGAAATATAATTCAGCAGAGAAGACAAGAAACTGAACAATGAATAATCTGGCTGAGTAATGACTGATTAAAAGCAGATGTTTGGGAACAGAACTTGCTGGCGATCAACAAAACTCAAAGCAGGTGCAGAACATAGAAATCAAAACCACAAAACAGGTTCAACAAGGGAAAGGAACAAAACTTTATGATGAATGAGAATTACACAAGAACAACACCCAAATCAGGCCCTCTTCACTGATTTAAGCAGATTATGTTGTTATCTGCTCAATGCTTTCTGGAGGCCTTTCAAATATTCACTGTGCACTTTGGTTTACCAGTCCTTTTCAAGTTTTTTTTTTTTTTTTTTTTTTTGTTTTTACAGCCAAGCAAAATAATTTAACAGGGCTGCACAATATTAGAATCATGACATTGCAACATTGTTTTTTTTTAATCAGCTGATTTTCTTCACATGTTTATTTATCATCTGTTCCTTCAACACACTTTCAGCAAGCTTTATAAGCTTAAGCTGGTATACATTCTATTGCCCAACAGAAAGTTTGGATCAGTCTGCAGTGGTTAGGGACAGTCATCAGGATAGCTGGCCCGAAATACTATTAGTGTGAGATGGGACCAAGACTGGAGTCTAAAAGTGTATGAGGGGGACTGACCCCATCACCTTTCACATACTGACCATAAAGGTAATGCGACTTTAAAGATCTGCTTGAGAGTTGAGGAAGGTGTCCTTTTTTAACTCGACCTTTTTTGGCCAGTTCGTAGACTAAAGCGTCTGCCTTTGCACAATATCTTTGCAATTGCTCTAAAGTCTCACAGGTTTCTGTCAAACTTGTCCTGATCACACTGAAGTCAAATATTTCTGAATCCCTGCTTAGTTTCCAGTGACTTTTTAAGCATAAAGCCCGGAGTTGCAAACTTAAGTAATACCGGACCGAGCCTGACCCTCTAAAATGCCTTACGGTAAAACGGCAGCTCAGCGTGATTGAAGACTAACCGTTATTTATTAAATAAACCGATCTAACAGCAACTCTAAGAGCCTCATATCAGAATATTACAGAGAAATTAATTTCCCTTCCATAAACGGAAAGAGGAACACACTGCATCAAGGTAAGAACCAATCAATCGATCTATTTATAATGTTGTTTGCACTTAAGACTGTAGAAACTAAGAAGTGCATTGCTATTACTATTATCACAGTATAAATAAGGACGTTTACTCATGTCAATCAACTCTGCGGTCACATGCCAGCAGCTTTATCTTTAGCTTCCATTTCAGTGAACACCAAAGTTCATACTGTATTCCCATCGCTTTCCACCCTGGATTTTGGACCTTTCTTAATTGTTTCCACAGTTTGCTGGGAGATGCTAATAGCTTTAAGCTACTTCCTGGTTTATCCCCTACAAAACATGCGCAGTGTCGTACTTCCGCTGTTATTATAAATAAACAAGAAGGGCTTTATTTACTAACAAATTGAGCAAAACCAAAGCGTAAAACGACAAAATAATACGTCAGCAGGATGTGATAATCTTTCATAAAAACTTTGTATGCAACGAGAGTGACTTACTGACATCTAAATTTAAAAAAATGTCACATAACGTGGCTATGCGCGTTATGCATGTAACGTTATGCACGTAAGGTGGAGTTATGAAAATCTCCTTGATTGGGGAATACTAATGGCTGTTGCCAACAGTTCAAAGATATTTCTGGTGCCATGTACGTTTTTTGTTCAGAGACTGGTCGTTCAGAGTCTTTTTTGGACTCTAGGATGAGCAGATTTGTTGAGGGACACTAAGCTGCAGCTGTCTCTCACTCACTGACACACGTTTTCGCAGTAAAGGTGCTTATTAGCCTCTTTTGAGGAAAGAGAAGGCCTAAGATCGGTCCTTTAAAACAAAACTGACAGATACTCTACAGGGGCGTTTTTGGACCACTGAAAGAACAAGGAAGGAAAAATAATCCCAACCATATCTCACCACAAGTGAGAGAACATGGACATCTGCCTTTGTGAATTCCGTTTAAAGTAAACGAGTTACATGTTCACATTGAGTTTGTAGTGACTCTAGTTATTCCATGTTTCTGTGATGCTATCAGTCAAATCTCCCCAGCCTTGCTCTCCACGCAGCTGCCACTCATTCTGTTGATTATGCTCACCTGGTTTCAAAGTCACAATCACATCTCCATAGTATTTAAGCTCCTTAGTAGTTTTCTCTCACTGCTACATCCTGCTGTTACTGGTTCCTCTGTGTTTTCCATAATGTCTGCAAGTTTATCAGTTTCTTTGTGAAACTCTATCTCCATCATGTGTCTCCTGTCAGCTTTTTGGTCCCATTCAATAAACAACAAACATAGCAAAAATAGTGTGGTATGTTTTTTTTTAATAAATATTATACTAGATTATATTTTTGATTTTAGCATGATATAATCATAAGCATAAATTCTGTATGGCTGTATAGGTTAAACATGGATGTTGGGCCAGATATATTTCATGCGGGTATGAAGTGTCCACCGTGTGTTCGAACTGAGGCATGGTCATCGATAACATGACCAAAATTGCAATGGTCCAAAATGGAAAAGGGACAAAATTACCAGCATCTGCTCAAAGAGCATTACAGGAGCGAAATCTATTCTTTTATTTTTACCAAAGTATCAAGATCCAAACACGGGATTCCACAAGAACTAGGCTGATCCTAATCCAGGGATTCATGGCCCCAAAACCCTGAGGGCCCAAAGGTTTCACAACTAACTGCTACACTAAAAAATTACACATTTAAGCGTTCACTGTCCATGAAAGCTCTACACTGTATTGGTGGCATGAGGAGGAATTACTCTCTATGTCATTTTTTTTTTTTTTTTTGGTTGTTAGCATTTGTTTTTGTTTTTTTTTGTGCTAGGAGTCTTTGTGCAATATCAGATCAGGATACTATTTGTTTACACATAAAATGCAATTTTGTGGAAGTTTATCAGAGTTATGGTTCCGGTAATAAAAGTCCTATTTGAACCGTCACTGTTGTTTACAGAACAATAAAAGCTTAAAGGGTCTGTTTGAGGGGAGGTAGTGAGGAGGGACCTCAAACAATATGCTGGCTTCTGCTTACCTTATTCTCAACAAATTATCCATGGTAGATTTTCTCATTGTGGTACAACTGCTTAGAATGCAGGGCTTAAACAAACAAACAGACACAAAGGCAAGCCCGCTGCAGCTCACACATAGACACTTTCACAGTGAGATGTGAGACATTTTGGGCGAGTTATAATGCAGCGATGAAGCATCCAGAGGAGATTAAGGAGCTAAATAGGAAACAACAGGCGCTGCAGCAGTACAGGAGGATATGATTTCTTGCTTGTGTTAATCACAGCGGAACAGTCCTGTCGTCGTTACCAAACAATGCCATGCTGATGCTAATGGCACTGCCAGTCATGACTAAGAGTGCGCTCGGAATGATTGATAGCCAGAATTATATCAAGGTGACTTTCAGTCAGTTCCATCAGGTTGTTCGGTTTGATCAATAATAACCAATGCATCTTAACATAGACATGCCTGCCATACAAACTCATTCATCAGGTTCAAGTCATTATCTTCCCCTTTAATTTTAGTGCAGCATAGAGAATATTTCATCCCGGCCTGTCAATTACATTAGATCTACAGTCACCAGACGATTTCCCCGTAAATTTTGTTTTTGTAGTTTTGTTGTTTGGATTCCATAGCATTATTCAGGTGTGATGCAGCAATGTCTCAAGAAAGTCCCCTGTCTGTAAAAGAGCAACAGTAAAGCTAGTTGTATTCACTGTTGAAGGGATAGGTCAAGATTTCTAAGTGACGTTTTACCTGAAAGTCATAAAAGTACCCACAGTAGATAACGCTCTGGCAGTTCTGTTTATAATAGGTGATTTGGTATCTGGCAAATACCAAAGCAGACTGCTGTCATTGTATCCCTGCTGGGTCCATGGGCATTTTCTGTGAGTTGTATATCTGTATCTTGTTGAATTTTGCACTTGCCATGTATGCAGGGCCAGATTGTGTTTTTGAGGAAAATGTTCATTATTTTTATCTTGACTCTCAAATATACCGTTTTTGAAACTAAACTGAGCAGTAAATATATCTTTATCATTTTAATGTGTTTACAGGTTCTCTTCTTATTATATATTCCACACAGGAAAATCATTGATGGTTCATTTTCTGTATAATCATCAGCTTCTGTGTAAAGCTGATGAAAAAATACAAAAAACAAACCTGATGATGTATTAAGGGTTTAAAAAATGGTGTTGATATAAATCTCTGACATTTATTTTAAATCAGAATTGACTTAAGGTACAAGCACATGTACGTTTTAGTTTTGGCCTCACTTGGGCCAGCCATTACAACCTCCAGGACCAACCAATTTGGATTTGCTCTAAATAAAGACGGCAGGAGAGTTTTCTGTATCGCAAGCTGCTTAAAACCTTTTAACAAAACCTCACCAAAAATATCTATGAACGATTCTTTTAATGCGCAAGTACAAGCAGGTCAGGCCAGCTGTGGTATAAGGCCAGCGTCTCTGTCCACTTGGCCCGCTGCCCCATCCTGCCCACACAGCTACACCGTGCCCGCAGGCTTCAACAGCAACAGACAAAGAAGGACCTCATGTGCTACATCACAAATGAGAGATCAAACATCAATGTTCACCATGGGCACTGAAAGCACACTGTTAATCACAGTGAGTTTAATGTGTTTCAGTCGAGAGATCACCCAGAGAGTACTCCAGTTAAACTGTGTGTTTTCTGAGAAGAGCAAATGCCTCCACATAATAGCCATGCCACATAGGAATTTAAGCAAATTCTGTTTGTTCGCTTTCATTTCTTCTACATGTCCCTCTGCTATATTTATTAAACTCGTAAAGCATAACGGTTATTTATTAAAAAAGCCTTTCTATACATTCAAAGAAAATATTATTCAGTAAAGAAAATATCAAGGCACCCTGCATTTCTAACCACTTCTGGATCTCGTCTCCCAGGTTGAAAACATGACACTTTGCCAAGATACTTTGAAAAGACAGTTTGAATATCAAATTTGAAAAGACACGGCAAATCCCAGTACGTGACAACAAATCGGCCCGATGGCAGTGACTCACCTTTCTGAGAGGCTTATGCAAACCCAGGGGGAAGGTGATGGATTTTCTCCCTTACCTACAGTGAGCGGAGCAGATGCTGGAGAAAGATTTTGGACGTCACAAGAAGTAAAATATGATTGCATGCGTGTGTGTGTGTGGGTGTGTGTGTGTGTGTGTGTGTGTGTGTGTTGGTTCACGGAGTTCTGGAGTTTCAATAACTTCTGAGATACTTAGAGGGTCAGAAAGGATGAGAGAAAGAAATATTGCATCATAGAGTCATGGGAATCTCTCACAGGAACCGTCTTATGGGATATGAGTTACATCTTTGGGTTTGACATATTTTTTATTGAGACAATCTTGTCAAAAAAAACATGCAATTAAGATGGAGATGCACTGCATTCAACGCTGGGAAATAAATGTAGTGCTTATATTATTATATATGGTGCACTTGACTGCACTTGCAGCCACACTATTTAACAGAAAGCTTCAATATGTGTATAGTTAGCAGTGACAGGTTATGATATGGGATATGTTGGCAGTTGCCCAGGGTAGGATTAGAAAGGGAGGGAACGTACGCACAAGCATCATATCAAACTTATTTATCTGTCAGTTGCATCTTGAACTAGTTTTAATTACATCTTCATAAAATGGGACTCTTTCTAAAGATGTTTATATCATGGAAGCAGACTGGAAACTTAGATCTATGTAACAAAAGGGGGGAAAAGGAGAGGCTTGCTGATGGCAACATTGATACTATTTTGAAAAACTTGTGCAAACTATATTTTCCTGTTTCTTTATACTGGCAACACAATCTCAGAAATCTAATTGCATTTTAGACTTATTTGAAATATATGCAGGTAGTTTATTTTTTTTCTATTGGTATTGATTTAAATCATTAGAAACATTAACTGTATGTACATTGTGAAAGCATAGATAAAATATTTTGTCACTGTAAGAAAAAAAAAAGTACTGCAGACCCTCTTTTTGTAAGTCCTTTAAGTTTTCTACTCATGCCTAGCAGATTTTTCAGCAGTAATAATGCGGGCATTGCTTATTTTGAAAAGGTCATTAGAGTTGCAATGAGTAGCGGCTTGTGTGGAATGATTTGATTGAGGTGGTGGAGAGAGCTCTTGCACCGTGAGTTATGGACGTCCAACAGAGAGGAGCCTCTTCATTAGTGAAGTGATTAAAATTGATGGGAACCTATGGTGCTCTAGCTCCCCTGAACTCCCTGGAGCATAGCTCTCATTATGCACTCATTTATTTGGGACTTTGTGTTGATCAATAAAAGGTGCCTGCTGCTCACTATGGGGTCTAGTCGGGGGGGGGAAACCCACTTAGGAAAAAGAGAAGAGGCTTGTTTTTTATGTTGAAGACAAACATTACTGTCAACATCTCCAGCTTTAGAAAACCTTGGGGAAAACAGTAGCTTTGACTGTTTTCTCTATGTAATTTTCTTTATAGGTTGTCTATTTTAGTCACTTTGGATTTTTAGACTGTTGTTTAGCAGCCCACGTAGTTTCAAAAATGGAGTTTCAAGCTTGGTAACACTTTAACTTAAAGAAAAAAAGGGGTTTCAAAGAGATCTGAAAAAAGTTACCCATCCACAAACTCCGTTTAATACTGAAAAAGCACTCAGAGTAAATCTATCATACGGTGCATGCAGTTCCTTGCAAATGTATTCATTCTGTCACGTTACAACCATAGGCTTCACAGTAGCTCACTGAGGTTTTACATTATAGTCCAACACAAAACAGTGCAGAATTATAAAGTGGAAGGTAAATTATCCGTGATTTTGTTACAATTCTTTTTTCTTTTACCAGATCTACAACAATTTAAACTAATAGGTTGACCAGGAGAGCATTGATTAGAGAAGCAACCCAGAGGGCTATGCTGGCTTTGGAGGAGCTGCAGGGATCCACAGCCCATGTGCGGAAATTTGTTGACGGGACAATTATTACCAGCACATTCCATAATTTTGTCCCTTTAAGGAAGCTAATGAGAAAGCCATTGTTGGAAGAAAGTCATAAGAAATCTGGTGCAGTGTTCGCCATAAGCCACGTAGGGACACATCGGGCACGAGGATGAAGGTATTCTAGTCAGATAAGCTCCTAAATTGTACTGGGGCTACGTTCTATATGTTATCTGTCTTAAAAACCTAAACATTACACGTCGGCCTGAACACACCGTCCCCACTGTGAGACATGGTCATGGCAGCATCTTGCTGTGGGAATGCTTATCTTCAGAAAGGAACAGTAAGCTACGATCGGAAGATGAATTGGGCTAAACACAGCAAATCCTGGAGGAAAACCCACTTTATGCTGGAAAACACTTCAGAGGCAGCTGTTCACCGTCCAGCAGGACAACAACCCTAAACATACATCCAGGGCTACGATGCAATGGTTTAGATCAAAGCCACTTTTAATGTTGTCTCAACATTTTTGTAATAATTTTATTATTTGAGCAAAATATTTTGATATATTTTATTCATCAATACAAATAAAAAACTTGAAATGGCTGCAATTTTTTATTCTGCTTGACAGAAAAGATAATAACAGAGCGGCTTTTTTGAGTGATGACATTCTTGGGTCGGTTCTAACTGAATTAATTAAATCAAATCAGTGACTTCTCAAGAAAATAACAAATATAAATGGAAAGTTTGATATTCATTTAAAGCGTACCAATTAAAGTGTACGCTGTCCTTAGTGGACTGAGCACTACACATGAAAACATAGTTAGTGAAAGGAACAGGCATTAATTTCTGTGTATTGGACCAGAGCCAAATAATGGGCAGAGATGCTGAACACAGTCCAGACTCTCTTTGTCTGCGTCCAGCTCTGCTCATTAGAGTGGTGCTGTGCAGCTCATGGCCCGCCGCTCCCCGCTGCTCTGCAGGGCCTTGCCCAAACAAACAGAGATGATGTGGATCACATGTCTGATGATTGCAGGAAAAGAGTTTTAGCAGGGTTTGGAGAAGCAACACAATATATCCAATTTATGTTACTGTAAGAATATTAAATATGGCACATAACTTGCTGTTGGAATCACTTGCCGGCAGCATTGGGCGGTTGCATGTTTGGAGCTGGAAGAATAGTCTGATGCATTTCGGCTCATAGTGGGTTAATTGTCGGTACTAGCTGCTATGTATGGAATGAGCAACTTAGAAACACGTTGTTCAACCTTTAGCTTGTTTGGATTGGCCTCCAAAAGTGCTGTTGGAAAAACTGAAGTTAATTTTGACCAGGATTTGTCCTCTAACTCGCACATAAAGCAGCTTTCTGGGACCTCCTTACTTCACCTGTGCAATGTCACCAAAATAGGAACATCCTGTCTCAGGGCAATTCAGAAAACTAGTCCATGCATTTATTAGTTCCAGGCTGCTCCACCACAATTCTCTATTATCAGGATTTCCACTCATTTCTAACAGGTCTCCAGCCTAATCATAGAAAAAGAATTAGCAAGATGGAACATATTTGTACATGAGACCTATTTTGTAACAGATTTCACATTGAAAGAGAAAAGCAGACATATGAATTAATGAAGGCTGCATTCCACTTAGAGGGAGTTTTCCTTGTGTGGAAGTCCCACAGATAACCAGTTTGCACAGCTGCCGAAGAATAGTGCTGCCCACTTTAATTCACGTTTCCCTCTCCTTCTCCTCAGTTAACTTACACATTAATATAAAATAATATATTCGTTTGATTACTATTTATTTCTAACTAATGAGGAAACTCCAGTATTGTGTAGGTTTTTCCCACACTAAATATAGGAAGAACCAGAACACATGTTTATTTGAACATCAGTGTTGTCAAAGTTGAAAACTTTAGATTTATGCACGCGTTCAGACAGCAAATTATGTATAAATATATACATTTCCCCAAACCTTATGGAACCTTTTGAAATTGCAACAAATTAATTTGGACTCAAACTATCTCCTCAGACTTGAGCTCTGCACTTTCTCTGTATGGACATTTCACCCTTCCTTGCCCCACGGATCCAGAAAGACACAAGCTTTGAGGAAAGGCTTTTTTTGTGCTAAAGCCTTTGAATATCTATTCTTTATGATCTCTTTTCCCTCTGCTGAGGTTCAGAGTGTGCACGAACAGAGGAAGGGGAAGGGTGGAATCATAACACAGATGATGAGATGACACCGAACACACTTTGGAGAGCATTTTTGATTCTTTACACATTTTCCTAAACTCAGACAAATATATCCAGAAGCTATCACTGTATTCCATATGCCGGTTCGATGGGTAATGGTTGTTATGACAGGGAGCAGTGTCAATCAGACATGATAGCTTGGAGAAGTAAAATAAACATGAAACAAGTTGAATAAAAAGGGAGTTATATAAAGCTCTCCTTGATGTTCAGCATCGTACCTCTTTACCCCTAGTGTGTCTGTTCTATAATGGCACAAAGTAGGGATGGGTTGTCGCTGTCTGTTTTATCTCCCTGCCTTTTGTTAGTGTGCTGAGAGAAAGGCAAAGAGAGAGGGAGAGCGGGGAATGAGGAGGAAGAGGAGGTTGCTGGGGATTGGACCTGGTCCCTGCACACCCAATTAAAGGAATCTTCTGCTCAAAGACACAGACTGCCAACATGTGTTCTGACATTTGTCTTCCTGAGTGTTGTGATTTACACTACCATGGAGCTAAAGGCTAAATTTGCAACCGCCCAGCATCAGAGACCTCACAGTAATGTCGGACCGACAAGGACTGTCAGGGAGGATCAGGGGCCAGTGATCTGCAGTGTTGCTTTCATCATAACATGCTGCCGTATTAGGCCGTGATTGGTGGATTTTGGCGGCAGATGAGTTGAAAAATAACGATTTGCCCAAAATGTTCTTTCCAGCATTTTGTCTTCCAAACATGACCAAAGATTGCATCAGGATGTACAGGTGTCTCATGTGATTTGCTCCCTAAATGTAGCCTGTGCCACACTATGCCTTTCCACATTATTTTCTACAGTACCTTTTGTTGTGAAATTTGTTGGCTTTCATATTAAATGGCCATAACGTATTTTGAACCATTAAATATCGTGCTAGATTTTGAAGTTTAATTTAAAGTGTAAAATTTAGAACAGGCTGGTTTACAATGTGGCATTAATAACTACAAATCCACATTTCAGATTGCTTTAAAGGGACAGTGTGTAACTAATTTGGCTTTTAATTAGCAAAAATCAAGTATTGTTTTCATAAATACATATTCTGCCAAAGTCTAATAATAATCACATCAAAAATGAAAGTGTTCTCACTGCTTAGATTTAATTTTTGGAAAATATATAGGTGCCGTTGCCCCACATTAAAACAATGGGAGACGCCATGTTGCGTTACCATTTTTGATTACCGTACCCAAAAGAGGACAAACGTGTTAGCCTTAAGTGTTTTACCTTTATATTGAAAGGTGTTGTCGTTGGAGGAGTATAAAACAAGCAAAGAGTTCCGTTGAAATGGAGGACCATCCACACTCTATGCCCAGTGAGAGGGAAGAGAAAGAAACCGAGAAATGAAAAAGATGTTATAACCGGAAGAAAACAAGAGTCTATATCGGCATAGCTTTTACCAGGTGAAGACAATTCATGAGGTAGTGGGGCTTCAAAATGGATGCAGAGGATGCAGGCTTTCTGCTGGACAGGTAAATTCATTCAATATAACGGTGAAGTTTATTTTGCCGTTATGTCAGAAACAGGGCAGTGTAATCCAGCGACTACTCCGCCTTCCCAGCAGAGAAGGCTAGTTTGTTGGCTAACACTGGACAAGCTCCGTTGCAACAGTTATCTGTTGCTGTTATTCTTCACAGATGTCACACTAGCTGGCGACGGTACACTTCTTTCAGCCATATTTTGTGAGAAATTTTTTGTGTTTCATCAATTATTGGATGTTGACATTGTGACGTTTATTACACTCCGTGGCTTCCGTAGTAGTTATTAACGGCGAGGCACCAGTGAGCATTTCTCAGTCGTTTGTAATTAATTTAGCGCACCACTAGATTGAAGTAAATGTTACACCCTGGGGCTTTAAGGAGTAACATGTTTGACAGAATCAGTCATGAAATATTGTTAATGAAACTTGAAATATATGAGATAATAGAAGTAGAAGTTTGAATTGAGTAATAAATGTTCTAACCAATAGACGACAGTTGGTCAAAATGGGGGCATATAGATATAGATAGACATTGGATGTAGGCTCCTGATGACACAACTAATATGTGTTGAGCTTTTGTGCCACATATATATATATATATATTAGGGTTGTCAAAATAACGCGTTAATTTCGATTAATTAATTTAAAAAAAAATAACGGATTAAAAAAAATAACGCAGATTAATCGGTGAGGCGCGCCTCCCCTGGGGGGCGCCAAAGAGTCACAGGGGAGGCGCGAGAAGACAGAGAAGAAGACAACGCTGCCGCTCAACTCTGTGAAACAGTGTAGCGATACTCGTGCCTTCTGTTTGAGCGCGCAGGAACCAATCCAAGCGCGCAGTGAGACAACTCTCAATGCTCAAAACCGGTCTGGCACGGTCTGAAAAACTCAACCCGCTGTCCTCGCGGTGAGTTCCATCTCTGCTCGCGCGCTACTTTGCTCGCGCGTACCTGCTCATTTCACGCTCAGCTGTGCGCTCGCTCGGCTGTTAAAGCCAATCACAGACAGTTTTTTTTTCATCCAAACAGAGTATGGCTTGCAAATACTGCATTCAGATGAATTAAATCAAAATGTTGCAGCCTTTGGCAGAAATTACTAAACATCACCGAGGGATTGAAGAAAAACAAATAAAAAGTGTAATATTTTAGCCTAAAATATTTAGGCTAAAGTATATAGACTAAAATATTAGAGTTAGTAAGTGAGGTGTGAAAAAGAGACAAAATGTTTTTGTCTCTTTTCTTTCCAGCTTCTGGGAGGTGATGGAAAAGTTTATTCTGATCATCATGAATGTCATCATTATTTAAAGAGCACTTTAACACGAGGTAAAACAAAATGCCAAACATCAGAAATACATCAGATAAGAGATAACAACTAATAAAATGCTTGTTTGTTAAAATAGCAATAGGTCTAAATTGTGTATAATTAGCCTAAAAAGTAGATTGGAATATGGAATATGTTGACGTCTGTTAAATTCAGGTTATCTTTTTTTATTATTATTTCAGTTAATGTCTCCTGTTGACGTGAGTTCAATTTGACATTGGCGTCTGTTTAGTTCAGTTTGTCTGCTGTTGAAAATTAATTTGATCTAATGACAGCTCAATTTTAAAACTAAGCCCTCTGTCCGTCATGTTTCAGTAAAAGTTGCATGTAAGATGGAAATATTTGGATGGATATTTTATGAATAGGCCTTTTTTATGAATGTACTTTGTTAAAAGAAATACAATAAAAAATATGTGTTGGGCTATCAGTTGTTTTTGAAACACAGCATTCCAGGAACACAAAAGAAAGATGCATTTACTGCAGGGACCTGTCTGGGGTAGGTTTGTGGTTGGGGGGGGGGGAGGCGTGGTTATCTTTACCTATTCCAAGGGGAGGCTCACATTCAATGAATTTGAAAAGCCCTGGTATAGGGTAGTTCACTGCTATTGTTTTCATCCGGGTTTTTCGCGCCTGCGCGCCGGACTGGAAGGCAGAAGGCGAGCACGGTGGCAGATGCAAACAGAGCAAACCACGAGTTTTCGACATATTTTTCTTCTTTAGATAATGTATCACAAGATCGTTTTAAGAGTAAGTTGATGGTTGATGGTATCAGATTGCCAGATACCATCCAGATACCGTCCAGATAGCGAGTCTGTGAATGCTGGCCAAACGATTTAATCCGGCCCGGTGGCCAAATGCATTATCCGTATTCTACGGATAATGCATTAGATACAGCCGATACTTTAATGTATCTAATGCTGATTATTCATTGAATCATTTGAATTTAAATATTTAAAATACTTTCACAGCAAAGATTATATGCGATTAATTTAGATTAATTAATTACAGAGTATGTAATTAATTAGATTAATTTTTTTAATCGATTGACAACCCTAATATATATATACATATATATATATATATATATATATATATATATATATATATATATATATATATATATATATATATATATATATATATATATATATATATATATGGTGTTTGGTTTGTGTGTATATGTAAAACATCCAACTACTTTCTTTGGAGTCCATGACAGCAAACAGACTTAAACTGGAGGCAACCAGACTGTCGTTCGTCTAGTGCCTATCCCCAGCAGTCATTGGGTGAGAAGCGCTGTACATCCTGACCAGGTCCCCAGTCCATCACAGGGCAACACAGACACACAATGAAGAAACAATCATGTATGCATACATTCACACCTAAGGGCAAACAGTCATGTTTCTGGAATGTTGGAGGACACCTGGAGAAACCTGGAGAGAACCACGATGCACAGGTGGGGATTTGAACCCCACCAGTCAGTCAAAAATCCAGACAAGCTCGAGGGGCATATATTTTTAAATGCTGCTGAATGTTTTGCAGCGATAAAAATGGCCAAAACAATTAAAGTCTTTTTCCAGTATTTTGTTGTAAACATGTTGAGATTCACACTGGTGTTCCCCTGGCTCCAACCATTATCTTTTCTCCATAAATTGTTGTGGAGACTGTGTTACTTGAATTGAATAGTGTCCTTTATCCCATTTAGTCAATAAAGCCAACTATGCAAGAAGAGAAATTTCCCACTTTCTCCTGTTTGTAGCACATATCTGACCTGACACTGGAAGGTAAACAAACCAACTGCACCAGAGAACAAGAGACTGATAAAAACTCTGAATCCCAGAATGCATACTCATCCATTTTCATCCACAGCTCCCAGGAAGAAGGTGTTTTACAACTGTAATTCCTATGATGTCAGAGAGCTACAAAGCTCTGGTTCGCAGCAGCTCTCTGTCTCTTTGCCCGCAGCTATCCAAAGGCTGCATGAACGTTTTAAAATCGCTGACCGAGTAGAAAACCGCATATTTGAAGAAGCCTTGGATCCAAATTAAGTTTGGTCTGCTCTTTGTGTGCCCAATGAGTGTCCCCAGCCCAAAACAAAACTAGCTGCCGCAACCTAACTTGTCCTGAGCTCCTGCAGCAAGAATTTGAAAGAATTATAGATTCCCAAAAATAGACACGTTCTCTTGCTAACAACATTATAAAGTTATGAGTTGCTTACTTCACTAGACATGTTCCTCCGAAAGGGGATGCTATTTTGCTCTGTTTTTATCCTTTACAAATATGCTCATAGTTGTGAACGCATGAGACGCTTGAGCAGGGAATGGAGGGGCCACTTTGCAGCTATGGTGGAGGTAGAGAGACATCTTGTTTTGGTCTACAGACAGTGCTGAAGCATCACCTAGTGGTGAAATATCGCTTATTGCTCCTTTATATATGGCTTATTTCACCATGTTTTGCTTTGTTTGCGGTGCTTAACTGGTTGCGTGTATATAATATATCTGCATACTCCTTCTAAACTTGATAAATTGTGTCGCTGTTATTTCTTATGACAAGGGTAAACGCTCTGCTGCACAGTAGCCACCATTAGTTCTGCTGTGTTTACTACCCAGCTCGTTCTGTTTGCATGGTGATCAGCCATATAGCACGCCGCCAGTGCTCATACATATGATGTTTTTTATTAATGGACATGAAAGGTACATGTGGGACTTAAAGCTATAATTGGTAATCCTGTTCAGAAAACTTTTTGTTATACTGGGTGAAATGGTGATTCCATCCTGGAAGTAGTCAATAGATTATGTATTCACGAAAAGGAGGTTAAAAAAATAGATCTCTGCGGGAGCTGCAGGCCTGTAAAAACTATAACCAACATCTGCCAATCGGTCTGAAGGGCAGGGATTTGTCAGAGTTTTGTTCCTGCTCTCACACCCCTTTGTCCCTCAACATCTGGGGGTATCGCCTTATCTATTGGTTGTCCCACAAGCCAATCATTCTGACGTATTCACGTAACGGCTGAGTGCGTGCACGTTCCTTGTTAGTTTCCGCTTGCTGGCTGCACATGCCCACTTCTAGTGTTTATGTATCCGGTTAGGTTAGCGGTTAGCTTCGGTGTTAGCCGTTCATTGTAGCTCCGCTGCTCTCACAATATACTTTTAACATGGCTGAAAGTCGCAAGAAGCAATCCACGTACAAATATATGAGAAGAACAGGAAGGCCTCAGTAGAAAGAAATAAGACCAGGGTGGATTTGGGAGATTTTGTTTGAAGAGCAGGTAAGACGGTCTTGCGCATGTGCAGTTATTCAAAAAGGGTCTTGGGGAAACTTCTGGAAAAATCGCCGACTCCACCTTCAAAGGAGTTGCTAATATTTTCCTCGCTGTTAGCTGAGCTGCTAATTCATTATGCCTGCTGTTCAACGGCCAAACTATGAGCCTACATCAGCTTCAAGCCGCCATGTTAAGTAGTCCATAACTTCCTGCGATGACAGTTTGACACAACATAGAGAGTCAACTGTGCAAAAGGTTATTGATTTCTCATAATTAATTTTTTAGACATTCATTTGTCAAAATAATATTTTATTTTCCTTTCTGTTTTGCACTGTGAAAAGGTTGAACACATACCAATTGTTTTTCCTAATTACCTTTAAAGCTAATTTGACCTTAATCCCAGTTCCTCCAAATAAACCTTGGTTCTGAAACATCCATATCCACACTGGTACAGTGCTTGCTGTTTGAAAACACTAGTGCACAAATTCACTCTTATTTATTGTTCTATATCACTGCACCTCACCAGGCAGGTATTTATAAAACAATACCTGACACACGCCGAAAGCTGTTTGGCTATTAATACCTGATATCAGATGGTGCTCCAACTTGGTTATTTTGATTAAAATAACAAAAAAATAATAATAATTTATATTTACTAACTTTGTTAATAATTGCCTTTGGCATTGATTGTTACTCATTACCAAACCAAACCTATTGTTGCACAACACCACCATACAATTTCTCTGATTTATTACACAGTCAGAAATGGTGGACAAAATGGTCCAAATTGAGTAACAGCTAAACTTACTAGTGTGGCTTCTCCCATGGTACACGTAATCTATTCCCCATGCATTTTATTTTGTGTTCCATGAACCTCGGAAACAACACACCCAATGGAGATCTTCCCAAGACACCCATTTGATCTATTCTCGTGGGACAGAGTTAATGCCACTCTGGATCATAAGTCTTAAAACCCATCAAGCTATTATGCTTCTATCTAATTATACAAAAACATTGACTTTCCATCGTTTGTACCGGCCTTTGCACTTTTTTTTTTAGCATCATTAAAAGACATCTTAAAAATGTGCATAGTGATGCATAGATTAAGCTTAGCAAAAAAATGACAAAAGGATCCTTTTATGTTAGACACAGACAGTATGGCTGCCACTGAGCCTGTGCAGACGAGTGATCTCACAAGGTGAGCGGACGCCAGATGAGGAGGCTTTCTGGCGGTCAGCTGGGAGGCTGTGGGCCTCAGAGGAAAGCTCTTAACTTCTGTCAGGCACAAATAACCGCGCCATTTTTCACCTCCTGACTTTTAACTGAGAAAATCACTCCAGTCCCCAGTCGTATGAACTCCATGTACATGCCATGAGTCAACTCTTGCTCAGTCAGAAAGCAGCTTGCTTAAATATGCCAATCTTTATTTCTTATTTATTATAGGACAATTTATTCTCAACTGACTATCTTGGTGTTGTTGCTGTCATAACACATGTTCATCTATACACTGCTGTTAGTGCGTAATCTTGAGAGTGACAAGGCATGAAGGAATGCAGAGTGACGGCTATAACTTCCTTTTGTCATGCCTTAGTAGACAAGAAGCAAGAAATAAAACAATTTATGGAAAAAAAATATCTGTCTAATTTATTCTTCTGGCTACATTTATTATTAAAACGGTTCGGCTGCATAACGATGATTGGAAATATTAACAAAATCTGAGTGGGATTTTTCCGTCTAAATGGAATTCATTTGAATCTAAAGTTTTCAATATGAATGGCTAGTGTTGGATTAATTTGTGTGTGTGTGTGTGTGTGTGTGTGTGTGTATTTATTTACATATGAAATTGAATTGAATCTGTCTTACAAAAGTGCCCTGAGATGACATTAAGTTTGAAGTGGTGCTATAAAAATTTTAATTTAAAAAGTTAAATTGAACATAACTGAACTGAATTCAATTTACAATCAACTCTGTGTGTAAACGTGGATTTTATTGCCATAATTGTGGAAAAGTGAAAGCAGGATACAGTCTATTGTATTGCACAGTATTTAAGCTATTATAGACATATTTGAGTACAATGTTTATGCATTGAACCAGTTTTCTGGCTGTTTACATGTTTTACATTTGCTTTCCTGCTTCTTTTTTTCACAAGCCCCAGATCTGTCCAAATTCTTGTACATGGCCTTTTGTTTTGCATAAATATTCAACGGCTTTGTCAAAACAGACGGTATTTACTTATTATTTTCTCATATAACTCAGAGTAAGTTCTTTTTAGATTTTTTTGCACAGTTGTGTATATTTTTGATGTTGATTTATATGTGTCTATTGATGTGTTGCAATAAAGAACGGGAAAGGATTATTCTATTCTATTTCCCTTTTCTATTCTATTCTTTTCTACACACTTAAATTTTGTGGTCAAGTCGCTGCTAGGTGGTGCTAGTGGTGCTGTCTCCGAAGAAGACACAACGCTGCGAGTGAGGCGCCTCTGCACACTGATGTATTACACTGAGCTCTTCTGTAGTTCAATTTCTCACATTATTTTGCACGATGTTTATACACTATGTGGACTAGTCCTCCTTCCATGTTTTGGTGAAATAACAGAGAGGCAAAGCTGTTCATTTGCCTCTCCAGCTTCGAGTAAAGAGGCATGACTCCTGAAGTGAGAGCATATAAGAGCTTGAGCCCCACTGCTCCTGTATGTTGCCATACATCACATCGTTTTCACGCTTTGAACCATCAGAAACGTGTCAATCAGTCACTCTCTTGATACCTTCATCTGTCAGGCTGAAATCATAAATACAATCATTCCCCCAATGTTGGCTCTTTATTCTGTCAACCATTTCAAAATGTGGCTAAGCCTCTTCATTTCCGACGCATGAATAAGTGAAAAGCCATTAATATGTCTGTTTCATTACACCCTGCCACTCTGCACTGCTCATAAGCATGCAAAGAACTGTGTGGTTGCTGGGGCCTTGGTTTTGAAGTCCGATTTGTAAAGCAACGGTTCCTTTAGAAAAAAGTGACTTTCTGAGAATTTATTTGTTCTTTTATAAAAATCCCTGAATTAGAAAAGGATTATATTTCTTAGTTAGAATTAAATATTTTTCATAGAATAAACACTGCTTATTAAGAGATGGTTTAGCTTTCTTTTCCAAAGGTAACCCTGTCATATCACAGCAAAGCTTTTATCTTTTCCACCCCGACAACCATGACAAGATTAGAGGTGAAACTCTTCAGTCTCCTTGACTGTTGTCTGATAAACTTTCTTTATTTGAAGGGTGTCCTGTCTCGTGTCTCTGGTGTCTTCCTCCAGTGCTCTCCTGATTTGAAATATAGCCTTACATAATGAGGGAGAAAAATAGAGCAGTGTTACACCTCTCAGCCAGTGTCAGCCTAATCAATCATCTGATCACGGCAGGCATGCTTACTCTACCCGCTTCACATCCAGCAGAGCCTGCCCCCTCGCCTTCTCAACAATGTGACAGCGGCATAATTCATTTTAACTCAAAAATTAAAGTGGCACCATCCAACTTGTATTTGGGTGTAATCAGAGAGTGGTGTGCAGTAAGCCTTTATCAGTGCAGGATATTTTCTAATGTTTAATATTTATCTTACAAAAGTCTAGAACCTTGAACTTATTCACACATACATTTTATGTATCTTGTTGTCAAGGGCAAAGAAAAGTATGCATTGTTTTCACATTCTTTTGCAAATAAAAATTTAGATAAGTATGGTGTGCGTATGTATTCATCCCCCTGATTTAATACTTTTTAGGATCACTTCTCAGAGCAGCTGAAAGCTGCAGGTCTGTTCTGGTGGGTACCAGCTTTTTACATTTAGAGACTAAAAAAGTTGCCCATTTTGTTTGAAATGTATCTCATTCTGTGTCAGATTGAATGGAGGGCATCTGTAAACTGCAATTTTCAAGTCTTGGCAATCATTCTTAATAGGATTTGGCCTTAACTTCAACTGGACAATTCTAACACATGACTTCACTATGATCTAAACGAGGGGTCACCAACACGGTGTCCACAGGCACCAGGTAGCCCCCAAGGACCCCATTTTGTGTTCCAAAAATAGCACAACCCACCAGTGAATTGCATCTAAAATTTTATTTTATTCCGTTGTTCTTCCTTTTTAATCACACTTGGATTTATATAGATTTAAAATGACAAAATCTAAAAACAACAAAAAAAGCATCCAAAATATGTTTATTTTACAGTGAACTCTGATTCTTGTAGTTTAATGGTCAGTACTGGTAGCCCTTCGTATGACACATTCCCACTGAGGTAGCTCTCAGTTTCCAAACGTTTGGTGACCCCTGGAAACCATTTCTTCTCAGTATGGCTGTATGTTTCGGGTCATTGTCCTGGTGGGTGGTAAACCTCAAGCCCAGTCTAAATGTTTTGCAGCCTCTAACATGCTTTCTTCCAGTATTGCCTTGTATTTAGCTCTACTCTTGTCCTACTGAAAAAAAAACCCTTCTTCAAACTGTAGGGTCACCTGTGGAGTATCACAGGGTTCAGTCCTTCAACCAATTCTCTTTACTATATATATGCTTCCGATTGGCAAAATTATCAGACAGCATGGGATTAATTTCCACTGTTATGCTGATGACACTCAGCTATATTTATCCTTGAATCCCGATGAATCCAGTCAATTACTTCGACTGCAGTCATGTCTTGATGACATCAAAAGCTGGATGACTTTAAATTTCCTGCATTTAAAGAGTTTTGATGAAAATCAATAAGAGGGATCATATTTCTCCAATTTTAGCTTCCCTTCACTGGCTTCTTGTTAAATCAAGAATATAATTTAAAATTCTTCTTCTAACGTATAAAGCCCTTAATAATCAAGCTCCATCATATATCAGAGCTCTGATTACCCCGTATGTTCCTAACAGAGCACTTCGCTCTCAGACTGCAGGTCTGCTGGTGGTTCCTAGAGTCTCTAAAAGTAGAATGGGAGGCAGACCCTTTAGCTATCAGGCTACTCTCCTGTGGAACCAACTCCCAGTTTTGGTCTGTGAGGCAGACACCCTGTCTACTTTTAAGACTAATCTTAAAACTTTCCTTTTTGACAAAGCTTATAGTTAGAGTGGCTCATGTTACCCTGAGCTACCTTTATAGTTATGCTGCTATAGGCTTAGGCTACTGGAGGACATCAGGGCCTATTTTTCTCACTCTACTGATTTCTACTGTTCTCCAGTTTTGCATTGTATTACATTGAAATGACTGTTGTCATTTCAGCTTTTAACTTTTTGTTCTCTCTCTTTTTTCTTCATAGTAGGTACACCTGGTCTAACGTTCTGTTAACTGTGACATCATCCAGGGAAGACAGATCACCCGCTATTACCATCTAATGTAGAACAGATTACTGGATCAATGTGTGTTTCTGTGCTTTTTTGTCTGTCTTGTTGTGTCTCTGTTCTGTCTTCTGTAACCCCCAGTCGGTCGAGGCAGATGACCTTCATACTGAACCTGGTTCTACTGGAGGTTTTTCCTTCCCGTTAATGGGGAGTTTTTCTTTCCGCTGTCGCTTCATGCTTGCTCAGTATGAGGGATTGCTGCAAAGCCATGGACAATGCAGACGACTCTCCCTGTGGCTCTACGCTTCTCCAGGAGTGAATGCTGCTTGTCGGGACTTTGATGCAATCAACAGGGTTCCATTATCAATCTGTATAATCTGACCCAATCTGTATAATATGATTGAAAGTGCCTTGAGATGACATGTTTCATGAATTGGCGCTATATAAAAAAAATGTAATTGAATTGAATCCATACAGTATGAAGCCATGTTTCACCGTGGACATGGTGTGCTCAGGATGTTAGTTTTCTCACACATGCCATTTTGCATGCATGCCAAAGAGTTAAGTTTTAGTATCATTTGATCAACTTCTTTCATGTTTCCCTTGTGGCAAACTGCTGAGGGACATTTTTGTATGCTCTTTCCACTACTTCCACAAACTTACCACTCTTCTATCGAGGCCAGATTTGTGGAGTGTACAACTGATAGTTTTCCTGTTAACAGATCTTTCTACCTGAGATGTGTATCTCTGCAGCACCACCAGAAAAACCATGAATGTTTCTCTGATTAACGCTCTCCTTGCCTGGACTGCTGGTTGGGAGAAAAGTCATGTCCTGGTATGCTTGCTGTTGTGCCATATTCTTCCATCTTCAAGTGGTGGGCTGAACACTGTTCGTGAGATCTTTAAAGCTTGGGACATTTTTTTATAACCTAACCTGCTTTAAATGTCTTCAAAACCGTATCCCTGAGCTTGCTGCTGTGTTCATTGGCCTTTATGATATTATTTTGTTCACTGAACTTCTTTAACAAACCTCGGAGGTGTACACAGAAAAGCTGGATTAACACTTATGTTAAATTACACACCAGTGGAATCTGTTTACTGATAAAGTGACTGATGTAAAGGATTTAAGGTGTTTCAGAGATAGTTATGGAGCCGAACAGGGTTGAGCCTTATTATGAGTTCGAGCCGTTGGCTCAATGCGCTGACTCAGCGATGCCGAAAGCAGGCACATGATTTCAACTCCTGAGCCTGACTCGCTATGAGGGGATGTGTCTGACTGAGATGCTTTTATACCCGAATGCAAGGCTACGGTGACGAAAGCATGTACTGTTTGAACCAATAGGAAAATTGAACTGCAATAGCACAGTTCAAACTTAAGAGGGCAGCAGTAAGACGGTTTTTAGACAAATATTGCAGAACTAAACAGACTCATAAAAATGTAAAATAAATGCACAGTAACATTAAAGTATTATCCTTAGGCCCAGTTTATACAATTTATCTGCAAGAAAAAAAGATTATTTTGGGGTGTGTTACACTAAAGGAGGCACTTCACACCCTGCCCCCCTCCAGGTTGCATAGCGTTCCACTCCACACAATTTGGCCTTTTTGTTGGGGGACGGTGTAATGAATAACCAAACATTTTGACTTATGCACTTTTAGCTTCGACATCGTTCAGCATGGACCACAAAATTGCCCTATAAAATAAAAATGGAGGATATTAGAAATTGGCAATCCGGAGGTCCGTGACAGTTCTGCAGGAAATACTGTGATGTAATTGTAAAAAATAAACAGATAAATAAAATTCAATAGACAATAGAATGATTTGAAAAATATGATCCAAAAAGTATATAAAGATATCTACGCAGCTCCTGGACAGACTACATTCAAATTTTCTACATTCCTAAACAGTCCAAGTACACTACAAAATGACGCAGTGCATAATTCCATTCTTTACATGGCTTTTCCAGCCTTGTCGCTAAACATGCAACAGGCGTTACATTTGAATGTGGGGTTCCTGCTGTCATGGTACAGAGAGCCAGGAGGTCAGGGAAATCTGGAGGATCCAAAGCTGAGCAGAAGGAGTGGAAGTTGGCCTCTTCACTTGGCGATGAGAGATTTCTTCTGGCCTTCTTTCAAAAAGTCAGCCTTCTGCAAAATACAGCTCCAGAAGTTACATCATGATCTTCTCGATGACTTACATGCAGGAGTGCAGTAATGGAAACATGAAGACTGATTCTTTGTGAAATTGGATATTTTTTATTATTTAGTGTTACTTATTGCCTAGATTCCAGGGATTTGTTGTGTTGAGGTAAACAGATTAGTGGCAGCTTGGTTCCTACACAATAATCACAACAAATCCAGCAAACACAAGCTAAACATGCAAGAAACAAGAACTTTTTGAAGCACAGTGATACTGTTTGTTCTACATTCACTGTATGGTAAAATACAAATCCTCTCCCACTGTTAAAAAAAATACTCAATCCACAAAGCTGTGAAAAAGGACCCATGTAGTTAATTAAAAATAAACAAAAAAGCTGTACCAACTTAGCTAAAACGTTATACTTCCATCATAGCAGGGTAAATAAATGTTGATTGGTCATCAACAAGTAAAGATAACCTATATAAAGACATTTTCTCTGTTCTTTGTCTTGGGCATGGAAGCGTGTGTTATTGCAATGCCAAGTTGGAAAGAGATCAGCAAACTCTTTTGGAAAGGACCTGAAAAGAAAGGTTTTGTTTCCTCATATAAAACATTCGGCACAACTGCTAATCTTCCAAGAAAACAGGGCACCCCAATAAGTTCACCATGAGGTCAGGCAGTTCAATGCTCAGAGAAACTGAATAAAAAAAAACAAAAAACACATACAAACACGTCAGACTCTGGATGCTTCAGTGTTAGATTTTCAAAGGTTCACCATAAGCCAACCGAAGGCATGATGGTTAGGGTTTGATGATGATTTGAGTGGTTTTTCTTCTGGCGGCTACAGGACTTGGCAACTTTACAGACACTGACACTGAATTAACTTTGTACCATGGTATTCTGGATTACAGTGGGAAGCCTTCTGTCTGACAGTTTAAGAAGCTTCCCCTTGTTGGATAATATAATAAAGCTCTGCTCTCCAATAAAACAATAAATCTACAATAGAAAAAAAGAAAGAATCCAGTTCTTAAATGACCCCTAACTCAATGGAGGGGTTGCTGTAGCACGACCTCAGGACATGAATGTTAATACGCCTCGATAAACTTAAACAATATTTAAAAAGAAAATGACAAATATTCCACAACATCAATTCAACAGATTTTCAATATGCAATATAAAGAGGATTACTTTAGGTCACATGATTTTATTACTTATTTATTTACTTTAATTCAAACTTTGGCTCTTTTTTTGTGGATTCTGTGGTGACGTCAGCCATCTTCCACAGCATAGTTTGTTGCAGCAGCCGCTTATCTACAACTGAGAGAGGAAGCGTTAGATAAGCTCATCAGGAAGACCTGCTCTGTCTTGGGATGTCCCGCCGACCCAGTGCAGGTGGTAAAAAACAGAAGAACTCTGGCAACAATAACATCACTGTTGGACAATGTCTCCCTCCTCATGCATGAGGCTGCTGTAGAACTGAGGAGCTCCTTCAGTGACAGACTGCTGCATCCCGGGTGCAGAAAGGAGCGCTATTGGAAATCCTTCCTCCCAGCAGCTGTTAGACTTTATAACCATCACCGTCTCCAACAAACCCAACAAGTGTTTACATCTCTGTTGTTTTTGCAGTTTTTTCTTCCTTCTTGTAAATAGTCTGTTGTTTTCAGGCATAAAGACACATGGAGGTGTGAAATCACCCTACTCAGTTACACATCTTTAATCTGAGTTTGCAATTTTTAATAACTACAGTATTTCTTCTTATGTTGTGAATTTGCCGTTACTGTACAGTCTCATTCTCATTTTTAGTTTTTGTACTTTTTACCTTAATGTGTATCTGCTTTCTATTCTATTATATTACGATATTGAAGGACAAACCAGATAAGCAAAACTATGTTAAACATTAAATAAAATCTAACTACTTTAGTTGAGCAGTAAAAATAGAGGCTATTTTGAATACTTGTAGGTAGGATATTTTATGAATTTAAGTATATCTTTTTGATGTCATAATTAGTGTTTCTACTCAGAGATGTTGATTAATATTTACTGGCATGTATGCAAATAATACTAATTTTATTGGTTTAATCCTAACAAGTTATTTTATGAGTTCAAATGCATCATCTTTGGTTTAAGCCTTAATAAAAACAGATATCCAAAGAAGGGAGAGGGGAACTGAGAGGTGAAAATCTGATTTGTCATACACAATGTGAGACATCCAACATCCAACTTTTCTTTTAAGTACAATCATAGGAGAAGCCCTTCCCTTGAACATTAAGGCAGCTGTTTAAAATGTCCTGAAGGGGATAAAACGTTTGGCCTGCTCACTTTTCAGGCTGACTTGTGTGAGCAGTCTGCTTGAAGGGCAGGACCATGTCAAAGTCCACGTGCCTTGCTTTGAAGAGGCGTGGTTCCGCTGATCACATGCAGACAGCATGGTTCTTGCAGGTTTTTTTTTCTTTTCTTTTTTTTTTGCGCAACAAGCGATGCATGGATTCCGCTTCCCAGAGTGACGTTTGATGCCAGCCGCAGACAGCATTGTATCTTAAAACGCATTCTCTCCAAAGCGCTGTCAGCTCCCTCTTTTATCAGGCAGAGCGGAAACCCGCATGTTATTCGTTGAGTAAGGGGGAAGAGTTCTTTCATCAGCTCCTGCAGACTACTCGCATATACAGTCCGCTCCTCCCACAGGAGGATGTTGGAGATTAGGATGGTGGTGATTTTGATGAAAATAATGAAGTGACTTCTGACTAGTCCCGTTTGAATTCTTGGGCATTACGTTTGGCAGTTTCATGTCTGAGAGAAAGAAGCCTGCAGACTGCTGCAGATGTGGCTCAGCCTGCAGACGCAATGCCCTCTAAAGGAATTTGCGGTGAATATTTCATGCACTTCTGCTGCTTTTGACTAATTTTGCAGATGCAATGTTCCTGGTGATGGAAATTCTGACTATGAAGATGGACTAATGAATTATTTAGTTTGGAGTTTTAGCACAAACAAACACTGACAGCTGCATATACATGTGCAGCGAATGCTTTGGTTCATTCAATAAACACGCTGTTAGGATGTTTTGTGACTGGAGCAACTTTAAGTTTCAAAATGTCATAACAGTGTAGAGGTGATGCAAGCACACAAAAAAGCAAACGTGTTTTTATACTGAAATGCATGCATGCATTTGTGAAGGCTGTGTTGCATTAAATTACCCCAATTCTAATATAAAACAACACGGGATCGATCAGCTTGGATTACTTTCAGGCCTACCATCTATTCTTCTGCTATTGACAACCTCTCCCTTTTCAGCTTGCATGACTTGAGCTCTCACTAGCGCTGCTAGTGGACAATCAAACCTACACACCCACCTCCAGACAGACTCGCATTTCTCATTTCTTACTTCTAGTCTAAAATAGATAGCAGGACGTATTGTCGGAGCTCACAGATCGCAGAGATTTAGTTTGCAGCATTAGCGTTAGTTTCATAGTGAATCTTAAAAAAAGAGGAGAGAGAGAGAAAAAAAAATCAACATGGAGTCCCCTCCAGATCCAGCGAGCGACCCGGGCAACAGCGCCTCGGAGCCGGCTACCCCGGTCAGGGAAACCCCGGTAAACCTGGAGACGCTCCGGAAAGCGGACCATCCAGCCCCGGTTCGAAAGCAGACCTGCTCAAGCACCAACAGAGGTAAGCGAGCTGCAGTTTGACAGTTTCGGCGGGCGAACAACACTGACCGATCGAGACATATATTTTAATCCAACTTCCAAATGAATCACATCGCGTGAGCTCATCAATAACTGTTTAATTTCACCCACAGACTCGTTTTTAATATCTAGATGCGGGGATGCATTTTTCCAGTTTGAGTGTAAATAGCGCTTTGGTCGGTGTGTGTTTTGTGTGTGTGTGTGCGTGTGTGTGCCCAGCTCCACTGACAGCCAAAATCATGGGGGGCGATACGGTCACAGATGTCACATTTACTCCGAGTGCACGATTAATCAATTATCCAGGAACTCAGACTCCGCTAACAGGAGCTGCTCCCCATGTCCAAGCAGGCCAACCTGTCCGCTCCGTCGCCGGACTGTCAAAGTGTCGAAAGTGAACTTTAGGGGTGACTGGTTAGTTTATCGATCAGTCCCGTTCTGTTTGATAAGGGACGCTTCCTCCGCTAATGTCTCCTGCAGCCTCGTCTGGCTGGGTTTTCACTGATTTAGGCTGCTCCAGTGTGCAAAAAAAAGACGCCCCAGCAGCTGTTTTTTGTATGTACTGAATCAAATCAAGAAGCGCGTTGCACATTTTCTTTTTCTTTTTTTTCCCAACCTAATATGATTAAACAATAAAACCGAACAAGCCCTTAAATTCCAGCCCGTGAAAAGTATAGCTCTCGTTATACATGATTTATCCAGCACGTCCCGTCCATGTTGTACAGTACAAGACAGTATGTTTAACCACACCCCCCTCTCCACTGTTTCCAGCATGCAGACTAACCGGGCTCGGCCAAGTTCAAAGAAATGCGGGGTTCTCTGCTCGTTCCCAACAAGCAGAGTTCACTATTGCGCCAAAGCCAGCGGTGTAGGTGGGATGATAATTATTTCATTGAACCGCGGGGTTTTGCGTGCGTCTGCTCTCCTCCTGCGAAGGGGGTATATTTAGAATGTGATATGGTGAATGTGGAATGTAAGCTGGTTATGTAACAGGTTTAGCCATAAACACAGGCGCGCAACTGAGAGCAGAAATCATCATCGACATCATCGTCGCGGATCTGTTCACCGTTAAAAGTATAGAGTTCACCCACTCCTCAGCTGCTTGCCACCTTAATTTGATCATAAGAAAAAGGGACTCCACTTTTAGCGCGTATTCAGACACCACTTCCAGGCGAAACCGAGGGACTTTGTGGGCTGGCGCACGCTGCCTGAGCGCTTATGTAATAGAGAGGCCAAGACAGGTAGTTTTGGAAGCTTCCTGGATTGATTTCTTCTTTTACAAGTTTGACTTTGAGACACTCCTAACCTGCTGACCCATATTCACCCCATCCTTTTATGCACAGGATTAAAGTGTGTCTGGGGAAGGAGAAAGACAAGGAGAAAAGAACGCCTTTCGTGTGTTATGTAATGCTGAATGGGTGAAAAAGAAAACCAGTGAGACAATATCTGCTCTATGAAAAGTTTTGCCTTCATCACAATAAAAGTTCACCCCCCCCTTTTTTATTACAAAGACTAAGAGTGTATTCTTAGGCACTCACCTGCTCACAGGTGAGTCCCTGAAATGAGAGTAAAAAAAAACTTCTGGGAAACTTCTAAAAGTGCTAATCCAGCTGCAGTGCTTGTTAAATTGTGATAAAGCCAATTCAGTTTTTTGTTTTTGTTTTGTTGTTGATTGCTTTTTAGCCATTGGTAGCATTTATGGTGAATACTACGCTAAAACACAAAACACTGTAAGAATTCAGTCAATAAAACTTGACTTTCACATTTTGTTTGTGTAGATTTGAATTTATACAACATTTATTTAATTAATTATTATGTAAATTTAACATCTGAAATACACTTAAATTCATTTAAAGCATTATTTTTATTGTCATTTCTATTTATTAAGATACTTTTGCCCAGCTTGTATGGCGTTCTCTTGAAAAGAGACAGACACATAAACACACACACACACACACACACACACACACACACACACACACACACACACACACACACACACACACACACACACACACACACACACACACACACACACACACACACACACACACAAGAACTGAGAAAAAGAAATGAGTTGTGATTAAGGCGTAAAACATTACTGATGCTTTTTTAATTTATTCTAACAAGGTGGCATGCAAGCCCTTGGATGGCAACAACTGCTTCAGGGTTAAGAAGCTCCGTTTAGCAGCAAGTTTGACTTTAGTATTAGTGTGGTTAAAAGAACAGTCACAGTAGAATACAAGCTTTTTATTAAAAAAAGTGGCATGTAAACATTTTCCCTTGCAGCCACAGCTAGTAGCCTACATGTTGTTCACTGCTATTGGGTATCTCAGGGTTAAGAAAATCAGTTTTAGGCTTCTTCCACTTGATGTTCTGACATTAAGGTTCTGCGTAACCTTGATGTCAGAACACAAATACAGTAAAAAAAAGTAAGCTAGTTTGACATTTGTTTTAGCATCTACGCCTTTTTCCCCTTACAAAAAAGACAGCTAAGAGGCTAATTTTAATGGCAACGACTGCGTCAAGTTTAAATAGCACAGCTGAACTCATTAAAACCAAATCTAAACCTTTTAAATGAATCTATGTTACCCTTTTGCCTGACCATCGCAGGTAAGATAGGCTACCTCAGAGTGCAGCTTACCCTGCTAGCAAGTTTGAAGTTGGAAGCGTTGCTAAACTAGCTAAAGCTAGAAACAAGTTCAAATTTTCATAATTCTGAACCACACGTTTTACTACTATTCCTAACTTTCAGTAATTTCATATATTCATTCATAATACAACCAATAAAAATCTATGAGCCCTACTGTTTGTTGCAGGACACCACACGAGTAAAAAAAAAAAAAAGCTAATAGCTGACAGAACCAGCATGTTTTCATGAATAAGTTTAGGCAGCGTTTGTTACCAAAACAAAGTAACAAACATTCTTTGCATTGAACTATTTTTCCTCATTACATTAAATTACTAATATGATCTATCAAAATTGAAATTTTAAATGCTAATATTTAATACCCTCAATTTTATTTTTTTGCATAAACATGTTTACCTGCTACCAATGGTTTACAATCATAATAATGTTGAAATATTGTTCCTTTTTTTAAATGCATTGCTTGGTGTAGTAAAATGTTTTCGTAAAAGATGGCATTGGAGAAAATAATAGGATGAAAGTACTGCTGTTTCTAGAAAAAGTGGTGTCACCTAGAGGACAGCTTGAAAAACATACTCGACTTGTAAAACATTTTTTGGGATTAAAATTCTGCGCTGGATGTTCACGGCCTTTCTGGCCCGCCACAGAAATTAACATCGGAGAGGCTGCGGAGGCTTTCTGAAGCACAGTTCTTCTGAGATCTTCTGAGGATGTACGTTTGTTATCCTGCATACTGAGACTTAACACTAAAACTGTACTAATATTCATTACAAAGGAAGGGTCTTACTACAGCAGAAGTTGTTCTGCACTCTTATATTTTAAGTGGGTTAGAAAAAAAGGCAGGGCTGTGGATATGAGAATCAGTAAGGATGATGATTGTATAAGGTTATGCTCTGTGTAAATATGTGAAACTTCCCATTTGCTCGTTTGCTCTGGTGACTAGATGCTCATTTAGTGAGACTTTGTGTTAGACACTGTTGAAAATTTGCAGCTGTGTGCACATGTATCTGTACTTAATAAGGAAATAAATAATAATTATTTTTTTAATAAAAGCTGTAATTTTATGATATGTGATATATTTGGAGATTCAATGAATTAATATTCTCCGTGAAGTACCTAGTGTCTAATGACTATGCCATTTGCTATTATATTAAAATTTATCAAAAATTTTTGCTTGCCTAAAATAAAAAAAAGGAAAGGTGTTTTGGGAATTGGTTTCATAGCATGAAAATAACACCTGACACTGCAGTATAAAAATAGTATTTCTCCTTTTTAATGAACACTTTACCAGGCTTTTTCCTGCAGTCTTATTTTGGGAAGGCAAAATTAGAGTCTCAGCTGGTGTAGCAGAATTAATTATTTTTATTTAGACATTGTTGACATGGTTTGGATAAGAAACAAGGACTTTAAAGTTGTTGTTTTTTTCTTTAAAGTTTTTTTTACATTAAATCTCAGTGGGCCTTTGGCATGGAGGCTGCATGCCACTGAGGTGGAGAGCACTGTTAGTGTGGCCATGGCATTCTCAAATTCTGGAAATTAGGACTCTCTTCCGTCTGGACGAAAGCTACAGATACGGGGTCAAAGCCTACAGCGTGCACAGATCCAGGATTTAAACTCCATTATATGTCTGTTTTTTTTCTTGTCTAAATGTCTGCTATGTTACATCCAGTTTCAGTGCTCTTAGGTTTTCAGTTTTAAAAGTAAGTAACCTAACTCCAGTTATACTTTTGTTTGTACCTGTTGCACACTTAAATATTAGCCATCCTCCCGTATTTTTTTTTGCACACTGAGCTGTTCCATAAATGGTTAGAGCAGCCACTTTTTAAGTTTGACACCACTTCACTTTGAGTTCTTTAGGTGTTTTTTTAAGGTCAAATAATATTTTAGACGTAGGATATTTACCTGTTAAATGTAATAGAGTTGTAAAAGAATTCTTAAAGGTATACTATGCAACTGGGATTGATTTTCCAGCGAGGCGCCCCCCAGAGGGCGAAAGTAAAAGTGCACTGTCGTAAATATGCTCAGCTGTTCTCCTGGTTTCTTCGTCAAGCCAGGCGCGGTTGTTTTGAGCTTAGCAGACAGGCGAAGGCAACGAATACAAAAGTCGAAAACACGGCAGTACAAACAATGACTAACACAGTGAAAGTATGAACATGCACACAGAGAGAGAGAGAAACCATTCCAATGCAGTGTTTCCCCTAGGAATTTGCTTACCGGACGACCGGCGGAGCGGGGGGTGCGGGGGGGTGGGGGGTGGGTGTAGAGACAAGCTTTGCCCGACCGGCGGAGCGAGCGGGGCGGGCGGGGGAAAGATACAAGCTTTGCGCGACCGGCGGAGCGAGCGACCGGCAGAGCGAGCGACCGGGGGAAAGAGACAAGCTTTGCGCGACCGGCGGAGCGGGCGGGCGGGCGGGGGAAAGATACAAGCTTTGAGCGACCGGCGGAGCGAGCGACCGGCGGAGCGAGCGACCGGGGGAAAGAGACAAGCTTTGCGCGACCGGCGGAGCGAGCGACCGGGGGAAAGAGACAAGCTTTGCGCGACCGGCGGAGCGAGCGACCGGGGGAAAGAGACAAGCTTTGCGCGACCGGCGGAGCGAGCGACCGGGGGAAAGAGACAAGCTTTGCGCGACCGGCAGAGCGAGCGGTGGAGGCGGAGCGGGGGAGACAAGCTTTGCGCGCATATCGAGTTAGTTTTTTTTTTTTTAAATGTTGGGAGGCGGTAGCGCGAGGGAAACCCTACAATGTTACTTACAATCGCATCAGCAGAAACGCGAGGTCCGCGTCAGCCTTGCAGCCTTCTTTTTCTTTTAGCTCTCGCCATTCGTAAAAAGCTTGCCCGATGTTCACCCGTGTACGACTCCTCTTTCTGTCCACAGCCCTTTTCCTCTTTCTTGCCTGCTCCGACATGGGCTTTCGCTGTTTTATCGCTGGTTCCGCCATGATAACTGCACAGATATCGCCACTGCGCTAGCAACAAACATGTTCTCGCCGTGAAGCAAGACCGACTCTCGCGATCTCGCACGAGATTCTGAGCCTGTGGGCGCGGGCCGAGGGCTCCTGCAGTTGCAAGTGCGGTATTTCCCCCACAGACCACCAGGGCGGCCAAGAAAACCTTTGTTCAACCTGAAATGACTCATTTAATCATCCAAAACGGTATGGAACACATTAATTAACTGAAAAATGTTGCATAGTGTGCCTTTAAAGGGCATGACTACAAATTTAATTCCTCCCGGCCAGTAGGTGGTAGAGTCGTTCCAATCTTCAGTTGTGCCGTTTGCCAGGTCCTTTTGTTAGCATTAGCAAACATTTAATTTACCTGTCAAGAAGGAAAGCGTCAACCTCCGCGTGGCTTCTGCACCCCTTTGCTACCTTACATTGGTGCCAACGCTCAAAAACTTGACTGACGGTCACCCTCGTTTGGCTTCTTTTATGGTCCACTTGAATCTGAGAAATGTAACATCGAGAAGATGCCATTTCTAATCTAGAAATCTAGATCACCGTTTTGAGCAGATATTGGTTCTAAAGATGAGTTTTTTACACACTGATAACATTTCAGAAACCCAACCCATAAACCATACTTTATTGCTTATTAATTAGTTGTCTCTGTATTTGACAAACTGAGGCTGAACGAAGTACCCTGGAGTTACAGTGTCAGCACACGTAAGCTGTGCTAAACAGTTCTCTTTCAAGGGTATTAAGCTCCTGCCCCAGTTGCAAGCAAAGTGTGAGACTCTGGAATGACCTGGAAGTTTAAAACCTTTACGGTAAGTATAGAAAACATATATGTATAAACTGTATTTTTACAAAAGAGGAAGACATGGTAGAATTAGTGCAAATGTGCATGGTATTGATTTGGGCACTCTGGCTGCTAAGTGTGAAACTGTCTCTGTGGCGGCTGTTTTTTGCTAATAGTGCTCTGTAGCGCTGACCTAAAGGTGAAAGAATATGTAGGGTCTGCAGAGATATTAGCCACCCTTTCACTGACCCTACATCTGTACAAGTCCTGGATTGAGGAAACATCATCCCTGATACACTTGTTGTAGTATGGACCTGTCCTGTTTTGTGGATGAGCCAAAACACACAGTGATAGAGGTACACAAAACAGACTGAAAAATTACAGTGTAGAAGATGACTAACAGCTTCCATGAAAGGTTGTACTTCTGGCCTTATTCTGAACAGTGTCTCTGTGTGAGGACCTTCTCAGGTCCCGAGAAAGGATGGTTCCAAGAAACCACAGCTGACACAGTGTTGTTGAGGGCAGTGAGGGGAGGCAGTGTGGGGGAAGTCCTGTGGAAGTCCACTGTCGTCTCCATTGTCTTTAGCAGATTATGCTCCAGGTGGTTCTGACCGCACCGGTGGACAGAACGAAGAGGAGTAGGAAGAGAACACACTCCTTTTTTTTTTTTTTTTTTTTTTCCCAGTGTCCTGTCTAGCAATATGGCAATAAAAATTGATATCTTAATGCCAAATAGAGTTCGACAGATTTTACTTTCACAAGTGGAGCAAACAGCTTTCGCCATAATGCTCCGCTTGATTTGTGCGTGTAAATAGCTTTATTGTGATTCCTGCAGGGAGAATTTCAAATTATATGGACACTACAATGGGAAAGTAGGAGAGTAAAAGAAAAACAAGAAGAGAAAAAAAAAGAGAAAGAAAAGGGTGAAAGAAAGAAGAGATAGAAGGAAGAGAATGATAAAACGTCCTCTGTCTGCTCCATCACCTGGAAAGAGACACAAAAACAACAGCACAACCAACAGACATAAAGCAACAGATACAATCGTGTAACACCTTGATACCATTGCTAAATCGTATGTATTATTATTTAAGCTGACATGTGTAATGTGATACCTAAAAAAGAAAGTAAAAGAAAGTAAATAAATAAATTATAGCCTTTCTGTATATAAGTGAACATTTAATACCTGGGACCCAGCACCTGTAGGAGTTTGTGAAAGTGCACTAGTTTAGGTGAAAATTATCCAGAAGGAAATATATTGATAGTGATTGTGGAGAACCGAAGACCCACCTTCCCTGAGCACAGAGGCAGGAGTCAGGGGACCCGTAACCCCGGACTCCCAAAGGGGCCACCAAAGCAGTGCGCCCGAGAGGGGCCTTCACAGGAAATCTGCAACCCCCCCCCCCCGAGGAAAGAGGAGAGACGACCCCGAGGAAATCCCCCAGCCACCGCAATGCCGACGCCCCCAAGAGCCGCGGGGACGAGCCCGTGGGCTCCGCCGGCAGCCGGCCGCGCTGAAGTGGTCCCGGCCATGGGCCCTGGGGGCCAGAGGCCCCAGGGGCGCCCCGCCCCCGCGGCAGGGGCCCCGGCCGCCCCCCGGGGAGCCAGGCCCCGCGAAGCCACCGCCGGGAATGGGCCGGCGCCCACCCGGGAACCCGCCCAAACCCGAGGACCGTCAACGCGCCAGAGGGCCAAGGCGCCCGCCAACGCAGCGGAGGAGGGCAGGACGTGGGGGGATGGGCTCCGCACCTATCGGAGACTTGAGATGATCTTGGGAGAGGGAGCGGACCGGACCCGAACCTGAAAAAAAAAAAAAAAAAAAAAAAAAAAACTCATTCACACCATCCCTCCCTTGTGCCCCACTCGCCACACACTGACATAAAAAAAAAAAAAAAAAAAAAAAAAAAAAAGGACACTGTACACACATCCCCACATAGCATTCACATCCAAAAATCCCAAGTGGGGGGGGGGGTCACCACAATTCAACAATACCACTGCCTGTGCCCGACCCCCGGCCCCGCCCCCGGACCAGACGCCCCCCGGACCAGGCCCCCCAAAGAGGGGGGGCCGACATGACCCGCACGGGCCATCCGACCAGAGCCCCCCCTCACCCACTATATACCTAATAAACCCCCTCCCACCCCGACCTTACCCTAGCCACCCCTGCCCCCCATCCCTTCCTGGGGAGAGCAGAGGCGTCAGCCCCAGATCCGGTAAGCCGCTGGCTAGCCGCAGCAGCCCCCCGCCAAGACCCCGGACACAGTGGCCCGCACCTCTTCCAGGCCCCAGACTCCGTGCCGCGATCGGAGATTGGGGGTGTGCAAAAGACCCCCGATCCTCCCTACGCCCGCTCAGATGTTGTGTTGTTGCATGTTGATCTCAGGTGTGTTTAAAACT
This sequence comes from Fundulus diaphanus, assembly GCA_037039145.1. Lineage (NCBI taxonomy): Eukaryota > Metazoa > Chordata > Actinopteri > Cyprinodontiformes > Fundulidae > Fundulus > Fundulus diaphanus. The sequence goes on from CM073134.1 coordinate 26,882,860, forward strand.
GGGAGCACCGAAGGGGGTGCCCGGCACAGCCCACCCCCCCTCCGGAAGAAAGCTGGTGCCAGCGCCCCCCCTCCAAGCAACTACCCAGAATCCTCAATGTCTAAATGCGAGAGGGGGTGAAGGGAGCCGCCCGGGGCGAGGCTCACACAACATAAGCCCCCCCCCAGACGACTTCCCCCCACCCCCCCATATCATGGCCTACATGAATGTGCGTTGTGAAAATGTTTGGACATGGGGCCGGACACAAGCCCACCAGAACGTCCACCAACCCCCCCCCCCCCCCCCCCCACACCACCCGTAGATTTAACCCCTCCCCAACACTAACATTCAAACATCTCACCATACATTCGACACTAGACATCCAAGCTGGGTAAGTCACTACTCCCCCTCCCTCCCCTCCCCCCACTAGCAGAATGCCAACCCAAAGAAGGGGAAGAGCATCTGCCCTGAGATGTTAATGACCATGCCCCCCTACCAGCTCAACAGGCCCCGAGGCCCCCCAGCGCGCCAGAGGCCCCGTGCAGGGGTGGACACCCGGGCGCACGCCGGCCCAGACCCCAAGCGGCACACCCCCCGGAACCGGAACCCCCGAGGCCCCGCCGGGGCCCCCGCCCGAGCGGGGCGCCCCAGGGACCCCAGGCCCCCAGACCCACCCAGGACCCACCCAGCGACAGCACAGCTACCAGGTCAGTAACCCACGTCCGTCACCGCGTAGCTCCCCAAGGGCGCCGCAAGCGGCGCTGTGGGCCACCCGTAGGCCTCCCAAGCTCCTCCCAGATGGGGGCAACAGACCCTGGAGTCAGACCCACCAAGCGCCCCACTCCAAGTGCCCCCAGAGTCCCAGGAACCCCTCCACCCACCCACTGCGCCCTTCAAGGAGAACACACTCCTTGGGAGGATGTGTCTCGTTTAGGAGAAGATGCTTCTCAGTTGAACCTGCTGCTGCCGGTCAGTCAGGAAGCTAACTGGTCTTCTAAGGCTGAAATATCCTATTTACATCTTCCTCTGAGATCTTAAATCCAGCTTTATGGGGAACTTTTGTGTCAGAGTGAGATGTGGACAAGTTTATGAGAGGAACAGCTGCTTTTCAAACCTACACTACTCTGCTTAGGGTGGATGAAGGTCTCCAAGCTGATGCTGGGACATTAGCCTAGGAGCTGGTTTTTAGCTTTTCGCTGTAGTTTTCCTTAGCTGACCTTGGACAGTTTATTCCTGGTTCTCTTATACATGGCCCGGTTCCTGTTGCTGTAAGGCTCCTACGTGTTACCACACAGCTTCCTCAGATTTCAAGTGAACCATGGTTTATCATCTTGGTTTGTGCACACGTCTGTACAAAAAAAATATTTAATAACTGTCGATTTCAGCAAGTTTCAGCAAGGGATCATAGTATGCCGTTACTGAAAGTTATATTGTGGTCAAGAAAATTACGGTAGGGGTTTTAACTGCATACAAATATTTGAATTAATTGATTTAAAGTCTTATGAAGTTCAGCATACCAGGATAGCAATGTATAATCACTTTAGTCTCTGTTCATACCTTTTCATTTTTATTGTTTCATATCTAAGATAACAAAAGCAGAAGACATTTGATATTCTTTTTAATCTCATTTTGTTTGTTTGATTTATTATTTATCTAATTTAATATTTAATATCTTATCTTATTTTCATATTCTATTTTATTTTATTTTAAGCCTTGCATTGTAAATTGGGGAATTGTCTCTCCTCAATAGGGATGGGAATCGAAAACCAGTTCCTGTTCAGAACCGGTTCCGTGTGTTCCAATTCCATGGCACCGTTTGGCAGCTCGCTAAATGATTCTCTTGTCGATTCCGGGCAGCACCAGAGCTGAGCAGCACGACTTACGTCACGTTTTCTACGCAAGTTACGCACACGGCATTCAGTAAGCAAGTACAACGTGACCAGGCGTAAGTCTAGAAAAGCAAAACAAAAAAAAATGGCGCCCCATCAGGTAAAGCGATCGAAAGTCCGGTCAACAGGGAAAAATCAGTGGATCATTAGCTATACCTAAAACTAATACGTTTGTGGTGATTTAATGAATTTAGCGTTAATCAATAAGAAAATAAAAGCATAAATTGTCGTCTGGATCACTGTGTATGGGGGCGGCCATTATTACCCGACATCACATCCTGTGACGTAATGTCATGGTAAAGCACTGCCCTCTACAACAACAATTATTTCGGATTTCCAGAGGACTTCACCATTGAAATTCACGAGAGCTATTGTTGAAGCAACAATGTCCACGTGCATGGCCGTTGGATGTTCCAATACATTGGGTAAAAGTGGAAAAAACATTAGTTTCACCTTTCCAATTCATGATCCACCACGGGCTCTTTTGTTGGATTGCCAACTGGCCATCGAACTTCTGGCCAGAGAGAAAACACGTCGTCTGTAGCCAACCTTTCGAAGAAGAATGTCTTCAAGACGACATGAGAGCGAGACTTTTCGGTAGGTTTTTCTTTTTTATAATGTAGAATTTGTCGGAACATTTGTTTACCGACCAGAGGGGCGGAGTGATATGACACACTTAGAAAGAGTGCTCACTGTTGCGAATACTTATTTTATGCGACTTTGGTCTTATTTTTTTCTAAAGTCGCTTGTAAATTTCATGAGTTGTGGGGTTGCAGTTTTTTGGGCTTGTTTCTGAAAGTGAAGTCGCTTGTTTGGGCTCTAAACTAAGTGACGCTGAAATATCCCTCCGCCACATAACATGCTGCAGCTCATCCTGACAGGAGCAGAGAGTAAACTCAGAAGGAGCCGATCTGCCCGTATTTTCTGCAGTTTACGGTTGCAATAACTGATGATAACTGCTGAAAGTAGATTAGGTGGTGCAGATCACCATTTAGCGCAGAGATTGGTTCTAAAGATGAGTTTTATACTCATAACATTACAGAACCCAACCTATAAACCGTACTTTAATGGTTATTTGTTGTCTTTTTATGTCTCTAAAATGTTAAATTCGTATTACTTTAAATTTAAATGCTTAATACCATGTCTATTTTTGTTTAAGAGGTTAAAAAAATTTCCCCAAATTGGAATCGCTAAGAGAATTGATAAGGAATCGAATCGTTTCACAGCATCGATAAGGGAATCGGAATCATGAAAATCTTATCAATTCCCAACCCTACTCCTCAAGCAGTGTTGAATAAGCTGAAATGAAACTGGGAAAGGTTTTACTTTATGAATCAAAGTTCCTTTCATTTGATCGTATTTGGTGATTGATCAGCTGACCTTATGTATCAGACATTTTGATTCTTTGTTTTAAATCAATTGTCCACATGTGTAACATTCACAGCATGATTTTTTTTTAACAGTTACATACCTCACATTGTACATTATTTAATCAGAAACAAAAGCAATACTGTATACAAGCTGCCCCCTGCATATTAAATCCTCCAGGGAAGATAATTCCATCACTATTAGATTTATGTAATCCCATTATTATTTCATTGATATAGATGAAATTATTAATTATTTCATTACTTATGTATTTATAATTGGCAATTGGTGCTAGCCTGTCACATGTACAGTCAGAAATAAAGACATTCTAAACTTTCGTATGAAAGTTTAGGATGTCTTTATTACTTACATAAAACCATCAGCTGTTTTATTTCTGTCAAAGAAAGTGAATTCATTGCACTTAAATGGAAAAAATGAACCTTGATTTACTCATTAAACAACATATTTTAACGAAAATGTTTACCACCTGAGGCAAAAGTAAGGACACCCTGCCCTTCTAAAAGCTACTTTGTTTGAAATAATTAAATTCAAGTCAGATTCCTCTTACAGTCATCCACCAGGAAAGTTTGCCCCACTCCTCACATGTACTTGAGATGTTTGGTGGGTTTCCTGCATGCACAGCCTGCTTCCTCAAGCACTCTCCGATACACGGTGGAATTCATGGTGAATGCTGCGGTGGTAAGCTGCCCAGGCTCTGTTGCAGAAGACAATCTAAGCGTCCTCCTCTATGCATCACACTTATTTTGAAGTTTGCTTACGCCAGACTTGTCCTTTATGTCCAAATAATAACATTTTAGATTAATCTGGCTCAAGAACATTAAGGGTCGTTGTTTAGATTCCCTCCAGAAAATTTTAATCTGGCCATTTAAAATTGCTGGGCCTGGGCATGCCGGTAGTTGTTTTGCGTATCATCCACTTGCAGGCCCTTTTTAATGCACTGTAATTGGCTATTTCAACTTCTTTTAGGACGAGTTTAAATTCGTTGCCACATTAATAAACCACTCGGATCCTTTTTCTCAAGGCTCTCACACCAAACAAAATACCTAAGGTGTAAACAAACCGTGATTAAAAGCAAAGAGACAGTCTGATACCATGCCTGTGTGTAGGTTTAGCCATTTGAAGTTACTTTTATATCACTTGAAATGTTATGTAATATACCCTGCTGTCCATATACTTTAATTTCTCCACGACTGTAAATGCTGGATTATGCGTGATGCACGTACGTTCCGTGCTGGGATGAGATGTAAAAGATTTCCACCCCTGGTAAGATTGTAATTATGTTTATTAATTGACTCTTAAATTAAGAGAATTATCTTTGACGCGCAGCAATTTTAGAGACAACTAATAGCGTTGTTTTCTTTATCTCTTAGTAAAGAAACATCATGTTCACGGTTTTGTTGTTCATTCTCTAATCGACAACCTTTGCTCAGTTGAGTTCCTTGGAGTTTATTAGCTTTCAACTTTGCCTGAAAGTAAACTTTTGACCCTACCCATTGAGGCTTGGAGTCAGGTAAGGTGTTTTTAGTTAGGTTTGTCAGACAACTTTTATTTTAACATTAGAGGGTTGGCCCCTGGGGGGACAGTCGGGAGTTTAAGACTTTTTTATTTATTACTGAGAGTAGAGCATTTCATCTTTCTCTCATGAAAATCAATTCAGTGAGTTGGGTGTGAGAGTTGTTGAAGTGTTTGGTAAGTGTTAGGAAAGCTGTCTATAAAGACAAGAATTGATCAAAATACTAAAAACTCAACTCATTGTCCTTGACTCATGAAAATAAAGCATGTTATGCTTTTTACACTGTACTGTCCCATGTTCTTACTTACCATCTGTAAGAAACAACTGAGTTCTGTATGTGACCAATGAAGGATTCTAAGAACTTTTGGACCAATTGCTTGACGTAACATGTGACCGTTTCCATTAATATCCGCTTTGTTCAGATTTCTACCATCTATATTTTGTGCAATGCGATGCAGAACACCTAATTTATCTCCACTCAAATTGCATCCATGTGCTTTTCATCAGAACAGATTATTTGTAACAAGACGTTGTGTGACCTTTTGCTGGCATATTATAAAACCTTTTTTTTAACCCATTTTGTTATATAATGCCTTACTAAAGTTTTATGTTGACTGTTAATCACAATTTGATATGTGCCATCCTGTACTTGATTTGATTTCTACTATGATTTTATGTGACAGATCAACGCCAAGGAGAGCAAAATGTCATCCACCTGTGTGTAATCTAATCTCTGTATGAATACAGTTGTTCTGGAAAGGCCTCAGACGTTGTCCAGTAATGTTAGGGAACATTAGCTAATAAACAGGTTACAAAACAACATTCCATTCTTTGAACATCCCACTTAGCACTGTTTAATCCATCATCTGAACACTCAAAGAGCACAGCCAAACCGCAAACCTACCATGCCATTAATGTCCACCGACAGTGACATACTGGTAGAGGAGAGCTTCACTCAGAGATAGAGCCAAAGGGATCATTGTTACTTCAGAGGAGTTTCAGAGGTCAACAGCTCAGGTGGGAGAATCTGTTGAACAGAACAACTATTAGTGGTGCACTTTACAAATCTGGCCTTTAGAGGCCCGATTACACTACACTTTTTTAACCGAGCCGAGTCGTGACCAGTCCGAGCTTGGATCAGTTAACCAAGCCAAGACGACCGTTTACACACCACACTATCCCGGTTCCTTGGTTGCTCCTCGCCTCCTAGTGGCGATCTGCGGTACTACCGCTCTCTGGGATTGAAGGCGGAACCAAGCAAAACAAAACGGCGGCCCCCGTAACATTCAGGATGTTATGCTTGATATTGTCATATTTTGGTGTTTGCGGAGAGTCAGGGGAAGAAGGCAACCATTGGTGAATTTACTTGAGAGAGTCAGCTTTTGGGAAGTGGATGAGACAAACGAACGTCTAATAAGGATTTACAGACGGTGGAAACAATGACAGATGCTGAGGTTTATCAAGCTGCTAAGCAGAATCTTAACTGGAAACCGTGTGGCACGGTAGGGAAGCTAGTATTATTATGAATGTCTGAAATTTGTCTGAATGGAGTGTGAATCGGGACGTGCAGCCAGACACGCCCGAAAACCCGCTGACAGTCAGCTGACTGTAAGGGGATGACGCGGTCTGCTCATGCGCTCTTTATCAGATAACCGGGCCAGAAATAAAAATAGGCCGAGACCTACTCAGGAACTGGTCTGCAGTTAGCGCGGTTTGGTTATGTTTAGCGCGGTCCGGTTCAGTCTGCTGACCATTTACACACAAGAGTTATCTCGGTTACCGAGCTCGGACTGGTCTTGGCTCGGTTAAAAAAGTGTAGTGTAAACGGGCCTAAAGTAAGAGTGAAAAGATAGAAGGCCCTTTTGAAAGAAAGCCTTAAGAAGTCCTGTTTCAAGTTTGCCAAAAGGACAGAAAATATGCGAAGGAATGTGCTCTGGTAAAATGAAAACAAAACTCAATTACTTGTCCTACAAAGAAAATGCTACGGATGGCAGAAAACTAACACACACCAGCACGAATATAACACACAACGGTGTTAGCATCAAGCTATAGGGATGCTGAAAGCTAAATCTTTAGTGGCTGCAAGACTTGAGAGCGAACAGTGACCTCACATTAACCCAGAGCTTTAAAGGAATGGTTTAAAAAAATACACACGTACAAAAAAATCACATTCAATGTTGTAATGGCCCAGCCACTCTAGACCTAAATTCAATCGAGTCTTTTGCAATACTTGAAAACTGCTGTTCAAACACTCTGAAGATACAATTTGGCTGAGCTTAAACTATTTTGCAAAGACAATGTCTCTGGATGTGCATAGATGCCGAAGGGTAGGCTTGGAGTACAAAGACATACAGCGTTTTTTTTTTTTTTTTTCCAATTTTGATTTGTAAGATTTTGAAAACCATTGATAACTTTCTGGCTGATCGCTGCCAAGCAATCCTAATAACATACATCAAAGTTTGTGGAATGTATCTTGACAAAATGTAAAAAAGTTCAATGTTGATGAAATGTTTTGCAAGGCAATGTCTGTGCAGAACCCAGAATTATATATTTACTCAAACTCAACTAAAGGAGGAAGAAAATTGTTAGGATTTACTTTAGGTGAAGCTCAAACAAACTAGAGTGCAATCTCTGATAGGCAGAGCTAATTAAACAAACTCAAGAAACTTAACTGACATCAGTGACGAAAGTTTTATTCCGCAGGGATTGCTTATTTTGGAGTTTGAATCACCAGTGACTTAACTGGGGCTGGCGAGGAAATTTCAGCTTGTGACAGACACCAGATTTGATTTGAAATCTCCAGTGGTGAATGAAGGCTTAGATCTGTGGCCCATTTACAGAAGTTTGTGTCTTAGATAGGAAAAATCTGAATAGTTTGGACTGTAACTACTCCAGATGCATTATTGGAGAGCGTTAAAGGAGTCTAAATTTAATGTGGTACACTGTGACCTAAGCGCTGCCTGGCTTCACGCTACTCTGTGACTCTGTGATGAAATGGACCTCTCAGAAGAGGACGAAAGGAAAAGAAGTAGAGAGCACAGTATAAGGGATTGCTCTGAGGGTTTCTCGTGTCATATCGAGCGCCAGGCCTTTCATATTTCTTCTATTGTGGGTGGTGGAAAGCCCCCTGAGATGGGAGGTAAGCCCCCCCCCCCCCTTTGCATGGAAAATCCTGGTGGACAGGAAGTTTGACACTGCCGTATCTTTCAAACTATTTTTCTTCTAGCTTTTAACAATGGAAAATGAACATGTATGTTAATACTTGTTGATACCATTTGTCAAAAGTCATGGTCTTAAACCCAGACAGTGTATCCAGACTTAGAGAAACCATACAGGGTGGTTTGGATTGTAAAAAGGATTCCCACCCCATGAACATTTTCTCATATTAAAAGCAAAATCTTCAATATGGTCTTTTGAGATTATACGTAGTAGACCACCACAAATTAGTGCATACTTGTCATGTGGAAGTAAAAAATGCTGCACAATGTAAACATTTTTATTTAGCTCTAAAAGAGCTGCAGAGATTGAATTTCTTAATTACAAAAAATATTTATTTAATGTTTTTTACATTTTGGCATTTTGGACAGGGCTTTTTTTATGTTTAAGTTTTTCTAATTTTAAAGTTGTAATTTGTTGAAAAAAAAAGCCTAGCTCTAAGATGTAAGTTTTCATTTAAACTTGTAAGCAGATTATGCTTAAATAAATTATAGAAACAAAGCAGCAGGCAACATAACTACAAAAATGTTAATGTTGGTTGTATAAAATTTATTTCACACAGTTAACTTACATGGTTAATTGTTCTCAAGATTGTTAGTAATCTTTAATAATTTATTTGAAGAACATCAGTCAATTATACTGACCTGTGTCCAGATGTTGAGTGACTTGATAAAAGATTCCCAAGAATTTGAGTGAAGTGGTCTCTGTAGTATTCTCTAATCATGTTTTCCTCACTGCTCCACACTTATTGTTGATCTAAACAAATTTAGAAACATATCTAAGTGTTAAGTAAAACTTTCACACTTTAGTTGCTGTTTTGAATAACACATTTTTAATAAATTTTACATAATTCTTTTCTTTGCATTTTACTCAAAGTTGAGGCAAGTAAATTAAAAAAATTGTCACTTAGCTGCTATAATTTTTTCTAAGTATCCTAAATCTGACCTCACAAAAAAGATATTAGCTGCCCAAATCTTAATCTTAAAGCGTCGTGTTGGCAGCATCGTGCTCATAAGTAAGTATAGCACCTTTCTCAGGAAGCAGTCAAAAAGTGCTTCAACGTAAAATACAATTGAAAACATTTAAAAGAACATTACAAAATAAACAAAGAGATATAAAAACATCATAGCAACATAGCTGTGATATCTTCTGTGGTAAGAAAGTTAGAAATATTTAAGTTAGCTTGTGTTTGCTCACTAATGCGCCGATTATAGCAAAGTAGCCAGGTGAAGGAGAGTGTGCAACACGTCACACACATGTGCACTCCCTGAGGATTCAGCCCGACTCACTCTCTTATGAACTGACTAATCCAGCCAATAGAAGCAACTACCTTCAAGAGAGAATAACTCATTTTACATGTTGGGCATTTGTAAGTGCATGTGTGAGAAAGAAAAGAAAATAATATTTAACTTCAAAGCTTGCACTATGCACCTTTAAGTTTGCTTTTTTTTTTTAAAAAAAAGCATTGATGAGTCCAATGATTGCAGATAATGTGGTAGTTCATTTGACAGTGTTGGTCCAATAGCTTGGATGGATCTGTCTCCTCGGGTCCTAAAAACGAGTGCGAGGAACCATCAGTAGATTCTGATCTATGGGGAGCCTTTTTTTTTCTGCAGGGACAAAGAATGTGGTCAGAGTTGATGGGAGGATTGGTGGAACTACACACAGGGCAATCCTAAAAGAAAACCTGCAAAAGAGGTGACGGTCTTTTGCAGGTTTGCAGCTTCAAGAAGAAAAAGGGCCCAAATCTTCTTACAAAATCCCCCAAAAGACTTGCAGATGCACTTACAGCAGTAGAAACTAACGGGTCTGGTGGTGGGGGTGCTGAATACAAACGCAGGACACAGATTTTTTTTTTATTTGTAGACAACTACGTATCATTTTCCTTCCACCTCATTTATACACTACTGTGTGTTTGTGTATCACAAATAAAAATCACAATATAACGCACTCCAGGTTCAGGTTGTAATCTGACAAAATGGGAAAACGTTGTGAATACTTCTTTAAGCCACAGCATATCCAACATGTCATTCCTCATGCCGCCTGCAAAACATTGACAGTGCCTGAACGCTTCAGAAATAAAAACAGCGTTTGAGGTTTCTCCAGAGCTTCTGCATGTGTCTCATTTAAAACTTGAACAGCTAACGTTGTAAAGCCCAAAGTATGTTATTCAAGCAGTACTGCAAAAGAGCCTCTTAACTATTATTTATTTTTGCTTTCTGTGGGGCTTTCTAAATGGCCCTCTGCAACCTTGCTTTAAAGGCACCATTGAGTGGAAGAATATCACATTAGATTGAAAGAAAAATGGCCAAATCTGTTGCATGCAGCAGCAGACTAGGAGCTGCAAAAAAGCAAGAAAAGCCATATGCTTTTTCTCGACGTTACATGTTAAAATAATTTACTGATGTCTACACTCTGATGTCTGACCTCTGTGTTTTCAGAGTTTATTAAACTAGTATTGTAAAACAAAGACTTCAAAAAGGAAGTTTAGTTTGGCTATTTGTAATCTGAACTTTTCCTTTTGAGTGTTTACCTATTGCACCAACTACAATATTTATTTTTAAGTTTTAAGGGGTTTATCGAGATTTGGTCAAACAAAATGTATTTATATATATATATATATATATATATATATATATATATATATATATATATATATATATATATGTGTGTGTGTATGTATGCATGTATATATATATATATATATATATATATATATATATATATATATATATATATATATATATATATATATATATATATATATATATATATATATATGTGTGTGTGTGTGTGTGTGTGTGTATATATATATATATATATATATATATATATATATATATATATATATATATATATATATATATATATATATATGTGTGTGTGTGTGTGTGTATGGACCAGAAAAACAACTAGTTGAAAATGAGTATAGTTTCTGATGGCTTTATTATTTATATTGGAATAACAAGCGCAACTTAATCTCATAAATAAAAAAGAGGGAGATACAGATCCGTCCCCTCCAGGTACTGCCGGCACTTAATCGAATTAGCTCCACTCGCAGGCTTGTCGGGTTCTTCAAACACCCCTGGTGACTTCTGAGTGCAGATTACAATCAGCTACTATTTTCAGCCTTTGATTAAAATCTGGTGAGGTTGGACAGAAATTATTTGAGCAGAAGACTAACTAATTATTAACAATGCAGCCCAGCATTCTCTCCTCTTTTAAAAATTTCTCTGACTAGTTCTGAGGGCCGAAAGGCCAGGGACTCCTCCCAAATATTAATATTGTATCTTGCTCTTTTGAAAACATCTTTTGGTCATTGTTAATTTTCATTTTTTTGGTTTCATGTAAAAAATGTTATTTTTCAGATTAAGTCATACAGAATCCCTCAAAGAACCTCTTACTTAATAAGAGAATAGAAGATAATCACAATTGTTCGTAGCTCACGCGCCGAGTCACAGAAACATTGTTTTGCTCTTGTCAGTGACAATCCTGCTCTTTTGTTGCTTTTATAAGGCAGCTTTGGAATATGAATAAGTCACTAATGAATATTTGCTTCTTGTGTGTGAGAACTGATTACTTTAGGAGGCATATCAAAAAGAATGAGTGTGGCATGATGGGGCTCAATCAGTGCCGTAGAGGCACTGCACTGCTTTCTGACAGTGATTGAAAGACAGAATCACTCTTTGCCATGTGGGGTTCTGTCATCCATATTCCCTGACAAATATCAGCTGTCTGATCAATCAATATTTGCAGCTTTATTTCAGTAATTCAGTGCGTAAGAGACAATAATTAACGTTGTGCCGGGTTGTTAAAAGCCTATTTTTATGTGACAGACCGAAATAGACAGAATACAGAAATAGGAAGATTAAATCTTGTGGTCGACATTACTTATAGACTGCTCTATGGATGCGTTACAAACTTGGGAACTTTGAGGATGTTGGTTGGCTTTTAGTCACGTTTATATGCAGATGATGGGTTTTGGTTATTTGAGGGTATATATATATATATATATATATATATATATATATATATATATATATATATATATATATATATATATATATATATATACACTCACCGGCCACTTTATTAGGTACCCCATGCTAGTAACGGGTTGGACCCCCTTTTGCCTTCAGAACTGCCTCAATTCTTCGTGGCATAGATTCAACAAGGTGCTGGAAGCATTCCTCAGGGAGTTTGGTCCATATTGACATGCTGGCATCACACAGTTGCCGCAGATTTGTCGGCTGCACATCCATGATGCGAATCTCCCGTTCCACCACATCCCAAAGATGCTCTATTGGATTGAGATCTGGTGACTGTGGAGGCCATTTGAGTACAGCGAACTCATTGTCATGTTCAAGAAACCAGTCTGAGATGATTCCAGCTTTATAACATGGCGCATTATCCTGCTGAAAGTAGCCATCATGGGTTGGGTACATTGTGGTCATAAAGGGATGGACATGGTCAGCAACAATACTCAGGTAGGCTGTGGCGTTGCAACGATGCTCAATTGGTACCAAGGGGCCCAAAGAGTGCCAAGAAAATATTCCCCCACCATGACACCACCACCACCAGCCTGAACCGTTGATACAAGGCAGGATGGATCCATGCTTTCATGTTGTAGACGCCAAATTCTGACCCTACCATCCGACTGTCGCAGCAGAAATCGAGACTCATCAGACCAGGCAACGTTTTTCCAATCTTCTATTGTCCAATTTCGATGAGCTTGTGCAAATTGTAGCCTCAGTTTCCTGTTCTTAGCTGAAAGGAGTTGCACCCGATGTGGTCTTCTGCTGCTGTAGCCCATCTGCCTCAAAGTTCGACGTACTGTGCGTTCAGAGATGCTCTTCTGCCCACCTTGGTTGTAACGGGTGGTTATTTGAGTCACTGTTGCCCTTCTATCAGCTCGAACCAGTCTGGCCATTCTCCTCTGACCTCTGGCATCAACAAGGCATTTCCGCCCACAGAACTGCCGCTCACTGGATGTTTTTTCTTTTTCGGACCATTCTCTGTAAACCCTAGAGATGGTTGTGCGTGAAAATCCCAGTAGATTAGCAGTTTCTGAAATACTCAGACCAGCCCTTCTGGCACCAACAATCATGCCACGTTCAAAGTCACTCAAATCACCTTTCTTCCCCATACTGATGCTCGGTTTGAACTGCAGGAGATTCTCTTGACCATGTCTACATGCCTAAATGCACTGAGTTGCCGCCATGTGATTGGCTGCTTAGAAATTAAGTGTTAACGAGCAGTTGGACAGATGTACCTAATAAAGTGGCCAGTGAGTGTATATATATATATATATATATATATTAGTCTCAGGCCAAACTTGCAGAGCATTTATAAGTTTATTAAAGTCCAAAAATTAAAGGCAAATGTGTTTTGGATTTTGTTTCACAATGTTTTTTGTAAACACATTTTGACTTTCTTGTCACGATTTGGGTTTTGTCTTGGTTTATGTTATCAGATTTATTAGTTAAGTTTCTGATTTTGGGGTCTTGTTTGGTTTTGATTTAGACATGTTTTTCTGTTTAGGTTACCTGTTTTCCACCTGTCACTTTATCAGCTCTGTTCGGTCTCCCCTCAGCAATCTGTCAGCTTTCTTGCCTTGATTAGATCCACCTGCTCACTTATAATTAGCCTTCACTCCTGTTCACCTGCTCACTCCCCTATATAGTCCTGCCACAAACCTCTGCTATCTGCCAGATCATTTAACGAGCCACGGTGAGTTTAGTTCCAGCATTCTTTATTCTGATTGACCTGTTGACGATAACCCGAGAGCCTTTTTGATTCTGAGCCAGCCTGTTCCCTGATCTGTTTTTCCTGCCCTGTCTGACTGATTTACCGGTTTACCGACTAGTTTCTGTCCTATGGTTATCCGAGCTTGCTTTGCCCTGTCTGTACCTCTGCCTATTTTGGACTGCTTTTTGTGTACCGGATTTTGGACTGCCCTTTTGACTATTGAGCCCGCCTGTTCCTGTTTTCATTATTAAAATCCTGTTTTTTGCCTTAACCTCACTTGTTGGGTTTGAATACTGGGTTTGCCTGATTCACGATCATAACAGAATGATCTGGCCTACTAAAACCTATCGCCCAACAAGTTTTTAGAGGTTTTTTTTTTTTTTCCCCCCTCCACACGCTATGGCTTGGGAGGGTTCCAGATTGGCGTTCTGTCCCCCTGGTATCGGTCCCAGACGCCATCTCTCCAGCAGCCGCAGCAGCAGTAACCCGCTGCCTGCTCCGAGTTTACGATTGGGAGGGCTCTTTGTCACAAATTCAGATTCAACTCAGAATAGAAGGGATCACTCACCCAGCGACACCGCTGTCGGCTCTGCCCATGGGTTTTATCCAGAACCAACTTTGTTTATGGAGGTCGAAGCGGAGGTGGTGCGGGATCTTCGTCCGGATCTTTTTTTCTCTCTCCCTCCAGAGGAGGAGATGCAGGGAACGCTGTGGGCTCCACCGATCCCGGCTCTACCGACAGGATCAAACCTCCAGCAAGTCCTGCCGTCCCGCCGTCGGAGGAGGGGACGGAAACCTGTGGGTCGCTCCTTCACCCGTTCTGTTCGGCCGACAGGCGAGTCAGTACCGCGCCCGTCCGTTGCCACTTCCTGCCCAGTGGATCGGAGTCCGGTGCTTCCCAGAGCTGAGCAGCCCACAGCGCCTCCTGTTGGCGCCCGTGATGCTGAGGATCTGGCTCTGGAGGACCAGTTAAGAGCTTTTGCCCCTATTATTAAAGACCTTAGGGAGGCTCTTTTCTGCCAGTATTCAGAGGAGCTGGAGGCAAAATTAAAGGAGGTCGAGGGGCACTATAGAGCGGCTCTCCAAGGGTTCTATAGTGGACTCAATCCTGTCCCCAAGGGTCCAGCCGACGCCCCGGCACCTGCACCTGTCCCAGAGGACCCGCCTCCTACCTCAGCTCCAGTGCCGGCCTCCGGCAGCTATAAGGCAGCACTGTCTGCGCAGCCGGCCCAAGACGCTGCAACCCCGGAGGGTCCGCAGCCGGCCCAAGACGCTGCAACCCCGGAGGGTCCGCAGCCGGCCCAAGACGCTGCAACCCCGGAGGCTCCGCAGCCGGCCCGAGACGCTGCAACCCCGGAGGCTCCGCAGCCGGCCCGAGACTCTGCAACCCCGGAGGGTCCGCAGCCGGCCCGAGACGCTGCAACCCAGGAGGGTCCGCAGCCGGCCCGAGACGCTGCAACCCAGGAGGGTCCGCAGCCGGCCCGAGACGCTGCAACCCAGGGGGGTCCGCCGCCGGCCCGCGACGTGGGAACCCAGGAGGGTCCGCCGCCAGTCTGCGACGTGGGAACCCAGGAGGGTCCGCCGCCAGTCTGCGACGTGGGAACCCAGGAGGGTCCGCCGCCAGTCTGCGACGTGGGAACCCAGGAGGGTCCGCCGCCAGTCTGCGACGTGGGAACCCAGGAGGGTCCGCCGCCAGTCTGCGACGTGGGAACCCAGGAGGGTCCGCCGCCAGTCTGCGACGTGGGAACCCAGGAGGGTCCGCCGCCAGTCTGCGACGTGGGAACCCAGGAGGGTCCGCCGCCAGTATGCGACGTGGGAACCCAGGAGGGTCTACCACAGGGCCACGATGAGGGGGTTCAGACGAGCC
This sequence comes from Fundulus diaphanus, assembly GCA_037039145.1. Lineage (NCBI taxonomy): Eukaryota > Metazoa > Chordata > Actinopteri > Cyprinodontiformes > Fundulidae > Fundulus > Fundulus diaphanus. The sequence continues at coordinate 26,898,461 of CM073134.1, forward strand.
CTCTTTCAGGCCGCAACTCGGGGGCTCATCGGGACACTGGGCGCCGTGGTCCTCGCCCAGACGACAAGCGGCGCCGTGGCCCTCGCCCAGACGACAAGCGGCGCCGTGGCCCTCGCCCAGACGACAAGCGGCGCCGTGGCCCTCGCCCAGACGACAAGCGGCGTCGTGGTCCTCGCCCGAACGACAAGCTCCGTCGGGGGCCTCGCCGAGAAGACAAGCACCCAGAGCCCCATGGAGACTTAGAGGCCCCTGGACCTCTTCGGAAGCTCTTACCCCCTCATCTTTGGCTTGACAGCCAATTTCCCAAGTGGCTGACCAAACTGTCTTTGTCGGAGGTTCTGGAAGGGTTATTGATGAGGTTCTGGGTGTTAAAGGGTCTGGGAGCATCTGAAGTCTGTGGTCCGGGGCCTCCTGAACCTGAAGCCTGTAGCCCGGGGTCTCCTGAACCGGAAGCCTGTAGCCAGGCCCCGTCTGAACCTGAAGCCTGTAGCCAGGCCCCGTCTGAACCTGAAGCCTGTAGCCAGGCCCCGTCTGAACCTGTAGCCTGTAGCCAGGCCCCGTCTGAACCTGTAGCCTGTAGCCAGGCCCCGTCTGAACCTGTAGCCTGTAGCCAGGCCCTGTCTGAACCTGTAGCCTGTAGCCAGGTCCCGTCTGAACCTGTAGCCTGTAGCCAGGCCCCGTCTGAACCTGTAGCCTGTAGCCAGGGGCCGTCTGAACCTGAAGCCAGTAGCCAGGGGCCGACTGAACCTGAAGCCAGTAGCCAGGGGCCGACTGAACCTGAAGCCAGTAGCCAGGGGCCGACTGAACCTGAACTCTGTAGCCAGGCTCCTCCTGAACTCTGTAGCCAGGCTCCTCCTGAACTCTGTAGCCAGGCTCCTCCTGAACTCTGTAGCCAAGCGCCTCCTGAACTCTGTAGCCAGGCGCCTCCTGAACTCTGTAGCCAGACGCCTCCTGAACTCTTTAACCAGGCCTCTCTTCTAGCTCTTAGTCCGGCGTTGTCTCCAGCCTTTAGTCCGGCGGCAGGTTCTGTTCTTTCTCTCTCCAGACGTCGGTTCCTGAGGGTCCGGTTCTACCGACGGTCCCCGAGGTTGCTGCTCGGCCGCCGGCCTATGAGAGACCTGCTCCGCCGCCGGTCTATGAGAGACCTGCTCCGCCACCGGCCGCCGGACATCGTTGCTAACCGGGGCCGTCCTTCAGGACACCCGCCGGATTACCTGTCTCACAGAGGTCGTCCGCCGGAGAACCTGACACGCCTAGGACGTCCGCCGGAGAACCTGACACGCCTAGGACGTCCGCCGGAGAACCTGACACGCCTAGGACGTCCGCCGGAGAACCTGACACGCCTAGGACGTCCGCCGGAGAACCTGACACGCCGAGGACGTCCGCCGGAGAACCTGACACGCCGAGGACGTCCGCCGGAGAACCTGACACGCCGAGGACGTCCGCCGGAGAACCTGACACGCCGAGACCGTCCTTCGGGACGTCCGCCGGAGAACCTGACACGCCGAGGCCGTCCTTCGGGACGTCCGCCGAACAACCTGACACACCGAGGCCGTCCTTCGGGACGTCCGCCGGACAACCTGACTCGTCGGGGCCGTCCTCCTGGACGACCGCCTGAGAACCTGACTCGTCGGGGCCGTCCTCCTGGACGACCGCCTGAGAACCTGACTCGTCGGGGCCGTCCTCCTGGACGACCGCCTGAGAACCTGACTCGTCGGGGCCGTCCTCCTGGACGACCGCCTGAGAACCTGACTCGTCGGGGCCGTCCTCCTGGACGACCGCCTGAGAACCTGACTCGTCGGGGCCGTCCTCCTGGACGCCCGCCTGAGAACTTGACTCGTCTTGTTTTGTTTGAGTTTTTATTTGGACATTTATTTGATTCTAGCCCTCCATCCTGTACCTCCCTCCACCCACCCGAGCTAGTCTGTTTTGTTTCTGAGGCCGTCTGGAATCCGGCCTTGAGGAGGGGGTTCTGTCACGATTTGGGTTTTGTCTTGGTTTATGTTATCAGATTTATTAGTTAAGTTTCTGATTTTGGGGTCTTGTTTGGTTTTGATTTAGACATGTTTTTCTGTTTAGGTTACCTGTTTTCCACCTGTCACTTTATCAGCTCTGTTCGGTCTCCCCTCAGCAATCTGTCAGCTTTCTTGCCTTGATTAGATCCACCTGCTCACTTATAATTAGCCTTCACTCCTGTTCACCTGCTCACTCCCCTATATAGTCCTGCCACAAACCTCTGCTATCTGCCAGATCATTTAACGAGCCACGGTGAGTTTAGTTCCAGCATTCTTTATTCTGATTGACCTGTTGACGATAACCCGAGAGCCTTTTTGATTCTGAGCCAGCCTGTTCCCTGATCTGTTTTTCCTGCCCTGTCTGACTGATTTACCGGTTTACCGACTAGTTTCTGTCCTATGGTTATCCGAGCTTGCTTTGCCCTGTCTGTACCTCTGCCTATTTTGGACTGCTTTTTGTGTACCGGATTTTGGACTGCCCTTTTGACTATTGAGCCCGCCTGTTCCTGTTTTCATTATTAAAATCCTGTTTTTTGCCTTAACCTCACTTGTTGGGTTTGAATACTGGGTTTGCCTGATTCACGATCATAACATTTCTTTCCATTTCTACCATCTCATTAACAATTTCATCTCTGAAGGTCTAGAATATTAATCTCGTGTCATCCAGGGTTAAACAGTTGTGGCATGTGATGCTCATTAATTTCTGCTTGCTCCACTTCCCGTGTTTAGGTTCTCTTGCTGGCTCAGGCCCAAAATGCCTTTTCAAGGACCCTCCTAATCCCCATTAGGGACAGGTGGAAATTTTTACTCTTGTAACTGGATCAAGTGCCTTTCAAACTGTTAGCCATCATGCACAGATCAGCCTGTCATAAAATCCAGGTGCAAACTGAAATTGTTACATCCTTTTTACTTTTTATTTATTTATTAACTTATCACTTTTGAAAACCTTGAGCCACCTATTGGAGCTGATGTGGTTCATTTGCTTTTCATATCTTTAAACCTTCATTTTCAACTTAAGCATATTGCATGGTTTACAAGCAACATGTTGCTTAACCGTGTCTTTTTTTTCAAGTTGTTCATCACATTGCTTACAAAACAAGAGAAGTGAACTGATACACAATGCTTAGGTATTCGTTTGACGTCATTTGTTTCCAGGGATGAAATTGGAAACAGGTTGGAGGTCGTTGTTGCTGGTTAAGCTTAATATTTTCTGCTTCGCAATGTGTTTTTCACATGGGACATTGTTTATTATGGCGAATGCCACAGTTGTCAGTGGAAACAGCCATAGACATCTATGGACATAAGTTTTGTAATGTTTGGATACAAAATATCTTATCGTTTTTTTTCACATTTATATATTTTTCTTCTGTTACTGTGTTTATAGCTTGTAATTATGTACATAACTTTGTTTTAGCTGGAGTTCTTTAAAAACATTTTGTCAATAAGGTTGGTATGGTAATCTTTGCACATTAGAGATGTTTTAGAATGACTTTGAGACTTGTCTCACTCTGACCAGCTGTTATCTTTATTCACCGGTGAAAATCTGTTTCTTCAAACTGTGGTCATTCAGAGCGGTATCTAATGCAGGTAAGAAACTGATTCAAAGATCAACTCCACAGAAGCCCTCTTCCAAAAACCTGAACTATCCCGTTAAATACTTCATCATTTTTGGTCTAAAATGCAGAAGCATTTGCCCCTGCCTGAATCTGAGGCTGCAGGCTAATTTACAGAGAACTTTATGGTGTGCTGTATAGCTTGGGGCTAGACCCCTCTGTGCCTTCAAAAGTTGTTTGAAATCTTTAAGATCGAATCTTCACCTAGCAGGTAACCAGTGGAAAGACCGGGATGTTCAGCTATACTATTTTGTCTGTCTAAATCTGCTAAGACATTGCTGTTGAATGTTAAATGAACTCTGAAAGTGCAAAAGACTAGTGATTGATGTTACAATAAGGTCAGAGCATGAGTTATAAATATTTTAGAATAAGCATTTGTTTTTGTTCCAAATCGTTGCCTTGATAGATGGGTTTTAGGATCAGTATAAAGTAGATTGTAGAGCAAAAGCATAATAGGTTACATGTGAAAAGTGGAGATGCAAGTATGTCTCAATGAATTTGATTAAGATCAAAAAGTACATTTATTTCAGTGATACAATTCAAAGGTGAAAGTCAACATTTATTTTCATTACACACAGGGTGATATATTTCAAGCATTAATTTCTGTTAATTTTACTGATTATGGCTTACAGCTAACAAATCTTCAGAATTCAATTTCTCTGAAAATTGGAATAATTCACCAGACTCAAAACTGCCTACGCTGCACCCATCCGTTGTGGTGAAGAGAGAGCTGAGCGGTAAGCCAAAGCTCTCGATTTAACGATCAGTCCACGTTTCTACCCTCACCTATAAACATGAAATTTAGTTCACGACCAAAAGAGCGAGATCCCGGACACTAGTTTGTACAACAAAACCCAAAGCTTTGAACTTCTCGAAGAGCAGGGTTCAATCCATCCAGTCTGGCTGAGTTTGAGCTTTTTTGTATAGAAAAGTATGTAAAAAAATAAGACTCTGTAGATCTGCAAAGTGATTTATAAAAGTGATTGATTTTTGGAACCCTTGCGACTCGCTGGTTTTCAATTCGTAATTGCCATGTTCCTGTCGGAAAAGTAGAGTGGGCAACCCCTTGTGTTGAGTACAATGTAACAGCTATCGGAAAATATGTCTGTACACCACAGCTGGATGGTAATCCTGAACCCCTAACCCTCGCCATCTGATAAAAGTTTCCAAACTAGAGGGTTTTATCACACGATTTTACTGTGAGCTAAATTTGACCATTGAAGAGGACATAGCATGCAAAAACCACCTTTTTTAGCCCCTGAATACATTTTGCTGTGTACTTGGAATCTCTTGGAGTGCAGAAAACTTGAAAGTATTCTGTTCAGGTGCTGTGTCGATATCTTCATATTCAAGTCGTTCAGTTCTCTCTACTCTGTTAAGTTTTTTGAACAATTACTTCACAGTATTTGCTATGGAACTACCAAACAAGGTTATGGACTTCTGGCTCACCAAGTTTGCAAATCTGCCATTTGGACTGATTTTGTAGTCCAAGCTGAAGGATGCCAAAGCTACAAGTGGACAAGTGTTCATTACACCGTCCCCCAGCATACTACAGAAATGGCAGATTGGGGTGGAGTGGAATGCTTTGCAACCTGGAGGGGTTTGTGTGTGTGAAGTGTCTCCTTTAGATTTAAAGAGACAGCACCAAAACACCCCCTTTTTACCCCCTCAGAACACGGGTAAAAAGGGGGAACTTGGGGCTAAATTAACAAGGAATTCAGACCAAAGCATTGCAGTTCCACTTTATATAGATCACAACTGAATGATTTCAATGTGAAATGGAAGAATTAAAAAGCATATGTTGTGAGATAAAATATGTTTTCCAAATACATTTGTGTATGGGAAACTTGTGATGTTTCCAAAAAAAATAAATTAATACTGATATCTATTGTCACCTTTCTGGCTGCTAAAGGAGGGGCTCACTCAGTACGCAAGTACTGCCACTGATTTATCTATATTTAAGCTCTGTGTCTTTCTCTTCCTGATGAATTTTCCCATTTATTTATGTTAAACCAGTTTGTCAAGAACCTCAAAATCCAGCTTATGTTGTATTTTTTTTTAAATGTGTGAAATTATGCAGAATAAAAAAAGAAAAAAATTTTGAAATAAGCTTTTGGATATTTTTTTAGATCTTTTTTGTCACTTTGCACTTTTGCTATTTAAAAAGATTCATGGCTGTTGGGGCTTTACTGAAATTTAATGGTTACATCATTTTTGTTATAATTTCCCACCCATTGGTCACATCTCAGTTTCTCATTACCTCCTTCCAACAGAGTCTACAATTACACCCTCAAAAAGACAATGTGGTGAAAAGAAAAATGTAATGAAAGAATCAGTTCCCTTTATCAATTCGACTGAATGAGTCGTCCAGCTCAGGTCATCAGTGTGTGAAGCAGATGGTGAAAAGATAGTGTGTAATAGATCTCAGTATTAACTGTAGCGCATGCTGGGAGTGTCAGTGGATGGCACAAAGCAGAGGAAGAAAGAAAGAATGACCTTCTGTCCAATCATTTACCCTTTTGTGCCCCCCCACACTGTCCTGAAATTACTTTGTTTTAGCCAATTAAAGGAGCTGGCTGAGGATCAAGCAGCTTGCCATTTTTTGCTCACCTACGCCCATGTGACATTATCACTCTGTCACTCGGAGAGATAGCCGTGAGTGGGAATCTCCAGCATGGCACAGTGCCACCTTAAACCCCCACTGTGTTCGCTCAGATTAATGCCATGATTCTTGTCTCTGACTCTTAAGGAATCAATCGGCTTTCCTTAGGCCTTCCCAGTACATGCAGATCATTGCTGTATGTTTACAGTGCAACAAAACAAATACAGTGGAGTGATATATCCTGAATCACTCCAGGTATGGATGATGATCTATTTCTAAATATCCACAGAATCTGTTGGTGCTTGCACTTGTATTGCCTTGTTGCTGATCAGGATAGCATATGCTGAGAACGGGTTTTCCATCCAAATCCTTACATGGCTCAATAATACAAAGACAGCAGACTCAACAATGCCATGGCAGTGAATGAATGAAGGACTGGCGCGTGTGGTGTTTAACAGCTATACGAGCACAGATTATGTGCTTGAAGGGGCTTGAATTGACTGCCAGCAGTGACAGTTGGGCTGGGAGCTGGGACATGCAGATCGACTCCTTTCGGATACACCACTGGGTAAAGGGTTCGTCTCAACAGCCCTGTGCCTCCATCCTCTTGCGGAAGCATCGCGGCCTGGCATTTGCGCCCCTCCGGAGAAGGAATCGGCGGGCCCCTGCTCCTGCTTGATGAACACCCATTAAAGGCTTTCTTTGAAAGCTGATGGGCCCTTTTGAGGAGGAGTGTCTTTTACTTCCCTCCAGCTAGCCTTGGCTTGGCATTCATCAGAGTGCCTGGCTTTGCTATCCTGCCCAAATGTTGAAGCGCCACGGGGCTGAAACGTCTGTCATTTGTTTTATTTTCAAAAAATAAACTTGATGATTTACCAAAAAAATAAATAAAAATAGGCTTTTGATGATAATCTGGAGGCATATGGAGTGTGTTGCAATATTGGCATTTTCAGGGCTCTTTTAGTCTGGTAATAACAAAAGGGTAGAATTTTTTTTTTAGTTTTTTTATGACCTCTGATAAAGATTTCTGCATCCACAGTTCCATGTAGACAAATCTTAAATCAACTTACACTTATGGTAACCCTGGTTTTTAGAATCATTGCAAAGGTTTAGACTTGCCCAATTAATTTGATAAAAGAAACACAGATCAATTGTACACTCACTGTGGAGGTTGCCTAACATTATTTGTGAAGATTATCCTTTAGCGGTAAACATTTCTAATTATTATTTAAACAATTGCAAATTATTTAAATTGAGTGTGTTTTTGATTATATTTTTGATTATATTATTGTATCTAATCTTTCAGTCTTGGTGTGACACGTGTAAGGATAAATATAGTGTAGGGGTTGCATTGTTTTGCTTCTTAGCCATTAATGTGGACACTGGGAGAGCCGAGCTGCTGAGTAGCTGTACAGTGGGAAGGTGTACTATTGTAACAGTAGCTATCTTGCATGAAAGGATGACCATGGTAAGCTTTTCCTCCTTTGCTACCCTCCACCCCCTGAGGAACGCACAACCAAACAACAACCCCTTATTCCCAACAGAAACTAATAATGTAAAATCACTGACTTTTTCCTTAAGTAACTTATTGCAAATGCTGAGAATTCAGTTCAGTTCATCTATGTTGCAAGAATCGTAACAAATCACTGCTGCACTTTACAAGTCACATGTAGTTTATACAGGAATATATATAATCAAACTCAATTCACTTTATATAGCGCCAATTCACAACACATCAAGGCACTTTTCAGAAAAATAAAAGTCAGTTAAGTGAAATTATAGAAAGAGATTACAAGTCAAGTACATACATTCCCATTGATACTAGTTATGAAACAATGAAGTTTAGTCCAGGTTATTGTTCAAATTGGTTAAAAAAGGTTTCTATCTAAAAAGACCTGGGGGATTACATGAACTCATTGATTTGCAACATTCACTTCTCCTGGTAGAGCATGTAGCAACAGTGAACTGTTACTTGCACTGGGTTGTTGATTTTACAATTTGTCCTCCACATGCATGTTTGCAAATGTTTTAATCCAATAGTCACTTATAGTTGAACCCAACTATTGACAGCCTCAAACAAAAAATCTAGAAGTTACATAAATTGGGATTTCATACCCTTGCAAATACGGAGAAATGTATTTGCCACCTCAAGCTAACACCTGCTAAGCTATGGAGCATCTACATCACACTAACCAGTCTTTAACTCAAACAGAAAGCATCATCATTGCAGCAGGGGACTTAAATTACACCAACCTTAAGTCTGTTTTCCCCAAATTCAATGAATTTGTGAACTTCATACAAGAGGGTAGAACACATTAGACATGGTTTATTATAGCATTTCACAAGCATGGAAAGCTATGCCTCTGCCTCTGGACCCCTCTGAACACTAGTTCATGCCCACAAATCACTCATCAGTCAAAAACCAACCATCAAAACAGTAAATATTTGGAATGGTGAAGCCATAGCAGCCCTGCAGGGTTGTTTTGAACACATAGACTTTTTTTTTCCCCCACTGATGCACAGACATACATCTAAAACCCTGCTCAGAACACAACAAGCTGCTTATGAATCTGGGGACCTGCAGGTCTACAAAGACAGTGAAAACTAAAAAAAGGGAATCAGAGATGCCAAACGCAGGTACAAGCAGCACACTGAAGAATACTTACCTGCAAGCATCACCAAGAATATGTGGCAATGGATTAAATCTCTGACCAGATACAAGAACAATTTAAGGGACACAGCACCACAGACAGGACCCCCAGGACCCTCTGAACCATGTCTCTCACTTCAACCAAGCCAGCACAATAAACCACAATCAACCAGCAGAGACAGAGGAAGAGGAGCCATTACTGCCGACCCCACACCAGGTCAAATCAACCCTGCAGAGAGTGAACACGAGGATATCTGCTGGTCCGGATGACATCAGCTGAGGGCTCCACAGAAACTACACATTCCAACTAACAGCCATATTCATCTACATTTTCAGCCTGTTGTTCCCACATACCAAAAAAGAGCACAGTTAACTGTCTAAATGACTATCACCCAGTTGGTCTCACTCCTATCATCACCAAAGGTTCGGAAAAAACTCCCACACATTATACAACTGCTCTTCCTGCTATCCATGACCAACATATGTTTGCATACTTAACAAAGAGGTTAACTGAACTAATAACACCGCTCCACAACCCCCTGACCCAACTACAGAAGAACAACACCTGTTTAGGATGCTCTGCCTTTAACAATGTTATTCCCCATTAAACTGGCCAATATGCTTACCAACCAAGGCCTTTGCAGTTCACTGTGCAGGCAGATGCTTGATCCCCCCGGAAACAGACCACAAACCGTCACAATGGGTAAGCACACATGATCAACCCTCACCGTAAACACAGGGGCACCCCAGGGGTGTGTCATCAGCTCCATTCTTTATTCCATATTCACTCATAACTCTCTGCCATTCAGTCCACCAACAACATAGTCAGATTTGCTGCTGATACCACTGTCATTGGTCTGATTTCTGGTAATGATGAGGCAGCCTAAAGAGAAGAGGTTTAGCACTTGACACTATTGCGTCAGGACAATATCCTGGACCTCAACATCTCAAAGAAAAAATAATGTTCACCTTCCACACCAGCTGTTTGTGAACTTCTACAGGTCAGTAATTGAAAGTCTGTGTATTGCTGTGCTTTGTGGTTCTGCAAAATATCAAGAAGCTGCAGTGGGTGGTGAGGTCAGCGGAATGTGTTATTGGATCACAGCTGTCCTCTCTTTTCATTGTACCTTGGACCTGTCCTGTTTTGTGGATAAGACAGACTAAACAGTGATTGATGTGCTCCAAACAGACAGATTAATGGCAGTGTATAAGATAACTAGCATCTCCTGTTGAAGGTTGTACTTCTTGAGTTGCTCCAGCATGTACAGTCTTTCAATTCAATTCAATTCAATTCAATTTTATTTGTATAGCGCCAATTCATGAAACATGTCATCTCAAGGCACTTTGCAAAGTCAAATTCAATCATATTATACAGATTTGATCAGATTATACAGATTGGTCAAACATTTCCTATATAAAGGAACCCAGTTAATTGCATCAAAGTCCCGACAAGCAGCATTCACTCCTGGAGAAGCGTAGAGCCACAGGGAGAGTTGTCTGCATTGTCCAATGCTTTGCAGCAATCCCTCATACTGAGCAAGCATGAAGTGACAGTGGAAAGAAAAACTCCCCATTAACGGGAAGGAAAAACCTCCAGCAGAACCGGGCTCAGTATGAACGGTCATCTGCCTCGACCGACTGGGGGTTACAGAAGACAGAGCAGAGACACAACAAGAGAGACAAAAAAGCACAGAAGCACACATTGATCCAGTAATCTGTTCTACATTAGATGGTAATATCTATCTTTGCTGGGCCTTCTTCTGAAATGTGTGAGGAACATCTTAGGTCCTTGGAAAGGGTGGTTCCTAGGAAACAAAAAGTGATCCAAAGCAGACCACGTGTTGTTGAGGATGGTGAGGGAAAGGACTGTAGGGGCGTTCATCAGAAGTCCACCATCATCTCCACTGTCTTAAACAGGTTAAGTTCCAGGTGGCTCTGAACGCACCAGTGAACCAGCTGAACCACCTCCAGTTTGTATGCAGACTTGTCATTGTTCTTGATCCGATATCAACTTACAAAAAAGAATCGGTTCACATTTTAATTTGGCACAGCTACATTACCACTGAATGTGGAGTGGAGGAAGACTTGCCACCAACTTCTCTATTAAAGCCATTAATTAAAAATCTAAAAGCTAGTTAATTATCTGCAATGAAAAATCATTACTAAGATGGAATTAACAACAAGCAGAGAAAAACACAAGGGAACATTAGGGTATGTGTAAAGAGATTCTGAAGCACAAGCTATTAAAATGCCTCAATGTACTGTATCTTGTCAAATAAAGACTGTCTTGCAAGGCGCTATCCAGTATTTATCAGCATGTGATTTTGTCTTGTGAAATAAAGAAATATTATGATTTGAAACTGTGTGTAAATAACCTGAATATTTGAGGCTCTATGCATATGTAAATTATACATTTTTCAGTTTCTGTTAAAACGTCTACATGTCAATATTTTTATCGCTATCCATGTTCAAGACAGTTATTGAAACGGTAGAAACTGTTTAATTTCCCTGCCATGCCACTAGTGGGTGGTATGTTCTTTGAAACTCAACATGCACAGCATTTTGAATTGTCGAATTACTGAAAAGTACTTACATAAATAAACGTGCCTTGCTTTGCCTTGCCTTGCATCCAAACACCCCCTGCCTAAAAAAAGCACCACCACTAAGTAAACTTTCAGAATGGCAGGGAATTAAATGTTTAAAAGGACATATAACAATGTTCAAGTGTTGCTTCAGGTGGCTTTGAATTATAAAACCTCCACTTTGTCTTTTATACTGGTCGGCATCTGTTATGCTTTGTATGTGTGTGTTAGAGGGGACATAATTATGCTTTTAAAATCCTTCCTTTTCACAATTATATCATCCAGTTGTGGTCTACATAAAGTGGATCTGCAATGCTTAGTCTGAATTTCTCATTATTGTAGCTCTCTACCCCTGTTGTGAGGTGTTCTGAGTTTGAAGTAGCTTGGATTATTAGGCATTAATTTTGTCACTGTGATGTCTGTCTGCCGCTTTTGATGTGCCTTCATTCTGAAGAGTGATTTCTTACTAGAATCAATGGTGTAGAATTGCACAGTGCTTTGCAGCATCAGTGTTGGGGGACCTTACTTTTGCCATGGATATCCCCATTTTGTTTTATTTATTCATATTTAAAGATTACCTGACCATCTTGAAATGCAATTTCAATGTCCTATTATGCCCTCAAAAGTGTTCAGATAATTGTTAGACAAATTATTACATTAAGTAGATCAAGCCCATCAATTTCACTTTCAGTTTTGCACCCACGTGAATCTTCTTTTGTTTAGATAACAAAGTGTAGCATGAGATTACATGATGGTGTCATTGGTTTATTGCTGTCATATTTGAGTCACCATGGATTTTGTAGCTGTGACACCAGTTTTGTATACATGGCCTTTGTCATTTTTTCTTAGATTGTCTATAGCAGTAGTCCCCAATCCTGGTCCTCGAGGGCCGGTGTCCTGCAACTTTTATTTGTTACTCTGCTTCAACACACCTGAGTCAAATAATGAGGTCATTAGGAGGACTCTGGAGAACTTGACAGCCACTGAGCTATATAATACACCGGAGTGCTAATCACCGTCTGTTTGAACGAGTCGCTTTGAAGCCACCAGCCGCCATATTGGTACTCCCTATTTCCCCCCAGTAACTAGGGAATATGTGCGCTACAGCATCGAATAACGAGGATTTTCTCATGTTCAGGGGGGGCTTAAGACTTTTAAAATGTCAAATGCCATATACTTTTATGTTATGTTCTAAAAATATCAAGTACTGAGAAAGTCATGTGCTGAAATATTTTGCATTTTATTCATTTAAATAATATGTTTAACATTTATAAATATATAAATAACAATGTACAAAAACATATATTTACATATGTGTATACATATATATACATATATACATATACACAAACTTATATATACATATATATATATTTAATATGAATAACATGTAAAATATTTCAGCACCTAATTTCCTAGTAGTTAATAGTGTTAGTACATCCACTGACTGTAGAATTACCTGTGAAATATTTTCACTCAGCCAGAAAACTGCTTGTTGTTGCAACCAAATCCTATGGGATTCTGTGAGAGTAGGGAGTAGCAAGATGGCGGCCAGTGACTTCAGTTTTTCGGCAAAATCAGCACTCCAGTGTATTATATAGCTCAGTGTTGACAGCACACTGGGGAAGTACATCAGGTGTGTTGGATGAGGGACACATGTAAAACCTGCAGGGACACCGGCCCTCGAGGACCAGGATTGGGGACCACTGGTCTATAGGTTCAAGTTATTGCCAATGTTTGAGAGAAAAATGCAGCCAAATAACTTGGTGCTTTCAAATCATCTGTAATGTGAACACTGCTGGATTGGATGCTTAATTTATGCAGTTAGTGGATGCATGCGGCTGCCATTTATCTAGTTACTTATGTTTCTGTTACCCTTCACCATTGCCCTGTCTTTTCACCCCAGCAGGAGCTTTTGTTCCTGTTGCCCTCCTCTTCACTGGTGAACTGCTCTCCAGTTTCTGGAGACAGCCTTAGAAAGTTAGGCTCGTCCTTGGATTGCTTCTCTCTATAACTTCTCATGCATTCACTCACCCTAACATTCTCCCAGTCTGTTTCACATGCACTTCTTTTTTCCCCCCATTTGAAACTAGGACAGAGGTCAGAATGGCAAATTTGATATAAGAGCTGACATGCTTCCATGGAGCACTGTGTCAGCTCCAAACAATAGATTTGCAGAAGCTGTTATGCCGAATAAAGAATGTTCCATATTCCCACAGAAATTTCCTCTGCTAGACATTCCCAAAAGACATGAGAGTATTTGTCTGCATACATTTTTACCAGTTTCAGCCCAGTAGACGATGTAGGTTGAGGCAAAATTAATTCATGTAACGTCTGAGCAAATAAGTTATTCCACCGTAGGGAGCTGAGAAAAGTCAACCTCTTTGCATGTTGGAACATTTATCTTGAGTTATTAGATTTGAATATTAAATTCTTAAATGATGTTGGCTGTTTTATATTATTTTATTCTTGTTTGTGTTGTGATGGAAATCTAATTGATGACCTTGCTGTAGTCCAGCATGGTCATAGGTAGCCTACAGAGTTGTGAAAAGGTATCCCCTACAGATTTCTTAAATTTTTGCCTTTTTCTCAAACTTTAATGTTTCTGATTATCAAAAAATAAATTCTGGCAAATAACATGAAAAATACAAGGTATATCAACACAAAGAGCAGCTTTTGAATTATTTAATTTGTATATAAACTGTTGAAATGTATATATTATTTGAAATGTATATAAACCAACGAAGCTTATATATTTTTATATATGAATATATGAAAATAAAATTGCTTCCTTGTGAAATTATGAATGAACTGTGATTGACTTAATTATTTGGAGAGCTGAGTTAAATTTAACTAGAAACATTTACGCCTGATTACCTCAAGACCTGACTTACAACACTGAGTAAACCAAAATGTCTCAAAAAGGAACAAATCATGTCTTGATCTAAAAAAAAAAATCAAAAACAGTTGAGACAATTTATCCAGGAACTCACAAATAAATCCCAGAGCATAATCTAAAGCACTGCTGGCTTCCAGTGACGTGTACTGTAGTTCATGAATTGAGAGGCACTGACTCCTCTGGAGTTGGAGGTAGTAATATACCAACCTAAAATAGATGCACATATTTCGATTTTGACTTTAATTGAAACATTTAGTTCTTATAAAAGCTATCATAAAAAGAAAAGACAACAAAAGAATTTTAATATAAGATCAAAACATTTTCTTTATTTAAATGTTTATTTTTGGACGTTAGTTGTAACCTGTTTGAAGCAGATCTCCCAAATCTGGAGTTGTTCCGATAGGGCTCATCACTGCCCCCTATCAGTGCAGCATGTTACCTTTTGCCTCACCCTGTGCATTTTTACTGCACATTTATGGCCAATCAAAAAGACTAAATATGACACACACATTCATTAAATATATTAGACAGATTGTGGAACATCAGCACATGCTATACATGTGTAATCAAACATGTATATTGGTGATATAAAGAGAGACAACTTTGGGCACAGCTCATCACTGCCTCACCTTGGCCCTCTCCTGTGTATTTGAACATGCAATGCAAAAAGTTCTGTGATTTTTTTACCATAAAAATTTTAAAATCATACAGAAAATAAAAAAGTCTAGTGGAGAAAAGTATTTTCTTTTACAATTGCAGTTCTTCACCTGCCTCCCCTGACTGCACGCCACTGCTTGCCTCCAAGGTCAGTGTTCATGACTCAACAGACAAAAAAGCAGCTTTACACCAATGGGAGAGTTCTAAAGCAAAACGTTTTCTGAGCAACACAAACGTCAAAGCCTGCCTTATTTAGTCTTTGCCCAAAAAATTTAATAAAAAACATTTTACAACACAACATTTTAATCATCTGCTTGACTTTTGTGAAATATTTTTTAAGCTGATGAGACAGAATTAGAACTTTTTGTAAGGTGTGCATCCTATTTCATCTCATTTAAAACTAACACAGCTACACAAGTAGCAAAAGTCAAAAGATTCTCAAACCCTGGCAGTTTAGTACTTGTCTTCTTCCTTTCAAGCTACTGATGAATAAAGGGCGCTTGTGCCACAACAATCTTAAAAACTAAAACAAAGTAGTAGTGGTAGTGTGATAGACTTTGGCTGTTTTGCTGTTTCAGGACCTGGGACAACTTGGTGTTAGCAATGTAACCGCCATGGATCCATCAAACCATCAAATCATCATTTAAAACCTACATTTCACTTTGACATTAAAATTACTTTGAGTAACAACGCAGCTTTCTGTGTTGTTCTCCAGTCTCTTGTTTTAAACAATGTATGTAAACTGGGTATGTAAACTTTACATACCCGGGTTGGACTATGCGTGAACGTGCACGCGCGTATGCATGTACGTGCATGTGAACAGCTGCCACTCAGGGTTTAGCCCCTCCCTGCCCTAAAATACCACCGTCAGAGCAGCACAGTGCTGGAGCAACATTGCGGAGAGCACCCCAGCAGATCAAAATGTTCTCTTGCTAACCGCATCATAAAGTTCTGAGTTACTTTACTTGAAATGTTGCTCCGAATGTGATGCTGTTTTGCTGTGTTTTGTCCTTTACAAATATGTGCATAGAAGGCGACTCGTCAGAAGGGAAAGAAGGAGCAGGGTGGCAGCCAGAGCAGAACTAAAGAGAGGCGTGGCTTGTCACACATCTTGTTTTGGTACACAGGCAGTTCTCAAGCACCATCTAGTGGTGAAATATCGTTTATCACTCATTTAAGGATCCAATTCAATTCAATTCAATTTTATTTATATAGCGCCAAATCATGAAACATGTCATCTCAAGGCACTTTACAAAATCAAGTTCAATCATATTATACAGATTGGGTCAGATTATACAGATTGGTCAAAATGTCCTATATAAGGAAACCAGTTGATTGCATCAAAGTCCCGACAAGCAGCATTCACTCCTGGGGGACCGTAGAGCCACAGGGAGAGTCGTCTGCATTGTACATGGCTTTGCTGCAATCCCTCATACTGAGCAAGCATGAAGCGACAGTGGGAAGAAAAAACACCCATTAACGGGAAAAAAAAACCTCCGGCAGAACCGGGCTCAGTATGAACGGTCATCTGCCTCGACCGACTGGGGTTACAAAACAGTTCTTTACTGTAACATTGTTGTAAAATAGCAGTTGCTGGAGATTGCATTATTGGCAAGAAACAAACAAGAAAACAACCAAAAAAAACAAAAAAAAAACAGCGTATGTAGTTCAATGACTGTTATACCCTGATTACCTTTTGGTAGGACCGTATACAAGCGTCTTCTTCCAGATCAGAATGACCAAGCCTACAAACTGAGATTATCTAAACCTACTAGTCTTTTGAGAAAACACTGTGAAGCTGAAGCTGTCAAACTCATGTAATCAGGGTATGGAAATTCGCGTAGCGCAGTTCAGTTTTTTTTCAACATGTT
Source organism: Fundulus diaphanus (assembly GCA_037039145.1). Classification (NCBI taxonomy): domain Eukaryota; kingdom Metazoa; phylum Chordata; class Actinopteri; order Cyprinodontiformes; family Fundulidae; genus Fundulus; species Fundulus diaphanus. The sequence goes on from CM073134.1 coordinate 26,915,350, forward strand.
AGTCTCATTTGGCCAAATATGATCGGATGAATAATAAAATATAAATAACAGTTGTATAACAGTTTTATTCTTCCTTATTGTCATAGATCTCTTTCCAGCTAGTTCTCACAGCTAGTTTCATCTCAAATGAAATTCATTTGGGTATGAAATTTTAATTGGAATACTGTTCCCATAAATGGAACAAATTAGAAAAAATGTGTTATGGGTGAGGTAATCTCTGAGAGAGATGAATAAGAATTCACTATCCAGAATTAAAAATCAGAAGCTCCGCTTTGTTTGTGTGACAGACTCTGAGTGTTTTCATTTGAAGTGAATTAAAGGATAGGCTACTTTAGTCTACTTGGCTGATTTAACCAAATACTTTAGCCTATTTAATGTCCTTGTCCTCATCAGCCTTTTCTCTTAGGGCACAGGCAGTATGCATGTTCACACAGCATAAGAAAATCTTGAGCTCTGTCTTGATTTTTGTTTTTATTCTGTGACATTGTCCATGTTTTAAAGTGTGGATCCTGTAGTGAGATGCAACCTGATTAACAGCACTTGCCCCATTTACATAGCCAGCACTGTGAAACTTAACTTATTAGTAAGAAATCAGTAGAGTCGGAAATTGTTTTCAATGATTCTCCCCATTGAAACTAGTACTTAAAGATTTACACGTCTGACTGGTCATTTGATCAAGACATTTGTGACTAAACGGAAAACAACTGTATGCTCATCTTTATTAGGGGTAACCTGTCTGTCTGGGCATTAAAAAAAGAGAGAAACAAATTGTCTGGTTAAATTAAAATGCAAATGATTGCTCAATCCGTATCCCCTTTGCATTTATTGTATTTGATCTTTTTGTGATAATGTGGTTTCTCAGCTGAAACACTATTCTATATCAATCTATAACCACAGAACTAAATGTTTAATGTGGAGCTTGAACATGTATTACATTTAAAAAAAAATCATTATGTTTTAAACTTGGTGTGTTAAAATCAGATTTATAATGATATTATACCTACATCATGATTATAGATACATTTTCCTTGTTGTGGTAACAGTTCTTATTACACTGTTATAGATAAGGTACAAATTAGGGAATAATGATATTTTATCATGTGTGGTACTCATTATGCAAAGTGGTTAAGAGGCCTAATTGAAGATCCCTGTAGTAAAATGTGGAGGGAAAGCGGAGCATAGGGTGTAAGAAAGAAAGAGAGCAAGCCAGGCAGAGGGGGGCTCCTAGATGGAGGCCGAGGGGGGAAAAAGTTCCCCCATGCTTGTCAGAGTTTGAGCAAGTTCAAAATTGATGGAGCCCACAGGCAGCACTGCTAATTTTAGTTGAAATCACCTAAGTGGTTTGGCTAATTTATCCAGGCTCCTCGGCCTCAGCCCCTGGTTTCTGGCTCTCCCCTGCCTGCTCTCCTCCCTCCCCTCCTCTCAGATATATCCACAGAGCGTGAAGGTACCACGAGGTGACAGTGGAGACAGAAGGGTATTTTCTGCCCAGCTGATATGTTCAGCATATTGTTTGACCCTTAATAACAGTCATCAATTTTGTATTTAATGAGAAAGGAAATTAGGTTTTTACTTTTTAAGGACATTTATACAAACTGACATGTCTTATATCATCCAAGGATTTTTAGTAATCAACATTTCATTTAGACTAAAACTGTTAACAGAATTTTTTTTTTGTGTGTGACTTTAAAAAATGAGTTAAAATATGGACATGCTTTAGTAATGCATTTGAGCTGTTTTTTTTTCTATATGATTCAACTTCTGTGAATTTATCATACAGGAATTTGCACACATTTGAAATCATTTTAGATTTTCTTCTGTCCACAGATGGTCAACGTTTTACACACGATCTTATATATGTACGTATACCACAACAACTATTTGGATTAACGCCCCTTAAAGATATAGTGGACGATTTTTCCAGAAATGTAGGCAAAAAAACACACAAGTCCCTTTTTGAATAACTGTGCATGCGCAAGACCATCCTACCTGCTCTTCTGCTCCTCAGCATGAAAGAATCTCTCAAATCCACTCTGGTCTTATTTCTTTCTTCTGAGGCCTTCCTCTTCTTCTCATAAACTTATAAGCCAGTTTGCTTCTTGCCACTCTCTGCCTTTTTTAAAGTATACGGAGAGAGCAGCGGAGCTAAAATGAATGGCTGAATCTGAAGCTCACTGGATACATAAACACTAGAAGTGCGCATGCACAGTCAGCAAGAGGAAACTAGCAAGGAATGTGCACATACACTGGAATTAGGTGAGCACAATACAATCATTGGCATGTGGGACAACTAATAGATAAGGTGATCCCCCCCGGAACCCGAAGCAGAGAAAATATTGTCCACCATACCCTTTAAGCGCAGTTCCACCTTGACTACACACATTTTATAGTACCTGCCAACATGGACCGCGGAACGCATTTCAAATTGGTCGGGCGCATGCGCGAAAAACCCGGATGAAAACGTGGCCGAGCGGGGGGACGGGGGACGGGGGGGGGGCAGACAAACGCGGCCGAGCGGGGGGGGGTATGGCAAACGCCGCGGGGGGGGCGGGGGGGGGGTTGTGAGAGAGAGATAAACGCGGCCGGGCGGGGGGGTTGGTTGCGGCGGGGAGAGACACGCTTTTCGCGGAGGGGGGGGGGGGGGTGAAGAGACAAGCGCGGGGGAGGACTTGATCATCAAAAGTAGGTAGGGCCGCAGCCCTACCGGCCCTACCGGTTCCGCGGTCCTTGCCTGCCAAATTACTAGTATAATTCTGGTTGGATATTTTACCACTTTTAATGCCCAAAATGTTGGATTTTTATTTTTTAAATAGCTCGATTTTCTCAAGAGCTCCGTACTGGAGTGGCAGAGGGCCAACATTTTTACAAATGCCTCTCATTTTTATGGGACAAATTTAGCTTTTAAGGATAGTCAGTGCATTTTCTATATTGTTAGGGATCTGGGTGTTAGACCGCTTTATCCATTCCAAAGCCACTTAGGATTTGTCTCTGAGATCAATGCCCTGCTGGAACACCGAGTCATATCCAACTTTCAACCATCTTGGTCTTGATTGCAGTGAAGTTAAAAAAAATTGGAGGAACTCTTCGTTCTACATTATTCCACCCAATTTATGCAATGCACCAGTACTATTGACAATGATACATACCTACAGCACAATGCTACCATCACCATACTCAACAGATGGTGTGTTATATGGCTTGAAAGCCTCACCCTGACTGATCCAAACAAAGTGCTTTTAGTTGTGGCTAATACCTTGGTCTTTGTCTCATCTGACCATAAAAAGTATCTCCAGGAGTCATTTGGATTATCTGTTTGTGTAGCGGCAGGTTTTAACAAGCTTGAAGGTGTGAATTTTGGGGCTAGATTATCATTCTTGGTCAACCCCAGAGGTATGGTGATGTTAAACTGGCTTTTCACTGTGGATCCTGACACTAGTCTTCTGGCATCTCTCGGTTTATGATAGGCTTCGGGGTTGCTGGTTCCTGAAATGTTGCTCAACACTATTGGTTTTGACTGACTCTACAGGAGATTTGTGAAATTTACCTAAAAGTGAAATCCTTTCCATGAAATCATCCAGTTTAAATAAACTCTACAACTTCTAAGATGAGTGGTCAAACATCCAGCAAAAATGGTACCACAAGCTTGCTAATGAATGCAAAAATTGTATTGTAATGTTTCTGCGCAACTTGATAAGGGACATGTGAAATATATCTAGATTCGGAAGAAAGGTGACTTTTATGTTTGTGAATTCAGTACTTGTTTTTGTAGTTATTTTAGGAACAGTTCAAATCTATAAGTCCACAATTAATTAGATTTTTGCTCCCAATATTAATATGGAAACTTTTCACACCTATTGTAAGTTTAGTGCAAAGATTTTATTACACTCTTTTTGATTAAAATAATTCAGATCTCTAATATCATGCCGATTATGTAACCCCGTCCGAAAACAAAAAAAGCTAAAATAAAGCTAACAAATTGCTCCTATGTTAACAATTGTTATGCTTTCATTCCTAGATAAATTCAGTAGTAAAATAAGTCCGATTTTGTTAGCAATATGAAAGAAAACTTGCTCACCAGGCCTGTGCGGTCATCCGTTCATGAATTAATCATTTTGAAAGAAAAGCACAGCCCAAATGGAAGGTGAGGGTAAGCGGCAAGATTGGTGTAATGTTCCCTTGAAACAGACTGAAATTAATCTAATAGAAAAGCTCCTGTTTTCTTAGTGTTTAATTTGCAGTCAAATTAAACATTAATTGACTTCTGGTCTTTAAAAGAAACTCGTTTAATTTGCAGAGTGCTATTCATTTTGAGGCGGTGAAAAAAGAATTACATCAAGGCTGTCATGCAGTTTTATGATCTGTGTGTTTGGTTTGATTAATGTGTGATGGAAACAAAAAAAAAAAAAAGAGACTTCCATTTCCTGAAATTGAGTAGTTTCAGATGAAGATAAACATGACAAATCAGTACTGTAACACCATTAGGCCTCATAGCTGTGAAAAATTATTTACCCCCTTTCAGATTTCTTCCGTTTTGGCTTTTTGTCACATTCAAATGTTCCAGATCATTAAAACAAATATTGTCAGTGAAAGTTAACCTGAGGAAATAATATATAAAACCATAACGACTTATCTAAGGCTTTGGAACCTCAGCAAACCACATAAAACAATGACAAACTTTTCTGTGAGTGGCCAGCCTGGAAAAGTGCATCAAGACTCATCCAGAAGATCACAGAATAACATCTAAAGCCCTGTAGACCTCACACACCAAGGTTGAAAGACAGTGTTCATCATTCAACCCTAAAAACAAGATTGAGAAATAAATCTCAACTTTTTAGGGGGGTACTAGATGCAGCAGGTTGTTCTTTATCAGCTCCTCAACCCAACTTCATATAAGCATTTCACACTCCTTTTTTTGCACTTTTTAATGATGAAATTCTTTTTTGAAGAAAACTCAAAGAATAGTCAAGCTTAAGAAACTGATGCCGAATTCCCGTGTGTCTCCTTCGGAGACCGAAGACAATCCGCCGACCCAGCCTGATATTGCTAGCCCACCTGGATCAACTAGCCTCAGGCCTGCTCAATCACATTTAGCAGAGGAGGAATGACTTTAAACAGGCTATTTGTGCTTGAAAACCCTGTAATGTGGATGAATTAAGACAACTCAGCAAAGAAGAGTGGGCCAAAACTCCTCCAAAGAGATGTAAGAAAACGATTGCCAGTTATAGCAAATGCTTGAAGGTAGTTCTGGCCTCCAAGGATGGCCTGACCAGCTATTAGTTTTAGCGGGAAGTTATTTTTTTTTTTACATAGATTCTGGCAGTTTTGGATGGCTTTTTCCTAAAATAAATGAAATCATTAGTTAAAACTTGCTTTTGTTAACTATTTCAGGTTGTCTTTTTCCGATCAGAAGATCCATCCATCCATCCATCCATCCATCCATCCATCCATCCATCCATCCATCCATCCATCCATCCATCTTCCGCTTATCTGGGGTCGGGTTGCGGGGGTAGCAGCCTTAGTAGGGAGGGCCAGACTTATCTAAAACAACTAAATGTGACAAAAAAACAACTTATTGACAGGAAATGTGTAAGGGGGCAAATAGTTTTTCGCGATACTGTCCATTTGCAATACTTCCTCTTCTCCTTAAAAACATCCGATCGTGTTTCCACAGGGAGAGTGGTTTCTTGAATAAAACATTTCCAAAGCAGTGGGCAAGAGAGATGTTTTAGGTCTTGCGCGCTAGCCAGCAGCTTTTGGCAGATGAATGGATGGGGTTTTATGAGCCAAGCACCTGGTCAAACTGCAAACAATGTGGGGCTTATGGATTCTCTTTATCCAACAATGACTAAGATGATACCTTGAATATTAGAGGCCTTGGGGGCCCCTTTAGGAAATGCTGATGCACAATAAAGCTGAAAACCACCACTTTAAAAGCCGTATACATTCATATCTAATATCGCTATGCTTACAAAACATGTTCCCTGTATATGTTTGTTATAAAGTTGATGGAAGTCGTATAGTGAAAAATGTTACAATAGTTGATAAAACTAGCTTAAATAAAGCTCCATAGATTTCAGTTTCATTCAGGAGGGTCTTGCTGGAGTCTTTAGCGGTGATCTAATAATGAGTTTCACAGATGGGGCTGTTGGCCGAAGCTCTGCTGAGTCCACTGTGTATGCAGCATAGCGTGTCAAACGTGTCTCCTGTGCAGGATCATCTCCAGGTTTGCGGAGAGGGTGGCGTCTGCCAGAGATGCTGGCAGTCAGTGGGCCTTCTCTCCTGCACTACCTGGGCTGGAGCTCAGCCAGGGTTAATTATAGGGGAGCTCCAGAGTCTAGTGTCACTAAGGATAGTAGACAGAAAACTGTCAAACTGCCATGTCCTGTACAGCAAAGACAAGAGGAAAAAACACACCTGCTTAGCCTGAGTGTTTTTTTCTGCTTTTCTACCTTTCACTGTCATTCCAGGATTCAGATCGCCCGGGCTAATACTTTTTACCTACAAAAGTATTCATATCCCTTGAACTTTTTTTTTCTCAGGTTACAACAAAATGCGTGAATGGGTTTTATTAGGAATTTTTGTGTTAGACAAACCCAAAGAAACACATGATTAGGAAGTGTAAATAAATTTTGCCCAAACCATGTTATAGCTCTGGTTGCATTTTTATTGTTGTTCTCCTGCTGGAAGGTGAACCTCCACCTCAGACTCAATTATTTGCAGTTTCTGACATGTTTTCTTCAGGGTTGCTCTTTGTTTAGCACCATCCTCCCATTAACTCTCCTCTGGCCTCACTGAGGAGAAACATTCCCATGTGATAGTGAAGCCACTACCACATTTCACCATGGGGATGTTGGGTTTAGGGTCATGTAGAGTGACGGTTTCTTCAGACTCAGACCATACTGCATGTAGGCACAACTTTTTAAAGTTTGGTTTCATCTGACCAGAGCTCTGTTCCGTACATATCTTGTGGCAAACTGCAAAAGAAACATCTTAACATTTTCCTTCAAGAATATCTATCTTATTTGCCACTCTACGGTAACAGGCCAATTTTGTGAAAAACCACTGAAGTGAAACTGATAGTTGTGCTTTTGACGGATTCTGCGGCCCTAACTACATCCGCAGCTCCTCCAGAGTTGACCTTTAGCCTCGCTGCTGATTCTCTGTACTCCTTACTCGGCCTTCCGGTTATGGTGGGTGTTCTAACTTGTACAAAGAAAAATGTATCCTCCAATGAAAAAGCACTACCCAAAGTAACATCTTCCTTCAGCAGGACAGTTTTGAACCTGTGAGCTACAGCTTTTAAAATATTCAAAAGCACTGGGACAGGAGCTTTAACTTTGTCCTGATGACATCTGACTGACTTCCACTTAAGTTTGATTTCATATCAGAACGTTTCTCAAGAGCTTTTGAAGATGTCACACGATCAATTAAATGTAGTTACTGTACTGCACAGTCCTTAGCAAATTAGCTGTCAACCTGACCTTATTATTGGTTTAACAAACATTTTTTTCAAAATCTTTTTGATGATCTTTATTTTTGCCCATTTGTCACAGAAGAACATTTAAAGCATCCTTCTATCTACGCTGATCTAGCTTTTCTCCGAAGTAAAAGTTTGTTACTTCCCTTCTTTATAGTTAAACAAGTGTCTAGTCACTGCAAGCCGGTGCACATTGGCCTAGAAAAAAAAGAACAGCTTGTGTTTCAGAAGTTTCCACATCTGACAAGTTATTTTTAAGATGCCCCATTTCCGCCAATATTGTGGCATTGTTTTGACCTTACGCAGAACAATTTTTCCCAAGTCAAATTAGCTTTCACCATTCGAAGAAGTGTTGTAGCATAATGGCTTGACGGTTCTGTCTGTGAAATATAAAGAAACGGAGGGCCGTGCCATTGGGGTTAATAATATTCCTCCTCTTCAACAAGTACCATGGGATCCTAGGTGTCCTTGAAAGAAAACGCCATCTCGCTTATGCTGGGCATCTCTCGGCACTCGTGGGTAATAGAGCTCTACTTTTCCCAGTTCTGTGCACCGTGTGTTAGGCTCCCTCCACTGGTTGCGTTAAAACAATGCTGAATTTTTCTGCGTTTTTTTTTTTTCCCCTCCAAGAAATATTACCAAATAAAAAGGATTGGGAAAGCCATATTGCCGCTTTTACTTTCTGAGGAAAAAAAAAAAGCGTGTTCGGAAAAAAAAGAAAATCCATTGCAATTCATTAGTCTGTCTAATGCACAAGCGTGAGAACTAAAGTCAGCCTTCATGCAAGTCAATGAGCACCTGGAGTGCTTTTCCCAGCGGCCGCTAAGTGTGCAAGGCGCGGGACTATCAGAGAACCGCAGCAAGGTCTCGCACCCTGCTTTGATAGGACAAAGTCAGTAAGACTTCTCATAGAGATGGTTGGCCCCGCTGAGGTTTACACTGCCTGTTTGTTTCCCCCTTCTCTCGAGCAGTGCGGGTCTTAGATCCCTGTCTGTGCCCGGCCTGCTGGGAATCGGGGTGCTAGATACAACAAAAAAGGTGACTGAGAAGTGCTGAGCCCCAGATTATGATTTATTTATCTGCGCCCCTTTAAATTCTAAACTAATGGCGTGGAGCTGCAGTGCACGCCCTGGGGATTAATCTTAAAATACTGAACAATTCAGACTCACCCAAGTATTGTCTGCTCCACCTGACGGTGAACAGACAATGTGGTAGCACGATCTGGCGACAAAGGAACAAAAGCTCTGAACAAAAGCTTCAGAGTCAAAAGCTCAACAAACGAGGTCACGTACCACAAGTGTATAGTTTATAGTGGACTACACTTTAGCACTGGTCAGCAAACTTCTACACTAGCTTAAGAAGGGAAAAAAAAAAGAGGCAAACCTGCCCCTGATATCAGAGTAAGTTAAAAGTTATACATGATTACCATTAGTTGGTTTCTACCTCCAACATACTGCAAAGAAAAAGTCAGTCAACTGTTCTGGTACAGTAGTGGCCTCGGGTGTACTTTTCTACCACGGGAATTTATCCTATCCGGGAGGAGAGGCATGTTTTTTTATGCCAGACACATCTTTGGCAGCTTTTCTCCACCTGACTTGGCGGCTGTGTGTTTGCACCAACCGCAGGAGCCAACAAGAGGGTTAAAGACGGAACAATGTCGAGGTGTGCTCATTCCAGAAGATGTCAGATCATCGTTTAGGATAGGTTTCCGCATGACAAAATGTCTCCGGGTGCGTTGTCAGTGATTTTCAGAAGTGTTCATACCGTTTGAATGTTTTGTCAAACATCAGTGTGTTTTACTGGAGATTTGTGACTAATACGTAGTAGCACACGTTTTCACACTGAGGTGTAAGAAAAAAAAGATATATGGTGTTTCATTTATTTTACAAGTCAAAAATGTGGTGTCTCTTTGTGTTCATCTTTTCTCTGGTACTCCTAAATAAAATCAAGTGCCTGTCCATTTAGCAGTCACCTAATAAATTAATCTCAGTTTAAATCTAACTGTGAACGCTAAGGTACCATATATAAGAAGCATAAAAACTGACCTCAGAATTTACATTTGATCAGTTTATAGATGGAAACAATCCACTGCAAAAAGGGAACTAAAAGTAAGTAAAATTTTCTTGCAATGAGTGTATTTGTCCTTGATTTAAGATAGTAAATAAGATTATCTGCCAGTGGAATAAGATTTTTGCACTTAAAATAGGAACAACTCATCTCCATCATCTTATTTCAAGTGCAGCATATCTAATTATTATTTGTTAGGGGTCAACATACTCATTCTATTGGCAGATAATCTTATCTACCTGCTCAAATCAAAGACAAATATACCAATTTCAAGAATATTTTACTAATATTTAATTCAGTTTTTGCTGTGTAGGTCTGTGGGAAAGACAAACAGTGAATTTATGAAGCTGTTCATCTTGAATCTGGTTGCTGTGGTCCACCATGCACCACAGCTCGTGTGCAGCATAAGATTCCACTTTCTCCACTTTGCTATCCAGCTTTCCAGATCCGCACACTAGCTGCATATGAGGTCAATTACATGCAGCCATCCCCCCGGTGATTCACTGTCACTTTGACTTTATTTTTCTTCAATATACTTGTATATAGACATTCAACATTACATATGTTTCACTTTATAGACTGGTGTCTCGGTTAGTTCAAATCATAATAAAAGTTTTGTGTATTTTCTGTCATATCCAATGCCATGTGTTACTGGGTCTGTTTTACTTGTGTACATGCATCACGAGATAAAGTATATACATTTTAGCTTGTGATACAGAAAACTGGGTTTATTAAGAAGACAGCAGTCTACTTATTTGCAACAATTTATGGAATAAAATACTGTAACTAGGTTATTGGATAAAATTTAAATATGGAATATTATATTATATACTCACTATATCTTAGCTATTGTGACGCAAGCTATAACTGCTTTCATCCTGAATTTTCACTGAAAGTGCATCTGATAGCATCACTGTCATCATATTTAACAGTTTTTACTTCACATTGGGTCATACAGCTGATTAGAAAATAAAGTTAACAACACTTTTACTGATTTTTATTGTCTCTCCAGCGTCTGTCAGATTTATACCACAGACTTTATTGTATTTTATTGGAAGCTGATGTGGTGGAGTGACACAAGGTAGTGAATAATTGTGAAGGGGATGGAAAATTATACGCATTGGCAGGCCTAGCAATAATAGCATAATTTCATAATAAAAAAAACTGAAAAGCGTGACATGCATTTTTAATACATTTAATAATAATTTTCACAGCACCACATCTACTGTATTTTTAGGTAATGAAAATCCAGCCTCTGCTGCTCAAAGTGTCACTGAAAGTCTGTCTGAATTTTGTTTTGACTTTGTTGCACCGTCTGTTTGGGATTTCCTTTTTTAAAGAGCTGTGTGAGTGAGAGACTAACGCGGCTTTTCTGTCTATTAGAGCAGAACCGCTATCCTTCACCTGACAAAGTTTGGGAAAGGACACGGATGTTTCCAGTCTACTTCGTAGAGTTGAGCCCGGCTCCACCTTGGGAGCCCAAGTTTTGCGCTTGAAGAGCGGATGTGAGGGGTAAATGGGACAGGGGTGATGGGCCGTTGGGGTGGGTGGGGTGGGGGGGGGGTGCTGTGTGAGCAGACGCGGATGCGAGGATGCGAATAGATGATCTAAAATAAGAAGTAGCCCCTTGGTCAGAGTCGTGGCAGATGGAGGCTCAAAGAATGAAATGATGCCAGCATTCTTTGTGCAGTCCAGTGCCAGCAGTGCACTCGATGGACCGCCTGAGACCTGGGGAGGGTCGATTTGATAAGACAGCTGCCTGTGCCTAACCTCCACAAGGTCATTACGGCCAGCGTTGCGCGTGGCTTCGAAGAAGGGGAGGCACCCTGGTTTTAGAGAATAAAAAAAAAAATAATGAGTTCAAAGCTACAAAACTTAAAAGATGTGTTTTCCAAGAAACTTTATCAACTTTTGCACAATTTACAGCAAATGGCGAGAAAGTTGTCTTGGGTATGAGAGATTTAAGCATTTGCACCCTCTTTCTGAACCCCGTTTTAAATGAGCTACCCAGTATATCAAAGAAAAAATTAGCATGGAGAAAGTTTGGAGGTGCTAATGACTTTGACTGTCCCTGTGGAAAGGCTTACTGTTCCAGAGAAGTTGTGGAGCAGCAAGAGTGTGTGCGTCTCTGCTAGGGAGCGGGAGCACAGTGTGATTCACTAGTTAATAAATCATGCCAGATGAGTTTATCATGAAGATACAGAAGCTCCTCTGGGTCCTGAGCTAACAGCGAGTATCTGGGAGCTGGTACAACGCATGATGAAATGCCGTTGTCATGTATATCATTTTTATAGCCCCCAACTTTTTACCTTCATTGCTGTCAACGGGGCAGGATGAGTGACTGTGTATCAAATATCCCAGCGTGCTTTAAGGGAGGAGCCGGCTGACTTATCAAACTTGAAAGCTCTCTGCTAACGAGCTAAGTTCCCTGCCACAGCACCTTAAAATCAGTCTTTATCTGCCTAATCCTGTTTGATTATCTGCTGGCAACAAATTAGCTATTCTTGTTTACCATAATTGAGTTCTTCGATGAGCATTCCTGCTTAACTTTCTCATCTTTTCTTCCACAGGAGGGGTATTGATAATATCTTTCTGGTCTGCGTAGAAAATGTTCTTATCTTTATGCAGATGAGGCCGCTTGTCATCCGTTGGGGAGGGTGCTCGGATAATGATCCATAAATTGACTTGATAGGTTCTGACTTGGTGACTAAATGAGCCACTTGTAACGGCATTATTTCGACATCGCGCATCCTCAAATATAAGATAGAAAAAAATATGTTTTCTCTTGTCTTTTTTTTTAGATCAAAATTGTATTTCTTAGAAAATCTTGTTTTATATAGATGGAAACTCTTTGGAATGACATTGAAGGCAAGAACGGTCAGGGCACCATTCCTCTTGCACTCCTCCCAGGGAATAAAAGTCAGTGTAATGGCTATCTCAGCTAATGACTTGGGAGAACAAACCTTGGTCTCTTAACATCTAAGATCTTATTATTTTTAGCCCGGGCCAACGCTAAGCTTATCGCTCTTACAGGGGAGCAGGTTTTGTGATATCAGATGTTGAAATTAAAGCTAAATGACTTAAGGGGAAGATTGCCCATGTTGCAAGTAGGCTATTATGACCCTCAGTAAAGCTGAGCTTGACATGCCTCCCTCCCTTTTTTTTTTTGGCTCAAGTCTTTTCAGATGACAGGACTTATAATGCCTTGCTATGGCTTTAACCTTCGGTTTTCTCCTTTTACCTTTTTAAATCCTTATTTTTCTAGGCTTTAGGACCAGTTCTTAGAAAATGTGCAGAATTAATGTTTTGAAAGATCCTAAATTTTACACTGTATAGTCTTCACTTGAAAATAGATATAACAAACTGCCATTATAATAACCAGCTCAGCATCAAGAGCCAGAATGTAATCCACCAGCTTTGCAACCAAATGTATGCAAATTTTTAATAACTTAAATGCCTTATAACATAAATTTAAACAGATTATTATTTTTTTATTTCCAGTCAGATTGACTTAACTGATTACTTGGAAGTAAAAGTAGTTGAAGCCATAAAATGTCCAGGCCAGTGCCCCCTTTCTTGTCTTCAAGCCAAGCTGCGCCCTCCTCCTTCTGGTGTTCAAGTCTGAACACTGGCTCTTACTCAGGTATAAAAAAAATATATGTGATTAATGACAAACCAGCCTTGCTGTGACCTAAATTATGACTTAATCTGGCCATATTAGTTTTAAAATGGATGAGTCGGTCTCAGAAGAGTAGTTGAGGGTGCAAATAATTGTGTTCTATTTTTTTCTTGGTGGCGAGGCAGAGGGCGGAGTTATGGCGTAAGCATGCGGTGTGTGTACACGCGTAAATTCATTGAGTAATGAAGTGATAGAGCGTTCTGGTATAACTGAGCTCCCTCTAGTGAACTGGTTGGAAGAGTTGCAATAACGACCTGTGTAAAGCGTCCTCACTGCATAAAGAGGGCAAATGCAGCCGGGCGCTCCCGCACTCCTGATCTAAACCAACAAGTCAGGCAATCAAAGCAGCATCTCATCCAGTTACTCTGGAGGAGCTGGAGAGAGCCACTGCTCAAGTAGGAGAAACTACCAACAGGGCTATTTTTCGTGATGCATTCCACAAACCTGGCCTTCAAGGGGAAGTGGCAAGAAGAAAGCGGCTGTCGAAAGAAAGCCGTGGGGTTCTGTTTTCAGTTTGCCACTAGCCTTGTATAGGACAAGCATGTAGAAGAAGATGCTCTGAGAGATCAACATGTAACCTTTTGCCTACATGTTAAACAGTATGTCTGGCAAAACTTCAATACTTCAAACATCAGCCTGAAACCCCGTGATCTGATTGAGTAAAACGAGCAACAATTTCTCTCTCTAGACCTTGCAAACCTGGCAGAGTTTGCCTCCAAAACACTTCCAGCTGTAACTGCAAAGCATCGCCTTATGGAGGCTTAGTCCAAATGCACCACACACTTTGCGGATTTTTATTTGTAAAAAAGGACATTTCCTCCTTTTCTTCTACTATCATACAGTAATTTGTGTTGGTCTTCCAGAGTATCAATTAAATAAACTTTAGTTTGTTGTTGTAATGTGACAAAAACACATTTTTACTATTAGGTGAAGTTTTATACTGTCAAAGCAAGGTAAGTTTATTTATATAGCACTTTTCAGTAACAAGACGATTCAAAGTGCTGTACATGAACAGCAGAACATTACAGAGGGAGATATTACATAGGAAAAGAAAAATATTACATTAACAAAGGACTAAACTAAATAAATCCTTGACTAGACTTTTTTAGTTTCACTGTAACAAGCTTCATCACTAATATTCAAATCTTAATTGTTTCTATCCATACATTAACAAACATACATAAAGCATGTCAGTTCATTTCTTTGCTTATGCCCAATGTCAATCAGAGTTTGTATGTTTTAATATGCACATAAAACCTTTATGTATATATAATTTGAGATTTTCCGGAAACTAAGAGGTTCTAAAGTAAATATCGACAATTTTTGTATAGATGGAGAACTGTCGTTTAAGGAGCGCTTACTTGCTCGAAGTTTTCAGCTCCCAAGTTATTATTTCATATGCCCAGCCTCACCTCTCTTCCTTTTGCTTTACAGAGGAGCTCAGAGCTTCAAAGTTGATGTTTTTGACTCCATGAAGTAATGAGCTGAAGTGCTTCACATGAGGGGTGATCTCTCAAGCTCCTCATCCAGGGGGATTTTGGAATACATTTGGCTAAAAATGTTTATGATGCCAAAGATCAGGGTTGGCTTCTCATTAGCCGATCTACCCGCTGCTGCAAGTGCATTAGTCTTTTGGGTTAATCTTCAAACGCTCCCATATTTATCCCCATCAAATAGCAGTGACCGCCTGCGACACCCTTGTGTGCGTTCGGGGAACTTGCTTGGTTAAACGCAGCAGAATAAATGCGGAAATGTGAGCTAAACTTGACAAGATCAAACACGGTGGTGAATGTACAGACTCTGGCAAGTTTTCTGAGTGTGGTGCATTATTCATGTGTCTTCAACATGGGGATTCTAATGAGAATCTGGTGGCTTTATTTGGAGCTGGAGTTATGGAAAGCAAGCGTGACCTGGACTTGAGCGCACGGTCAAAATGGACCAACTAAGCTAGTCAGAATTCAAATACTTATGTTTAAATTAAGGTCCTTGAAATCACACGCATTCCTCACAAATTTGTATTTCTTATTCTTGTTGGTCTTATGTTTATTACTCTGCAATCATTAGTCATTGTCTTAAGCATATTTTTACATCGGCATTGAGAATTAGCAAGAGAAATTAGATCATTCTGTATTCTGTGGATTTCTTCTGTAGCATTTTTTTTTTTACACTTCAAAAGTTTCCTAATAGCACAATAGGCCATTTCATAAAAAATTCTGTGGATTTACACCCCCTCTGGAGAGCTCCTTTCACATCAAGCAGCTACGGCCCGTGGTTAAATGCTCAAATTTACTGCTAGCCTTGTAATAAGCCAGTGCAGCAAAATAAGGATTATCACCCTGCGGCCCGCTGGTTCAGTAGGACGCTGAAGCAAAGGCTGAGCATCCATCCCATTACCACCACACATCCCTTGAAGAGCAAGCAGCAGGCTGCAGCTGAGCATATTGTCTTCATTCTCGAATCAGAGCAGGCAATAACATATTCAGACTGAAGGGCCTCAATTAGACACTTTAAAACTCTGTGTAATTGGCATCTTTCTGCAGATCGCCTGTGGATATGTAATGCTCAAATTAACACAGCTCAACTTTCTGTCTGTAGTGCTGCGATTGTTGCGCAGCTCGGTGCCAGCAAGGTAACAGACGCCGAGATTTTTGCATTTCAGTCTCTGTTCAGCCAGGCATCGTTGAAGTCCTATACGTTTCCAACATTGTGCACTTGTATAAGACCAATGCATATGCCTGGCCTATCTAATACACACATTTGATGCCCGAAGCAGTCGGGAATACAAATGCACATATTCACTTTGAGCATTTTTTTTTTTTAACAAAATAGACATTTCTTCTGTCAGGTTCTAAAGTAAGTATTTTTTTTCTTCCATTCCATTCATTTGTTTAATCAGTTATGCTTATTTCAAGAACCATTGTAGACCTTTATTTTATTTTTTTCTAAATGTACTACATAAATAATTAAAATCTCTTTGAGAAATGGGAAGGCTAACATTTTGAATATTGGTTGGTTACAGCTCAGAAAAGTAATTATTTTATTCTCTATTTTACTGTCTTTATACATTTTCTCTAAATGAGAAAATGTTTTAATCCTACTAAGTGTGTAACATCAATGTATTTACCTGTAACTGTATCATAATAGTTAATAATAAAACAAACATGATTCACTTTCATATCTAGCACCATCCTCTTATTGAACATTAAAACAATCCTGAATAGGGTAAACTGTATGATGAAAACAAAAGTTAGTGCTTTTGTACTAAAAATCACTTGAAACCGAAAACCTGATCATGCCGTATTGTGGAACCTAGAGGAAATTTTTTTTGTTTCCACAACTTGCTTTAAAATAATAACAAAACTGACTAATAAACTGTCTTCTACAGGCCGGCAAAGCATTTTTAGAATTCGGGTGAACTCAATGCTAAATCATCCCTAAGCACCACTCTACATTATGGAAACGTCCCGATCCTCGCAGAAACAAGTGTTTCCTCTGTCCACATTAGCTCTATAGCAGCGCCTTGCTGCTTCACTGCAGCTATGTAGACAGGCCTGACTGCTCTCCAATCCAAACATGTCAACCTCATCATGTCTTTTCTGCAGGCACGCGTGGCCCTGTGTTTGCCTTAAGGGAACAAACACATGTTTATCAAAGGGAAGCCCAAACCTTTGCCCCAGGAGTTTGAGTCGTCTTAGTTTAAAGAGCATGGCTTCCAGGAGGGACCTAGTTAGTGGCCAGGACCCGCAGAGCCCACAAGAGTTCCAGCCGGGCCCCGCAGCCAGAAGCTGATGGGCTGTAAGAGAGGGCTTGTCACACCTGCGCTGTTTAAGGAGCAGCTGGGGGTCCGGTTCAGGCAGGGGTCCCTGCTTGTGGATCAGACAGCGGTTCTGTCTTCGTGAAGCCATGCTGCTATCCTCATAAATGTTTCAGTGGAACGCTGTGAGGTCTTCCTGGAGAGCCGGGTGTAATCCCGCTCTCCTGAAGCCGTGCTGCTTCACCTTGCCACAGGGATGTGGCCTCTCGTCGAGGGGGCTGAGATGTGGTCAAGCAGAAAGTAGATGTTGGGCTTCCTGGCGACGGCACTTTCCTTTCTTTACAGGCGTGTTTAAAAGTCAGATGGGTGCAGAACTTCTTTGTCCCTTTCTTGCGTTCGTTGTATTGAAATTCTTCCAGCTCAGTGTCTTCCGTTAGCTCTTTGTTTTCTACTGTGCATCACAGACATTTGTAGTACTGCTTAGTCAGACAGACACCTTCCAAAGCAGATACACTCTGTGCTCATGAGGTTTTATTTTCTCTGCTAAACTACACTGACACTTTAGTCAATATTTATACCTTTACTTTGTGTTCCTGACTCAAACAATGTACACTGCTGGTCAGAGGTTTATATACCTTCACACCCATACATCAGCACAAAGATGATATGTATGTGGAGTTTTTAGTCATTCATTTGAAGCATTTCTTTGGGGTGCATTTGGTGCACAACTTTGAAATAGTCGTGGGTTTTCTGTAATTCACACAGCATCCAAATTTGGATTCAAACGTTTTAGATAAATGTCTCCTAGCGAGTTGCAGAGAAACCACACAGTTGCTGTAACCTTCAAGAAGCTGCTGGTATAATTCTGATAGATATTGGAGCAAACTCCTTACCAGAAATAGTGAAACTAATTGAAATGAGGTGGTTTTCTGGCACACACCTGGTAATCTTCGGGCCATTCCAAAAGCTTAATGCCAGCCTGCTTAATGCATCCAACACATGTTTTGGTGCGTGTTTGGGATCATCGTGCTGTTGGAACACACAAGGCTTTTGTCCAAGTTTCAGCCATCAAGAAGAAGAGTCTTCTGTTTGTATATTTTCATTCGTTTTGTGAAAGTTGTAAGTGCCATTAGCAATGAAACAGACCAACAGCATGATTCTGCCAACACTATGCTTAACAGTTTGTACAGTGGAGGCTTCAAGAATCCAAACGTACATCTTTGTTATTTTGACCAAGCAGCTACGTAGATTTTGTCTTGCCTAACCATAAAATCTTTTGCCTGAAGGCATTTCCTTTGACCAGGTGGGCAGCAGTAAGGCACAACAAACAAATTCTGTTTTGCTTGTCGTGCTTTCTTGGTTGGCACCTTCCCAGTCCATCCTGCTGAACTCCTCTTAGGGTGAACAGTGACGCTGGTATCGAAGCATCTGCTAGTTTATAAAGGCTTGAGACTTTATGGTCTCTGGGTTGTTCTTGAATATACTAACCATTTTCATTTCATCTGAGGGTGTCAGTTTAGCTCAGATGGTTTTATCTTAATATATAATTAGTTGTCCAACGTAGCAATACTATTAAACATGCATGAAAATAGTTTGTTGTTCCATAAAATGGAAAAAAAAACATTACTGTGGCCCTCATCTCAAACTTTTAAACATGTATGACATCCTAAAAACCAAAAAGAGTGTGGTTTTCTTGCAACTTGATGAGGTTCATTTAATATATAAGTGTGGGGTATTTGTATAATTTGACCCTTTGGATTATAGAAAAAATTGAAATTCAAACTTGAAGATGGATACTGTATAATCACAGCTTCCTGAAGAAAATAATCGTTAATAAAAGGCCAAAATAAACATCCATACTGATGAGGTTCTACGCTTCTGACCAGCAAATTGGGAATTCCTTCTTAGTAAAAAACAAAACAAAAAAAGTATTGTAGTTTTCTTAAGCTTACCTTTCCTTTTATTTAAAGGTGAATTGTGGATGTAAGTTTGTCTGTAAAGGGAAAGCTACATTGTGTGGATGTTTCTTAAATGTGGAGTTTGTATGTGAAATACAGTGACAGTTTTTGCCCTGAAAAAACAAAACAAAAAAAACACTGGAGCTGCTGCTTCTTCCACTCGCTGACCAAGTAAAGGTTACGTTTGCATAATTATCTGTTAAATTGCTGGGCCTCTGCCAGTGTGCAGGCTTTTTTTTTTTGTTAAGCTGTGGATTTCACATTAAATTTGTTTCAGAGATACGGGAGAAGACATTACAAGGCAGACAAAGTGCAAACTCAAGGAATTCTGCGGTTTAACCTGATAATAGTTTGTGCTCGTAAACACTTTTCTGCCCACACGCATTAATGTGGGCTCATTTGCAGAACTATTTAAAATAAATCACGATGCTCTTTAGTAACAAGAGTACTTGCAATGATTAAGGGAGTTGATTAAGTTACTGAAAATAAAATATGGGTTTTAGGTAAAAGCAGGAGTTCCGTAACGTCATGTGTTCCACCTAATTGACTTAAATATCATCAGTTTTCCAAGAACACCTTACCTACGTTCTGTAGGGTACAGCACATAGGTATAGTTGATCATCTTTGATAATAACGAGCAAATAGGAACTTTTTAATCATAACATATTGTGTCTCCGGTGAACAACAACACATGTGGGATGGGGGGGGGGTCCCATCTGCGTTTTTACAGTCCATTGACAGTGGAAGTGTAATAATGCCCCTCCCCCTTTCCTGAATGCCTCACTTCCTCCCCCATCTCCATCCTGTTTTCATCTCACGGGCTTCAGCTGCGGCCCTCTAAAATGTTCTACCGCTGAACAATTAACTGAGAGACTGTGAACTGTGATTCACGTAATTAATATTACATGCATAAGTAGTAAAAGGAAGATTAAAAAAAAGAAAAGGGAAACATAAAGTTAATTTTAATTGAATCAATCCCCAGGAACAGGTCAGAGAAGCACGCTGGATGCACAGTGCCCTGTAGAGATATTAAAATAACTTGAACTTTTTCTAATTTTGTCACATTACAGCCACAAAGCTTCTATGGGGTTTATTGGAATATTATGTGATGCATCAACACCGGTATTATGAAGTAGAAAATTATACATGGTTTTCAGTTTTTTTTTTTAACAAAATAGAAATCTGAAAGGTGTGGCATGCATTTGTTGTCAATATTTTGTAACACCACCTGTAAATATAAATTTAAAATTTTTTGCTGCAGGTTTTCAAATTAATTTAGGTCTGGACTTTGGGTCATTCTAACCCAAATCATATGTTTCTGGCAACTAGGGTCTGCTAGGACTGTACAGAGGACGTCTGGGTGTAGCCCAGATTTTTGCGACTGTGCTGACTGCAAGTGCCTACAGCGACAACACAACCTGCATTCAAAGGGTGGCACCAAACTATAGAATTATAAAGAATACAGCACATAACCTGGATGAGCTATCTCTCAGGAACCACAAGAACATACACTGAATATGACATCCTTGAGAGAAGTCACTTAATTGTTTATTTTCTTTTTTTTCTTCTCCTGCTCTTCTGAGCAGATTTTGTACACACCTCTGAATCATCACTCCTTTCTAGGTTGTACGACGAACTGCTCACAGATATTCAGTTTAACAAACCCAATATTAGTGGATATAGGCACATCGGCATCAGTGAAGTCCAAGCATCTCATGGAATGGTAGGACATGTTTTCTTCTACAATTCCCTTGTACTTAGCTTCAGCCATCTTCCCATCAATGCAGACCAGCTTCCCTGTCGATTATAAAAAAACATCCCAACAGCATGATGCTGCCACCATCGTGTTTCACTGTGGGCATGATGTGTTCAGGTCGATGTGAAGTTTTAGTTTTCCATCACAAATAGCTTTTTCCATGTTGGGCAAAAGGTTAAACTTTGGTCTTAACTGAGCGGAGCTGCTTGCTGTGTCCACTGATATAGCATGTTTCGAACTGCAAATGGGTTAACATAGCACGCCACATGTTTCAGAAATATACTAGTAAAAGAACAAAAAATAAATATATTATGAAGCGGGGATCATTTTCCCTTTCCTTCACAAGTACGCGTGTCTTTGTGCTGATCTATAGCATACAATCCCCATAGAATACATTGACATGTGTAGTTTTAAAGTTAAAAAAGGTGAAAAAGTTCTAAGGAGGTAAATATCTCTGTATGACAACTCCTCTTTAATTTCATGTCCTTATAATGAAGCGCAGAAATAAAGGTGAAAGTGCTTTTTTTCCCCCAAAGCACGTTGCCCACACACCGAACCTCCTTCTGTGAGACCGCCTTCAACTATGCACTTATCTCTTCTCTCAGTGCTGGCTTTGTGTTGGGGGAAATGCAGTATTTAGGAGGAACTGTGCAAGAGACTCTTGAATCAGTAACTTTGTTCCATATGACAATGTCTGAGCTCTACAGGGTGTTGCGCTTTGGCATACAGTCTCAGTTATCCCTTAATGGCAAATCTTGCACTCGCTGTGTGTGTAGACTTGCACATCAGTGGTGGGTAGACGGCTCCTTTGAAACTGACTCTAGCACGAGTGTTTGTGCCCACTCCTGCTGCATTTGCAGCGATGGGCAGCCTCTGATCAGCCTGAGCCTTGCATGCAGAGAGCTGGCGCAGCCTCGTATCCTATTCCATGTTCAAAAGTAAAGCAGACCTCTCGCAGCCCCTCGTCTTTGATATGCTCTTCAGCACCAGAGCCATATCTTTGTGACTGTGGATCTTCTGACGGAGAACAAAGGAAGGGCTCACTGAAATTCATTTACAAGGAGCAATTTATTTAAAAAATAAAACGAGTGGTTTATTTCTCCAATTGCTGCTGTTTCTTGAGCTCGTTGGTGTGTTTCACAAGAAAGGTACGACAGCAGCAGCACAAAGTGGAGAATTAAAAGGGCTCATGCATTTAAGCCTCCAGCGCTGGTTGGATGAACAACTGAGCTAGGATTAGCAGTAGAACAATGGTTTCCCCACAATGAGCATCCTCCATATAGAACATTGCTATATCTGCTGCAGAAGGGAAGCTCACCTACAGAATAAACCCCAAAAAGGGAATAAATATGCGCATTCAACATGAACTGACAAGCTTAAGCAACTCAAGCAGTCACAGTCTGTGTGGTGTTTCATCTGCTCTTCCGACTCAAAACATTGCAACATTGATCTCGCCGGTTCAGTTACACCGTTTTTAATGGGATAAAAATGATGGAAATGATCTACATGAGGGGTTATGGTTTACATCAATCTGCCTGGAATGTGGTCTGCCCACTTCCAAAGACGAATCGCAGAACAAATTAAATCAAATTCATTTTGGCAAGAGAAGTCTCTGACCAACCACGGCATCTCGGAGGAGTCTCTGTCTTGATGATTTATACCACCACAAAGACCTCTGAGATTTTGCAGTTGAGGCTGATATCCAAGGCGTTGTTTCATTGTGTGCCTTGGACGCCTAATATAGGGAGAAGTGGGGATGAGGATTCTCTTGGAAAAATTATATAAATTATGTGAAAAGAAAACCATATGTCCAATTTACTGAGATAGTCTAAATAATTTAGTTTGATTTTCTGCCTTTTCACCTCTACCATAAGGATAAATACTGGAACTCAGACCTTGAGTTGGTGAGTCAGTGTTTGTTTTCATCGGTTGTCATGAAAACAAAGCAAGGCAGGGAATAGGGTCAACCTCTCTGCATAACTACACTCCCATGTGTTAAACGCGGATAAAGTCAGAAGGGATTGTCAACTTATGATGATGATAACCATATTTTTTAGATAAACTCTCAGAACATCTTGGATATCAGAGAAAACTGGGAAAAAATGCCTAATTAGCTGTTTGAAACTCAATGTCGACTGTACACGATGCAGGAACAATTTATAGTCTTTTTCAGATTACTTCATGAGATTCTAACTCATAGTGACTTACAAACGAGTTGAGTTTAATTGGCTTTAGTATTTTTGTATTTTGCCAAACAACAGGTTAGAGATTAGAAACATTCCTTTAACCGAATAGCGGATGATGTACCTATAGCTTTCAGTGCCCGTATTCATAAAGAATCCTAAGACTAAAAGTAGCTCTTAGTGACGTCATATCAGGATAAAATCTTAGAATTTCCTGAATTCTAAGATTTTTCTTAGAACTTTACCTCTGTTGGATAAAAGTTATTCAAAAAGCCTAGTAGGCCTGAAGAAAGCTCCTAAAAGGAAAAATATTAGGAGTAGTGAGGAGGAATTTTTGCGAGCCTACAAGTGTTTTAAGCAGGTAAAATGGTGGAGAACCAATTGGCTGATCCAGCACAGGAACAGTGGAGGAAATGAGCACATACATTTGTTCAACAATCATACAGTTATTAATATTTCAATAAGATAAACTTTAGCATCCTCCATAGAGGGAAATTAATTAGTTTCAGCGGGTTACAAGTACAGCTCTAGTAACGTAATTTTATTGAGAATAGATAAATAGATCACAGGAAATATATTGAATAATCATGAATAGAAATTGGAGAAATGTACAAAGAATATAGTACAGAGGAATTTTTATATTATGTACAGACAATAAACTACTCTCAATAATAAACATTTTAATAAAACAGAAATAGAAAAACTCGCAGAAAAATATGAAGCGCAGAAATAAAGGTGAAAATCTATAGGCAACATAAATACACACGCTGGACAAGATAAAAGAGGTGAGAAAGTGTTTTCTGTATTGTACATGATAATGCCAGTAGTAGGGATGGGTACCTTTCACATTTGAACCGATACGGTACCAATACCCGGTACCTGGGAATCGATACCGGTACTTAATGGTACCTATTTTTTGGTACTTTAGTGTGTTTATGTAGTGATAAATGCCTGTTTATTAATAAAATCGCGACTTTGTTCAGTTAAACATATTTATTTCTCTATATGGAAACTTGTTTGGATCTACAAATTAACCTTAATAAATAACTGCTTTATACCAGCAGGCAGTCACAGTAAAATACTGACAGGGGTGTGCACATTAATATCAAATAGATGAAGTAGTAAAATGACCAGTATGATGAGTAAACATAACAAGCAAATCCAAATGATGATGAGGATGTAAATAAACATTTTGACGCTGTGTGACAATTATTAAACTTTGCTAAATTTCATCATCGTGTCACAGATTTCTTAATCCAGTCTAATTGGTTAATTTCTCTCCTTTGATCACTAGGAACACATTGGTGTTTTTTCCCTTGTACTATCAATCAATCACAGCTCTTGAAAGACTGCATCACACCCAGCAACAGCTCATCACTTAGATAAAAAATGATATCGTCTCCTTACTCAGAGTCGCCCTCTGCAGCGATCTGACATACTCTTAAGCTAACACTCCTGGGCAGGAATTTTTAGGCTTAGATTGGAGTTTTCTGAGAGGACTTTGTGAATACGGGCACAGCTGTTTTAACGAAAAGATAAACTATAAACTCATATATACAGTATATGTAGAAAAAAGCACTTTGCACATGTGTTCATATTCCGTTTTCTCACTTTGTCACATTATGAACACAGACTTCAGTGTATTTTATTAGTATCTTATATAAGAGATCAACACACATTGGCATGTGTATGAAAAGACTTTAAAATAACTGCAAACCTAAAAAAGACATGGCCACCACTTTGCTGATAGGTAGGGAAAGGAGAGCATAAATCACCGTGGCAGCCAAGAGTCTTATAGTAACTCTGGACTAGTTGTAGATATCCACAGCTCAGGTAGGAAAACCCATGCCAGCAGTGAACCAGTGCTCACAGATAGCCTCCGTCTATTCTGATTGAGTTATGCCTCGTTTTGGCTTCCTGGCTGATGTCACGAGATTCCGCTTCAATATTTTCACCCAGTGCTCTTCCTTTGTGATGTCATCTATTTTGTGTAGTAGCCTACTGCTGTGCCTTCTGCAGCAAAATACCCAAACAACATGATGTTACCAACCAAAAATCTTACTTTATGTTTGCTTGTGAAGTTGAAAAAAACAACAGTAATAAAAACAATCTGCTTCACACAATCCACTTCACAACTGTTTTGTGCTGGTCTATCACATAAAATCCCAGTTAAACCATGAACTGTGAGCATGTAAAGTGAAAAACTTCCAGAGGTATGAATATTCTTGCACAGCTCTTTGAAATCTAAGATAGAGTAATTGTCGTGCAGTAATCACAGCAGAGTATAATGCTTATTTCAGTCATGCAAACACAGCCAGCAGAACCTAAAAGCGTGCCTCTGTTGACAATTTAAAGCTCTGCTGATTAACAATGGAATAATTATCACTTGACTGTAGATTGCTCTTAGCTGAGTATTTTATCGTAATTATCTTTATGTTAACCAATATATTCCCTCACTCATCTCCCACTTGCACAAAATCATTGTGTGTTTTTGACATATTTATATAGTAATGCCATGCTCAGTTAATGAGAAGTGAATAAAAACAAATTTCTTTACATCTCAACTGCAGGGCATATTTAAAACTAAAACCATTTTAATTTAATACAATACTGAATCTTATTATTTTATCAGTAAATACTTAAAGCACAGACATGTGCTTTAAGTATTTACTTAAATATATGTGGCTTTTTGTTTTTCTTGGATGCTGTTGAGGGCATTAACTTTCTAAACTTTCATTTGTTTTGCTAGACTATTTGCCGAATTCTGTTTCATTTGTAAAAACCACAATGCAATATAAATTTGATTTAATTGTCCACAAAATAAAACCACCTTAGGGGTTGTACATGGTCTCCCACAGTTTGGCTTCTTAACCAAATATCAAAGGAAAAAACAAGAACAGAGTTTAATTTGATAGGTTTTATGTCTTAACAAGGATGGAAATATGTTGTCCAGACTTTATTCTTTATTTCAATATCTAGATGATAAAATCTGAATTCTTGAAAAACCTAGATGTTATTCTTTGTCTTTGCAGTGTCACATCACACTTCAGCTTTGAAACGTATTTTAGATTTTGTAATAGATTTAATTCAAGATTGTCCAAATGCCTGAAAAAGCTGTGATACAGCCTTTTTTAACAGTATGAAGTCGGCTCGAGCATTGAGCAAAAATTTAGTTAATCTTTTGTACTGTAACATCTGAAATATCATAAAATATAGAAATGTGAATGGGAAGACCTTTTGATTTTAAAACTTATAGGAAACTCAAATATTGACTTCACAATCAATGTTCAAGTGAAAACTTAAAATACAACTCGAATGGAATGTGAAAAGGTTATGTCCAGACATATTGACTTCTCTTGTTGAAAGATTTGCCTGAAGTATTGAAGAAAAACATGTGGTTCATGTTATTTAACTCAGTTCACAGTCCGTTTTCCAACGAGATATTGCTTTAAGATGCATATGCAAAACTTTGTATGCTGTTTTTCCCCCCACTCCATTTAAAAATTGAATTATAGCTCAACTAAAACACGAGTTATTTTTTCTCATGTTTGTTAGCATGAACTAAAATTTAGTTAAAGGAATAGGTGGATGTGTGTATCAGGTGGATGAACTCCCCAGTTCAAACTGAGGTTAACAGTGCTCCCTGATAAATGTGTATTTAAATAACTTATTTAGTAACATGCTATCCAAGTTTTCTTTAAACACTGATCACATTGCTGTGATGTGATTACAGCTTAGTCAGCCGCTCCCAAGTGGCAAAAATGATCTATTATTGCAGCTTTAATATCTTTGCCGTGCAGCAATAATCCCCCCTTGCCCACAACACTTAGTGCAGTTGTAATTTTCTGCCGCTATAAGCTTCTTAATACAGGAAAAAATAAAATTATATATATGCATGTGTGTATATATATATATATATATATATATATATATATATATATATATATATATATATATATATATATATATATATATATATAATGTGTGTGTGGGTGTGTGTAAAAAATTCGTAGTATTTAATTAGGTGAATCAATTAAAATGTAATAATTTTATTTTCTAAATCTAAGTGTTCTTTTGACATATTGTAGCATTTTTTTCAATTGTGATGTTTTATAAGTTATTGTTATAAGTTATGTTATTAAAGACAGAGATCCAGGTTTGTTCAATGGTCTCACCAGACTGCATGCTTTAATGCCCAGCCATCATCATAACTGCAAATAATGTAAGAAAAGCTGAACCGCTATACATCTCCTTCATCTGCTTTACTCCCTTATAATCTCCAGGACAGAGTGGAGCTTTTCACCGACCAGCACGTTTAAACCCATTGGAACCAATTGTAGGAGAAAGGCTGTCTTGGGATGCCCTCATTGGAGAGTGGCTAGGCTCATTAGTTAAATCCCCACCGTGGGCTAATACAGCCCTCCAGGAGTGAAGTGGAGAGGGTGGAGAGAAGACACTTTTTGACTCCTTCTCAGGGGTTTCTTTCCCACATTTTCTTGCATGCATCAGCAGCTAAGAAGGTGATGCATGCACCGGTTTTAAAGCCGCCTTCAGCGTTCCTTTCAATCCCTGCATCGAGGGGGTGGGGGGGGGGTGTGGATGGGGTTCACAGAGCTCTGCTGTGGTGCTGGTGGTCAGATGTAATGAATCTATCATGATCAAATTGTGATCGTTGTCTTGGTGTTTATGACAGTGAAAAATGCAAATATGTTACAAAAACATCCCCGCCCCCAGAACATCAGACTTTGAAGGAGAATAATTTTGCTCAGAGAATTACTGAAACTGCACAAAATATCCCAGAGGTTCTTCAAATTGTGGCGTGTGCATGCATACAATCTGACCTTTTCCATTAGTAAGTGAGAGTAAAACTCTTGTTTTGTTCATAATGATTGGGGAACTGGAGGCCACAACGCAGGCAGGTCCCCACTTAACCAGAATTTATCTTTTTGGCAGTAAAGGGAGGGGTTTTGAGTGCTGTTATCTATGGCCTCCCCCTTGAACAAGTAAACAGCCCATTTATTATTAACTCAGGTTTAAGGTAGAGCATTAATCCTCTTTGACAGTTTGCCTACTTGTTAAAGCAGCCACTTCTTCCTCCGCAGCAGATGGCTTTCAGCTGCTCTTATTCTACGACTCAGCTCTGTAAGATAAGAGAGAACCATCTAAAGTCTAGGCTGCATTGTATTGATCTGCACATGTTTCATAAAATGCAAATTAACTAGATAGATTTAAACATCTGGTAGATTTTTTTAAAACAAAGATAGATCAGTTTTAAAGTTGTTCAGTTTGAAGTCTCCATTGAAACAGTCTGACCGTAGAGCAAGATTTGGTGCTCTAACTGGATTTGAGAAAGTTTGAATCCTAATTCATTTTTCTTGTTCTTGTTGATGAGTGCAAGATGTCCTTGAAGTCTGCCCTGGCTTTAACTTTCAGACTGTCACTCTTTGTTGGTTTGTCTGAGTGGTGTCTGTGAACAGTACCCAGAATTATGAGTAATGCCCATGGCTGGTAAGTACAAGTGCATGCTATGCCCAGAGTAAGGTGAAAAACATTGTCTCTACTCTTAGTCATCCATTCTCGTACATGTGCTAGCTGAATGCTGGTCTGTGGCTGATTTTATGGTTGGAATATGACTGGTATATGAATATGAGTTCTGAGCAGAGTCTATAAGATCCTTTATCTCCAATAGGACTCATCATGGGCAGTAGAGGGTAAAGTGTTCTACCATCCCTACTTTTCTTGCACTTTGCCTCCAAGGAACCAGACTGTTTTGTAATCTTTTTAAAGTTCTTTCCACAGTTTTCAAAGCACTTTATGGGATTTTTTATATTTTTTAACTATGGATCTCAGGTGCTTTTTAAAACAGTTTATGTCCAAGCCTTTCACGTGTCCATGGCAGCATGTGCAAAGAGAGAAAAGATAGATTATGAAAAGGAGAGGGCCCAGGACAGAGCCCTGGGGAACACCCCTTCTGACTGAGTAGGGTTGCGATTGATGGTTCTTTAACTGGACATGTGTATGACCAGATAGATATGATGTGAGCCCAGAGAGAGCTGTATTAGTAAAACCAAGAGAAGCTAGACGGTTATGAAGGGTATGATGTTGGAAAGTGTTATAAGCTGCAGTCAGATCAAAAAAAATTAGAATAGATAGAATTCCAGAATCTGCTGCCATTACAAGGTCGTTCATGATTAAAAAATAACACATGGCTACTTAGCATATCAAATAAAGTAATTTGAATAGAACTTGAACTATTGTCCAATGCAAATGTATGAGAAATTATTGCATCTCAAAGTTGCAACATCCATGCTGCAAATTTTTCAGTATGTCTGAAAAACATCAATCACAGCCACTGAAACAAATCACCTTTGCTAAGGCAACAGATGACTAGAACAAAACAACTTACAGGTAGGGGTGGGTGATATAACAGTATTCAGTTGAAAAGCACTTTGGCCTATGTGCTTCAATATGAAATAAAATAAAACCCTGATGTTTTTTTGTACATATCACCCACTTCTAGCTATAGTCAGCAACATATAGTGTATGGTTATGCAAAATCAAAAGATAGCTCTTCTTTGTTTAATTTTTACATTGCTGTGTAGCAATAGAGGGAACAGAAAGAGTCTTTTGCTTGCTTGTAAAAGCAAAAGTAAACTAGTAGTTTTGTGTCTTGGAACAAGAGACCGGCTCTCCAAATATTTGTGCCTTGTCTTCGGTTTCTGCTGCATCTGGTTTACAATTTTTCCCAGCATTCAGCATACTTACGACATACGTCTGACGCACAGCGAAATGATCAAAGTGTCTCTCTGCAGAGAAACTCACACAGTTTTATATTCTCGTGTGATAGAACCTGAACCTCAAAACTAAACAGGGAAAAAATACAGTAATAGTCTAAACTTTTTTTTCTTGAGGATCTATGTAATTTTTAATCTCAAACAAAGCACAAAGCAATTGGACTAGAATAAAAGAAATTGTTCTAATGAATGCAGTTCTAAATCCCTCTTCATCGCTGATTGTAAAGGAGGAAATGAAACCGACCATTGCTGAGATAAATCGGCAGGCATAAAGGGCTGCATGAATTACAACACAGATAATTCTGTCGTTCTTTCTGCTGCTTCACATATTTCTCTATGCTGGTTTCAGTGAAAGAATGCGAATGTTACACAATAGTCTATCTGGTTCAATTAAGCAACTTTTTC
The DNA here is from genome assembly GCA_037039145.1 of Fundulus diaphanus. NCBI lineage: Eukaryota > Metazoa > Chordata > Actinopteri > Cyprinodontiformes > Fundulidae > Fundulus > Fundulus diaphanus. The sequence continues at coordinate 26,945,423 of CM073134.1, forward strand.
CATCTGAAAAGTACTTTCCCTAAGCCACTAAAACACTTGAATGCTTTCTTGTTCAGCATTCATGGCATGGCAAATACGGCAAATTCTCTTGCGCAAACAGTTTTTGCCCTGAACTGGGGCTTTTCCAGAATTTGAATTTATTCATTCAGAAGTGCCTTGGTTATTGCGAGCAAATGGAGAAGGAAAAAGAAGATTTGTTGAAGTCATCAGCTATCCAAATGAAATGGAATATCTTATTTTTTGGGCATGCTTAATTTGGATTAACCATATGAAAGCAATTTAATGGTGGCTTCCATTTGGAGGGATGGCAAGAAGAGAAAACGTCAATTTAGGCTGTTACCACTGGAAAGTATGAAATAAGAGTTTTGTAACCACTCTCTCTCTCCCTGTGAGTGTGCCAGTCTGAAAGTGTCTGTTCCTGCCCGCGTAGAGCACACACTCGACTCTGATGTCACCAGCATGGTCATATTGAAGCCACTGCATCCTCTCATTCAGCTTGAGGATTTGTCCCAGCCCTCAGTAGCCACACACACACACACACACACACACATACACACACACACACACACACACACCAAGCTAATGGGAGGAAGAGACTTTCCGTTTGTGTATTTAGTAGGAGAGGAAAAGTGGGAGTACATTTGCATGAGTGTATACACAACAAATGACTGCCTATGCAGGCGAGACAAAGACTGTTTACATTCACGGCGCACACATTTGGTGAGTTACGCATGCCCTCAGTTTAAAACCTAAATTCATTGTTTATGTGCTATGGCAGTTTGCCACAATGACATCATTACCCACAGAGCTAAATATAGTTCTAAAATTATTACTTTACTTTGAAAATAATATGTTTGAGTGAAGAGAGGAATATGATAAATCTGTGTGTGCTGCCCTGGCAGCCTGCAGACTGTTATCTCGGCTCGTCTAAATTTTAATGTCAGATGAGTCACCTGACATCACAGACATTGCAGCACCGTTCTGTCACAAGGTGGTTGAACAGAGTGATGGTCGCAGGGTACAGCTCTTTTGAGGAAACCGGTGAAAAAAAAATGAAGTGGCATTGACCACAATGTTGATGACATGAAAAAGCAGTCACTCCGTTTCACTGAGATACAAGCTAACACAGGAAAATGTTAATGAGCTGACGACTCAATGGGCTAATAAGTAATGAAGTAATGAAACAAACCAGTAACCACACACACACACACACACACACACAAAATTAAGGTTAGGGATTCTCCGTTTTGTTGTAAATGCATCGGAAGTTAATGTGGATAGAAATAAAACATGCGATGGTCGAGCCAGGCTGAAGTTGTCTACTAGACTATTTCCTGTGAGGACAACGATTGGTGGTTGGTTGTTGAAATGGAAGTTTTAATGAGATCCACGATGACTATATCTATGGAGTGGTAAGAGAGCGACATCTGGGTGGAGGCGTAGCGTTGTTGGTGGAGGCTCAGTCAGGAGGCATCCGAAGGAGTTCAACCTCGGTGTATCGGAGAACACCTGAACCAGATTAGAGAAGGAGCAGTATGAGCATGCAGACTATTACTGGCTATATATAATGCTTGGTTGCCCGCATCGTTGCAGCTCGATGGGGATGAAGAGCAAGGAGACTGCCAAGTTCAAAGTTGCCAGTGAGTAGCAGCAACAAAAAATACGGCAGTGCTGAACATGTGATTTGCATGTGCCCAATTTATATTTGTTTTAGAGCACAATTTATTTTAGTATTGAATGGTCCTTTATTTGTCCCTAAGTAGTCATTTCCTTTTGAATCATCAGCATGTTGGAAGCACACAGTGGCAAAATAAAGATGCAATTATAATAAAATAAATTAATTGCATGACTGAATCACATGTGCATACTTCCATAAACAATATTAACACTCATACTATTGCTATATTGTCTACTGTTTTGCCAAACAAGGAAGTGATACTTCAATTATATATTTCCCTAAAAAGGTCTGAATTGTCCCCTTATTAGTTTTGCCATAAAGCAGAAATTTAAATTTGTCATATTGTAATTAATCATTTTTTATTTTTTTTGTAAACCAGAAATAACCCTGTGCATTCTAAAATGTTGCTGCAGTATCAAAATTAGCATTGATTAGTGAGTATTTTTCTTCATATCCGTATTGAGTTAATTTTTTTTGCGTTGTAACAACCCCGTGATCTTTTATGGTATTGGGTTTTACTTTTTTATGATCAGGACAGAGAGGCCTTGATAAAGGCTGGTAACTTGGGTTTTTGTTGGACTAACGCTACAATTTTGCAGCCGGACAAACGTCATATTTTTGCATTAGAATTTTCTTCATTCTACGCTTGATACAGAAATGCCCATGACCACCATGTCATATCTGCTTTAATGTTCCAATAGTCACCATCCAACATCCCCCAGACAACGACATTTAACTGCAGTTTTAAATCATATTCAAGATTTGATCATATTTGTAATGTGAAAAAACCTACTTATTTTTTCATTGGCCAAGATAGTTATCAGCAGAAAATGCTCTGACAACCAAGATCATGCCAACTTGTTCCTGGTTTCCAATGCATTATTATTCTATGATATCTTGGTTAGCCCCTATTCTGGTGTTTGTAGATGGAATATTAAGATGTTCAATACAGAACCTTGATTTTCTAAAAATCCTTTTTTAGAAGGTCAACGTCTGGACAGTTACTTGTGGGAAACACCTATGCTGTGAACATGACTTGCCTAAGTTTGGAGAGTCTGTGAAAGGGACTATAATTGCCCAAGTCTTTAGATTTTAGTATGTATTTTTTTTTACAGTAAAATGCAAAATTGTCCTAATTTTTTTGTACTAGCATATCAAATACAACAGTCAAGCCATCTGGCAGTGGTTAGGGCCAATATTAACCTTGTTGAATAGCGGGCTATAAAGAAACGATTGGCTTCTTATTTGAAGAGAATTTGCACTTACAGTAATTAACTCCCAGCTTTCCTGTTATTTATCTTTAGCTCACTGTATAGTTGAATCCATTTGATCTAAACATTGTACAAAACCACACTTTCCACCAAACAGTGGAAGGGAAAGCCAAGATATAAGCCATGTTAGCACATAGTTTTATTCATTTATTAATTATGGTTTCAAGTATTCTTTGAAAATCAGACCAAAAGCCAAAGTGAGAATTACCATTAATGTATGTGTAGAAAGCTTTGTCCATCAAATCTATGGAAATTTAAAACATAAGACTAGTGGGAAAACAATAATGCTATTGATTTAGATTACAAAGCTTAACTCAGTGAAGGTCATCGTCGCTGTGAGGAACCTACTAATATTTGACTTATAAAGCATGGCAATCTCCTATATTTTCTTGGTATTAACATAGTCCTTCAAAAGTTAAAAGCAGAGGGCACATTGGGAATGGTGTCCCTTGGGTCCTCTCTTGAATCTGGAGCAAATCTCTTGGGAGAATTCAGTTTTAACATTGCTTTATGTGAGAGCAGCCGGTCAAAAAACTAAGGGTCTAAATGTGTCCACTACATAGTTACAGGACACATTATTATTATTTTTTCCACCGGTGAAAATGTTTAACAAGTAACATGGACGATTAGAAAATGCCCAACATCAATAGCCATGTAAAGTGTATGAAGTGCTTACAACTCTAAGCAAACACATTAACAAAGACATGGCTAAATTAAACAAGCCAGTACTTAAATCTTTAGAAGCCAGTAAAAACAAACAGGATAAACTTGATAGCTTGCGATCATTTTCCTGCAGCACAAATCAAATGATCTTGACCTTAAAGTCACACACTGATGAAGGATGAATGTCTGAAGGAATTGAACATTTAAGATTTAAGTGTGACAAACAAGTGAAAACAGGAAAAAATCTGTAAGGGAACAAATGCTTTCTCACAAGACTGTAAAATTAAATAGATCTGGGTTTGTCATCTCAGGAGGAGATCCATGGAGAAATCATTTTTTATCCACATTAAGTTCAGAAAGCATCTCGGAGGTTAATGCCACACTTTTTGACACGTAAGTAGCTGGATGACTTGCCTAAGAAATCTGTGTTAATCTTTGGTCAGCATTGTTTCTTGGGCAGCCCATATACTCTCTCCATAGTAACCAACATCTGCACTGACTAACTATTTTCCTCACTCTTTCTGGTTTTGGTAACATATTCATCACAGAGTCAGGATGTAGGAAGCCAGCCCACTTTTTTTGTCTGGATGGTAGGATGTTGGCTCCTAGCACTGTTGGTGAGCTCAGTTGGAACATGAGACGGTGCTGCTGAAACAGTTAAGAAGGAAAATTCAGCACTCTCATCCTTACATGTATATATGCAGCTGCATATAATGGTGCAGTCTCTGCAATAAATAAATAAATAAATAACAACAAGAATGCCAAACAATTCTAACTGGGAAAGTCAGAGCTTGCTGGTTTGGTGTCCAATATGGCTGCATTCATATAATGTAGTGAAATTTGCTGTTACCTATTTATTAGCCCCTTTTAGTAAAATAAAAAAAAATCACTATTTTGGAAAAAATATATCATACAATATAATATAGGGAAAGTATCCCAGCTGAACCCTTTAGGTTCAGTCACAATCTGATGAAGCACAGCACATCTAAAGGAAAAGCACACAGGATCGCAACATACAGTACACATCATTTTTCATCTTACATCCACATATATTACACTTATATACACATATATCATTGTTTTGTTATTGTGACAGTTCAGTCATCTGAAGGCAGATTTAATTTTGTCATTAGTTTGTGGTCTGGCTAACATTTCAAGTTCATGTGTATATTAAATTGCTTTACGTCAAACTAGATAGACAAAAGACTGCAAAGTACACAACAATTGCCAAATATCTGGAGAAAAACCATCCTAATATTCTTGAATGTGATTCTTAATTTTTTGTGGAAGTTTTTCCTTACCAAGAAATGAAAAAAATAATAGTTAACATTAAGAACTTGGTTAGAGTTTAATTTATATTTATTTATAGTATATTTTCCACTTCAGAAAAGGTGTGTGTCCTCAGCTTTAGATGTCATGTTTTGTGCCAGTTTCCTGACACAAATGCAAAATTATACGCAGGACACAGTGTGCAAAAGCAAAGGGGTTTATTTACTAGGTAAATGACAAAGATTGTGTACAACTATTAGAAGATTCTGAGTCCGTGGTTCTGTGGCGTCTGAAAGGAAGAGAAGTTATTAAAGAAGGCGAGAGATTCAGCAGGCAGTGCATATTTAATGATAGTCAGTAAAGAAGTAGGTTTATGGTTTTAGAGGTTGAATGGTGACGGGTTGAGGGGGGAATGGAGATCCCTGTGGTTCTTGGTGGTGGAAACATGAGGATGGTGGTTTTGAGTTCCGGAAAGGAGAGTGGGCTAGCAGATGAAAGTTGGAGTCAAAGGAGCTGCAATGGACAACGGTGGAGTGGAGAAGATTCCAGGACAAGGCTGTCAATGAGGAGTTTTGTAGGATGTATTCAGGACTGGTAAACCAATTTTTACGTAGGAGCAAATTGAGGTTCAAGGTAAGCTGAGCTGAGGTAAGAAACCATAAATAATGTCTAGAATCACTAAGAACTAGACACCTAGACACTAGGTCACACCCTCCAGCAGGAAACCTCTGTTCAGGGAAAAAACTCAGACATACATTAAATTAAACCAGTACAACAGGATTATGACATGTGCATGTTATTCTTTCAAATCAACACTCCACAGCCATTGAGTGCAATAGAGAGTCAGCCATACATGTGTGAAGGTTTCAGGAGAAACCACCTGCATTTGTGAGGTCGAATCCATTTAGCACTGAATCTACATGTGTGAGAGTGAAAAGGTAGAGAGGATGGATATGTCTTAGTGTTCACTGTGTGCATGTGTGTATACATACTTGTCTGGATACTGTATTGTGAAAGTGTGTGTGTTCTTGTGCTTGCAGCTGAGCGAGAACATTATTTGCTCACTTTGCTAGTAAAGTGAGGACTTCGATGTAAAGAGAGGACAGAAAGAATGTCCTCACTTTTTTCTGGGCTAGGGGTTAGGTTTAGAACTAAGGTGTCAAATAGGTTAGGGTTAGATACTAACTGGTAAAGGTTAGGGTTAGGGCTAGGGTCACGGTTAGGCCATAGAAAGACTTGAAGATGAATGGAAGTCTGTGGAAGCCAAGGCAGGGTCCTCACTATGTACATTAAACAACTGTATGTGTGTGTGTGTGTGTGTGTGTGTGTGTGTGTGTGTGTGTGTGTGTGTGTGTGTGTGTGTGTGTGTGTGTGTGTGTGTGTGTGTGTGTGTGTGTGTGTGGGCCTGTGCTACACTGCGCTGGGGGCCAAAACACTAGAGATTGCTTTGATCTGGATTCCCTGTGTCTCGTCCAATCACAATCATGTCACCAGCTCCCCACGGCAGCAGCAACTCATTCATGGCGTAGAGAGGAGATCCTGCTCGTTATTACCTTATATACATTTTACAAGAACAATGTTCATAAAATGGCTACATCCATATGTCCCACAGAAGCATCACAAAGCAGAAAACGCACAAAAAGGACTGCGTCGTCAATGGCAAGGATGTGGCATGCATCCAGATAGGTTGATATTTAGGAACATCTGCATCTGTAAATTTGTTCTGACTCTGAAAGAGCAGCAGAATTGCAGACATTCAGCTAAGTCTATATGGAAAAAAAAATCATTTAAACGAGGCATTAATTTAATGTGAACAACTGCGTCTGAGGCACAATAAAACCATTTTTAACTCTGAAACATTAATTTCTTCATATAAATCTACTGGTAAACTGTAGTGCACCACGGTAACACAGAGTTTGCTGCTCTGTATACTGTAGAAACTAGCTAATGCAAATTTAGCTCTTTCTGGTTTCTCTAACAAAAACAATGGACAAGTAGTTTTTCACTTTCAGAATGGATTACACCACAGTAGAAGAGGCCCAAAAGTATTTTTTTTTTATATCTAGAAAAGTAAAATAAAATTAGCAGCCTTTACAGTAAGCACTAAAGTACAGAGAATAGGGAAGTACAGCCTAAAACTTTTACCTTTATTGTCACATTTTAAAAGTAATTGATTCTAGATTTCACCTTTGTATTACATAAAAAATGTTTGCGGCAGTGTTCAGATGGTTTCCAGTTTCTAGGTTTTAAAAAAGCTTTGAAAATTTATAATTGACTGAAATATTTATTTCTTCCCTTCCTTAAAAAGTGTTAAACCTCTAAGTGTAAAAGAGAGCAGCAGTTCTGTAATCTCGTTAGCCTTCCTTTAATCGGCACCTCCTACAGTTTCTTTTTAAATTGCTTCTGTCTGTTCTTCCTCTCATTTCAATTTAGACACCTCACTGACACTGAAAAAGTGTACTTTAAACCTTCTTCCCTCAGTATCAGCGTCCACACTAAAGAGTTTAGTGGTTAACTCCACTGGTAGCACCTGATAGCACATAGATTTGTTGCAATTTCGAATCAGAAAAAACATTGGATGTGTGCTCATCAAGCTGAGAATCACCAGATATAAGTCAATAACCTGTTTCACAGTTCAACTAATATAAGGAAACCTTTCAACATTAATTTAATCTTATTAAAATGTCCCTTTATTGCCCCTCTACAGAGTAATATGTTCTAAGTCATATTTAGGCTATCAGAATTTTAACTTAGGACAGGAACAAACCCTCCCAGCTTCAATTCTGGGACTGGTTATAGCTAATGCAAACAGGCTTAAATCAGACAGGCATGTTATAGCTAATGTTCAGAAACATAGTAAATGTCACTTTTGTAACTGTCAAGAGCTGGCATTGCTGAGAATCCAAAGTGTGGCAGCAAAGAGGCAGAGCCATGATGAGAACGGATATGGTTTACTGATGAACAGAAAACAGCTTACAATGAACAGAGAAACAGGGACAGGAAAGGAAGCAAAGGACAAGGGAGCGCAACAGAGATGCATGAGAAACAATGAAGAATCCAGCGAAATAATCTACTGCATGAAAATCAGGTGAGTATAATCAACAACATACCAATCAGCTGGCGGGAACAGCAAAGGCAGCGAACCAATGGAAGGCACAAGTAAAAAAAAAAGGAAATTTAACTATAAACAAATGAGAACAGAACACAAACAACTGAGAATCGTTTCAGAAGCCCTCTCTTAAGGGTGGATTCCACACACCCCAAAAGTCTATAAACATCTATCTAACCAGTATGGGCAAGGTAGGTGGGTGTGGGGGCTTTGGAAGGGGAGCACAAGACTCAGAGTTCTGGTGGGCGACCAGGTGGTGGCACCGAGTTCTGGAGTAAGACCAAGGGGTTGTCTCAAAGAGGCACATAGCTCAGGAAGCCTGTGGTACAGGAGGAACCTTGGAGGTCGACGGCGCAGAAGGAACCTTGGAGGCCAGAGGACTGCTGGAGGACAGCAGCGGCTGAGGTGAAGCTCTGAAGCCCAGCAGCGGCAGATGTAAAGCTCTGGAGGCTTGCAGTGGTGGAGCAGGAACTCTGGAGGCCATCCAGTAAACTGGGAGAACCTACAAAATCCGGTCAGAAGGGAGCCCACGTGGGGGAACCTGGGGCTGGACTCTGGATACTTGAAACCAGAACAGGACACTAGAACCCATGGAGGAGCTCTGGTGACTGGAACCCTCAAAGGAGCCCTGGAGACATAGAGGGAAGTGAGTTCTCCTGGACTCGCTCGTCTGAGGACTTTGGGATAGGAACAGGAGGTAGTTCGTCCTTGAACCCCTCAGATAATTCGACATTAGGAACAGGAGGCTGGAGTGAAGTAGAAGACTGAACAGGAGGTGCTGATGGTGGTGACAGATCTGGGAATGTAGATGCTAATGACGGAAATGATGATGAAGATGGAGCCAGAAATGTAGATGGCGAAGAATACAATGGTGATGACTGAACCAGGAGTGTAGACTGAAGCAGGAGTGTAGATGGCAGTTATGAAGATGGATGAACCAGGAGTTTAGACGATAATGAAGATGATGATGAAGATGAGCTTGCTTGGGCTCTCTGGCGGCATGGAGTTTGCTCTGGGTTTCTGAGGCAGATCGCCGGAGGGCAGTGGAAGGTCTGCGGATGACACTTGAGAAGGCGATGCATCGGATGGACCCTTGTCGGTGAGCGTGGAGGCGTCAGTCGGACCCTCAGAGGCAGGAGCTGAGCATCAACCAAACCCTTAGAGACTGGAGCTGAGGCACTGGCTAGATCCTCTGGAGACTGGGTGGAGACATCAGGCTAATGGGGTTGCTGGAACCGAGCCTGATGCAGGAGCTGAAGCTTGGGTTAAGGCACCATAAACAAATTGTTTGGATATGTCCCTGACTGCAGAGCTTAGTGGCTTGGCAACCAGCTCCACAGCTGTATGAGTCGGCTTACCTACTGAAATCCCACGTGGGAGCCGGAGAGCAGGGTGTGGGCGTGCCTGCACAGGACCACACCGATAGGTGAAAGGCTGGATTCCTGTGTCAAAAGCTGGCATTGTTGAGGACCGTAAATGTGGAAGCGATGAAGCAAAGCTATGATGAAAATGGATATGATTTCTTGATGACATGACAAATGCAGGAACTGGGAAGGAAATGAAGAACAATTGAGAACATGAGGACCAAGGGAGAATCCAGCGAAGAAGAAACAGAAACTAGGAACTTAAATACAATGTCGGCAGTAGTCGACTGCCTGAAAATCAGGTGTGAATAATTAACCAAATACCAATCGGCTGGGGGAAGAGCAAAGGCAGAGAACTGAGGAAGGCACAAACATACAGAGAATTTTACTATACACAATTGAGAACAAAACACATGCAACAGAACTGTGACAGTAACATAATGTTAGACATGACTAAAAATATAATTTCATTTTATGAAATTTCTTCTTTTCCTGTGCTTCCTCTGACCTCATGTTTGAACACATCCTTGATATTAAAAATGGATAACTTTGAATCCTCTTAAATCAGTTACAACATCCACATCAAAGAGAGCTTTTGCCACATCCTGGCAGTTCTTGGGTATATTGCATTCACTGACCCTCCAAAAATATGTGATTTTTCAATTTCCTGCCAGGTAGTGACTGATCATGGCCAGTCAAATTGAAAACAGTCCATTTCCCATCAACATCTGCTTTGTGAGCGCATCTCTAATTACTTGCGATATGATTGTCATGTTGAATGTCCCAACATTCACAATAAAACTCACAAATGTCTTTACAATACAAACTGTGTAGAAAAATAGGTAACAATAAGAGAAGCTGGTCAATTCTGATTAACAAGCTCCCAATTTAATTTAATTTTGCTGTACTTTCTTTAAATATCCATCTCGTTAATGAATAAAATAAACCAGAATGTACTGTATGTGGAGGAAACGACATACATTATCCTGAGATTTTAATGGACTGGTATTCGAACATTCAACATATCATGTCCATACTTAGTGGACAATCCACACTGCAGTGTAGAAAGGAAGCCATGAAATATATTTGCATACTTCTTTCACCCAAATGTGGTGCCTTTCAGGGTTAAATCTTGTAACCAAAGTATGCACTATCATTGTCAAACATTGCAACTTCTAATTTACAATGCAAATTTCCTCTATTGAAGATTTTCCAATGTCAATACCACCAAACTCATTGTCTTTGTTGTTACATATTCATTGTGCGTTTGTTTCCCCAATAATACTTCCTTGAATTTATGCAGGGTAATAGGGGAGACCAGACACAGAGTGACAAGCTGGCAGAAAGACAAATTTGTTGATAAGTGGCGCTGACATTGAGTGATGGGTCGCAAAATTGTCTGCTCTCATTACCTTTTTGGAATAGGAATCCTCGTTCATCTGAATCATTTGTAACCATGTCACCTTCAGCGTGAACCTAACAGTGCAAACACTTTTATGATTTAGTTGACAAAAACAAGCAAATAGTCAATCAATGTAAAAGAACAATTAGGATATAAATATGTGACATGCAACCATACCTCCAGGGAGATGTGAAGAATAATTAACCTTATAGTAGAAAAACTAAACCCTTAGTGGTTCATAAATGGGAAATTTAAAATATTAAGCTATGATTCACCTCATAAGTTTGTTTTCTTTTACCATACCATACCATACCATACCAGCTTTATTTATAAAGCACTTTAAAACAACCACAGTTGATACAAAGTGCTGTACAATCCAAAAACACAGCATAATAAAAATAATTATAATTAAAAGTAGTTTAAAAACAAAGACATACACTTTAAACTAGATCTCGCTGGTGTTGAAAGCCAAGTTAAATAGATGGGTTTTAAGACGAGCTTTAAAAGTGGACAGAGAAGGGGCCTCTCTGACCTGCAAAGGTAAGTCATTCCATAATTTGGGGCCCATAACTGAGAAAGCCCTGTCCCCTCTGAGCTTCCTTTTTGTTCTCGGTACCTCCAAGAGCAGCTGATTTGCACACCAAGCTAACATTGATCACCTTCATTACACAGCATAATTTACTTGCCTTGTTCAATTAATAAATTAGGCATTTATATTGAAATCATAACAACAACCTAGGGCAAATTGATTAGCTCAAAAAGGTACAGGAGAAAAGGCAAGGAATAAATAAACCTGTCCTCCTGTTTACCAAACACAGGGACCATTTGATTAATTCCGTTTGAGCTTTCAGTCAAAACATCTTTCTGACAAAAACAGCTTTTGCCCACCAATATTTAACATGTGGGGGTAAAGAGCTTCAGATCCCAAAATCCAAATAAAACAATGATACCTTCTCCCTGCTTTGCAAATCAGAGAGGTCTTGCATCCGTGGGAGGGGTGGGATGTCTAACAAGACTAATGCTGTTTATGAAAGCTGAGTTTTTGCATCTAATCACAATGTCTATTCCCATGGGCCTGTTAGCTCCTCAGCCTGGTAGAGCACCACTCTTCCAGGAGCGCTGTATTTTTAGGATGTTGTGAAGCTTCCTCCGCTGCATACAGAATGAGCTGCTCGCCTTTAGGGGGATGTCGAGTTTGAAGATGATGTCCTTTGGATTTGATTAATTCAGTAACGGGAAGAGAACCTGTCCCCGACTCAAAATAGACTCCGTTTAAATGACTGTATAGCTGTTGTTTTCTTACTTCTCACCGTTTGGTCTCGTTGCCACTTATCAGCGTATCACGACAGGAAGAAAATAAATAAGAAGAGTCTGTTGGGCTATCAGTGACGGGGAGGCTGTTTATGAGTGAATGTGCTTGTGTGTGCACATGAGCATGAAAGAATAAGCTCAGCATGTCGCATTCCCTGCAGGACTCTTTTTTTTCTCCTTCTCTGCTCTTGTCTGCTGCCACACTTGTCCAGAGTGCACCCTTCTGAAGTTTACCATCAAGGCCTCCATCTGTTGAAACCTGACACCATACGATGCACTTGTGGATATTAGAAAAAAAAAAAATATATATATATATATAAATTTTTTTTTTTTGCAGAAAGTGGATTATTTTTTATCCAGTAGTTGTCTCGTTAAAATTAATATGTCATTAATTTTAACGAGATATGGCTGTAGAAAATCAACTTCTTGGTGACAAAAACAATGTTCAAATTAGATGGGTTAAATGGCAGCAAAATGACTCGCGTTCAGCTATGAGTCTGCAATAGCCTGTAGAGAATCTCAGGGTATGATAACGGTTAAAAAAGCCTATATTTAACAGATTAACACAGAAATGTAGAATATGATCAAATTGTTTTCAACACAGCACAGATTCGATGTTTTATGCTGTTTTGGTTGTCCATTAAGTTGCCATTGGACTGCCAAAAACACACAGTAACGCTCCATAACTCCCAGATACTCAAAGTGAAAGGTATCTTGGAAAAATTAACATATTTTTTTTTTTATTAAAATAAATCCATTGTATATATATATATATATATATATATATATATATATATATAATTGCTTATACAAATTACATAATTTATTAGTCAGGGTATCTGCTCTACAAACAGATGCGCCGCTTGTAGCAACCTAACTGTAGTTTTTAAACCTTAATAAGAGTTATAGTGGAGCTGTTTTATATCCCCTGTTACACTATTGTGTATCAGCCTTTCATTTTACTTGTGTTGTGGTGTTGGAAGACTTGCTTTTATAGGAAATTAGCAGGTTGCAATATTTTCAGAACTGTAGCATACATGACAAGATAGGAAACAGTTTAGCAGCAGTGTCTCGGCAACATGAATGTCCATGATTTTCACTGCCAAAAATATTTTCAAGCAGTCAGATTTGTCCTCCTAAATGAGGAAAAGTGGCCTTCTTTCAGCCAGCAGGTGGACTTGCAGCAGCAATGCACTACTGAGCAGTTAAGGTTTGGACATACTTTGGCGTTGGTCCTTTGTGAGTCAGTTCTTGCATCAACATAAATTGTGTTGCCTTTAGGCTGGTGCTTGAGAATCACTGCAGCTATCCCTCTAAACAGTGGAGTATGCAACCTCGAAGGCTTCTATTCCTCAAGTGGTAGCAGCAGAAGAGGCGAGCAGAAGTCCAGTTCGAATGCCCAACTCTAACTTAAGTTAAACATCCTAATTGTTACTTTTATGCATTTTAAGAAGTCTCCTGAAACATTTTGCAATAAATCTGTGTTTATATTAGACATACCTGCTTCCATGATTGACCTTGCTGGTCTAAAAGAGCTTTTAACTATGAGAATCTAATATTCAATGACTAATTTAATGAATATCTGTTCCGACGAGTCAGATTCAATGTACCTTTTGTAAATAACAACCTGTAAGCAGCTATTAAATCTACTTTTCATTAAGCTCACATGCCCAAATTTCTGTATTAAAAATATTTTCTTTATTTGGTTTGATATAATTTTCTAATCTTAAATATTGTGTTGTAAGCGGAAAAGTCTTGAAAACGTAGATCTGTGAATAATTTATCAATATATGTGTTTTGCTTTGTGGACTGGAGTTTGTCATTCTTTGGATTTGACAAAAAATGTCCTTTATATAGCTAAAGACTGTTTGGAGTCACAGGCAGGTGAACAGAAGCAGAATGAAAACTGAGCTTGAAACATGCTAACTAGCCTCAGCGAGTCTCTGCGGCTGCCACAGCACTGGATTCATGTAAACGGTGTGTATCATCGGACTTTATGGGACCAAAAAAGCTGCCGCCCACAGAGGTTAGCGATGACATCTCTGGATTTCCTTCCAGCAGAAGTTACAGCTTTGAGGTTGCAGCAAAATAACGTCCTGGACATGGTTCAAGGAGGTAAAAGAACTAAGACTACAAAATGCAGAAAAAAGACTAGAGACTGGCGGATCAGGAGAAACGAGGGGCAGAGTTGGAACACTACTGCAGGATATATGACATGATTGTCACCAGGATATCCATCAAGCCCCGGTCCTACACCTGGGCCATGAGCAGTGGCAACAGGCGTAAGCCTGCAGACCTGGACGTTGCTTCCATAGAGCAACATTTGGCTGCTTTTCCTGCGGAACAAGGGGATCACAGTGGACTGTGACAACATCGATGCATGTCACCCTCTGCCTAGGAGAAACTCTAGGGACAAGCATACAGTCATTCACAAGGCTGTCAACCGAAAAAAAGAGGAGAAAAAAACAAGCTGCTGAAGTAGGGAGGAAGCTGAAAGGAAGGAACATGTTACTGAATGAAAATTTCAAAAAACATAATTTTGACATCGCCTGGAAAGCAAAAGAGCCGAGGAAGTGCAGGAGGATCCACAGCACACAGACTTCTAACTGCAAAGTTTTTATCCAACTAAATGAAACGCCTGAGGGGGTAAAAGTGATGGTTATCAGAAGTCTGCAGGAGCTGGATAAATACACATAAGTATCACTGCTGGACAAAGTTATGAACACTATATCCACAATCACAACAGACACATCTGGAAGTAATATATTCTCACAAGGGATACATCTAGGGGACCATCTGGAGGAAACACCATCCGAGCACACAGATCATAATTCAAATTATTTAGGAGGAGAAATTCACCCAGACACAAAAATTGTTTTCACCACCAACATCAGTTGCCTCTATTACACAAATAAACAATTAAATCAGAACTACACAACACATTGTCAATCCACTTTAATATCAGAAGTTTGTATGCTAACCAACTCGGAGACTAAACAATTTGTACATCCATTTAACATGACTGCAGTCTCTGACACCTTGATGAGCACCAACAAGTGAACTGACTTTAAACTTGGTAGTTAAGAATTCAGTTACACTAACAGAAAAACTAACAAATTGTGGATAAGACGCTGAGCTTTAGGGTATTGGAGCGTTGTCAGTCGTGGAGGACAGCATACTAAACTCATTACCATAGAATTCTGTACCACAAAGAATAACGATGTAAAAGGAGATTGTATCTACAGAACATCAGGATCCAACATACACTGATGTTCAATGACTGAATGGAGAGCACATTTTCTTGAAGTACAAATAAAGTCATATTCATATGTGGATATTTCAGCTTAGATCTGCTGAGTGTGCATAATCACAAGCTAACAAAGTGTTTCATCAACACAATGCAGAGTTTAACTTTGTCTCCTAAGAATCACCAGAGCCACCAGAGTAACATCCTCTTCTTTGAGTTTGATTGATAATATTTAAAAACAATGATATTTGAGAAAATTCCATAAGTGGAATATTAATCACTCATTTTAGTGACCATTTTCCAGTTTTTGTAATATCACAAAATATGTAGGATTAACAAATAAAAAAAGCAGAGGATGTATAACAACTTAAGTCATAAATGCAATTAAAAACCGATTTAATGGCACAGAACAGAAATTGTGTGTCATTAATTTCATTCATTAATTTACTGCATATAGTCTTTTACAACAGTCAGCCACAGTGCTTTACAATACAATCATAAAAGTCCTTCAACAACAGATGAACTATTACATAAAAGAAGAAGAAATCTTGTCATTGCATTCCAACAAAATTTGTCTTCTGCATTTGACCCATCTTTTAGGGAGCAGGGGGCTGTCACTGTGCGGCTCCCTGGGAGCAGTCTGGGGTTAAGGGTCTTGCTCAGGGTATCTGCAGCCTTCTTAGAATGCAAGCACTCTGCCCTAACTACTAGGCCACCACTTCTCCTTAGAAACCTGGAATTAAAGGCCACATTGCTACTGGGTATTAAAGGTTCTATGATTCTAAGTTTGAAATGTATTCTAAAACAGACAGGAGGCCAGTTGACGGAGGACATAATGAGGGTGATGTGCTCGTGTCTGGACGTATAGCCATATTTTTGACCAATCAAAGCCTGTTGAGAGATGACTGAGAGACACCAAGATAAAGATTGTTAAAATAATGAATTCTTGAGCTGCTGAAAGCATGTATAGCCTTCTCAAGCTCAACAGTGTTTAAAAAAAAGGTTAACTTTAGCTAAAAGACAATTGTAGTAAAAGCTTGATTAGACCACTGAAGCGACTTGTTTAATTTAAAATCCTTAACAAAAGATGCCCCCAGATTTCTTACAGTTTAGTGACAGTAAGTCTTTTGTTCATTTAAAAACAGCAGATTTTGGTTTACTACTGCTTTACTGCAGATATACCCTCAATGTCGCTTCATGCTTGCTCAGTATGAGGGATTGCTGCAAAGCCATGGACAATGCAGACGACTCTCTCTGTGGCTCTACGCTTCTCCAGGAGTGAATGCTGCTTGTCGGGACTTTGATGCAACCAACTGGTTCCCTTATATAGGAAATGTTTGACCAATCTGTATAATCTGATCCAATCTGTATAATCTGATTGAATTTGACTTTGTAAAGTGCCTTGAGATGACATGCTTCACGAATCGGCGCTATATAAATAAAATTGAATTGAATTGAATTGAAGAACTGAGTGCTGAATCTGACTGTTACCTAGTATAAAAGACAGGTGAATTTGAAGATCATCTGCATAACAGTTGAATGAAGTGTTGCCGGGTTACAGACGCTCCGAGTGGCAGCAGATAGCGGGACAAAAGGAGGGGACCAAGAATGAAACCCCTATGGCACACCACATGACAGAGGAGCACATGAGGAAGATACATTCTGAATCATAACTGTGAAAGATCTGTCTCTCTGATAGGGTGTAAACCATTGAAGCGCGGAGCCACGGATACCAGTTTGACTTAAAGGCACACTATGCAACATTTTTCAATTAATTAATGTGTTCCATACCGTTTTGGATGATTAAATGAGTCATTTCAGGTTGAACAAAGGTTTTCTTGGCCGCCCTGGTGGTTTGTGGGGGAAATACCGCACTTGCAACTGCAGGAGCCCTCGGTCCGCGCCCACAGGCTCAGAATCTCGTGCAAGATCGCGAGAGTCGGTCTTGCTTTACGGCGAGAACATGTTTGTTGCTAGCGCAGTGGCGATATCTGTGCAGTTATCATGGCGGAACCAGCGATAAAACAGCGAAAGCCCATGTCGGAGCAGGCAAGAAAGAGGAAAAGGGCTCTGGAAAGAGAAAGGAATCGTACACCGTTGAACATCTGGCAAGCTTTTTCCGAATGGCGAGAGCTAAAAGAAAAAGAAGGCTGCAAGGCTGACGTGGACCTCGCGTTTCTGCTGATGCGATTGTAAGTAACATTGTAGGGTTTCCCTCACCCTACCGCCTCCCAACATTCCAAAAAAAAAAAAATAACTTGATATGCGCGCAAAGCTTGTCTCCCCCGCTCCGCCGGTCGCTCGCTCCGCCGGTCGCGCAAAGCTTGTCTCTTTCCCCCGCCTGCCGGTCGCTCGCTCCGCCGGTCGCGCAAAGCTTGTCTCTTTCCCCCGCCCGCCGGTCGCTCGCTCCGCCGGTCGCTGGCTCCGCCGGTCGCGCAAAGCTTGTCTCTTTCCCCCGTCCGCCGGTCACTGGCTCCGCCGGTCGCTGGCTCCGCCGGTCGCTGGCTCTTCCGGTCGCTGGCTCCGCCGGTCGCGCAAAGCTTGTCTCTTTCCCCCGCTGGTCGCTCGCTCCGCCGGTCGCTGGCTCCACCGGTCGCGCAAAGCTTGTCTCTTTCCCCCGCCCGCCGGTCGCTCGCTCCGCCGGTCGCGCAAAGCTTGTCTCTTTCCCCCGCCCGCCGGTCGCTCGCTCCGCCGGTCGCGCAAAGCTTGTCTCTACACCCCCCCCCCCCCCCCACCCCCCGCTCCGCCGGTCGTCCGCTAAGCAAATTCCTAGGGGAAACACTCCATTGGAATGGTTTCTCTCTCTCTGTGTGCATGTTCATACTTTCACTGTGTTAGTCATTGTTTGTACTGCCGTTTTTTCGACTTTTGTATTCGTTGCGTTCGCCTGTCTGCTAAGCTCAAAACAACCGCGTCTGGCTTGACGGATAAACCAGGAGAACAGCTGAGCATCTTTACGACAGTGCACTTTTACTTTCGCCCTCTGGGGGGCGCCTCGCTGGAAAATCAAACCCAGTTGCATAGTATACCTTTAAGCAAGACAGGACAAAATGATCAACAGTATCAAAGGCTGCCTTCAGGTCCAGTAGCACCAGGACAACAGGGCACCTACCCTCAAAGGACATAGCACTGTCATTATTTACTTGTAGTAAGACATGCTCTGTGCAATGTTGTAGTCTGAAACTTTTCAAAAATATATAATATAATGTTTTAAAAATGGCTCAAGTTGGGTAAAAACATTTCTTCTAAAACCTTGAAAAGGAAGGATTAAAGTTAACTAAAATGAAACGGGTCCAGGTGAGGTTTTTCTGAAGAGACCTTACAGTAGAATGCTTCAAAGTACTTGATATAATTTCCTGAACAAAGACAGGAGTTCATGAAGGACAGGAGAAGAGGACCAATAGTATTAAAAACCTCTTTCAATAACTTGGTAGGAAGAAAGTTAAGGGAGAAATTAGTAGTTCTCATGTGTTTCACAATTTTGTTCAAATAAGAAAAAGAATCTGGTTCAAATTGCTAGAACCAGCAGGGACAACAAAGAAAACCACAATAACAGGGGTAGCAATAGCATGTCTACATGATACCGATACCACTTTGTCAGAACCAGAGAAATCTTTCACAAGTAGTGACTGAGGCATCAGGCAAAAGAGATGTGGGTGGATTTAAAACAGAGCTAATTGTATTAAATAATATCAAAGGACAATGGCTGCTGCTATTTATGATATTAGACAAAAATTGGGTTTTTGCTTCTTCAACTAATCTTTGGTGCTGTGCAAGACTGTTGTATGCAGATGTATGCGGTCTGTCTTCCATTGTCGTTCACTCTTTTGACATTCTCAGCTGAATTCACATGTGGTATTGTTGTATTGACATGGCTCAACTTTGGGTTTGGACTGTTTATTAATTTAACAGGAGCAACAAAGTCCAGTATCTCAAGTGTTGTAAAAAGAGGAAATAAAGTAATAAGGATCTAATGGGGTAAACTGTTAGCAGTTGCAGAGGTAAGGATGTGAGAATGGCTACGTGTGCCAATGGTCTACTGGTTGCAGAGAGAGCTGCAACTAGCAGTGCAGCTGTCGTTAATTTAATTAAAACCTAAACAGCTGACACTGATTAACAACCTACTACTGAAATAATCAGATCAATATTTCAGAAGCTAAACCGACTTCATGTTTTACTCTGATTAAAAAGTGTGGCTTCAGTTTTTTTATGATAATTTAAAAATATAACGTAACACTTTTCACTGTATTCATATATATATATATATATATATATATATATATATATATATATATATATATATATATATATATATATAAATTAGTATTTCTGAGGCTATTACATGTTCAATAAACTTGAATTAAAAATGTGATTACTGAAATGAATGAGCTATTCTATAATATTCAATAATATTCTGTGTTTGTATAGTCTTATAACAAATAACCAAACCATGCTTATGTATGAATATTGTACACTTTGAAGCGATGGTGTACAATATCTTTTTTGAGCTCTGTAATAAGAAATTGTCTTTTCAAACCAGGTAGCTATTGTTAATAATCCAGTCCGTACAAAGAAGTCCTAGCAAGCTTGAAATAAATCAGAAATTGTGTGTACACCCTGTCAGTCATCTACTTAATATTCCAGCTCCTTTAAAGTTTTCAAGAGAGATTAAAGACATGAACAATCTCTGTAACGTCCCCCCCAAAGATGAAAGTACATTCAAACAAAGGCGTGCAAGCTACAACTTTGATATAGCTGTTGAATACAATGCTAATTAGATCATATGTAGTGTCTCCTTTATGAATCAGCTGCTATCTTATAATTCTAATGAGGAAATATCTCATAATGGTACATATGTCTTTAAATAAAAACGGCTGTGTGACAGAAAAGAGTGCTTATAGGATGGAAAGCTGACATCAGTGTCACGCATAGACTAGGTGGACATTATATTCATCTTGTTCTGTCAAACTGTGACAACAGTACTCTCCAGTTGGCTTTGCAGAGTAGAAAGTTCTGCTGGCAAGGCTGCAGGGCTAATTGTGCCCCTCTATGACTAGCCGCAGAATGACTAATGAAAAGTCCTGAGCTTTTGGACACGTCGTTCACCTCCTTTAGCACTAATTAATAGCTCATCGTTGGAGGACAGTGTAACACCCTGGACTTTTTCACCCATTATCCACTACTATAACTCGGAGCTCCTTTGCATACTGATCATGTGATAAAGTACCCTGTATAATGTAAAGCCTCCTCTAAAAATCTTCCCACAAAGTGTGTTTTTCTAATGAATTAAAGATGGCTTCCTTGCTCTCTGGCTGGTAAACACACCCGCTTGCTGCATAATCAGCATCCGGATTTATCCAAATGAATGCATTGGCTTTATTGAAAATTCACATAATGGTTGAGAGTAAAACAAAAATAAAAAGAAAGGGAATGCGGGGCTCACTTGCATGTTTTTGGCTCATAATCATTGTCAAGTCTTTGAACTTTTGCTGTTTTATCGACTGTAAGAAATATTACAGCGACAATGATTTTTATTTGTGTCCTGCTCAAATGTTAGATGTTTTTTGGTGTTTGCGTACCAGCAACCACGTTCTGCTCTGCAGGGATAATGTGATGTCTTTAAAGACATCCATCCTTCCATCCATTGTCTATACCCCATTTGATCTTGCAAGGTTGCAAGGGGCTGTTGTCTGTCTCCTGCGGTCATTGGGCGGCAGGCTGGGTACGCACTGGACAGATTACCAGTCTATCACGGGGCAACATATAGAGACACACAAGACAAACAACCAAACACTTACACTTACACCCAAGGGCAATTCACAGTAAGCAATGCATACGTCATGTTTATGGACCGTGGGAGGAAGCTGTAGTAACCAGAAATAACTCATGCACACACAGGGAGAACATGTAAACTCCATTCGGAAAACCGCAGGCATGAAATGTGAACCCGGGACTTTCATGGTGCATTCAACACTGCTACAAATACATTTTCATCTAAAATTATTTAACCTCTATTTAGGTCTATTAGCAGATTGCAAAGTTGTTCAGGTGTTTGCGATACACAAAGTACAAAAACACACCTTTTAAATAGTTAAATAAAACTAATATTTGAAAGATTTTATGCAATTTCAATGACTACTAAAGTCTCAAAATAATCAACCCCCTGAATGGAGTTCTTCATAAGAGTTACATGTGAATAGTTTTAGATGCATTTTTCAATTTGTCTTACCTAATATATGTAGTTATTAACAATTTTATAAGCATCATCTTCTACAGTTAATTATATTATATTTGTTATAATTTTAGGATTTAATTCACATATTTTAATCCTTGTATTTCTGTTGACGTCTTTATTTCTTCATTTACCTGATATAGATTTTGCAATTTTTTTCCCATGTTTGGTTGGTTGAAACCTCTCTGACGCACAATGGCTGTATGAAATGTGCTGTACAAATAAAGTCTGACTTATTTTGAAGAGGGGGTGAGATCAGAGTTCCTCCTTTTCTAACTGGGGGAAAAAAAACAGCTGCTCATGTAAAAACGGCTCAATTACGGCAGCCATAAACTGGTTAGGGCCCACCTCCTGCCCATCTGGGTGGGGGTGGGGGCAGGGGAGGGCTTTTTTATTTGCTGCTGGGGTTAATATTGCTCCTGCACATTAAAATGTGCACTTGATGGGCGCTCAGGAGCAATGGTTGTGTCAGAAAGTGCTCTCCTGGTGGACACTTAAACAAAGAATGAGCCTGCTTCGCTCCATCAGCAGAGGCACAATTATCAGCACTGTTTTTCCTGGGGAGAGAGCAAAACACAGTTCAGCTCTCAGGCTCACCCCCCCCCCCCCCCCCCCCCCCCCCCCCGGGCTAAAAGAACAGTTTCACTCCTTCAGTTATACATCTGGCAGCATGATATCAGCCACAAAATATCCACAAGAAATGGATCAGAGCAATTGTCTCAATGCAGGGCTTCCCTATCACTGACGGGCTGTAACCAAAAAGGGCTGTTTATCCACCTCATCTGTCTTCCAGACGAATGATGTAAGCACATCTTTTCCCATGCAGAGGCGGGATACACATGGACAGATGATCACAGCAGTAGCTGGGCAGCCCATAGTGCAATCCTCCGACTGCTGCCCACGTTTCTGTCCCTGACAATTAGATTCCAAGCTGACAGGGGAGTGCAGCTCAGCCACTGCGTTAAGAGACTTTCTCCAAACATGCTGCCTATCAAAATGCACAGGCATTCCCAGCTGAAGCCAGTCACCTCCCATTAATGACACCCCCCACCCACCCTTAGCTCCTCCCTTGCACTACGAGCTGGGAAATAAAATGCGTGGAGGTGCATTAATTTATATAACCAATGTCAGGGTGCGTCGGACATGGACGCCCCCTGGTCTCCGTGCGCCTCATCAGCCTCTCTGATCAGATGGGGATGCATAATACATCAGACGGCCAGTAAGTTGAGGAAAGACATTCATCACTGTCCACCTTTCAAATTAGATCCAACAGACATGGCAATCAGTCAGACGCATCAGTATTCAGCTCTGCAGAGAAGTCCCCTCCATTGCAACTTTACAAACCGTTCTTTAGTTTAACAGCTGCTCTTAAACGGCATCATCTGCACTGCAGATAACGGCGTTGCATTTATCTCCAGTGCGCTCGCAAACTTCTCTAAATTGTCTGGAAAGATTAGTGGATTCAGAAATGAGAGTGAGGTGTTGAACATTTTGAGGTAGTGTTTCTGTCCTAGAATCTCAAGTGTTTAGTTTTTTGAGTTTTGTTTAACATGTCAAAGAAATGACCGTCCCTCTGTAGAGCTCTATTTTCTTTCTCAGAATGTTGCTCTCAAATGAATGTTAAACGAATGCTCGAAGTGATTTAATTGACACAACTTGTTTGAGAGATACAAGCTAAAACAGCATCCATCATGGATAACATTATTCTCATTTCTCTTTCTCTCTGTCTTTCTTTTTCATGTTGCTGTTCTGTTGCCGTCTTCAACTTAAGGTAAGAAAAAGTTCCAATCACATTTTTTTTTAAAAAGGGGATATATTAAGTTACGTTTAATTGTATTGTGATAAAATTCAGTGGAACCTAATTAAATTTCATATTAAATTCTGCAACACAAATAGTCAAGGTTTGTATTTTCAGTTACTGATTAGAGTTGCAGAAAAAGACAGTTGACATCCCTGTGTTGCACAAATACAGATGCATCTCAAGAAATTAGAATATCATATATGTTTTAAGTAACTCCCTTAAAAGGCTGGAAATCATATCATATGGATATGTTTAAAATGTTTTATTCAGTGGGTTTTGATTATTATAGTTAATAGCTAATGAATTTTAAGGGTAACTGGCTGATCATACTGCTTTGTTCAAACATATTAATGGAAAGTTTAGTGGATGAAATGAGGGGGGGGTCTCAAAACATACACTGTGGGCAGATCCTTTACAACCAACGACATGCAAAACTCTCTAAAAAAATGGACTGAATTGTTGCTCATTGTCCAAAGTCCACTTTTGAGAATATTAGTATTTGGAAAGCAAGAGTCCAGAGGAAGGTGAGAGGCGTGTAAAGCCGGGCGTACACTGTACGAGTTTTTGCCCTTTTCGGGCCGATTCTTCAGTCGTACGAGAATTTTTTGGATCGGGCCGAGTTTCAGCTTGATCGTGCGTCCTGCGTGGTGCAGTATACAGGGGGTAACAAGGGGCGATTAGCCTCTCACGACCACCTCCCAATCAGGAATCGGACGGTCGGTTGAAAATCAAACATGTTTGAAATTCAGTCGGCCCTCGTGAGCAATCGTGAGCAATCGTGAGCGATCGTGAGTGATCGTGAGCGCGTACGAGCGTCTATGAGCCGATTTCACCCGACATTGCGGACTCGCAAACAAGTAGATTCTTCTTCGTCTTCTCAAACGAAAACATAGGAGCCGGGAGAAGCATGACGGCGGTACGTGTGACATGGAGTCAAACTACGGAGGAGCAACTCTTAGAATTTCCAAAGCAACGCGTTTTGTTCTAGTGAGCCTCATATTTAACAGTGAGCATCGATACTTTCACCTTTTTCTTCTTCTACTGTTTACATTTGGTTCCTGGGTAGATGAGTCCGAGTAGCGCCATCTCTCTACGGGGCTGAGTCCGACGTGTGGTTTTTGAACGCACTGTGTGAGCAGTCAGGTCGCATCGGAGCGTCGGGCCGCGCAGTGTAAGAACAGATATCGTGAGCAGTGAACTTTTAAACCCTGCAGTTTTGTCGTACAGTTTGAGCTGTATATGAGTGCAACGATTGAAAATGTCGTACAGTTTATGTCTGGCATAAGTATTAGGTGAATATATGTGATGTGCATGGGCATACTTTACATTGCTGTATTAAAAATTACCCTTTTATTGCATTAAATTTACTTTTAAAGAACATTCCAGTTTACCGAGATGCACCTGTATGGTTTACACAATTATTCCTGTAATTAATGGTATGTACTGCGATTCCTCCTCTCTTCTGAGTACAGCTTTTACCGTTTTTTCCCCCCTCAAACATCAACATTTCTGTGAGACATATCATTAGAAGATATTTAAAATAGAACAAAGGGACTTTGAAAACACTAGGTTTAATTCCACCCTATCACAATAACATTAAAATGCTTTTGAAACTTTCTTTCGATGTTTCATCATCCTAACTCATTTTAGGACGAGGCTCTTTTGCTTCAGTCGTACATGTGAGCGTGCACGCTCTGCTGCTGCTACACCAAGCTGTTTCGCCGACTCTGTATCTGCGGTTAATTACATGTACGCCGGGCCTATCTCAGCACTTAAGTCTGACACGTTAAGCAATAGCCCCTCTGTTTTTGGTTTTCATCCTCAATTATAAAGCTGCACCCAGAATGATTTTCAAAGACATTGCTTTCTTCAGCTGAACCTGAGGGAAAGTGCTTTGTTTAGTTTAATCAGGCTGTAATCTGTCTGATGGACACAACTGAGAACGGTGAGGATGCGTTGAGTAAGGGACTCTCTCACAATGCCAGAGTGCAATGTGCAGTGTGAGATCTGCTATATCTCACCTATAGCTCATCTCCATACGTCTTTATTTCTGTTGTTCAACTGTTTTCCCTGGCGTGGCTCGTATTACAGAAACATCAGTCGCAGTGTCCTGTGGTGGTTTTTATTGTAAGTCACCTGGGCGGTCGACCAGGGCTGCACTAGAAAGGAGGGTTCATTAGGGTGCCTGAGCACCATGTAAAACAGAACTTGTTTCTCTGTCTGTTGAGCCCTCAAGATTTGTGTTGCTTTTATGTGTGTGCAGCTAGAGTGGAGTTTGACACCTTTGTCACAGTAGCAACATGCAGAGACGCAGACGCGCTGTTTGACCATCAAAATCTCCTCTACCTGGAGGCTGTTTCCCCGAGGCTCTTAATCAGCTTTAAGATAGAAACATCCATTTTCAGTTTTGAGGTTGTTGTGTAGGAGCTTTTTTGCTTTTTGTTTCCGTGAAAAGGCTTTTTTTTTTTTACTTTTAGTGAAGTTTAGGAAATTCAAATACTTTACACCTTCTTTTTGCTTTTCTTAACAAAATGATCTGGAGAATGTTAAAGGTTTTTTTTTCCAGACACTGCGCATGGTGGGTAAATAGCTGGGCAACCTGTTATATGTGCAGTGACTTGAAAGTGTGGGACCGTCGAGGCTGCTCTCGGAGCAGCTAGGAAGGTCTCTTCAGTCTCTTCTCATCAGCTGTCTGGATTTAATTTGTCTCAGTGCGCCTCAGGAAAGGTCATGATCCAGATGCTTTCCGCCCTCCTCTTCTGGTCCTTAGCTTTCCGTTCAAGAAAAAAAAAAGGAAGGATGGGGATGTACAGCAAGGGAGAGATGTCCTGCCGTTCCTGCTTATAGGATCTCTCCTGCTTCCCCTCCACAACTCCACATCCTCATTTATAATGAGCTTCATCCTGCAGAGTAGTGGCTCATTTGATGGTTGGGGAAGGGGCTGGCTGAAATGACCAAGGACACCTCCTCGGCAGGCTGGGATTTACATTCTGAGAGAGGTAGGGGGAGGACTGGACATGTCCCAGAGCATACTTTGTTGCTGAGCTCCCTTTTCTGAAATGTACCTTATTGGGCTAAATTGCTACAAGAAATTCTAACGAAACAACTTCATTGAAAACAATAATTGAACATGCCTGTTATCGGTTATCAGGGTCATCACAACAGCAAAAAGGCTTAATTCGGAGGCATCCGGACTTTCGCTCAGCTTTTTCTGACAACGTTTTGATGCCTATCCAGGAGTCTTTGTCAGTTCTGGCGGCTCGTACTTGAGCCTATAACTAAACAGTTTGAAACAACTGGAACTAGGACAACCATGCTTGGAAGAGGACCCAGGTGCATCTTGCCACCACAAATGGTGAGGAGGATGGTAAAGTCACTTGAAAAAAATCCCAAAAACCTACTGTTGGCAAACTGGAGGGAAAAAAAAATCAACATGAGACCGTGTCACAGCAATAAAAATAAAAGGCTTTTTACACATCTTCATCTTTTGGTCCAGTAACTGTAGAGGATGCTGTTAAACTAAAACGAAAACTTGATCAGAAGGTTTGTTGGTAATTTTTCCCATTTATTTATTCCATTCAGAGTTGGGCGCCAAGAAAAGCAAATAATGATAACCTATGGTTTAAATAACAAGGTGTGTCACACAGTGTTTGGAGCACAGAAGGAGATTGCATTCATCAGAACAGATAATTGACGATTACACTGAGATTTTTTTAAATAGGTTTTGACCTTAGGCAATAATTGATTCAGTTCGCCTCATCACAATTCAGTAATCTCAGTGGGAGGAATAGCTGGGGGATTTCCTATTTTGTGCGGCTGGGTGGGGTTGAAAGCTGGAAGCCTGCACAGTTCTCACACGAAAGAGCCCTTGTTGACATGAGCTTGACACTCAATCAAACCTCAGAATGCACGTGCACAGCCATTTGCTTGTCTGCTAATCAATAACCATGATTTATTCAATGAAGTACTTGTCAGGAAGTGGTTGTGCAAAGTGTTAAGAGGCTGATGAAAGCCGCGCAGTGCTTCTGATTATTGTCCAAATGATTGTAGAGCCAAAATTGAGCAATATGCTTATAAAGTGGTAAAGCGTTGGAATATACAATTTCCCCAAACATTTTGAGAATCCTCGAGCAGTATATGTGAAATTAATTTATTGGACAGTTTCTGTGAGTGTGTCTGAACACAGTTCATTGAGGGCATTTACCCACTTTCTAAATTGGTTTCATTTCTAATCTTGTAATGTATAAACACTGCTTTTGGATCAGGGTTTCACTTGCATGTTCTCAAAATAGAGTGCAAAACAAGCAAAATCAGCCATGTCTGTATTTATTTGGCCCACTCCATTCTGGGCCCTGGCAAAATGTAACCAGCGTAGCATTGACAAAGATTACGGTCCCACAGGCCACAGTGGGTGTGCAGAAAAAAAAAGTGGTTGAGCTTTGGCAGCTGCCACTGAAACACACATACTTAGGCACAGTAGTGCATTCTGGCACCCGGCGACGGTTGCAGACTCCCTCTGACACATAAGTACACTAAACGAGACAGACTGACTTTGGTATCAGCAAGGAGACAGTCAAAGTCCAAATATCAGCACGCATTATAAATCATTAAAAAAGATAAAGTAATTCAATTCAAGAAGTAAAGCTTGTATATTATTGAGATTTATTACACAGAGTTATATATTAACGTGTTTATTTCTGTTGATTATTATAGTTATGGCTTACAGCTAATGAAAAAACTAAAAATTAATACAGAATGTTAAGATGCATCCGTGCAGCGTGGCATGGAGGCTAGCATCCTGTCACGTTGCTGATATCTTTTTTTATAGTCTGACCAGCTTGCTTTGACAGACGCATTGAGCTCATCTACATTATTTGGTCTGGTGTCTCTCATCTTTCTCTTGTCAATACTCCACAGACTCTCTGTGGGATTTAGGTCAGGCCAGTTTGCTGCCCAATTGAGTCATTAAAGCAGGTTTGGGTACTTTCTGCAGTGTAGGCAGGTGCCAAGTCCTGCTGGAAAATGAAAGCAGGATCTCCTTAAAGCTTGTCCGTAGTTGGGTAGAGTGGTCTAAGCTGTCCTGGTAGAGGGCTGTGCTGACTTTGGACTTGACAAAACCAAGTGGATCAATTTTAATAGATCGCATGGCTTCCAAAAATATCCCTGAAAATGAAAACTTCACACTGAAACTGAAGAAACTTTAATTCTCGCTAACTCCACTTTTCATCTAGAATCTGGGGCCCTGATTTACAAATGAAATGCTAATTTCTTTATTTTTTTTATCTAACGAGGACTTTGGACCACTGAGCAACAGTCCAGTAATTTTTCTCCTTAGCCTCGGTCTTCCTTCACAGGAGGTGCGACAGTTGTAGCCCTTATCCTGCATACGACTGTGTGTGGTACAGGCTTTGCCTGTAGTTTAATCCACTTGAACCCCTCCCATTCCAGTTTTTTTTCCACTCAATGCTCCATTAATATACTTTGAACAACTTTTCTTTGTCCTCTCAAGGTTGCGTTGGTCATAACAGAGTCATAACATAACATTTCTATATTAAAACACATTTTTCATTAGTCTTTTGTAATATAATTTTCTGACACTAAAATTTAAGATAAATCTTGGGTTTTCATTAGCTGTAAGCCACAATCTTAACAAAAAAAAAACTAGAAGTGAAATTCTTGACACTATGTGTGGTGAATCTATATAATAGGATTACTGAACTCTATTAACTATTCAGTGATGTTCTAATTTATCGAAATGTACCTGTTAGCGCTGTTGACTATATTCAGATCATCTTTGATGCTCTTAATGGGGATGGGCCTCTATTTATTCTTCACCCCTGCCTCTTTCTCACTGGTTCTTGATCTTTGCTGATGTCTTTGTAAGAAAGGTAGTGCGCAGTGATTAATACAAAAGCAGAAACACTGTCTCTTTAAGTGGGGATTAAAAAAGAACAGAGGGGGAGACCAAGGGAGCAGAGGGGGGCTGTGATGGAGAGTGCAAAAATAAGAAGCTTGTCACACGGAGTACCCCAAGGTCACCTCTGCTGTGGTTTTGGCCCTGTTGGATCGAAGGCATGGCTAAAGGGTTGCCATGGTATGGTCCAGTCTCCCAGGAGTGCTTCAGGAAGATCTTCTGCCATACCTGAGGCAGCCACTCATTTATCTGGAATGCTGCGCACCGACTGCTAACGACCAGCTCAATTGGACTATTTTTTCCCATTTGTCAGTCGGCCAGCTGCACTGGCTCAGCTGCGCATCTGTGTGGAGGGAAAGGCTTAGGACAATGGAAGTTCCCGACTCATTTTTCTCACTTTTCTTCATTTTTTTTGTCTCTCTTCTCACAGTTGGAAGAGTTTTCTGTATTGTTGCCGCCTGTCGGTCTGAGGCAGTCTCCCTCGGTGCAGTGTTAATGGAGACAAGTGCTTCTGGCATGTGGCAAAGCATTTCCTTTGACATTATGGAGGGCCCCGCTCAGCAGGGCTGCTATAGTATAGGTAGTAATCTGACTGCAGGGGAGCACATTTACCATGGGGTTTGAGTTTTCTGTAAAAGACTTTAATGTTTTAACTAATCAAGAAGGATTAAAAAAATAGATCTGGTAAATCTCGCATGTTAATGTTGCCTGTGAATAAATTTACCCGCATTCTACAATTTTAGTTAAGTCCAGTTCAGCTTTGTGCTACAGATTGCCGGATCTAGATCTATACATTTTTGCTGATGGAAGCAATTATTGGAGGTCGGAGTTAGATAACATTAAGCTGTAGAAGGACTGTTTAATTCCTATTGAAACATGCTGTACAGCGATGGCATAAACTGCCTTCTGATGAATAATGCACCAGTTTTGTTATTTAGAGAAATTTGGAATCAGGTTTTACCAATTTTTCAATAATTTCAGCTACATTCATTTGCACTGAGATGTAAAGTACCTCCTTTAATTTTGTTGCAACCTTTTTTCAAAAGCAAATGAAAAGCCAAATGTTACTGAAGCGTTAGGCTGGCACTGTTTTCCATGTTTAATACAATAATTACAGTTTATTGCTAGTATTACTAGTGATTCTGTGTAATCAGTTTACTTAAAAGCTTATTAGGCCTATTTACAGCTAAAATGTTTTTCTCAAACCATCAAGTAGACCAGTGAAAAAAAACTCATGTACACGGCTTTAACACTTTTGTCATTTTCTGTCACCAGCTCGTTGCAACTTTCAGCTTCTTCCACTCAAATGCTGCCTCCTCAAAAGGCCTTGTCCAGCTTACCTATTAGAAAGTTCAAGCATAAGTCAGGCAACAACTGAATAAGTTTAGATAAATGAATCCATCCATCCATCCATCCATCCATCCATCCATCCATCCATCCATCCATCCATCCATTTGCTTTTCTGCCATAACATTTTGTCCAGGTTTTACTGGTCCATTCATTGTGGTTTAAATGCTTGTCTTAATTTGGAAGGATCCAAATGCCAAAAAGGAACTGAACTTCCTATTTAACACAGGTCAGCACTAACACAGTGTTTTACTCTCTATCTTTGCATCAACTTAAAAATGGAAGTTTTTGTAGTTAAAAGATCTTGGTTAAGAATTGTTCATAATCTCCAAAGAGGATATTTTTAAAATGGTGTGTAGATGTTATTTTAATATCTCTTGATTTTTTTTTAACAAATTAAACAGAAGCCAGCTTCGCTCTGGCTTTCTGTGCCAAAATCTCCTTTTGCTCTTGCATCTGTCTCACTTTTTTCCAACTCTGTTTGTATTCAACTTCAAATGTGAGATGAAGTTATAACTGCAATGTACTGAATGTAATTTGTTCTCGACCTGCAGCAACAGGGAATCCTTCTCAGTGCCCACTGTTGTTTATCTCAGATGCATATGTCACAGCTTGAAACCTCGGCTGAAACTCACTTAGAAAGGACGTGTCATTTAAAACCCAGCGGAGCCAAAATGAACGTTGATGTGTAATGACAGCACAAAGTCACAGAACACCTGTGACTGGCTCTAGGCTACTCAGCACAGACAGATCCAGGTAAAGACTGGTGGATACTTTTTATATCATCTATTTTAGTTTTTAGCATCCAGCATGTTGAGGTGAGTTAATTTCTTCATCCGTGCAAACAGCATAGCTGTGTGTGAGATTAAGTAATGTTGCTACTGGGTCACTGCTGTAATATTTTAGCTGCTGTCGCATTGATCCTGTAGAAGTGGTGCACATACATTATACACTGTATGTTGCAGCTGCAGAATTTTCATAACTGACATGGATGAGCGAGTGTGGCGTTGAAAGCTCCTAGTCCTGACCTCAACACAACAAGTTAGGGGTGACAGTGGCGCAGGAGTTGGGGAGTTCGCTCTGCAATTGGCGGGTTGCCGTTTCGATCTCCTGCCCCGAGCATCTCAGTCCTTAGGCAAGACACTTCACGCGAATTACCTGCTGGCGGTGGTCAGAGGGCCCGGTGGCGCCATGGCAGCTGTGGCTGGTAACATAGCTCACCACCGTCAGGGTGTGAATGTGTGTGTGCATGGGTGAATGAGTGATTGTAGTGTAAAGCGCTTTGGGGTCATCGGACTAGTTAAAGTGCAAGCCATTTACCATTTACCATTCAGAAATAATAAACAAAGGTTTATTGTAGCAGTCCACACTTTGCTGGCAAGGGCTGACCTTATATTAAACCCTCTGGTCATGTGTTTTATGGCAGACAAGCAAATATGTATGAGTGATGGATATATATATATATATATATATATATATATATATATATATATATATATATATATATATATATATATATATATATATATGTATATATATATATATATATATATATATATATATATATATATATATATGTATATGTATATGTATATGTATATGTATATATATATATATATGTATATGTATATGTATATGTATATGTATATATATATATATATGTATATGTATATGTATATGTATATGTATATATATATATATATATATGTATATGTATATGTATATGTATATATATATATGTATATGTATATATATATATATATATGTATATGTATATGTATATATATATATATGTATATGTATATGTATGTATGTGTATATATATATATATATATATGTATATATGTATGTATATATATATATATATATATATATATATATATGTATATATGTATGTATGTATGTGTATATATATATACTGTATGTATGTATATGTGTGTGTGTGTGTGTGTGTGTGTGTGTGTTTTATTGCTGGTCAAAGAAAGCCATAGAAACACATATTTCATTCAAGTGTCTTACACTTCTTAATTATTTTGTATTAGTACATAAAACATTGATTGAAGTCTGATTTTTCATATTTTCCTTCTTCTACTCTTACACATGACAAACAAGACTATCAACATTTTTTTGTGTATTTTTCAACAACAAATATATGTCATTGACTTTCTTTGAAATATTAGCCCTTATCACTTTACCTTTGCTACAGAACTTATTTATCTAGTTTTTCTCTGCTCCCCTTCACGATGTTACTATGGTTTGGAGGAAACCCACATAGCAGTGGGGGAACTTGCAGAAGCGAGTCGGTCTGACAAGGTGTGAAAAGTCATGATCTTCTTCTCCCTCTCTCTCAGATCTCACTTTGATGGACTGCTTTGTAGTGCAAGGAGCTGGGCAAGTGCTGCTAAGCTACATTACAATATGTGGCGTGTTTGCCCAGCAGGTGCCATTTCCCTCTCTGCCATAATACGAAACGTTTTGCATTTTGTAGTGCACTGAATGCCAATGTCAGCTTAAGCATGTAGCTCACAGAGCTCCTTTCTAAACACCAAATTCACCACTTGGAATAGGGATAGGTAATATAATGTTTCATTTGTCTGACACATGTTAAAGTGGTCTTTAAAATATTGGTACTAGTATTAGTTGGAATTTTAAAAGGTGCTGTGATTGACAAATACACACGAAAGATGAATATGAATTTAACCTCTACAAAAGTAGATTTCACATTTAGACTTAAATGGATGCAATTTTGCCACAAAAGATTCATATCAAATGTGAAGGATTATTTTTATGTAAGATACAGTGTATTAATTTTTTTTTTCTTGCTGTAAACATCATGGTAGGATGGCAAGACAGGCATTAATTTGAGCTGTTAATGAGATGATTTGAGTTTTTGTGGGTATTAGGCAAGACTTTTTGCTAAAATTATTCATATTGTTTTGCATTTTTCTTTCGCTGTCTCAGGTGCCTTGACATTGAAATAGATTGATGTTATTCTGCTTGTTGGGCTTTTTCAGCCAAATCTAAAGGTGATATATATGCACCAGTTTTTGGTGTCTGTCTTTAAACTTTCTGCCCAGGATCTCATTTTGACCTTTAATGTAGTTAATGTGAACTGCATCGTACATGTTGGTGTAGCAGGGGTAGTCAAGTTGTTAAGTATTTCACAGACAGTGTAGACACAGCTTAAAAAAACTGAGAAAAACACAATGCCATATCTTTGAAAAAAATATCTGGTGTATTGTTTACAAGTATTTAACACTCCTGTCACACTACTGTATATCTGATCTCTGTTTCAATGACATGGCAACTATGACATTTCACCTATTAAACCTGTAGAATACACAATTTTATCGCCATGTGGGCCAAATTACCCAGGATGTTTTTGATATGTCAACAAAAACACCACACACAACACATCTGCATCTGTTAAAGCATCACCAAACTGTCACTGAAATATTACTGCAGTGACCTAATGAAACCATTACCTAATCTCCCACTATACAATGCAAATGATTCAACCACCTCAACATGCTGAATGGTTTCAAAGAAAACTGCATGAATTGCTCTGATTAATTTGGCTAGTAAATGCATTATCTCTTGGGAACACTGCTAGAATATTAAAGGGTGTATTTTAATTCCCAGTCATTCAGCTGATTCTTTATTAAAAAGATACAAACTATGAGACAGTACCATCCAGGCAAAATCAGCGTACCCCATCCTGTGAATCCCACAACCATAACTCTTGTGTTTCACAAAATGCTGATCGTTTTCTCACATTCACTCTTTTTCAGTATGCCAGCTTACAACGGTACGATAAGAAACAGTGTGCAGCATCATAATTGGTTATTTCTAGATCACTTGAACCAGTGTGATTCAGTATAAAGTTCTGTACATAAAATCTGTGTGACAAATTCAAGTATAGATTCATGAACAACAGCAGTTGATGCAAAATCTTACAACTTGGCCAGTGTGGATGGTCCAAAGCAAAGCTCCTGACGCAACAACTATGTACTGAATGCTTTTATAATTCTCCGTCCCCACTGTTGTTTATCTCAGATGCATATGTCACTGCTAGGAAAGTTGGATGAAACACACTTAGAAGGGGACGTGTCATTTGGAAGCTAGCGGAGCCCAAACGAAGGTTGATGTGTAATGACAGCACGAAACCACTGAACACCTATGACTGGCTCTAGGCTGCTCGGCACAGACAGGTGAAAGGGCTTAGCGGTTGTTATTTAATGTTATGTGACATCTCTCTTTGCTTGTTGCCAACAGTTCAACTGAGCAACATGCCACATACACATGCTCCTGTTTTCCTTGCCTCTTGTGTTTGTCTCTTTTTTTTTGTTTAGAATGTGGTTAGTGACAAAATGTGGAAGAGCATCAAGGTTAATGAAGTCAACGTGCAATTTGTTCAAAGCAGACCTTGCTTGCACAACCTTATCACCCTCTTTGAAATCAACACTCACCCTTTAATTTTTTTGCACCCAGTTTACCTCTAGAATTCCTCAAAAAGCCATGGAGTCAATAATCTGCGGTGCGTCTGTGCACACTTTGATGTGAATAACTCACAGCTAGATCTACACAGATTAATTAATAGCATAAAAAACATCTTCACAAAGGCTAAATTTCCAGTAGATGAATAGAGCTCCTCTCAAGTTCAAGGAAAAGGCCAAGTTTCTTTCAACATTCTGTAGGTGTTTACCAAATAATCCCACACAACAAGTGAAGCAGAAACTTAATTGCAACTAATTAGCTCCCTGGAGGTTTAATTGGATCTGCATTCTTTATTCCCCAGTTTACCTGCAATATGTAAATCCTGTATCCATATTGAGGAGAGGGGGGTAAAAAAAAAATAGGATGAAAAATGCTAGGCAGTGAAGAGGCTTTGTAAAGGGCGGCTGAACTGAGTGGAGTTTAAAATCAGTCTGTAACAAGCTTAATTTCTGTCTTGTCTTGCTGTCTTCACTCATCCAACACCCCGGAGCTGTTTCCTTCCCGTGTAATTGAATGTGCTTTCACTAGAGGGAGAGAATACAGCTCATTTCTCAGGCCAGGTAAAGGGAAACCTTTGTTCTTTGTTCAGAGGAGTTGCCCACCTCTCAACTGAAAGAATTCCCCTTCATGAATCCAAATGGAAGAAAGTGAGCAGCCTGCTTCTGTTTTGTTTTTAACTCGTTTCTTTTGCATAGCTTCACCTAACAGAACGAAACTCACACCGTAGCACCTCCATCTGTCCGCCTTGACTCTGGAGTACCCTTTCGACGGCCGAGACCTTTTCTGTTTTCAGGTTCATCAGCTTTGTCTCTAACTGGGCGTCAGCTTCTGGTGTATTGTTCGTTTTCCTCCCAACAATCTACAAGACGGGGCAGAGGTTAAACAAGCGCGCTACCGCCAAAGCAGGATATTATTGTTTTGTTTTGTTTCTTCTTTATCTAAATCTCACTCAAATAGCATAAGGAAAGCTGTTTGATTCCAGACGTTAAACTCCAACCCTGACAATACATCCATCCTGTTTTGTTTCTATGGCTACAACAACTTCTAACTTACCAGGCCCAAACGCAGCATAAAGTTGCTTAACTAGTAGAAAACAGATGTCAGTGCACCGTTTGCCAGATCCACTCCAATTTTGTTTTGTTTACACTGCTTTCTTCCTTTCCCTAACACTTCATCAGCAATTCCTTTTGGAGCAGGAACCGAGAACGATTAAAATTTTACTGCAAGGACTGATCTCATGAAGGAGGCAGACGCGGCATGTGCCAACTGTGGGAAAACAAAACTCAAATAAAATGAAAAAAAAATTGTGATGCTCTCCTTCTGCCTTGTCTGTTCTCGCTAACACGGCAACAAAGAGTGTGGAAAAGAAGTGTCATGGAAGGTCGTGGCGGTAGCAGACGCAGGAACAGGGTGTGGAGCATTCGGCCTAGGATGGCGTTACATCACTACTCTTTCCCACTTTTCCGCCAGGCTAGGCATATTTCATTACATACGAAATAGAACAAAGGCAGCCTCAGGATTCGGACCAAACAATCCAAGACATATTGTCACGATCAAACCCATAAGAACTCTATGACTTGAAAACCGAAGCTGACACACTGAATTACATACACTAAAATACAAATATTGTAATATCCAAATCAGGACATGTTATCTATGATACTGATCAAGGTATTTTGTTTTTTACTTGATATATATATATATATATATATATATATATATATATATATATATATATATATATATATATATATATATATATATATATATATACATATAAAATACATCTTTAGATGGTTGTGGACTACTGCTGAGCTTTTAGGACATGTAGCGGCAAGCAAGCAAAATATTGGTTTGGATTTTCTGTGTGCGAGGTTTTCCAGAGGTGTTTTATTTTTATTTTTTTATTACCACTGATACAGGAGTGTAGAGGCAGACAGCAGTAGAACCAGCTGTGGCTGTGGTAAATTCTTCAGATGAAAGTCTGGCACCATCATCGACAGAGTGGTGTCATGCCTGCCTGAGAAGGTTCATCATGGGCTCTAGCAAAGCATGTCAGGCATGCAGGTGAAAGACTGGAATGTGATTAGTCTGTCCTGCAGGATTGTGATAAGGGGCCACAGTTCATGCATATCACTGAGGAAGGAACTATTTGACTCAGGTCTCAAAGTGATACTTAATAAAGGCTTGCTTAAAAAACATCACATTATCAAGTCAGGCACCTCCTAATTTCTAATTGAGCTGCTATATATCCTTAGATAAGACATTTTTTTTCTAAATATTGTTTTTCTTTTGTTATGAATGTCAGTAGGTTGAGTTTTGTTCTTTCTTTCTTTTTCGAGTGTGTCTTGTGTTTTACATTGCTGATAGAAAGGCGCACTCCTTTGCTTTCTCTAGAAAATAAAAATGGACCGCTAAATCCATGCATAATGCAGAAGCTTTGAAAATGGTGCTTCCTGAGAGCGCACTGTAGCGCCTTTGGACCTAAGTGAAATATAACCTGAGTTTGACATTTTCTAATATCCAACACCAAAGTTTTTGTTTCAGGGAGATAGGGGTGGTAATTGCCGCTCTAGAAGAAAGACTGCCGGTCCTTCTGGGTATTGTGGATGGCTGTGGGGATGGGGTGAGATTGGAACATGGTAATTGCAGAGACATGGGCTGAGAATAAATGGATGGCGGTGGTGGAGAATTATTTACTGTCAGATAGAGGAAGCTCAGCCACACAAGTGTATGACATCCATGCATGTTACATTGTGTTATTCAGAGTATGCACAGGGGACTGATACCTTCCCCTTAGATATCCAAGTCTTTGCTTTGCTTTTTTTGGTGACAAGGAGATGAGATGATCCCTCATGCAGTTCCTGAAGTAACAGGATGTGAGACAAGATGTCAGCAGCGCCGGGTCCCAGTGAATATCAGAGCAGACCGCAACTTGCTTTTTCATCCCTCCTCCCCAAATCATTATTTTATCACTTGATTAATGCTTCCTCTGTGCTGTCAGAATGCTTATACATTTCCTCAAAGATGGAAGACAAACAGCATCAATTTATTTCCCCTGATTAGATATTGAT
Source organism: Fundulus diaphanus (assembly GCA_037039145.1). Taxonomy (NCBI): domain Eukaryota; kingdom Metazoa; phylum Chordata; class Actinopteri; order Cyprinodontiformes; family Fundulidae; genus Fundulus; species Fundulus diaphanus. Next base: position 26,983,602 of record CM073134.1, read on the forward strand.
CACAGCTACCACTGTGCTGGCCATCACATATCTTCCCTGAAAGATGGATGTCAAATGTTAAGCATCACTACTTTTCATTTCTCTCACTCCTAACATAGCACATTTTAAATATGTGCACACTGATTAGGGAAAACGGGATTCTTTTGCTATTATTTGATTTTACGGACATGGTTGTATATTTGGTTGAAACTGCACCCTCTTCAGCATCTTCCTCTTTTTCAAATCTCTTCAATATTGCCGTTTTATTTAGACACTTAAGAGAGTGGACAAGCAAGCAGTTGACTGTGGCCCGAGGCCCGACACACTACATAATGATCAAAGAATGTCAGGGCAATAAATAGGAGCACTGTCCCGAGCAGCTGGGAGTTTGGAGGATCTCTGCCTGCAAGAGACTTAATAGACTTTTGAAACAAACTTTTATGAGGATTGTAAAGAGAAAAGGCAGCCCATACATTCCCGATGGCACAACAAGATCCTTTGTGCTGCCATGTTTGGTCTGTCTGAGATGATGGGCTTAATGACTGGAAAGAGTTAAAAAAAAGTCGATAAAAGAAAAATATAAAGGTTGGGAGGTGTGCCAGACAAATAGCATATTTTTTGACATGTAATGACTATGTATGAAAACTGAGAATATATATATATATATATATATTCTCAGCCCAGCCCTAATATATATATATATTAGGGCTGGGCAACGATTAAAATATTTAATCGCGATTAATCGCATAATTTGCCTGATTAATCATGATTAATCGCATTGTATTTACAAACTCCAAGAATTAATTCAAAAGTAGTGTAAAGAGCACTTTTATTTTAATGCTCTGCTGCCATATGAACAAAAGTGTTGTAGCACTTATCAGTAACACATATTTAGTGTAAAGCTCAACTTAATCATGTAAAACAAAAAATAGCAATAATAATAAATTAAAGCTTATTGCCACTGACAGGGAATTCTCTTTATGGGGAAAAAATCTACCAAAAACAGGCAATTTCTGAGGTAACCGCAGGGAGCAGCATTACCATTTTATGTTCAATACCAAAGTTTAACTTGGCAGTGGTTACAACTATCTTGTTTCTGTGATATTCGATGCTGGAAGAACTTTAAACTGAAATGCTTGCTAACTCGAAATGTTTACATGGTTATTTGACGTTAACACACGGTTTTTTGTTGTTGCTTTCTCGCGTGCATATAGTGAATGGCAGGGAAAAACAGGCAAAAACACATGGATACTTTGAAACGAGAAGCGACTTCACCGACAGCGTCGATGCAGACCCCGCTCCGCTCCGCACAAAACTTGTTCCGTTCGCCAACTCACCGCCTCGCCTAAGCAAATTCCTGCGGGAAACACCGCCTTCCGCATGTCGGCTTTGTTTTTTTCCGGCCAGCACCTTTCTTCCTCTTTGAATCCGAGGCTGGGCTGACAGAGAGGTTATTGGCGCATTATCGCCACCTACTGTTCTGATTCAAACCCCTACACCGCAGCAACAGACCTTCACAAAATAAAAGCATGTGAGTAACATGCGTTAACCCGCGTTAAAGTAAATATCGCCGTTAATAGTCCAATGAATTAACGCGAAATTAACGCGTTAACTTGCCCAGCCCTAATATATATATATATATATATATATATATATATATATATATATATATATATATATATATATGTATATATATAAGGCTTATAAAAAAGACCATAAACCATTTTAATCATGATAAAATAAGGTTATATACATCAAGCCTACATCTTGATTGTGTTTTGATAGTCCTTTTCTGAGCTGAAGGATAATTCGCTCTTGGGCGCAATTAACAAATATAAACAGACGTGGGGACATCTAGCGCAGTACTGCAGAACTATCATAATGCTGGTTTGCTTAATTTGTTAATCAATAGTAAATAATGCCGGACCAAGCCTTAACCTCTGCAATGCCTCGCAATAAAGCGGCAGCTCGATGTGACCTACCGTTATTAATTAAATACACCCATCTGCATCAACTTTAAGAGCCTCATATCGGAACGTTTACTCACGTCAATCAACTCTAAGGTCACATCTGAGCAATCAACAGGTTTAGCGTCCGCTTCAGTGACATTCCAGTCTTTTCTCTCTTGGAATCTTTTTTTTTTTGTGTGCATTGTTCTTTTTCACTGGATCTTGGACCGTTCTTCATTTTTTTGCTGGGAGATGCTCATAGCCGTTTGCCACTTCCTTGTTTTAACCCCTGCAGCGCATAAGCAGTACATACTTCTGTTAAAATAAATAAACACGAAAAGCAAAAACAAAGCATGAAACACCAAAACAGCAACTAATACACCAACAGGATATGATAATCTTTCATAAAAACTTTGTATGTAAACAGAGTGAGCCACTGATTTATACATTTAAAAGTCAAATAAGGTGGCTATGCACCTTTAAACTTACTGGTCAGACTTTCTTTAAGAATCAATCAAACTTACATAAAGTTTACCCTCTATAAAATGCCGTTGTCTTTTTTTCTGTTTTGATATTCTGTTGTACATTGTTGATTTGCTGGAAAAAATTTTCCCTTAGCAACAAACCAACTCCAACACTCTTTGGCCATTACTCAGAGACAACATTGTAGATGATGCTTTGAGGAACGGAGTATTGCAAATTATAGCTAATGTGCTCAGAGTACAACTCTTTGTGTTTTTCTCTGTGCTTTTGCTCCAATTTGTTGTTCAGTGGAGTTCATTTATATTCTGTACGGCTGCAGCAAAACCTTTTGAGCAACATGTTACAATTGCTTCCTAGGCTTATGGATAATTTGGCGACTAAAAACTCATGGGAATGGATTGAGAAGAGGACAAAGGAGGACTGAAATGGACAGATTTAGATTTTAAGTACCAGCTATATATCTGCAAAAGTGCAGCATCCCACTCGAACTGCCAAGACTGGCCGACAAGCAAACAGACTGATGATAGATCCAGTGTAAGTTAGCCCAAATATGGCTGCAGCGGACACACAGGATCCAATGCATATTATTAAATACAACAAGTAAGGTGCCTTTGAAGCCATCAGTAGATTCAGTTATGCAAAAGTCACAAATTCTGTTCTTTGACTCTGCGGAGTACCTAGTATATCACATTGGATTTGTATCATCCGTGTGACTGCTATACTGGCCTACCACATATCTTGTTGAGGCAATACCAGGAGAATATGGTATTAACAGGTGGTGAAGATGAGTAGATGTCACACAAATTAAAAAAAAACTAATATCACCGTATCTGCTCCACGTCAGCATCCATCATGGCTCATGGATTGTCAGAGTCATGTTCTAGGTCAAACACACAAGGATGAGGTACGAGCAGCTGAAGTCCCCCTTCTGTCAGAGTTGTATTCTTTAGGAAGAACTCTTTCAGACTGGATGAAAAGGCTTTGAAAACCATGATTGGAATCTGTCAAAACGTGCTTGTCCAGCATTGGGTTTAGTAAAGCCAACAATTTACTCGTATTTTTGCATCGCTCACACTTATTCACCATTGTTCTCACCTTCCACTGTGGATTCTTACAGGCACCTTTGTCATTAGTTGACCCAGATTTTCACCATGTGGACACAATAGTTTTTTGTTTTTTTGTTGTATTTTTTCAGTGCATCTTTTAAAAAGGTTTTTAGAATTTAAGATGAATGTTGCAGCATTAGACACAGAAAGGTCCCACTGAAACAACTATTGGCTTTGACAGATCTAACGTCTTCCAACGTGAGATAGTTCGGATGCAGATAGATGCTTCATTAATTCTTGGTCAATTCCTGCTTTTGTTTCATGAAATTCCACTTTAGAGTTTTTGTTTAATCTTGTTAACAGTCCTTGCTTCTTTCTTGGCGTTAGAAACAAAAGTGAAAAACCTGGCACCGATATACAAAGGTGGCACATAGATGATGAATTTTACTAAATACCACAAGAGAATTGTAAATTATCCAAAATAAAAAAGATGCAACAAGGAGAGCAGTGTGAGACTGGAGACAGGTTTTTTGGCCTTTCACCAGCCTCTGGTGTTTAAATTTTAGTTATGCTTTTGTGGGTTTTAGTGTTGCTGATCTTTAAGCTGCTCCTTTCTGCAGCTCACTTTGTGATTTCAATAGTGCTTCTGGAAAGCTAAGATGCTGAATATTTGATAACTTTAGTGAGGCTTGGTCTCAGGATGAGCCGCATTTTAGTAAATACTTTTTAAAATGTCTTTATTTTTTAAACACTTTTTATAAGATCTTGAGTGCTTTGTAAAAACCACATATTTGGCCCCGATTTCCCTAAATTGGTGCTCAAGCTCTCTATTCCACTCCAGATTTCATAAAAAACTGTTACAGTAGGCACAAAACTGATTGACAAAGAAAAAAGGGGAAAAAAGCGTAACGTCCTTAGAGGAGACAATTACTTTTAAAGATACAGTCAGCATTGAGTTCACAGTAACCTTGGATTTATCCTTGGCTACCAAGTTATTTGACTAAGTTTCCCTCTGCAAACTATTCAAAGTGGCTTTAGCAAAAAAATATAAAAGCTATCATTCCCATATCAGTGGGTACACTGGGGAAAGACTTCAGATGTGCACAGCAACAGCAGTGGTTCTAGTCCGCTTCCTGTATGTTGAGACTGAATCAAAAACAGCATTAACATGGGTTTGCTCGCGTGTTTAAGTCGGAAACATTGGCACCTTTTACCAAAGCTTTGAAAGGATATAACTTACCTCCTTCTATAAAATATAACACGGATGAGATTATAAAAGCTTTTAGAAATTCTAAGAGCTTTTTTCCCTCATTGAATTTAACTTAAGTATTTTATACAGCACCTTACAAAAGCATTCATACCTCTTGAACTTGATGGTCCAGCCGCAAACATCTACATTTTTTATTTGGATTTTATGAGATAGACCAGTACAATGTTGTGCATAGTTGTGAAATGTAAAAGATAAATAAATAAAAAATTCATGAACAAAATTTTAAAAAGCGTGGCGTGCATTTTATTTATTCAGCTTCACAGTCAATACTTTTTGGAACCACCTCTGCATTTACAGCTAAAAATACTTTGGGATACATCTCAACCAGCTTTGCACATCTATAAACTACATTTTCTTCTTTACAGAAACATCAAAGCTCAGTCATTTTGCATTTCAAGTTTTACCACAGATGGGATTGGATTTAGGGCTGGACTTTGACTAGGCCATTTATAACACATGAATGAGCTTTGATCTGAATCATTGCGTTGTATCTCTGGCTTTTCCTGTATTTAGCACCATGCCACTTTCTATCACTGGAGCTGCTTCCATGTCCCTTCTGCCAAAAAGCATCCCGATATCCTGATACTGCCAGCACCTAGTTTCACTGTGCTAAGATAAGATAAGATAAGATAAGATAAGATAGGGCTTTATTGATCTCACATTGGAGAAATTTACTTGTCAAACATCGGCTTAATAAACAAAAAGAAGGTGCCAAAAGGAGGAGAGGTGCATAAGGTATAAGGTATAAGGTATATACAGTGTGTCAACATATATACAGTGTATCAAAAAAAAATATAAAATAAATAAAAGTACAGGGGAAATAAAGCAGATATTTAGGATGACTTATGTACACTCAGGTGACTTATATACAAATGGAATAACGTTTTACATTAAGTGGTACCAGGTAAGAACACGGTGAGGTAGTGAGATATCTATACAGCTGAAGTCACTTATTAAACAGGATTATTGGACAGGACTAATGACTATTAAACAGGACTAATGGTGTGTTTGGGGTAATGTGCAGTGTTAGTTTTCTACCACACATGGTATTTTGCATATATACCACAATATTTACTTTTAGGTCTCCTCTGACCAGCATTCCTTCTTTCGCATGTTTGCTCTGCCCCCTGTATAGCTTTTGGCACACTAAAGGTAAGATTTGTCTTCACAAATCTGTTGTTCTGATGACAGAACCCCCCACCCCCACCCGAGTAGTAGGTTTCTGCAGCTCTTTCAGACTAACCACAGGCCTTATGGCTTCTTCTCTAATTAATGCTCAACCTTGCCAGGTCAGTTTAGTTGTACATCCATGTCTTGGTAGGTTTGCAGATGTGCCAGTCTCTTTCTTTTTCTTTTCTTTTTTTTGGATGATGGACCAAACAATGCTCCATAGTTTTATTTTTTTTTTTTTTTGCAGTGCAGTTTTAGAAAACTAAATACAATTACAAGTATAAGTCGGATCCATTTTTTTTTTCATGCCGGGGCATCCAGAAATGTACACTGTACATCGTTATTGTGAATATTCTGTTTGAATATGTCAGTGCAAGAGATGGGTACAGCACTGAAAGGACTGTTGCTCAAAGGAACCATTAAAACCACAATAACTCGCTGACTCTGGAGACAGGAGGAAGTAAACAAGCAATCATATTCCTGTGCATATGTCTCACAGTAGCCGCGGGCTTAGCTGCAGAGCACGGGGTTGTTCCAAAAATGTTAGTTCAAATTCAGAATTTATTACATTTGAACTGCTTGAATGACTTCTCTGTGACCTGATCTGCAAATAATTACTAAACGGGAAATGAGCTGATTGTTTTTTTTTTCCGTTAATACATATAAATGTTTCTGCTGTTGTCTTAAAAAAGGTTTTTATTTATATACCATTACAGCCTAAATTGTATCAACAGCTTGAACCTTCATTCATTATGAGGGCTATTTTTTTTTTTTTTTACAACCTAAAGAGCCTTGTTGTCATACTCTTTGGACATTTTCACTTGTTGTTGTGTTTTAGCTGCTTGCTATAATGTTTATAATGCAACCGGCAAAAAAAAGTAGCAGAAAATTGTGAAGCCAAAAGACGATGAAATGTTTTTATTTTTATTTATTTATATTTATTTTTTTGAGTGAAATCAGAAAAGAATGGTGTGCAAATGCATTTAATGCCATTTACTCTGATGCATCTAAATTTAATCTAGTTGCTAGCTGCATTCAGAATGAGGCTGCAACTAACGATTATTTTTACTAATTGAAAAAATAATGAATAGATTTGTCGACTAATCACAATTGTTTTTTGTATGATCTCCATCATCACTTCAGTTGCTTGTTAAAATATTTTGACTCATCTGTTCTTGTCTACCCCCCTTTGAACGCCTCTTTATGGCCTTTTGTTGTCACTATCCTTTATTTATTAGCTTTATAAAATATACTTTTTAAAATTTAACTTAATATTTCTATCAAGTAGATTTTTTTACTGTAAAAATGTTTTAAAAACAATCTTTCGACCTTCAAGCTTTCAGCATTGCATAATGTTTACAAAGATTTTAAACTATGGGCTAGTGTAACAAAAAAGAGTATATTAACATGTTTGCAGTCAGGTTTGTTCTCTTTAATTAGGCAATATTCTCAGCATCAACAGTAAAAACGAGCAAATTATTCATTTCCAAATAAACTCCAGCACTCTTGTCAGACATTAAAGTTAAATAAAACTATCCCGTCATGTAGCTTCACTTTAATCTCAACCATTGATCTCAGTGATAAATGAAACACTGAAATAAACCCAATAATAACTGTTAGATATCTGATTGCTGCGGTGGATTCAAAACGGTCTGCCCCCTGGAGGCCGCCTACTCCAGGGCTGAGGAGCGTGATCGCCCGCTCAGCTACAGCCGGGTGAAGCGCAGCGAGAACGGACATAACGGGCATTTCACCACGAAGCCACATCTTGATTAAACGAGCAGATATTTTGGTTTTCCACAGCCACATTCTCACCTTAAATCCATCTAAAAGTTAATTTAGTATCAAAGAAAGTGTAACGTATGAAAATTTGCTAACATTAATTTCTTCTTCTTTCAAGTATGACCGCATGGAGCTGCAGTCATGTGATAGGGGTCATCTTTGCTCACCGAGGAACTGATGGTATACTGCCCTTTGCTGCAGCCTTAGTGGACTGTATGGGAGTTAAACCGTCTACCAGTGAAAGTGAAATATTGAGACCGCAGCAATGTTTATATATTTTTAAATGACCCGTCAACACATTTATTTTTGCATCAACAATTAAGATGAAAATATTATAGCACAACTGCAAATCTACCAAGAACGAATCATTCACCCTAAATGGTCAAGCAGATCATTCATCAGAGAAAAAGCTACAGCAGCGATGGTTGCTCTGGAGGAGCTGCGGAGATCCACAGCCATGGTGCAAGAACTAGGTGACAGGTAAATATTAGTTGTGCTCTTGACATATCTGCCTTTTATGGAAGAGGGTCAAGAAGAAAGCTATTGTTGAAAGAAAGCCAGCAGAATTCCTTTTTCCACTTTGCTAAGCCATGCAACAGACATGGTAAACATGTAAATGTAAGGTCCAGCAAGTACAGGGAAGCTGGTCAGAGTTTATGGGAAGATGGAGTTAAATACAGGGCATTCCTAGTGGGATATCAGCATTTATCATTTAGCCAGAGCTAAAATAAAATGGTTAATGTCAAAGTATATGAAATGTTTTGTTCAAACTCCGGCCATAATCCAATAGAAAATTTGTGGCTTGAAATTTTCTCTTCACAGAACCTATCTGTCCAGTGTGACTGGACTTGAGCTATTCTACAAAGAACTGGTATTAGTTTCAGTCTCTAGATGTATAAAGCTGATGGCGACATTCCCCAAAAGACTTTGCGTCTGAATTTGCAACAAAAGGTGATTCTAAAAAGTGTGAACTCAGGGTGCTGATAGCAAATGCATGCCACACTTTTTATGTTTTCATTTGTAAATATGACAAAAAAAACATAATTTACTCCTTGGCTTTCCTCTTCATAGTTATGTGCTCATTTATGTCGCTCTGTCACATAAAGTCCCGATAAAATTCGTTGAAGTTTGAGGTTAAAAGTGACTAAACGTGAAACAAAAGTTCAAAGAATATGATCACTTTTGCCATGCGTTGCATTTTTCTCCTTTATCACCTTTCCATGCAGTCAGGGAAAACCCTTTAGCCTGGTATTTAGTGCCAGGGTGACAGCTGAGTGTGAATTGTCTTGCTGATTCTGTCAGGTTAAAACAAACAGACAGAGAAGCGAGAAATCAATTACCTTCTCCTCTCCTAGGGAAAATAAAAGCATTGAAATTTAATGAGTGTGTTGCGTTTACCTGCTGTTATATAATTTATGCCCTGTTAACCCATCCATCACCTCTTTCTGCTTACAATTAACTACAAGCTGCATGTGTTCTGCAGCAGCACTGTTTTTTTACCCCCCAAATTGCATCCATCTGGACTACAAACTGGAAATTTTCAACATAGATGTTATCTGTTCTCTCCTCTTGTAAAGATTATTTTTTATGGATATTTGCTTTTAACCCTGAATTTCTGAAGTAAAAGCCTGTGATTTTGAAACGCTCTTCACAAATGCAATATAACCTTACGCGCTTTGCATACATGTCCGTGTGCATATAAGGGCATCCACCCCTATACTACTTGTAGCTCGGTTGCATCTTAGCGTTTCACTCAGGATAAACAGTTTGAGCTACAGCCTAAGGAGACAATAACATTCAGGTTTATACATTGTCAAGCAAAAAAAAATGGATTTCTGACCAGAATAGATCAACTAGTCTTCATGTGTTAGCATCACCCTTTCGAACTCCGAACCAAAATCTAATTGAGAATCAGTAGTAAAATGTTTTTATCCCCTTAAATTTCCTAATAGCCTCCATCTGGAGAACAAACCACCTGTGCTCAACGTAGCATTATACGTTATCTGTGCTCTCCTATCGTAAACATTTGTTTTTATTTGCGTGTTTGTTGATTTGATGCAGATTTTAACCGTGAATTCCTGAAGTAAAGCCTTTGACTTTGAAAGGCTTCTTCACATCAGAGAAACACAACTGATGATCCGCACTGCGAGCTGCGCTGTGAGTCACTGAGGCTTAGCAGGATCCAGTCCTCTGACTCAGACATGTGCTGCCAGGGATAAAGGCTCTCTCCCCCACTTTCATTGTCTTGCTGCCACAATGCTGCCACAGACAGCCATCTCCATCCGAATCATCATCCCCCAGAAAACATAACTTGTCCCTTGAGCGTGCTACCTCGCGAACACCGTCAACTCAGACGGGTGATGGCATCCCCCAAACACTTCGGTGACATTGCCGAGAGAATATCTCTGGTTTCTCTCCCAGATTGTATTGTATCATATGTGACTATGGGGGAGTGTTGGTTTGGTGTCGGTCTGAAGCTGAGGCAGCCGTTTCATCCAAGCTGGTAGTCCAGTTTAGTCTTGACAGTTTAAATTCTATACGATCTGCACCTTGAAAAAGAGGAAGGAAAAGATCCACTTTGCTATGCAAAGAGAAGGAATACACTACAAGCTGCTGGGTCTCACTGAAATAAAAATATACAGAAGCAACTAATTTATATGGAGTCCTCTGAAGAAAGGCATTGCAATCAGTAATGCGCACTAGACTGACATTTCTTTCTGATCTCTTCCCCTCTGCTTCCATCATTTTCTCACCAACCAAGAAATCCTTCCTACGCTCACTTCCCTTTTATCATCACCGAGCCTCATTCAACATGTCCGCTGATAGGCATTCTATTATTTCTTTATTTATGTATTCCACTTTTCTTTTTTTTTTTCTTTTTTTCCGGAGTCACATGTTAATGAAGAGCGTCATTATCAACCTTAAATATTTAATTTTCCGCTCTGTGTCTGCTTCCGAGGGAGGCTGACTGCGAGAGGAGCAGCAGCGGCGGGAGCAGCAGCAGCAGCAGCACAGGCGAAGGGTGGGGAACGGATGGAAAGAGTTCTGTAACATCAGCCTTATCGCCATCCGCTGCTTTAAAGTCAGCTCCAACCAAAGCAGAGCCGCGGAGGCAGTGCTCTCCACCCAAAAACCCTCTTACACCAGAGGAGAGTCTCCGGTTTTTGAACGTAGCGCTCGGTATGGCGGTTGCCGTCCTGATTTCGGTTCGGTGTCGGTCGTTGCCCCCTCTGTTCCCATCTCTACACTTCAGCCTCATTCTCAGCGTTGGCTCTAGAGAGGCTGAGTGATAAGGTGTGAGGCCTGTCTGCCTCTGACTGACAAGCCTCCTCTCACCACGCCAGTGCCTGCTGCTTGATAAGAGAAAATGTCAGCGTGATTTTGGGAAATGTCATTTATCGCAGCTTTCTGGCCGTGTCTGTAACCCGGACTGATTATGGCAGCTGGACATTTATATCACTGGGGGTGGCTTGGAAAATTGTTCAAATGCTATGTTTCTCTGCGATAACAACCCCTAATATCCCTTCCTCTGTAATGAATTAGACCTTTTTTTTTTTAGCTCTCCTCCCTCGTCCGTAAACACTATTTCCTATACCCTTTAATTTTGCAAAGTGTGTATCAGACACCATCAAAGTGTTGGGAGCGTGGAAGCATTTGGATTGGGGATTCACACCCAGACAAAGACTTGCACCATTCTCTGTATTTTGGAGGGAGGATATGAGATGAAGTGTGCGTTTGCGGTGTGAGTGGAGCTTCAAATTTAAGCGACAATCTGCAAGTCTTTGTCAGAATATATAGGCTCAGCTTTTAGTGCGTTTGTGTGTGTGTGTGGGCCGTGTGGTCGTGTTGCTCTATTATTTAGAAAGACAATCCTCCCCGTAGATGAGTGGGTTAACAGGAACCATTAATTGGTTTAAGCTAGTTCCGGCTTAGCTGCCATGGAGAGAAGGCGCTTACGTTCGAAGCAAATTCAAAAGCCCCCGCTTGTTGTTATTTAATGATTTTTTTTCTCTCCCCCCCCCCCTTTCACATTATCAACCATGAAGACGGACCACTTAATGTTCACTTTAAAGCCGCGGGTTTTTGATTTGTGGATCCAAGATGAAGCAGAGCTGAGGCTGTTCTCACACCACCGCTTTTAATGTCGGATTCAGAACCCAGGCTGTCATATATTATTCAGGTAGTTTGCATCTTCTCTCCATAGCACTTCACTAAAGTGCCGTGCAACCTGCTCGGTGCACGATTCCTGGAGCCATTCTGTTTGGAGGAGGGCCTCTAAGTCAGCGCTGTATACTTCTTTTTCCTCATTGTTGAATCAAAGTGACATTTATGGGACACCCCGATAAAGCAATTCTTCCTGCTGCTGAGACCAGTCCTGGTATTTTCAACAGATTCGCTCATTCATTTGTATTCACTTCTGTTCTTTTTTAGTCAGACCTTCCTGCCTTTTTTGATCCACAGCCCCAAAGTACACGCAGACAGAAAGAAGTGTCTTTAACATTGGCTCCCTGGCAGCCTCCTGGGAGCTTAGCGAGAGTCTTGCACCTCCGCTCGCACCACCACCACCACCACCACTCTTAGCCAAATTTATTGCTAGTCTGACTGTGGACATCTAACAAAAGTACAGGCTCCACTGTTCCCTGTATATTTGTCAAATCACTGCACCTGTGAGAGTCCCTCTGCTAGATGAATTCTGGGTCGAAGTGTTTGTCCAGAAATAAATCTTTCTCAGTTTTTTATTTATTTATTTATTTATTTTACCCTTTGTCTTTGTTTGGGTGAGCTAGAAGCTGTGGATGAGCTTTTCTTCGTCACATGTGAACGTCGTGATAAATGGAGCTCTTTGTTGACGCCTTCATTGGGTTATTTATGGATATTATTTGAAGTAAAAAGGAAACTTGATGGCGTAGCAGGAAGGGACAATGCTAGGCCTCCATCGCTGGACCGCAGAGTGACCTGTACGCTTGGGGGTACAAATGGTATTCAGTTAGTTTTGTCACGTTTTTTGTAAAATGAAGGTGGCAGCCTCACATCATAAATGATTGGGAAACACATTTAAACATGGGTTTTTGTCTATTTTTTTTCCCAGATGTTTGATTTATAATCCTGCTTCCATTCATGCCCCAAAGGAACCTAACTTAACCTTAATTATATTTTATTGGATAGATTTTTAATGTGAAGTCCAAAGAAAATATGAATGTTTCCATGTAGAGCTTAAGTAGTCCTAAAAACGGGGTGTAGCCATACATACAACTTCCGAAAGGAGACAATTCAGGATACTTTGTTCATAGGAACAAACAAGGCAAGATTTTATTTTCTGCTGGGAAAATACAAAATCTCATCTATTTTGTGTGCACAAAAATAAAAAACGGTTTCATAAATTCTTCACTATGATTTAATAGATTTGTAATCAGTGTGCTGATTACACTGTAATCAGTGTGCTGAACAGGTTTATAAAATTCGTTTTCTTTGGCAATTTAATGTAATGGTGAATCTAAAAAATATTAAAAACAGTTTTTGTAGTTTTACAAATAGAATAAGTGTTTTGCAAACCTTAAAATATTTTATCAATTATCTCTGTTCAATGTAGTGTTATCCACAATGCATACTTTTTTTTTCAAAGTAAAAAGCTACAGGTTATGTCAAACTGATCAAAAAGAACGTAGGGATAATAAACATATTCTCCTATCTATGTTTTTCAGTCTATCATTATTGTAATGTCTTCCACTTTATATTTGTTGGACAGATTGTCTAGCATCTGTCTTTTTTTCTCCCTCCCTTTCCTGGATGTTGTTGCTATCTTCCGTCCTTCAGTTTCCTGATGGCGCCGCGAACGGCTGCCACGGTGTGTTGGTGCGCTGTCTGCACCATCATCACCAAGTCAAATTCCTTGTATGTGCAAACCTACTTGGCGATTAAACTTGATTCTGATTCTAAACTTGATTCTGAGATGGTAACACTGACCGAAAATAAATAACGTGTCATATATCATATCATCAACTTCAGGGTTTGATTAGTATAAATACTTAAAATTTTAAAATATAAGTATTCCATAGATTCATAGTTTTGGGCCAATAAAACATTTATTCAGGACAAAATCTGTACTAAAATCAACAAAAAACGTGTGCAGTCTGACTAGAACTATAATGAAAATTATTTTTATTTTCATTAATCAAAAGCATATATGTTTTTTGTTTTGTTTTTTAAACAAGAAAATCTAAAAAATGTTTTTACATAAATGGTAAATGTATCTATCTTGAACTCCATTCCTTTCTAGGATAACACAGGTATCTTGGACAGAAATTAGTTTTCTTAATGGTGGAAACTATTCTTCGGCTTCATATTTTGGTCAACTAAAATGTGGTAAGTTTTAGTCAACCCAAATAATGTCTGCTGATGGCTAATTTGTGACTAAAACTAAATTGTATTCCACTCCAAAGTCTAAAACTAAGTTAAAACGTGCTATCCAAATTAAGCCAGCTTCGAAGCAGATGCTAACATTAGCATTTAGCTAACAGCCAGGCACACTTTCTCAAAGGAGCAATAAGCAAAATTTCAATAATTTAGATAAAAAGAACTAAAAAATAATGATTTGAAGAACCAAAGGTAATGTTTCAGATGGCGCAGCGTTGGAGCAACATGGAGGAGCACCCCAGCAGATCAAAATGTTCTCTTACTAACAGCAGTTACTTACTTCTTCACCAGAAATGTTCCTCCGAAAGGTGAGGTTGTTTTGCTGTGTTTTGGTCTACAGACAGTTCTCAAGCACCACCCAGTGGTGCCTTTAAGTAACATGTATCTTCTACATCCACACGGAGCTGAATACTGTATCAGCACTGAAAAGTTTGAGCATAAAAATGAAACCGCACCAAGCCAGAAGAGCCCTTAATAGGCGTTGTAATACTCATGCCACACCAGTGAGTGGCACGGTAATGCTGCCATAGAGTTAAAGATTGAAGAAGAGCAGGGCGAAAACAACAAATGCAGAAGAGAAAAAAGACGTGTTTGTGTGAAACGCAGTAGAGGAGCATAGTGTGTTAGTGTATAGCCCACAATAAATTGAATAGTGTTTGCAACACAACCGCAACTCTGAAGTGTGCCATTGTTGTTCTTTTTGTTAGCGCATGCTTGTTGGGGGAGAGGTGAGGTCTACTTTGGCTCGCATGCACAAACACGGCGGTTTGTAGCCGGTTATGCAGATAGGGGTGTCCAGACGAAGCCGCCACGGGGGGCAGCTTCAAACTTTCCCATTCTAGGAGCCTGAACGGGACCCCCTATCCGAATAAAGTTTGTTGGATACCGCCAAACCCGTCTGCGTGTTGACGGAGCCTCACTTTCATTGGTTCTTTTTTTATGACTAGTGCTCTTAATGGTGCTACAGAAATGATTTCTAAGTTGTGCGGGTTTCTTCATTGATTTTGGGGCTGTTTCTGAGTGCTATCAGCCAGCTGGATGTGGACTCTTTATCAAGAAACCCTGCCAACTAAACAGACCTATTCCTGGAACTACATGCTTCTTTGCTTTAAATTAGGACTCAAATGCAGATCCCAGAGGGTGTCAAGTTTAAAGTACTCACCTTTAAATCTGGGACTCATAACAGCATAGACTTAGTTCACCAGAGAATTTCACATGCTAACAGCAACGTCTTAGCACTTCATGACACCGATTTCACTTTGAAATTAAATTTGCTGTTGTTGCAATACTCCCACATTAGTATTTTGTTCTTTGTTTTTCTTTCGACGTAAAACTGCAGCCAGCAAGAAGCAGTTTCTGTTTTTCCACAGCTTCTTTCTGTTTGTCAGAAGTTTGCATTTCTTGGTCCTTTTCCACCCGAGCACACTTCCCTTTGCCACTTCAGACATAAGCTTATGAGCACACTTGATTAACAAGTGGATTAACTATGCTCGTTTCATGCGATGATGTACCTCAAAGCACTTCAAAGGCCACGCCGAGTGCCCACGAGGTGCAGTAATGAGGGGTTCTTCTGCGCAACGACAAATATGGTGGCCTCGCTTGGTGTGAACCCGTT
Organism: Fundulus diaphanus; assembly: GCA_037039145.1. NCBI lineage: Eukaryota > Metazoa > Chordata > Actinopteri > Cyprinodontiformes > Fundulidae > Fundulus > Fundulus diaphanus. The sequence goes on from CM073134.1 coordinate 26,999,310, forward strand.
CATTTGCTCATTTTGTGTGCACTCGCTCTTTTCAGTTTCCCTGCTGCCTTTTTTCTTTTTCTTTCTTTTTTTTGCTGGCTTCCACATATGCTCTTGTTCTCTTCCTTTTTTCTTTCTCCAAGTCTCTCATCTCCTTAACCTTCTCCATCTCTCCCCTCAGCTTTTCTTCGATTGATCCCCTCTTTTTTAGGGGGGATCTAAGATTCTTCTCTTTTCATCTGCTAGGTTATCATTTTAGGAGAATTTTTTTCCCGCTATTAAAAATAGATAAATATTTTAACCTTTTTATTTGCTGTGTTGGAGGCAACAGAAAATAGTGGTTGTTTGTCTTTTGCTGTATTTAAAGCACAGGTTTGATTCTTGTAAAGACACTCCTGTAAGCCTGGGTGCTCTGTGACATCTAACATGTTTTAGTCTCTCAACACCCAGACATCAGCCTGACTCTGTTACAGAACAAACATGTGCCGGCCTGTCTTACAATAATTGTTTTGGATGCAGGTTTAAGTGGCATAATGTCTTCATACGGAGGATTGTGGTGCTTCTTTTCCCTCGCAGCCATGCAAAAGGACTGTGTAACTACACCACGTCACCTGCTCATACTCGCTCTCCATCGCTCCCTCCATGCATTTTTATTATTTTGGTCTGGCAAGCGCATGAGCGATAGTAATCTACACTTCAATTACATCGCAGAAGTCATCAGATGCTATCTTGCACTGGTGATAGAATGTGCTCTGAGGCAGCCCAGCGCACTGCGAAGCTGCCTCTAGAGAGCCACAGTCTCAGCGCGTGTGTGCACGTGTGCGAGTCTTGTCTGTCTGTGTTCCTTTCTGTGTGTTTTTTTTTTTTTTTTTTGTGTACTAGAGAAACAGAGAGACCAACAGACAGATGGGTCCAGACTCTGGGAACCTGCTCCGTTTATCAGTCTAACACGCGTATTTGCCAGGAGGGTGCACTATTTAACCTCAGTTTCATTGCAGTGATTCTTATCATTACATTTCATTTAGTTCGAATTGAGCAGACGGAGCAGTTAACTAGAGGATGAATGCTGTGCATAATTAAGTATCTCAGTTCCTGAGAGCAACCACCAGAGGGCTAATGCAGATGTGTTTGTGGGCCTTTATCTGCTGGCCAGTAACCTCGGCACATGTGGGTAGACATGATTCATTGCAAAGCATCTAATGTTTGTTAAATCATTCTTTTTTATGCAACTCATGCCTGAGTAATTTAACATTCAATTTGAAACATACAAGTTCATTTTATTGCAAAAAAACTACTTTTTTATACGTTTAATTTGTTTTTTGTTTACATTATTTAAACGAAAAGACAGAAGAAGCAGTAGCAAAGCATGTAAATAGGTTGTAAAATATATAGCCTATATAGGCGCTATATATCACAGGGGTTCTCAGCCTTCATGTTTAAAGGTTCAGGTCTGATCTCTAGATAATGTCAAAGGTTTGAAGCAACAAGTGACAAGCCCAGCCATTTTCTTATTAAGTTTGGTAACAACTTACAGGCATATTACTTTAAAACCACAGATCTTCAATGCTCTACTTTTATAAGAAAGTAGAACTTAAACTTAACTAAATAACTTTTCATACCTCAACAGATGCCTTTCTTCAAACACAAGAAAAATAAATAAATAAATAAAGTGAACTTAAAGTATAAGAAACCTCTGTAGCATCAAAACCGCTGAGTTCAAAGTTACAAATACTCGGATACAATTAGAATACAAAACAACCTAGCATGAAAAATGCCAACGTTTGCCTTCAGGGAGCTGCCTAAGTCCAGATACCTATTTACAGTAATTTGTTTTTTGCTCCTCCCCCAAATTCAGTTGTTTGCCATTTTCATAATTCTTTGTATAAGAAAGTAAACACAGGGTTTAATGTCAAGAAAAGTATATAATCAAATGGTTAATTTCTAAAATGTTAAAATTTCAGCTAAGAGTGTATTTACACCTGCCATGTTTGGTCCACTTTAAATAAACCAGTGTTCGATTCCCCCCTTGGTTCGGGCCTTTTGTGCAGGTGTGAATACACTCAAGTGAACCCTGGTCCAGACCGAACAACTGGACCGAGACTTTGTTTTTGAGGTGGTCTCAGGCCACTTCCAAACGGACTCTGGCGCAATTTGCTTCTGGTCTGAATACAAAATGTAGTCAGGTCGATCCCAACTACAGGAAGCATATGCATTTTTTGGACTTCGTGAGCCACATCTGGCAAACATTAGCCCTTAGTGTTGCTAATGCTACTACTGTGGGTTAGGGAACACAGAGCACATCCTCTTATTTGGCTTGCAGCAAGCATTCACCAACAGCGCTCCAAAAGCAGAAATATAATGTCACCAAAAACTGCTTTGAATGAGCTGCGCTTGACATTCACTGCGATATTGCGGCTGTAATAACAGCACAAAGTTCACACCAACAATGCAGCACGCAGTACTTCCATGTTTGTTTTCGTAAATTTCTGGGTTGGTGCTATACCCTTCCTTCATCATTTCTGCCCAGTGGGAGCAACAATTGTTACATGCGTGACTCTTTAACAAGTTATAGCTCACTTGGAAAATGTACAGTGTGAAAACAAACAGGACCAAATGAAAAAAAAAGAAAGTGTGCTTTTGGTCCAGACCAAACAAGTGGACCAAAGGACTTTCCTGGTTTGAATACACCCCAAATACTCTAAATTAATTAGGATTAATCTATTCTTACTGTTCATGTCTTAAAAATCTTCCTGGCAGTTATGCATCAATATATTGGTAATATTGATAAAAACCCAAACATGTTTCCAATGAATGGAAAGGAAAAAGTCATTTTAGTCTTTACCAGGAACTGTATTTTGTTTCCCTGAGGATTCAGAAGAGCCTCCTCTGTTCCTACACAGACTTAATCATTATGAACTTCAAAAACTTGCTCTGTGTTTTTATTATTATTTTTTTAATAAATGGGTAAATGCTGTAAAACAAATAGAGGTGCTTCTGTATGTTTTTCAACATTTTCAGGATTCTTCCACTGAGGGGCAAGTATTCAGTACTCAGACTCCCAGCTCAATAGCCATGGCAAATCAAGACGGATGGCTAGATTCCATCGTTTTTTATCAGACCTTAATGTGCACTTATACAATGACCGAGAACTCTCTCCCAGAGACCGACACACCAATGTTTAAGAATTGAGCTTTGAGCGAGATAGTGCTCTCTAGGCACAGCCATTTCCTTCCATCAGGGAGACTCTGTGATGTGATGCAGTCCTGGCAGCGGGGCTGCTTGTAAGGTAAAACTCTGCCCAGCCAATCTGCTGCTCCTGAAACATCAACCTGAAACCCTCACCCTCTCTCCAACCCCATTAGGCACCACTTCACGCAAGACAGTAGATGCGCAGTCTCTTGTGAAGCAATTTGTTGTCATTCTCCAACGTCTTTATGTGACTGTTCATTCATATCATCCTCTCGAGAGGCTGGTTGATCAAACCCACAGCTGTTAAATGGTAAGGGTGTTTATGCAGGACCGCTGCAACATCAAGCCAATAGACCCAGGCTAAGGGCTAATAACGAAAATGTTTGTATGTTTTTAGGCAAAATAAATAATCAGAAAAAGTAATTGTAGAAAAATTATTTAAGACAAAATATATATAAAAAAATGGTGTAAGACATGATACAAAGGAACTAATAAAGGATTAATTGATCTTTATTTGAAAGCTCTGTTAAACAGTAATGTACCAGTTCTGATTTAAAGGACACAACAGTTTCTGCACAGAACAAGGCTTTTAGCATGTTTTTTTTTTCCAAAGCTAAGGAGCTTAGAAGCTATATGCTGCCTCTCCTTATTTAGTACTGATCCTTGGAATTGAGTAAACAGGTCTCTAATGGTAAATTTAAAATCGCCTTTGGGGTCTATATCATGATCTAGGTTTCTTGCATACTTTATGGTCTGTAGCCTCTGTGACCCTTGTTCAGAGCTCATGTCTAACTGGATTTGGGGCCACAAACCAGTAATTTCTCTTTCCTGCTGGTTGTTGGAAGAAATTCTGATTCATCCATTCCTTGATGTTAAGGACATACTGCCGAAGTGACTATAATGAAGTGTGGGCATGTGGTGACGGAAATACATAGTTGTGTGCCATCAGCAAACATATGCCAAGAGATGTTATAGTACTCCACAATCTTAGCTAAGGGGAGCATATGAACATTAAGTAAAAGTGGTCTGAGAATAAAGCTTAGAACAAATCTTCAATTGATTTCTGTTCAAACTGAATTTTATTTGCAAAATGACACAAAGGAGTGCCAGTTTGATAAATGGGGTCTAAGTCAATCTAGCTCATAACCAGCCAATCAGTCAGTATGCCTTGATCCACTGAGATCCCGTAATGCTAGCACAGAGTTTAATTGGGGCGTTAAAAAAAACTGTACATAACACTACTAAACAGAGCTACGTTTTGTTTCATGGGATAAGATGGCAACAGAAATGTAGTCTCTGTTTTGTGATACCCCCCGATAGAGAAAAAAAAAGCCTTGATGTTTGAATATCTAAGCAAATGAGAAAATGTAAATATTTTCTTGCAGACATCTTGAGCAAGACTGCATGCAGCGCAGATCTCCAAAGCACACTGCTGTCTAAATGAGTGGTTATTGACAGACCTTTGGCGTCGTGAGAATCGCATGCTCTTTGAATCTGTGCTACACCAACAAATGTGATCATCTCTGATGGCTGCATTTGAACTTATTCTGATGTCCCTGAGCATTAAGGGAAGTGACAGCTTACAAATAAACCCGTAATTATCACATCTGAAAGCCGGCATCCCAAACTTTATTTGCATACCCAACACTTGGTGGAATGTGGGTAATAAACCCTGAGGGTCTCCCAGACTCTGGCAAAGTCACGACTGTCATCTCATCAGCTTCTGAGTCTTTCTCAGTTGCAAGCAAAGGAGAGGAAGGCAGACTCAAGTGAAACAATATGGCTCTGTTAAAAAGGAGCTACAGTAAATGGGCAGCTCTGACTCGAGGTTCAGCGGAGCACAAAAGGGAAACTGAAGGACAGGATTGTTCCCATTGTGTTTCCACTTTGTATTTCCCCACAGATCGAGCTTTGCGAGGGCCCCGCGGGCTTCATTTCACCTCTTCAAAACCCAACATATTTTTTTTTAATGTCCTGAAGATAGGAACACAATGACTGCCTGTAGAATTTCATCTTAATTCTACCTGGGAACACAAAAGACTAATCACAGCCATCACAAAAGCACTGCTCCCGCAGCTCAGTGTGTGATAGGACAGACGCCGGCTACATAAAGGGCCCAGCTCTCCGGAGAGCCGGAAGGCTGGAAAAGGCAGTCAAATGGGACGCAGAGTAGGCCAGCCAACACCTAAGATTACGTCCTCCTCGCTGTGGGGAGAGAACGGAGACCTGTAGGACCAAACATCTATCAGAGGAGGTCAGTGTTTGGGCCAAAGCAATATTTTTACAAGCAGTTATTTCACAGAACAAACATTGTGAATTAATAGTTTTATGATTAAAAAAAACAGCTCTTACAGTGATATTCCTCCATATTTAACTCCTTTATGATCTTTTTTGCAGATTATTTAAACTGAGCTTTGCAATGCAAGTACAAGAGAGCACTGATCAGGCTTTTCCTGGCCAATACCGATTTATGTTTGTTTGCTTTTTTAGGTCTGATCTGCTGATTCGGGTTCTGACCAACCAAGCCCGTTTTCCTTTTTTGTAAACAAAAATCTATAACTCATAAAAGGAAAATGTGTCTTTCGAGTTCTTTTGTGCAGACATTAGTTTTGGATCCAACAATACAATGAAAGAATTATAAGATTAGCCAAGTGAATGCATCCAATTACATATCCTAAACCTGGATATGTGTTTTAATAACCTAAGAAAAGTTCCTCAAAGTTCACACTGCTGCTTCATAGGCTAGAATTTGCAAGTTTAATACATTTAATAAATGTAATTTATTTTTCTTTTAGTATATGATCAGCTGGCCACCTATCAGGACCAATAAAAGGAAAACTGGCCTGCTCTGATTTTCAGATAATTGATTGATGTATCTCCAGTAATTCTCATAGCAAACATTGTACAGCAGATAAGTGTTTATAGTTGCATCCTGCCGTTCGTTCTTGGTGCAACACTTTGTGAAAGAATAATAATGAAATCAGTAGATGCTTAATTTCAGCACCTCCCTCAATGTGTAAGAATAACCTTGCCTAATTGGTTGCATCTGATTTTTACAAAACTAAAAAGAAAAACGACATTGAATTGTCGGAGCATTTATAGATTGAACATTTTTGGAAATTCTTAGTTTTGATACAGTTGATCAATAAGAAAGAAAACCTCTGTAATTGACTGGCCAATTACTGATCAGACCTAATCAAGTTAAATTGACCAATGCCGAGTTCTGTGAAGCTCTTGTAATTCTCACAATAGGAAATCTACCAAAGCTGAGTTTTTTTTGTTTCTTATAAATATATTCTTTACATTTGTTTTATTCATTGTCCATCTGCCTTCTGTTTGTACAGAAGAAGAAAAACACATGGATGCTGGATGTCAACATTCCCTAAAATGTTTAAACTAAAACTTGTTCAGTTGGTTTCTTCTGATTTTTATTGCACTCATAACAGTTCGGCAAAGTCCATGCTGTTAAGTGATGAGTTCCTAGTCTTGATACATTTATTATTTAAAAAGGAGAGAAATCTTCCTTTTCTGTGTTTGGTCTCCTGATCACCGATCAGAGCCGATCAAGGAGAAATATGATTGATTCTGATCTTAGACCGATTATTGATCCTTGCAGCTCTAGTTGTTTTTGGAGTGAAGAATGTATGACAACTAAGTTTCTATATTTTCCAATTTGTCACAATCGTTTTCCAGTTGCTACCAATCTGTCTTGCTTACTTCAAAACTTTGCCAAAGCGAAAAAAAAAATAGAAGAAGGAAAAAAAACGGAGGGCGCTCAATTTTAGTACCTCCCCAAAAGTTTAAACCAAAACTTTTTTTTAATTGGCTGCCGGGCTTTAATTAGCCCACATCGTTTGCATGGCTGCCATTAGGTATTCAAGTGGGGTGGAGTGATAGCTGACATTTTCCCCTCGCTCCTCTCTTGCCAGAATCCTCCCCTCTGATTCATCTCATCTTCATTTCCCCAGATCCTTTTTTTTTTTGTTTTATTTAGGATGTCATTTATTTAACACAGGATTATTTATTTAGTGCATCAAATCATTCTGGAATGAATATTTATATATTTGTGAGGGATTTAAATATTTACATGGCCTCTCCATTTCCAGTTTTGAAGCCACTGTAATGAGTCGTGTTGTTGGATGTCGCGGGGAATAACAAGACCGGTTTCAAAGTGAAAAGTCTTTTGAATATATTTCTAACTTAATTGGTATGAATCTATTATCAGGCCTTGCGCTCTGATCATAGTTTAATTGGAGGTATATTATTATGGGACGACTTTAGCTGTGCTTAATGATATTTCATTCAGCTGATGATATTCATTTGAATGGCAATGAATGATTCATGTCAGCGGGGCGGGCGTGAAAACACTCAGCAGTGCCGTGACCCTGCGTTAGCTGCTCCGATGCACTCGCAGACTGCTACTTGACTAAATTCCATTAATCCTCAAAAAGAAGCTTAGCCTTTTTTTTTTTTTTTTTTGCTCTGATGCTCACTTTCTTTCTGCATCTTGTTTTACAGAGGCATCATTGTGTAATGGTGGCTTATAAGAACGGATGAACATTAACAGGAGGGGGCTTGTTGTGTCCCCGAGACTTCTGCTGCTCTCTCTCAGCCGGATCCGTTGGCTGGTTTCGCAGCGACGATCCAAGAGAGCCAGTGGTCCAACCCGCCGTTGAGTTTGCGCGTATCGGGCCTCGAAAGAATCTTATTAACAGCAGCTGCAGGCCATTCTAGAGCATAAAGACAGTTGAACCATGGAACGGCTTTCCAATGCTAGAACCTTCCCTCCCCTCTCCTTCTCCTTCTCCTTCTCCTCAGTCTTAATGACTTACCAGAATGAGAAGTGGAGGAGAGGAAGAGCCTTGAAGAGCCTGATTTGTTCTGCATGCTAAATATGGCCTGTAATCTTTATTCCTCTGAGTGCCTTATTAAAAGTGAAAGGAAGATGAAATCCCACCACCCAGCCCATCCTTTCTGCTGTTTATTAGAAGGGGCTTTTCCTCTGTTAATATTGAGGTTATGGTAACCTTAGTAGTGATAGATGCATCTCGTGCATTCAGGTAATAATAGCAATGATTGATTCCCACCTGAACCCTGGAGGTGTAATCTAGCACGATGGAGGAGATAAAGTGGCAGCCGGCGTCTGAGAGATACACACAGAGAGACAGATTCCATCCAGCGGTGCTGTTTATCATCCAGCAGACAACAGCGTCTTGTCAGAATTTATGATGTTTCCCCCCGCCTCTAATTCATCATTCATTAACTACTCCTTTTCCTCCCCACTAAATCCATCTCTATTTGTTCGTTTTATCAGTAAGGTTAGGGTGAAAAATAACCGTGTGTTAGTTTTCCGAACCTGCTGGAAGACGAATGCGATTTTGCACTGCGACTGTGTCACATCAGTCAAATCGGATTTGTTAATGAAACCGGGAGAGGAAGTCTTTGCCACTGGTCGCAGAGTTTGTTTGCAAAAAAAAAAAAAAAAAAAAAAAAGATGTCCCGGTTCAACCGAACTATTCCGGCTCAACTCAAGTAAGTTATTTAGATTAATGCTTGGAATGCATTTAAGAAACAATTAAATGATGCGACAAGTTATGCACAGAATAAACAAATATATAGAAAACACAAAAACAAGCCTGAAACATAACTTAGGAATGAGATCCAAAGCATTGCACTTTTTATTTTATTGTTTTTGCATTTCTTCTTTACTTTGGCCTTCATGCAGCTGCAGTGATTCCGGTGCAAATTTCTCTATCATTATGTAAACAGATAACCAGAATCAGAGGGAATATGATCAGCATATTTCTGTGCATGTATTTGCATGAAGGCGCTGGTGCCGGAGCACTAATGAAGCTCAAAGACATGTGGAGTCCTAGATAATCATTATTATTTTCTTGTATTTTTCAAGCCCCACACCTTTCTTGGGGTATGGTTGCACCCTCGATGGCACATCTATTATTCCATTAGCAGGTAATTAATGACTCTCATTTGTGTAACTGTTATTAAGCCCTTTGAAAGATTGTTTGTGTTCAGATAAAAAGAAACACATCCCAGAAGCCATCCATTGTGGTGGATAGATTAAAAGAGCAATAAGGGCTTTTTGAAAAATGATATTTTATCAGTGGTAATTTTTCAGCGCACCTCAGGGGCGGCGATGACAGGGAAACGCTGCAGTCCTCCTTCATGTTGATATCCTTTTTTTAGTCAAACTACCAGGGGAGTAGACTAAGTGTGATTTATTCATCCCTTGACCAGTAAAAGGTGTCAGCCAGGTGAAAATGGATGCTGGCAGAGTATTGACAGGAGAAATAGCAGTGCTGTTGTCCTGCTCTGTTGTATAGTAAGGGAAGGAGGGTGAGTATCCTGTTCTCCTGGTTTCTTTAACTGTATTCTTTGTTTCTGTGGACTAATGTGCTTTTACTTATTAAGGATTGCAATTGATTGACATTTTTAATTCTAATACTCATTGAACTGAATGTAGTTTCGCTTTTGTTCCGTGTGGTAATGTTCTGCTGGCAGTCAAGTGAAAGAAAACAAATACAGCCATATCATATTATATTTTGAAATGGTGCGCGCTTTCAGGTTTGTTTCATTTAATATAAATTTATAAAAAATATATTTTTTCATGTTGGAACAATACATTGGGTATGAAAAGTTTTCATAACTGTGTTAAAATGGCAAGTTTTGGTCATGTGAACAATTACGTCACAGTATTTGATGCGGAGCTGCTAAACAAGGTCATGGACTTCCAGCTTACCAGTCTCACAAATCCACCATTTTTATTTCTCAGAGTGATTTTGTAGTCCAAGATGAAGTATTCCGCAGCTACAAATGGATAAGTTATCGGTTGTTCATTAAAACGTCCCCCAGCATACTCCAAACATAGCCGAACAGGTTGAAGTGGTGTCCTCTGCGACTTGGAGGGAGGCGGGTTGTGAAGTTGCTCCTTTGCATTTAAAGAGACAGCACCAAAACGAGTTGCTCTCAGACGCCCCTCGGAACAGGGATAAACATGGGAAATGTGGGGGTAAATTAATGAAGAATTCAGACCAAAGCATTGCAGATCCACATTAAATAGACCACAACTGAATGATTAATTGCGAAGAGGAAGAACTGAAATGCATGATATGTCCCCTTTAAATATAGGATCTAATACAGAGAAGAAAGACATCAAGTGGGGAAGATATTACACAACATGGCACTCACCCACAAATGGACACCCCTCTAAAATGGATAAACACCCTTGATTTACTTATTATTGAAGCTTGTGTGAAAAGAAATATATGGTCTGAAGAACCCAAGGTATACCTTTTTGGTCAAAATATTACAATGACCCAAAGCATACATCCAGATAAATGAAAGAAGGGTTTCTCCAGAGGCTGATGAAAGTTGTGGGGTACCCAGCCAGAGCCCAGATGTAAATCTCAGATGTGATCTGACTCTATTTAATTTTTGTTCCCCTCTGCTGGTGTTACACCTCTACTGTTCTTCTCAAGAGTGGAAGCTGTCCACCTCAATGGACTAATATTTTAGAACATTACCCTTATAAAGCTAAAGTGAAAATGTAACAATATCTAACAATATATGTTTCACGCTGGTACAGTATAGTATGTCACTACTATAGAAATATTGTAAAACAATCATATTAAATTTATTTTGTAATAAAAGGATATTTAGGTTGCCTGATATCGGGAAAATATGTAATTGTGATACTACTGCTAAATGCTGTGATGACAATATTGATTAAAATTAACCCCACATTCCAGAAAGTGTTCCTTCTTTACCATTACACAATATCACCATCACCCTCTGTGAGCTTTAGTGTCTCAGCCACTAAAGATATTCGTAAGTTTGGGCACTGAGTACAATTAGTGTCCATCCATCCGGCATAAATCCCTGACACTGAATTTAATATCCAACCAAACAATGCATCCAAGCAGTCCTTTAAGATTGTAATATTGCATGTGCTGATATTGAGATAATTACTGCTATTCAATTTGTTTTGCAGTTCTGTGTTATTAAAAAAAATTGTTTACAATGAAGTTATTCTATTTCAACTGATGTCGTTAGAGACTTTTCATTTTGTAATTGTAATTGCTGCTTAATCTTTTTTTTTTTTTTTTGCTGAAGTGGCCCCTCCAAGCTTCAGCATTTTTTTGGGACTTTTTTAATTGCCAGAATTACTATTTTCACATGGGTTGAGTAAACTGGCTTCTATTCCTTTCATTTATATTTGTTTGTTTGTGTCGTTTGTATCCAGGAATAAGAAAACTGTGGAATAAAACCCAGCATTTCCAGAAGCTGTCTAACCCAGGCTCTTGCATTCCCCAACTCCAGCGGAAAAAAGGCACAGAGCATCTCCTTGGATTTATATTTAGCATTTGCAATGCTACTTATAAAATATTTCATAAATAATGTGAATATATTAGAGGGGGTGTGGGGGAGAGAATTGTCGCCAGTCATTCCATATGCACTGCCATAGCAACAAGATGTTCCGCCTTTATCTGTTTAGGGCCCATGATTCTTAAACTGTTCATTGCCCACGTTTCCTTTTTTAATCAGAGTGTGTTTGGGATCCCCTGCAGCAGGGATCTAGATAAAAGGATTAACTCTGCCTCTGGTAGTTAACCACATTTAGACTTTGCCAGGCAGGCCCTCAAAATGAAAATAGATGGATTTCAAATGCCTACAACAGTGTGTTTTGATGGTGTGTCATTAAATACCAAGAGATGCACGTTCATCAATAGCTATGGCTGCACTAGTATTTACAACAGAAAAACGAATGTTGGCACCTTTACATTTTGCAAGTAGGTTCAAGTAGATTAATGTGTTTTTACTGTAAAGTTTGCCTGTTGTACCTTCAAGAAATGTACATTTCCTTGTTTTCAAGTCAAGACACCTGTCAGTCTCCGTGACAAGAATCTTAACTTGTCATCTTTCCAGTTTTTTTTCTTCTTAAAGAGAAAAAAGGAGATAGAGTTGGCGGTTTCTGCACCTCTAAAGTCATACCCCGGTTGAGGCTTAAAAAAAAAAAATACTGGAAGTCACGATCAAGGCTCTGGCTTGTAGAAGAAGAAATCTTTTTAGCAAAGGACGTCCTCATGTATTCATTACGGGTTTGGATCCAGGAGGCCTCGCTGGAATGTGGGGGGCTTTACGCTGGCCACTGCTTCTCCGTCACGCAGAGGGAAAAGAACCGCGGTCTTTGTCACTGAGATTTGCATATATTTCTCTTGGAAAGGGGTACAAGAAAAACGACTAATTCACTATTGAAAGTCTCTTTTGCTAGAGAAAGAGTCCAATTAAAACTGTGTAAGTGCTCAAGTGGTTGTATCCCTTTTTTTTTTGCCTCCCCTCGATTCCTTGTTGAAAAATGTGTTTCATAGACAGGCGTAAATAAATTAATATGATTAAATAAATAGATATTTTAAAAATGTATTTTTTAAAGTATAAAACAACTGCATTTCAAAAACATTACATTTTTGATACAAAATGCAAATAAATATATAAAAACAAAGACATTTGAATAAATAACAAATGGAAACTACCAATAAACAATTTCATAGGTAAAACAGCTGCCATTTTTTCTAATATTGTGTATTGCTTAATTTTTAAAACTCTCTTTACAGTAGCTTTTATACTGAGGTTATGTCTATGGAATACAGTATGTCCTTTTATGTAGATTCATATTTTACTTTTTACGTGCAAACTAACTTGAAAGCTTTAAACAATCTTTAAAAAAAAAGCAGTTTTCATTCTAAAAGAAATGAAAAACAGAAACCATGGAAGATGTATTTAGGTTAACAACTTGTAGCATGATTTGTTTTTGCTCTTAAAGTTCCCTTTCTGCGCCGTAGCTGCAGGTTGTGCCACACAGACGCCCGAACATGAACACAAACATGTGAACAGCACTCGCAGAGGGAGTGCCCACAATGCTTATCGCTCTGACCTGAATTCTGTGACGCCAGACAATTTTACAAACAGCTGGGGATCAATCAAAGCCCACTTGAAATATGCCACCTGCCACTTTTACATTAGGAGGCATGCTGTTCAAAATGGAACACTTTCGCTTGTATTTGTGATTATTTTACAGGCAAAGTTGGTCTCCTTATGGGGCCTCAAGTGCCAAATGATTTATCCCCTCTCTCCCCCACCCCAAACGTTACTACCACCTCCACCCTCCAGAGCTGGGTGGTGGGGAGGGGCAAGATTTACTTTTAAGTTTTCTCTAAGCCTGGGGATGCAGTCGACGAGGGGAGGATAGATGCAGTGTTTGTGTTTAAGCCAAAAATCCTGTGCCCACCACAATTTATAATGTCCTCCAATCCAGAGACGGTGTTGTTTATGCTTCTTTAAGTTTAACGAGGATTTATTTAAGGATTTTTAATAGTGCACCAATTGTGGATATTACTCGGTTCTCATTGTAGGAGAATTTTTTTTTTTTTTTTTTTTTCGTCATTAAAGGGTTCTCCTGGGGTACATGTGACTACTGTCCTACCACAGCCTTGTCTTTCTCATTTCCCAGCAGATGTCAGTCTTAATGCTGCTCTCAGTCACTAAAACAAATCTTTTAAAACCTTTAAATATCTTTAAACTACGCCCTAGCGACTGCCCCTAATATACATTGCTTTCCAAAAGTACTCACACCCCCTTGAACCTTCTCACATTTTGTTTGATTATAAACACAAGCTTTAATGTATTTCATTTGGATTTTATGCAGCAGACTAGCTAGTAAATAGAGTCCAGCTGTGTGTAAATTATTCTACGTAGAAATCCAGTTGTTCTGTCAAGGCCTCCGAGGAGAACTCTGTTGAACAAACAGCATCATGAAGACCAAGAAAAACCCTTGACGAATTGGGGGAAAAAAGTTAGAATAAGATATGTGAGAATTGCAAAGTTATAAATACTGGCCTCCATTAATACCATTTTTCATGTGAATAGAAATCCATTCTACTGATCCCCTGAAAACACTGTCTCCATGGTGAAACATGGTGGTGGCAGCACCATGCTTTATTACAGAGCAATACTGGAAATAAACCTTTTGGAGGCAGAAAAAGACTTGAGACTGGTGCAGAGGTTCACCTTCCAGCAGAACAGCAACTCTAAACTTGCAGCCAGAGCTACGATAGAATGGTTTAAATAAATTAGTATGCGTTTGTTAGAATGTCCCAATCAAAGTCCAAACCTAAATCTAGTTTTAAATCTGCCTGTAAAGCTGATAGCTTGCTGCAGCTGTCACTGCAGTGAATCTTGGTTGTTCACACTTTCGATCTAGGAGGCTGATAACAAAGCATACTACACTTGAGGGATTTTACTTGTAAGATTTCACTTGTGCAGAAGTTTGTTTTCCACTTCATGACTATGCACTATTTACTAGCTAGGATATTTATGAAGGTAATTGGTGCCAACACATTGTGCTCGAGGGGGATAAGGGTGAAGGAGCGCTAGATAATGTCTGACAGATTTTTTAAATTTTTGTTTGTAAAAAAAAATTAAAGACCATGAATCATGGCCATTACACTTGCTCTATCACAAAAATAAACAAAATAAAATATCTTGACGTTTGTGGTTCAATTAGGGACAAATGCTGCAGCTGATGAGTCCAACTCAACGAGCTGCTTTGAAATAAACTTTTTCTGTTGCTTGTACAGCTCTAATTTTATTCACCTTTTTGTAGAATTGCCTGTTTCTAGAAACGCAGAAAAGACGGTGTTCAGAGCTTCACCGTAATTGATGTTACACAGCAAACATGACCCCGGATTCAACCTTTGCTTCCTCCACAGGGTCAGTCGCGCCGACGTTGTTCATAGACGGCGCCAAAGTGGCAGGATAAAAAATGAATGGGCTCTGCAAGGCTGCAGGATGAAACATATGTGTTTTTAGCCGTGGTGTTGAACAGAGTTGCCTAAACCTGACTCTCACCACGCTCAGAAAACGGTTAGCGCGGTCCTACCCCATCTGGTGTGGAAGAGTGTCAGTCCTCCAGAGTAATGTTCTACACAAGGTCAGCAGAAGATCTCAGACTTCCTGCTTAGTCTTTGCAAACTGTTGCCAGAACATACACTATAATATAGATTCTTAGGGGTTAATTTACTCTTTATAAAATGTTAAGCACATGGACCATTGAGGGAATAATGTTGCTTTTTGCACCTCCTTCAACCGTGTCTTCCTCTTTTGTAGAAACAATTATTTGCGCATATCTACAAAAAATATTTATATTTTCCTTTTTTATTTTTATTTTCCTTTTTTTTCCCCGTTTTTATGCACAAACCTGGCAATTAAATCTGATTCTGATTCATTGCTAAAACAAAATGAGAAACTTTGTAACAGCTTGCTTCAGCTGTTCTGAACTGGCCTCATTGTGGATGAAATATTAAATGACCAGCCTGGCTATTAATACTGACTTTTATGGATCGAATGCTGTTGCGGGTAATAAACCCGTTCACTTGTTCCTTTTTATTCCTCTGTCCACCTGTTATGTATTGCACTAAGTGTGAACCCACTGCTACACAATGGGGTTTCAACCCATGTGAAGAAGCTCTTGGCACTGCTCCAAACTGGAAATGAGAGCAGGTTGGGATGTTTTGGCTGAAGTGGGTTTTTTTTCATGCTCCTAGCTACGTTGAATTCACTTGATTACATGTAATACGGAACTCAAAGGGCATGCTTATTTTATTGTTGTAATGAGTATAGATATAAAACCAAAGTGGACAAGCATTACATATATTCTTCAATGCAGAGGTTTTTTTTCAATGCATTGAGAAAAACTGTAAGATGGGGAACCCCTTAGAATTAGTTTAAATACACAACAGCTGGATACCATCAGCATATTTAAAGACAATTATCTGTTAGAGTTTCCTTTGTGTTGCTCAGTCTGACAAGACAATTTCAATCAACTTCCGCAGTTTGTTTCATCTTTATTTATTATGTTAGTGTCTTTTGTTAACTCTGATTTCAGTCAGTATAATCAGCATAGGGGCTCTAAGATCGCTTGAATTATCCCTCTGCTTATTGTAAAACTTTTTTATTGATTTAGAATTTGAATAAGTTATTCAATATACTTATGTATCCTTTATTTTAACTGAGTAATATCTGTGGAATATAAATAAATATTTCCCTTTATAGTCCCACAGAGGGGAAATTTTCTCTGTGTTTAACCCAACTCTTAGTGAGTGGCACACAGGGAGCAACCTGTGGTCAATGGTCTTGCTCAGGGACCCAGAGTGACAGACTGAGTTTCGAACCGCCGAGCTTTGGGATCCGTCCAAGACGCAAATGCCCGGCTCTCTAAACCACACTTGCTTGCTAAACCCTCTATGCCAATGCAACAGCTTTTTGAGGAGTCCGTATGATGGTGTGGGGCAGCATCTCCCGCACTGGAGAAACATAACTTGTCATTTTTAGATGCTGTCTCAATACAGAGATTTATCAAGATGAGATCCTGCTACCAGATCTCCGCTCTTATGAACCAAATTCAGTCCTCTAAGATGTCAACCTTTACCCCCAGACAGCTATTTTTTCTTCTTTTTTTAATCAAAGATCCAAAGTTTTGGAGTGGAGAGCAGGGAATGACATGCCCGCAGTCCTGATCTCAACCCCACAAGACCCGCGTGGGGTCAGCTCTGGTGTGATGTTCATGCCACTATGACCAACAAACCCCCACTGGGTGGTTTAAGTATGCGATGCCACCCCAGAGCAGGCGCTTGCAGATGTGTACAGTTCTCCATGCGCTACTGAGGCTCCTGTTTGTTAAATTATTAAATTGCAAATATTCCTTGTATTCCTACTTCCATTATACACTCCCATAAAGACGCCAAACAAGAGTCAATGGCTGGATAAGCTGTGTGGCGTTGGCAGAGAGGATTTTGGCAGGTTTTTCATGGGGGCAACCCACATACTCAACCCACAGATGCAGTTCCTTACAAATGTGGCACCGTTTAAGGGGGAAATAAACAGCCTCTCCAATGCTAGCAGACCTATTGGCAAGAAGTATTGTTACATTAAACAAATAATTGACCAAAAGTAAGTTTTCTCAGGTTTTTGAGCCAATAGGTATCAAAAAGTAATTGGCAAATTGAATTAGTTGCTTGTAAGCAAAAGCAATAAACTTAGCTTGTCCTTGTAGAAAGTCACAGTAATCATGGAGAAATAGCAAAATGTAGTACACAGGATAAAACTGCCAGACCAAATGAGTAAATAGGAGAAATCAGCCCATCACCCAGACATATCTTTCAGCTTTCACCTCCTAAATTGCTTTTATACAAACTGAATTGAATGATTGTAAAGAACAACACAATATTGTCATATAACCAGTTTAAGGGATTCATGGGCTGGTATGTGATTCTCACAGTATGATTACCATGAGTTCAAGTACAATTATACCTACAGTTGATAAAACATTGATAACTAAAAAAAAGTTATTTGTTGTACTGATTTGTAAACTTCACTAATATACAGCATAGACACTTTTGAAATTTAATTTTAGTAACTGTCGTCTTTTTTGTTCGAGTGACACAACAAACTGATTAGCTGGTTGATTTGTCTGGTTATCCACTGAGATAGCCAGTCTGCTACACAGAGATGCTGCAGCTTGTCGACAACCAATGGCTTGTGCTTCTTTAGTTTCCATTCCAGTGACGGTTTGTGTTATTCAGCACTAGAAATATTTCTAAGCAGCCTAAATTGTCTGTCCTGTAAGCATGGGAGATATGTAGAAGCCTGCTGACCTCCTGTGCACAGCAGCATGCAGGTTAGAGGGAGCACTGCGTAAGTCCTGACTGACTAGTTAGCTGTAAACCATGTGGTGTAGGTGTAATGTGTAACTGTGCATGATGGTGATTTAGTGGCTGGCAGGTGAAGGTCTCAACTGCAACTGGACTCCCTGACCAAATTTTGCTCAGACACATCCATCTTTGGACCAGCCCTGACCACATTATATTACACGTCGCAAAAGAAGAGAAGAAGCTTGAAGATGAAGTCAAGGTAACTCAACAGAGACACACTAAGGAAGCCTAACAAAAAAAAAATTTGAGGGAATTTTAAACTCACTTCCAAACCAAAAGCCAAATAGACCTCTATTCTTTGTGGACAGGTAACTAGGCAGCGCTGTAGGAATATTTTGAATTGATATTTGGAACATGAAGTCATGACATCAGGTCTGAGGTACAGTTTAGTTTCTCCTTTGGTAAGGCTTAAAGCCTGTAGCATGAGCACATCCTTATGGGGGAGACCTTCATGTTATGCTGTAGTTCAGTTTTTTTCTCAGAACAGAAAAAAGCTCTACAATTGATTTGACACATATATATATATATATATATATATATATATATATATATATATATATATATATATATATAGCTGAGTATTACATGAAAAATGTAGTAGAAGTAAAAACTCCCTTCATCATAATCCTAAAACGATTTTTTTATGCTTAAATCTATTTAAGATATCAAATTTAAGAAATAATAGTTTCAACATTTCTACAGTTTTTAAGATTACAATCCCATATAAATATTGCATTATTTATAATCTGTAGTTGTGTGTTACACAGTTGTACAGTTACATGAAATCTGTATAAATGTAATTGTAACTCATTACTGCAAGTTTTGCATCCAGAGATGCACATCAATGTTTTTTTTTCTTCTTTTCATCAGTCATTTTAGGGAAAATCTGAAACAAGAGCAACCAAGGGAGCAAGCAAGAATAAAAACCTGAACCAAAACAGAAACTGTATGTACCATTTTTCCTCGTAACGGAGCGGAAGAAAGACAGCTAAGCTATAAATCTACTGTCCTGTTATGTTATGTTCCTGTTATAGAAAATATAGTGGTACAAGGAGTGTGAGCAGCCAGGACTCTCCTAAATAAAATGTCCCCCTCAGCATCATCCACGGTGGGGGGAGGATGTGTCTGTTTTCTGCCTGGAAGGAAGATGTTGGCCAGGGACCATAATGCCTGCAGCCGCAAGCAAAGCCCTCTAAAATATTCATCACATAACTTTTCTGCGCAACTATATGTTTTTAGCAGATGGTTACATTTTTGAACAGAGAACAAAGTTGTAAAAGGAATATGATTTCACTTGTTGCCATGGGAACAGAGATGGATGAAGATGTTTCACAGTTCACTGGTTTCTTCTTGTGTGTGTGTGTGTGTGTGTGTGTATGTGTCTGTATGCACATGTGTCGCTGGATGAATTTGCCTGCCTGTATGACAAAGTGTGCATACCCCTCATAGAGTGTGTTTGTGCATGTAATCTCGCTTTATTAGGACGTGTTACGTGTGATTATTGAATTTGCAAGCAGCAAAATCTGCCGACGCTTAATTTGTTTGAAGGATGTTATATTAAGTTGCTCAGTGAAAGGTCAGTGCAGCTCCAAGAAGGGATCAGTTCCTAATACGCTGTTACAAGGAGCATCAAGCAGCCAGTATTATAGTATTATGTGGGAAATAATATGAGCTCTTGTCAAAAGCTCTGTTTGCTTCATGATTCATTTTGCTCGCCTGTGATGAGGTTTTCATTTCACAGCGTACTAGCTGACTGTCTATTTAGTGATGATTCAGACCAGCGGATTCTCATTTTCCAAAAAAACGGGTTGGGAAGTGTCGATAAAAGCGACAATAACAGCAGCCCTGGTTATCTCCTGCCTTTTTTTTAACATAGCTGTATTTCAAAACGAGTGTTCATCCATTTGTGGGGAGCTAATTAGATCGTGTGAGTTGCATGATATGGGGTCTTGCGCATAAAAGCTGTGCCGTGGAGATGAGCAACGGTCGCCTGTACACCCAGACGGAGCTGATAGCGGAGCTGCTCCCTTTAATTCCCTCTCTCCAAAATCAGATCCTAATTGCATGCCTGATTTTAGTAACTTGTTCGGCAATTTAAGAAAATTGCTTTTTGAAATGTAACAATTTCAGTGATCTTAGGCGTCTCATTTCTCATTCTGGGCACTCCAGCTAGGGCTGTCTCTTTTCAGGCCTCATCAGTCAGTAATTGAGAGGTCCTCCTTTGCCTGTAAACTGGTGACCCTGTAGAATTGATCACGCAGTTCATTTGTGAGCATGAAAAAGTGTTTATTAAGCTCATCAAAGAAGAAATAAGGAATATACTTTGCATAATTGTTTGTTTCATTTGTTAGCATATTATACCATGCAGCTGAGCACCATTAACACAGACTGCAAGAGAAAAAAAGCACACACTAGCACATGACACACGCACACACATGAACATATTGCAATTTATTATTCCCAGCCTAGCAACATGCAGCTTTAAGACACCAGGTGAGGAATGTAGTTATTATACGAGGCACCTGCAGACTGAATGTGAGCCCCCCGCTCCCCCCTTTTTATTTAGCTCGCAGTGACAAAGAGCAAGACAAAACTTCTACAGAGCCGTGGATGAGAGGTGAATTGTAGCTTAATGGGATGGTTTTATTCATCAAGCAAGGCCTGTGCTCTCGTCCACTGCGTAGCTGCCTTGAGGGACAGTGAGTGATTCCGACCACTCAACCTCATTATGGGATCATATTAATATTTAAAGGGATGGAATTGAGGAATAAAGAGGGTAATTGATTGCATCCAAATGGAAGTTTTTGATCCCTGTTATATAATTTAAACATTTCTAACAGCGCTGCCTCGATATGAGCAGAAAATGCAGCAAGAACTCCGGCTTTTTTTCTAAAAACGTTAAAAAAGTTAAGGGTTTTGCTTTAGAATTGTTGAATGATATAATTCCGTAATATAAATGTCTTTTAATTATTTAACCAATTGAGTTTCTGTTGGTGGTGCGGCTTGTTTACAGAAGCTGGTTATCAATTTTTCTGGCAAGAAGTGAGCATTTAGAATTTATCATCAGAAAGGCCTGGCAGATCCATGGGAAAGCATCCCAATACATAATATGCTGGACAGGAGGCAACTCCCAAAACCACATATATTTCCTTTGTAACATCCATGCAGAACATCTGCAAGCACTGACAGTGCCAGAAGATATGAGTATGATCTCCAATATTGCCACAACCCTTTGAACACAATGGTGAGCATGAGGTGAAGAAGACAGACAGCACCATCGGAGTCCTGAAGAATCTAATCCTTACCTTCCAATCAAATTCCCAATATGTAGGACTATTAATAATTATGATGACTAGATATGAAACTGTCCTCCCACTGCATTTCTTAGATCATGATGTTGACCTCTAACTCCCACTTTCCTTTCACCGACCAGATGTTATCGGTTATGCTTATTTATAGTTTTATACATTGTAGATATGCATTATTAAGACATGCGGAACATGGTTATTTTTTATAAGGGTAATAAATGCTGTTCCACCTCTGCAAGAGGTATCCTAACTATTTCCCACTGATTATTAATAGGTACGTAGTGTCTTTGTTGAAAATAGCGGAAACGGTCTTGGGGTGGTAAGCCAGAGGTCTGCTGTTATTGTAAAAAATTTGTTTAAATGTTTTTTTGTTTGTTTTTTTAATAGGTGATTTACAGCTAACAGGTCTTACTCAGCCAACCGTTTAAAGCCCATGTCCAGCAGAGAAGGCTTAACATCTGGGTTATCTGTGATTGCCATGGCTCTTAAAAGTGAGATTGGGACTCCACTGCTTTTCCTAACTTTATTCCATACAGTTACTGTATTCAGTATCCATTCATTATTCATTTTCAGTGTCTTTCACAGTGGTTTGGCTAGGAATATTGTTATACATAGAGAGCATTCAGGAACTGAGTTTAGTTTAATTTGTACCCACCCTGTCTCTATATTATTTTTAATCCGCTGTTCTACAGTGCGTAGCTGAGCAGCCCAATAGTATTTCCTGGTCTGGTAACGTAAGTTAGTCCCTCCTTTTTATTTGGACAGTAGGAGTATTTTGGGCTTAATTCTTTGTCTTCTGGCATATGTTGCCTCAGCAATTTATCAGTAGTTTTAAATGTCCTATTTGGTACCTGTTTTGGGCAAGGACTGTAAGAGAAAGAGGAATCTGGGAAATACTTTAATTCGGATTGACTGTCTGTCCTTGTATTGGGTCAATGGTAAAATCTCCCATCTGGTAATATCCAATTTAAGTTGAGACCGAGGTTTACAGTAATTTGCTTTTTGTAGGTCATTATTTAATGGTGTTAGTTTTCTATCACACTTACAGTATGTGACAAAAGTGAAAACTCCTCACAATTATTATATCTTCTTGTGGGACAACACTGAAAATGTGACACTTTGAGACAATGTAGTCAGTGTACAGCTTGTATAACAAGGTAATTTTGTTGTCCTGTCTAAAAATAACTCAACACACAGTCATTTATGTCTCATGCACTGGCAACAAAAGTGAGTAAACCCCTGAGTGAAAATGTCCAAATTGTGCTCTGGATCTCAACCCTGTTGAGTATCTGTGGGGTGTCCTCAAAGGAAAGGTGGAGGAGCATAAGGTCTCTAACATCCAGCAGCTCCTGGATGTCGTTATCGAGGAGTTGGAGATGATTCCAGTAGCAACCTGCAAAGCTCTAGTGAAATCCATGCCCAAGAGAGTTAAGGCGGTGCTGTAACATAATGGTGGCCATACAAAATATTGACACTTTGGGCACAGTTTGGACATTTCTGTCATATCTTCAGTGTCGTCCCATAAAAATATATGATAAAATATTTACAACAATATGGGTGGTGTACCCATTTTTATAAGATATTGTAACATTTTGAAAAATGCTGACAAAATCTCAACTTAAATGAAAATCTTGTTTCATTTAACGAGAGGACCTCCACGTTTGCTTTGTCCCCTACATGGCTTGCTGAAAATGATCATTCTTATCTCTTTCTTTTTACAATGGTTTTCTTGTGTCACCCTTCTCTAAACGCTAGGTTTGCTGAATCCATGACTATGTTCAAATTGTGTTATGTTATAGCCTAACCCTCCTTTTAAATATCTCTGCAACTTTTCCTTACTTTACTTTACTTTTTCTTATCGGAGTGGTGTGTTTCTTGCTTGAAAGAACAAAAAGGCCTTGAAAGAACAAAAAGGGAGAGATTACACAACTGAACATTATTTTAATAATATGACTTGTGAGTTTATTTTGTTGAATTTTATTTTGTGGTATAAAAGTAAATGGGGTTCAATGCAGATGCGTAAATTCTAAGCCACTGCAATGACATTTACAGCATGTGAAGGGCTGATATAGTTGGGTTTGTGTCCCTTTATTTTGATGAAAAGCCACAAGCCATCTTCTATCTCTACAAAAGAAAAAAATAGACATTGCTATTAATTTTCATTTCCTGTTTATTTTAATTAACATTACCCGGTGCGGCAGGGTGATCTACTTTGAGCTCTCACGATAGGGACGGTAACCTTTAAAGAGCTCATTGTGTGTCTCTGGATCTGCATTCGTGTGTGTTAATCAGCTGATTAGACTGTATGGAAGCAAAGTGACATGTAAGCATAAATGAGTCTGCAGGCAAGTAGACTGTGAATGATAATGATGCTCTGGAGTTCTACTTAGCATAACATAAGGGGCCGCTGCTTGTGCTCATAGCGTCCCTCAGAACGCAGTCAGTGGACTCTGTTACACAGTAGCACTAATTAGGCTTTACCACATTTAGCCAGCGGCTCCACAAAACCACCGTTGTGGCTTGTTTCTGGATCTTGTGCATGATTTAGCCTGGGCATTGCATCAGCCGGTTGTGAGGATGAGCGCTTACTTAGGCTGTTACCTGTTACAAAGGCAGCATATGGAGATGCAGCCGTGCAGGTGCGGGGAGCCCTGTTATTTGATTGTTACCCAGAGATTGATAATCATGTATTGCTGTCATTGGGGTAATGTTCATTCTGCTCAAGGAAAATTAGTTGAATAAATATTCTTGAACTAAAGCCAATAACGTCCCACCGCAGGTTAGATAGATGACAGATGTCTATGTACCTGTAGCTCACCATTGAGTTTACTTCTTGATTTATAGATGGAGGGTGTATTAGACAGGAAACAATCCCATAGCTGAAAAGTTAAGTTAATATTAAGGACATTTAATTGTACTTTTGTTAGTGTATCTAAAGGTTGTTGTCACAATAAGCATCATTCCCACATCAGATCCATCAGCTTTTTTAATTGTTAATTTGCTATATATTTGTGACAAAAAATGTATTTGTGTTTTCTTTATTACTTTGTTGTTGTGCGGTAAGGATGGGCATTGATATTCAAATATTTAGATCAATAATTTTCTCTGGCACCTGGGTGGCACCTGGTTGCAGCCCTGCTGACTACCACAAGATGGCGGGATTCTTCCAAGTTGTTTGTTAGTCGCCTTTTTACCCTTTAAGTACTTAGGTATTATTTTGTGTGTGTGTTTACTCAAAGTGTATTCAACATCTACTAAAAGAACGCATGTAAAAATGTACAGGAAAGTATGGCCCCCATTTACATATCCTGTTCTAATTGATAGTGTTATCAGTAAGAACAATGAACAAATATGTGTACATATCTGTAACCACAGTGAGGGTGTTTTCAATGGCAGGACTTGACATAAGCAGATAAGGACTGCAAGTCGTCTTTTATAGCATCAGTAAGTGTCAAGCTGTAGTTCGTGGCCAACCTGGCAACACACCTGGGCTGCTCTGTGAGTAGCACCATGATTATCTATTAGCTCAATCTGAAAGTTTTCATTCACCGCTATTGTTCTACAAAGACATGAGCGGTAAATAACTTATACAGATATTACTATGTTAAGCTGTAGCTTTAGATATTGAAAAAATTACAGCAAATATTAAAGCATGGTTTGTCATGAAATGAATTAACAGTGAAAAATATAACTAACTCTGCAGTCGCAACTCGATCTTTGTTAGTAAGATACATCCACAGATTACAGATAATGTACTAATCAGCAAAACAGACCAAATCAACAAGCAAAACATCCATCCATCCATTTTCCAACACGCTTATCCCTGCTGGGGTCACAACAATGAAATAGAAAAAAAAAACTTTAAGAAAGCAGCTTTGATATGCTTTTGTCATTCATACTCTGGAAGGGAAGTTTCAAGACACTTTGTGCGACAAAAGCTGCACAAACTTTACACAAGCAATTACACAAGGAAAACCTGCATAATACGCTTTGTAATGGATTCATAAACAAAAAAAAAAGATCTAAAAAAACGTTGTCCGCATACAGATAATTGCAAAGCGGACTTGTCGTTCATCACATTATCATTCAGGATGAGTTCAGAAACAGTTTGCAGACTAGTTACCATCCACTTTATTGGGTTTTGATACCTGTAAGTACGATAACAACGTTCAAGATATTCATCCGCCGTTTACGTCACTGTCCTGGCTCTCGCAACACACTCACACAGACCTCTCCACACAACAGTAGCATTCATGTCTCCACAAAAAAATAAATCAGCGTTAATAGCTGGGCTGTTTTCTTTTACCTATGTTCTTCTTGTTAAACTACTGTGTGAACCTAACCCTTTAGTTAGTGATGTAATCAAATTTTCGGGATTCTATGCCAGACTGGACTGAGCTGGGCTTTTGGGTCGCCGTGTGGCTCAGCGGGACTCTTATTTTTCCAACACTTCCGTATTAAATACAGGCTGGCTTACTACCTACCCTGTAGCAGTCCTCGAGGGGCTTTTAACCAGCATGTTATGGGAAGGAAAGTATCTTTCTACACAGCAATGATGTAACCAATTTTTTATTTATGTTTTTCAATTGCAAAATAGTGCACATTATATACCACAATATTGATATTATTGATTTTACAACTATAGGTAACCCAAAAAAAAATCATGATTTATTGCTCATTCCCCTCCGGAAATGCTTAGTTTCAGGCTTCAGCAGTTTTGCTACATCCGCTTCTGCTGCCGTGTAAAAGTTGAAATTTAAAAGTAATTTATCCTGAACTAAAACAACTATCCCCTCAAACATGCGGCACTGTGCATGCCCGTCATGTCCCGTTTGTGTGTGCAGCATGTTTTATCTGAAGATGTGTGACACAGACTGAGGAACAGCGGTTAGCGGCTAGCTTCCTCAAATGTCCTTATTTATTGGTTTAACGGTAGTGAAGATAATATTTTCCTGTGCAGAATATGAGTGTGTGCAGCAAACCTTTTGGTTACCTGTGCCCACCACTGGATGGA
This sequence comes from Fundulus diaphanus, assembly GCA_037039145.1. Taxonomy (NCBI): domain Eukaryota; kingdom Metazoa; phylum Chordata; class Actinopteri; order Cyprinodontiformes; family Fundulidae; genus Fundulus; species Fundulus diaphanus. The sequence continues at coordinate 27,025,583 of CM073134.1, forward strand.
TGTGCACACCCAGACAGAAGACGGCCAGCAGCTCCTGCTTAAGGCTGTACTTCTTGAGTTGTCGTAGAAAGTACAGTCTCTGCTGGGCCTTATTCTGACGGTATTTATGTGTGAGGACCTTTTCTGGTCCGGAGATACGTTGGGCCCTAGGAAAAGCGAAGTGATCCACAGTAGACACAGTGTTGTTCATGATGCTGAGGGGAGGCAGTGTGGTCGAGTTCTCTTGATATCCACCATCATCTCCACAGTCTTGAGCGATTTAAGCTAAAGGTGGTTCTGATCAAACCAGGGGACCAGCCAACCCACTTCCTGTCTATATACAATGTCTTGGATCAGACCAATGTCAGTGATGTCATCTGCAAATTTCAGGAGTTTCATAGGCGGGTCCGTTGAGATGTAGTCATTTGTTTACAGGGACAAGAGGCGCGGGGACAGAACACACACTTTGCAGGTCCCTGTGCTAATCGTTCTTGAGCAGGAGAAGATGCTCCCCAGCCTCACCTCCTACTGCCAGTCAGTCAGTTAGCTGATTGTCCGCTGACAGGTGGAGCCCAGCACTGTGAGATGGTTAAGCTTCTGGGTGAGGATGTCTGGGTTGACAGTGTTGAGGGTCAAGCTGAAGTCCACAAACAGGATCCTGGCGTACATTCCTGATTGATCGAGGTGGTGCAGGATGAAGTGTAGTCCCAGGCTGACTGCATCATTTGCCAACCTATTTGTCCAGTAAGCAAACTGCTTCATGGGGCCCGTGATATCTTTCAGATGTGTTAACACCAGTTGCTCAAAGGATCAAAGAGGCGACAGGTCTGTAGTCGTTTAACCCCATCATGCTGTGTTTCTTGGGGATGATGATGGAGTGTTTGAAGCAGGGGGAAACCTCACATAGCTCCAGGGACTTGTTAAAGATCTGAGTGAAGATGGGAGCCAGTTGGTTAGCACATGCTTTCAAAGTTTCTTTTCTTACTGTGAGATAAACAAGTCACACAAAGCCAGTAAGAGTTGGTGAACAGACCAAAAGACAAATAAAAGATCTCTACAAATATTAAATTAAATAGTCCAGTTTAGGCCATTATTCACAGTGAGAAGCAGTGAGAAGCTTTCAAGCAGAATGTTGATCAGTATGATAAATATATATTTTTTTTAAATCAGTAATAAACTGTAACAACTACAACAAGAAAAGAAAAAAGCTTCCTCAATTGCAGTGATACCGATAGGGATAATGATGATAATAATGAAAATCATAATAGTAAATATAAAACACCAATTTTAATTTCAAAGTATGGGAAGTTAAAAAAAATTAAAAGTTAAATGACAGGCAAATAGATAAATAAATGAGTAAATGGGGAAAGATGTTTTTTATACTATGGTTTTCTCTTTGACCACTGGAGACTGTCAGCTCCAGAGTAAGCCAGGGCACAGTGCAGATACCCCACGGTGTACCCCCAAGGGTGCAGGTACACCCCAACCAGCCCTCAATCCAAGGCACCCATTCAACCCACATAGGCCAACACTACCACATCCGCCCTGTCCTTTTCTTGTTTTATTAAAAGGTTGTTATACTTATGGCACTCCTAATCTTGTGTAATGCAATAAAAAATGCATGGCAGAGGGGGGTGTGAATTCCACTTAAATCATGCCTATCCTATCCTTGATGTGAATTTTTTTTTATATAATTTTGTTTCCTTCATTATTCCTTTGTTTTATCTTTTGTTTCTTAATGTGAAAGGTCATTAGCTGCCTGACAGTTGTAGAGATGGGGCATAGTGGGCAAAGGTCCAGGACTTTTTTTAAATTTTGTTTTTTTCTTCCATGAATGAGGCACTTTCCAGCTGTATATATTCAGTGAGAAGCTTTCAAGCAGAATGGGAAAATACCATCAGGTCCTTGAGCTTAACCGGTCTTCTGATGCTAAAAGAGCCTACTAACATCTTCCCTAGTGATGTTTAGTTCAGGTAGGGGGTCAGAGGGGAGAGGGGATGAGATTAGAGTTGTTGTTGGCGGGGTGCAGGTACCATATTTTTCGGATCATAAGGCACACTGGATTATAAGACAAACTGTGAATTAACGTGTTTATGTGCGTCTTTGTCCACACATAAGCCACAACGGATTATAAGACGGACTAAATATTCTTCCCAAGTGTGTAATACCACTCTGCCTCTTCACGTACACAGTTCTCTCCTGAGCGGGAGAACTATCCATCTCTGTTGGGAGGACAGAGTAGTTGGACTACACTGCCCTGTTTCTAACATAAGGCCAAAATAAACATAACTTATATTGAATTAACTTACTTTGTTTATTGCTGCTATCACGTAGTCCTGGCTTGGGCTGCCTAAAGGCTCCCACATACTTGGGCGTACTGTGAGCTGCGCGGACTCCGCACTGACTCTCCATGGACTTTTTACCCTTCATAGTCGAGCGTACTGTTGCCTACATTTCTTGTGGCAAAATCCTGCAATTCCCACACTTTCTGCCAGTGGGACGAAGCGGTGGAACAGATGGTAAAATGTGTGATTAGCTACCTAGAACTGTTTCTTTTCCAGCAGGCTCCCACCGCACACCTGTCAGTGAGAACAAAGAGGGACTGTGATGCCACGTGTCCTTCCGACCACCTGCTTGGAGCAGCTCAGTGTTTCAAGCTCGGTGTCACATATAAAACAGTTTGATGTAAAGACCTCTTACCATCGAGAAGTTTGTAGTGTTAGCATTTACAATTTTAACATTACAGTCAGGCAGTGTTGTAGACAGCTCAGGGGTCCGATCAGGTAGTGACACAGTGTACCATAATGCTCCAAATATCCACTGAGCGTAGCGGTTTCGTTGCTTATCAACGTACTTACACATTTTAACAGATTTTCTAGCGCATTGTACCACATAAAGTCAGTCAGTAAGCACAACGGTAATCATATATAAGGGGCACCGGATTATAAGGTGCACCATCAATTTTTGAGATAATTTAAGGATTTTAAGTGTGCCTTATAGTCTGAAAAATACGGCAGTCCTTTTGTGTGGTAGTGAGGTGTGAATGGTTGTGAAAGTGTTGGTCCACATACATGTCTTCACAAAAACCAATGCAATCTGTGCAGTCAAAGCAGGCCTGTAATATCTGCTTAGACAGGAGCGGAGCGCTCTTTTGGAGCTTGACAAGCGTGCCCGCGTGTTTCCCCCTTCTGTGTTTTCGGTGAATCCCACAGAGAGCTGCCACACTATCAACCACAATCTTAGAAAAAAAAACTCTCTGGATCGATGAAAACTGGGGGAAAAAAAAAACAAAACGGCCAGAAAGGACTGCCTGATGCCTAGGAGTTGCTCTCTGGAGAAAGTGATTACAGTGGAAATACTTAGACAAAAACACAAAATACAAGTGAACTGAGGCAGCCAGCCACAGCATCATCCTGAAATCAAATTACAATATCTAACCACTTATCTGTCTTCAGGGTTTTCTGTGTATAAAGTCCCAGGTAATGGTTGAAATAATGAAAATCTTGTGTTGTATTTTCTTAGTGGGGATTTAATTGTCACCTTTTCATTTCTGCCAACCAGTGAAGGCCACATGTGTGGAAATTTTTAAAGTACATAAAAATATTTAGTGGGTCCATTTGCGTGTGTATGTCTTTGCGCTGATGTTATCAATATGAAACCACAGTTTATAGGTTTAGGTTTTCTACCAGTTTATAATAATTATTATTTTATCTCTTGTGAAATCTATTCAATTCAATTCAAGTTTATTTATATAGCGCCAATTCATGAAACATGTCATCTAGAGGCACTTTACAAAGTCAAATCAATCATATTATACAAATTGGTCAAAAATTTCCTATATAAGGGAACCAGTTGATTGCTTCAAAGTCGCGACAAGCAGCATTCACTCCTGGAGAAGCGTAGAGCTACAGGGAGAGTCGTCTGCATTGTCCATGGCTTTGCAGCAATCCCTCATACTGAGCAAGCATGAAGCGACAGTGGAAAGAAAAAACACCCATTAGCGGGAAGGAAAAACCTCCAGCAGAACTGGGCTCAGTATGAACGGTCATCTGCCTCAACTGACTGGGGGTTACAGAAGACAGAGCAGAGACACAACAGGAGAGACAAACAAGCACAGAAGCACACATTGATCCAGTAATCTGTTCTACATTAGATGGTAATAGTGGTAATCTGTCTTCCCTGGCTGATGTCACAGTTAACAGAACGTCAGACCAGGTCTACCTACTATGAAGAAAAAATAAGAGAGAACAAAAAGTTAAAAGCTGAAATGACAACAGTCATTTCAATGTAATACAATGCAAAACTGGAGAACAGTAGACTGGAGAACAGTAGAAATCAGTAGAGTGAGAAAAATAGGCCCTGATGTCCTCCAGTAGCCTAAGCCTATAGCAGCATAACTATAGAGGTAGCTCAGGGTAACATGAGCCACTCTAACTAGAAGCTTTGTCAAAAAGGAAAGTTTTAAGATTAGTCTTAAAAGTAGACAGGGTGTCTGCCTCATGGACCAAAATTTGAAGTTTGTTCCACAGGAGAGGACTTCCTGATAGTAAAGAATTGCAATAGTCCAGCCTTGAAGTAACAAATGCATGGACTAGTTTTTCAGCATCACCCCTGGACAGAATGTTTCTAATTTTGGCAATATTCCTGAGGTGAAAAACGGAAACTCTGGAAACCTGTTTAATATGGGATTTAAATGACATGTCTTGGTCGAAAATAACACCAAGATTTTTTACTTTATTACCAGAGGCCAAGTTAATGCCATCCAGATTAAGTGATTGATTAAGAAGTTTATTTTTTGAGGACTCTGGTCGAAAGATTACAACTTCTGTCTTGTCAGAATTTAAGTGCAGGAAATTTAAAGTCATCCAGCTTTTGATGTCATCAAGACATGACTGCAGTCGAAGTAATTGATTGGATTCATCAGGATTTATGGATAAATATAGCTGAGTGTCATCAGCATAATAGTGGAAATTAATCCCATGCTGTCTGATAATGTTGCCGATCAGAAGCATATATATAGTAAAGAGAATTGGTCCAAGGACTGAACCCTGTGGTACTCCACAGGTGACCCTAGAGTTTGAGGAAGATTTATTATTAACATGAACAAACTGGAATCTGTCCGACAGATAAGATTTAAACCAGCCTAATGCTTTCCCCTTAATCCCTACAGTATGCTCAAGTCTTTGTAGGAGAATATTGTGATCAACTGTATCAAATGCAGCACTGAGATCTAACAGGACAAGTACAGACACAAGTCCATTATCTGAAGCCATGAGAATATCATTGGTGACCTTCACCAGAGCTGTTTCAGTGCTATGACGAGCTCTGAAGCCTGACTAAAACTCCTCAAGTAGGTCATTACTTTGTAAATGTTCACAAAGTTGATTAGCAACTACTTTCTCAAGAATTTTAGATAAGAAAAGAAGATTAGATATAGGTCTGTAATTTACTAACTCATCTTGATCAAGAGATGGTTTCTTAAGTAAAGGTTTAATAACAGCTACTTTAAAAGCCTGTGGTACATATCCATTTACTAAGGATAGATTAATCATGTCTAAAATAGGACCACTGATCAAAGGGAATACCTCCTTAAACAATTTGGTTGGGATTGGGTCTAACATACAGGTAGAAGGTTTAGATGAAGCTAAGATTTTAGATAGCTCAGAAAGCTCTACTGCTTCTAGACAGTTCAGGCACTGCGCAGGTTCTAAAGATTCCTCCAACGCTGCCTCACTTACTGAGGACGAGGTAATCGTGTTTGGGAGGAAGCCAATTATTTTATTTTTAATGGAATCAATTTTATTTATGAAGAATCCCATAAAATCATTACTGCTAAGAGCTAAGGGAATGGATGGATCAACGGAGCTATGACTCTGTGTAAGTTTGGCAACTGTACTGAAGAGAAATCTAGGATTATTTTTGTTCTCCTCAATTAATGATGAAAAATATGCTGCTCTAACTCTGCGAAGGGTCTTGTTATACAACAATAGACTGTCCCTCCAAATTAGGTAGGATTCCTCTTGGTGTGTAGAGCGCCATTTTCTCTCCAATTTCCTAACATTGTGCTTCAAGGAACGCAGCTCTGAATTAAACCAGGGAGCCAGCTTCCTGTGAATAATCACCTTCTTTTTCAAGGGAGCTACATTGTCTAATGCAGAACGCAATGACGAAGTCATACCGTTAACAAAGACATCTATTTGTGAATGGGAAGACACAACATTGCTGCTATCTGCAGGGTATTTCTGCAATACTGATGATATTAAAAGGGGGACAGACTCTTTAAAGTTTGATGCAGCATTGTCCGATAAAGATCTACTATAATGGAACCCTCTTTTGGGGGTGGAGAACTCAGTTAGATTAAACTCAAATGTTATTAAAAAATGATCAGATAGGACAGTGTTGTGAGGAAATACTGTTAATTCTTCACAATCAATGCCATATGTCAGCACAAGGTCTAAAGTATGGAGCCAAGAATGCGTCGGTTTATGCACATGGATAGTTTTAAAGGCTACACTAAGGTTATCACATTCTGTGTCAACATGAATGTTAAAATCACCCACTATGATAACCTTGTCAGTGTTTATCACCAAATCAGATAAGAAGTCTGACAGCTGATCCAAAAACTGAGAGTAAGGCACAAAACAACAAACAGAAGAGGTTTTATTGCTTTGCAATTTGGATAAGGGAAACTGAGGGTTTAATGTTCAAAAGAATTGTAGTTATTAATTGGCCTGGGACTAATTAATAAATCAGACTGAAAGATGGTTGCCACTCCTCCTCCTCTTTCTTCCCACAGATCTAGGAATGTGGAAATTTGAATAATTGGAGGGAGTTGACTCATTTATACTAACGTAGTCCTCTTGTAGCCAGGTTTCTGTGAGACAAAATAAATCAATCTGTTTATCAGAAATCAATTCATTAACTAACAAAGTCTTTGGATGGAGAGATCTTATATTTAATAGACCACATTTAATTGTTTTATTTTTTGGTTCAAGGTGAGCCGTATTGATTTTTATGATTTGTTCCTTTTAGATCAGTTTTTGATCTGTTAAGTTTTGGCCGTGGGAAAGACCGTCTCAATAGGGTAATGGGTGGGTAACAGTACAGAAGCTGCAGAGAGGTGTGTTAAACTACGGCTCTACTTCCTGGTCTGGACCCTGGGTTGTCAGCATTTAGGAGAACTAATAAATCCGGCCAAATTCCTAGAAAGAAGAGCTGCACCATCCTAAGTAGGATGGATGCCATCTCTCCAGGTTTTCCCCAGAAAGTTCGCCAGTTATCAATGTAGCCCACGTCGTTTTCAGGACACCACCTAGACAACCAGCGGTTGAATGATGACATGCGGCTAAACATGTCATCACTGGTCAGATCAGGCAGGGGACCAGAGAAAATTACGGAGTCCGACATTGTTTTAGCAAACTCACACACCGAAGCAACACCAACTTTAGTGACCTCCGATCGGCGTGACCGTGTGTCATTACCGCCAGCGTGAATAACAATCTTACTGTATTTACGCTTATCCTTAGCCAGCAGTTTCAGGTAAGATTCTATGTCGCCCGTTCTGGCCCCTGGTAGGCATTTAACTATGGTCCCTGGTGTCTCTAGTGCCACATTTCTGACTATTGAGCTGCCAATCAGGGTCGGCTTCTCAGCGGGTGTGTCGCTGAGTGGGGAAAATTTGTTAGAAACGCAGACGGGTTGGTGGTGACCTGGGGGCTGGAATCTAGAGCTATGCTTCCTACGAACCGTCACCCAGCTGGCCTGGTTACCCGGCTGCACGGGTGCTGCTTCTGGAAGACCACTAAGTGAAGTAACGCTAGGTCTATGTTGCTCCGTGCTAGCAAAGGGGCGGCTATCAGCTGGTTTTTCAACAGCACGGAGCCGGGTCTCCAATTCTGACACCCTCGCCTCCAAAGCTACAAAAATACTACATTTATTACAAGTACCATTATCACTAAAGGAGGCAGAGGAATAGCTAAACATCTGACACAGAGAGCAGGAGATAGGGGGAGACTTAGACAGAGACGGAAAAGCGGAGGAGAGAGTAAGGGGGGAAGCCGTTGTGGAGCTAAAGCTAGGCTAAACCTAGGCTAGCGCCCTTTTACCACGCCAAAAGAGCAAACCGTGTGAAACACGAGGAGTTCCCAAGCGCGATGTGCAGCAACAGAGAATGTTTTAAAAGTGCTTATGTGTTAGAAACAGAGGTTACAGCAAAGAGATTAAAGATAAAAGCGAGAGTCTGGAGCAACAGACCGCAAATTCACACCGTGACAACAGGAAGTGACACAATACGCCTTACCGCAAACAGGAAGTGACCCACAGGAAGTGTGGACAACCAATGTATATAAAGTTGTAACTCTGAATAAGCACCTTCATTAAATACGTAACTATCACATTTTTGTATCGTCAAATTGTTCTATCAACTTTTATATACGAACTGACAGTTCATTAGCAACTACAAAATGAAAAAAGTGAACAGTAAATATTTGTGCTCTACTAAGACAAAGCTTTGCAGCTTGTAAACATAATGCATTACCAAAAAATGTGCAAATATTATACTTCTTGTCAATTTTGGAAACGCTAAATCAATCGATAAGAAGGTCTACACAAAACAGCTGTGTTTACATTAAGATTAATTTACCCAGGACTTTTTTTTAATTTAGGGTCATCAGGGTAAAGAGGGCTGAAGGCAAGGCATGCCACTTCAGATTTGGATTATTTTTCTTAAATGCTAGATATTGTATGTTTGCAACATCTAGCAAAATAAATAAATAGCTAAAAGTTTATTGTGTTTTGCCGTTCTCCACAATGCTAAAAAACTAACTGCGAACAAGACTGTGTGGTGATTACACACCACACAATTTCTAGATTAATCACTCTGCCTTGTTGGTCTACCGTCTGGTAATTCTGAATGTCTGACAAATGAGCATTTAGAAAAATTTGAACTCCATTTAATGTGTTTTGTGAGGCCTGATTGGCTAGTATTGGTTTTGTAGATTAGGGAAAAGTGGTTTATGAAATGTTCAACTTTTGAATGGAGTGTTATCGTAGTAAAATTGACTCCCAGAGCCAAATAAGCTTTATTTTATCACGTTGGCCAGTGTCTGCATTCTGACTTAAATCAAATATATTAATATTAGAAGCATACTTTCTAGTCATTGCAACATTTGTTCTGATTCCCTGCACCAAATTTGCTTTACGTGATCAAAGTGTTGCCGACTGGTTATAATGAAAGGATGCTTTCAAGAATCCAAGCTTTTGTGAAAATTATGGGCCAAAGTATCAGAAGATTGATTAAATATATTTGCACTTCTTGAATGTTTTTTTTCCAAGGTTTGGAAATTAATTTAGTGCATATTAACTCTTCCTGCTACCAAATTACATCAGCATTTTCAAAAATTACCTCCAGATAACATGCTTGAACATACCCAACTTTTCAGGCAAGTGACTCAGAGGACTACCAGCTACAGATGTGCCATAATTTCAAATAATTTACTATATGGGTCTAACAACTGTTATGAATTCCGGGGTTAAAGAACAGACTGTGTGAAAAAGGTGTAACTGCAGTTAGTGCCTGCTCAGCCTCTCTCTGTTTAGCCCCTAATTACACTGTTGATGCTTGATCACATCTTTTCTTTGAGCTGTTAAATGAAACAGTGGGACTTAAGAAAACATAGTAGTTATGCAAAGGCTGTGTTGAATGAGCGATGTGTGATTAAGCAGCGGGGCCTCAGAATACTACATTGTGGAGTGTATTGCTTGGGAAAAAAAGTGCTCTGACTGCAGCCAGTGAGTTTTTCTTGCGGAGTGCCTGTGTTGGTATAAATAGATAGCCAATTTGTAAAATCGTCCGCCTGAACATAAGCATCTTGGGCCACTCTAATTGGTCAATTTCCCGCCTGTATTGAGTGCCTAGATTGATTTATTGCCTTTTTTAAAAGGCCGTGGGGACTCGCGGAACAGCTGTGCCAGCCGTCCGTGCCGAAACTGTTATGAAAACAAGAGGCTGAGTGCTGAGTGTCGGACAGCAGTCATGGCAGAAAGCAGCGGGTAGGATGAAGCAGAGCGGCATGGCAGACAGCTGGCAGAGACAGCGTCTTCTGTCTGGCATCACTGGAGATGCAAGATTTATTTCAGCAAACACCACTGAGTGGAGAAGGCCCTGCCCTGGTGGCAATAGCTCATTTTCTCCCCAAAAACACGCTTGCAGGAATTTGCCTGATTGGCGCAATGCTTTAATCATAGCAGGGCCTGTATGATTGGAGCTGGAGAATAGAGATTTTTCATATCATGATATCCCCCCCATCCACTTGACATGAAGAGGGCGCATTCGAGTGTTCTATCTCTCGGGGCTTGAGTGATAGCTTCCCAACCTGAGCATATCTTGGCTGAATCCAGCTGTTTGTGAGCAATCACAATGATTTACTCTCCCGCTTCGTGTATTTGGCTGAAACAGTTCTATCACATGTGAGAATTAGAATAACACATCTATCAATCTGCGCACGTGTGACCTGTCAGAGCATTTTTGTTTGTTTTATGAGTTCCTGTCAGAGTGTGCCTCGCTGTTTGCAAGTGCATAAAAGAAGATGTCTTGCAGTGCAATGAGATCTTGTTCTTGTAAATGTTCTTGTAAAAGCCCTGTCTAAAGGATAACACACTCTGTGACTCATGACATGTTTTTGGTGACACACGAATGCAAAATGTTTTAAAAACGATGTAATTTGCTCTGTGCAAATTGGAAGCATGCCTTCCTAAATACAAGCATATGTCTGTACCTCTAGTTGCCCAGTTGCCTCAATTGTCCAGGCCTTTTTTTAAAACTTTGTGCATTACATCATTGAATTGCTTCTCTGTAAATGTCAAAGGTGAATTATGGTGTGTATGAATGAAGATTTACCAATCCAAATTATCTTTCTCTTTTCTGTAAGGTTTTGACCTCCTGATACCGATTTTAGCAGACTGGGATTTCTGTTTAAGAGATATAATCTAAGACAACAACATTTAAAGGGCCTATATCATGTAAAATCAACTTTTTTGAGTGTTGGCATAATGCTAGTCCTTCATCAAAATTATGACCATATTCTTCTTATTGAGCAGCAGGTGCCACTGTACAACTTTCACCTCCTCCAAGGCACTCACGGACCAAAACCGATTTAAGAAAAGTACATTTGAAAAAATAACTAAACAACATCATAAAAACTAAGTAACTCCACCAATAGTGGCTCTTTTTGGTCACTTTTTCCCTGTCTCCAGCCCAAATAAATAGGAAGGTTGAATTTGGGACATTAAAAACCTAAACGAATTGACAGAAGAAAGTTTATGATGTTTCCATTCACTTTTTTTTCCTTTTCCATGTCATCATCCCTCTCTCCCGCAGCATCAATTACAATTACATGTACATAAGTATCCAAATTTGGTCAATTGCATCATTAGTTCTTAAGTACTTAAGACAGCCAATATGTATTTTCCTTACCAATTTACAACAGTGACTGAGTGGCCTTTGCTTATTTATCCAGCAGAGAAGGAGAGGATATGTCACGGTACAGGGCTGAGAAAGCAGTCGCTGTGAAATCAGGCTTTACAAATATTTTGAAGCAAAGACAAAACAATGGGAGTTTAGCATCTTTTGTTCGTGAAGTTAGCATGGATAGGATTATAATGTTTATATTTGTAATAGTTATAATAGTAATTATCTTTACTTTCTAAAGATAAAGATAATTTCAAAAAACTCCAAAAATGTGCATGTTCTATCACTAAGGTTGAAAGCTTAAAGGGTAACTCACCCCCAAATCAACTTTTTTTGCCAATTTGTTTTTGCCAAATAAACTGTTGGCATGGTTGTCTTATAGTGCTGTCTACATATCCTGGTCATTATTTATAAAAAATTAGTGCATATTTTTTGAAATCCTGCTTTTGTGTCTAAAATCATCAGTGTGGCGCCCTCCTAGGGTTAAACGGTGGTCTTTCATTGAATTTCAAATTATCATTACTTTTGGTTGACCTGACGTAATTCTGATGTAGTGACATCTGTGCGACCGCGCTGAAGTGGATTTTGGGTTGGTCTTTGGATATTCGCGCTCCCTGGCTTCAACAGCCAGCCAGTAGACAGACAGCGGCAGCCCTAGATCAGCCTCCCTGTATCGGCTCGAACAGGAGGCAGACGGCGCTGAAGCCGTGGAGTGCGAATGTCCACTGTCCAACCTAAAACGAACTTCAGTGCGGTTGCTGGTTGAACTTCCCTCTCTGCCTTCCCCTGCTCGTATTGAAACCTGCCTGCTGCAGTCTGAGCAAAGAGAAGATCAACCGTGCTCGGTGTCCACATTACAAATGAATCATGATGCGCAAAACTGCCAGTGATCCTGCCTGGATTATAAAGTGGCACACAAATATGATAATATATGACTGGACCGATCCTGTCCTCCACTGCCTCTGCAGCATTGGCTTCGGGCTTCACTGAGTTAGCGCCTTGAGCCAGCGGCTCAAACGGATAAGACTCTGGCCCGTTGGTTCCTCCCTCAACCTCCGTGGACGAGAAGGTGGAAAAATCCTCCACCTCAAAAAAAAACAAACAGTGGCGTAACTACCAGCATAACTCCGCTCACTCTCCATGATTTAATTTGGCAAATCAAACCTGCGGCTGCTTCTCCACCCGTTCCCGCATATCCCCGCCCACTTTGATGGAGTTTTTCAAATTTGTCTGGGGGTGGAAATATGCTTTCACATGGGGGTGAGTTAAACTTTAAAGAAAAAAAAAAAGCAACTTTGCTGTACTCTCTGTTTTTTTTCCTTTTTTCTGTGTCTGGACATGCCGTAGAAAATACAGTTTCCTTTTAGATAGCGTCTTACAACTCTGTGCTTTCTCTGACTTCCTTTTGAAACCCCTCCCTTATGCTAAAAATGGACGAATTTGAGTCTTCTTCACTCAACAACACACTGAAGAGTGTCTTTGTCAGCATATCACTGTAACACTTGCAAATGGCGTGTAACATTTTTGAGTTTCTGGTCATGGCGAACCAAGCCAAAAATCATCCGTCTGGGCACAAGCCAATCTGTCTGTGAATTTCAACCAATGCCGTTCATTTCCTTAAGAAGTACATTTATTTACACATCGTCATCATTATCGGTGCAACACTGCGAAATGCTGTGGAACATCTGAGAAAATTCCCCCCGAACTGCAGCGTCTGCTAAGCAGTGAGAACTACAGCATATCAACTAACTTTGATTCGCCTGTAAAATGTGAGCACACAGCTAGGTGTCTTCTTGCTGAGCTACGATTCTTGGAAATTCCTGTATTTAGCACTGGGGATTGGGAGCTTGAGTTCTTCTCTTTGTGTTCGAATGTACCCTGAGTCCTCCAGTGAACAGAGAAAGAAACCAAACAACAAGGGGAAAAACACGAAAGTGTTTACATTTGAGTAAAAGTGTATAAAAGAAAGAATAGGAAGGGGGAGATGAAGAGGGAAAGAGTAATCGCACTGTCTCCATCTAGTACTTAACTTTAGGAAATATGAGTCTGGTTGAAGATGAAAGAGACTTAATCTCAAATGTCTCAAACGCTTCTCTCCTCTCCTTTTTCTCCTCGCAGTGCCTGCTGTCCACTGAGACTGGCCCATTCTAGCACTTTGGAGTGCATTATGTAATCCCCTCCAAGTCTGCACACCCTGCAGCAATAGCTTAATTAGGGGAGGGGAAGAAGGCATCATGGCATCCCACCTCCATCACTTCTAAAACACTCAACAAAAACAGCTCTTGATCCACTAGCTGTGTGACCTATAGTTTTTCTACATTTTTGAGCTGTCAGCTTCAAGGTTGCTTGATCCCACAGGAGTTGTAGAGTGAACAGCGGTTGTACCTTGTGCGGCCCTTGCCCTCAACTCACTATGCCCTCCCTTTTACAGCAGACTCTCCACCCCACCCAGTCCTCTGCCAGCCAGGCAGTGCGGGCGTGCTTAGTCTGTCAACACTTCCTCTGCACTCAGAGTGTTTGAATGGAAACACGAGGAACAACACAGGCTTGGTTTCTGAGCTGCCCTCAGAAACGGGGTTAAATCAGGCTACAGAGTATGATGTAACTGGGCTTCCTGCACTCGATGCTTTTACTACCCGACTGAGCATTAATACGCTATTAATTCCATTCCAGCGAACATTTTCTAAAGTTTAAGAAAGAATGTTTGTACTTAAAAAACTGCAGGTTTTCTTTAGGCACTCAGTGGTTCTTATTACATAAGAAGCACTAATAATAATAATAATAATATCACAAACTGTTGCTTTTATTTCCAAACAGCAAAGCTGGATGTGAATTCTCTGTGAGTTTAAACAGAATTTGATCTTTGTTGCTCAAGCTTTAGAAGACTATTGATATATGTATAGTTTTTTGTAGTGTTTTTGATTTTGATGTAGTGGTGTTTTATATATATATATATATATATATATATATATATATATATATATATATATATATATATATATATATATATATATATATAAATACAATTTTTTATTTTGTTTTCAGGCAGCATCCAGAAAACTACACAGAATTGAGTTCACAGCTGGGTGTTTGTCATGCTTCATAATTTAATTTACTACCTTAGCAGTAGGGATGAGGTTCCATCTGTATGCCAATCCTAAGGAGAAATACCATGGTTCCACTTTACTAACACAAAAATGTAAAAAAAAAAATCTGTCTTTGTTTGATGTGACCCATAGATAAATAGACACATTTGCTCATTACATTAATTTATCCGTCAGTTTCTGATTTTCAAAAAGTTAAGCATCAGAATCTCACGGGAAATAGATAAATACATTCACAGCAACAACAGTAAACTACAACAGTTACACATGAGAACATACATTTTTTGACAGTCTTATAAAAAGGACTGTAAGCCACAGGAAAATTATGAGCTAATATTTTAGCAGTTGTGAAACCATAGCTTTTTTAAAGCCTCTATATATCTAGATAGCAAAACTCTTGTATTGTTTCGTCATTTAGACTTTCTGCACATGAGCTGAAAGAAAAGTCTTGAATAAATCCCTACTACACTAATATGTGTTGTTTTACTCTTAACGCTTCCAGGTTAAAAAGTATAGGTACAGAAACGTTTTACGCTGCAAGTGTACAGCAGCACGTGGGGAATGGGCAGTGCTGCATTCCTGCATGCTTCATATAGCCAGAGAAAACTCCAGTCTCTATTTTATCTGATGACTTTTTAAAAGTCCCTGAATCTGTCAGAATGCTACAACACTTGACTGGATTGAAACTGTTTTTTTTTCCTTATCCATGCATGCTTAGCAATTTGTTTTAAGTAGTTCCAGTTTATTCATATTACCATTAGAACAAAAATATTTCATACTATTAAATTTATTGTGCGGGTGCCATTTGTGAATCTTAAAAACAGCCTAGTTTACTACATCATAGTATAAGTTAAATTGCTCTCTATAAATGACCATGTCAAACCAGAAAAATATGCAGATTTGATGAGACTGTCAAAACAAACGTTGAGGTTATTTCCATCTTCAGTTGCACAACTTAAGGTTCCAGACACAGACGTGGTGACGATCATTTGAATGCCTAGAGAAGTGAAGCGGTGTCGTTTGACTGACTGCCCGGAGTTTGGCTCCTGCTGTGCACATCTTCTGCTGTGGAGAAGAAAACGCAGCCTTACACAAGTTTATTTTGGTTGCACCGTTCACCTGTTTTTCTCTTGTCTACATGTCTGCAGTCTGTGATGAGGAAGGAGTGTGGGGCTGTTTTACATGGCTGTCACAAAATGGCATGAGCGAGGTTGTGAAAGTCCACTAAACTTAAACTTTAACAGAAAAAAAGTTGTTAGTCATTTTCTGTTAACTTATTTTACATTCAGGGCGCTGAAGAAGCATTTATAAAGCTTGAAGTTCTAAATTTTGTTGTACCACGATCAAACAGTTGCATTTTATGTGACTGCCCATAACGTTCCTACTGGAATAAAAATAAATTTCAAACTTTTTCACCAACAAAACATTGCATTTGTATTCTGGCCCTTTTCATCAGATACCAATAAATAAGTAAATAAACTCTCAGGGGTTGTTAGAGAACATTGGTATCAGTGAACAAACAGCATCATGAAGACCAAGGAACAGAGCAGACAGGTCAGGGATAAAGTTGTCTACAAGTAGAAAGCAGGGTTAGGCTATAAAATACATCTAAAGCCTTGCCCAGTCCAAGAACAACTGTTCAGTAATTCATCTAAAAGTAGAGATCCCAAACTCAGCGATGCCCAAAACCGGCACCGTGGAGGACAGAGTGAGTGCAATTTCTGAGTGGTAAAGTGATGTTAGCAGCATCATCACTAACATGGGCTAACGTTCAAAGCAGTAACAAACGCTAAACACTATCGATCAATGCTCTCAGTGCTCACAGATGCAGCACCTGAGCAGTGTTGCCAGATCCTGCGAGACAAACAAGTGACCAGCTCTATGAAAACAAGCCCAAAAGCTGGCAGATATTTCAACCGGCTGGCAAGGCTGACGCTGTCTGTAACGCTGCAGCAATGCGAGCAGGTCAGTTAATAGCTCTTTATGCGCTGGCACAACAACCAGGAGAAGGGGTTTCTATCAGAAGAAATGCTGCAACTTGGGAAATTTGCAAGCAACTTTAGAGACAAACAAGCCCAAAGCCACTCATGAGAAGCGGACTAGGCAACACTGCTCCTTAGACTTGCCACGGATGTGTGACTGAGATGCTTTCATACCCGAACCCGGGGCTATGACAACAAAAGCATGTGCTAGTGACGAAAGCTTGTATCATTTTGAACTAACTAAATTTGCCACAGCCAACTTTCAAACCTAAGAGCGCAGCTCTAAGACAAGTTTAAGACAAATATTGTAGAACTAAGTTCACATGAAAATGTAAAAAAATGCACAGTAACATTAAAGTGGCACCTTAAGGCCCAATTTATAAAGTTTATCAGCCAAAATCAACTTATATCTGAACGAGTTACACTTTAAAGAGTCCTGAATACATATGTACACCAGAGGTTTCACAGCTTTACTTATAAACATTTTAAAAACTACTTATCCTTATTTCTTCTACTCCACATACATACATACATACTACTTTGTGCTTGTCTGTCAATTAAAATAGCCATGGAATATATTGTTTAGTTATAAACCGACAAAGTGCAATAAATATCACGGGTTTTTAGCTCTTTTCCAAGGCAGTGCAGTCACACATATTGTACTAGTTAAATCACACCAAGAAAAAAAAAAAAGAATAGACAGGTCTTCCATCACAACCACTGGAAATTTTTCTGAACTAGATGAGAGTCTTATTGTCTTTGTTTGTCTGACACGTTTATGTTTTTTTGATTAAATCATTCTGTTTCTCTGCACGTTATGGGAACTAGTAGTCAGCCCTCCTCAAGAGTCCTCTACTTATCGCACACAAATGCACACAGATATAAACAGCGATGCTGTTTTTGCATGTTGGGTTGACAGCACTCCCTGTCATTGTTTTCCACGTCCTGGGGGGCTGAATAGAATTAAACAGAATTTGATAATGGCATGTAAAAAAAAAAAAAAAAAGGAAAAAAAAAATGGTGGTTAAATAAATGAAGTGTGTTGTGTAGCCATTAGAGAATGTGAGCTATTACGTTTTGATTTGTGAAGTGGGGTGTGGACGTGCTAATCCAGAGCCGGCTGGGGATGCTGCAGGGAGGAACCAAGCCATGCATATAATATGATAACATTAGGTTGATGTACATGGACGGGTGCTTCAGAGCAAGAGAAATGGGTATGATCGATGAACTCCAGGAGGAGTGAGTGATGGTTATAAAATTAGGGAATTAGCCCCATAATAATTAAGTGGATCAGAGATAGTTTTGTTAAAAATGTATAACATTTCTGTTATTTTTAGAAAGAATTCCTGCCCTTTTTAAAAATACCTGCATGTATCATAGGTAAAGTGGGAAGGCAATATGTATTCATTGACATATGTTACTGTATCATGGCCTAGCTAAAGCAGACCAATAAGGATAGAGGATTATCCTCCACTTTTTTTTCCAGGCCTGACTGCCAGACTCCGTCTCAGACTGATAAATCACCCTGCCCCAGCCCTTCTCCTGTGTTTTCTTTTCAGATGTAGAATCGATGGATTTTTCCTTCATTTCATTGACCTGTGCATAATGGTGCTCTCACTCCTCCACCACTGGGAAAGAGCCCAGCGTCGCAGACGTGCTTGCCCAGGCAAAGACAAGGCGGCTTGGGCTTTGTGTTGCTTATTGTTCAGCCTGGAGAAATTAATGTGCTGTGAAATTAGCATTTTATCTGACTGCAGATACAGTAATAGAGGCAATTAGAGTGCAGAGGAGAAGTGGTGCTTGGGGTAGAGGAGAGGTAACGGACGATCCTAAAAACTAAAAACTGTGGGAGCCCAGTGGAGAGTCACACAGCCGGCCTCGCTGATAACACAATCACCTCTATCTGGCAAGCAACACCAGGCTGTCTGCTGGTTAATAAAGAGCCCATTTCCTCATGAAATTTCACTCTTGTCGTGTAGATTAGCTAACTGAGCTTTTACTGAAATCTTAGCGGGAAGAATATTACCATGCTTTCCAAATTGGACCTCTGTTGTTTACTGTTTTTGTTAGCAGGGAGTTCTACTGCTGACAGAGCTAATGCCTCAGATTTTTGGAGAGAATAAAATCAATGCACATTTTGAGCTGAGATAATTCCTCATCAGTTGTTTTTCAGACATGACATTGTCTGTTTACAGCTTCAGGGCGGTATTGTCAACTCTCTATATCACATCTCCAGATTGAAATTGATCCTTGTGATAGTGAGCTGTGGGCAACTAGACGGACCTTATCAGATGCGGAGGGGCTGCCAGTGTGCTGTGCGCTGTCACCTGAAGCCTTGTAGATTGTTTAGTTATTCTTCAAAAGATTCTCTGATGTAAAGCTGCAGGGTGGGTGCTAACACATAGCTGCATTTAATTATGGAGAGTTAAAAGAATCTGAGTCTGCCGAGGTTTGCTCGTCTTTTCAGTATGCCCATGCAGTTAGTAGACTTTTGAGAACCTCTGAAACTGTGTATACCTTGGCTTTATCTAGATATCCTGTCAGAGCTGGAGTAAAAATATTGACACAGCTTACATTTACAGGATAAATGGTTTCTTTACAGTTTACAGTGTAAGTAATGGATAAGGAATGGATAAACTTCTTTGTCCTTAATCCGAGTGAGCATTTTAATTAACAAGAGCAAATCTGGTGGCGTAGATTGTCAGTCATCCAGGACATGATAGATTTCTTGAAGAAGGTCTTTTGGATGAGAGGCAAATCGTCATCAAGAAACAAGAGAAGTCAAGTTTACTTAAACACTTAGGAAGAGCTCAACTGACTCACTTATGTTCTATTTTGAAATATCAAAACAAAGGTTTGGATATATGTACATCCTAAAGGTTTATAACTAATGTCATCTCAGGGGTCTTTACAAGACAAGCAGGTCTTAATTTATATCTATTATAGAATCCAGTTCAGTCAAAGAGCGTGCAGAGTTAAAGGCAGCTTCGCTAATGGCTTCATCCAGAAAAGACATGTATCTCAACACAGAAGCACCAATAGAAATACTTTCTATAGGAGAGAAAAAATGACAAGAATAAAATGTGTCATTCTATCATGGGCTTCATCCAGTGAGGAGCCACAGATATACTAAGAAGCTCTAAGCAGGAGTACTTTCCATGAAGACCAAAAGCAAAGACAGCATGTAGAATCATGGCAGCAACGGTTCTGCCAGTAACTTGGTCCAAGAATGACAGAACTAAACACAGATGTAAGTTTATGGTAACAGTAGTTATGTTTCCATCAACCTTTTTTATGCACATTTTAAAGTATCACATCAGAAAAGGTTGATGGAAACAGCAAAGTTTGAATGAACTTACTAAATCTCCGTAAAATGTTTTTACACTCACTTAAAGTGGTTTTTGACTTTTTAGAAAAAGAGTAAATGTGCTAAAGAGGAGATGGAAACACATGTGTCGAATAATTTCTGACGTAGTGAACATTTACCTCATGACTGATCAGCTGTTTCTGCTGCCGCCGTCTTCTGAATGTTCCCAAAATGCTAGAAAACAGGATCTGAAGCAACAACAGGTATGTGTGGACCGATGAAGAGCCTTAGCATTTCTTAGTCTCGTCCGTGAAATGAAAAAAATCAACACATTCGTTAAAACCTTGCTCCATTACTGATCTGTGGTCCATGCTAGTTAGCAACCTCTACTTCCTGTGTTTTACAGCGTAACGTCAACATATGATGAAATTACGCTTTGCGTCGCCTGGTTAATTCGCTACAAACCAGTAGATGGAAACACGTCTGATCTACATTTTCTCTTTTTTCTTGTAACATTTTAACAGTTTGCTTAAAATTTGCATGATAATTGGATGGATGGATAATAGCTCTGTTGGTGGCTGTGTGCAGGAAAGAGATAAATGTAGCTAAACACAGAGGTAATGGTTCTGAATCATTTTCCATGGGAGATCAAACATAAAATCACTGGCATTAATATCCCAGCCCAGGACCCCGAGCCTGGAGTACTTTCAATGAGTAAGAAAATAAATTAAACTCCACAAAATCAGCCACCAGTGACTCCATTCAATAATGAGACACATTTAAAAACATCATCAGGACAGGTTTATATTCACAGATACAAAAAAAAAAAAAAAAAAAACTGAGAACAGCGTGCCATTAATGGCTGCCATTTTTGGAAACAATGCTTTAACTCACTCTAAATCAGAACTTAAGTTTTTTTCTCATTTAAAAGTTTTACTTTTCTCCAGTTTATCTGGTTACATACATACATGGACAATATGACTCTTATGTGTGTTGCTACTCTTTGAATTTCAGGTGAAAATATGGTTTTAATCAAGTTTAACTATACAAAAACTTTTTTTCTTTCTTTTTTTTTTAAATCTGTTGGGGTAAAAGCCAGGCACACATCCTCAGCCGACCCCCTTTGCTTTTTTCTGCGTAAAGGCGGCATGACTTCTGCACTCTGAGGATCACGCCAAATAAGAACATTATCCCAAAGAGTGCAGTGGGCTGGCAAGAGTCTGAGATAATACCCTTTTCTCTTAAACTCCACCGGCTCCTGCTCAGAGTCGAGGCAGAGACGGCGAGACCTTACCAAATGACACCCCACAGCAGCCATGAAACCAATCGTTCCCCTGCCACCTTATGCTTTCGGGAGGAAAGCCAAGGAAGGGCTGGGTGTTTGCATAATATCCTTATTCTCAAACATGAGGGTGTAGCCGCCGTGTCCATTAGTGTCAACACACCAATGCTAAATGTGCCTGAGCTGTCTTTTCTTTTTAGCTCCAGTGTTTCCCCGTCTTGTGTAGATGCTGGTAGTTGGTCCATGGGGTATTATCCATACTGATTGGGGAGGCTGTGCCGCCTCGGAGGAATGTTAGATGGATGAGGACAAGCCACAGCAGTGAGGTGTGTGTATGATTAGGGAGGCGGCTCTGATATCTGTCACTTGCAGCATGTTTATGTGCTAAATGATGCTGATCGAAGGGATGACTGAGACCAGCGCTGCTGATAAAGGATAAAGGAGCGATCCTAAGTAGTCATCTACAAAAGCTTTTGTTGGAGATTAGCTGCATCGACCAGTGTTACTTCCGAGTAGGCAGGGGCAGGCTTGAGATTTTAATTATATGAAAACATGCAAAAAAAATGCATACTATGATATAATTGTTTAATATAAAACGTGAAATGCAATTATTTCTGCTGCTGTTTAAATAATCAAAAATATTGATCAGAACTGTTCTCATTTTCAAGAATACATACATGGTAAACTTAGCGTAATGCTCTGATCTGTATAGAGCAACACAGGTATTAAACAAAAATTATATCAGTGGGTGAATTATTCCAACTGTTTGCTGCTGTAGTGAGTGCACAGTGGGCTACTTATTAGACATGGCATTTGTAGCTTGCCAACTGTAGGTCCAAAACAGCTTTACCTCAGCAGTAATGATAGATGACCCTCTTTTAAGCAGAACATACATCATGAGCACTGCAGTGGGTCTTGTCAATTAAGGCCGATTAGTATTCTCCAATCTTGGATTGTTTCATCAGGACATGTTCATGCTTTTAAACAGTAAAGGTTCCAAAATGATCGCTGGGAATTACACCTTGGAGCAGTTTCCACAAACCAGATGCAGCCAGCTAGGTTGCTCGATAGAAAATAGAGGCAATTTTCGATAAAATACAACTGATTTGCATTGAGTTCGAGTGTACATGCGACTGCTGACTTTATTTTTCAAGACAAGAAATATTTCCAATCAACCCAATCCATCATAAGTGACTCAAACCTGTAGCAGACCTCTTTCAGCCAGCTGGGTGGCAGTGTTCAGGAGCAGGTGGGAGAGGCTCCATATCCCCAGAGAAAATTCCTGTCAGTGTAGAGATTTGAAACCATAACTTCTTAAATCTTTGGTGAACCTTGATACAGAAATGGAATACCATTTGTGATTCACTCCCCTATTTTCCAAAAGACCCTTCTCTCACCAAAGCCAGTATTGAATTTGATGCCGTTATGCAACCTGAGTTGTCAGCTTGGCTCAATCCTCTTCTCAAATCTAGCTCCTTTTCTGGGCTCTGTCTCTGATCTCAGAACAGGTGTTGCGGTTTAGGCAGACATTCAGCAAGAGGCCGAGACCTGTTCCAAGTCCAGCGCAATCACACGGCCCCAGGTTAACTGCAGACTTGGCCCAGACCCCCGCATCTTGTTTGAGTTAGCAACACAAGCTGAGCGGACTGTTTACAATCTCCACAGCAGGGGCTGGAAATCTGTCTGGATGGGCGTCAGATGTGGAACAGTTGTGCTCAAACGCAGGAAATTATGTTACGTCTTTTTCCTTTGTCTCATGTGACCATGATGACTAAAGAGCCATCATCAGGGTGATGTGATTAAAAAGGGGGGAGGCGGCTCGCATTGTGGTGACAGTTGTGCCTTGTCTGTTTTTCTTTTTTTCTTCAGCGGCTTCACATGACACATAGCAGGGTCAGCGTTCCTCTCATGCGTTACATTGCCCTCTACAGGAGTATGTCGGAGACGTTCCCTTTAGTTAGTCCTCAACTAAAAGTGATTTTACCACCGTGTAAGAAAAGATTAACATGATTTTTTTTTTGCTATATACGATTAAATAATTACAGTGCTTTTCAGAGAGTACACATGAAATGTTCAAACTTATAGTTATATTCAAGTAAATAAGACATTTTCATAGACACTACTCCAGGTTAGGTGAATGGCTGAAGTACTGGGCTTGTCTGTAGCAGCATTAAGCATGTACATTGTCATTTGTAAGGGAACGGGCTGCTTGATGTACTTCAAATATTTATTTTTCTGGTTATCCCTGAAAGCTTAAAGGTGGAATGCTTTAAAAAACTAAGATGTGGACTGTTTGAAGTGTGAAAACAATAGAGAGAGAAAAGATGTGATATGCCAAAGTATAGGGACCTTTTCTAGGAACCAGAGTAGCTTTTTATGTTTATATATCCATTTTATGTCCACTGCAGGAACCAGAAACAGATTCCACAGGGTGTAAATCTACCCCCAAAAAGCCTGTCATTTCCCAAATACATGGGATGCAATTTAAGAACATTGGGTTATAATCCCATCTGGAACTCTGCTCTCCTTTCCTCTTGTTCCAAACAACTAAACAAGGAAGTCTGAGTCAGGGTTCATTCAAAGTCTGTTCCAGTTACCTTTTCCATAATGTGCCTTTACATCATTGTTAAAGTTTAATTGCTCTGGCAAAATCATCAGTTATAGTTTTATTACTGAAATCATACACTTACAGGCTGAGCAGGAGGTCAGTTAACTGTCCTTCAGGAAGAGGAGTGACCCTCTCAGCACCCATCCAAAATTTACATGAACCCCTGCTTTTATTCCCCATATGAGAGAAACCAACAACACTGTGGGTAAAATAGAAGCTTCCAAGTATTTAAGTTGAGGGCTGCATGGGTGAAAGTTACCTGGTCACACCTTAACTCAAGGCAGCATGCATGTGATCAAAGTGCACGCACAGCTGCTGCCAAAGGCCATCCATAACAACAGTGATGTTCTCAGTAATAAAAGAAAATAACATTTTAAAGAATAGCTCAAGTGGCTGCTCTGTCTGCAACATCATAGCCGTTCCAGTATCACCATTCTGTTATATCGTATCATGTGACGCAGATGTAGAGTTTTTTTGTGCCTTTCATTCAAGAGGACCTGGATGTTTAATTTGTTAAATACATTTCTGATTTAAAAAAAACCAAGGTTACCGTAATTGCTCAACTTACTAAATGTGGATTATTTAAACGTAAAACAATGAGTGCTTTTATTTTTCTTTTGGGGTTGCCGCATAGTAGCAGACAATAGGTAGACAACGAGATCAGATAAAATGGGTTTTGTGCAGAGCAAAACGCTTTCTGCTTTTTCAATGAGGACTTGAGGTTTAATTAATGTAATGAAATGGTCAGTAAGGGCATTGTCTGGATTTTATCTTCTCTATGCACCTCTTTGTACAGGCTGGCAATTGTAGCTGTTTCTTAATCAACTTTTTTTACTGCTTCTTGTGGATATTCTTAAATCTCTTATCTTATTAATCTTTAAAAAAAAAAAAAAAGAAAGAAAGAGAAGGCTTTTTGCCGCAGGCGGCAGAAGAGGAATTTGTGTTTAGTGGATTCCTTTTCCCAGATGAGGAGAGCTAAATGAGTTTGGAGGCTTCCTGAATGCTCTATAATTGTGATGAGGCTCTGTTCCTCTGAACAATTAAACATGCAGGAGCCCTGTCTCTTCTGAGATCCACCCCAGATCACTATCGTCAAGTCTTCATAGTAAATCACTCACATGTTGTAGTCAGACAACCACATAGATGATGATGACCAGTTCTCCTTTTGCTGCCCACCTACTTTTTTTGTAATGGCTAATATATTTTGTGCCGGGGTTGTTTCTTAACCAGGGAAAAAACAATTTATCATTAATATTAACAGTTGTAACTGGATAGGAAACTTTTTATTTAAACATTGCCATTCGGTGGATAAACGCTATTTAAATTTGACCAATATGTTTCTTTTGTTTGTTTTGTTTTCTTAACACATGGAAGTAATATTATTTTCGTTGGTTTGCCAAGGCAAGGCAGATTTATTTTTCAGGTTATCTTTTATTTTGACCAAAATGTTTTTTTGTGAATGAAGTATTCATGTTTTTGAGTAGCCCAGCCAGAGTCCTGACTAAAATATGATAAAGAATTTGTGGAGGGAAAGATATTAAGGGCATTTGCAAGAAGGCCTTCCAACTTGAAACACTTGGAGCTCATCACAAAACATGACTCATCAAAGATGCCATTGTAGACATCCTAAAAGCTTGTCGGCAATTGTAAGATGGGTTTGAGTGCTGTAGTAGTTATAAAGGCTTTTTCATGGATTATTAAGAAGGATATAAATAGTTAACTATATGCTATTTGTTGTTAAAATGTGAAACAAACTGTTTTTTTGTTGTTCTTCTTCTTCAAAAAGGATACCCATTGAACATCGTCTTAATGTATTTTGAAAAATGTTTACTATTTCCAATCAAAAGCAAACTTCCAGTTTAAATGAAAGTAATTCTAAATCCAAATCTGCTCTGGGTAATGAAACGAACCACAAAAGCAATGCACATTAAGAAAAAACCAACAGGGCCTGGAATTGACTCTTGAGGGACCCCATGTGTAAGTGCTGCTCTATCTAAAGAACAGTATTTCTTTGTGAGATAATCACACACAACTAAATAGCACTTAGGACCCCTGCATCGTTCATGCTGTAAAAGAAGAATTATTTTATCTACAGTCTTAAAAACATAACTTAAGTTCAAAAGCACCAAAACCTGAATCAACAGTTGGAAAACAACTTTCAATACTTCTCAGTTTTTCAAAACAAAGCTGAAATTTTCAGCAATGTTATTTCAACCATCATATTTTCTAACCAAAGGAAAAAAGAATAATCCTGGGAACTCAGACAGAGATCATAGAAAAGCCTAACTTTTTAAACGAACTTAGTTCGTCTGTTTTTGAGAAAAGGCAGCACTATACAGGTTAAACACCAGATGGAGCAGCCTGATTTAATATACATAATGTATTTATTGACTAAAAATGCATGACCTGGCAGTATCTTAAATGTGCTTAAATAAACGTGAAGCACAGTGCAGAAACATAGTATAATGACTAAATGAAGACATAAAAGTTACGATTATAACATGTAATGCAATGACTACTCGTATGTAATCCAGACACCCCAACATTAAAAAGCAAAGTACTACCCCTTTAAGTGGTCAGCTGTATTCCTTCTGCTATGATTACTTGCTGTCAAAGCGCAGAGGATTGGAACACAGGCTCTATCGTTTTCCCAAGTGGTCCAACAATCCTCCCTCCATCCTCTGTTATACTCTTACATTGCAGGCTTTATTTGTCCTCTCAGAACAAAGCGTAGAACAAAGCTCCGTTGCCGTCTGCTCTGTGGCTATGCAAATGTCTTCTGGCTGCTTGGAGTCGTGTTGAATGGGAGCGATGGAGTAAATAAGCGTGTCTGGATGAGAGGTGGAGGCCAGTGGGTGAAAGAGAACGTGTAATAGACTGTTGGTGAGGTCAGCCCATGTGAATGCAAATATTTATATAAATGATTAAAACACCCTCCCCACATCCCGCCCACTTCATTTAAATGAGGAACTAAACTGTAAAAAGATTCATCTGCTTAAGGCGAATCTGAAAAAAGGAAGCAGGAAGCGCCATTTGTGGGTGGAAAAAAAGAAGAGAGCAAACAAACGGTGACGTAAATCTGACTCACTCGTCTTTTGCCTTCACAATGCAAAGATTAGAGCAGCAGCCTCTTTTGGGAATGCAGATTTTATCCCTTGCTTTTCTTAGACTTTCATCCTTACGCTGACAACTCTTTGGAATTTCACACTGTCACAGCCATTTCTTCACAGGGTCAACAATATTGTTGTGTCGCTTCAATTTTAATACTAAAAGTATATGTGAATGTTTATATTGACAGAGCTTTGATAATGAAAGATCTGATCCTTTGTGTATGTCCTGTACATAATTGAGTGGCTGTGAATTTCTTAGATCTCAACATCTTGAAAAAAGCCTTTATTTGCGTATTTATCACAAGATAAATTTATCAATCCCTTTTGTGAAATTGTTTAAACATTTATACCCTCAACTGAAGGGCTGAACGCATTCACTCTTTGCCGGCTGGTTCTTTGAGCCTTCACATAGATCAAGATGTGAGAACTTCTGAGTTGTATGTCCTCCTCAACATCACTGTTCTAATCAAAATTCCAGAGATCAACATACTGTGTGATTTTTGCCGTGTGACAGGCACAACAGATGGATTTGCAATTTTGTTTTAAACCGTGACCTGCAGCAATTAGTCTTAGAACCAATCAGGTTCGTCTCAGTCGTCTCCTCATCTGATAACGGTGGGGGATCCCGAGGTGCAGGCACTTCAGCATGCTGCTGTCTAGATTTGTGTCCTGCTCTAATTGAAATGAGGATGTGATAACACGCTCATTATGAAGGAGGCTGGGTGACGTGGACTCAAGTCAACATCCCTGCCAGGGCTTTGGATTGATGTGTTGTTGATCTGGCTGGCTTGACTTTTTATTTTCTTAAGTAGACATCAATGCCCCCGACGGCTTTCCGTTTAATCCCATTGGGCATCTGCAAAAATAAAAGACGATGAGCGTTTTTGAGAAACAGGGTTTTGGTCAAAACTAGCTCAATAATTCTTATAAACCTACTGTGTGTGTGTGCCTTCAGTGTACATAAAAAAATTAATGAGTTTCCTTTATTATCATGACATTCTTCTCTGATTGAAAATGGAAGATCACACGCTTAAACAGGACTTCAAACACTGGCCAAATATTTTGGTAAAACATGAAATGGGCAGTTTTAGGTGTACCACAGAGGACTTGCTTTACAAGCCTGGCTAAAAAAATGTTTTTAAATATCTTGTTAAAAAAGGGACTGTTAAATTTTCTCTATTAAGTCCCTTTAGGGGTCACTGGGGACTAATAGACATGCCACAACCAATCTCAGACTTTTGTGTGGTTGTAGTCTTGCTTGCCTGCCCACACCTTAAATCAACAGAGCACAGTTCTGTGATTTGTTTTTATGAAACAGAGCATGTTTAGGTTTATGGGGAGTTCAGGTTTATATGAAGGTACAATATTTTGTTATTGTAGAAGTTTTATGTTAGAAACAAGGTAAGGTTGTGATTTATTTAATCTTTAGCAGTCAGATTTAGCTCAATAGAAAATGTATAGTTAGAAAAGTCATGTTTAAAGTAAATGGGCAAGGGGGCTTTTTACTTTTCAACAAATTGTGCCAATTGGGCAATTATAAAAAAACACATAAATGTCCAATGTAGGATTTTGAAAAATACAGATAATATTGCAAAGTGTTAACCCTTTAAATCTGGTTTCTGTATTTTTGGTGACACAGTTGAAAGCGTAATGACAACACCATAGGTCAATACATGAACACATAGGGACTCATAGGTTTGGTATCTTTTTCATCAGCGGAACCCTCAAAACGACCTCCTGTCTCTACCTGTCTACAAGCTTGTTCGAATAATGCAATGTCACGGAGAAAGGGAGAAAAAAAAGGGTCAAAAGTTGGACACTTTCTTTTCCCACAGTCGGAAGAGCAGTGGAGGAGACAATGAGCCCGCTGGTTTACCTGTTGCAAGGGAGCAGCACCGCCACCGAGCTGGCTTCGTTAACGTTAGCTGAGCCAAGGCTAGACAAGGCAGAGCCAACTAGCATGCGTGCTACCACGTTGTCAAAGCAGCCGTCTGTGAGCTGCGACAGTAAACATCAAACTAGCAGCTTTAGCGAAACTACTGCAAGGGCCCATTGGAATTTGAATGTTTCTTATTCTTCCTCGAAATTAAATAGCTTGTTCAAGGCCTAAACATAAATGAAAACTTGTCAAATTTTGTACGCTTTACTTTGTAGAGGTATGAAATTTGATAAATCTGTAGAACTTCCTAAGACTCTCCTGCACTCTGCTCTACAAAAAAAAAAAAAAAAACAGGAAGTAATTTGGGATCTAGACCCTGGTTTCGGTTAAGTTGGATTTGTGTTTTTAACGTCTGCATTTGATCAAACTCATCCTAGAAGGTCCGATCAATCAGCTTGAAATATATTGAGCTCGGTCATAAGGGCATGGGGGATCGAAGCCATCATTGGATTTTTCCATGGTGAAATCTAATGTCCTGCCATGACCATAGCTTTGACTCAAATATCCACGAATAGTATCTTATCTGCACCAAATTGAACATGATACGCATATCCAGCCCTGAAAAGATATTCAATCAATAATTTGGTGGGTGTATCTTGGAGCCATGGTCCAAACCCCAGAGGAAGTTGGCCATTTCCTCTGGGGATCAAAGCTGCCATTTTGTCTCTTTTACACACGTTGTATCTGACCAAACTTCTACAGCTTTCCACTTATAGACTATATAAGTGGAAAGCTGTCTCAATTTGGTCTTAAGCCATTGGAGATCAAGAATTATCAAAAACTTATAGTTATAAAACTAAGCATAGAAGCATGTGAGTGTGGCCAAGCCTCAAAATCTCACTTCTCACCATAAAAGACGAAGATGTAGTAACTTCTCTACACAAGATCGGAGCTGTACCAAACTTCTCTGTGTGTCCTCACAGACCAGGGCTCAGCACATTCATTTAGAAGAGGGGAGATGTTTCCATTTACTCTCTGATACATATATACATTTCAAGCTGTGTCTGATCACACGGAACAAGGTGATGTCAAATCCTACTCTGAACATGTTGGCTGGACCGTGTGGGCGTGGCAAAGTGTCACATTTCAACATCTTATAATTTGCATATGGTTGGCTTTAAATCACTCATCTATTTGCTCCAAACTTGATAAGATTGGTCTTGATAAACTTACAAATAGGAATTGCTGCCTAGAATATTTCAAACAGCTTTATCGTCTTGACGGATCATCAGGTCCAACACAGCATGAGAGTCAACACATAGCTGGTGTATTGATTACATCACTTTAGCTCCGCCCACTGAGAACAAAGTCACAGATATCTGTGGGGAATGCCCTTTGATGACAGAGAGTAGAAGGTTTAAACTTTGTCTAATGACAATTATTTCAAATGGCATTTCCAAAATACTACAGGTAGTCATCATTTCAGCTAGTTATGGGACATGCAAGTACACTACTTAAATACATTACTGATTAATCAATTGACAATAAATGTTCTGTGCAGGTGGTAAACAGAGCAGAAGAATACATTTTCTAACTGGTATATATATAGCTTTTTTCAATAGAAAGTAAACACTGTACTGCTGCTGTAGACATAGTGGGTTAATTTGTTGGACTAGACTCATTCTAAATCCATTTTGGCAGTAATGACGGATTATAATATGGTAATCCACTGTCATCCCAAATGCGTCCTCTCTGATGTACACCAAATGTATGTTTTATTTTTTAGGGTTGTGTTTTAACCATCTATATTGAGATTTAAAATAGAATAGCTTAACAATCTCAAGAACTGGCAGTGGTGTTTTGATTATAGAGGACATACTGTATGTTAGGTGAGATTGAATTTTAAAGCAGTCTGGTCAATCAGTTTGAATAAACAAGATTCAAGGTGGGTGATGTATAGCAGTGGGCCCTAACCTCCCTTACTAAGAGCCACTGTTCTTAAACTGACAAAAATATGCCAAGATGAAAACTGCACTTTCTTCAGTCACCTTGTTCAAACCTTGTTTTCAAACTTTGGTGCAGGAATCAGATTTCAGTATTCAGCGACCTGCTGTTATTATCTATGAGAATGACCTGTGTTCATGCATTATTTGTCCATATGCTTAGTTTAGTTTTCCTTTACTGCTTCAACCAGAAAACTTGTTAAGTTCAGTGGTGCGGATGAATTTTAGTCTTCAGTGCCACAATTTCTTTGAGAAACAAGCTCCGCAAGCTTGTGTTGAAAGAACATTTTACTCCAGGTTTTCAACCACAATTGATTCAGGATGCTTCATCTAACTGTTAATCTCATTAGGAAGAGTTAATATGTGTAGTAAATACCTATTTTAACATAAACAATGAGTCCAATGCAAATAATATTATGTATTTATAGAATTTCCATTGATTTAAATTCCATAGACACAGATATCTGTAGACATAAACTATATAATGCAAATTAGTTTTGATTGCTCCTTTATCATCTTGGTGTGTTATCATTTTTAATATATATAAAACATGTTGACAGCACAACTCCTCACAACCAGCTTGGGAGTCACTGATCTAGAGTGCAGATCTCAGCTCTCAAAGGGGCCAACGTTTGAATGTGTTCCTGGTCCAGCACACCTGAATCAAAAGGCTGAATTTCCTTCTCAGCATGCAATCAAGTTCTACGTAGAACTGCAAATGACTTAAACGTTTGACTCAGGCATGTTTAAGCTGAGATTAATCTAAAAGCTTGCGCACAGCTGCCCTCTAGGACTGGAGTTTAAGACCCCTGATCTAGAGTGTTAGATGTCAGGTCAATCTCTCAGGTCCTGTGTTAGAGCTTTGCTGGAATGTTTGTCCTCTTTTACCAGACATGAGTTTCACGAAATGGATCCATCTGCTGTACATCACTCTTGTACTGGTAGATGAAATTGTTGCACCATAAGAGATTTCCAATTATTGCATCTTGAGGACTAAATTACATTCTTGAAAAGAAGGCCGTCATCATTCTTCTGTTGTTTTCTTTGTCTGACCCGTTCATTTTGCCCTCTTTTGTTTTCTCATTGTTTGCGAGCTCGCAGATGAATCATTTGCGGCATTCTTTTATTTTGACTCCGATTGTCATTTCAGTTAGTGTTGGCAAACAGTTAGATTTGTCATCTTGTCTTCGTGGGAGTCTCTGACAGAAATACATGATTCGTAAAGACATTCACAGCTGGTGAGCTTGGATGTACTCTAACGGAAATCATTTGTACGCGATGACATGCTTGTTATGTTGTTTGTCATTGTTATTTACTCCTCTATAGGGTGCACAAACTGTGAGTCAGATTTAAAAAAGGGCTCATTCTGTACAATTATGTACAGTATGTACACAACACATGTGAGGCCTTTTTCTGCTCGTTTCCTTTGCTGAGAGTCAGTATAAATGTTCCAAGTGCTTCTAAATGTATTAGCCATAGAGCTACATTTTTTACAGTCAGCATGTGTGCATTTTGTTAATCAGTGTTACTGTCTGTGTGCAAGGGACATAAAAGTGTGGCATCATGTGGGGCTTTTACCTTGCATGGTGGCTTTTGGCATCCTCCCCTTCCAGTGGAGCTCTGGGGCTCTGATTGCCCACAGCACTGCTATAATCCTGCATTTGAAGAAGATCTGTTCAGGGATCTGGAGACAAAGCACTCTGTCGAGGGTGCCAAGTGTCCGCCACCAAAGCCTCACTCCCTAGGCTGCCCTCCAGGTGGGGTTTTCATCCAGCTGCAGAGACATCAAGGTGAGGGGGAGGGATTGTTTGGTCCGTGGGATTTTAGCTCCAGCATTGTCGGAGCTTGTGACGAGATCACAAGAAGCCAGTGGTTTGGTGTGTTTTACAAGGTCAACATAGTGACTTATGACGTGGTTTGTTGGATTTTTTTTTTCCTCCAGCAATGCTCCACTGACCTACTTCTTTTTAATCCCTCGATGTGGCTTTAATTGACTGGAGGGAGGGGCAGGGAGGATAGAGGGGTGTGTCTGTGTGTTATAGGAGACTGCACTAGGTGCAAGAAAGGGGAAGAGGGTGTTACTTGGACATGAAGAGCACTGGAGCGACCAGGAGAAAAGAGAGATTTGAGAAGTTGGGTGATTTCTGACAGAGACTGCTGTGTTCCAGCCATAAAGGGGTTTGATGATGTGACACAACTACAATTAATTATTGTGGTTCCTAATCACATCAGCAGTTTGTTAAACATTCAAAATAATAAAACGAAGATACAAAATTTGTGAATTTGCTTTGATTAAACTCTGATTTTTGTGGTCATTCAGGCAATTTTTCATGCCAGAGCTGAAATACTTAGATTAATTTATTTTACCTTGGCCATTTCGCATGTTTCCACCTTGTGTTAAAACAGTGTTGTTCAGGTAAATTATGTTTGCTAATCTTGACCAGATAACTTATTCCATCTCAAAAATTCTGATCAATGTCTTCTTCAGCTCTTGAGCTCGGAAGAGAGGTGTGAAAGTAAAATCCCAAAAGCTTTAAAATAATGATTTTGTCACACAGATTACATTTTATAACTTGTTTAGTGTTTCTTCAATCTCCATCAAAAGTCTTAATAAAAGCATTCAAGGAATTTCATTGATCTAGATTTCCTGCTTCCTCACCACTGTATGGATGTTCTCCACCCATAGTTTGTGAATATTTCACAGTGGCAACTGAGATGTAACTCTGAAGAAGGATTAGAACACTTCAAAGTCAAACTGTGGGTTGAAAAGAAAAGAAAAACAAAACCCGCATTCTTAAGCAATTAATATTTTGGTTTTTTTTAAATGTAATTTTGAGATAAAAAAATTATGAGGGAAATATAAAGACAAAAACCTCACAGTGTGATTTATACGACGATGGTACTGAAATCCTGCCTTCTCCATTGCTTCCGGAAGAAATGGAACGTACTTTTTGGGGAATCAGACTGGTGCTCTCACCACCAGGGTGCGATCCACAGTGAAACAGTTCCTCTCCACCTTCATTGCCGCATATAGAGAGAGCTCAAGAGCCTGCTCTGTCCTGCCTCGACACTCGAGTGACAGGAAGTATGAAATCAACGGAAGAAACCAGCGATGAAAAATGAAAACCAGGGAGTTTAACAGGGGAATTTGTGAGAAAATTGAGACAGAAATAGGTGGAGGTCATATAAACAGGAAAAAAACAGAAACGAAGAAATCTAAAAACTCAAACCCCTAAAAGTAATAAGCATGAGGAAATAATTAATAAAAGCACAACCTAGGAAACATAACGGTGAAGAAATGGTTAAAAATACATGCACAGAGGAACTCAAAACCCAAATACCTGGAGATTGTGACAAATACTATATGAAGTGAATAAACGTGCTCTCTAGTGAGGACTAAAGTCAACAACACAACCAACAAGCATTAAAGGTATACTATGCAACCGGGGTTGATTTTCCAGCGAGGCGCCCCCCAGAGGGCGAAAGTAAAAGTGCACTGTCGTAAAAATGCTCAGCTGTTGTACTGGTTTCTCCGGCAAGCCAGGCGTGGTTGTTTTGAGCTTAGCAGACAGGCGAACGCAACGAATCACCATCCTGCTGTTCAAGCAGAGCTACGAGGGAGCGCCCTCCCCTCCTCTCCGTCCCCGCCAGTGGAGTGAGGGGAGCGGGCGTCCCGAAACAACCTCCGCCTGGCCCGGGACCCGCTGGGCCCGGACATCGGCTCGCGGGGGGTTGGGTAGGGCGAGGGTCCCGGTCCGCGCGACGCGCTGGCCGTCTGTTTCCGTATGCCGCGCGGCCGCCGGGGTGTCTCGTCTTTCCTCTCTCCCCTCCGTTCCCCCCGACGCCCGGTGCCTCCCGAGCCGCGTCCGAGCGTCGCGCGGTACAGTTTGAGAACACAGATGAGCGGTGGCCGTTTAAACCCCGCGGTTCCGTCGCACAGTTTGAAAACACAGATCAGCAAACAGATGAGCGGTGAACGTTTAAACCCCGCGGTTCCGTCGCACAGTTTGAAAACACAGATCAGCACACAGATGAGCGGTGAACTTTTAAACCCCGCGGTTCCGTCGCAGTTTGAGATGTATATAAGTACCACGACTGAAAAACTCGTACAGTGTATGCCCGGCTTTAACACAGTGAAAGTATGAACATGCACAGAGAGAGAGAGTAACCATTCCAATGTTACTTACAATCGCATCAGCAGAAACGCGAGGTCCGCGTCAGCCTTGCAGCCTTCTTTCTCTTTTAGCTCTCGCCATTCGGAAAAAGCTTTCCCAATGTTCACCCGTGTAGGACTCTTCTCTCTTTCCACAGCCCTTTTCCTCTTTCTTGCCTGCTCCGACATGGGCTTTCGCTGTTTTATCGCCGGTTCCGCCATGATAACTGCACAAATATCGCCACTGCGCTAGCACCGAGCATGCGTTTCACTGGGGGCGTGTAGCAGTTCTCGCCGTAAAGCAAGACCGACTCTCGCGATCTTGCACGAGATTCTGAGCCTGTGGGCGCGGGCCGAGGGCTCCTGCAATTGCAAGTGCGGTATTTCCCCCACAGACCACCAGGGCGGCCAAGAAAACCTTTGTTCAACCTGAAATGACTCATTTAATCATCCAAAACGGTATGGAACACATTAATTAACTGAAAAATGTTGCATAGTGTGCCTTTAACATTATTATAAAGCATTTTTAGTTTCTTCAAATTCATTCGTTCATACATATGAAAGATGTTAAATGAAGTTTGATCAGCTTGTTTTATTGTTCAAAATGGTGGTTAGCGAAGAGTCCTTTGTTACCAGCACTTGTAACAAAGGATGTACTTTTGGGCATATTCAGAGTTTTTAACTTATTTTCAAAAGAAATGTACAGATGCACCTGTTGTGTCTATATTCTGAAAGTTCTCTGGCTTCTCAGTAAATACTTTTTTTCTTTATCATGAGCATAACAATGTGAAATTGCCTATTATTATTATTATTATTATTATTATTATTATTATTATTATTATTATTATTATTATTATTATTATTATTATAACTTTGTACATCCAATGGTGGGCATGCAAAAACCAGTCAGTTAAAACAAAATGAGTGGTGGAAACAGAAGTAAAGTCACAAATGATTCAATAATAAATGAGTACTAGCCCAAGCTATAACCAATATCAGTTTTCAATTGTGACGTTCTGCAGTGCAAACTCTTTTCATATCAGTCTGGGAGGGGGGTAGCAAAATAACTTTTAGTTTGAGACTCACAATTTTCCCCAGGGGAGCTCAAGTTCAGCTCCATTATGGTTTCATCAGTAGGCTGGGTATTTAAAGTTAGTGGTTAGAGGTGATAACTCATATTTGGTTAGTGATTCATTGTGGTTAGCACTTTAGTCTCAAAGCAAGAACATATTTACTATATCGGCTCTGGGGTATTTCTTTCTGTAGCTTGGATGCTTTCCAAGTAAGTTTTCCTCATGGCTCATCAAGTTTCTCCCACAGTTAAAACAATATGCATGTTGGGCAAAATGATGATCTGACAAGTTCAGCTTGTTGCTTTTCAGAGTTTGAGTGATTGCTGACAATCGTGCAAATCTCTTGAATTTTGTGGATGATGTTTTATAATCCTATTGTTATTGGACTGCTTGAGTACATAGCAAGGGGATTTGTGTTTTTTTATCTCTATCCTCAGTATATAAATGTTTTACAAATCTTAGGTTTATGGAAGTTTTTCCAAACAAATTCCAGATTGAAATGAACAGAAGGCACTCAGATGAGACTTTTGTTTTTTGAGACCTACTTTCTGGTCTATGCCACAATTTCTTATGATGGATTGTTGCTCCTTCACTTTTCTGGAGGAGAAAGGTGCCATCCAACATGACTGCTCTTGTCAGTCAAACCGAGTGCAATGTGCATTTGTCTTTCAGCTGGCCCACCGCGACTCTTGGGACCCCGGTTGTTCCAGATGGGTCGTAGGTTAACTTATTTGGTGACGCCTGTCTCTGGGGCTGTGATCAGGAAGCTGAGGACTCTTTGAATGTCCTCTGTAAAGTGCAGTTCTGTGTCACTTACTGACACTTGTGTTTGCTTTGTGTACCGTAGGGTCCTCCGTTATCTATGGGGGGGGGGGGGGGGGGGGGGCTCTCGCCACTGTCTTTGTTCTCAACCTGAGCTGCATGGCTGAAGTCATCATGAAAATACAACAGGGATGCAGTGTCAACAGAGTTGTCTTGTTTCCTACTTCTATTGATTCTTTTTGAATTAAAGCTGTTCTTCTATTTAGTTACTGAATCACACTGGAGCGGATGCATACATGTAGCCTTGATTCGGGCTCAGGGAACAGACGCCCCCACCCAACCCCCTGCTTTGTACCTTGTTAGTAGATAGTTATCTGACAAATGCTCCCAGTCCACGTGCCTTTTGCTTTGCATCAGGACGGCCTGTTTGTGTGACATTTGTTTGCTATTGTGGCATAGCAGGGAGGGTTGCAGTGTACCTTTCCCCCCTGCAGCTGAAACCTGTCATTCCCCCAGGGAGCGGGGGCCCAGCTTTACAGGACAGCTGAGGCAGCCCTGACAGCCCAGCTCATCTCGTTTGGAGCAAGGCACGCCGCTTTGCTGCTCGCTGGCTGGACAGGATTTGTTCCCTTCCTGCCACTTTACATCCACAAGCTCTACATTTAATTAGAATCACTTGTCATGTCTCGTATATCACCTGGGTTCTTGGTGTCAGCTGTCAGCCAAAGAAATGTGATAGTTATTCAGTGCTCTGCACAAGTGTAAAAGCAAGGTCACAGGACAGGATGCACCTTGAGCAACTGTACTTAATGTCTGGGAGGGGGGAGGGCAACCGTGGGTGGTGTCCAGTACTACAGATTCTTTTAATTAATATTTTTCAGACTATTAGCTAAATCGATGAGATTGTGATCAGCTACACAAACAGCCTAAAAGAAGTGTGAAATGGACAAAAAAAAATACAGGTTAGATCTCCTGGAAAAGCCTTCCTCGAGAAATAACACTGTTTACGGTATTAAAGTCTACCTCGACAGACTTGTAATGTTGAATTCTACTGCATATCATTTTGGGTACTTTAGAACTTTTGATATTATCTTCTTCAGAGATGTAATAACCTGCTGTTTTTGCACTGGCGTTGTGTCATGGAACAAATTGAAAAAGTCAAAGATTGAAAGAGTCAAAGATGTTAGAGACTTAT
Organism: Fundulus diaphanus; assembly: GCA_037039145.1. Classification (NCBI taxonomy): domain Eukaryota; kingdom Metazoa; phylum Chordata; class Actinopteri; order Cyprinodontiformes; family Fundulidae; genus Fundulus; species Fundulus diaphanus. Next base: position 27,063,487 of record CM073134.1, read on the forward strand.
TTTGGAGGAGAAGAGAAAGAAGTTTTTTAGATTGCTAATGAGGATGTTGACAGGCTGGTGGACAACACTAGGTCCCAGCAAAATCCAAGAGGCCTCCATCGCTTAAATCATCTATCTGACAACATTTTGGGTACCCGGTAAAATAGCGAGAAAAAGAGAATACAACTTATTATTAAGCAAAGTGATGAAAGTCAACATTTAGCTTTTTAGCACTATAGGTGCTAAACTAAGGTGCTCTTTGACTGTGTTTTTTTTTTTTTTTTATGAGTCTGGACAGCATTGTATTGCCTAATTTTCGATAATTAAATTTTGGCTAAATTTGATCAGAAATTTAAAACAGTTTTAGATTAATCAAACCTTTTATTTTATTTGTGAAAGCACAAGAATGTCCATGCTTTTTTGGCATTTGGACAACCTTAGTATGAATTTCGTACCCAAGCGCAAATTCTATTCCTGTCTGCTTCCATTTTGTGCCCATTTACTCAATCGAGTGTCACAAAGATTTCAGATGGTGACATCCAATTGAATTAAACGATATATCAAATGTGATATCCTTAAATTATTAAAATACTAAACTATAATGAAAAATAGATTCATGCATCACATTGATTATATTTTTGACTCCTGTTTGAAACAGTTGGCTTAAAAAAACAGATACTGTGCTGGAAGATGTTATTCATTGGAGTTACATAACTAGATAAAAAAGAAATTACTGTAAACTGTTGGTTGTGAAAGCAGGGATCTCCTTTGTCAGGAGTGAAAGGTCCCCTGGCAGATATATGGTTGCTACAAAACATCCTTCTGTAGACGCCATTATTTCAAGCTACAAAAATGCGGCTGTGACATGACCAATCCTGCAAAGTTATGATAAATAAAAGAGGGGAAGAGTTAAAACAATGCTTCTTTTGTGAAAGTTGTTGCTTTCATAATGCCACGGGATGAGTGTAATAACCAAATAACCAATGATTACCCCTCCTTTAAGTTTTAGGTTTTTATGAATCCCTTGAGATGTTTTTGTTTTGGACAGTCAGCTGCCTCAGTGGCACCATGTTCATTATTTTATTTGATTGTATTGCCCTTGTCACTTTAAAATGCAATGTTTTTGTTCCCTGGTCCATGTCTAGTTCTCTGTCTGTCTGTCTCCTTTACACACACACACACACACACACACACACACTCTCTCTCTCTCTCTCTCTCTCTCTCTCTCTCTCTGCTTTAACGGCCTGGTTATATAACTTGGTTTTCTTTCTCTGATACCCTGGCGCTCTTGCAGTCAGCTGACAGCACCCAAATGTCTGCCTGGTAAACACACCGCCTTCTGTCTTTTCTCTCTCTGATTTTTTTTTTTCCCTTTTCCACTTCCTCTTTACCCTTCCTACTGCCTAGTCCTCAGCGATTACGGATTGATTCTCTCCTCTGTCCCTATACCTCCTCTTCCATTGGTTGGGCTCCATATCCCCGGGCCAGTTTCCACATATTAGCACCCGAGGCCAGGGAAGAGGCGGGCAGATACACATTGCCTGCCATGGCCCTGCAAGCCAGTGAAAAATGAGCTTTGCAGAGGCAATAAATTGCATCCAATTTAGAGATGAAGGCAGAAATAAATTTCTCTTTTCTGAAGTCTGAAGAAAGGGAAAAAAGCCCCTAGATAATTTCTGTTCCATCTTTTTATGTGAAATTTTCTTTGAAACATCCTTCTTGTGTTGTTCATTTGAATTCATAAAATAATTATATGACTGCACTTTAGATTGCCTTTTTATGTTTCAGCAGGTTATGAAAATAATCACTCTTGTCTTCGCTGACATGTTTCACATCTTGTTTGAAATGCAGAAAAGACATTTCAAGAAAGATACACTTATCAGGCATGATTTAGGCACACACACAGGCAGAGAGACTCAAGGCTTCCCCACCTCCCTCTCCCTGTCTCTCATCACTACATTATCCTAAATGAACTGTCCAAGGGGCTTTAGCTCTCTGAGCTCAGTGCTGCAGAAGTCTGGGAGAATGAGAGAATGTGCGAGCTAGTCTGGGAAATGATGAAAGGAAGTGTCTGGTAATGGCCAAGGCCCTGCCTCTCCACTTCTCTGCTTGATCCCCAAATGTTTTCAGAATCCTTGTGGCACCTTCACAACACCTCTGTAAAAGAGCTCCTGAAGGAATGAGGAAGTTAGCAAAACCACTTCTGCCCACAAAGCTCGCATCAACTGTGCAAGCCAATACTGTGGAGATCCCAACACTCATTTTCCCCCTGTGGTGATGTGCAAGCCTTCCATTAGTCTAAGAAGCCCAAACTCTAGGCTGAGATGTTTTTGTGTTGTGTGCCAGTGCATTCCTGTGTATTAGTCGGCTCGCCTAAAAAACAGTGGAAGAGACATGAGGGTGGGGGTAAAACACTCTGGAGGATTGCATCCCATTCTGTTTTTCTTCTCTCTTCTTTTTCTTTAAACAAGAGATGTCTCTTCTCAGTTAAAAGGCTGTGTTTCTCAACACCATTTCAATGAGCTGACACCCCGACTGTGAGGTGTTGAAATTGGCAAAAAACATTGTCAGCGCACAGTGTTGTGGTGCCAGTGAACTCCAAAAGTACAACATGAAAGGGTTGATATTCTTTTTCATTTCTTTTTATTTTGTGTATGTTGGATGGTATTCTACTGACAACATCGCCACGCTTTTACTCATCACTGACTTCACCCGAAGGAGATGAAAAATGGGCAATTGGGCAAACATGCTTTGTTTGTTGTACAATCTAACTGTATTTGCCTTAGATCACATACAGATGCTTTGATTTTGCAGCTGAATAAGGACAAGTGGATTAACAGTGAAAAGTTTTTTGTAATGTTTGGTCATTATTTTTACAAACTCCATGCATTTTAATCTACAATCACCAGCAACTTTACTAGGTACACCTTACTGATATCTAATTGGACCCATTTTTGTCTTCTGAATTCTTGTGCCATAGTTTTAACAAGGTGTTTGGAAACATTCTTCAGAGATGTTTATTCGTACTTGCATTGTAGCATCACACAGCTGCTGCAGATTTGTATGTCAGCTGCGCATCCAGCCATTGCACCACATCCCAAAGGGGCTCTCGTGAATTGGGATCTGGTGACTGTGGAGGCCATTGGGCGACAGTCATATTGTCATATTCAAGAAACCCGTTTGAGATGATTTGAGTTTTGTGACATTATCCTGCTAGAAATCACCATCAGAAGACGGGCACTGTTGTGTTGGTGTTTAGTAAGAGCTTTGTGCAGACAATAACTGCAGACAGCTGAGGAAGGCTTAAATGCTTTATTGGCAAACAGGTAAGTAAATGTTTATTTGAGACTCGGGAAAGGGATTGAGGAAGAAAGGTAAGCATCAACAGCGAGTTAAAGAGTTTGGGAACTGATGAGGGGGAGGACCAGGATGAAGAGGTGAAAACTGATTCTTACTTTTTGTGGAAATGGTGTAGATCCACAAACAGCTGAGGTTGACAGATTGTGGCAAGTGGTGTAGGTTAGTAATCATCCATTGTGTCTAGATTAAGGTGGTGATGGCAACAGAGCATTGGAGGGTGGGCAGGCAGGTAAGTGGTATTGGTCGAGTATGGAGGCACTCCGACAGTGGATCCAGGGGAGCAGCCAGGGAAACGGTACGGGAGATTATCGAAGGGATTTCCAGAATGAGTTCTTCCAAGGATATTGGGAATATGGAGGCAGTGAACTGAGATCCTGGATGACGGCAGGGTCTGCAGACGAGGATGTCTGCAGGGGAGGACACAAGGAGGTAAGTGAAAGGACACAGCAAGATCACGAGCAAAGATAGGAGGCCTGATTACCACTCTGTGAGAAGGAACAATTTTGCATGTTCCCCCAGAGGTACCCCCTTCTCTTTAGCTTCTCCTGATTGTGTTGATTGGCTCCAGATGTGCAGACTCACCTGCTGGTCACATCCTGGTGAAGAGGTAAAGCACACACACAGCCTTCACACAGCTCAGCATGTATGACGGAATACATTGTGATCATAAAGCGTTGCACATTGTTAGGGAAGATTACTCAGGTAGGCTGGTTTTTGAACAACGCTCCATTTGTACAGAGGCCCGAGAAAATATCCCCTCCCAGCCCCAACAGCAGTCTAAACTGTTTATACAAGAAAGGATGGCTTAATCTTATGGAGCAACTGTGGCACAGTGGGTAGATTAATGGTCCTCCCATCAGAATGTTGTGGGTTTGAATTGAGCTTCCCCTTGTCACATGTTGTTGTGCCCCTAGGCAAGGCACTTAACCAATTTGCCCACTGATGTCTGTATCGTGTATGACTGTGAGCGCGTTGATTAGTGTGATTGGGTGGCTATAGTGTAAAGTGTTTTGAATGGTCATTATGACTAAAAAAGTGCAATATAGATTCAGTCCATTTGCCATCTATTTTGTTCATAACAATAAACTTATTGTTTTCTTTTTTCCATATAAAATGCAGCACTATTGGAGCTACTAGTTCCTTTATTATCATAAGAAACCAGTTTACCCATTCAACTCTGACCTTTGAAATCAACAAAGCATTTTTCATCCGCACAGCTATTACTACTTCTAGATGTTTTCTTTTTCTTGAAACTCTCATGTAAACCAGAGAAACTGGTCTGTGTGAAAACCCCATTAGCTCATCGGTTTGTGAAAAACTCAGACCAGCTCCTCTGGTCCCATAAACCATGCTACGTTCAAAGTTGCTTGAATCCTCTTTCTTCCTCATTCTGATGATTGGGTTAAGCTGGCTTTACCACCTCTACTTGGCTAAAGGCTTTGAGTGGCTGCTATGGGATTTGCTCAGTCCTTATTTTTGCATTAATCCAGCAATTTAACAATTGTGCCTATTAGAGTGGCTGGTGAATGTGAAAATGAAAAATTTCCTCATAAGCATCTCAAACAAGTGCATGTTGTATTGTCTGTTGCATTAGGCCAACAGTTTTGCTGCTGTGCTGCAGTGTAGCATGAGTTCATCTAAGCAGGCAGTTAGCTAAGCTCAGCTGATTAATAAATAACCATGCCATGGTCTTGGAGCAGTGCACCTCTAATGTGCTCAGACTCTTCGCCTTGTTCCTGTTACATCCGCTGTTTATTCCGCTCAGCATTGAGAATGCAGGGGAGGGGCGGGGCCTCGCTTTGTCTATCAGCATGTCGCAGGGATGTCTCAGCATGTAGTCATCAAATCCCGCTGAGGCACGAGCTCCACTCATACAGCCGTATTTGTCTCTCCACATGGCCAAACGCAATTGGACGTGAGATCCCTGTAGCTCAGCCATCCCCCCCCCCCCTTCCACTACTTCCCATGTACATACAGTAGAGAGGCACACAGTACTGGCTTTCACTAACCAGGGTTGTGAACAGCACATGCAAGTCTACCATCCCGCCTGGCGTGCCTTGTAACGTGGTTTACCCACGGCATCTGCGACCTGAATGCACCTTTAACCGAGGTTTTCCACAGTAGCCGGGCCAGACATGGTGGATAATGTGGAGATAGAAGGTTCAGCTCACTAAATGTTAGATACTAACATCCATAAATGTGTTGTCTGTGTTCTGTGTAGCCATGCAAGGGAATTCTTCCTTTAGCTCTGGGCTTTAGACCTTCTCATAAAATAACAACAGAGTAGCACTTTCAAACCCAGACCTAAAAGAAGATGAACAGTGAAGACTAAAAACACCAGACTACAAAGTTAGATTGATCTATGCTCAAAAGCTTTTCTGTCTGTGTTTTGTATCTGATATGGATGATTTAAATAGATGCTTAAGCAGAATATTTTATTATGGAAAAGCTCACTCGGTTTGCTAGATATGTGGTCCTTTGTTTCCTCTGAATCTTTGTCTTTTAAAGATCCCTCTTGTTCGATAAAACAGGCAGCGTAGTTTATAGCCCCATTGTTGTTGTTGATTTTTTTCCCCCAAGACCTCTCAGGGTGATATAGCAGTAGGGAAAAGTTTATTCAAATTCACATGAGCATACATTTCATATTAACTGTTTTTTTGTTTTACCTTTTAGGATTAGTTTTTAAATTTTGTTCTTTAGGCTTGAATGGTAATAGAATAAAATTACTTGATTTATTTAAAAAAACAAGTTTAAATTTGTTCTGAATTTTATCTACTCCAAACATCCATACAAGCCTAAATATACCCCTCCATGGGCTTTTTGTAACCTAGAAGCTTCTGCCATAATTCTGTCTCGATATTTGACCACTTTTCCTGTCAGAATTGTTTGAGTTGATTTACATTTTATTGGTTTCCTACCAGGGCTGCACAGTGACGCAGTGGGTAGCACTGTTGCCTTGCAGCAAGAAGGGTTCTGGGTTCAAATCCTACCCTGGGTCAACCCTGGGAGTTTGCATGTTCTCCCTGTGCATGCGTGGGTTCTCTCCGGGTACTCTGGCTTCCTCCCACAGTCCAAAAACATGACTGTTAGGTTAATTGGCTTCTCTAAAAGTGTCCTTAGGTGTTAGTGTGTGCGCAAATGGTTGTTTGTCCTGTTTGTCTCTGTGTTGCCCTGCGACAGACTGGCGACCTGTCCAGGGTGTACACCGCCTCTCGCCCGGTGAACACTGGAGATAGGCCCCAGCGACCCCCAGTGCTTGTAGGGTCAGAAAATGGATGGATGGTTACCTACCATGGACTTGGCTTTTAGGTATAGTCATTAAATGTTCAATGGGGCTTAGATCAAGGCTTTGGGAAGGCCATTCCAGAAGCCTGCTCTGTCCTTTCCGAAACCTGTTTTGATTTGTTTTGGGTATCATTAAGGTGCTGAAACATCTAATTCTGTCCATGTTTAAACCATGTGGCATAAACTGTCATGGTCAGATGAAAAGAAATTGGTTATGATGTTCAAGAATAGCCTGGAAACCACCAAGGCTCAAGCCTATCATGAACACGAGGATATTCAAGTTTTGCATTGCCAGAGGATGCAAACAAAGAATTACCCCTGCTCCAAATTGGACTCTTTTTAGGTGAAATGAAATTTGCAGCTGCGCCCAGAGACTGGCCCACTACTTCCTGGGGAAATGGGTAATGGTCAGAGAAGATGAAGAAAGGGTTAGTCAGTCACATTCACACAAAATATGTTTCAAGGAGTCAGGGTGAGGCTTTCAGAACTAAGAACACTGTATCAACTCTCAAGCAGTAGTAGTATAATGTTGATACTCTATTTTGCTACAAGAGTGGAAGGAAAAAAAGGGGAAGGCTAGGTCCTAATTTTTCAACATCGTCTAAACTTAACAGCTAACCAGTAAAACTTTCCACACAGTTTAAGGTGATGATGATCCCAAACACACATCTCACACAAGAGGCAGGCTATACACTGGACAGGTCACCAGTCAAGCACTAGTAATTCTGGCAAATATTATGCCACAAAGTTTTGCAAGGATCCTGTTGATGTCTCCAAAAAGGATGTGGTCAAGGCACAACCCTCCAAGGAGTATTAGATATTGTGACAATTTTGTTGTACTGTACAATGCACTCAAGTGGAGCCAGACAAGTAAAGTGCATCCAAATGATTTTGAATGACAAAAACTAAAACTTAAAAAAATATTTTGGTGAATAAACAGGGCAAAAAAGGCATTGAGACATGAATGATGGCAATGGGAGCTAGGGAAATTATCCAAAAATTAATGAATCTGGGCGAAAAACTTGGCCGGTAGATGTAAGGATCAACCGGCCAAGCATATTTTTTACAGGGCAAAATAGTCATTCTGACTAACCCCTGCTAGATATCACCACATAATCCCACTACGTAATTAGCCTGAACTAAATGCTAGTTGTTAGCAAACGGACATGACGTAGTTGCTCGTGTCGGTCTCGTGTCGCATGTTAGAGTGTTTGTGTACATGCGTGCTTATTGAAAGCAGAGGAACATAAAGAAGCACCCACCCAAATGATGACTGAAAAACATGGCTCATTTGGTACGAACATTTACTCGCCATGTGGCAGCTAGCCCTCTGAAATGTACACGCCAAACGGAAACTTTACTCACATTCGCTGTCCAACGAGTGTTAATTTCGGACCCTGAATATATATATATATACAAACACAACACACACACACTGGCTCAAATGTTAGACCAAATTCTTGTTTTTGAAAAGGATTTAAGTTGTTTGTTGTGTGAGTATTCCAACCTGAAGGAATACTTTTTATTGCCGCTGTATGTCACAGCAGCTGTAATTCTGGTGTCAGATACAATGTTGGATGAGGTCCAAAGTCCACCCAGCTGCCAATGACCAGTTTCAACAGTTGCTCTGTTGGATCTCTGCAGACTGAAAGAGAGGTCAATGGCATTTATGTCTTTCCACTCATCCCTGTGGCCTGTTACACGGCACGGGTCCTAAGTATGTCCTATCTGCCAGCCAGTAATCAATAGGCTCTCTTCACGCGGCGTTGAGTTTGTCTGGCCTCTGACGAGTAATTAAAGAGCACGCTTCCTGCACACAGTCATAATGACTAATGTTGTTTCAAGCAATGCCTCTTGCGGACAAATCAATATTTCTTATTTCTCTCTCATCTTCTCATTTGCGCTCTCCATCCGCCTCTACTAGTTTTGCTGCATATTGTGTTTATAAAGGCAAACATCATTCTCCTCAGTGCTTGTAGGTCACTGTGTCAGTGTGCCATGGTAATGAAGCTTACACATTTTGACAACCACTGAGAGAGAAAAAAAAAGTAAACAAACAATGGAACTTACATGCCTCCAAAATCCCGACAGTAAGGGCTTGATTTATTGTACATTTATATTTGGTGATTATTTATTCTCATAGGTAAAGATGCTAATGAGAAGAAAACAGCATGTATCTGTTTGGGCTGCATGCTCTGTTGCCTGGAACAGAAGAAATAACTAAGATAGAATTAATATGTGCAGAAATGATGCCTGTGCAGCTATGCACACCTTTCTATCATATTAAATTCTCGTAATTGAATAAAACATGGACGTGCTCTGAACATCCCCTGAAAGGGAAATGGTAGTCACTAAAGCATAGAAAGAGCACTCGGTAAAGAACTGCAAATGAATAAGTGATGAGGAACAAACGAAGTGTGGTATGGGAGAACAAGGGAGTGATTTACCCTTTAACAACACTCGAGACGGAGGTGAGTAAACGTTAAAGGAAAATAAATTGTTTTAAAGGATGGCTATGTTAAAGTGGCTGATCTAAGTGCCTGTTTTTGAGTTGCAGATGTTCTGAAGGTCTGGTATACATGACCGGGAATGACAATTCAGTTGAACACGTTTTAGTTTCACACACAAACAGACCGAAGGAAGGAAGGAAAGCTGGGAAAGGAGCTACTCTCTGAAATATCCTGAAGGCCCTTGGCAGCATTAGTGAAAGGCCTGGGAGGTTAGGAAACATCAAATCAATGCATTGTAATGTGAATTGACTGCTGACTTTGATCATCAGCCTTGGGAGTGCTTTAGCATTGAGTGCTGTCACACTGGCTGGGTTAAGCAAATATGGCATGAGTCTGAAATGGAGAAAAGGAGACGGGTTCGAAGGAGAGTGAGAAAAATGGGATGTATGGCGCCCGACTGTCACGAGGGAATAATGGGTATATTAAAATATTAAAATTCTATGTGTTCTTGGTAAATGGCATAGTTACGTTTGTTACGTATGGTTGAATATAGTTATAGATTAGAGAGGTGACAGTAGCACCATTTTATATCAAGATTGTGTGCAAGTTATTTTATCCATGTGATTTTAATTTTAGCAGAAGCAGATGTGGACGTAATAGTAATATAAGTAGTATCAGCGGCTTTAGGTCAATTCACCCCTTTACTATGTTCTAACCCCATTTCATGCATTTGTGTTTTGTTTCTTTTCAGTCTTTCTACTTTCAGTCAATACCAGTAAGCAAAAAAATAAATACCCATGTAACTTAAACTAGTGTATGAAGTCGGGGTTTTTTTGCATATTAAATCAATATGTTTCATAAATTATTCAAAAATAAATTGTTATATTTCATGAATTTGTAATATCATTATTAAGTAACTATTCAATTCAATTCAATTTTATTTATATAGCGCCAAATCATGAAACATGTCATCTCAAGGCACTTTACAAAATCAAGTTCAATCATATTATACAGATTGGGTCAGATTATACAGATTGGTCAAAATGTCCTATATAAGGAAACCAGTTGATTGCATCAAAGTCCCGACAAGCAGCATTCACTCCTGGGGAACCGTAGAGCCACAGGGAGAGTCGTCTGCATTGTACATGGCTTTGCTGCAATCCCTCATACTGAGCAAGCATGAAGCGACAGTGGGAAGAAAAACCACCCATTAACGTGAAAAAAAAACCTCCGGCAGAACCGGGCTCAGTATGAACGGTCATCTGCCTCGACCGACTGGGGTTACAGAAGACAGAGCAGAGACACAACAAGAGAGACAAAAAGCACAGAAGCACACATTGATCTAGTAATCTGTTCTACATTAGATGGTAGTAACGGGTGAGCCGTCTTCTCTGGATGATGTCAAAGTTAACAGAACGCCAGACCAGGTGTACCTACTATGAAGAAAAAGAGAGAGAGCAAAAAGTTAAAAGCTGAAATGACGACAGTCATTTCAATGTAATACAATGCAAAACTGGAGAACCGTAGAATGAAGAACAGTAGAAATCAGTAGAGTGAGAAAATTAGACCCTGATGTCCTCCAGCAGCCTAGGCCTATCACAGCACAACTATAGAGATAGCTCAGGGTAACATGAGCCACTCTAACTATAAGCTTTGTCAAAAAGGAAAGTTTTAAGATTAGTCTTAAAAATAGATAGGGTGTCTGCCTCACGGACCAAAACTGGGAGTTGGTTCCACAGGAGAGGAGCCTGATAGCTAAAGGATCTGCCTCCCATTCTACTTTTAGAGACTCTAGGAACCACCAGCAGACCTGCAGTCTGAGAGCGAAGTGCTCTGTTAGGAACATATGGGGTAATCAGAGCTCTGATATATGATGGAGCTTGGTTATTAAGGGCTTTATACGTTAGAAGAAGAATTTTAAATTCTATTCTTGATTTAACAGGAAGCCAATGAAGGGAAGCTAAAATTGGAGAAATATGATCCCTCTTGTTGATTTTCATCAGGACTCTTGCCGCAGCATTTTGGATCAGCTGAAGACTTCGAACTGCATTTTGTGGACTTCCTGATAGTAAAGAATTACAATAGTCCAGCCTTGAAGTAACAAATGCATGGACTAGTTTTTCAGCATCACCCCTGGACAGAATGTTTCTAATTTTGGCGATATTCCGGAGGTGAAAAAAGGAAACTCTGGAAACCTGTTTAATATGGGATTTAAATGACATGTCTTGGTCGAAAACAACACCAAGGTTTTTAACTTTATTACCAGAGGCCAAGTTAATGCCATCCAGATTAAGTGATTGATTAAGAAGTTTATTTTTTGAGGACTCTGGCCCAAAGATTACAACTTCTGTCTTGTCAGAATTTAAATGCAGGAAATTTAAAGTCATCCAGCTTTTGATGTCATCAAGACATGACTGCAGTCGAAGTAACTGATTGGATTCATCAGGATTTATGGATAAATATAGCTGAGTGTCATCAGCATAACAGTGGAAATTAATCCCATGCTGTCTGATAATTTTGCCAACCGGAAGCATATATATAGTAAATAGAATTGGTCCAAGGACTGAACCCTGTGGTACTCCACAGGTGACCCTAGAGTTTGAAGAAGATTTATTATTAACATGAACAAACTGGAATCTGTCCGACAGATAAGATTTAAACCAGCCTAATGCTTTTCCCTTAATCCCTACAGTATGCTCAAGTCTTTGTAGGAGAATATTGTGATCAACTGTATCAAATGCAGCACTGAGATCTAACAGGACAAGTATAGACACAAGTCCATTATCTGAGGCCATGAGAATATCACTGGTGACCTTCACCAGAGCTGTTTCAGTGCTATGATGAGCTCTGAAGCCTGACTGAAACTCCTCAAGTAGGTCATTACTTTGTAAATGTTCACAAAGTTGATTAGCAACTACTTTCTCAAGAATTTTAGATAAGAAAAGAAGATTAGATATAGGTCTGTAGTTTACTAGCTCATCTTGATCAAGAGAAGGTTTCTTAAGTAAAGGTTTAATAACAGCTACTTTAAAAGCCTGTGGTACATATCCATTTACTAAGGATAGATTAATCATGTCTAAAATAGGACCACTGATCAGAGGGAATACCTCCTTAAACAACTTGGTTGGGATTGGGTCTAACATACAGGTAGAAGGTTTAGATGAAGCTAATATTCTAGATAGCTCAGAAAGCTCTACTGCTTTTAAACAGTTCAGACACTGCGCAGGTTCTAAGGATTCCTCCAATGCTGCCTCACTTACTGAGGACGAGGTAATCATGTTTGGGAGGATGCCAATTATTTTATTTTTAATGGAATCAATTTTATTTATGAAGAATCCCATAAAATCATTACTGCTAAGAGCTAAGGGGATGGCTAGATCAACAGAGCTGTGGCTCTGGGTAAGTTTGGCAACTGTATTGAAGAGAAATCTAGGATTATTCTTATTCTCCTCAATTAATGATGAAAAATATGCTGCTCTAACTCTGCGAATGGTCTTGTTATACAACAATAGACTGTCCCTCCAGATTAGGTAGGCTTCCTCTTGGTGTGTAGAGCGCCATTTTCTCTCCAATTTCCTAACACTGTGCTTCAAGGAATGCAGCTCTGAATTAAACCAAGGAGCCAGCTTCCTGTGAATAATCACCTTCTTTTTCAAGGGAGCTACATTGTCTAATGCAGAACGCAATGACAAAGTCATTATATATTACACGGTATTCCCATAGATTTCGATTCTGATCCACTTTTTGCTAGTTTACAAATTTTAAAATCTAATCAAACTATATATAAAAATATATAAAAATAAACTAAATAGAAATAGTAACTCCAGTTGAGTTTTTGATTTTTTGATTTTGCCATATAACCACATTTCAGTTACAGCAGACTATCAGTGGTTCTAGAAAAATACTTTAAATGATTGGATCTCAAAGAGGCTATGAAACAATCAATTGCTTTGTGGTTGGTATGAAATGTTTCCAGGAAGGCTGTAAATGGCGCCATTTCAAAACCCTGTTAGTAATTTAAAAAAAGAAACCCTAACAGTCAAGTATGAATCGGCCAACACTGCAATCTTAAAGTCAGAGCGGCGAGTAGTGGTCCGAGTAGCAGTAGTATTCTGTTTCTGTTTTGCATGCTAAGGATTTGTCATCTGTACCCTGCTGAGTATAAGGGGATCCTTAGGCAATGCCAGTAGTCTGGTAAATCTGACTAGATGTTAAGAACAGACATGCTCAGTCTTTGTTTTCAACGTGAGGAATGTCATGTGTGATTGTGTGTGTGTGTATGTGAAGCCAGGAAAATGCATGTCTCATGCTCATTGCGTGTGGCTTGAGAGCTCAGGAAATGCTGAAGGCTGTATAGATTCAGCTGAAAGCTAACTTACTTAGCATTTGCTCCATAGGGGTTATCTGATGGTGTTTCCCTCTGCATATAGTCAAGGATATGTTCAAAAAGCCGACCTTGTGCAGTTAAATAGGCCAAAAAATAATGATAAATACAAATTGCTGCTCTCTGGCAGTTGAAATATACCCATTTTACGTTCACTGCCTTCTACTTAAATCTCCTGCAAAATATCTGAGGCGCCGCATTTGATGGACAATGAAAGGACTTCTGACTTTCGAATAGCACAGTAACCAAGCATCTTTTTTGATTTTACAGCAAAATTAAAAGCAATCAGTATGTTGATGCAGATGGTTTTTGGCAGACTTGCTCTTTGTTTATACAAAGCTGCAGTGGTCGGGAAGAAATATATTTTTATATCATGCAGAGTCAACCGTGTTGCTGTGAGGACAGCTGATCTTCTCCACTTGGGCCCCCCCCTGCAAAATGATGGGTCAGCCCTGCTTAGTGTCAAAAGCTGCTGATACCCCAGCTCTGAAAGTGGAAATGCTCTTAAGCCTCTCTCACATAATGGAGTGGTTGGTCTAATCTTGCCCTCTCTGAGTGAGAGCAGGTAAGGAAGAGAGTGTTTACCACAACGCTTTGACCCTTTGCTTTTGCACGGTAGCATCCAGATTACAGTGTTGTTCAAGAGAGGCGAACCATCCAGGAGTCTCACGAAGACGTTGCTCTCACAACAAGCACTCTGTGTGTGTTTTTTGTTTGCGCTCCTGCTTTTCATACTTCAGATTTAAGTGATTTTGAACGTGACTTGGTTGCTGATGCCAGATGGGCCGGTTCACCAGATTTTCAACAACCAACCCAATGTCTTGAGTTTGCAGAAAATCATCAGATAAAAAGAAAATATCCCAGCTAGCTGCAGTTGCGTGAACCTAAATGTCTTGTTAATCAGACAGATATGAAAAATAGAAAAGGCAACTTTAGCTGAAATAACTGCTTGTCACATCCAAGGTATTGGATGTCAGCCAAGAACCGGGAACTGAGGATGAGGGAAAAATGTGCCAAGACTTAACAAAAGCCTGCACAACAAAAGATTGGAAAACCACAGGAGCATTGTTTAAACGCCACACCCTACTTGACTGTTGTCGCTGACCATGTCCATTTCTGTATGTCCAAAGTGTACCCATCTTCTGATGGCTCCTTCCAGCAGGACAATGCACCATGCCACAAAGCTGAAATCAACTCAAAGTGGTTCCTTGAACAAGGCAATAGGTTTGCTGGACTCTGAGGGCCTCCACAATCCCCAGATCATAATCCTGCAGAGCACCATTGGAATGTGATGTAGCAGAAAATGTGCAGCCAGACAACAAATCAGCAGCAGCTGCTTGATGTTATCGTGCCAATATGGATCAACATTTCTAAGTCATGTTTCCAACACCTTTAAACCTAAGAATTAAAGCGCTTTTAAAGGCAAAAAAGGGAGGTCCAACACCATACTAGCAAGGTGTGCCTAATAAAGTGGCCGGTGAGGGTGTGCGTAAGCTAATGAAGTTAGGCTGAGAGAACTCAGACAAAGAGCCTGACAGACAAATGCTGTGTGGTTAAACCGCTGTGACAAAGAAAATATGAGGGAGAGGGAGATTCCTTGAGTCAAGCTGGTGCAGCAGAGAAAAGCCCAAAACCTCTTGTCATTGTAGTGAAAGAATAGCAACGCGACCCATAGGTATTGGGCTGCTAGGTGCATCTCCTAACAAGCTGACTGTTCAAAGGGTTTTTAGTGCTCTAGAGAACATGAAAGGCATGTTTAAAAATTTAAAAGCCCGATCTGTTCCAGTGCTGTGGAGCGGCAGAGGGAAGCAGATTTTTACGTCGCCAAAATTCCCTGGTTGCTTGCTTTGTAAATTAATTAAGATGTTTATGACAGCTGCTTGCACCTAATGGAATGCTTATAGAGTATGCTATTAATTATTACTGCCGGCCAACGTGGCGAGCTTTTATATTGCTGAAAACGTATGGCTGTGGTTGCAGTATAGCCGTGATTCCAGAGTCCACTCCTCTCTTTGTGTCGTTAGTCTATCCGTACAGATGATGGAGATAGCTGCATTCTATGTATCTCAGGTTCACCTGCATTACAGTGTGCAAAGCGATGGGATTTTTTTTAATAAAGTATATTTAAAGATGCATGGATTAGGTAGACAAAGATTCCGGTTTTTAAATAAATTACCAATAGCAAAGCTTATGGTTTGTATTCCTTCCATTAAATAAACAGGCTGCTTGTTTTTTATTACTATTCCAGTTATTTCTGCGTGGCATTTGTTCTGTGAACTGTAACTGACCCTATGAGCCTCACTTCAGCAGTTTTCTCTCCCGCTGCTAACTTGGCTTCTGACTGAAGAATGTTGCATGCTTTTAGTACAATATAAACAGGAACCAACTCCAGTCTGAGTGTGCAAATACGAGTGTGTTTAACGATTACTTCTTTTCCCTATAACGTCTCCTCCTACAGTGTAAAGCAATAGCAAAATAAAAACCTCAATGACACGGGTAAGATTTGCAGCATCAAGATACTTTTTGGAAACAGATGCAAAATGCTAATCCTGTATGCTTTTTAAACATTTTGAAGGTTTGTTTTTCAAATCCTTCCAAAACACAAGAGACTTCCAGAACAATATGTGCCACGATGTTGGTCTGTAAATCCTTCCTTTAGAAACTAACTTTTTGAAAATGTCTGTGCTATATTTAAATCTGTAAATAGCTCTGTCTGGAATAAGCATGTCATTTATTTGAACCAACAGGTACAACATACATTCAGCAAAAAATGTTGGCGATGCAAGGTAAACAAAACAAACATTCTCTCGTGCAGAGGGCAATAGTGAACGTTTAGGCGGCCATGTCGTTGTCTCTCCAAGTCGCAGTTTGCTAAATATTCACTAAAGGTTTTTCTATAAAAGCATCCACTTGTAAAAGCAGTTTAATTGAACTTGCATTTCCTTGTGAATGAGAGGTTCAAACACGCCGCAAAGGATATGTTTTGGGAAATATCTGTAGAGGTTTCAACTGGGTCAAATATGTTGCTAATATGTTGCTGTGTTATATATAGATATAGGGTGTCCCGAACACATTGTTTTAGCTTTTTACCTAATTTGTCATTTAAAGACTGTTTTGTTGAATATATAACTACGGTATGTTAAACTCCTATCATCCCTCTCAAACTCAAATGCTATGTGCTAAGCATGTTAGCCTTATTTGCATTTTTCAGACTTCTCAATCCATTTAACTAGTTGTTTATTTGCTTTGGCTTAATCCCGCTACCCTGTGGCGAACAACTGGGCTTGCTAGTAAATGAGGAAGCACCAACAGAATTCTTCATCTCCTGGTATGTATTTGAATGGCTGGTAAACGAACTCTCAAGTTTAATACTTAACATATTTTTACAAAGACCCGGACACACACTTCACGGGTTTCTAACTCAGTCTAAAGATCCATACAGGAGCTCCATACAGGAGCCAAAGTCAATTGGACAACTCAACCCCCATATTGTAGCATGTGGGGTAGATTTGCATGTCTCCATCCCCTTCGAAGTGAGGAATCATCCCGCGTTATCCTCTGATTAGATTCACATAAAGATGCAGCGGGGAGGGAGGAGGTAACAATCTCAAGCACCCTCCACCTGCACCGCAAGGGGCAACGGGTGAAATATGTGTTCAGTCTTTCATCAACCCATTCATCTGCTGCACGTCGAGCGTCGAGTAAAGTCTCAAAATGTCTTGTGTAAAGTCCTCTGTTGTGTGAGCTTAGGAAAAGAGGGATGAAGCTGTGAGCTGTGTTGTATTAACCAAGGTCCATTTCAGTGACTGTCCCTTTATCCCATATTTGTGATTTAAGCACGGCACTGGAAATAGAGGAGTCGTTCCGCTTAATGAACTCTTGCAAAACGTGCAGGTTTTAATTATGAAATACATGAAACATAGATGCTGCGATTAGTGCAGACCATGGCTGTACTAGTAGATTTTCTGGTTTGCCTCTGTCTTTTCTTTCCTTATATCCTCCGGTGCCTGGAATGCCTCCATCCCCGTTTCTCTGATTCCGTTCGGTAATGCAGAGAAGCAAAACCGACAACTCTGTGATATTAATTAGTGGACTGACAGACATGTAATTCATCTCCAAGGAAGTTTTCATTACATGCGAGGCTTCAGAGGGGCAGTTTGCCTTATTGGCAAGTGCTTAGACCAGACCTAATGGGGCTGCAGCTCCCTCCCTTCTGAGCAATTACAGCCAAGTCCTTATCAGCCGAGCCACGAGTCCACTGTTATGGGACCTTGACTTCCAACACACTCTCATACAGTGAACCCTCCCCATAGACCCTTGTTCATTAGACGAGTGTTCTGTGCTGTAGTCTCTTGCACGGGAATTGAGACTGAATAAGTGATGATAATGACAGGTTTCCTACATATTTTTGAGTCAGCCTTTAAAGTAGGGACATTAGATGATATTAGTTTGTCATCAAAGCGCTTCTCCACTTTTTCCCTTAGTGATTATAAACCAAGAAGGAAGATTGTCACAAAGTACTAAATCTTATCTAATCCTTAAATGTACACCTCAGTTTCTTGAAATAATATTAAAACTTGAACAAGGGAGGCAAAAGCAGTGACCATTGTGGTTTTGTAAAGTGTACTATTTTTGCTCACTTGCTGTTGTTAAATACAGTGGTAAACAATCGGTCAAAAATATACATATATAGACCATACAATAGTTCATCTTCAGTTTAGTGCTTTTCATGAATATCCCTATTTCCCATGAATATTAAGTGCAAGAGGATGCCATTGGCTGACCATTTTCCTTTAATTTATACAGTTGACTTTCTTTTAAACCCTTGGCTTCTGCTTTCAGCTGTCTGTGGAGTCAGAGGTAGAAAACAACCCTACGAAAGTTACAGTTGTAAACAATTTCAGATTTTTCTTCCCAAAAACAAAATCAACCACAGCCCCCCTTCCAGGATTGTGTATTATTAGAAGATATGTAGCATGAAAGCTGCTGCTGTTTGTGTGGAATGCCTTTACGGACACATACACTGTTTTTCTCTAGAGTTTGGAGAGATGTTAATTTTGTTTCAGAGTGTAACCTCTGTTAAAACGCCTTATTTCAATCCATATCTCAGCCCCCTTTCTTCTTTCCTTCTCCTCAAATTAAGAACATTCAGAATTCAACTGCTACAGTTCCCACTGTTTCCCCTATGCAGAGAGTTTGGAGTGAAAGAATCATCAGTTTTAGCTGTATTGGTGAAAATGGCCAGTTTTATTTTTGTGGCTTCTCTCTTATTAGGCTACACAGTTGGAGTGAGTTGTGCAGCCTCAATGGCGTCAGTGTATGTAATTCATATACAGCTCTGGGGAGATTTAGGGTTTGGGGTAATTAAGTTCTTGGGGATGAAGGTTCAGGGAACCATTATTGAAACAAACTTAGACACCCATGGGCTGCAGGTAGATTCCTCTGCTCATTACAAATTAACCAGCGGAGGTGGTGGAAAGTGAATGGAATGACAGTGTTCAACTTTAACATAATCACTATAATATAAGGCTAACGGATAGCCTGTATATGTTGTGAAAACAGAAATTGCAGAAACATCTGGTGATGTTATTATTTACCTACATGCCTCAGATTTAGGACCTTTCTACTGTAACGAGTTGTATAAACTCAGTTAGTGGTGGTCTACCCATGCTGTTCAGCTCAGCCACAGGAAAGCAACCCAAAGGTGCGGTGATTGTGTGCTAAAAGTGATTTGTCTGTCTTGAAAGCATATAGATGTCTTGTGCAGATAATGTTCGATCTTTGCTATTATTTTTGTACTAAGAACTGTTTCCTATGGCCTGATTGTGATCCATGTGTCCTTGACAGGCACCAAGCAAATTCATAAATCCCTCAAGTCCTCTAAGATCACAGCCGGGATCAGATGGAACCATGTCAGAGTCACAGAAACCAAACTATTTCAGCGTTATACCTCCTGTACCTAGGTGCATATTGCAGTCACACTGTTAGTTTTTCTTGTTTTGTATATATCTGCAAATAGACATCACATATATAACTAAAACATCATAATAACAATATTTAATAATAGATATTGGATGTAGTGTTGAGCAACTCTTTGAGTCTCGGCCATCATGCAACAGAGTCAGTTCTCGGCTCTCAGCCAAGTGAACCTGCGCAGCAGTTTCTTACCAATAACAATAGTAGTTATCAGTGTTCCCTGTGGTACAATTACAATCCTGCCAGAGTCTTAACTCTGCCTCACAGCCATGCCTGCTGTTTCTCGTCCCTCCTGAGCCACATCAGTTCTTCTACAGCACACCAAGCAGCACCGTGGACCCACCTGGAGGCTCCAAGGCCAAGCAACATAGGTTTGCGTCTGGGAGAATGTTGATCATGAACCTTGGGGGTCATTTGTAAGGAGCTGAGGTGCATCTGACATGAAGCCTCAAGACAATTTGGGCTCCTATGATTTCAGGGTCACCCTGATAATGCCACTCTTCCATTGGGACCCCGCACCTTATTGCCTCTGCCTCACCAAGGCATGTTTAGTAGTATTTTTTCCCCCTGACCTTTCTTCCTTCGTCTTTTCAAAGACAGTTGTGGTGTCCTCTAAAACTAATTTGGATGTATATCTTCTATTTGGAGACAATTCCATAGTGATGCATTGGAGTAACCTGTGGAGTCTAAGAGTGGTTGCTTTTAGTTAAAACCAATTAGAAATGACCAGAAATAACGGCGCCTGGAGACAAAGAAGTCATTTTTCTTTGAGCATCCCTGGAGAGTTGGCCTCTCCATGGATTAAGTGTTTTAGTATATTAGGGGGCAGCTGATTAGAATCATTGTGCTTTTTTAATCATTACATTTTTGCATCTCTAGTTTATAGCCACATAATAGCAGGGACTAAGTGTGTCACAGCAAAATTAAGAATTTCTTTCAATGACTTTGTGTATAAAGGCTGGCCTTTACTAGGAGTGTCAAGGAACAGTACCGCGGTCCTTGCACCAGTTTACCTTTAAAATATAATGGCTTTATATGATCTGAGCATCAATGCAAAACGTAAAGGACAACAAACAGGTTTAAACTGGGGGCAACCGGATGTTCACTCAGTTCTTTCTGAAAACATTTCGACACCTGTCCAGGAATCTTTCTCAAGAAAAGACTGAGCGAAAAGTCCGGTTGCCTCCGATTTAAGCCTGTTATTGTTATTGAGATGACCCGGATAACTGAGAATTTGCACAAGCATGTAACAAAAAGGACCTGTCGTGATTGGTTGGTGGTGTGGTCATTTACATACAAGTTGCAAGCGTAGAGACAGAGCTGAGCCCAAGCACAGAGCAAGCAGAGCAGGAGATCTTCAGAACTGACCACATGCCAGAACATGTATTTGGCAAGCGTGCATGAGGTTTAAATGCACAAACCACAAATGGTTTATTCACATAGATATATGTGCTCACATCAGTCTCACTACGTGCTCAGGTTGGTGGCAATATGGCCATAATTATACTGATACACAATAACCCCAGCAGTTCTCCTTTTAAACTGTATATGTTGCTACAATGAAAATCTGTAATTTCTACAATAAGTGGAGGCAGAAAAAGAAAGCAGAGGAACTATATTCTTCATGTGAAAATATGCACATAGAAATTGCCCGGTGACCAGAATCGACTTGACCGACCCTCATTGGTGACTAGTAGAAAAGTATAAGTCGAGTCTGTTCCCTAGTAGTAAATACATCTCACTCAGCACTGCCAGGTCATGTTGACAATAGCACTATTTGGTGTAGATGCTGTTACTAAAGGTCTGGTCTGAATTAGCCGAACGGCAGCATCAGGCACCGATCACAGCTAAAAACTGCCTCCATTTAGCGGGATTTATGACGATCAGAACGGGGACCATCCCACTTTTCCTGCATTGTGATTGTTTTTTTTACAATTGGTAAGGTGTTCAAGACCAAGTCAGTGGAAGCACAGAGATGATACACGCTTTTTGAAAGGAATGCCTCGAGATGACATGTTTCATGAATTGGCACTATATAAATAAAATTGAATTGAAATTGAATTGAATTGAATTGAAATTGTATTTTCTACATATTAAAACAAGTCTGCCGTCTGTTTAGGCTACAACAGAAGGGGGAGAGAGCAAGACTTTCCTCAGAAAACTTGAATACATGAGGATGTGCAAGTAACAACAAGTAAACACATTCAATAGACAGCGCATGTTGTAACCCAAACCTTAATCATTTTAGTTGAATTAATACAACCAGGGTCTACTGCATAGGGTGGTACAAACTAGAGGTTCTGCAATATATTTTCTGGTGGGAGTACTTTGGTTAGAGTATTCTGTATTCCTAGGTATGGTCTCCATGGCACTCCTTGGAAATTGGGACAATTTAATTTGAGATTTTGTTCTTTTTCCAAACTTTGCCTATTAGGGACAGTTAGATAGCAAAGGCGTGACACATTAACCTGTATCTGACCTACATGGCTGCGGTTTGATTAGCTTCAAACCAGAAATGGGTCCTCAGGGGACATTGGTTTTGGATGTCTCCATGCAAGAACTTGCAGTCTTTAACCGAATTCGGGAAGAGAGTGCTAAACGTGTCATTTATCGAAATTAGGTGTGATCAAGCAAGGAAATATCTAAAACAACAACCTTCAAGGACCAAGTTTTTCAAATAAACTAAACTACCACTGAGAGTTTCTTTCCAGATTTCTTCATGTTCATTGGATATTAAGCAGATGTTAAGCATCTGTACTGCATTGTTGGCTTTTTGAATAATTGGTCTTCCCAAAATGGGGAATATTGGCTGAATTAATGAAAGATGAAAAAGCAGTGCCTTTCAACACAAAGACAGAGACACAGTCCACCTTATGATAAGATGACCATAGTTTCCCCAACATCAGTAGCTATCAACTAGAAATACACCAACAACTACTCAGATTTTTTTTTTTTTGGCTTGATCACTTCTGATTGCTGAGCGGCACGACACATGCGGAAATCCTGTTTATGCATCAAAACTAAAAATTCTCACCATCTTGGGTCTATAATTGTATCAACGCATTGATGAAATGTATTTATGAGCTTTGTTAGGTTTTATGGCCCTTAAAAAAATAAAACTAGAATCAGTCTAATTTGGATTTGGCTGCTCCGACCTCATAGAAAACTAAAAAGCAGTCTTGGCCAGGTAAAGCCTGATCAGTGCTTCTCTGCTGACAACCTTCAGTCTGGTATATAAATGAATTGATTACTGTCTGAATTTCCTATTTCCTAATCTGAGAGGCCTAATTAACCAATTAACCGTGGCAAGTGTGTACAGTTAGAATTCCCAAGGCCTGGGTTAGTGACCCTTTACTAGAGTGGGTGTGTAGCCAGTCCCTCACTGGATCCACACGGGTTCTTCCCTGAGTTGGGTCTGGTTGTGTCCTTGTGCGCGGTGGGCGTGCAGTGATGGCATGTGGAGCAGGCGGCGGGAAGCGAGCCTTCCTTGTCTCCCCAGACTGAACAGTGAATGAGGATAAGTGAGGAGCGCCAGTCAATGAATCAAGCAGCAGGAAGGGAGCAGCCAGGGGGGGAGTGTGACGTCCCCACGGGAGAGGGCTCGCATTAGGAACTTCCTCGTCTGTGTGTTTCTGGCACAGGTTAAATGGATCGCTCCCATTAGCGTGCTGAGAGGACAGCTCCATTATATGAAGGAGACTGTAACTTTGAATGTCACGGTGCAACAACCCCAGAGCACGCATCGTCTACCAGGGAGGCAGGGTGACAATAACCATCCATGATAATCATTCCCTGTCAGGCTTTAAGGAACCTGAAATTATGACGTACAGCCTGCCGTGGGCCTCCGACTTCATTACAGCGCTGTCACTTTGAGGCGCCTGAGATGGCATTGCACTTCACAGCCGGCTGCAGCAGTGTGGCTGCCAAGCCTCACTCTGATTCTCCTTTAGTCTAAGTGGCATGTTTACAGGATGTGTGACCCCCCACCCCGCAGTTGGATGTGGTATAGGCGCACCTCCAGCTGCCTACATAGTACTGCTCTTCCTTCATGTCTCATGAGAACACTTGCTGAATTGTTCACGCGTGCGAGAGAGAATATAACTGATCAAAGGCCATGCAGTGACAACTAGCCCTCCTACCACTGTGACAAAATGGTAATGTAGAGTTTAGTATTCAGCTTCAACTTCATAAAGACTGAATGCAGGTTTGTCTTTTAACTCGCTATGCTATTAGTGCCCAGGATCCACACATACTTACAGGAGGCATTCCTCAAGATATAAACATGTTTATGCCGGCTTGTTTGTCAGCCAAGGAGAGCTTCACCTCCAGAATGACCTCTGAACCTGCCATCCAGCAGAGAAGACAAGAGTTGGCAGGCGTCGCCAATGTCAGTGCCCAGAGCAGACTCCTTCTTTCTCACCGCCTGACTCATTCATTGGCTTTTGTGGCCTCCTCTCCTTGCCACCTCCAATCACAGAAATCTGAATGACACATAGAGGATGAAGCGGGACTTCTTACCACGCCTCCTGCTTTTGCAAACCTGCATGGCAACAGGCTACATGAAGATTTGGTGCTGAAATGCATTGCTGCTAACGTTCTGCCTCCTGGAACGGTGCTTCTGAAACGGTGGTGCAAGAACCACTGGTGGTACTTGGGCTGCATTTAGAAGAGCTCAGTGGAAATTGTGGCATTAATTATTTGTAGAAAAACACATACAAAATGTGATCCAGTGAACAAGAAAGACACGCTGGTGGCTAAATATACTGTGTTCTATTTACCACAGACCTTAGATCAGAGAATGATATAAAACTCAATTTAGCTCTGTTCCACCTCAAAGTTTAAAAATCGGCTCGGGTTGCTAATTGATTTGCTAGGAAATACAAGCTAATTAAGTAGCTCCCAGCGTGTTGTATTTTGAACCTCTTAGAAAGAAGGTTCTATTGTACTGCATGTGTGGGTGTCAAAGATTAAGGCACCAGCAATAATATGCCGGGGTGCCCAACCTGTTCACCATCGAGCCAACAGCAGTGTGGAGCCACACCACAAAGCATCCTTACAGTTTTAACAACCCAAAGGCCTTATATTAAAGAAAACGGAGACTTTCTCATTTCTTAACTGATTACTTGAGTTATATATTTGTATATATATATATATATATATATATATATATATATATATATATATATATATTTTTTTTTTTTTTTTTTTTATTTATTTATTTATTTATTTATTTTTTATTGAAGTCTGAGCATCTAACTGAAGAAGAACTCGCTGCATGTCAGTTGCAAGTTTGAGAAAGTGATTATAATGTGGCCTGTGTGGCTTACAGTGGGAAAAAAACATTTTCACTGTACACAACCTCACACGACTATTATTTGTTTCCTCTGTGACAAAAACATTTCATTAAGCACATAGATGTTAACATCTGCAAGATCACTCGTCAGACACTGTAAGAGTCTATCAGATATGGCAAAGTTTCCAGATTATTGAATCTAAACTGACATTTACTTGTTTTATGTTTGTGACTTTTGCACATTATTTACATTTGAAATAGATAACACTGCTTTTAAAACTGTTTGCTGAGGAGGTTTTTTTTTTTCTTGAGTTTAAGAGAGGTCTGCCAAAAATCCAGGAAAAGGCATTCTATTTCTGTGTAATGCGGTTACCACTGAGCACACTGGCTGTGGTCGATGAAAATGTTCTACCTCGAAACAGAAACAGTTACAGATTTTTTTATCTCTTGTTTTGCAGAACCTCAACACTGCTTTTCTTTAATCCCGACATCAGATCAAGCTGACTTCACCATCATTTGACTAAAGTTTTGCTCCTTTTTGTTTGCATAAGGCCACATTTGAACCAAGCTGAAGCTTTTTGCCCTGAGCACAAGAACAATACTGGCGCTGCATCACATACTTGCAGCCCCTAGGTGACTGCCCCCCCACGCCCCTTCTGCTCAGTGGGGTTGATGTCATCTGTAGGTTTGTGTATGTCTATAAAAGACTGAAGGGCTTATTTGTTTTCCCCCTCGTTGCTTTTTGACTCGTTTCCCCCTCGAACATGTTTGAAGCATTGTTATCTCTGGCCAGACGCCTTTTTTTTCCCCCTTCTGCGAGTTATTGAATCATGTCAAGTTGCCGTCCCCCGAGTTTCAAACGCAAGCTGTAGAAAAATTAGCCATTGCTTCCGCATGACAAGTGGGATCTATTAGTGTGCTCTCTGTCCTGCATAGCATGAGTGTGCAACAGGGCCGCGGGGGACGTCGGCTGGCTCTGCGTTTGCCTGTGCCAGGCTCCTGGGGGGGGATTAGACCGATGTTTCATACAGGAGGAGCCACAGTGAAATCCAAAGTAGCTGGTCAATGGGTTGACCCCCTGAAGACATTGTAAATATGTATATCAAGGGTGTTCTTTCATTTTAAATTATGCAGCACTGACATATTTTTACTATCAAGTTGCCTGTCTTTAAAAAAAACATAGGTTGTGTTTTATGTGTGCTTTCAGATACAATTTTTAACTTTATTAGTTTAAATTAATTAACCCTTTTTTTGTTTACATTTTCTAGGCACTATCTGTTTAGATTGTAGGATTTACCGACACTGAGGTCAAAGTGCCTCCCTTCCCCCTTAGGGCCTCAAGATTACTCATTTGTTCAACCCCAATCAGTCCTCAGCACATTAGTATTCCAAATGTTGTTTGTTTTGATATTTAAATTTCCTTCTCTGCCTGCAGAACAAAGAGTCACAGCCACGTTTATCTAACAAGATTCTAAGTGACAAACTAGCCGACTCACATACAGGGCTTTGCAGAAGTGTTCAAAGCCCTTGACGATTTTACCATTTGGTCAGGTTGCAAAGAAAAACTTAAATGCATTTTAGTGGGAGTTTATGTGATAAGCGAATGAAATGTGTTGTCTAATTGTAATGTACAAGGAAAATAATGTGTTGTTTTACAATAAAAAATCTGAAAAGTGTTGCATCCATTTTGTTTAGCTCCCTTTACTCTGATACCCCTAAATAAAGCCGTGTTCCACCTATTGCCTTCAGAAGTCACCAAGTTATCAATTCAGACTTCACCTATGTATAAATCGCTCTCAAAGAATGTGGCTGTTATTTAAAAGCCGTGGGTTTACTAGAGAACATGAAACCCAGGAACACACCATAAAGATGAGGAGAACATTAATCAGAACATTCATCAGAGAAGCAGCTAAACTGGAGAATTTGCCCACAGAACAACGGTTTGTTATGCACTCCACAAATCGGGCCTTTAAAGAACAGTGACCAATATTGAAAGAAAGTCATGAGAAATCCTGTTTGAAGTTTGCCACAAGCCATGTAGGGGCCAGAGTACGCAAGTGGCTGAAGGTTTTTTTTTTTGTCAGATAAACCCAAAATATAACTTTTTGCTTTGCTTGCAAAAAAACGTGTGTGTGGGTAAACCAACAGTGCGCCTCTCTGAAGCAGTCACACTGCGAAACATGGCAGCATCACGCTGTGGGATTTCTGTTCCACAGAAGAAACCGGGAAGATGATCTGACTCGATGTAAAGATGGGTGTAGCACAGTACAAGGCAAACATGGTAGAAAACCTGCCAGAGGATGCAAAATACTTGAGGGTTGAAGTCCACCTTCCACATTTTCCTTTGTAACAATTTTGACAAGCATGTGCCCTTTTTGTTACTTTGAACAATTATTGATCTACTTTGTGTTGCTCTGTTAGATAAAATCCTAATAAAAGAGATTTAAATTGCTGGTTGTAATGAGATAAAAAGTAAAAAGACAACAACAACAGAGCCATTTAATGTCTGTTCTTTGTGCCTTTTGTATTGGTGGCTGTAGGTCTTAATATATTTTTGCTTTATCTTCACAGGTATCTCAGTAACAAAGAAGACACACACCTGTAAGTACATTTTTTTTATTCTGAGATGTTAGGGATATGGCTTTATACAAAACCCATTAATATATGGGTGGAAATGTTCCTTGTCTCACATAGACAGGTGATACAGTCACTGTATTTGTATCCCAGCTGCTCTTTTTGTTATATTTTTTCCTGACACAGAACCTTTCCTTTCTCGCATCCAATCAACACTCACCCTTTTGTATTTCTATTGTTCCATACTGTAAAGAATACGATAACCCCAGAGAGGAAATTAAAATGCTGTGCAGTCTTGTGACTTGCTAGATAATCATGCACATTTGAAGCAGACAGTGTGGTGAAGCATCTCTTTGTTTTCTGCAAGGTCTTGCAGCTGAACAACAAGGATGTGGTGTTGTATGGTGGTTTGTAACCTCTGAGGCTGCACTAACTGAACCAGAGTTCTGTGTTCTTCAATGCAGATCATATCGGCCAAAATTGAAAGATATCAGCGCAGGCATTGACACGTGTCTCTAATCTAACATGCA
The DNA here is from genome assembly GCA_037039145.1 of Fundulus diaphanus. Lineage (NCBI taxonomy): Eukaryota > Metazoa > Chordata > Actinopteri > Cyprinodontiformes > Fundulidae > Fundulus > Fundulus diaphanus. The sequence goes on from CM073134.1 coordinate 27,091,318, forward strand.
AGGCTTCTGCGAGCGCTACAGTAGTACTGTGGAGCTCAGCCTTTCAATTTCGCTCAGCGCGTTAAGAATTGATGAGCAGCCAAACCTGCAGGAATCAATAATCTCCAGGAGATTTGTACTGTATTTTGACATGTGTGAAGTGCAATTGAAAACGCATGTAAAAAAAAAAAAACGCTTCTTTTTCTTTTTTTTCTTTCGGTGAGGCTCCTCTGCAACGTGTCTGTGTATGCAGCTTAAAGGCTTATGTGTGTTTTCTCATCGCTCTGTGTGAATGGAAGAAACTTGCCCTGAAGGCTATTCTTTTGCTCTGATCACTCTGATGAAACTTGTGGAGAGGGGAAAGCCAGAGGGGTTTTTTGTTAGAGCGGTCGGAGTTCTTTAGACTGTGAGCGTAAAATACCCCAGCTCTGCGTTACATCAGACAGCGGGGCAAAGGATATGGTCTTCAACGCTAGAGAGGTCTACCTCGCCCAGACGGTGCCGTCAAAATACCAGGATGATCGCGCGTTAAACTATTTGCTTGTCCAGAGGTGCCGCTATCATATATATATAAATAAATGTGTGTGTGTGTGTGTGTGAATGTGTGTTTGGATCAGGATACCTTTAATGTTGAGAGGAGCACACATCTTTGACCCACGGTTCTCTTGTCCCACCAACTTAATTAGTGCCACTCTAAGCACCTCTACACAGAGGGGGGCATATCAAAGAGCATGATTTAGGAGTGTTGGGTTTAAAAGCCCTGGGCTGAAACTGGACTTAACCGTCTCATTTCAGTTAGAAATATTCAAATCTTAACTGTGTGAGAGAATCAAAGTAAATCCCCTTAACAAGTAGTTGATTGCTCTGCCTCACAGACAGGAAGCGGCTGTAGTGCCTCATCAGGGTTGTGTGCTCAGAAGTAGTTCAAGGGCCAGTTAATGGTCATTGAGGTTGTAAAGGGGAGCCTGGTGATTATATCTCTGGTAGAGTAATAATGAGGGAGATGTCTCTGCCCCGCACGGTTACAGCCAGCCGGTGGATCTATTTCTGTTCTTGGAGTGAAAACATTGGCTCACGTGATTTGCCGGTTCTTGTTGACACTCGCAGTGTGAGCTTGGCTGTCTTGCATGCTTGTGTATATATATATATATATATATATATATGCAACGCCTTGTAAAAGTCTTCTTTCCCCTTTAATTTTTCCCATGTAGACCTATATATTCTGTCTCTACAGCCACAAACTTTGATGTATTTTGTTGGTATTTTATGCGACAGACGAACCGTGAATGATCCATAACAATGAATTGGAAGTAGTTGTCTTTTTCAAAAATTCTTACAAGTACAACTATTTAAACTGTAGCGTATGTTTGTATTCAGCTCCCTCTTATGGCCTTCTTACCCTGTGCGATTTTAGCAATCTTTGTGCACACTGTACGATCACCGCTTCCTGCTAAATCGCTGACAACGTACGACAGTTCAACTTCATCAGCATCTGCCGTCCATCTACAGCACCGGCTGGATTTAATATAACCAAAATCAGCTGTTATATCAGCCGCATGCTCCTCTCCTCAGTCCCAAATCCATCCCAGACAAAACCACAATCAAATAAGTTTCATTAAAAAAATAATAGTCCAGTAATAAGGTAAGGAGTTCTGTTTGGATGAATCAGTATAATAAAATGTCAATGTAATAATATTTTTTTATAATAATAAAAAAATACATTTGGCAGAATGTTCCAGTTCAGCGCATCAAAGTCCGCTGCAGGCGCAAGAAAAAAAAAAAAAGGAAAAATGCATTGGAGCCCAAATTATTTGTCAGTCTTGGTCTAGGCTACCACAGTAGTGAAAAATAATGAAAGCTCTCACCGGTTTGTGACTGGCGTCCAATTCAACATGCGCACTGTAGCAGGTGTCACGTTGTAAGATATCTTTTCTAAATGTCACACACTGCCAGACATCGATCGCAGGTTATCTTTGGTTGCAAGATGCTAAAAACGGCTGTCCTAGAACCTGGCTGACTCTGTGTGACGTAAGGCCGCAGATTTAGAGCCACGACCAAAGATTTCTCCACAAATTTTCTACAATCCTTATTATTCCTCTGCGATGGCTAAAAAATATCACACAGTGTGTGCCAGGCATTAGTCAATAATTTGTAGGACCATCTTTTCCTTCTCTTATCATTGCAAGTCTTTAAGGGAATGTCCCCACCAGGTCTACACACCTAAAGGCTCACATTTTTGCCTTTTCTTCTGCTCTAAATAGCTCAGGCACAGTCAGCCTCAGATTCCTAATTGAATTAAGCTTTGGACTTTGACTAGGCCATTGTAACACATGAATATGCTTTGATCTAAACTATTCCATTGGATTTCTGACTGTGTGTCCAGGGTTGTTGTCTCGCTGGAAGTCACACTTTGGCAACAGTGTCAATTCTTTCAGGATTGTTCTGTATTTACTTCAGTCGATATCCTCCTAACAAATTTGACCAACTCACATGTCTGTCTCGAAGAAAATGATCCCCAAAGCCTTATGCTGCAGTGCTGGTGTGTTTGGATGATATGCAGTGTCACAAAGTAGGTAAAAAAATTTATTGGGGTAGAACAGTCTGAAGAAAAAAAAAAGGATGCCACCGTTTTTAGAATTTCATTTGTAAACAGTTTTAAAAGTTATGCATAGTTTATTTACACTGCAGCTATGTGCTACTTCATGTTGGTCTAAAATCCCATTAAAATAAATCAAACGCTGAGTGTGTAATATGAAAAAAATGTGAAAAAGCTTGCTCAGTGTGAATCCTTATTGCAAGGCGCTCTATATGAAAGTCTGGGTTTCTGTGGATGTGTGTGTTTTTTAAGAGGTCTCCCCAGTCCAACCTAAACCACAGGGATGGGTCGTGTCTCACTGACTCCCCACTCTGCCTGAGTGATCAAACTGCTGGAAGCTCCCCGCCATGCCAGTCCCCTCATCAATATAAATTACAGGGGCAGCTGTTCACTGGCAGCCTCTACTCCTCTCCTTCCCTCTCCTCCATCTACCCAAATTCACTAATCATTGAGCCATCAGAAGGTGAAGTGTCCTAGATGAAAACAGATACTTATCCTTGCTCCAGTGGCTGTAATGTCCACTTTTTATGCGGTCTTTTTGTAGATTGTCTTAGTATTACCTGAGACACTCATTTTCCTTTATCTGTTTCCCCTTCTTTCATTTTCTACCCCCGAAAAGGGGGTAGCCCCTCTCCAACGTATTTTTAAACCACCGGGCTTTAATTCTCATCAAAAAGTCAGCTGTGCTTTTCCTGAACACGTCCTTTGGCAGTTTTACAACATGCTCTGTTATATGGACTCATTTCTGTCAAAACAGCCTGAGCCTGGAAGACATGAGAGCAAAAATAATTAAATTTTACCTGCCGTTTTTTTTTTCTCGTTTTTTTTTCTCTGACTTTGATGGTGGACACCAGATACTCCCCATCACCATCTTCTACCTCATCAGGGCCATGTTTTCTGTGAGATGAGTCTCTGTTTGGACCTGTTGGTGTGGAGCGAAGGCTCAGATGCAGCGCCTGATTACACTGAGATTAGATGTCTCACCTCTAATCTCCCATCAGCAGTCTGGGACTCTGTCTCACAGCTCGTGTTGCAGAAAACGAGCCCAAACACACACACACACACACACACACACACACACACACACACACACACACACACACACACACACATACACACGTGTGTCATATAACCAGGATGCTCTATGTTGAGCAGAGCAGATCTTCTGATTACCTAACCCTCTCACCGTCCTGCAGCTGTGTTATGCTGATTCTTGACTATTTGAAGCAAAATACGGAAACAGGGAGATTCATATTTCTTGAGGTTTACAGATGGGCAGATTTATACATTTTTTTGTACTTTCATAGGACATACATTGAAACACTTAAATATTAAAACTGTCTGCATCAGAGTATTAATGCAGGAAGTAAGACAATAAAAATCCTTTTGTGACATTCAACATTAAAAATGTTTTTAGTTGTTGTTTGGAAAATAAAGGTTCACAATGAACCCATATTTGGTTCCTTGCCCGTCTGTGGTTAAAAAAAATTAAAATCCAAAAATAGTGTTTATGAGAATTTGAGGAAAGACATAAATACAGGGAAAGGGAAAGTATTTTTAGAACATTATACACTGTTATCATCATAACTGTCACTGTCCACATTCCCAAAAAGCACATTGACTGCATGCTGCATCAACTTCCTCTTAGCAGAGGGAGCATTGATGCTTATGCCTGGAGTGTACAGGCTGTAGACAAATCAATGAAAAGTCAAGGTCTGCCACATCATCATCTTCCCCTTCTATCAGGTTGGGCTGGCTCAACAGGTCTCCCCCAGCTGTTTCATTAAACATTGTATAGAAATCTGCCAAAAAAGTGAGATTATTATTACTATTATTATTATTATTATTATTATTATTATTATTATTATAGAGGGCTGATTCTTGTTCACATCATTACTATCATTGTTATCACAAAAACGGTCTCCATGTCTACATTCTGGAAAATGTTGATCCTTACCTAAACTCTGATTTCTGATAGGCTGCCAGCATTTCAACGTAAAGCCTGTTTCATAACAGGACGAGGTTATAAAATCAAAAGACAGGACCTTTGCTGTCCAGGGATGCCAACTTTCACTCTTCTGCTGTGAGACTCGGTGTTTTTTATTCCATTACTCACTTCAAATACGGAAAGTGTCGGTGCACAAAGTGAATTGCTGTTGCTTGTGATTTGGTCATTCCCAGTGAGCAATCCAGCTGATTTCAAAGGTAAATGCAGACTAGACGTCATTTATTATTTGTGCACATACATCCTGAGGAACAGCTCAATTAGTAAACCTCTGAGTTGGTAATTAAGAAGTCTGGCTGGTATTGTACTATTTTTATTTGTCCAATCAATCTGGCCTAATAAGCATGGATCTGTTCCGACTTTAAATAAACAAATAAAACCAATATTAGATGTCAAATAAATATTTTTTGACAAGATCTCTTCCAACGTTAGCCTGGATGTCCATTTAGACATTGTTTAGACATACTGTTTAGTCAATTATAAAATGCTCACTGGGTTTGATGCTTTACTTTAAAGACATCCAAGGTTATGTACCTACTAGTCGGTAATGGCTATTTTTTTTAAATTGATTGGAGCTCATCCTTTAAAATTGCCTCATCCAACCTACCCCATCTATGAAGCAAGAGGATTCTTCAAGGTTTTGGCATCACAGAAGAAATCTTTTTTTTTTCATTTATTTATTAGGAACTTAATATAATCTTGTAATATTTAGAACATCTGTAACAAGGTCTCATAGTTTAAAGAAGCAAAGTTAGGTATATCCTATGAAGCCATGTCTAGATGCTGTATAAGTCTAACCTATGGCTTTGAGCTCCTGATTTTGATTTTAGTGCTTTATGCTTAACACCCAGTATCCAAATATGAGACACTGATTTTAAAAGAAGAAACTCACATCTCACTAGCTATGTTTACATGCACAGAATTTCACATTCGGGTTGAAATGTATTCAGGTTAAAAACCAAAAAAAATAATGTATTTATATGCACCTGGCTTTATTCAGAATAGAACCACTCTGACCTGTGCAGTTATCAAATATCCCTAAAAAAACATAGAAGAAGAAGAACTTCCGTCTTTGCTGAACAACAAAAAATAGTAAACAAAGCAGTAGTGTATGACTTTGTTTGTCTTCCGAACGCCCAGGCTGGACTTGCACCTGGTTCTTATTATGGTTGAAAGGTTACTGAATCAATAATAATTTTGTTGTATCAGGAGCCCTGACAGTCCCACGTATTTCCGCCACTCAACAACACGGAAAAATGTCATGTTTACATCAGGGGCACATGCGCACTCGGGTCAGTTTACCACATTTGGAATAACTTGTTCCTGACAAGCGTTTACATGCATAGTGATCGGATTATCAATCGGCATAAACTACTTGATTGAGCTTAATCCGATCGTTATATTCCGATTGGCTTGTTTACATGACGCATTATTATTCCGATCGGCCCTTTATTCTGATTACTTTGGTCCATGTAAACATAGCTACTGTTTACGAAAAGTATTACTCCAAGTTCCGCCTTATTGGCAATCCAGGCTGTACTCTGTTCAGCCTTCCTGTTATCTGCTAAAAGTCCTGCTCTCTCTCTCTCGCTGCCTGAATCAATTGAACACGTCTCAACAAGTAGAAAATAAAACATGAAAAAAAAAGAGTAGGTCCTCTTGTTTGTTGAGACGTTTTGTCTCTTCTTTAGTCTTCTTCAGACTGAAGAAATTACTTGGAGTGTAAAGAAGACTGAAAAAGTTTCTTACAGAAGAGACGATACGTTTCAGTAAAAAGAATCCATCCAGAGAACATATTCTTTTCTTTTTTTTTTCCTTGCAGATTTTTTGACCTGGACTATTGAGATGCATCAGGACATACAATAGTTTCCTTTTATATAGCTTAGATCTCTGTGCTTCCTCTAACTTAACCTCACTGATGCGGCTAATAGCTCACTTTCATTCTTCTTCCCACAGTAACAGCATCCACACTGAAGGGTGCTACCACCCGCACAACCTGTTATGACTGGCCGATCAAGCCTAAAATCATCCGATTGCAGTCACCCGCCAATTTGTCTGTGCATCTCTAAACATTTATCCTTTAGAAAACTGTAGAAATCTTAGACTGAATTAGAAAAATATACCAAAATGACACGAATACTAAAATATATTACAGTAAAGCTTAATAAAACAACAATACTAGTAATCTCTTTATTTGGTTGTTGGTTAAGATAGAACCAGAATATCATGTTCAAAAACCTTCATTACAATTTGCGTCTCTTTATTGTATTTCATTTAACTACATATGACAGCTGTTTGCAATATCTGTCACTATTTTAAGGTATGTGCAGTGTGTGTTTCGGATAAGACATCGGTTTGGCCAGAGGGAGGCAGCAGTACAAATGTAACAGTGAGATAAATGGGCAGTCCAGACAGAGGAGGTTTCCTCTCGCCTCAGTCCAAAGATGCGTTTTTAGACAGGCCCGATTTCTTTCCACTCTTCACAGTATTTATCTCCATTGTGGTGACAGCCTTCTTACGCTGATTGAGAAACATGGCCTTGCTCCTGCACCTTCATTTATTTGCTTTCGGCTTGTATCGAGTGTCTCTCGTTTGGGACGTGCACTCCCATACTTTTAGTACAGCCAACCCCTATAATTTCGAAGAGCCAGATTAACTGGATGTATCTGCGCTGCTTAAGAAACATAGTGCTTGCAGAGTTACAGAGAGTTTGCAGCACTCATTGAGGCTAAATCAGAATTGAAAGGTCTGAGGTTGTATTCGTCATAATTTGGTTCACTTGATCTTTTTCCTTTTGACTTTTTGTTATTGGAAAACATTAATTTGAAAATCAGGGAGAGTTTTTTGTTTCAAAATTTCTCATTAATCCAAATTAGCTTTTGTGTTCACAAGACATGGTGACAGCTTTTACCTGCTTTACCCTTACAGTGGATACTTTATACTTTTTCAACGAAATTCAGTGTGATGCATGTTTTTTCTCTCTCTTTTTTTGTTTATTTGTAGCTGTGCAATGTCTACAAAGGAACAGAGCCCAAAATCTACTCTAAAGGGAGATATTTTCTCTTAAGTAAAGTCAGTGTATAAAAGCTGCCTGAACACCTTTGGAATGAATGGTTTTCCTTACTTGTGCACATCAGTATGAAATTTGTTTTTTTGCATTTTTGTTTTGCATGGCGGTTGGAAGTACATAATTTTCAAAAAGTGATACATGGTTTTCAAAATGTTTCACAAATAAAATCTGTGTTATCCATTAGTATACAGTCCCCCATACCCACCATGTTTCATGGTGGCTGTGGTGTTTTCAGGGGGGAGTTTAGCGTTTGTTTCCGTCACACACAGCCTTTGGCATGTGATTCAAAGGTTCAGTTTTGGTCTCGTCTTACCAAAGCTTCTTCTTCCACATGTTTTCTGCGTGGCTTGTGACAAGCTCCAAACCGGGACTCTTGTGATTTTTCGTTTGAAAAGGACTTTCTTCTTACCTCTCTTCCATGAAGGCCATGTTTCAGGAGTGCAAAGCTGATAATAATGTTGGCTTGTACTGGATTTTATTTAGGGGTTTTAGACTAACGGGGTGATGAAAGCAAACATTCAGATTTTTCCATGTATCCTTTTGCTTCCACTTCACAATTATGCTCTATTCTGTGTTGCTTTATCATAAAATCCCAATTAAATACATTAAAGCTTTGGTTGCATTGTGTGAAAAAGTTCAGTCGGCATATATACCTCTGCAAAGATGATGAACTTCAACAACATGTTACAGGCTCCTAAACAATTTAATAGCAGAGATTATCTGGCTGTTTTGAATAAAACAATGCTGTTGAACGGTGTCTATAATTTTCCACTTAATCAAACATGTGATTTACGGTCCTTAATGGTGCTGTACATTGCCAATTGAGGAGAATAATACGTCCCAGTTGCTGTGTAATTTTGCTTGGCAACAGGCGCACTCCTGTGGAATCACCCGGGGGGCAGTATGAGTTGTCTCTGCATAGCGCCGTGTTCCAGGCTCGGTCGTTGTTTGAAGGTATTTCATCACATTGTTGCCTTGATTCAGCTCTTTGGGGACTTGTTAGTTGCACTCATGTGGGAAGTGCATCCAGAACATTGTTAAGCTAGGGCTGATAATGAAGATCAGCCAGCCAGAGTCCCCTGAGCCGCGTGGAGCGAGATACTCGAGCGAGACGCGCGGCGCAGACACGGTGGAGCGGGACACGCGGGCACAGCAGCAGCACACGCAGACACAAAGGAATCAACAGCCCAAAACATACAGCACTCAGCTGTGCTACCGTGTGTTACATGGAGCATATTCCACAGCAGATTATTTCTTAATTTGCCGTATTCTGCTGTTATAAACATTTTAAAATTGCAGAACTGCCATTATGTTGATTCTAGTTGAGTAACACCGTAACCATTTTAAATAATTGTTTTTTTTTTTTTCTTTTGTTGGGAGTGACAATGATAATGGCTGCATCAGACATAACCTCCCAGTCTGGGGAAAGTTATTTGGTTCTCAGCGTGGCTCTGGAACCGCTTGTTTCCTTCTTTTTCCACAGCAACATTGAAAGCTTAAATTGACAAAATCTTCCCCCTCGCTCTCTTTCTTCATCTTACTTTTTTCTCTTTTTTTTTTTTTTGCTCTCTTCAGAAGAAGTGTTTTCTTTTCGGACATTTTGGTTTAATCTATAATAGATGGCTTTTTTTTCTTAAATAGGTCAGTGCAATCACAGTAGTGAGGAATGGACAGTCATTGTAAAAGGGAAATCAATAGAGTTATCTATTTGTCGTAAACCAGGCCAGCATGATTTTTCTCCATTTTTCCTCGGCTGCCATGTCCTTTCCTCTCCGACTCAGTGTGGCAAGTCTTCGTCTTTTGCTGAAAGAATTACGGCTGTCATTTCATGAAACCAGGAATGGCCTCCATACATGCGCTTTCTTTGCATAAGTTTCTGTGGCCAAAGGCTTTTCTTTTTATCACATACGAGGGGCTTGAGGTGCTGCAAGGGAAGCCTTAGGGGTTCGGTACAAGTTTCTGTGGGCTCGGCTTTTCTGCTTTTGTTTTGGCTTTTAATCTGGTTCTCCTCTCAGTGTCGAGTCTTTCAGAGAATTTGAGCTGGAGCAAAGAGAGACCTCATCAGCATTTTTCCCTCAGCTTTTCCCTTTTGTGTCTGGCTCAACTGAAGACCCTGTCTTTGAAGTGTTGTCCAACCAGGGAACAAGAGTAAGTGACATGTGACAAGGGCACAATGCGTGGACGGGTGAATGTCCCCATCTGCTGTGGCCGATTTCTCTTATGCTGGACGTCTCAGGTGAAAGAGTGCGAGAGGTACGGTGAGACGTCGACGTCTGCTTCGGGGGGCTGACTGGCACCCACTGTTAGACCAGCGCTGTCCACAGGATTATCCTGCTTTCCCACAAGTTATTCATCTCTCATCATGTCTTTGATGCCTCTTCACTTTCCCTCTGCACACAAACATCCTGCACGGGGCAAGAGGTGTCGCCACATAATGAGAGCTTTGATTAGTGTTGGACGACCCGGGAAGAAGTCAGATAGGATCCAGTCCAGATGAAAAAGATGTATGGTGGTCAATCACGAGTTTACTCTGAACTACTTGCAGCACCATCATAGCGAAGACATATACAATGCTTTGAAAACATAGAGATGCTGTGAAATTTTTTCACATTTTCCCACATTGCAGCCACAAAACTCAAGGAATTTTTGCTGCGTTTAAAGTGGTTTACTTATACAAAAGAGAACATCATTTTTCATTTTAACTTCATACTTTGTAGAAGTTGTTCTGCTATTACAGCTGACAGTCTTTGAAAAGTCTCAAATCTTTGCCAACCTTTTTAAAGGAGCATAGCACAAGATCTAGTTTCTGCATCCTCTGGCAAGAAGTTCAAATTACACCAGTGTTGTGCACATGCATGGGAGATGAGGAAAAGCATCTGCTGCTGCGACAGCACAGGTCTTTTGTTCAGAGGGGTAATGTCTTCTGAGGTAAGAAATTTATAAATGTTGAAGTTAGCCCATGTTTTCTCGCTAATACGTCAATGGCGGCAGAGAATCAATAAGTTAACCAGGTGAATGACGTCCACGCGCAGGGCTATAGAATACGACCCGAATCACTCTCTCATGAACTGACTAATGGAACCTATAGAAGAAAACTAATTTACACATTAGGCAATTGTAAGAGCATGTATGGGAAAGGAAAAAAATATATATTTTAACCTTTAAACTTGCACAATACTCCTTTAAAGTTGTATTCCATACCTGAGCTGCATGTTGCCGTAGAGATCTTCCCATTAACTCTACACAGACTCCTAGTTCCTGCTGAAGAAAACGTTTCCCACAGCATGATGCTGCCACCATTATGCCCAGAAGGACCACTGCAGCTTCTTTACAGTGTTGGTGGTGTCCCATACATGGCTCGTGCTTTAGGTTCAGCTTATTTACTCAAATTTCAAATACAAATGCCAACGTTGAACTAGAAGGTGCCTTTTTGTAATAAGTATAAATTGTAATAAAAAAATAAGTTGCATAAAGATGCACTGCGAAAGATGACACTGGAAGGAAAATAAATAGGAATGATGAAATATGAAATATTTCCTCATGGATGGATGGATGGATGGATGGATGGATGGATGGATGGATGGATGGATGGATGGATGGATGGATGGATGGATGGATGGATGGATGGATGGATGGATGGATGGATGGATGGATGGTGCACTGTTTGTGCAGATGCGAATGTATTGCTACCATAGGGCCATTAAATTAGAAATGTTGCCTAATATCTGCTCAAATTTTGGAAATTACATCAAGCTGTCATACTACAGTCATATTCAGTCAATTAGAATATGTTTTCTGAAGATGCTCATTCGTCAAATAACAAGTACTTTTAAAAAACCTAATAACTTTTATAAACGGGTATTAAATATACATCTCATTAACCCCACATTTCTGTATTCATAGTTTTTTGTTGATGTAATATTCTAAATTTAAATGTCATGTTTTCATTAGCTATAAGTGTAAAATCGTCATAATTAACAGAAATAAAGGCTTAAAAGCATCTGTCTGTGTGTAATTAATCAATGTAACATGTTTTACTCAGTGAAATAAATTAGATTTTCAGCATTCGCTTCGAAAGAAAATAAAATGCGTGGTGTTTGTGTGTGTTTAGCTTTAGGTACTTATGAATTCTATAAATTGGTTGTGTCTGTCATCAGATGACACTCATAATTTCTTTTTACTTTGAGGGAAGAGAAAAAAAATCCTTTAATGTGTGCTGAATAAATAAGGAACATTAAATAATTGAATTGAAGTTTGTTGCCAAGTAGGCATACTTTTCAAATCAATAATAAACTTTAAAGTGCATTGGGTAAAATAAAAGAACAGAAGAAAGGAAACTGTACCTGTGTTCGATAGTTTGAGCTGAGGATCATCTCTTTCTGCCAAATAATGTCATTCTGTTCAAAAACCGAGGTAGAAAAAGAAGTTGCGCCTACAGAGCGGAGTGCAGATGTGCTCACAAATGCTTTTGTTGATATTACACATTGACATTTGTGCTGATCGCATTGTACCCATTTTGTTGAATCTGCTTTATTAGAAGAATGCTCTGCTTTTTTTTTTTTTTACTCTTTTTTCCCCCCCACCTTGCTATTAATTTGCGTTTCTGTGGGTATGCAGCATGAGAACAGAGAGACGCGGTTAACCCATTGTGAAGTTAGCCGTCATCATTAAGATTCTTCAGATAACAAGCATGCGGATTTCTACTGCTCAGCATTATAAGATCCCAGACATCAAAGGCAGATTTTCATTTTACAGTGTCTGTGCGGCACGGTAAAAGGAATGAAGAAAGAAAGAAAAGACAGGAAAAACAGGTAGGGAGATATGGAGTCAGGAAAACGCAGCATACCTGGAGAAGAAAAAGAAACATGTATGATGTATGTTATGGATTAGGGTGATGCTTATGCTTAATGGAGTAATTGATGCTATACTTGCATATTTATTTAGTGTCCAGCCTTGTTAATTAGTTCAAACCTAAACATGGCTGCTTCTGATTATAGAGTTGATTCTTTCTGCTTTGCTATAACTCTGCACCGTTGATATAGTTTTCTTTCTTTTTATTTTGCTTCAACTCTCCAGCTTATACCTTCATTCAGCCTTATGTTCTTTTCTGATCAGTATGAAAGCCCCGCCAATTATATTCCTGTTTGTACAAATCTTGTTACACTATTTCTGTGTCTGTCCCAAAGATTTTACAAAGAAGTTCTGCTTAATTCTGATTACTCTCTCTTCCAGCATGCTGCCATTATGCAGGCACCATTACATCAGAATGAGTCGTTCAACACTGAGAGTATTGAAGGTACAAGAGCGAGAAATATGCTGTTCTCCAGTATTGTGCTGGATTACAGAATCAAGGTCGACTCACAAGACACAGAGCAGCATTATCCCTTAATCCTGTGTTTTGGTTTTAAATAGCCTTTTTGCACCTAATCTTCACAAGTAAAATGACAAACATGAATACTGAGGTGGGTATTTAAACATGCATTACCCACAATGTTAAGGTCACAGGCTTATTGCTGACTTAAACTGCCGCTGTATTTTTGTGAAAGAACAGGCAACCGTGTATTATTTTGTTGCGCCTGTATTACAGGGGAGTTGGGACGCTTGTGAATGAAATTTGCTTTGGCAGTTTTGAATGGATAAATTGGAGAACCTTTCAAACTGTAGCATAGATAAAAGTAATATCAGATTGTATATCAGACTGTATTAATGTTCATTTATCAATCAATCTTTTTTTTTTTTTTTATGTTTAAAAATCTGTCTGAAAAGCGAAAACTTTTGCCCTGTATTAACAGAAGCTCAATGTAATTTATGGATATCTCTCAGGACTAAAAATGTATTGAACAGTTACACTTTGAAAAACTCACGAATCAAATCTTTTGAAAAAATCCTTGTGGTGCACGTGTTGGATGCCTTGATCGTCCTAACTTTCTACAACAAACGCTTACTTGGTTAAGCCTAGCATTAGTCAGCAGTCTGTGGTTACAAATAAAAAGCTAAACTTAGTTTAGTTTACTTTTTGCTAAGTATTCTATGAGACTGACAGGTTCAAGTGTGCTTGTCCGGCCTTCAGTGAACAAACAGCAACACTCCTACATGGATAACAGCTTTGACTAAATCTATGGTCCTCCGAAGCCTTTTTAAGAAGCCTGCAAAAAAAGCAGCTCTGTAGGTTAAAGTTCACATCAAAGCTCTATGGACTTTGCCACAATCTTGACCATGATTTGTGGCTTAATTTTTTTATTTTTACTTTATCTTAGTGGCCTAGAATTTTTTTTATAATAGCCTAATATTTCTCAGACATCTTTACTTTTCGCCAGGTTGAGTTTGACCATGTGTAGGTGAGACCACAGATTAAGAGTAAAGGAAGCGCTTACTCTGTCGCTACAGTGTCTCCCCTTGACCAAGCTAATCTGAGCATGCCCGTCAGGCTCAGCTGTGGCGGAGCTGCTGGAAACTTAAAGGTGCTGTGAAAGACTAAAAGTGGGCCAGCCACTGCTGCCTCCTGTTGACCTACCTTGTTCGGAGGGTCCAGGTACAGGACTGATGACAGGACTCCTCCTCAGCGGACCACATTACTAATGTGTGAGGGTGCAAGAGGAACACATCCGGTGATGAATCACTCCCCTGCACCCATGGCATCCTCATAAGTCAAGAGTAAAAGTGTCGAGAACAGGCTCGGTAAAGAGATCCTTCGTGTCGCGTCGTCCACCGCAGAGAAACTCCATCCCGGACCCAGTGGAGGCGGGGAAGGTGTATGGAGGCTAAGTGGCGCACATCACACATATAGCCTGAGGAACTTCCTCAATCTTGAGGCAAACGTTAGTCCCTCCTGTGTGTCACTTATCTTTTTGTGGAACTTAGGAAAAGTTACTTTCATGCTTGAATAGAGCTAATAAATGAGTATGTTGATCAGCAATGTCTCGATGGACCACCTGCTTTACCCAAAATCACTTCGAGAACATTAAACATGTGTTAGTTTAGACTATGATGGTTTTCACCATGCAGTCACAGAAAAATGCACTGCCTCATTATTCACTTAGATGTTTTGGGAACTAGAAAAATGATAAAACTACTCGGCCTGAAAGCCGAGGGGGAAAGAAAGAATATATATACATATTTTTTTTAAACTGAAAGCAACTTTTTCGATGCAGATCTGCACGTTTCTCTGTTGTCTTCTTTTCTTCTAGCCTTAAGCCAGAAGGTTAAACTATTTTAGTTTACACGCATACCTCCCTGAAGAGCCGATGTCGTGCTACGGCAGTGATGTCGGGGGAGTGCACATGTTTGATGCTGGGCAATACATCACGAACACCAGGGGGTCTCCATGGTATGCTCCTCAATAATGAAGTTCATTCGTTAACTTCTCCCTCAAAGGCCAAGTTCCCCTGCTGCCCTTTTCAGCAGCCGTTGCAACTCTTACCAGAGTCACCCCTCTAACAGAAAAAAACAAGACACATCATAATGCCCCCACCCCCTCCACCCCCATCCCCCCGACAGGCACAGTGGTTGCCTTCGCAGAACATGAAGAATAAGCAGGTCCATTATCAATCCCTCATGCCTGGTTATAGCCATAATTATCACAGGGAAATGAGCTGCTCTGTTTGGTTTGCCATGGAGGAGCCGCTCCTCCCTAATCACCTCCTCCTTCTCTGCTATCATCCTCCTGCGATGAAGATGGGGCTGTTTTTTTTTTTGGAGGGGGGGGGGGGGTCTTGCCAGTTCATTAGAATTCACAGGGTTCCACCTCCCTGCCTAGCCAAGCTAAGCCTCTCACACAGGCTGCCATGCCTGCGATAATCTTCCCTCCTCGTTCCCTTTCACTCCTTCTCCCTCCCTCTCGCTAGCCGCCTGTTTCTTTTTCCCTTTCTGTCCCCAAGGGCAGCCTTACACAAAAGATGCGCGCCGCAATTCATTGTCGAATCTGATTTCTATTGATCTATTGAAAAATTGTTCGGTGACATATGCGATAACACTCGAGCGGTAGCAATGAGCACTCTTTACAACAGCCTTTACATCTGATAAGCTGTACAAATCAACTGGCTTACTCTAGTCGCTTCAGTAACAGTTTTTATTTCTTTTATAACTGAGTATAAGATGCTTATCAAAAATCACCAACAACTAAACTGCCAAGAAACAAACTTGTGACTGCAGTACTAAAGGGATAGAGATTTTTGCAATGAGATCATATTAATAAGGTGCAAGCAGCTAAAATCTTACCTACAGAAGATGATAGATTCACAGGAACAAGATTAGATGAAGTTTTTAGCAATATTTTAGGGAAAGTAAAAAAAAAAAAAATACCTCCTCTTTTGTTTGTCTTTAGTTTCCACGAGGAGTAGATATTTCACAAATCACAAACTGTTTTATAGAATCTAATATAAGCCTAAAATAAATAAGTCCAAGTTCGACTGGTCTATATATTGGAGATTTAAGCTTGTATAATTCAAAGTTGATCCTCATGCCTAAAAGCAACAAAATTGGCCCCTTTTATACATTCAAAAATAAATACTTGGTTTAATTAATCTCATAGACTGTTTCCTTTTTGATCAGTCTTCGCTATTTAACATTTTGAACGGTAGATTATAAAATGCAAGTCAAAACTTATTGAAAACCGTGAGTTTGGTGCCTATAGGACGAGCAGATGCTAACTTCAGCAGCGTCAACATTGTTAGCAACTATTGGTTAGCCGGTTGCGGTAATCTCACTCGTCCGTTATCGTAAATGTTTTTTCTACAAATGTTACCAGAAAGACATTTTAAAATTTGTGGGGGGCCTTTTAGTGTTTTTGTAACCCAGTGACATCTGCCCAACGAGAAAACTGATGTCTGATCAAAAATGTAGTGGTTTAAGTGAACATAGTTTGATAGACCTTTATCCTGCCTCCTTTTTCTACATAGTAGCATATCTGACCGGAAATGTTCTGTTCTCAGTACTAGTCTCACGCAGTAGGGTCATTGGTGCTGCATCGCCTCCAACTTCCATTTCTTGTGCAAATAATCGTCTGCATTTTTGTAAACTAACCAACCAAGCAATGCAAACATGACATAATAGTGTTTGCATGAATGACTGATGTTTTTGAGATTGCCGTTGTTCCAGGACAGATGAAGTCCACTTTGTTATTGTGTTTCTCTCAAACTAGCCGTTCTCTCTGGTACCAACACATTTGGTCTCGTACTAAATGAATCAAACTAAGAGACTTATCTACAGCAGGTACTCTTTTTACTGCTTATACCCTTTTAACAAAACCTCGCTTCAGAATTCCCTGACGTCATTCTTTTACAGCTTTGTCGTCCGAATTTGTCTGTCCTCAAGGTGAACGAGGATGTTGGAGCAAAGGTAAAGCCCTGCCTTAAGTGAAAATGTTTAAAGATGTGGTCACACTGATATGACTTTGCAGTAAGACAGAGTTCTTGTATCTTCTCTTGTATCTTTCTTTGATTGAATTTGAAATACCTAAAGGCTTTTTTTTACATTTGGAAAAAGATATTTAAATTTAGTTCTATAAATAACCATGGCAGTGAAAGAAAAGGCTATAGCCTTGTCAACCATCACTAAACGCACAGTGTTGTTGATTCTGATTACATGACAGCTGACAGGCGTACACCTAACCTATGTAGGAATGATTTGCTTTCATATCCCTTCTTCTGACCCCACTATTCTATAAATATTGTGTAAATATTGTGTGTGTGTGCATTCAGTGACGGAGAGGGAGGGAGAGAGAAAGAAAAAGTGATTGTGATCTGGCCCTGGGGCGGCTGTGCATATAAAGGATGAAGGTCAGCTTATAAAGCCATTAGTCATCTGATCTGAGTGTAACCACGAAAACTGTTGAGAGGTGTAATGCTAACACTACTTTATTATATGAGATAAATTGCTCTGTTCCATATGAAATCCATTAGTCCATTATAATGTCCATTATATATTTTTATGAAATCCATTATAATGAGTTAACGGCCTCTCCTGTAGCTACGCATACCATAAAACAATGGCACAGCTGTGGTTGTGTTGACTGTTTTTTAAACATTTACAGTTCTTTATTTGCACTAGTCCTTAAATGCAGCCCTCTTCAGGCCCATGGAAATAACCCAGTAGTATCCTCTGTTTTCATAGAAACAGATATTTTCTTTGTTGTCTGTGTGATTTATTGAAGTCTTCCCACAAGTGGAAGCCCCCAGGAAATTGCCTGAAATGGCCCTAAATTGGTTTATGATTGTGCTGTGTGGGCCGGTGCTGTTATAGTTCTGATATTATGCCCTCCACTCCATGGCATCTATATTAAATTGATCTGTATTGTTTTCATGGAGTGCCTGTTTGAGCTCGTTAATTCGACCTCTGCTGCAGGCTGGTTGGTGCAGCTTCAAACGCCAAGGTGGATCTGCTGTGGAATATAACACCCGGCTTGCTAATACTTAATAAGAAATATGAAAAGAAAAAACAAATGTGAAAGTCTGAAAGCATTTATCCCGTGCGGGTCAAAGGCCACAGGGTGGGACGAGCATGCTGAACACGCTGCTGTCTTGAGTCCAGAGTAGTAAGAGTTAATGTGGATCAGCTGCACAGAGAGCCTGTGCATAGAATGGCTACTGACAGACTGCTAATGAGGCCATTATCGGGTCTCATCCTCTAGTCTCCTCCAGGGGCACGGCTAGATGTTCGACACCACATTTCAATTGAATTGCATTCCACAAGACTTGTTTACAGTGAATGTATGTGGTTGAATTAATCCAGAAAGGGTGTTAGAGATGACATTTAGACGTAGCCAGTCTGAATGTTAAAAAACATAAAAATAAAATAAAGTTCCGCGGGATGTTATTTTCAGAACATTTCGATCTCTCATCAATGCATTTCTAGTTTAAACTGAAAGTTATCAGAAGGTTATTGACTAAATGGAAGCATTTCGTGGCTCTACATGACTGCACTAGTACTTAAAGACACATTTGACTGCTTTGTGACTTAGTCAATACAGCAGTGTACATGCATCAGCAGCGTATTGGCTTAGTGTCACCGGTAATGTGGAGCCCTTAAGGAAAGGTGTGATCAAGAGCAAATGAAGCAGTTTTGCAGGATACATTTGTCCTTAGGGAAGACGGGAAGTACTTTTATACACAAGTCGAGGCACTCTATACCTCCTAACACACTAGACATACATTTATGATTTTTGTTGTTGTTGTTTTTTTCTCTTTTTGCGTCTGGCTACTTTAGATTAGCCTTCCCTCGTCTTCTTTGAGACGATAAACACAGATATCACAAATCAGTCTTGTTTGGCCCTTTTGATGAGCTCTAATAACCTTCCAACAAGATTTAGAAATAAATAAGCATTTTTATATGCACCTCAATAGGAGGTGTACACTTCAAGTGTGAATTTATTTACATCACCCGTATTCCAAAGACGAGGCTGTGGCTCATAGAGGATCGGGCTTTTGCAGTCGCATCCCCTAAGTAATCGAACGGGTTGCCTCTACTTGTTAAGCACGCTCCTTCACTGTCTTCTTTCAAATCCTTTCTGAACACTCATCTTTTTCCCCTTGCGTTCAAACACAGTGTGAATCGTTTGTTCTTTTGCGTGAGTTGTTCTGCTGTCTAACATTGTTTTATGTCTGTTTTTACCTTGTTTATTTTTACTTATTGTATTAATGTGCAGTGCTTTGGTCAACCATTTGTTGTTTTCAAATGTGTTTATAGATTTAAGTGGATTGACTGGATTTCTGTTCATCTAGATGATTTGGGCTTGCAGCTAATGCTGTAAACCATAATATTCTGATAATAACATAAAACTAAATATTTAGACAATATTCTAACTTATCGAGATGCCCCACGTAGATTTTGTTCTATAAGCAGCGGATGAATAATGCGGAAAACATGGCACGCCCCTGCTCTGACATTCAGACTCTAGTTTAAGGCCTTGTTTTTAACTAGCATGTACAACCCCTGCTATGCTGCTGTTTTCTGTTTGTTTGTGCACTTCTTCCTGTTTAACCACTCCGCGGTGCCGTGCAGTGCTTTGTGGAAGACTGACTCGGCAGCCAGCTTTCAAGACTCGACCACAGACAGCATCGGTTGAACATGATCCTGCGTGGGCCGTGGTCTTGACTCATCTGGCAAGCTTTGAAGATCTCACATAGAGATGCTCAGCTCTCAACAATGCGACTGACTCTCGCAGTCACTTTGTTTCTAAACGGTTTACCTACTGTGGACCTTCCACGCCTCACTCTTATCCCAGACGCGGTCCATTTGATTCCAACGGTCTCCGAATGATGTTTCGTTCATTACGGCGCTGGGCCATAGGAGACCGGCGTTGACACAACCTGAGCTAATGTGTTTAGTGACTCTAATGGATCATACAGGTCCTAATGAAACATTGTCATGGGAAGATTTATGTTGCAAGCTGCTGAGTCCTCATTTAAATTTTATATGTGGTTAGAAGTACCCTTTATTTAATCATTAGACACAGACTAGAAGACACATAATTAAATATAAATATTTACAATAAATACTTAATTAGAAGTACAGCAGCAGATTCACTTGAAGTCGGTTCTCTTTTCACTCTTTCTGATCAGTTCAACTAGCTATTATTTGGTTAATGTTACTCGTGTCCTTTCAAGTGCTTTTTTTTGTAAGGTGGATAGGTATTTAAGGACTTCGCTATGCAGTCCCCTTGATGCTACATGCAGCAACCGCCATCTAACATGGCTACTCTAGAAAAGATGAGCTAAAAGCATTAACATAAGATCTTTATTTCAGCATTTATCTTTATGAAAAGATACATTTTTTGTACTTTACTTTGTTTAATTCAACAGATTTCCTAAGGTAATTAATTATTAATCCATGTTTTTTTCTGTTAACCTGGGATATGGCATAATAAAGAAGCCCATATCTTTTATCCATTCTTCACAAAGGGAAATACTGGAGAACATATTCATGTAATTCAAGTGAGTGTTGATCTTCATAGGCCAAAAGTCAGCAAACAGTGAGAAAAACATACATATTCACAGAAAATTGGATGAGCCTTTTTTATACCATTATGCACAGAGAGCATGATGGGAAGGGAGGTTAAAAAAAAGAAAAGGAAAATCTCCAAATCTTACTATTAGAGAATTAGTGGGATCACCAAGTCTCTCTGGCTCCCAAATGGTAGTATCTAAGTGTCAATGGGTTGATTGAGACACATGACCGGAAAAAAACCTTTTCTGTTCTACCGTCACGAATGTAGTCTGGCAGACTCTACACAGAAAATACATTTACTCAAATTGGAGAACATATTTTGTAAATGTTATCTGTTCTTGGGTACATTTTCTTCAATTTGAGTAAATTCTACTCCAAAAATGGGGTGTTAACTGGATCTATGTACTTTGGTCAGATGAAAAATAAGATTGAGTTGGGTTTGGTGTCAAAGACATAATCGATACGTGGAAACACACCTCATCCCTGAAGCAGGGCGGAGAATCTGTGAATCTGAGACCTTTATTTGTCATCCAAACACTCTGGACACCTTTTTAAAGTTCATGGTGTCCCAAACTTGAACAAACCAGGAGATTTTACATAAAATAATCTGGTGGTTTATCCCAGTAAGCTTAAAACGGGGCATGGTTGGGCCTTTCATTACAACAATCATTCAAAACGAATGGTCTAATTAAGACAGAAAATGTTCGCCAGACACAGAATCCTGACAAATGCAATTCTGACATGGCCATCTGAGCTCGGATCCAAACTTGCAGAGTGAAGTAAATAGACAAAAGAACAGATTTAAAGAGTGTAAAGAGAAATGGTCAAAGAACTTTCCCTCTCTAATGCTCCAACTTTGTAAACTGCTATAGAGCCCAAACAGAAATCACTGCCATCAATCACATTTTTTAAGTAGTATTCCTTTACATTGGATTTTTTCCCCTACTGAGTAAAAGTACTTAGATTAAAAGTTAGGTTTTTCTTGTTACTCCAAAAAACAAAACATAGAAGGGTTTTAAAATCTTCACAAAGGGAGCCAATAAATGTGGCCTGCACGGTATGTGATTTTGTGAGATTGTTTTTTGCATTTTTAGGAAAGCCCTACACAAAATCACAGGCAATAAATAAATGCAGTTAATTAAAATGTGTTTATATAAGGTAGCGTCATCATTCTAGCGTTAAAACTGATCTCAGAAATGTGCTTAATAAATATCAAGAAACAGGTTAGAACATTAAAAGGAATCTCCAAATTTCAGATCGCCAAAATCTCCAATATTTATGGCGTCATAAAAAAAAGAAAATAAATATTTTCTCTAGTTCATTTCCTTTCTTTTTGAAATGCTGCTGTGTCTGAAACCCGAGCTGTGATGTTTGTCTTGAGACAGGATGATATGAGCACCAGCTTTATTCATGAAATGCCAAATGGTTATTGGCCAAGGCTGGATTGCACTAAAACCAGAATATTGTATCAGAGAGAGGCAGCTGGTAAGGAGTCAGAGCAGATTATCATATGAGAGAGGATGAGTGAGGAGAGGAGGAGGAGGAGGGTTGGAGCATGGTAGAGACTGGAATGGAAAGCAGGGGGCGAGAGTGAGGGGCACAGGAGGAGGAGGAGAGGAGACGGAGAGGTGGTCGCTGCGGGGCGGAGGGATCATCCGAACCGTTCAGTCACTATCTCAGCTTCCTCACCTGATGGGAAAAATGTGTGTTTGAAAGAGAGAAAGGAGTATGTGTGTGTGTGTGTGTGTGTGGGGGGGGGGGGGGGGGGTCCTATGAGAGGTCAGGGGAAGATGCTGTGGCTCCACTCGTCTTCTCTCTGGAAAGGGCCCACCGCTGCTCGCAAACATCTGGCCTCACACTGATCACTCATATCCGCCGGCAGGGAGGAGGAGCACTTCTATCTTTGAGCCACAGATTAAAAAATAATAATAAATCACACACCCTCTCTTATCCACTCCCTTCATATTTTGTTTCTCCCCACTTCCACCGCCTTCATCCACCTTTCCTTTCATCCCTCCTCAGACTCTTTCCTCTGTTTTGATACTTTTAAAAAAAAAGGAGAGTCGTAGAAAAAAAAAATCACTGTCTGACTTTACCCTTGCTCTGTAAAGATAAGCCACAGAGCAGTAGATAGTTTAGGGTGTGCTGTGTCTAGCAAGCTGGGGCGGACGAGACTGCAATCAGTGGGAAGAGGGCCAGCTTCCCCCTGCCTGAGCTCTCAGCGCCCCTACTGGCTGCCTGCTGTGCCAATCAAAAGGCCGGGTGGGTGGGGAAAGCAGGCAGACATGCACGCTGATGTCACAGTCACATGGATTCTGGTGTGGTCATGCTCGGAGGCTGAGAGACGGAGCTGTGCTTGCTGGCCAGCTGCTGCTGAGACAGCAGTGGAGGGCTTTGCGCTGCTGCTACTTTCCTCTCTTATGGACTCGAAGCTTAATGATGTATTTTGTGATTTCAGCTATGAAAGGTAAGCGAAGGGGGAGGACGATGATGTTCTAAAGATCTATGCGTGCATGTTAGATCGCGGTGGCGGAGTAACAAGTAGGGAAGTGCGAGCTCCACTGTTCGTGGGCTGGCAACTCTCTGCGCGTCGCGTTTGCAGGGAGCCAGCATCGGAGCACTCCAGGTTGAACTTCCTCCAGGTTGTTCTTGTGTATAGGGACGGGTTATTTCTAGCATCCCGTAAATGCACATGTAAAATATATATATTATCAATATACATTTCCCGCAGTGTGGTTTGATTTGAGCACTGACTGTGTGTGATTTCCCGCTGCTATAGTCTGAATGTGTGGAAACCACAGCCGGCGTAACTGCTCCTGTCTGACAGGAGCGCTTGCCCAGCTCGTCTGCAGAAGTTTTTTTTTCTTGTTTGTTTTTATATTACCCCCCCCCCCCTTTTTTTTTTATTTGTTAATGTGGGGTTGCGTGTTTGGTCGCAATCCAGTTGTTCCCAGTTCAGATGAGTGTGTGGCCGTGGTGGTTCAACGGGGAAAGGGAGGGGGGGCAAGGGCACCGGCGCGTATGGCAGACTGTGATTCTTTTGAGTTGATACTGGCGTGCGTGCGTGCTTGTGTGCGTGCGTGCTTTGCTCCACTGACCTATTTTTTTATGGTTGGATTGGTTGGGGGTTACTTGGGTTTTAGACGTGTGGTCAGGAGAGCACCGGGATCGGTCCTCCCAGCCGCTGGAACGCTGATCCACTCTGGCCATAATCCATGCTCGTACACCCCCACCCACCCACCTACCTACCTTCCCCTCCATCTCCATCATCCAGGCGCACATGTGCGCACACGTCCCAGCAGACGGATGCAAAAAAAAAAAAAAAAAGTGCTGTCAGACATGCAGTGCTGCACACTTCTCTCATGCATGCGTGCATGTGCCTCCATTGGTGTATCTCTCCCCCCACACTTGTGTACGCGTTCTCCTTTACACTGGAAGACGTGCACCCAAAAGTAGGGTTCATCTGTGCACACTTTAAAAAATGTTGGAAAGGCAGCTGTCAAAACCTCCAGTGACAATTTTTATTTGATCACCCTGTCCAATGTGTTTCAGCCTTGTTGAGGAATGTTCTGGTAATTTTTAGGCCAGTCTGGATTTTATAAAAAAAAATTCTTAAATGCAAACAAACAAAAGCCTAAGATCCATTTTCTCTTATTTGTTTATTTTTTACCCGTGGTTTAGCTTTTAAGCTTAATCTGTTTGTGTGTTGTACGGTGTACTTCATTTCTTCTATCAGCCTGCCTGTGACTAGGTAGACTGGTTCTAACCTGTTTTATTAATGCCCCACTGTCGCATTTTAAATGAATAAATCAAATCATACATTTTTAACACATAACTGAGACATTTTGGAGCTGTTATATTGTGTGTGACTGGCTTCTCTGACCAGTTTATTTTATTTTTAATTGAGTGGGAGAATGTGTTCGGGAAGTGAGACTCGCGCTCAGATGTGTTGAGGCTGGCCATACAAACCGGGAAGAGACCTTTTGACCCTGTGTTAATTTTATACATAGTTTGGATTGTAGGATTATTTCCTAAAAAAGAGTGGTGTGTGGAACTGAAATGACTTCTTAAATGGCGCAGCATCTGAGTATGTTTTATTATAATTTAAATTTTATCCTCCCCTGTCATTTTGTGTGAAAATACTATTTTACTCTTCCTGTACCATATTTACATTAATATTTTTTTTGGCCTATTTTACCATCAGCAGTAATCGTATCAGTAAATGTGGCTGTTTAAAAAAAAAAAAAAAAAAAAAAAAAATTCTTAGATTCTCGTTCGGCTCCATCTTTCCCCAGATTGTTACGCTCTAGTCTGCCAGAGGTTGCTGGTGTCACGGCAGCACACTGTGACATTGTGAGGGATGAAATTAAAATATGAACAAGCAGCATAATTGGATGCTAATTCAAATGGCAGTGGCAATTTCTTCCAGAAAATGGTCCGAGAATTGGATGAACTGCACAGTGACTTTCTGTCTTGGCACAAACTTACTAATTATGTTAAACTCATCACCCTTTCGCTGCTGCTTGAGCCCCCTTTTTTTTGTGTTTTTTTTTTTTTTTTTTTTTAGATTTTCATCCTTTTAACTTCAAAATAATGCAAATCTATTATAACAACTGCCTCGGAGTCTCTGTGGCTTTGTCTCTCCCCTTCTACCCACCTCTCCCTCTCAGTTCAGCCTCTCTACCACACCACTGCCTCTCAAGTACCTAATTACCTGTAATGGAAACATCCCTCTCATTACCCCATGCAAATTAGCCGTCCTACTCAGCACAATTAAGATGAAAATTCCAATTACATCATTAAAGAAAGTTGTTTGATGTGCGGCTAGAAAAGGTAAAAAGTGCTTCTTGTCCAGAGTACATATAATTAACCCTTGAAAAAAAAAGGAGGCGGGGGTGAGGGAGGGGGCACCTCTGCGGTGCATGTGCACGGCACACAGATATGTGATTTAGCTCGACCGTGTGCTGGGCTGTGAGAAATGTGCTGGGGCCTTGGAGAAGATAAAGCCAAATGTCTTGTGATGGGTGCTTTAAGGCTACATTAACAAGGCTGTAAATATTTGTTGTAGATTTGGCACTCGTTGTCTCTTTCCATCAGCGGTCCATTGAAGTGCTCCACTACCTCATGCTGCAGGCTCTCGCACATTAAAGGAGAGGTTAACAAGATTGGCTATTATCCAGTTAGGGACTGAGGACTTGAAGAGCCACGAGGGGGGGGGGGGGGGGGGGGGGAGCCTGATTTAGTTGACGTTACATTATCTACAAGGATTTGTATTTAATGGCTGATTTATTAAATCATTTTTTCACACTTCTTGCTGTCAAACAAATGAATATTAATATCAGCTGAAACGTTTTGCGTAGAATATGCTTGCTACAGAAATACTAATTTAATAAATATTTAGTTCTTCACTTCGTAGGGGTTGGTTTGTAAATGTTGGAGTGACGCTGAGTATATGAACAAATAATCCATGCAGGTAGAAAACGATACGGCGCTGCTCTAACGAATGGAAAAAGTTACGGTCTGGCCTTTTCTCTCCCCCCCCCCCCGCCTTTTAGCTGGCTGAGGAAGTGGAATGGCGTCCCCACAGGTTATTAAGGAGTGTGGGTTGTGCCTGTCTGTGCTGTGCGCTACTGAGACAAACATCCTGGCTGCCTAACTGTGTGGAGAGGGGCTGGTTAATGAGATATTGGCTGCCCATTGAGAGCATGGATTTTTGATTTGGCAGCATGGAAGTTGGAAACGGGGCAAGGTGCACTCTGGAGAGCAGCGGAGCCCGATGGTAAAGAGTTGCATCTGAAAACCGATATGATTTGTTGTCTTTTGGCTCAATGTTTGGTATTGTTTATGAAGTCTGGAATGTTTAATGAGTCAAAATGAGAAGCTCATCCTATGAAAACCTTGTCTTGAAATATCAAATACAAAAACTTTCAAATAAAAAATATAAAATGTGATCTTATTGTATTTTTGATTAAAAGATAATAGCTAAAATAATATTTATGATTTTACTAACATTTATTTAGATTTTCATTGATGGCTTTAAACAAAATTTGGTATTAGTGCTGATTGCGTGGAGTATTACACTTTTTTACTGTTTTTCTCTGTCGAGGCACACAAGTATAACAAGCTGATATTATCTGGTTACTTAGTTGTGCCATATGCTCATCTAAAGCCTGCTTCCAAGACACATTGCCCATAACTTGCTAACTAACTGTAGCTTTTAAAACAGTTGCCGAAATAAAATGATCAGTGGTGAGGGTTTTTTAATTGTCAGACTGCTGAATTTTTCTAAGCAATCTCATTTTGTTTTATCGGTGAAGAGAGGCAAAACTGTAGCAGAATCTTTTCAGCCAGCTGACCAGCTACACAGTAATAAGTGGGGGAGGGGCAACCCTGTTCTATGTTCCATGCAGAATGGGGAGTAGGTGGAGAAAAGTCTGTTTGCGGCTGCGTTCTGTGGTGTCTCAATGAAAGAAGTTTAAACCGTGTCTGACAGAAAGCTTTTCCAGTTTCTAAACCTTGACGTACCTTGATACAGGTAACCAGCTCATGCTAATTTTGTAATTCAGTTTTACTTATTTTTAATTTCTACATGTAATGCAACACTCCATTTTCATGCCGGGTTTGTTTATTTTTATTAGCTTTTTCTCATTTGTCTGTATCTTTGCTCCTGCGTTCTATTATCTTTAATTTTTATCTAATTTTGTTCTTTGTTTCTTTGTTTTTGCTTCTTTGTCTTTTATGGGAGTTTTATTCATATTTTTTTTGTTATTAGTGTTATTTTTAGTTTGAATGTTTTAATTCTTAACTTCACATTATTTACTATTTATTATCCACTACTTGATGGTGCTTTTTTAATTAGCATGTTATGGTAACGGGGTGTTGGCCACATCTGACAAACACCCTAATAAAGGCCAAGGTTGGTTGCAACACATCGTTGATTTTATTTGAATTCCTATGTAAAATAAAGATAATTATGTTTTCCTACTCCATTGTGTGAAAGCAGGAAGCCTGATGCGTTTCCTGGAGAAGTCTGTTTTGTAATATTTATGATAATTATTCTGAACTGCAGAGGACACATATTACTATATACCAACAAACATTGAATCTTAAATTTTATTTGCTAGTTATTACCCTTCGATGATTGGATGTCATGGGTTAGGGGCGTATCTGATAGCTGTATTTATTCCGTAGCTCAGTTTCTGGCTCTCTGCCTTCCTGCTTCACCAGAATATAGTTATCTGTGAATATTTCAAAGCACATAAACCTTTACCTGGGAGTCAGCCCTGTCTGTCATATAGTCCTGTCAGTCACACCATATGATTTTGACAGATTTGTCCCATCATAGACGAGGTTAAACGACTCCCCCTGCTCTTTGGCCGGTCGAGCAGCGGGGCATGAGAGACAGAAGTGGTTAGAAGCAGCTGTCGGCTTCCATGAGTTGATTTTTTTTTACTGCATTCTGAAACATTCATTTCAAGTTCACTCTGAGTTCTCAATGTGGCTCTTCAGTCGGGTAAAAACACCAAGCAGGGCTTAGTCCGATGCCTCTAACTTGGGGGTAATTTTCTACTTTACTTTCAATCAGTATTTCAGGAGTCACTTATAGATCCTTTGAAGTGTCTCCCTGTCATGCAGCATTTAACTGCTGATAGAATACTTCTTCTGTCAGCACTGGTTAGATAATCATACACCCCAGTCCATTTTTTACTTTCATTTTTTTTCTCTCACTCTCTCTCTCTTTCTCCTTTTTA
Organism: Fundulus diaphanus; assembly: GCA_037039145.1. Classification (NCBI taxonomy): domain Eukaryota; kingdom Metazoa; phylum Chordata; class Actinopteri; order Cyprinodontiformes; family Fundulidae; genus Fundulus; species Fundulus diaphanus. Next base: position 27,119,661 of record CM073134.1, read on the forward strand.
GCTTCCTCTGTTGAAGGTGCGCCGAGAATGCAGATGTGGTTTATTACAGTTCCTCTTTGGACACCGTGTGCTTTAGATTTTCTTGGTTTATTTATGTAAAATTTTAAGGTGATAGAAATTCAGTTACTCCGTGAACACCAGCTTGCTCATGTTCATTGTGTTGATAAAACAAAGGTGCCGGTTAGTGTTTTGGAATTAAATAACTAACATTTCTTCCTTTCTGCTTTGCCCTGTATACACTTTGCCACTTGTGGTTTTGAAGTAACGGTGTTTAAAAAGAGTAAAGGCTGAAGTTTTATTCCCCTGCACTTTCATTCTGAGCATATTTCTTACCATCTGTTTTTTTTTTTTTTTATTCCTCTCTCCTGCGGGCCTCTGGAGGGCTGTCCATTGGCTTTTTGAAGTTGCATCAAAGAGGAAATGGGGGAGAAAAAGCATTATTGATTTTGCGTTTTGTCTGACTCAAACACTGAGGACAGAGAAACACAGAAGGAGCTAGGTGTTGGGCAGTGGGGCTGCTCCGTCTCTTAAGAGGGAGCCATAGGGAGAAACCAAAAGATGGGGAAGATGAGGAGGTTCACCAGACAACACTAAACGCACCTTTCCCCAGAGTTGTCTGCTCAGTCCTCTAACGTCAACTGCTCATTATCTTACAGTTGGACACAAACTTCTGTCGGGTAGTTTTAACCCTCCTCCTCTTCCTTCTTCTTCTCCTCTATCAGACCGGTCTACTCCCGAGGTCTGACGGCGCTCTACAGTTGACCTGCTTTTCCACGAAACACCAAGCCGCTCTCGGTTGTAATCAGATCTCTTTGCAAGGCAAGCATGCTGGCAGCAGGCGAGAAGCCAGTAAGCTTGTATTGTTTGTGTGGGTTATCATCCTCTTCCTGCGTCAGCCCAGCGGTGGTGGTGAGACAAGAGAAGAGTGCTTTGCTGGTTTTGATGTGGCCCAGGACGTCTGAAAAGAAGCTCTAGGTGATAGGTGCTGATAAGAACTTGTTGTGATACCCTGGTCGTAAAGGCAAGTATTGGTCCTTTTAAGGTAGTGCGGGCAGGTGCAAAGTTCTGCTGGAAAATGATGTCGGCATCTCCAGCAATTTAGGTTCTGTGCCTTTCTACTTTTCCTCCACACTCTGGAAACCTAAATGTTCTGCTTTTTTTAACTTTAATCTGGAAAAAAGGACTTTGGGTCATTGAATAACAATCCAGTTTTTTTTTCTTTAGCTTTTGGTAAGCAGCTTTTGACGTATCCGATTCAGGAGTGGCTTTAAACACAGAATACAGCAGTGGTAACCCATGTCCTGAATTTGTCTCTCTTCGGTAGCTCTTGAAGGACTGAGTCCAGCAGCAGTCCCTGCCTTGTGAATCTCCCCCAAACCTTTGAATTAGTGCTTTACAATCCACTTAGGGCTCTGGTTCTCCCTATTGCTTGTGCACCTGTTTGCTGTTCTTCTTTTTCCTTCCACTCAACTATGTTTGGCCGTCACTTGGAACAGCCAGCATCCATGACCCTTTGTGAGCTACCTTCCTTGTGGCGGGTGTCAAAGATTGTCTGCTGCAGAGTGTCCCGTGATTCTTTTTTCTTTTTTTGTAAAGTTTAGGTTATGTAATTATATGGTACTCTAATTTTCCAAGAAACAGAATTTTAGTTTTTCATTAGCTGTAAGCCATAACCATGAAAAATAGCAGAAATACATATTTGGATTTTCATTCTGTAATGCAACTAAATTATGTATTTGTCTCCCTATATGAAACGAATGAGCAAAACAAATGTAGTTTTCGACGATATTTCAATTCATTCGGATGCACCTGTAGTTTGTAGGTCGAAACATGCCAGAACTGCAGTGACTGTTTGCAGGAGAAGGGTCAGAGGTCGGGCCGTGCAAAGGCGCGCTCCCCTCTGCTCCGTGGAGAGCTGCTGCGGCTTCTCTGGATCTTGGCGGGAGGAGAAAGGATGAAAAATGAGGGGAGCTTGGAATTTTGATGAGACGAGGGAACAGGCAGCGCTGTAACAAAGGTCGTCGCAACATGCGCTCCGCCGCTTGATTACAAAAGGGAGCGAAGTGTGTGTGGGGGGCGTTTGATTACATATCCCAGCAGAGGCCATTAGGGGTTCTTCTGCTAGGATGCCATCATTTACACTCATCTGATCTGGTGTCGACACTAATGAACAAACAAAGCGTGCCAATCCTCCTGAGCACTAGGGGGTGCTCTTGAAAAGACACAAATGATGCAAAGACTTGCACTCCAGAGTGTTGAACTTCTTAACTTTACTTTCACTGCTGACTAGTTAGATGTTGCCACCAGGCAGAATTATAACAAAGCAAGGGAAATCTCACTCTCAAGGTTTTGCAGCACAAGTGTCCGCCTCGACCCGGCTCTGATGCATGAAAGGAATTTATCATGGTAGATAAAGAAAAATAGCCTTGCCAGAAAAAAGGTCTGCATAAGATTGATTTTTATGCACATGCATTCTATTTGAAATAAAAGAAATGCTGCTTCAGTGCTAATTACAAAGATGAAAGGAATGAAGAATGTGCAAGGCAATGAACTTTGTTTAAAGGCACAGCACATAGTTTATTCAGGGACGTGGTGCTTTAATGAAATCCAAACCCATTTATAGCCTCACAAAGTGTGATGGGAAAGTGAAACTGTATTTGTACGGGTATAAACAATGAGCTCGGCTTGCATGCCTTGGTCTCGCCATCCTAATTTAGCGACGAGTCAGGCATCAAAGCCAACCGCACAGCGAGTCTGTGTGCAAGGTGAGAGTGTGCATCCTCCCCTGCTGGAGCAATGGGGTTAACTGCATGTGGAGAGATCCTTGACCCATCTGAGATAGGCTTCCCACCCCTCTCTTGAAATGCGGAATATCTGATTGCTGATTATGAGTTTATTCCCCATTGTGTTCAGGCTTTCGCACGTCAAGATCCATCCCTCCCCAACAGAACTGATTAAGGAGCTGAAAAATGGTGCTACAGCTCTCAGAAATTGCTGAAAGACTCTCTCAAAAAATCTGGCAATCTGGAGTGCAGCTGGCAATCACCCACCACTGACTCTCTCCGAGGCTCTTTTTTTGGGTTGTTTTGTTGTTTTCAAGTGAGTTTTCTGGCATATTGTTGTCTTTGTTCCCAAGGGCTTCTCGTTTCTGGATGAGAGCTTTCCTAGTGCTGAGCACAGGTCCTTGTCAACATGGATGCTCAGCTCAGCCTAGTCCAGCCTCAACAACAGCACCGTCAGCAAAGATTCAGGAGTTGCTTATGATCAGTTTCTTACAGCAGCCTAATTTGGGCCAAAACAAGAATTTTCATCACTCATGCAAAAAAAAACCTTTGTTCTTTTTTTAGCTCACAGAATGCAACACATAGGACAAAGGCATCTGATAACTGAAATAAAAAGCTCCTTTAAAAGTATTCTAATGTAGGTTTTGGAGGATTTATGTACAGTTCACTGGTTTCTGTCACAGGAAAGAAGAGTTTTCTATCAAAAAGACAGCAGGAATGCTTATTTTTTGCTTGCAGGGAATCTGTCTCTTGGCTACAAATCAGCCACTGCCATCAGTAGGTTTGTTTTTTGTCGATAGTTAAAGGTAAGAAGAAGGCAATCCTCTCTTCTCCAAGCTAATAGATGTTTTAAAATTTGTCAATGTCTGACTTAGAATCAACAGATGATGAATCTCCCCGAGCGTAGTAGTTTTACAATGTGTGCATTTTAAAATGGTTATATATCTTGTTGTCCTGTGGAAATACAAATGAATGACAGGCTATTACAAATTGTAGATGTATTTACACAATTACAATGCTGCTAAAATGTTCCGCAACAACTAAGCTTTAAAGTCTTTTTCATATGATACTAGAGAACACGCAGGAGGTACTAGTTTGCTCCAGCCTAATGGAGCATAGAGCATTGCAATGCTGCCCCTCCCCGACTTGTTGCTGCACAATGCTGGCACAACCTTCCACTTGTGGGGTGGAAACTGAAGAAAGAGCAACAGTCACTTTTAAGGTTACACTGTTTTGACATCCTGTGAAATTAATATGCTTTCCTTAAGTTTTTTTTTAGTAAAAGTATTTTTAAACTTTCCCCTCATCCGTCATTCTGTTTTTTTTTTTTTTACAGAAAACAAGAGGAAGGTAATGATTTGTCTTAGAGAAAATGTCTTTCCTACAACTTTCCAGCAATTCTATGAAGCGTAGCACAACGTTTTCTATTTAGTTTTCTCAATAGAGTAAGACATTGACTATAGGTGCTAAAACAATATTAACCGTAGTGCAGCATTTCAAATTAAACCAGTGAAGCTGAAATCTTGACATGATCATTTAATTTCAAATAATATGATGACATTTGCACCGTAATGACATTAAAGCCAGCATCAAATTACAGTCGCCTTTCTTCAACCATCCTTGTATGTCATTCCCTTTCCCTGATTCAGGGATAGGGAGTTGCAGCTGAAAATACATGCTGTGTATACACAATCAAAAACATGTTTAATACATCTCTGGGCTTTACAAAATGTTTTTCTATGACAAGGCTGCATTCACGTTTGGGCAGCACAAGGTATGACAAGGATACTGTAGTCACAAAATTAGAGTGTGCATTGATATAAACAAAAATGACTTTTTTAAAATGCAATATTTATTTGCTAATATATTCCAGTTGTCTGGAACTCTTTCTTTGCACACCAATAAGATATTCCAGGTGTATGGCGAAGTCTCACAGTGACCAAGTTACAACAGTTAATAAGGCGAGACTTGTAAGCACTGGGATGATAAATGGGAAGCAGAAGAACATGGGATTCTGACACAACTGATGTCATTGTGATAATAAAAAACAAAATGATTTCCCCATCCCTGTTTAAAATTCAAATATATATGTTATAGATATTAGCAGCAAGGTTTTTGAGTTTAAAAATACTTTAGAGTTGTGGGGTTTTAGGCTTGAAGATGTTGAAAAGGACATTTTAGAATTCCTAATGAAACACTGAGTCCTCAAATGACAATTTCCTTTTTTTTCTTTTCTAATTAAATGTAAAGACAGGATTTTACGCTGCAGTTGTGAAGGAGTCCAGACCATCTGAAGTTCCCTTGATTTGTTTGTGTGCAAGATGATGGATATTTTTTGTTGTTTTATTGCATCACGTAGTTGTTGTTTTGTTAAACATTTTCTTGTTTCCTTACCATGCCTCGGATCTGTTATCATTGATTCACTTTTGCCGAGTTGATAAACTGAAGGTTAGAGGGGGAATGAAATACACTTTCATACAATAGGTTAAGCCCCCATGATACTCTCAACATGTTTTATATACCTTACCAAGTGGAGTTTGTAAGAAAGTTGTGTTTTGATCTTTTGACACGATTATATTGGGCAATGGTGCTTTGATCTAACCATAGATTTTTTTTTCCTCTCTTGATGTTAGATTATTATAATTTATACATAAGGGATTTTGTTTTTTCCCCTCTTTAGCCTTAGCAAACTTAAGTAAACACCAGATAGATTAACATTGTATTCATTTACAACTTCTCATTAGTAAGCCCTAAGGTAATTAATCGGAGGCCAGGGCATCTAGCTGGATAGACTGTTCAAATAATTTATTCCTTTCTGCTCATATCAAGTGTGAGAAAAAGTGTCTGATCAATTCATCCCTTAGATGTAGCTCTTTGAAGACATGCCGTGTCTTATGAGAGCACCACCACAGTATGTATTCTCTGGAAACTTGGTGTTGCAGACCTTGCAGAAGCAGTACAAATGTTTCTGGGCATCATTTCCTGAACGATTCTGAATGTGTACAGTTCTTCGTAAATAAATTAACTGCATATTTCCCCAGTGAAACCTACACTGATGTACAGTGTTTGCCATTTTCCAAGGATTATCGCTTCATATAAGTTCAAATTTTGGATTTACATCTAGGATGGAATTCAGTTACAAGTAGTGAAAGTAGTGAAATTAAACTTAGTCGGTTTCAGCTTAAACACTCAGCGCGCTGTGTTTAAACAATGCTGGAGAGATGATTTTCCTTTTTAGCTCAGTGGTGGAAACTTTAAATACAAGCTGATGTTAACAAGTGATTCATCTAGGTTAGCTGCCCAGCTTAGCTAGCATCTAGTTGCCTGTTTAATTCACATGATAGCACTCTTTCTTGTTAACCATCAGAGCTCATGCAAGATGAAAGTGGAGCTAAACATAATGAAACAAACATAACCCCACCCCTAGAGAAACTTTGAAAGATTTAACCAAAGTGGACAGTCCCCTGAGACACTGAGGGACCTGGCCAAGTGTGGGGTTGAGTGGAGGGGGTTAAGCAGCGGTGTGGTCAGGATGAGAGAATGTGACAGCTAGCTTAATTTGACAGACTGAAACATGAAGAGTGACCAGAGTGATGCTGGTAGGTTCGCCACAGATTGTTCTTTTGAGGTGGAGGATTTCTCTCCCCACTCGTCACCAGAGTTTGACGGAGGCTTTGTGAGTTTGTGTCAGTTTGCGCAGCATGCTCAAGGTGCTAACTCATCGAAGTTGCTGCTTGCCGAGGCAGTGGAGGACAGAATGAGTCCAGTTTCTGAGTGGTTCTGAGTTAGTAGCATCATTACTAACATGGGCTAAGATTCAAAGCAGTAAGAAACTAAACAAAATAAATGCTAACCTGTAAAAACACAACTTGCTCGCAATTCCAACTCCTGACTTGCCATGGGGGCGCGTGTCGAGTGAAATGGTTTTATGCATGAACACTGGGCCGTGACTTACACATCAACCAAGCTGTACCGTTTGTAACCAACAGGAAATGGAAATTGCAGTAGCCATGCTTCAACTCAATAAGGTTAGCACTAAGACCATTTTAGGCCAAATATTCCATAATTAAACAAGGTTACACAACAAAGTCAAAATTTGCAAAGTAACATGAAGATGGCACCCTTAAAGCTTGGGTCAGCAATTTATTTATTTTTGTACGGGGTTCCCCATGGTTTCCCCAACTCCCTTTTTGAATAACTGCGAATGCTCAAGACCGTCTTACCTTGCTCTTCCACTTCTCAAGGGGATCAAGTGAAAAAAAAATCTCACCAATCCACTCTGGTCTTATTTGTTTTTACTGATGCCTTCATCTTCTTCTCATAAACATGTACGCAGTTTTCTTCTTACGACTCGCAGCCATGTTCAAAGTATATAGTGAAAGCAGCAGAGCTACAATGAACGGCTACCACCGAAGCTAATCGGACACATAAGCACTACAAGTGTGCATGCACAGCCAGCAAGTGGAATCTTACAAGGAACATACACACATAGGGCTGGACGATAATTCAATAACAATATATATCGATCGATAGACGTGTGGCGCGATACGAAAAAATAGGGTCGATAAAAGTTCGATAGAGAGTTTTCCTTCCTTCCTTTCAGCCTATCATATTAGTTGATGCTACAGTCACTACTTGCTCTCAACCAATCGTAATCGCGGACCCAGGCACGCCGTCACAAAGCGCCGCCCTCTCAAACCACAACACAGAGCATGTGAATATGTCGCAGCAAGTAGCGGCGGAGGAAACGGTCCCAAAACGGGGTTTTACTAGTTCGCCAGTCTGACAGAAATAAACCAGTGATTTGTAAAACTTGCAAGAAACCGGTAAAAACAAAGTCTGGTAACACAACCAACTTGTTTCATCACGTAAGCCGCTCACACCCGCAGCAGCGCGAGCTGTTTCAGCCCTGCGCGCTGCGCATCTTCGTGGGAATCTTCTGGAACTTCTTCCAAAACAAAGCAGGTATAGCACCTAAACTGGGCTCCCTTCTTTGTGATAAAATGACAAAGTGTCCAAGCGGCATAAGGCTATCACGCATGCAGTAAAATGCTTCATAGTGATGGATATGCTGCTGTTGTCTGCAGCTGAAAAACCTGTCTTCAAACAATTACTCGCCCCTCTTGATCCACGATATAAAGTTCTGGGCTGCAAGTTTTTCTCTAACGGCGCTCCCTAAATTGTGCAGAGAATCAGTGCAAAATGAGCTGCAATCTGCATCTTCCCACGCCACAACCTCGGACCTCAGCCCTGCGTCAGCCTCTCAATTATGAAACCTGAGAAGTAACTAGTGTACTATTCCCACCTAAATAGGCTATTTTATTTATTTATTTGGTATATTAATTTTGGTCATTTTACTGGTCACTTTAGTTTATTCTTTGTCATTATTTAATAACATAACTCAGGTCTCTTAAGTTATTTTTCTTTAAAAAAATTCTGTTGTGGTTAAAAAAGTTGGTTAAATAAAGATTTAATTGGAATTCTGTATTTGTGTTCTTTATTAAAATTAAATCATTTAGCAATATCATAAAATGCCCAGGCAGAGCTGCACATAAAATATGGTTTTAAATATTTTCAATAATTATCGATATCGATCAATATGCATTTTTTTTTTTTATCGATAAGCTTTTTTTCTATATCGTCCAGCCCTATACACACATGTCGGCGTTACGTGAGTGCGTCACAATGATCGGCATGTGGGACAACCGATAGATAAGGCAATACCCCCAGAATTTCAGGGACAGAGGGGGGCATGGCCTTGACGAGACATGAAGGCATCTGATTGGTTCTTTCCATTCAGACTGAAAGAACAACTCAAAGGTAAAAGGCAGTTATGCCATGGGTGGGTGTGTATGTAAATTGAAAGATTGTCTTCCTGAGCAAAATTTCACTGAGTAAACATTGAAAAGACGGCATTGCTTTCCATCTAGACAACATGAAAATGTGAATGGAGAGTTTGAAAGTTCTTCTCAATGTGTCAGTCCGCCCCAGGGCAGCTGTGGCTACAATGTAGCTTATCACTGTCAGGGTGTGAATGTGTGCGTGAATGAGTGAATGAATGGTGTTGTCGGACTTGATAAAGCACTATACAAGTGCAGGCCATTTACCATAAATATCAATGAAATGTGGTTGGGGATGATCGAGTAGGCTTGTCAAGCTTTCGAAATCTTTGCTTAGCCTACATTTCGATGAGACCATTGCGCTGAGAAAGTTCAAATTTGAACATTTTATTTTTCTGAATAGAAAAATGACTGTCCAACGCCCCCCAAAAAATGCATAAAAACATGTTGAGCGGCTGTCCAGTGTTTGAAGAGTTTTTGTTCCCCTCCACAATGAAACCTCTACAACTTTAGTTGCAGAACAACAAGCACACTAACAAAGGAAAAGCTAAAAAATCAATAGTTACAAACAACATTGTATATAAGTGCATTTAAATGTATTTAACTGGCAGTACAGTGCCTTATGCTTCTTCTACCGTCCAATGTACACACAAGCATAAACTACTTTAGACGTGTTCTTTTTTTTTTTTGCGGGGGGGGGGGGTGTCTGTGAGAGTCAGAGCTGGTTCATTTCAGCAGCTCAATTTCCATCCGAGGCAATTTCATGTGTTGCATTTGTATTGAAAATCAAATATTATCCATAGGCAACAGATCTTGCATGGCTATTACTGATGTCTGTTCACAAGATAGACTTGATGTCACAATAGCATATCCCTTGAGCAACCACAAAAGCTCCTAGTGAGGAATGGTTTATTTTTACAACTACAGCATTGGCTTTCTGCAGATTAATTCCGGTATGTGGTGCTATTGTGGGAGAAACAAATTGGGCTTTAAGGAATTAGTGTGTTTTCTGCCTAAATCCTAGATCTATTCCTGAAACATGTGATTGTGGTTAATGTGATTGGATGCTTGAGCATTGCTTTCACACAAAAACAAAAAAACTAAGAAGCATTATTCACTAACCCCCCCCCCCCAAAAAAAAATAAATAAATGAATGTAGTGCTCAAAGTACAGTAGTGATAGGTTAGTGTTTTATTCATCAAACCAGGTGTGTTGTTCAAATACAATATGAATTTGCAGGGCAGCCTGTGTTCTCCAGTGCTCGGAGCCTATTTGCTGAAGGTCATTTGGGATCATAGCTTGCCATTAATAATTTCTGAAAGCATCCAACATCTCCATCTGTTCCAGTACATCCATCGCTCAACTTCAAAGACAAAGGCAGCATCTGCAGGTTAGCATTAAACCTGCCTCCAGGCAAAGATGTTGAATTCTTTGTTGAGAGCACGTCCCTGGCTATCAGGTCCATCTTCTCATACATTTACCTATTAATGCGTAGTTGTTCCTACAGTGTGAAGTCATGATCACGTATGTACATAAAGACTCCCATATGCACAAATATTGACATTTTGGTGTGTGTTTTTCAGCTTCCACAGCTGAATCCTGAGGACCTGTGGTAATGCACTAATTTCACACATACACAAAGTCTGCTGGCCGCGCTGCAGGGACGCAATTACCACCCTCCAGCATGTTTAGCCAGTCAGCATGACAAGGTATTTAACTGGGGAATTTATCAAAGCTGATTTCAGATGAACCATTTTATGACATTATAAATCCTGTTTGTGCTTTGAGCTCACGAAATAACGAGTGTCATGTGCGGTAAAGTCTAAATAGATCTGCAATGACGGGCCCACTTCAGATACGTAGGACTTCTGCGGGGATCTAATGTCTTCGCCGTGGCGCGTGCTGCCCAGGCCTGGTGGGCGCAGTGAGTAAGGAGGCAAGTGTCTGGCAGAGTGAAAGATGGCAGTGTGCAAGGAGAGAGTGTGCAAGCAGCTGAGGCTGTGACAGAAAAACAGTCGGGCTTCTGCTCCCGCTGCTGCAGCTCTCCCTGCCAATGATGGATCCTCACTTTGGGTTGGTTAATAGCACAAGGCCGTCTCACATGACAGACTCTCAGCAGCTATTATAGCCACCTTTCACTAAGACTAAGAAAATTCAAATGTTCTTTTTTTTTTTTTTAACAATGAAGCTGTAACAATATAATAAGCTCGCAAGAAGAAGAATACAATACAAAACTGGATTCATGAGTATGACACGAGAAGGTTCTAGCTATATTTTTTTTGGGACAAGTACATTTTAGTTGTCACTAGTATAATCTGAATTCAGTAATCAGAATATTACAGTCCAGGTATCACCTGTCAATGTATGGCCATTTTTATTTCTAAGATACTTCAATTGTCAAAAACGTGCACCACATGGTCACTAAAATGGCTCTTTTTGTGTATTTTGCTATATTAAAGAAATGGTTAAAAGAAATCTCAAACTTTGTCTTGAAGGATCCCTGTGCAGTGCTGAACAGGCATGGGCCGGAGTGAGATTTTCACGGGAAGATGTGTAGAAATACCATGGTTTCACAGTATTAACAAAGATTTAAAGCAAAAGCATACAGCATGATCTAAATTTCTTCTGGTCACCTCATACTCATGCAAACTGAACACATAGCTGTAGGTGTTCATTGCAACTGAAAATATTTCCAAAAAGCTGAATTGGTCTTTCCCTTAAGTGTCGGAAAAGCGTAATTCCCTTATTTCTATCTGCTATCAGGCAGATTTCAACAATAGGTGCTCATAATAATAGCTTACATTATTGCATTCCACGCTAACCGAAACGGGATAACCTTTAGCTGCACACAACTTTAATTTTAAAACGCCATTGCATAAACAGGAGTGGTAGGTGGATCTCCGTTATTGTCCACTCCATTTCTGTATGTGTTTTTCATGAATTGAAATGTTTTCAGACAACCAAATGAGTATTTTTTGTAAGCATGAGAAACGTGTAGCACACCTTCTTTTAACCCGTTTTCTGGAAGGATAGGGTGGGACCGCCAGCCCATTCAAAATGCTCTTGTCAGTCCTCCTTTTTCTTTCACTTAGCAATGCTGCAATGAGCAATGCTGAAATGCAATCCAGTTACTTAGAAAACTGTAAAATTGCTCTTTAGATTAGCATTGAAAGAAAGCTATAAAGCAAATCCTAATTTTAGCATCATTGGCATGCTAACTGTTAATGGTTTGCTGTAGTCTCATGGTGCTTGCATATCATTATTTTCCTGTTCATTTTCTACCCAAAATCCTACTAAATAAATTATTTAAAAGTGGTGGGAGGTTCCTTAACACTTCTGTATCTGAGTGTGTCAGTCCAGTCTGTCAAGAAGCCTTTTCAGACTCTGGAAATACAGCAAGGCAACTCAAAAACTCCTTACTTACAGTCCGTCCCAGCTGCATTGAGAGCCGTTCCTTCCATGACTAGACTGTTCATAAATTGCTCATTTAGTTTAATTTGGATTGCAAATGCAGTTTATATAAAGAAAAGGTTGTTTTACATTGACTTCTTGTAGATTGTCCACAAGAGAATCTATGTTTGTAATTTTCAAGATTTACTTAGCTCACTTATTACTGCTCCCTTGAATTTGTTCATCTTTTCTACAGCGCCCATTGCAATTACATGTAAACGGTCAGTTATGCAAATTAGATGGTAAAATTTCACAAATTTTAAGGAATTCCTGAGGAGGAGGGAACAATGACTACATCATACAAAGTCACATGCTAACCCAAGGGTAGCCCTTCGCGAGACAGACTTCAATTTCACGAGAAATATGCAGTGCTTTGCAAGATCTTGAGCATAGAGATCTCTTTCCACCGCTTATGAAAGAGTAATCATTTTCTGCTTGCATTTAGAAAAATGCACACAAATCGTAGATTGTTTAATAAAATCAGTAGAATGTCATTAGTGCAGTTCGGATTGCTTCTTCCTTCACATGTTGTTTGCTGATGAAGCACCTGTGTCCATGAGTATCTCCACTAACTTTCAGCTCTAAGCTCCTGTACTGTACTGCAGGGCTGCCCAGTGAGTCTACTCAAATCATCATCAGATTCAAACTGCTTAGCCTGGCTAATTTGAATTTCACATCTCTGCTGACTCATAACCCTGTCAGGACCTTTTTTCTTTATCGTGTCTATGCCCCTGGTGGAGTCTCCCTCACAAGCAATGGAAATTAATTATCCCGATAAGAAACTGAACCACAATTACTAGGATTTTTGTCAAAGACTTACTCGGGGCTTAATGTTGCTATCTGATTGGGATCATATTGCATTTCGGGATTGTCTTTTTTAAAGGTTGAATTTTTGTTGAATTTGTAGCATTTCAGCAGGACTTGATAGCCTTGTAGGAGCAGACGAGAGAGATAGCAGGAAATGATCCTGGCTGACGACACCCTCGCAGCAGTCAGGTAAGAGCAAGTGTGGCACCATGCCGGCCGCAGCTCTGGACAGCAGCTCAGATCAGCACGATAAAAAAAGGGGACTGATTGAGTTCTCTATGTCCACAGGAAGCTGAGCATTGGGGTTCAAGGTTATCTGGACAAATCAGACTCCTGTTTCCATTCATCCCTTCCTCAGCCATCAGCCAGCCCTTCCTGGGCAAACCAGCAAATTAGCAATTCTGATGTCTGCTTGCAGGTCTAGCAAGGGAATGCCTGTGAATCCTAATGTCGTGATTAAATTTTCATATCCGTCCGGGGGAGCTGCTGCATATACAATCTAAGCATTCTCCTTTTAGTTTTCGGCACTTTAACTAAGGCTGTTGCGTTGGGCAAACATAAACCCTCCAGTGGGGTTAAATAGACAAGGCCAAGTGAGGTTGATCCTTCACTCATTATCACTCAGGTCTCTGCCTCGCCTGACTTATGGTGAACATAGGGATCTTGTATGAATACCAGGTAGCATGCCTTATTTTTTTGAGGCTGCTGCAGAGAATGTATGAAACAGGGAACTTCGATCCAAACAGCAAGCCAGACCTGGTATAACCATTATGTAAGATGGCCTTATCAGGCGCTGCCTCCTGCTGAGCCCCAGCCCAGCTTCCCTTCACTCCCCTTAACAGTTCTCCCAAAACATGGGCCTTCATTAGCAGGGCTAAATATCCCCGTTCTCTGCAATCTCTATCATTTCTTGCCTTGAGGCGATCCAATAATTACCTGTTCACACCCCCCCCCCCCCCCCCCCCCCCCCTCTGGCCAGCAGGGAAGTGTTCTGACTTGCATTAGTTTGCATGAAATATTATCAGGATATTGCACATTTCTTCCACCTGCAGCCTCTGACACAGGAAATACAGAGTTGCAGGAGTGGTGATTGGCAGATGCCTGTCTTTCATGTTCCTCGGAGAATAGCTGCTTTGTTCTGGAGTTACAGCAAGGATTCTGAAGTAAGGAGGAATGGCGTAATGTGTAAAAAGGCTTTTGTTGCTTTGTTTAACCTTCCATCTGTCATTATTTTTTATTCTACTGTGCAGCTTCTTTATACCTTCAGTGTAGGTATAAAGGAACTCACCGATTTTAAGTTGAATCTGTTGATCTGTGAGCGCTCCCATCTGAGAAATTATCACTTTTTTCTTTCTTTCTTTTTTTTTTTTTTTTACAGAGTAGCACATCTGTTTTTGCAGGGTTTTCGAAAAGCGAGCACACGGCGGCTGGGAGGGAAACACATTGTTAGTGATTATGGTCAGGATATTGGTCAAAAGGTCAGGAATTCTGTCCAGCTGCACGTGTTCTGCCTCGTATCATCTATAACTCAAACTACTAATGTTCACTGGCTCTGGATCAGCGGAGATGGGCTAAAAAATAGAAAATTCTGTCTGATCCATATGTTTCCTGATAATGTACACTAAAATGTACACTAAAATGAATCGTATAAAAACACAAGATTATGGCCAACCTTTAGAAGGTAATGTCTTGCTTGGAATATCAAACACCTTCCATGTTAGATCAAAGGAAAGCCACGTAGATGACAAGATTATTGGTAACCAATTAAAAATAAAACCTCTTAAATTTTCATCTGTGGGTGCTTATTGAAAATTTTTAAAAAGGAAGCTGCACTAAGAGGATCTTTCTGTGTTTGTTGTCAGCGCATGAAACCCATAAACCCATTCAGTGTCTCTGCCCGCCTTGCTGCAGGAGGCAGTGATCGTTTTGGACTTTGTGACGGTCACTTTAATCTCTAATGAAGGCTCGTCCCTGGCTCCACTCAGCCCTCTGATAGCGCAGCAGTCACAAACAGGCCTGTCAGGGGGATTGCAGCGCTAGCACTACAAATGGCAAAGAAAACCCAAGGGACCGAGCCATGCTTGCATTATGGTCTAATTCTGATATACTGAGCCTTGGAAAAGACAGACTTATCATATGAGAAAATTCCTCTGCTCTGCCTCACCAGCTTATTGCGTGACTAAATCACAGCAAACCATCACGCTCACTTTTGCATTAAATGTCGCACATATTACTCCGCCCATATGAGTTGCATTACCGCCGTTCGCTGTTAGGTGGTCAGCATACATTTCATACTCCGAGCTGAAACTAAAACACCGTCAGCTTTATTAAATCTGCAAATCAGCTCTCTGCTTTTGAGATTGCATCACAAATTGACCATAAAATCTGAGCTCCTAGATTCAGTTACAGCAGGGTTTTTTTTTTTCTTCTTTTCTGGTGTGCGCTCCGTTTAGTTTCACGGCATTACCATACAAATCAAGACAATTTCATGTTTAACATATTGTGCACGATGTAAATGTGTGCTCAAAAGATTCTGTGAAACTGATTACTGCTTTGCTCTGTGTTCTGACACATCCTGCGCTCATTGCAGCATGCGCGACAGCTGGTTAGTAATTAGAATAATCTTCTCCCTGGTAGTGATTTGGCTTTTCATGACTGCAGCTTACCTCAAATTGAAACTAAATTTATAGATAAATGCTTTCGCTGTTCCAACAAATTATGCCGCTGTAACTCAGAGGAGAGCCAAGTTGTTTGTTGGGCCGGTAAAAGAGCAATCAGAGTAAACAAACAAAGCGCTTCCTAAATGCTGTCAGATTAATAACGGTGCTACCCAGTGGTGAGGATACAAATGGTTTCTCGGCACACTCTGTCCCACATGATCACAATAATTATAGATAACATATTATTATCTCATGTATTCATTACAGATTATTATGATAATTAGAGCCTGCTCCAGGATTGCCAGTTTCACTGTGCTGCCAATAAACAGTGCAAAGGAGAATCTCATACCTTCCGCTGTTTTAAACTATACTGCGTGTGTGCGTGTCATAGAACAGGGTATGTATGTGATATGAGCGTTAACGTAAAGCTACATGCATTGTTTTCCTCTGTGCATATCTGTTCTGGTGTTACTGGGCAAATCCTGTCGTGACGTGGAGAAAATATAAGCCTTTCATATGCACAGCAGAGATAAGAGACGGCAATTTTATCTGGCGAGCTGTCGCTCAGACATGCTTGCGTGTGTTGCGTGTCCCTGGGAGCGACTCCAGAAACCTGTCCTT
This sequence comes from Fundulus diaphanus, assembly GCA_037039145.1. Classification (NCBI taxonomy): domain Eukaryota; kingdom Metazoa; phylum Chordata; class Actinopteri; order Cyprinodontiformes; family Fundulidae; genus Fundulus; species Fundulus diaphanus. The sequence goes on from CM073134.1 coordinate 27,135,822, forward strand.
TGAATGACACGGCCCAAGCTCCCTCAAAATGGACGCCCGGCTGGTTCGGAGCTCTAACCTGGCGGATATGATCAGGCAACAGCGTTCACAATTCAAGTTCATGTCGCGTTTCGACTCTAATGACTGAAAGTAGCATTTTCACATCAGATGCATGTAATTTAAACGCAGAATCTCTGACGAATTAAAATTATCTTCGAGCCAAACATGGAAAAAAAAACAAAAAAAAACATCCAATTCCCTCTGCAAAAAAAAAGTTACCTCTTGTGGATTATTATTGTTTCTGTGCCTTTTTATCAGGTATACATTTGTTCAGTCAAGAAAGGCAGGAAACACATTATTGTTCTTCCCACTATATCCGGATTGTTTCAGCTCATAAAGGGTGTTGCGTTTCTCGACTCCACGAGACGAAATGTAGAAAGCTGTTGTAGCATATCGCATTGCCTCAGAGGATTAGATCTCAAACACTGACCGAGCGCCATTAGCAGCTACTTATGTAACCCCCAAAGTGAGCCGCTGCACCTGAGAATGAAGCTCAGCTTCCTCGTTCAGGTGGGTGGCGCTTCCAATGAAGTAGCATATTGACAACACAATTGCTGCTTACTTGCTTCAGTTCAGTGTGCATGCTCATGTTTGCGATCCATAAAAGCTTCTTCAGCATGTTTTTGAGCGAGTACAGCGTTGTACTGAATCTGCCCATTTGCAAAGAAGTGTTTTGATAAGCATGAATCTTCTGGAGGAAAAGGGGGGGAAAAGATGACGCCTGGTTCATTTATCACTTAAACCTGTGAATGCCTTCCAAGCTTTGTATATGTTTTTTATGAGTCTTGTCCTACATGGCAGGAGCTCTTAAATCCAAGGTATTACAATATTTCTTGTCTGCCTTCTGCAGACACTTTTTCACTTTACCTTGTAGGAGCATTTCAAAGCAAAAGCAACCTCCGTTTGTAGTGAAAAGCGGAGGTCGGGAACTATTTTATAATGGGTCTCATGAGCTTTGTCCGAGTCACACAGTCAGAGCCCTGAGAGCAGCTGGGGTTGTGCCACAAGTGTGGGGTAAGATTGTTGTTTTTCTTTTGTTTTTTTTAGGATATAATGAAACCTGATCAATGAGTGTCACTCTGCACTGGCTGTTCTACTTTCTTTTTTTTGTGCCTAATCACACAGAGGAAAACAGAGGGATTGCCTGTTTCAACATGGCAGAGGTGAACAGTGCTCATTCCCCCACATGTCCCCTTCACTTCTCTTACATAATAGCTAAGCTGAAGCTGGCAAACATAAGGGGTCAGCTGGTTTTTGGGACAGTGGAAATGTTTGCACCAGGAGAATAAAATGCCAATCACAGGCAAACAGGGTTTTTTTTTTTTTTTTTTTTTTTTTTATCTCCCGATTGTGAATTAATTTACTTACTGTTAATGTCTCAACATAACAGAAGATTTATTGAGAATAGATATTACTGTTCACTTGTTTTTTCTTCTACATCTCATTGGCACTACCTGCTTTTCAGTGTTTTCAAATGTTTTGAATATGCAGAATATTTCCTTACCATGAAAAGCACAAGAGCGATCACTGTTAGTATTATGTCATATGTACCTTTTTAATTTGTTTTGTGTGATTTACAACCAGGTTTAATTAAGAAGTTATTTGCTTTAAATCTTAAATGTGTCAGTGAAACTGATAAAATAAGGACACCATCCAGAGCGCATTCATTGATTAAGAATGGTCTCCAGCAGACATGCACCGATCACAATTCTGTGGCCAATTTCAGATTTTGTTTCTCAAAGGTTTGACCTGCTGATACCAATTTTAGTTGATTCTGATTCTTCCTTAAGAACAGAAATATAAGATAGAAGAAAAGTATTGACATATAATTTTTTTCTTGCCTTTCTGTCCTGATCATTCAATGTCACACTGTGAGAGCAATGGCTGCTATCCAATAATTAAACATAAAAACATAATGTTTGTGAAGTAGATATGGCTAGCATAACTGCATCAGTGCATGGTTTTAGCAGAGGTGTCAAGTAACTAAGTACAAATACTTTTTTACCTTAAGTAGAAATTTTGGTTATTTATACTTTAGTGGAACAATTATTTTCTAGCCTACTTTTTACTTCTACTTCTTACATTTTCATGCAATTATCTGTACTTTCTACTCCTTACATTTTTAAAATAGTCTCATTACTTCTATTTTATTCAGCTTGTTTTTGTTCTGGCTTGTCAATAAAGAAAACAATAAAAAAAACAGAAATGGCGCTACCTGAACAGAGTGATTTTGACTGTGGTTGGAGGCAGTACTGCACCAAGTTGTTTGCCAAACGCCCCAGCAAAAACTTAAGTACAAAACATAGAAGAAGAACATAGCATTTTTAGGATTATTTATTTTCCTTTCTTTTAATTTTTTGATTAAATATATTTGCATTGTACTAAATGGTTTGTTTTCAATGGACATATATGTGGGTGAAACAGCCAATCCCAGTTTTGTTTCAATATTAACATCATACTATACAATTATAGTAATTGGGGGGTACTTCTACCTTAACACTTTAAGTAGTTTTATACCTAGTACCTTTATACTTTTAGTTGAGTAAAAGGTATGAGTTGATACTTCTACAGAAGTATTTCTAAACCCTAGTATTTATACTTCTATGTGAGTAATAGATGTGAATACTTTTGACACCTCTGGTTTTTAGAGAATGTACATTATGGCCCAAAATTATTCATACCCATGGCAGATTTGAAATGACTCCCAAGAAGTATGTTTGTGAATGGAAATTGGACTAGCGTATGATATAAGGTAAGACAGTTTTTATCAGAACAGTCCATTTAGAAAAATATACATTTTTCTGTTTTTGTTTACTTTGAAAGAAAATGGCATGTCAAAAGTTACTTCCACCCGTCTCAATAATCAGTGGAAAAACCTACATTGGCATTACTGCTGACAAGCTTTTTATATGTGAATAATTCTGAGCCAAACAATAGACTAGAGCTGCACAACATTATAGTTGTCATCGCAACGTCATTGTGTGCAAATCACAATTAGAAAGGACTGCTTAGATGCAATATTTGCAATACTATATGAAGGACATAAGAATGTTTATTTGTCATCGTTTTGCTACTACAAAAAAGTTTGTTGGGACGTAACTATCATAATGGTATAAAAAAGCAGGAGGACAGAATACAGAAAACTTCACACGTAACATATACTATAAAGAAAATAAGTTGGAGAGTATACAGTGTTCAGGTAGAGACTAAGATAATTGCACATCATTATTGCACATTTTGTTCATCAGGCTGGGATGTGGGGGTGGAGGGTAGCTCCAGCTCTGGGTTGTGAACACATTGGTTAAGTGTGTGTGGGTGTGTGTGTATATTGGATACAATACCATATTTCAAGTGTCATGTATTAACGCTTCGCATTGCAATAAATATATTTGGCTATCGGGATAGAGTTTAATTTACCTTAATGTCTGAATTTGCTGTGTATTTTACTGACAGATACTAAACCTCACGGAGAGTGGTAGAGAGTCCGAACAAATACGGGTTAATTGTAATCAATATTCTTGTCATTTTGTGCAATTGTAGCATGATCACACATTTCCTTAACATTATGCAACCCTAATGTAGATCCTTACTCAAACTCTGAAATGTCATAAAAGCAGTCAACATTTCCAAATCCAGCTTTTTACTGGACAGAAGCTCAAAGCGATACAATAACCTTGCTATAATATGTTTTACTTTCCTGTTATCTGCTGAAATTCTTGCTCTCTATTGCTCTTCTGCTGCATGAATGAACAACATGTCTTGACATGTTATAGAAAAAAATGTTATTGCCATTAAATCAGCTTCTGACATCTCTGTGCTTCCTCTGATTTCAGTTTAAAGCACTTCAATAACATTGAAAACAACTAAGTTGGAGTGTTTTTCATTCTGTAACAGTTTCCACACAGACGAGTGTTACTATTAACATGAGTGCTTAATTATGGGTATTAATGATTGGGGGGAAAAGATTTCATATTTTCTAACCAGCTGGTTACCTATCAGGGCTGATCAAGCTGCATACAATCCGATTCCGGTTAACGGCTCATTTCTTTGTGCATTTTTGTTTTCTTTTTTCTGTGTTCTTGTTTTTAAAATCAGACCTTTTGCATGCATTAGGCACTAAAAATACGATACATATGAACTTATTTGCGTCTCTTTTTTTGTTTTTAGAGAATTCAAGGGCCATATCTATTCCACTTGGAGAAAAAAAGCACTACTTTGCCCAATTAATAACCAAAAAAACAACTGTCACTTGCTGAACTTTATTGACGGTGCATATGAAAACCAAATTTAGTGCGCTTTTGGATGTATCCATCTCCGTTCCGTCAACCCCTTTTATTCCCCACCTTTGGTTTTGATAAAAGGAAAAAAGCCATGTCAATCAGGCAAACTAATGGGAATGTGCATTTTGTAATTCCCTCAAAGGGAATGGTAAATTGAAAAGAGTTTGCAACCTTTTAACACACTTGCATACACCAGCGCTGACAGTCGAGCTCCATTATCTGACAGCTCGGAGAGGTTAAAAATAACTGTGCTTGCAGCAAATTAGACGTATCATTTGGCTTCTAAGTGAGAGATGAATCTTTGTGTGGATGCTCCTGCCATGCCATGACACGGGGGCAATACATCAGGCTGTGTTTGCCTGTCTTTCTCATAAACTCCAAATGGAATTGTAAACAGATGAAGCAATTTTACACTAAATGTATTCTCTCCGAGTCGCTCCCATGCTGCGGAGAGAAGCCCAGCCGTCGTGGATACATGCATGTCTGCCCCATGCACTCTCAAGCCAAAGTCTATAAATCACAATTTGGCCGCCTTTAGAAGTATCGCCATCACTCAAAGCCAATCCTTGGAGTACGCTAAATTTTTTTTTTTTTTTTTATCTCAAGATAAATCTTATTGCATAGGCTGCTGAAGAACTCTCACTCTTATATCTGTGTTCATAGATGGAGTCAAGTTTGCGCATGCTTTGCAGTAAGCTTGAGTAAGTGCACACATTAAAATAACAAAACATTGAGCCACTTAAATCATAAGTTTTCCTTGTCACTCATCATCACTTTGCAAATAGTGCGTCTTTTATTTTGCGAGGCGTCACAAGATGGGATTTCGGTTTCCCATTTAAGCCGGTGGAGAGAAGAGGGATCCTTGTTACAATAAGGTAAGTAAAGAGATTTCAGAGGGGGATTAGGTGACAGCTGAGGTGTATAATGTCTTCTAAATACTAAACAGCATCATTGTTTATTCATGGCTTTTTAATCACTTACTTGAGTAAATGCTGGAAAGATGATCCTTGTGTCATCTTGTCTCACAAGGAACTTTCTTGTACTTTCATGCGTTCCAAGCCGGCTTGATTTATTGCTGTGTATTATCACGCCCACCTGGAGTTTTAAAGTGCATGCGTTTACCAAGAACTGCGCGGCCCCGACTCAGTCTGCTTGACGAGGTTTATCTCATCCCGCGTAACTGACAGGTATTGATGTGATACAGGGATAAATAGCTCGGATTGATGGAAATAAAGCCAGCCCAACAGTTCCCCTGCCGTGCATCGCTGATACATGAGACTCCTGTCTCTCATTAAAGGACGTAAATGCTTTAGGCAGCTTTCCTACATAAGCATCTACTCTGTGTGTGTGTGTGTGTGTGTGTGTGTGTGTGTGTGTGTGTGTATCAGCTGTGAAGCTAAGTTGGTTATTTTCTGTCTCTGTAATCTTTTTCTCCCTCCTTGCACAATGGATTCACAGCAGCAATGAATGGGCAGTAGGGAAGCTTGGAACAGATGCTAAACATCATTTCTTGACAGAATCTGCTGTATTTGATAGCATTAAACAATGTGCAATACATGTCCTGGTGCATCTTGATAATCCAGGTAGAAAATGCAAAAAAAAAAAAGAAAAAAAATTGAATAGGTCCCTTGTTTAATACCACTTCCTGTACAGTTTCAGCTGGTACACTATGAATTTCCAGCATAATGAAACACTATTCAGTTCTTAAATTAATGCAATAAAAATCCTGTTTTAGATTTCAGTTTTCAATTTCTAAATATTGCGAAAAAGCGCCATTTTAACTCAGTTTTTAATAATCTGTTGAACTATCCCTGTTCTTTAGTGAAGTTTGGCAAGACAAATTTATTATATAGTGTGCCTAATCTACCAAAGAGATGATATTTTAACTATAAATTAAACGGGTAGTGAGAGGTTTGCCCTGCATCACAGGCAATCCGGCCATGTGTCTAAATTTTGGAGAGCTAGTCTTAACTCTATATTTGGATTTCCACTGGAGTGGATTAAGGATTCTTTACTGCAAACCCACGGGATTCTTGGAGACATAAAAGAGGAGGCTGTTTGTATCCATGCAGTACAAATAATTGCAGGTTTCAAATAGAGTGTAATTTCAAGCACCCGCTATAAGTGGTGTGCAGTCTTTGATGTACAAAATCCACAGTTCATGGGGGATTAGCACCCCAAAGGTTAGCAGCTGCTAATTACAGGAGATTGGTTATACATCTCTAACAAGGCACGAAGACAGCCTTAATAAATGTGAAGATTCATCAGAAACAAGGATAAGCAGCGACATGTACAGTATTTTAATTACAGTAGATTGATACCCTGTAAAGCCTTTTTTTCTCTCCTTACAGCAAAAATACATTTTCTTTCTTCCAAATTCTATACCTTGCGCAGTTTGAAATCTCAGTATACATTTCTGAACGCATGATTTCTGCAATCATATAAATTAACCTCTCAGATATTCTTCCGCTGCCTCTTGCTGCAGTAGTTTCTTTTACCGCTGTATTTTGCTTGCAGCGTTCAGTGCCGCATTACCATAATCCTTGGTTCCCTTCCATAAACCACCACTGGCTAAATGAATCTATTATTTTCGCCTGCAGCCAAAAACATGCAACAAAATGCAACACACTGAAGGGATTGAAACTTGTGATAAGGCACATATTTCTAATATAATATCCTTTTTAAAAGGTTTATTTTTTAACCAATAGCTGAAAATTTCACAACACTTGACCTATAATAATCTGAATGTTGTAAGCTTCAAAGGTGGTATCAAACCCCAACCACAAAAATACCCATAATTCAATTCTGTACACACCATTTAGTCAGGCTCTGGCTCCTGTGTGATGTTCGTTCTCCGGACTTGACGAAAGCCAATCTGAAACTGGCCGGTGTGGCCTGCTGTTCGTATGGCCCTAAATTAAATATGTCCGAGCCAAGGCAGACACTTGCTCTGCCGCGGGAAACACTATTTCATCTCCTAATGAGTGTGCCTGAGGGGGTCCCACAGGGGGGGGCTCCACTTCGCCCCTCATTAGGCATAGCACTGCCTCTGCCTTCATGCTGTGGAGCAACCTCCTGGAGAGGGGCCTCCCACTTCAGCTGGACATCCCACGCTCTCTTGCCCCTGGACCAGTGGACCGCACCTCGCATCCTCCCTGCTGTCCTTTTTTCATCCTCTTTTTATTCAGGGTCTCCATAAAATCCTTCATTAAAAATCAGCTCATAATATAGCTGCAGACCTGGTTCGACAGGAATGAGAGGGTGGTCCTCGCTGTCCCTAATATAATTTCAATGGGCATGCTTGGTCTGATGTAGTTGTGATTTATTCCTGTACATTTGTCGTTAGTGTAGAAATGCACCCATAAGAATTTTGGTTTAATTCCAATATCTGTGTTTTCAAAAGCTTTAAGTTAACCATACCGTTTTCAGTCGATTTCTATTCCTTTTTAAAAACCATAATACAAGAAGCTAAGAACAGCATTCAGCATATTTTTTCTAGTCTTCCTGCTGTGAGCAGTCAAATAATGATTCATACTTGTAGAGATAAGGGTTTTGCTATTTTCTTTTAAAACCAAAATAAAATTGACATTTTGCTAGCTATTAGCATTGGTTGGTATTGCTCTTTGGAGGCTGTTGTATTCCTTAGAAAATGTGAATCCTCACTTTAATTCAGAGTTTTCTCTAACATGCTCAAAAGGACAACAGTATTACTTCGTTGTACTCCGTTCAGCCTTCCTGTTATCTGCTGAAGGTTTTGCTCTCTCTCATCTCACCACATAAATACATGGTAGACTTATTCCAACAAGTCTTAGGAAACAGTTTCCTTTCAATAGCGTCATAAATCCCTACTGACACAAAAAATATGTTACTTTGAGTCCTTTAAGTAACAATGTCTATACTGGTAAAGCTTTGGTGTGATGCGTTCCCTGAATAGAAAAGGGTTGGATTTTTGAGTTTTTGACTGGCTGGTTTGTGATCAGGGCTTTTTCAAGCTTAAAATGAGATAGTTTTGGTCACCAGGCAATATTTTTAACAAATTTCTCCTGCATCTGCCCCTTTATATCTACATTTCATTGCCTTTTTCCAAATTCAAACATATTTCGATGAGATAATGAGTAGTGGATGAACAAATGAACATACACCACACTAAATTCAAAATCTCATTGGTGCCTCCTTGCCCAGAAAGACGTTTTTATGCTAGGCCAAACTTCCTTTCCACTTGATTAACAAAAACGTGTAAGAAGTGAAGCACTTAAGAACAGGGAAATACTTTCCTGCTCTGGCTTGGCAGCTCCCTATTTTGCAGCACTGTGCACCGTGCAAAGCATTGACACTGTCCTCTCTGTAAAACGTATAAAGCAAAGGCAGTAGGAGGAAAGGGGGATAGTGGCTGTCAGCCGACTTAATGCCAGAGCCTTTACATAACTCAGGCTGAAGATATGATTGTTATTCCTGGGTTTTTGGGATCTGTTTATGCAGCCTTTAATCTTGGCACTTGTTTATTTGCCTCGGATTAGATCACCACCGTGTGTGCACCTGCAGTCAGAGAAGTTGATTCACCAAAAAGCTAGAAGATGGTGTGCACAAGAAGGGGAAGCATGCTTTGCGCATGGCTGGTTAATCCTGGCATGTTAAACAAAACCAGGCCAGCGTATGTAGGACTATGAAAACAGCGGTGCAGGGGAATGGGTTTCACATGCTGTAAGCTTTCCATGAACTCTGTGTGGCAGTAGATCCTCCATGTGCACCCCTGCTGTCTGGGAATGCCTTTTACATGATCTGGTACATCTCGGAGAATGACAGTGCAGCTGCTTTGAAGCTTTTCCACAATGAATGCAGACCTTTTAGACTTTGTTGCAGTCCTTGTAAAACCCAGTTTTCTAAAGGTGTTAACGGTGCAATAAGCGAAATGTCATTATTTTAAATAGAACTAAAAAATAGTTTTGTGTAGAACTAAAGGTATCTTTTTAGACGGACTATGGTTAAACGTCACACAGTATCATCTCTCTGTGTTTCCGGGCCGGCCGCACATGCATCTACATGGACGTGAACAGCTGCCACTCAGGGCTTACCCACTCCCTGGTCATAAAATGCCACTGCCAGGCACAAAATGGTAGAGAGCACGCCCATCGGGGCAAGACGTTCTCTTGCTAACAGCCTTATAAAGTTACTTCTTAAGAGTTAAACTTGAGTTCTTCATTTGACATGTTCCTCTGAAAGGTGATACTGTTTTGCTGTGTTTTTATCCTTTGCAAATAGGCTCATAGGAGGCGAGTTAGAGAAAGGCTGACTTGATGCACATCTTGTTTTGGTCTACAGACAGTACACAAGCGCCACCTAGTGGTGAAAATTTGCTTATTGCTCCTTTAAGAAACTTTGCAATTTCTAACTTGGTAACATTTTATTTGATGCCAACTTTAAGAGGAAATATTTACATATTCTAGCATATTTCTTAAAATGTCATGATGCCCTACAGTCATACAAAGATGTGTCCACATGGGTGTTTGTTGTAAATGTGGCGCTAATCAAAAGCTTCTTAATTCTGTGCAGGAGTGACTCTGTGGTGTACTGAATGTGCTAAGTCACCAGACCTTTCAAATCCAAAGCCTTAGTTTTTGCTAATGCTGTAAATCATTTTCAGCTGTTCAGATTTTCTCACCAGTAAATATTTCATGTGGTCACAATTTTATTGCACTGACATTTTAATTTAGTAGCACTGGACATTAAAGATAATTGATTAACAGAAATGTTCAGCTGTTAGTTGAATAGAGATTGCAGGAAGGTTAAATAGGGAGACCTCATGAGTCACTTTAGAATTTGATAGGTCTTGATGCGGGTCAATATGCTTCATCCTTCTATTAAGACGAGAGGAACGGAGGCAGATGTAGACTTATATGGTGAGAAAACTGAACGAAAATTGACAACAAATCAACAAGCTTTCTCATAAAAACCTCTCTCCTGTAGTACCAGTATATGAGTGATCCACCACAGCAATCGTTGGCCTCTTAAGTGTACAAAACACACATAATGGCTATTCAATAAGCGGTGGTGTAGAGCAGGCTGTACTCTGGCTCACTGATTATACCTAATTATTTTCCAGTCAATAGAGAGTATAAATCCCTCCAACTCCACTTTCTGATGTGCATCACATACAGTCGTGTGTTCCAGGTCAGCTGCTCTTGACTGCCTCTCACTTACATGCAGTTTTTCCTATCAGCAGGTTGAGTTTCGACACTGATTCAAACAGATCCTCACTGCCTGATTTTAAAACAGCCAAATGCATATGACAGTGTGCAGATACTCCTGATACGTGTTTGATCAAATGAAGGCGACGGAGCGCTCTTACGCATCACTTGGAATAGAAGAAGCAGTTAAACCTTTTTGAGGCAGACTGCTCGACAGGGGAAAAATAAAAAGCACACTAACTTTTCTGTGCATGTTTTCAGAGTCCTTTTCGTAGGCTCTGGTTTCACTTCATAACTCGGGGGATAGTCATCTAAGTTTCTGAAAAGAGGTTTCTCCACAGCTCTGTGGTCCCTCTATTTTCCACAACCCAATAATTGCAACATCATTGGCTCTGAAGGATGTTATTGTTTTGCTCCTTTTTCTGCTCAAGCAAAAAGCACTGTAAATAAGGTTCTCAGTTCTCAGATTTGGCATTTTATTCACATTATCAACGTTCATTTATGGTTAAAACGGCTAAGCTGGAAGCGAATACTAGCAGTCTTTCAGTTTTGTTTGTTTAGTTTGTACTTTCTGGTACTGCATGGAGGTAGTCGGTGCATCCAGAACTTTGCATTCATATTTTTGCTTAATGACCCCCTACTGTTTTTTTTTTCCTCCAAGTCATCACTCTTTAGAGCAACATCAAAGCCTCATGACATGATAACTTCTTCTGGGATGTTCTAACCCCAAATTACCCTAGGCAGCATTCTTCTTTTTTTCTTAATGCCTATTTGCACGAGATAAGCATTATTTGGGGACCCCATGCAATAAATGAATAGCCCTCTTACATCTGTTTTTTATGTGGGACAACCGAAGCCTGAGATCTTGCTGAAATTTACGGATATCTCCCAGATATCTTAACGCGCTGCGTAATAGGAGTATTAGTATTATAGGAGTAGCTAGTAGCAGTATAAGTATTCTCTCTTTGTATTTGATTTTAGCGAGTCTTGTTGCAGCCTTTTAGCTTTTGCTTTCATGACAATGCTTCTAAGAATTGGGAAATTTCCCCTAAATAGTGCACATGACAGTTTGTGTGTGGATGCACATAAAGTAAAAGACACAAAGTGAAAAGAGAAGTGTAGTGAAGCAGGCACTCGGAGAATGCTCCTCTTCGGAGGCCCAGTGACACCGGTGATATGTAGAAAGGTCGGGTGCCTCTAGCTTCAGCTCTATCAAGCTCTGGATCTTTGAGCAGCAGGATTCAGTATCACAGCTAATGTAACAAGGCTCATTTGTCTCAATCACAAGTCCCTGGAAGTATCGGCTGGCCATTGATGTCATTCATCTTCCTTGTCCTTGCCTGCTCTTTTTCAGCTGATGAAAACCCAAGACCTTCAAGGTGAATGGCACCCTCGGTGCTCATCAGCCCCAGTATTGGGGTAAAAAATGCTACTTTTGAATAACAGTCTGACAAAAATAGACAAAAGATTTCAGACTTAATATGTAAGCACTTGTGCTGTGCAGTTTTTTTTATTATTATTATTATTATTTTAAAATTCACATCTAAAGTTTTTTTTTTTTTTTTTTTTAGGAAAACAAGAACTTTTATCTTGTTCCGAACAAAAGCTGCCGTTTTTGTCCTCCGTCGGAGTCTGTACATAGCACCTGCAGCGGATAAAATTGGCCGGCTAGTCAGAGCAGATGTTCTTTTTATTTATTATTTTTTATTATTATCATTTAGTCATTTTGACTTTTTTCGAATCTTCACATAAACATATCAAAACTCCATAGAAAATAATGCAAACATGTTACAACAACTTAAAAAAAACATATATTATTTTGCAAAATTAAGTATAATCTTGCTTGGTGTTTAGTACATCTATTAAATTCTGACATTTCTGTGCTGGATGTCTGTTCAGAGGGTTTTCTTCAACTTCTCAGGCTCTGACAGAAACACTGACTCATACCATTACTGTCTTTTGCAGCCTCTTCCCTCTTCGATGGAGCGAATCAAGATCATGATTGCTATCTGGCTCGTGCAGCCAGTCTGCATTGTCTGGAAACATGTTTTCCTAAGGAGACCACAGAGGGACAATTACTGTCAGCTGAACTATTCAGGCTGCTCTGCATGTGTGTTCTGGCTGCGTGCCTTTTATCCCACTGACCCTTCTCTTCCCTTCATCACATTATCTGCAGAGCGACCCAGTCGTGTTGCATTTATGTTGCTAAAACAGAGACTTGACTTGGACTCTGGTTTTGGGAATTGAGTCTCATTAACAATCTTTGTTATGTAATCAGGGGTGAATATAGGCGGGCAGGAACAGATCATTTCAGTACGTGATTATTCGTCGCTCCCTCTGAATTACTGCAGTGATTAAAAATGGTTGGTTGAGCTGTAACGTAACGCACAGTACATACGACTAATGTGTGTAAGGTTTCTCCACCGTAGGTGTCAGTACAACGAGTTAAGATAGTCTTCTAAGTTTGTTTTCAGTTGATGTTTCCATCAAGCAAGCAATTACAGTGAGGCGTAATTCATACCTCCCCATCTGCTTAACCCTCCTCTTTACCATGTAGTCTGTGTGACGTAAATTTCATAATCTGTACCCACCCACTTGGGTCTCCTGGACTCTTCGTAAACATCCATCTGTAGCCCACCTTTTTGTGACTGCACAGTGTGTACAGACAGGGACAATACCACAGCCAATCAAAGGGTGGCGCCAAACATACAGCAGATTAAAAAACAGATGATGTATTGGATCATAAGCAAAAGAAAACCACCGCATAAGTTTTTAAGAAATAAAGTGAAAATAGATCTGCTGTTTTCTCCATTTGGATAATTTGTTGACCAAAAGGATTCTAAACTGCATTGCTTTCCTGGTGAGATATCACTTTTCTTCTTCTTCTCGTCAAAGTGGTGTCCAGTCCACTGCTTCATCGCTCTCTATGAGGCTGTAGTAAAAAAAAAACGCATCTCTTAGTGAAACTCCGTGTTTCAACTGGGCCAGAAATAGTACAGATATTGGTACGTATGTGTCGCCGCGATCTACGCAGCTCGTGTTCACAGATGCATGTTCTAGCTTTTAGCGACGGACCTCAGCTCTGACGGCTGTTGAGCATTATGGTGCTGTTAAAGGGTGTGTTTGATTTATTAACCAGGAACATTTGTTAACAGTGGGCTTAGAATGATTACAAACAATTTGTTCATGTTAGCTGTAATTTAATGATGATGACCACATGTTTCTTAAGCAAAACCCTCGATTAAATAACTATTTTATGTTAAGTCAAAACAAAATAAATGGAATTTGCCACTGACAAAGTAGTATGCTTGGCTGTTCAGCTATTGTCATTACAAATACGCTCCAAGTCCTTCAAAATAAAATGCATCCTGTTTTGAGTTGTTCTGAAATTGAAAAGTCCTAGAGCTATGATTATTTTGAAAACTAACCATATAGCCTTGTTTCTATCATTCTTTTATGTGTGTTTTGAAATGTATTAGAAAAGTTTGATGGAAGCAGCAGAATTTGAAATAACGTAATAACCCTCACTTTTGCTAAAAAGGTTTCTCCGCTCCCTGAAGGTGGTTTGTGGAGTTTGCGAAAAAACTGTTATGTGCAAAACGGGAGATGGAAACACATTTGCCGAATAAGTTCTGACGTAGCAAACCTTGACCTCACATGACTGATCAGCTGTTTCTGCTGTTGCCGTTTTCTCAACGCCTCCGTACTGCGGGTAACTTCGGCAATAAAAGTTTGCTCAAAAATTGCATGGCAATGGGATGCAAACACGGCTTAGTTTACATGTTGAATTGAATATTTTGAAAGAGATAAAGATAAATGTTAACTGTTTGTGTTAAATTGCACTTAAGGATAATTATTTGAATTCTTGAACTACAGTAATTCTGTGTTTTAGTCAGACCAGCGAGCATGCATCCAATGTGAGATTCTAATTTTAGGCTCGAGATTGTACTTAAGACATACATGTAAACATCTCTAGTAAGGACCATGCAAGCAGATCCTACTGATGTAGGGTTTCATTTCGGTGACTGAAACAGCGGAAAGATCATATTCACAAATCCACTGTAGAATCCAGGCTGAGTTGCAGAAATGCATACTAATACAGCAATTATAGGAGAAAGGAAGTTGTACAGTGTGGCAGCAGCAAATTCCCTGGTGCTCTGGAACAAGGCTCTTTGTTGTTATGTAAAGGTTTTTGTGTGTAATTGCTGTGGATGTTTTGAAGGATTCATTATTTATATATTCATGTGTTTTTTTTTTCTCTAAAGGAGTGTGCAAGGCAGCTCTCCCTGCAGAGAGAGTTGGGGGTGCTTAACAAAGGCACTGTACCGCAATTGAGCCTTTAACCATTGCTCTCTCAGTTCAAGTGGCTCAAAAAACGAAAGAAAAAAAAGACGTTGCACAATCTTCACCTGACTCTTAGAATTCAACCAGCGGCGCCTGCAGCAGTCAATCAATCGGCCCTGTGTGAGTTCAGCCTCAGTGATTTTGAGTTTTGGTGCATCTCAAACAGGTAGACAAAGCAAAGTCCACTCCCATGCCAAATGCTTGAACCATTCTTGAAAGTGTTAAGGAATATTACAAAATATCAACGCGTTAATGCTTGGGATCAGAAATAACCATGTGAGCCTTTCTCCTGGGTGCAGACAGAAGGAGACTTGCGCTTTGGGCCCAATCAGCTGGATGAAACTTCACTTGTCGCTGTAGAGGACAGGTGGGGGGAGGAAGGATGCAAACTGGGGAAGGTAAAGAGTGATGGGGAGAGATTCCAGCTCAGGTGGGGAAGGCAGGGGAGGGGAAACGAGCGCTGCACACATGCTCCCCTTCATAGTGCTCGTCTGCTCAGTATACCCGAGCTTTTGTCGTCTTCCCCCAGAGTGCAGCAAAGCAGACTCCCAGCCAGAAATCTCGTCAATCTTTGCCAAAACAACACATAAATTAGTGCCAAAATTGCCTCAACACCAGCGGAGGAGAAGACGTTAAGAGAGATGTCTTGCGCTTGCAGGTTGTAGGATATACGTTGAGCCTCTCCTGCTCGGATTGATAAAGGGTGTCAGAATCCTCCTCAATAAAACAGTCAAGTAAATGCAGGAGACATGAAGAGACAAGCACTGCTCTGTTGTACAGGCATCTGGAGTTGGGCAGTGTTGAAATATTAATAGGCCTCACACACAAACAAACACAGCGATGCACGCATGAGTTCATCCCAAAAGCAGCCCAGGGCAATGGTCCAGACCTGAGCTCCAGCAAAGTCGCTGCACTGCTATGAAAGGAATAATTGGGGGGGGGTAGCTTTAAAAGCCCATTTTCTGAAAACTGTAGCTGGTCTCTGGTGAAAAAGGATCACAGCTTAGACAGCTGAATGATTTGAGGGGGAATTAGCCAGACTCAGCTTGGAGACATCAAAATGTGTCAATTATGTCTTTGCTTTCTCTAATCCCCTTTGAGTGTTTTTTTTGTGATGACTTCAGGATAGCTGTTAAAAGCAGCAATACAGAGGTTTCGCTCCGCAAGTATATCCCAGCACCTCGCTGCGAGCTCCCCCTGGTCTCACACGAGCCAGTTGGTGCAATTAGAACAGATCTCAGCTAAAATAACCCCCCCCCCCTCCCAAAAAAAAAAAAGCAAAGAAAAACACAAGCACCCCATTTGTACAGGATGCTTTTCACGGCGTGAGTGTGTTTTGTCATTGACTTCCATAGCCTTTCCGTCTGAGGTATAAATGAGAAAAAGAAAGTATTGTCGTGAGATCCGATTCCGTCTCTTGTTAGGCTGCCGCCTCTCTACAGCTCTGTCTGACTCCTATGGGTATCTGTTTAAAGGACGCTCTCTTTATTAACCCACAGCTGATCGACACCGTCAGTTGGGAGGTTAGTGCAGGAAACAAAATGTAACGGACGCACAGAATGATGGAGGAGCTTTGCAAAAACCCTAGTTGTTGACCCTCATTTACAGGTTCGTCTCGTAAAGACAATGTCCCCGCATCAGAAACGTTGCGGTAATTTCAAGCTATTTTAGAGCGAACCGTCTATAATCACAGTTTGTCCGTCGGTAGAAGAATTGTTAATCTGCTCATAATGTCATGCCCTGTCCACCTTACATAATGTCTGACATGAGCGCACTGGGTTGCGTCACTCTGTCATTGACAGCTGTCAGTGCAACGCGGCCAAAACTTACACACACTTCACACACAGACGGGGGCAATGTGTTTCCTCCAACTGTTTTGCATGCTTTCTTTCTCAGTGATATATGCAAATGTACCAGTGGGAAAATCTGTTCTGTGTATATAAACAAATCAGCATTTGAAGCCTTGGTTTTAGACTTCATTCGTGGTGCTCATCTACTGTGAATCACAAGGCCATGAGAAACTGATTTAATGGTCCAATCGAGTAATGGGTTAAGCTCTCGGCATTATGACGGTGGCCTGGGCATGGGCCTGTAATGTGTGTGTGTGTGTGTGGTGGGTGGGGGGGGGGTGGAATAATCTTAATCCTTAAGCGTTATGTCAGTTTTCCAGTGGTTCAGTGGGAACTGCGAGGAGATTTTGACTACGGATTTTGTTTGTGTCAGCCTATAGGGTTGTCACTTTTACCTTTTTATCAGCACAACTTAATGCATTACACAAAATGTACCCGTGTAATGATGCATCCAGCTCACGAGAAAATATGATACAAGTTTTTAGAAATGTTTTCTGGAAAATGACAATCCCATTTTCCCCCCCCCAAATTTGGCTTTAAACAATATAATCAGTGTAGAACATTTCAGTCCATCTATTCTGGTATTTATGCTGTTCTAATTCCAAGGTAGTCCTGACTCCTGATGCCCAAAAAAAGAAAAAGAAAAAAACATTGAATAGGCTCTCTTTTGTGTTTTCACAAACAATTAACGTTTCATTTATCTCAAATTATGTTTTAAATGAGGCTAGATGACATCAGCAAGTCATGTAAATGCTATACTATTGCTAAATTATAGGGATATTATAATTAACCAACATATTTCTATGTAACTTTTCATCTTTCACCTTTCTTTATGATCTTGAGCCTCTCACCCACTGAAAATATTCTCTACTGTTGTGGCATTAAGGGCTGTAAAAGTGGATCCAACAGGTCAAATGTATTACTATCCATACCACATGAAATAAAATATCCTTCCTAATATTGCATAAGCAATCCTTTGTGATATTCATATTGCACTCATTGATACTGCACTTATGGCTACAATATGATACATCATGCAGCTCTAATATTAAAAGAATTTCTGTTTAATTAGGTTGCAAAACAATGATTGTCAAATGATCAAATCAAGCGTCATTGTTTATTTTTCCTACCGAATACTAGAAATGCAGCTGGATTTTTAAAACGTTTAAACGGATTAAAAGTGGTGGAGACTTGAATGCTTACTGTCTCTGTTGATCACAACAGGGCAACAACTTAATAAAAAAACTACCTTCTTTTTTTACGTAAAAATAAGAGTCTCAAACAGGGTGTCTAGCTTGATGTGCATCTTTGAGGGCTTTTGCTTGCAGCTTCGTAGGAGCCACATGCCGGCATCAACTAAAGGTGAGAAATGTGGTGGAGTTTTAGTATTGAGCGATCTCGTGCTAAGAGAATGATTTAGATTCCAGCACATTTTCCCATAATTTTATAACATCACTTAAATTCTTCTTTACATTTATGAAGAAAGTTTGAGATCGCATGTTTCTGGCGGATCCCTAATCTCTCTTTTTGTTAAGCTTTGCCCTGCCGGTACTAATTGCAACCGAATCCTCTTTAAAAACCGTGAAAGAAAAAAAAAGGATTGCACTCCTGATGGATTGTATTTTAGCTTTGACCGCTCATTAATATGTTATTTCATGGCAGGGGCAACGTCACACTGTGTGAGAGAGAATGGAGTCATGTAGAGCAAGGTTTTATAATTGAATATGAAAAAACTTCAAGGCATTTGCATCTTAAAAACAGTTGAAATGTGATTATTATCACATCCTTACCTTGAATCTGAGCTTTCCACAAGGGTGTCATTATTCCAAATACAGCATGTTCAATTACACGCCCAGGTTAAAAACTCAAACAAAGCAACTTTGGTTTGCTTTGTTCAGATTTCCTGCTATCCAGCTAAAAAAATGTCTCCTTTTTTTTGTCTGAATACGTTGCAGCCATGTCTCGACGTGTTGTAAAAAATATTACCTTTTTGAATATCTCCTTTAATATATGTTCTTCTCCTGACTTCATTGTAAATGCCTTATTGGTGATGAACACCTTTTAATGCTTTTGATTAAACAAACTGACCGGTAGCAGACTCAATTTGTATTTGTTTGACTGTTAGTTGCATGGTGTTTTATGATGTACTGTACTCACACTGGCTCTGTCTAAAGGCTGTGAAGAAGACAGTGAAGGGCACTGGGTGAACATGCAATGGCCTCACTGGCCCTTTTGTACATGTGCACTGAGTGACGCGTCATCCCCTCGGAGGGCCTGCTAATGTTGTGAGTCAGTGTCCTTGAGCTGCTCAGCCACAGACAAAGAACAAGCCTCAACATTCTGCATGACCGTCTCCTCTCTCTGCAGAGCTCCTTATTCTCGACACCCGTGCCACGCTGCAAGGATGCCCGGCTTAGGTTGCTTCCCAGGCCCTCGTGGCCATGTCTGGGCTCTGATTGTGCTGCGGTTGTGATTCAACACAATCTTGACATCTCAGCAGGTGTCTTTGAAGTGGCCTGCATGCAGAGAGGGCACTTCTCGTTGCTACAAGGAGTGGCAGCGCTGCCGGGATGGGCTGTAGCATGGCCGCCTGTGCCTAGCTTTGATGTTGTAAACAGAGCGGGCAGGGAAGGCGACAGGCAGGGAGGCAGGCGGGCGCGGTGAATGGGATCAGCGGCACTGCTGCGGTCAAGCTCAAGCAAGCCAGCAGCCGCTTGATCCATGCCAGGAGACGGTTAACTCCACAATTTATGTCTATAGATACTGACTGCCCTATTGGGATACATGTAGAGCTTTTTGATGATGATCCTTATTCTCTAAATTGTCACCTTTTAACCAACGAAAGCATTAAGTGTACAGGAAATTTTTGTTTTATTATTATTAGACTTTAACTTTGTATCAGCTGGTCCGTAGACAAGCCCTTGTTACTGTTGAGTGCATCTCGCATCCGTGGGCTTGTGCAGCAGCAGAGTAAAAGAGAGTAAACTGGTGAGACTGAATGCAATTGGATTGGTCCTGCAGGAGATGGGGCTTTGCTAAACTATGCTCGTGTAGATGCATAATCTGCCCAGCCTGGCACCCCCTGCGTCTGCAGTCTCACTGTTTTCACCTTATGTGGCACAGCCTCTGTCAGGCCTGAGCGAGCGCCCAGCCAGCTCTGCTTCTTCAGGAGAGATGAAGGCATCTCACAGCTCTGCTGTGGGGGTGGGGGGAGGCAGGCAGCACCCTAAGGCTGAAGCTATCACAGACTGGAGCTCCCAGCCAAAACCATGTGGGCTGTGGACGGGGTGGGAGGAAGCTCGGCTTAACTCGGGATGACAGCCGTAGAAACAGCCCTGCACTGCCACCTAATGGCTGGGGACTATCACTGCAGTCTTTGGAGCCACAGAACCACAGCTAGTCATAATTACAGCACGCTTCAGTTGTTGTGAGTGCATGTCAGAACAAATTATGTAAGTAATGAGGCTGAAAATGCTAAAGGAGTTGAAACACACTGCACTGCTATTGCTCATGCGGTGAGAACACAAAAACAAACAATAAAGAGCACTCGTACAGAGATAGACCTAAATGAAATAACAAGCAACTGTGCACAGTATGGAAA
Source organism: Fundulus diaphanus (assembly GCA_037039145.1). Classification (NCBI taxonomy): domain Eukaryota; kingdom Metazoa; phylum Chordata; class Actinopteri; order Cyprinodontiformes; family Fundulidae; genus Fundulus; species Fundulus diaphanus. The sequence goes on from CM073134.1 coordinate 27,156,121, forward strand.
AGATTAATTATGAATTAACCCTCTCAGTAAGGTTGTCAGAGCCCGCCTCCTGCCTGGATTCTGCTCTAATCCGGGCCGACGAGGTGCAGGGCCCTCTATTGTATGGAAGAAGTGCAAATCGCAGGAGGTGTTGTCTGGAGGAGAATTAATTGTGCATGTTCCACCTCTCCCTTTTATTCATTTTCCTAAAATCTAGGCTAATTCCAAGTAAACATGGCTGGTCTTGTTGACTCCAGCAGCGCTAGGAGTGATCCCCTGAATGAACAGAGTGCGACTCCCGGGTTGGTGGATTAGACGCTCTGTGTTAAGGGCCTCTCCTGGGCACGCCTGGGGTTAGAGGACATTATCCACATGACACAATGCAGGCTCCCAGGCAGCTGATTAAATGGGCAGGGATCTCTGGATTGAACTCCAACAAAAGTACTTTTGATGTGATCAAACTGGAATAAAGAGGTACTTGTTAAGGTGTGCAGAAGATATTTTAAGCCTTTTGTCTTTAGAAGGGACCTGAGGCATTATAGCCGACAGTTGGGCCTTGTTTGAGGGAGGAAGCTGATGTAACACTCTGAAAATGTGCCACCTCTTTTTAAGACGTATATCATGTATCAAGTCCTTTTTTGGCGAATGAATCAGATTCCTTATCTGAGCGCTGTAGAACTAAATGTTAGTGTCCGTTGCATTTGTGTGGGACATTGTTGACCAAAATGCTTCAGGGAAAAGATATAGAAATACATTAATAAGACATATAGTCCACTAAAATATGGAAGAATAAGTCGGAATAAAATTGCAGTATGCAAGTTTTTCTGCTCTACCTTAAGAAAAAGGAGAGAAGGGGGTGGGTTTTAAGAAGAGACTTGAAAGTGTATATGTAGAAAGAAATCTACCTAACAGGTTTGGGCTAAGTGCCAAAAAGACCAGTGATCCTTTTGTTAATGTTTTGTTTTCTTTAATTTGGGCTATTGGACATTTAAGATTAAGTGGTCAGACCACCAACGGCTGTGTGGATGTTAAGAGGATCAGATGGCTAAAAAATTAAAGATGCAGACAAACTAAAATTAACGGGGCAGGTCAAATTGTTTACACCCCTGCTAAAGATGTGCAAAAACCCTTAAAGTAAATACTTCTTTTAGTGCAGTATCATACCTAAACATTTAGAAAAATCTATTTTAATTTCAGTACATTTACTTTGTTGGGAAAAAATCCTTCATAGAATGGTGGCACAATTGTTGAAACAATTCAATATTGGATCCTCCTCTGCCCATTTTCTCAGGATCAAGGGTCTCCAGTCCTTAGGAGCCCCTGTCCTGCAGCTTTTAATTGCATCTCTGCTGCAACACACCTGAATCCAAGGGCTGAATAACCTCCTTAGCATGTCGCCCAGGAGATAGACATTGTAACGTATCAATCCATTGTTCACACCAAGCTCACTAAAAGTTTTTGTAGAGACTTTGGGGAACCAAAAACTGCCGTTCTCTCTGTGACCAGTCAGCCATAGGTCCTCATCCTGCCTATTGGTCAGTGGATAAAAGAAATGAGTCTCTGTGTTGTCAGTATTTATATCTCTGGGAAACTGGAACCTCTAGATTACTGATTTAAAATCCTTTTAAACACTGGTCAACTTTTATAAAGTGAGTGTATATTTAAAGAATTTTAAGTTTTCAGAGTGATTTTTAACATCTTTAATGGGGGTGCCAACAGGTGCGAAGGGTGCCCTAAATTGTTAGAGCACTTTCTGCCCTGGTTGATAGTCTGCATCATCGGTTGAAAGCAAACAAAACATTACATCACGAGAGAACACCCTACACTGAGCTCTCCTCGGTTCACATCAGATAGCTGGCGCTGCAGTGCACCGATAGAGACGGCGCACCTGAGGAGGGCTACGACAGAGATCTCTGGAGGGCGCGCGCACGTGTGTCTGTGTGTCGTGGGGGGTCGGAAGAAGGGAGCGACGTGGCATTGGCGGCTGCTGCGGTGATAAAGCTGAGATCAGAGGGCCAAGCTGGGAGTTCTGAGTGTCTGATGTCTGTGTGGTGCTGCAGGTCCGCTCCCGAAGCGAGGGCCGACGATGGATGAGGCCCATCCTCTCTGGGCTTTTGTCCTGCGTCTCAGGCCTGTCAACGGCACAACGCCACAGCCAAACTAGAGTGTTTTTTTCCTTCTATAGCACACACACACACACACACACACACAGTGGGTGCTCCATCCAGCACAGCGGGCATGTTATGATTCTTTGTGGTTGCAGTGGATTTGCTCCTAGGGAGGTTTATGGTTTTGATATTTTAGAGGCTGCATGAAGTCAGGTTTTCCAATAGGGAATAGACCTCCTCATATGGCTAAATGTGCTTTTGTCATTGCACAGGGTTTATATTTGCTCTACTGTGGGATATTAGTGTTTTGTGGGCAGCCGGGCATTTTTTTTTTTTTTTATTGCAAGTTGTGTTTTTGCTGCAAATTGATGCCATGTTTATACTGGCTGTTGTTGAGCACTTTTAAAATTGGATCCTTCCCTTAAGAAAAAATAAATAAATAAACAACTCGCACACACATAAACACAGCTCTAAATATTCAGCTAATACTGCGTGGAAGTGAGGATTCAAAAGCCACTGGATGAGATGTTTTTAGAAGCACAGTGCTCTTTCATGTACCAACATGGATCCATGGTGAGAGGGTTGTACAGCAGCTTGTGACAGCAAAATGTTGATTCCCCCCCTCCCCCCTTATTTATTTATTTCTTTCATTTCCTTTTCTTCTCTGCAGCTCAAATCGAAATAATTCCCTGCAAGATCTGTGGAGACAAATCATCAGGCATCCATTACGGCGTGATAACATGTGAAGGCTGTAAGGTAAGCATCAAGAGAAGCGAACCTGTTAGTGTGATGGGTTGTAAGCATGTGAAAGAGGGAGGGGGAAAGACGTGTGGGGGGGGGGGAACACCAAGGAGGTAGAGAAAGTTGCTTGTTTGGAGGAAAGAAACATCCTCAAAATGTTGCTGGAGTTTTACAGCAATTGGGAGAGGGCGCGTGGTGTGTAAACACAAAGAGCACGATCATTAAAGTGGTCAAGCACCACTGAGGACATCACAGAAAACCACAATTAGTAGGACATAGTCATTCCTCTGCCTTCCTCTGCCTTTCCCCTCCCAGGGACATGTCTCTTTTTGCTGTCCGCCCCCCCCCCCCCTTTTTTTTTTTTCTTCGCTTCTGCTGCTCTTCTTGAAATAGGATGATCAAAAGGAGAGTGCTTTGAATTATAGCAGATTGTTGGCTGTTTGCTACAGCGCGTTTCTTCCCATTGAAGCCACCTTTTGTACTGTTTCAAAAACACCAGCCATTCACGGCGAAGGAAATTTTGTGCAGCGTGTATTCCTGTCCCACCTCGTGCTCGTCACCAAGCTCATCATTAGCATTCCTCAACCAGCCTCCACCTTTTGCAGTTTGCTCGTGTGTGTGTGTGTGTGTGTGTGTGTGTGTGTGTGTGTGTGTGTGTGTGTGTGTGTGTGTGTGTGTGTGTGTGTGTGTGTGTGCAGGACAAAAAAGAGGCTCCTTTCAGCTCTTCTTCCCACCGCCCCTCTCGCTGCCTCTCTATCTCACACACACACACACACACACACACACACACACACAGATCCGGGAAAGGATAAAACGCTAAAGAATAAACTGCTGAAATCTATCTTTAATGATTGCTAATTAGTCCAAAGGCAGAAAGGCCTTTCTTGGTACGTGCAAGTACAAAAGTTTGGACCATAAATCATTGCATTATTAAGGAGTGCTGCTTGTCACTGGCAGTTTTACTCTGTTTCCATAATGGCTTCCATTATAAAGCAACTTGGCAGCTGTCAGCTGTTTTCTTGTAATTAAACAGCCAATGAGCAGCTAATTAAGACATATGTGTGTGGAGCAGTAGAGTGGGGCATGTTAATGATGTGCTGGAATCAATTCATTAAGTCAAAGGGATGAGGAATCCAGTTGGTGTGCGTTTGCAATCCTTTAGCCTCGCACATGCCTGTGCTGCATTAATCAACTCTAATAATGCCACTGAAGAGAAATGCCAGCCGCTGTTACCATGCACTACCCAAAACATGCCGCCCTCGTGTTGTACACGCTGGTGGATATACAGCGCTCTTTAAATGCCAGCAAAGAAGTCAAGAAAATACCACCGCAGTAGTTTTTGTTGCATTTCCATTTACAAGCAGTAAAATGAAAATATCACCATCGGGAGTACAGTACGTCCCCGCCAGGCTGCAATAAATCTTGTCAGCGCTGGAGCACAATGAAGACATAAAAACGATCCCCTTCCGAGGTGCCAGAACGTGTTTTTTGCGGCCACGGAGGCCCATTCAACAAACCTAAGGTGTGTTTTCCGTGCCCCTCTTCCCCGTGCAGGGCTTCTTCAGGAGGAGTCAGCAGAGCAATGCAGCGTACTCCTGCCCCCGTCAGAAAAACTGCTTGATCGACCGCACCAGCCGCAACCGCTGCCAGCACTGCAGGCTGCAGAAGTGCCTGGCAGTGGGAATGTCACGAGATGGTAAGTCGTTTTACGGGAGAGGATCGACAGGTGGGTGGGTGCAACAGGGAGGGGCGCCGACGGGTGAAGAGGGTAAGATTCTGCTCTGTTCAAGAGGATGAGGTTGTGGATTTTGTGAATGACCATGAGTCATTTTCTAATGAGTTACTTAAATATAAAGTATATGTTTATAGGTTTGTGTTTCATCTTGTGATAAAACTGTACAGAGATTAAATCCCAGGTAAATATTTGTAAAATGCTTTTGAATAAATGTATTGTTTTTTTTTAAAAAAAAACTTTAATTTCATTACATTCATTAAGAAATCCCAAATTATATTTTTTGCCATTGGCAGCCAGCCCTGCTGTCAATAATTTGCGCAGCCTGCTTTCACTTATAGTACAGCACTTAGTATTGTATAATATTTCATAAGCATGCTGTAAAGTGGATCTTTGTCCTTCTTTGTTCAATCTCTCTATATTCAGCAAAGGTGTCTAACTCCAGTCCTCACGATACTTAGATGTATCCATGCTCTAACACAGCTTGCTCAAGAGGCCACACCATGTCAAACGTTATGCTGGACTCTACTAATGACCCGTTCATTCGATTTGCTGTTAGGTCAGGGAAATATCTAAAGCCCTTAAGGGCTGACTTTATACATCTCTGCTCTAGATTGTCCAGATTCCTCTCTTATGCTCTCTTCTATTCAGCTAGTTCTACAGGTTTTCTATATGATTTAGGTTGGTGGACTAAGGTTGCCACTGAAAAAGGTTCATTTTGTCTAGTAAACTAATTCAGTATTGATATATGCCTTTTGTTTTGACTTTATATCCTAGTAAAAGACCAAGGATGACCTACCATTAGTTTTCTGACAAAGATTAGCACATTTTTATGTTAAACCCTCTGGTATTTCAAAAGAAAATCATGATTCTATGCACTTTAATAAGGCTTCCAGGGTCTTACGGTCTGGTCTTACTTTCTTCTGAGGCCTTCTCCTTCTCATCATTTGCTTCTTGCGACTCTGACATTTTCAAAGAATACTGCAGTGGGGCTACAATGAACAGCTAACAGCGAAGCTAACCGGATACATAAACACTAGAAGATGATCCTCCTGGAACTCGATCGTCCACTATACCTTTAAAGCAAAAGGGTTCTTAAGCCCCTTTTCCATTGCAAGCCCCAGGAATTAAAGCCCCAGGCTTTGGTTTCCCACGGTAAACCAAAGCCTGGGGCTTTTAAATTTGATCAGTTTCCATTTGCTAGGGGGGGGGGCATTATGTAAATCAACCCAGTGATGTACGGGGCAGTTGTTAGGGAAACTGCAGTACAACTCCATTCCAGCAGGTGGCGGCAAGAAGACACCATAGGTCTAACGGACAAAGATAAAATGAAGCCTACCGGCACAGACGCTGCTGTCGCTGGTATTTGGTCTGGACATTCAATTGCTGGCTCCTTACCACTGACAAAATGTTGAGAGCACATATACATTTTTTTTGGTCAGTTTCCACAGTAAAGTCCTCTCGCTTACAAGCTTGCATCCAATGTTGACATTTCTCTGCATTACTTGGGGGTTCAGGAAAATGAATTGAAAAAAATTTCACACGGTCACAATTATCGTATTGCGAGTCACTCCAGCAAATACCAATGAAGCAGTGTTTTGTTGTTACCATGTCAGATCTGTTCACTATTTGACTCCTACAAGTAAACTATTCAAGCATTACCGCTCAACGTTTGTCCAACTCTAAAATGACCGCGGCGCATGGGCACTGTGCTGTTCTAGATTTAGTAATTTGACGTCACTCATGAGCAGCCCTGTTGACATCACAAAACACCTAGCGTACTTGAAGGGTGTGTTTTCTTGTCTTTCCCATTTTGAAGAGTGGCTAAGAAAATTTGGACATCTGTGCTGCCTCTTACTTATACCTCAGGTAAACAGGAACTCATATTTTACTCCTGATATTGTTGAAAACATAAATTATAAAAATAAAAATAATTAAAAAGTCTGAGGCAACATTTTACTGAATCAACCAGGCATACAGAGAATATTGACACCAGTAATAATAACAAAAAAAGCATTTTGACAAGATTTCTTACTTTTTCTTTTTTCACTGCTCAGAATTTTTTTCCAGTTTTTTTTTCTTCAGTGTGAGATTATACATATTCAACCAGGAAATCGATACGTGTGGAGAGCAGTGTATATAAACATAACGAGACAGTGCCATTAGCTGTCCAGCTGTTCATGGAAAAACCATTGGTCTGATTTTGAACATGTGGGAACAGATCTGACAATGTTCATTATGTGAAGTTGTTAGAGGGTGTTGTTATTGCTGCTGTAGCCAAGATTGTTGCAATGGGAGCCCCCTAGGTGGGCGTCTGTGTCCCTCTTTGTCAGGCAGGTCCAGACTAGCCCGAGTTGAGGAGGATCTGTCCAAACAGAGCAGATTATATAATTTTTTGTGCTAAAGCATGGTTTCACAGATTTGAAGTGAAAATCTGTACGTACTTGTACATTCACAGAGCTTGCCCCATCCCCTGCACATATATAGTCATGGATGTGCATGGCTAAGTGATGCACAGTTCATCACCAGTATAGACACACTTATATAGGTGTGTATTTATAGGTTTCGACTGGAGGAAGGTGACTCTTAGCCCCACTGAACATGTCAGACCCTCTATGCTCTTTAGTCTCCTTCCTGTCACCCTGCACACGCTATTTGCATAGACCCACACACACACATTAGATAAATGACACACATACGCTCACACACATTCACACTGTGACCTGCTGACTTACTGTCAGTCCCCCAGAGCGTCAGCCAAGAAGTCTCATTCGCATCACAACTGTTTAGTCTGGAAGGCCTACAACTGAAGGCAGGAACTTGTCCTTTTCTCATGTAGGACTCTCTCTTTAGCTATTCTTGTTTACCCAACTCATTTGTTTCTGCACTTTACAATGTTGCTCCTATTAAAAATCATTGCTGTGTTCTCCTGCGCAATATAAAGTTTCTCATTGTTTTATATCTTGTCTTTTTAGTGTTTTTTTGTTGTTGTTTTTTTTTTGCTATGAGCCTCACACTGTTCGCTAATGTGTAGTTAAGGATTACTAATGTGGTCTGAACATTGCATGCTGCATTACCAAATATTGTGTGTTGCTCATTATTTTTTCAAGCAGGCGTGGGCCAGTATGGGATTGTAGAGCGATAACCACGAGTAAAAATAGTCCCATATTTACGCAAAAACTTTAAGCAAAAACTGCAAAACATGATGTTTGCTTTTATTTTGAACAGAAAAGCAACAGCTTTGCCTACTGCTGTGAAAATAGGATCATTTTCCGATTTTCTTCGAGGACAGCCCTACCATTTCCAATTTTTTATTTATTTTTTTTTAATGTAAAAGCAGGGTATATCTAAAAGTGGAGAAAAATCAACTGCAGGTTACTTGATAAGGGTGATAATTGAGAATCTGAACTCTCTCTCAATAAAATTGTCCAAAATATAACGTCATATTCTAATTATTTTATTTTTTGTGGTTTATTTTAGCCTAGTGTGTGTGTGTGTGTGTATATATATATATATATATATATATATATATATGTGTATATATATATATATATATATATATATATATATATATATATATATATATATATATATATATATATAAAATTTATTTATTTTACTTGGTTATTACACTCGTCTTGTCCTTTTTTGCTCCAGCGGTGAAGTTTGGCCGCATGTCAAAGAAGCAGCGAGACAGCCTGTACGCTGAGGTCCAGAAGCACAGGCTGCAGCAGCAGCAGAGAGACCACCAACAGCAGCCCGGGGAGGCAGAGCCGCTCACACCTAGCTACGGTCTCTCAGCCAACGGCCTAACGGAGCTACACGACGACCTCAGCGGCTACATGGACGGCCACACTCCTGATGGCAGCAAGCCCGACTCGGCGGTCAGCAGCTTCTACCTGGACATCCAGCCGTCCCCCGATCAGTCGGGCTTGGACATCAACGGCATCAAGCCGGAGCCCATCTGCGACTTTGCCCCTGGCTCTGGCTTCTTTCCATACTGCTCCTTCACCAACGGCGAGACCTCCCCCACCGTTTCCATGGCTGAACTAGGTAAGGAGCAAGGAAAGGAAGAGAGAGGTTAAAGGAGAGACAGTGAAACGAAGGCGGGGGGTTGAACAACTCAACCGTGGGGCAAACGACACAAAGGTTGCTTAAAATAGCAGGAGGTTGGAGACTCATCTCCAACACTCATTAAAAGAACCTCTTTTTTTTGTAATTAGTTTCCATTAATTAGGGCCAATCGGGATCCAGCAGGGCAGGCGTCTGGGGAAATCATTTTTTTAGGCTCCCTTGTGCCTAGGAACTCCTTTTAACAGATGTGTTTTCAAAACCATTTAAATTCTTATACTCAATATTTCTCTGAGAGAAAATGTGACCTTTGTTTCAGTGAGTAACGTGGCACCCATCCCCCTCCCCTTTCCATGCATTTGTGTCATAACTAGATTGGCTTCGCCTCAACCTTAAGCTATGAGCTTCCTGCAGGCTGTATAAGGAAATGTCAACAAGCTTTCTCCCAAAGAAAGCCCACATGTATTCACCCCCCCCCCTCCCCTTTCCTTCTTCATGAGAGCTCAGTAAATAACTCTTCCTTTTCTTGTGGCATATTTCATCACTGAGGTCTTCGCTTTCACATAGCTCTGTGTGTGACACTCAGATCTCATCTGAAATCATCTCGGTTTGTCACGGTGATGATTATGATTTTATTCCAGAGCACCTGGCCCAGAACATCTCAAAGTCACACATGGAGACATGTCAGTACCTAAGAGAGGAGCTGCAGCAGATGACCTGGCAGGCTTTCCTTCAGGAGGAGGTGGAGAGCTACCAGAGCAAGGTAAGACGGCTGGCTCTGTGCCGTACCTCCGTCGCAGCTGCAGTTATCAGAACTATTGTTTTATAGCAGATAAAACATTCTCTCTCCTATCTTGTTCCTCAGCCCCGGGAAGTCATGTGGCAGCTGTGTGCTATCAAAATAACAGAGGCCATTCAGTATGTGGTGGAGTTCGCCAAGCGCATCGACGGCTTTATGGAGCTGTGTCAGAACGATCAGATAGTGCTGCTGAAAGCAGGTATGACAGCCTGTCAACATGGCCCGCTGCCGTCAAACTTACCTCGGCTCACCTCCGCCGGCCCCGCTCCGCTGTTGTCACGGGGCTGTAGCTGACCTGACTGCACAAAGCTCCTCTTCTTCACACCCACAGACAGCGTAACAGACAGGCGACCCCACCCCACTCCAACCCGGCCTCCGACTCTTTGTGTTCCCCTCTGTTCGCTGCATACATAGCACAGGCAGACGTTGTATTAGACAAGTCGTCCGTTCCAGAGTTCTGATAATGCCTATCGTGCTAGCTGCCAATTTTTTTTAATGTTTCTCCCTAAAATGTAGGATGTCTGAACTGCTCTGATAAAGTCCCTTGTGTTTATGCAGATGCACAATGCCACCCTCACTTACTGGAACCCCCGGTAAAGATGCGTAAAAAGCCTTCAGATAAATTCCTCTTTACTTCCTGTTACTGTCAGAACAGCTCCAACTTTTTGCATAAAGTTTCATGAAGATGGAGCAAACGGAGACATCTTTGAGCATTTATCTTCGCGCAGTCTCTTCACATCGTCCTGAGTCCTTTCTTGTGCGCTCTTCTCTTAAGTTTACGCCACAGGATTTATCTGTTTGGCTATTTATCCTGCTGAAAGACCAATAATGACCCATTCCCAGTGCGACGCCTTTTCAAATCTCCTGGCGTAGCAAACTAATTCTAACAAGTGTCTGCTGATATTTGGAAGAGAAAACGGCTAACAGTATTCTATATCTTTCAGCATACCAAACACTGGGCATGAAATGCATCTTTGGTTTCACACCAAACCCACTTGGAGTGGTTGTTGCATAAATTCTTAGTCTTCGTTTTAATCAAAGTGCCCATTTTCAGTAGCTTTCATTAAACTACCCAGATTTGTTATTGAGGGCCTTTTCTAGACTTACCTTCAACCAGATGACATGTAGATGGCGTCTAATAGTCGTGGAGTTTTTTTTTTTTTTCTCTCCTCCCTCACCATCCTGACGCCGCATGTTGGTGAGATAAGTGACTTGTTCTCACAGCTCTAGTTTTAAAGTTGTTCATGATTTCCCTGATTTTAGGTGTGGGTGAGTTTAGGCAAGCAGCCATTTTCCTGTTGTTCTTTCCTGATTTATAAAGATAAACACACGTCTGCCTTACCTCAGTGCGATCTTCTCTTGTCTTTCCCATTTTGAACAGCGGCCAAGAGAAATAGGCCTCGGTGTCACACAATATATTAATACCCCAGGGAAACATGAAGTTAAGCATTACTCAATAAAGGTTCCTAGACATTCTGCTCTAGTTGAAAAAGAGACGGTTCAAAAGATCATAAAAACGTTTTAGTTACATTTATAATAAGGGAAATGTTAGGGGTGTTAATACGTGCAGCATTAGGGATTTTTATGTTCAATTTTCTCTCCATATACATGTGCTCAAATTAAAGGTTGGATTTATCTCAATTTTTCAGTGGGAGACGAAGCTGTTGCAGTAAAGGATGAATTTATCACAAGGCTTTTTACACACCTTTTTCAGCTCTGACAACAAGACGCTCCATTACGTATTTACTTCTTTTTCTCCTTATTTTCTCCCATCTAGTAGTACAGATTGTAGCACCTAATAAAAAGCTTTTCAGCTAAAAAAAAAAGAAAAGAAAAAAAGAGCGTGTGAATGAAAAAGTAACATCGCTGCCTATTTTTGTCAATCTCGTCTCTGTGGAAGAATAGCCTTCTATCAATGATGTTTTCATCTGCGGAGGCAGGTTTTATTCTCATCTGCCAGCAGGCATATTTCAAAGCGGCTGTTTTCTCATATTTTGGAAGATTAGCACAAAGATAATCATGTGTTTTGCACCTCTGACTGATGTTAGAAGGGGAGGGGGGAAAAAAAGAAAATCTTCAGCATCTTGTTCTCCTGTCTGTCTCTCCAGGCTCTCTGGAAGTTGTGTTTGTCAGAATGTGCCGTGCCTTTGACTCACAAAACAACACAGTCTATTTCGATGGAAAATACGCCGGACCTGATGTGTTCAAGTCATTAGGTAAGTGGAGTGGGTGTGCAGGCAAGGAGGCAGGCAGGCAGGCAGGCGTGGGTGCCTGCCTGCTTGTGTGTTGGTGAGCTGCAGTGTTTGTGGATCTAGAGTGTTTCTTTACAGTGTCTTCCTCCTCTCCTTGGTGTAGCAGCCAAAATTAGAGTCGGCTGTTGTTCTGTGCTCAACGCTGAAGGCCTGGAAGCAAACACTGAGCTCCTCATCCCTTTCCTCACCTGGCATTTCTGTCTCTTCAGCGGTTATTTATGGTAGAACAGAGATGTTGCCGAGGTGCCGCTGCATATGGCTCCTGTAACTGGAATAAATAAAGCCAGACGGGGAGTCTTTGGGGGAAGCTGCTATCAAAACTATCGCTGATAGTCTGACATGAAACATCTTAGGCAAAAAACAAATAGCAGCCATGTTTGACTGTCATATTTCCCTGTGATTTTATTTATTTATTTATTTATTTATTTTTTCCGGCATGGATTTTCTGCTTTGGAAGTAGCTTTTTGACAGGCAAATTGTAAAGGCATCCCACAGTGATTTTGAGGATGCACAGTCCTGTTTTCTTTGTGTTTGTTTATCACCCTGTTTATGTATTAGTGAACGTCCCTCTAACAGATAGCAGGGGACGGCGGCAGACGGCGGGAGAGTGATGGGCTTTCCGAGCAGCCGTGGCATGTGCCTGTCTGTGTGCGTCCCCAATAATTGATTTAACTAAAAGCCTCAATAGTGACCTCGTTTTAGCTTGCATAACACCGCCCAACTGCCAAAAGTGACTCGTCTGGGAGGCAAAACTCAGTAAAAGCATTGCCTGTTCTGCTTAAGATGCTCCCATGTGCTGTCAGCACGCTGCTCTTTTTTATCCCTTCCCCTTCCTCTCCCCTCCTTGTGCGCCTCTCTCCCAATAAAGATCAAGCGTGAATGTTGTTCTTTGGTCTTCCCCATCCTAAGCCCCTTCTCTTTCTCCCTCTCTCTCTCTCTCCATGTCCTTTGCTGTGGCAGGCTGTGACGACTTGATCAGCTCCGTCTTCGAGTTTGGGAAAAACTTGTGTTCTATGCACCTGTCTGAGGATGAGATCGCCCTGTTCTCTGCCTTTGTGTTGATGTCTGCTGGTAGGTGTCAGTCACAGCAACAAAGAGGGGGAGAGGGGTGGGAGCAGCCACAATAACCTACTCACCATAACAATATGCTCTGCCTTCCAAAAGTACCCGTACCCCTTGAACTTTATTACATTTGGTCATGTTGTAGTGTGCGCTTTATTGGGATATTATGTAATAGAGCAGCACAAAGTTGCAGACAATTGTAATGAAAAAGAAAAATTATTATGGTTTTCAAAATAAATAATAAAAAAAAAAAAACTAAAAGTGTGGCCTTCAGCCTTTCTTACTCTGATACCCCTAAAGAAAATCCAGGGCCATCAACTGCCTTTAAATGTCACCTAGTTAATAGAGGCCACATGTGTAATTAATGTTAGTACAGCTGTTTAGTGAAGGCCTCAGTGGTTTGCTAGAGAACATAAGTGAGCAAATTGCATCATGAAGACCGAGGAGTGCAGCAGACCAGCTGGTTGGGTCATGAAGCAATGTTCTGACCTTAGAATGTCTCATGGAGCTTTGGTCAGTTCATTATCTGATAATACACAACTGCAAACCTATTGAGACATCCACGTAAAGTGGCAGGCCAGGAAGGGAGTGCATTTATCAACGATGCAGCCAAGAGCACCATTGCAACTCCAGAGGTGCTGCCGGAGATCCCCAGCTCAGGTGGGTCTACCTGTTCACATGAAAGCTATTAGTTGTGCATGAAAAGGAATGCTGCACAGAGCCCTTAATATCCTTTCGTCAGATTAATACATGATGAAGGCAGCGGCATTCCATGGGGTTGCTTTTCTTTGCAGAAACTGGTTAGCTGGTCAGAGCTACTGGGACAATGAATGGATCTGTAAAAGGTAGCGAACGTCTTGAGGTTTGTTTTCCCGCAGGACTTCCCTAATAATAGAGCCTGAGCATGTTTGCGTGTTAAATTGGCCCTGTCCACACCAAAGTTCAATTGAGAATCTGTGGCATGTCTTGGAAAGTTACTAATCAGACACTGCTCGTCCAATCTGGGGGAAGTTGGGCAATTTAGCAAAGAAGAATTGGCAACAATTCAGCAAAGCTGCAATAGACGTACCCCCGAACACCGAGCTGTCATTGCATCCAATGGCGATTTAAGAAAGTGTTATTCCAAGCTGAATGCATGCCACACTTTTTCCAAGTTTTTTATTGTAAAAAAAAAAAAAAAAAAAGTGCTACTTTGTGTTGGTCTGTAAAATAAAATCCCGATAAAATGCATTGATGTTTGTGACAAATCGGGGACATTTCCAAGGGGTAAGACTTCTTTTGCAAGGCACTGCATACTGCAACCATCCTTTTTCATATAATGAAGTGCTATATGAACTGTAAAGAAGTTTACTTTTCTTTAAACAATAAATAAAGCTGTGACACCTACCCTTCTAGATCGATCCTGGCTTCAGGAGAAAGTGAAAGTGGAGAAACTTCAGCAGAAGATCCAATTGGCCCTTCAACATGTTCTGCAAAAGAACCACAGAGAGGATGGTATTCTTACAAAGGTAGGTTGCAGCCTGATCTACTCTGAGCCGTAAAGAAATCTCACTATTTAGTGTCCAAACTCTTAGTTCACAAACTCGGGGCAGCGCATTCACAAAGCAACAGAAAAATTCCTTTTTTTTCCCCTAGAAAAGTGAAAATGTATCAATTGTACTTTCCTCCTAATAGAAAGTGTCACATAGTCTCAACATTTACACGTCTTTTTGCCCCGTGTGGCACAGACAGCACTGCAGGGAGGACTGTTTTTTTTTTTTTTTTTCTTTGCTTCACTACAATTGCTCCATGTCCTTGCCTCGTCGTGAATCTAAACAGCCTGTCTCCTCTCTCTCTCTCTCTCTCTCCCCACAGTTGATATGCAAAGTGTCGACACTGCGAGCGCTGTGCAGTAGGCATACAGAGAAGCTCACGGCTTTCAAAGCAATATACCCAGACATTGTGCGTGCCCACTTCCCCCCCTTATATAAGGAGCTGTTCGGATCAGACTTTGAGCAGTCCATGCCCGTCGATGGGTAACAGGCCCACCCCCCCCTCCAGGTGCCGGTGTGCCCTCCGTTTGGGGGGGGAGGGGAGGTGTGGGCGACGTGGAGGAGGAATCTGAGACACTTTACTGGTGCCCTGCACAAGACCGGAGCGGACAGATGGCACGTTGTTCAACTTTTTTTTTCTTTTTTCTTTTTTTTTGCAGTGGAGGCGGGGAGGGCATTGGGTAGCTGATTGTCAAGGTTTACTATGTTGAATTTAAGTTTCATAGGAAGACTCAACAGAACCCCAGCAGGACATGAAGAGGAGAGAGGAACAAATAATTTCTGTCTGGCTGAACTTGGCCCTCTTATGCACTTTTTAGAAGAAGAAAAACAAAATTTCACCGGTGTTCTTTGCTTTTCCCATGATGTGGGGGTGAAAAAAAAAGTATAAGCAACACTTAAAAGACGACCGCATCAGTATTATCTTCCAAGTTTGCACTCCTTAAACAATTTTTAGTATTCTTACAATTGAACCTTTTTCATCTTTAAAATACCTAATCCCCCAGACCTAATTAATTCACCTAAGCAACGTGCACACTTTGGTCAAGTTCAGCCATTTTATCTCTTTTTTTTTTTGGTTTGTTTTTGTTTTTGGAAGCAGCGCTCAAAATGAAAACTCACAGCAACTTTCTGGGAGGTTCCCCTCGGCATGGTGATGCAATCGGCGCCTCTTTAAGGACAATCGTTTAAAAGGAGAAAAAAAACTAGAATTCTGGTAATTCTTATGAAAACGCAATGATTTTAGCTGTCAAGGACTCCATCCACCATTGTTGCATAGTGAAAATCATGTAAGGCCATCTGCTATTAATCCTTCTCTGGACAGGTGCCCCGAAGAAGCCCGGGGCACCGACGCAATGAAAAGGCTCCATTCCACCTGTTTTATAATGTACTACAGGGTATATGGTCATAAGTACTTACAATACAGAAAAAAATAATTGTTTATAGAATCTATTTTAAATAACATGTATGATATTAGTAGTTAGACCATTCTTAATTGTTGAATTGATAAGGCACTTTTATTTACACCTTTGTTTAATTTAAGACTTGTATATTTACCTAGTGATGTGTTGCATGTGCACAAGAAGTACAAGCTGAATCCTGGTCACAGAGATTAACCTGGGGAGCTATGGATGGTATTGGCCCGGAAGTGTTCTGGGGGTGGGGTTCTGGTAGGACGGCCCAATGCGGCGGCTGGACGGCGATCAATGAGGCGTGGATTAGAAGGCAATCTAAAGACACTTTTTTTTTTTTTTTTTCTGCAACAACTGCAAGCGTACGGCATAATTAATGTGAGAATGCGCCCTCAAATCAGGATTCTCAGCATCCCTTATGGCCGCTGTTTGAATGCTGTTAAATTATAAAACCTTTTTGAAGTTGGGATGTTTGCAGATCACTATATCATATGCATTTATAAGCGTTTGATTTAAATTCTAGTTTGACTGACTGTGTAGATCATGTTTAACAGGGTACAACCAAGCACATTAAAATACACATTTCTTGCCATGTGGTCAAAGTGAAGAAAACACGCTGAGATTGTAATCCAACTGTTCCACCTAGTGGAAGACAGAAATAAAACGAGGAAGCATCGCAGAGGTGAGCTTACTACCCTAAAAGCACGCCTACGGTGTGTTGCAAAATAAATCCTACCGTTTGAACTTACTTTATATGATATTTTATCATATAATAACCTTCTAGTGCAATCCTGGATGCATTTTATTGGGGTTTTATGTGATGGGCCAACACAAATGGCAAATAATTTTGAAGGGGATGGAAATTATTGCATTGTTTTTCCTTTCTTTTTTTACACCAAAGTGTGCTGACTATTTCTATTTCAAAAGCATGCCCACGGCATGGCGCTGCCACCACCTTGTTGGTAGGGTGTGCTCAGGGTCTCATCTGACCAGAGGAAGCTTCCTGTCATTGGATAAGAAGTTTTATCGTTTTCTTTTGGAATCCGAAGTCAAATTCAATGTTTACACCCACAAACTTAACAATTAAATTTCATTCTGATTCTGATAACGGCAGCTTTTATCCAGGCACACCTCGAAAACTTAATCCCTGACCTGCCTTCATGACCCTGTTTGTTCACTAACGTTTTCTAAGAAACCATCTGTCCTTTACAATAGATCAGGGGGAGTTTATTTAGTAATGAAGTGATATGAAGTGATGAGGAATTGGTTGCAATGGATTTTTATTTCAGGGTACTAGAGTGAAGAAATCTGATACAAAAGTAGGCTGCACTTTTTATAATTTTCTAAAAAAAAAAGAAGAAGTCTTATTCTTTCTGCAGTATTATGCGTTGCTTTTTGTTGGTCTGCCACATAAAATCCCAGCAAAGCACACTGAAGTTTTTAGTTGCAACGTGACAAAAATCTATAAAGAAGTTCAAGGGTTATGAAAACGTTTTGCATAGCACTGTACAAACCTCGGTCAAAAGGTGTGTTTTTTTTCCCTTCTTTTTCAATAAGAGTGACTTTTTGCCTTCTTACCATAGCCTCAGCCCAGCAGCGCCTTAACGGAACACCGAAAGAAAAAAAACAGCGAAGGGAAAGTGAATATTCAAAGCCTTGTCTGGTAGTAAAGCTTCTATTTTTGTAACTCGTTTTGGTTTAACAAACCCACGAAAGAGGACGAGGGAGAGGAAAAAAGATGTCAGGTAGCACTTAACTGTATCCCTGCAATAACTAAGACTAGCTGTTTGTACGATTAGGAGGGGGACGTATTGAAAAAACAACAAAACAGTAGGACAAGTGCTAGTTTCAGAACGCTTTGTTGTTGTGCTTTTGTTTTTGTTAAGTGTGTCTTTCTTGTCAGTGTGGTGGTAAAAAGTGGTTAAAAAAAAAAACTAAAAAAACGTAGGAAAAAAAAGAACCCCTGGATGTGCCAAACTGTAGTCGTTGCTTCCGCTTTCCAGTCTACTTGGTTAAAATGTAGAATGGATTCTGAAGACATTCCAGCAATCTCGGTAGCAGCTTCTTGATATCCTTAAAGACGAAAAGAAAAGAAAAAAAAATATCCCTTTAGAAAACCCAGCAAAGCGTGTTAATACATTTGTCACCGACTGTAAAACAGAATCGAGTTTTGTTTCGTTATTTCTCTGTTTGCACTCTTATCATTCCTCTGCCGTGCAATTTGCACAAGACGTTAATGCCTTGTGCTGTCACCCCTCAGGGAAGAATTGTTTTGTTGTTGTTGTTGTTGTTTTTTCCTTCGCCTTTCTGTTCGAGAGGACATTTGTTTGTATTCATCGTGTTTAGTTTAATTTTATTTGTTTGTTTTTTTCAGGGACGTTTCCATGGGAATCGGTTGAAATTAGAATTTAAAAATGTATCGCTGACTTTTCATTGCCGATGTACAGTTCAAACCAGATGTTTATTTACACTTTTGTTAAATAGATACCTTTTTTTTCTCCTTGTCTGACTTTATATCAGACTACACTTTTCCTGTTTTAAATCATTTAGGATTAAAGGGCAAAAATAATCAGAGACATCCTGTGCTCTTAAAAAAATTTAATTACAATTCAAGTGTTTTTGCCATAATGACCATTGTTGTATTTGTGGGAAGAGGGAAGCCCATAAGCCTCAACACTAGCCCAACTATGAAGTAGGGTAGTGACGGCATCATGCTGTGGGGTTGCGTTGCTACAGGAAGGACTAGTGCACTTCACAAAATAGGGTGCATCATTAGGAAAGAGTAGTATGCTGAAATATGGAAGCAATACCCCAAGACGTCAGCCAATCACCTTAAGCCTGTGGCACAAATGGGTCCTCCACATGGACAGTGACATTAAGCATACCACCAAATTAGTTACAAAGTGGCTTAAGGTAAAATAACAAAGTGAATGTTTTTGAGTTGCCATCACAAAGTCCTGGTCTCACCACCATAGAATATATTTTTTTAGGCAGAGCCAAAAAGCAAAGCTGCTTACAAACCTGGCTTCATTTCTGCCAGGAGAGGTCTGGACCAAAATTATTGTCCAGCAAGCTATTATGAGAAGCTTGTAGAAGAAACAGAAAACGTTTGACCTAGTTTGTAAGGCAAGTCTGCCAAACATTAAGATGATGAATGTAAATGTCTGACTTTGGAGAAAAAAAAAAGATTTCTTTAATTCTGTTATTGCGCTAATAGGAATACTTTTGGTAATCCTAACTGATGTGAAACAGGACATTTCTAGTCTGATTTCTTTTCAGACCGCGAGGGGGGAAAAGGTTTTTTTGTTTTATAGATTTGTATGTAAATATTTGGTTTTAACTGTGTGCAGTTTTTAGCCAAGAAATGAAAAACAATCTCATAACTTTTACAAACTACACTTTTTCAGCACAAAACATTTTTCCTATCAGACGAGAAAAAAAAATCTTTTTCTTTTTTTTTTTTTTTTTCAGATGGTGTCATCAGGGTCTCTACAAAGGATTACCCTCTTTGTTAGAAAAACCAAAATATTCTTATGCAATACTGAATTGGTTGTGTTTGGGTTGTAGTGGATCTGCTGTAGCTGTTCTTATGGTCCAATTCTCTTTGGATATTATGCACAAGCCCTCTGTACGACTGGTTAACCTCAGTCTCCGAGCAAAGCAACCCCTGCTGCCCCCAGTCTGGAGCACTGCTAGACAATCCAGGTTTGTGAAAGATGTCTGTGGCCCCCACCCCCCCTGGTGAGAACAGCACATAGAAAGGAGGCGGTGTGAACGCTCAGGGAGGTGGACAGGGAATGCCTGACGTGCAGCTCGACGGGCCAATCTTTTGACAAGGCACACTGAACTTTGCAGTTCCTGTTATGGAATTTTTTTTTCAAAGGAGATTTGTCTGTTTTCCTTTTGAAATGGTTTGTTTTCGGCATGTTTTCTAGTCGCATAACTACCAACTATTTTCTCACACATGATCAGCTAAGGTCTGCCACTTTCAAAGCACGAAAAGGTGAGCCTGATGATTGGCTCTGTGATGCATTTTACAAAAATATTACGAGCAATATGCCTTGTGTTGCAATTACGGGTCTCTACATTGCAGTTATCAGCCTTTCTTTTTTAATTAACTATTCATCCAGTATGTTTACACTTTGTACCAAGAAGTAATAATAATCCCTTCAGTTTCTTTTTCCTCTTCACATGTGCTGGTGTGGTTGCGATAGAGACAGGAGAACAGAAAACAGTCATCAAACACACTAGTACTTGGATACAACTATAAAATAGTAAACTGTTATGTCCTTTTCAGTGGCGGTTTTTGATATGGGCAGTTGCCCAGGGTAGCATTTGACAAAGGGGCACAAAAGCACTAGATTAAAATAAATAATAATGGAAACGCACTGCATTTTATCCCATCCCAGGATGTCTGATAATTTCCTGTATTTTAATTGGAGGCGGCAGGCATCAGAAGGAGCCGCTTGCCCAAGAGTGTCATACATGCAAGAACCGCCACTGGTCTTTTTCACCCTTTTTTTATTTTTTTTATTTTCCACTTCGTGTGCTATTCAGTCTGTGTGTAGTATACAGTAACAATATGCTGTTCCTTCTGTCTCTATGTTGTCTGTTTGTACAAAGCAATAGTCTCTGTATGTGTGTGTGTATATATGTGTGTGTGTGTGTTTTGTTCTTAAAAGTGTGTGACTAAAATAAAAATAAAAAACCCAGACAAGGCTTTAATAATTACAGAGGAACAGGGTTATGTGGATGAGGAGATTTTTGCTTTACTTTTAGAGAATTTAAAAAAGGAAAAAGGTTTGGAAATGCTGAGCTAGATCCATCCATATTAAGTATTGGTTGTTTTGTGTTTTTCTTTTTTTTCCCCTCTTCTTTTTAAAGCATAACGCCTTGAACAATTCAGTGGTTTGCAAAAACTCTACCGGGGCAACATAGACAGCAGTGTGACGGCTCCAAAAACATGCCTTTCCTGCTCTGTTGGTTGGGCTGGCGCATACAGGAATAAATAAGTTTGTATCTTAACAAAATGTCGGATTTTTGGAGCCCTCCTTGACCCCAGATTGTGAAAGCCGGCATCGTGTCGTCATGTTTGGAAGCTGCCAGCATGTGCTGTAACCCAGAATTATGAATCTGTCATTGCATTTTTAATAAACTCATTTTCCAAAGCACATGTAATAACGATTTAAGATTAAAATTACGTTTAAGGACAATAGTTTGAAAATTAAAAAAAAAAAAAAAAAAAAAAAAGGACGCGATCTTTAGCCATAATTGAATGTCAAGCAATAATATATGTTGGTGTATAATTTCTCATTGTTTGTGCATCTGCATGTAAATACACCCTCTTATTTATCATGAGTCTTTTTCTTCTTCTTTTTTAAATTTCTGTGGACGTCTCATCTGTATATTTGACCAGTTCGGTTCCCAGCCTGTATTACTGTATGTGTTCTTTTCCTCATTTTCTCCCCCATTCTCAGCAGTTTTTATTCATCATATTTAATATTATTATTGTTATTATGGATCACATGTATAAAGGTAGCTTTGTAACTTCTGTCTGTATAGGTAAGAGGAAAATACTGCTACTAAGGTCTACCCAGTGAAAATATTTATCTGTTTATCGATTGCATCATATTGTACGATGAAGCTGTTTCTACTTTGCTTCCCTCCTTTAGGATTAGTTTGATAGAGATAGGGGTGTGCTGACATTTATTTTGTGTTGCCCTAATGTGTGGTGCTAGATAAGTTAATTTTATGAACCAAGTATTGATTCTTAAGCCTGGCCGCCCTATTAGTTAAATAATTTCATCGCCTATTAATGTATTATTGATATTAGGACTCAACAAATTATGATTATAATAAAAATGATAGTGATAAAAGAGAAAAAAAGAAAAAGTACCCGGACAGTACCTGTATCAGTGTGCTGGCTCTGGGATAATGCACTTATTTCCTTCTGGCTTATAGCAAAACTAGAATCTGCTCTTTTAAAGGCTATTTAAGGTTGCTTTTCTGGATTTTTGAGGACAAATTCCTGTTATTAAAACTGAAACAGCAGTATTTTTTTCCATTCGTTTTTTTTCCTGATTGTAAGAACAACCACTCGCTAAGGCTGTAGTTCGTCAGGTTTTTAAGACGTTAACTCTTTCACCTTGTGTGTTTGCATCATCCCCTTACTTGATGTGGTAACATGGTTCCCTAGCCTCTGTATGTTTCGACAGCCCTGAAACCGTGTTTTTATTCAGACCAGTGGCGTGTTCTTTTCTTTTTTGAATTGCACCACATGAAGTGTTTTTTTTTTTTTTTGTTTTTTTTTAAACAAATGAATGGATTTCCCATTTGATGACAAAATCGACCTTTTTCCTCTTCTCTGTAGCAAATATCACTAAGAAGATGCTCGCAATAATAAGCAAAGTATCACACTGAGTGCCTCTCGGTGTAACGAAATGCATACATGGTTTTGATTGTCCTTTTTTTTAATTTTCCAAACGTCTACTGATGTGACTGAGTATTTTTCACATGAGAAAATCTCACCCTCGCTTGCTTAAAAGAAAATGTTCTCTTGTTTTTTTGTTCATGTGTCGTTCCGACATGAGCTGGTGTGTTTGTGTTGGAAGGGGTTTTAATGTACAGATGTCATCCCTCTCACCTCGTTTCAGAAACGGGGGAGTTTGTTTCCACGTTGATCTCAAATGATCAATAAAAGCTTGCGTATAAGTTATTACCCTAAATGATCACTTGCACATTTTTTTTTGATGACAAAAAAATAACCTGATATTTCTACATTTTCTGTTTGTGATATATTTCTTTTTTTTTTTTTGTCACTGCAAACAGAAGATTTGCTAATACATTGTATATTCTGTATTCGTACGTGTTTGTAAAACAAGCGTACTGCACATCTGGTTCTTTTAATGTCCTGTGTTCATTGTGCGCTGAGTCTGTTTGGGGTAACTCCACACATGAAGGTTGGGTGGAGCCCGGGAGGTTGAGGCTTTTTTTTCCCTTGCAAAGCAGTGAAAGAAAAGAAAAAAAAAACATTGAAAAAGCCCAAACTAGTGTGTGTTCGACACAGATTTCTAAGTCACACGTTTGCTACTGATCTTAAATGGCGACGGTTGATCATGAACCTTTTTATCCAGCTCTTTTGAACTCTCTTTAGCAGGTAGTCTAATTCACAAATGTAGTTTTGCTCCTTCTTGTCTGATTCTTAAATATGAAAATAAGTATTTTGATTCATTTTGTAAATACATCTGTAAAGAAGAATAAGAAATTTAATGTTGTCTTTTAAATACTTTTCATTCTAATATGAATGTTGTTATATTGTACTTAGAAACTGTACCTTTAATATTACCTTTATTAAAAGTGCATTGGACACATCGATTTTAGATGTGCTTTATGTGCTGTTATCCCATAATAAAATTTACCGCTTGTAATGAGCTTTGTTTTTCTCCTCTGATTGTTCAACCGTGTCACTTTGTCTGCCCGTTATTCAGCTCACTAAC
This sequence comes from Fundulus diaphanus, assembly GCA_037039145.1. Lineage (NCBI taxonomy): Eukaryota > Metazoa > Chordata > Actinopteri > Cyprinodontiformes > Fundulidae > Fundulus > Fundulus diaphanus. Next base: position 27,179,302 of record CM073134.1, read on the forward strand.
TAGAAAAAACATTTAGCAAGCCTAAGGGGTTCCCAACAAGGGTTGTTATAGTATCAGAAACGCTTTACAACCCTGCAAATAAAGAAATAAAAAATAATGATAGATATGTTAGTGTTACATTTTGAACTGAACCAATTAACTTTTTGTTTTTAATTTATCTGGCTGTATCATTTGCTTTGCTGTCCTTCAATAATCAGTTAAACCTAAAGGTCTGAATCATTTCTTTCCAATCAGTCTCCCAACACATTTTGGGCACTTAACCACTGCAAAAACCTCACTTTTTTTGTACCATTTCCTTTGTACACGCCTGAACTCCTGTGGTTGTAGGCTCCAAGCAAAAATATGCTATTTTAATGAATGACTCAATTTCCCTGCAAGGAATATAAATTTTTCATCACTTTTTTAACCATGTAAAACATTAGAGATCTCAGATAGGCTTGGTGAACAGCAGTGTGATAAAGTTGTGGAATCATTTGCATAATTTGAATTTCTTCCATATGTAGACTATTGATGTTATCTCCTTAGAATAGGTGTAAGGATGTCATCATCTTTAACTTAAAGCAGCAAAAAAAAAATGGGCTAGTCTGTGATTTTTACTTAAAGAAAGAATACTTGCATTAAACTTTTGCTCTTGCGTTTTATGTTTGAGGCCATTTGTTGCACAAGACAAATGCTGGAGAGAAAAGTTGACATTATTGTGGTTAAGGATGTAAAATACTGGAGTGGAAATCATGGCAAGTCTGCCAACGTGCTGTTGCTCTGAAAGATCTACCGTACACAACTTGTTAAGAAACCATGATAATTTCCAACTGTATCCCTATTTACTGTGACATTTATTCTATAAAATGCAACTGAAAGACAAATCTGTTAAGACTGATATAAAAAAGATGAAAAGGTTTAGGAACCTTTTTGCATGAGTGTGCAAACCCTTATACAAATAATTTTCTGCAGCACCTTCACACCTACCATCAGTTATAGTGAATCTGAAGAACCTCAAATAAAGTTAAATTTAATTTATATAGCGCCAAATCATAACACGTCATCTCAAGGCACTTTACAAAGTTAAATTCAGTCAAAATCATACAGACAGACTGGTCAAAAAGTTTCCTATCTAAGTAAACCAAGCAGATTGCATCAAGTCTTGAGAAGCAGCATTCACTCCTGAAAGAGCGTAGAGCCACAGTGGACAGTCATCTGCATTGTCTATGGCTTTGCAGCAATCCCTCATACTGAGCATGCATGAAGTGACTGTGGAGAGGAAAACCTCCAGCAGAACCAGGCTCAGTGTGAATGGTCATCTGCCTCGACCGACTGGGGGTTGGAGAAGACAGAGGAGAGACACAAAAGCACAGAATCACACATTGATCCATGATTCCTTTCTATGTTATATGGTAATGGCAGATTATCTGCATCCCATGGATGGCGTCACAGTTAACAGAACGCCAGTCCAGGTGTATCTACTATAAAGAGCAAAAAGACAGAGAACAAATAGTTAACAGTTAAAAATAATAACAAACAATGCAAAATTGGGGAACAGTAGGAGAACTCAGCAGTGAGAAAGATAGATCTTGGTGTCCTCCAGCAGTCTAAGCCTATGGCAGCATTACTAAAAAGATAGCTCAGGATAACCTAAGCCACTATGTAAGCTTTATCAAAAAGGAAAGTTTTAAGCTTAGTCTTAAAAGTACAGAGGGTGTCTGCCTCACGGACCAAAACTGGGAGTTGGTTCCACAGGAGAGGAGCCTGATAGCTAAAGGATCTGCCTCCAATTCTACTTTTGGATTCTACTTTTGTTTTCTACTTTTGGTCTGTGAGCGAAGTGCTCTGCTAGGAACATATGGGGAATTCAGATCTCTGACATATGAGGGAGCTTGGTTATTAAGGGCTTTATATGTGAGAAGGATAATTTTAAATTCTATTCTTGATTTAACAGGAAGCCAATGAAGGGAAGCTAGAATTTTTATTAGAACTCTTTCTGCAGCATTTTGAATCAGCTGAACGTTCGGCTGTACTAGTAGGATTTTCCTGACAATTCCTTCTTAGTTATATTATGAAAATGTTTTTGTAGAGATGCATACATCTTTGCAAGCTGTGCTTAAATGTAGTTGCAGATTTTGTCAGATTTGTCCAAACCACTTGACTCTCTAAAGATTGTAAGACTGTACAATAAATCAAACCACAATCATCATAATCATCACAAGGTTTGATTTCACAAAGAGACTACTTGAATGCATTATTCTTTTTTTACAATATCATTATTATTATTATTATTATTATTATTATTATTATCACATTATATTTCAAGGGCCATGAATTCACAATTTGTGTGTGCTGACAAAACATTTGGCTAGTTGGAGTCAAGCTCTGTGGATCTCTTACATTGGAGTCAGGTGTATTGAAACATAGACAGATCTAAAATTTGCAGGACACCAGCCCTCGAGGACTGGAGTTTGAGACCACTGGTTTAAAATCATCTGGTTAAGTGAACAGGATGATGGAAAACTATGAAGGGTTTTTACTTTCTGAAGCCAGATTTTTCTCCACCTCTGACCTTAAGTACTTAAAATCCTCCACCTTCTTTATTTCTGCTCCGGCTCCACTTTCATTCCTCTCCTTTCCAGAGCAAACCTCCACCTCACTAGGTTTTCCTCAACCTGTTCCCGGCACTCACTACAGATCACAATGTCATCTGCAAATTGCATGGTCCATGGAGTTTCCTGTCTAACCTCATCTGTCAACCTCTCCATCACCACAGCAAAGAAAAAGGGGCTCAGATCCACTTCTAGATGCAGTCCCACTTTCACCTTGAACTCCTCTGTCACACCTAAGCACACCTCACCACTGTTTTACAGCTCTCATACATGTCATGGACCACTCTAATGGGTCTTTTCCATGGACTCCACTGGGCCGTACTCTACTCCACACCGTGCACTTTGAGGATTTTTCGACAGGCTTTTTTCCCCTACCAGTCTGTATTTTCTCATATCTTCTCTAGAGGTAGTATGATAGTTATCGAGTAGAGCTCTTACATGAGCCGACTGCTAGTCAGTGATTGGCTGTGGGTGTGTCCAGCAACCCAGCCAGCCAACAGGGGACAACAACCCACCACAGAGCCAACTTGTGACTACAGATGAGATGCAATGGAGTCCTCACAACATCCTAACAAAATGGCCAAGGATGAGGTGAAGGCTTTTATCACAATAGTGGGTGACTGTCACATTCAGAGTCAGCTAGACGGATCCACCAGAAATTAAAGGGTGTTTATAGTCATTTCAGACAGGATGGAAGAACTTGACTTTCAGCGTGCATGGTGTACAGGGTGTAACACAACATCAGAAGAGAATCCTCTAACCCAGAGGTCACCAACATGGTGCCCACGGGCTGGGCCGGATTTTAGCAGGGGCTTACCGGGGCTGCAGCCCGGGGCCCCGGCATTTCGGGGGCCCCGAAGGATTTTTCTATTTTTGTGAATGGATAGTGCCCGCCCGGCCGGCCGGCGGGCGGGGTTTGCGCACCGCTGGCCGGCACCGCAGCGGCGCTTGGCTGCACAAACCCCGCCCGCCAGCCGACCGGCGGTGCGCAATCCTCGCCGGCCGGCGGTGGCCGGCACCGCAACGGCGCTTGGCTGCGATGGCTTAAATGTCTGATAACCCTTTCACTCTTTACTGAAAGGGCTTGGTGTTACTGGTTAGGGCAGTGGTGTCCAAATTTTTTGACATGAGGGTTAATATTATGTTAAAACAACTTTGGGGCTGTAAAATAATTTTGAAAACAAACTTGGTCTTTTTTAAAGTTTATCTGCTAAATGAAAGTAAAAATTTAAATGAGTGTAGATACAAAACAAAGATTGTGCATGTCTGCATTATAAGACAGGCTTTATAAGACTTTATAAGACAACTTTTCAGGGTTGAGTATTGTTTTCTTATTTGGTTTGCGTTTGAGTAAATGTAGGTCGTGTTTGTGGTTCGAGCTCCTACAAAGAAGTTGAATGCAAAAGTGTCATTAATAAATGGAAATCTGTATTTTGTTCTTCATATTTTTCAAGATGTTCTCTGTAAAAACCTTGGTCTAGAAGATGAAAATTGTTAATTTGCACCCACCTCTGCTTTTATTGAGAACCGGGGGCTGTAAAAAATCCTTCAGAGGGCATATATAAAGTTATATATATATATATATATATATATATATATATATATATATATATATATATATATATATATACAGTGTTGGGTAAGTATGTAAAAATGTAATCCGTTACAGTTACAAGTTACTTTGTTTAAAATGTAATTGTAGTGTAACTTTTTCGATTACTTTTAAAAAGTAATGTAACTAATTACTTTGATTACTTTTTGATTACTTTAAGGTTTTAATGAGTATTGACCCATGTTCAACATTTAATTTTTGAGAACTGAAGGTGAACCTTAAAAAAGCGGAATTGGGAATTGACACTTGTATGACTCTATTCCTGTATATCCATCAGTAGTTAAAGGACAAGAGTCAGCAAATGCAAATTCTGCCCTGTAAAACAATGACAGCACAATTGTTGCTGTATGATCTGAAGCCCCATTTGGAGCTTTTAAACAGGCTTTGAAAAACTTTGATAATTTGCTGCTGTAATATTATAGATTTTTTTAGAATAAAAAACTAGCAGATGTGCATAATCAAAAATAACAGAAATACAATTATAGAGCATTCAGTATTGTAAGAAAGCCCACACTGTTTCTGGATAAATACATTATTGTATGAGTTAAGTTCTGTTCCGTTTTCTGCCTTTTTCGTTGTAAAAGTGAAATGTCCCATTCTCCTGAATGCACCATAGCTTTCCGACGCTCACGAATGCAACACTGTGAACGCTGAGCTGTGTAGACAGTTTTGCAGTTTCACAACACACGTCGGCTCTCACGGTTTATTGTTGTGTGTGAATAACAAGAGACTGCATGATTGCAAAGCGCCTTGTTGCATCTTTCTCTTCCTTAAAGCAAAGCCAAATAAAACCGTGAAACGTCCGCTCGCTTGCTGTTCTTTCAGAAGGCTCCACCAGCACAGGATGGATCATCAGAGTGATAGAGACAAGGAGCCGTAGTGGGAAACGGCGATACAGGGCGCGAAGCAATAAAAATATCATTACATATTTCGCAAAGGTTTTTCTTTATATTTTTTAAAAAATGTAACTAAATTTGTAATTCTTAATATTTTCGGAAGTAACTGTAACTGAATTACATATTTTCTCATTGTAACTGTAACGAATTACAGTTACTCTTTTTTTGTAATTAAATTACGTGACGTTGTTACATGTAATCCGTTACTCCCCAACACTGTGTATATATATATATATATATATATATATATATATATATATATATATATATATATATATATATATATATATATATATACACACAAAGTCTATATATATATATATATATATATATATATATATAGACTTTAGCCCAGGGGCCCCCATCTTGACTCCAGCCCAGGGGCCCCCATCCTCCTAAATCCGGCCCTGCCCACGGGCACCAAGTAGCCCCTGAGGACCACATGTGGTGCCCACTAGCCTGTTCTAAAAAAATTTAAAAAAAGCATAATCCACCAGTGAGCAGCATCTAAAGCTTAATTTTATTTTGTTACTCTTCTTGTTTAATCAGATTTGCTTTTATATAAATTTAAAATGACAGTATCTACAACAAGGCATGATTTTTTTTTTTTTTTACATAAAGTTAAAGTGAACTCTGTTTCGTCTAGTTGAAAGACCAGTACTGGTAGCCCTTCGTATGGCGCAAAACCATTGAAGTAGCTCTCAGTTTCATAAAGGTTTGTGACCTCTGCTCTAACCCCAAGATTCCAGGTTCTCAACCCAGTGTTGCATAAATGACGACATGCGCTCTCGGCCGCGCAGTTAAGAGGCACAACCTAAGACGCTGTGATGCTTTGAAGCGTGGCCTGAAGCCCCAACCCCCGGAGGCGTTGACCACTTGGGGGGCCTTACCGGGTCTGTCGAAAACCAAAGGTGGAGCGGAGTTTGAGCATGATGAGTAGAGTGGTGCGGGGTAGACAGGGTCCATAGAAAAGTCCCATAACGTACTTCTCTGCTGCTCCAGACTTCCTCACACAATACCACAGCTCCACTCTCAGCACCCTGTTATATGTTTCCTCTAGATCTTCAAAAACACAAGGCAGCTCCCTCTGACCCTCTCTGTACTTTATCCATCAACATCCTCAAAGCAAAAACAGCATCAGTAGTCATTTTTCTTTGCATGAAAGCATACTGCTGCTCACAGATCTGACCTCAGCCTAGCTTTCACTACTCTTTCCCATAACTTCATTGGATGACTCGTCAACTTTATTCCACTGTAGTTACCACAACTCTGCATATAACCCTTGTTCTAAAAAAATTGGTACCAGCACACTTCTTCATTCATCAGGCATCATCTCGCTCTCTAAGATCGCCCTGAACACCTTGGTGAAAAACTCTGCTGCTGTCTCTCCTACACACCTCCATACCTCTACAGGTACATCATCAGGGCCAACTTCTTTTCCCATGCTTCATCCTTTCCAATGCCTTCCTTACTTCATCCTTTGCTATTTCCTGATTCCTGATGGTCACTTCTGCTCTTTTACTTTCGTTTTCCTCATTTTTCAACTCCTCAAAATACTCCTTCCATCTTTCTATCACACTCGTTGCAACGTTCAGTATTAATCACCCTAACTTGCTAAACATCCTTCCCACCTCTATCTTTCTGCCTCGCCAACCTGTGTAAATACTTCTTTCCTTCCTTACTGTCCAACCTATCATACAAGTCACTGTATGCCCTTTCTTTGGCATTACCTACCTCTACCTTCACTTCATGCTGCATCTTTCTATATTCATGGCGACTCTGTCCAGTCCCCAGTATCCCCCTTATTCTTAGTTGATCTACAGGTAAAAAAATAAAAAAGGTGAGAATGAATTTTTCATAAATTAATATGCCAAACCAAACAGATTAGTTGGACACAAAAGCCAAGTTGTGATGTGACAAAGCAAAAAATAAAAAAACAGGTCATCATTTGAATTTAAAATACTTTTCATCCATCCATATCAATTTCATCACTTTTCTTGATGTTTCAACACTGTACAGAAACACTGTAAAAATTGAAGAGTGACGAGATGGTGGATTAATCCGAACCATGATCATTTATGCAAGATTAAACAATTATACATCCATCCATTTTCTATACCTGTTTCTTCCTCACTGAGTGACACGTAGGGCTATTGTGTCCGGGTACATCCTGAACAGTTTGCCAGTCCATCACCGAGAAACAAACAACAATGCATGTACAGGCACACTTCTAATGACAGTCCAGAACGGCCTTTCAATCTGGCATGCATGCTTTTGAACAGCAGAAAGAAGCCGGATTCTCTAGTGGGAACCCTCACATGCAAGGAGAAGACATGGCAACTCCAGACAGAATGAACCGAGCCGGGATTCATATCCAGGACATTCTTGCTGTGAGGCAACATTGCCACCCGCTGCTCCAATGCAACAGTCCTTTAACAGTGAAATTCCTACGATAGGTTGCATTTCCAATTTTTTTTCCTGTCAGTTTTAGAGACATGGATGTAAACAGCACTGGGTTGGTAAAAAAAAAAAAAAAAAAAAAAAAAAAAGAATCTAAGACCTTAATGTGGATCCATCATACAAGTGAATTCTGATGAAGTGGATATACTGACATTGCAATAATGTGGGCTGGACTCACAAAATATAATATAATACATTACATAATATAATATAATATAATATAATATAATATAATATAATGCAATATAATATAATTAATATAATATAAATGGAAAGAGAAATTATAATTCATGTCCACTGGGTGGCAGTAGTCCCCACCAAGGACATTAATGCTACTATATTTCTAACGGACAAGGAAGGTCGCCATCCAAACAAACGTTTATTCAGGCAACGATGAGCTCAGCTGGCAGAAACTCCTGCTTTCTGTAACCTCTACCTTGTTTTTCGTGGTTGTGACAACGATGGAGCTGTTGTGGTGAGTCACGCTGTCTTCCGCCGGGGCTTCGAGACAGGAAGTCGTCTCCACGCTGTTTGGGGCTGAACTTCATCACCTAATCTGATGTGTTGGTTGTTTACTTTTATGGGTTGTTTTTTTTATTTATTTAAGACCAGGAGAAACTCACTGAGACTGGGACAGAAAAGGGAAACTGGAGGTAAAAATCTCCCCAAGAGGAAAGACAGTTGTGTGTTTGACAGGCAGCCGAACTGCGTTGGTTCATTTGTACAGAACCAAACTCATGGTGTAGCTGCGGAGAGATGCGTCCAATATTTGTCCAAACTTGACATAAAGTAAATAAAAACGGTGCGAGTGTGATTTCTGATGCTGTGGTGAATAAATTTTTTTTTAACTCCTTCAGACAATTCATCGCACACAAATCGATATGCTTGGTGTTTTATTTCTGAGCACTGATGGTTATGGCTTACAGCTCGTTTAGATTAAAGGACTCATTGGACAGTCGTTGACATCCTCCACAAGGAGGGCCAGCCACTAAAGAATCTGGCTGTTCACATAGGGCTGTGTCCCAGCTTATTAATGGAAAGTTAGGAGGAAGGTAGAAATGGAAAAGGTGCATAAGCAACAATGGTAATTGCATCCTGGAGTAGGTTGTAAAGCAAAGCTCATTCAAGAGACTGAGGCCGGGGTGCTTGCAGAGTCGCCCCAGACGGATCCAGGCGATAGCTGCTGGCTTTCCTGTTCTTACATCTCTCCTGAACAAGAGGAACGGTAGCGGCAGCTTTGAGGGAGTGCTGATTTCACCTTTCCTAGCAGGACTTGGCTCCGGCCCACGCTGCCAAATGTACCAGTATCTGCTATGATGACCACGGTATGGCTGTGCTTTACTGGCCCGTAAACCTGCCTTGCCTCTGGAGTATTCTCAAGAGGCAGATGAGAAAGACCGAGCCCAACAATGCAGATGGGCTGAAGGTCGCTATTGAAGCAACCCGGGCTTAACATCTTAGCAGAGCCACAGACTGATCACCAGTCATCCCACGCCGCCTTGATGCAGTAATTCATGCAAAAGGAGCCCCGACCAACGATTGAGTGCAGGTACATGTCTGTGTGAAATAAAAAATATCAATTTTTATATGATCATTTTCTGGAAAAACGCTGGAAGCCAAACTGAACAGAAATAAATGCATTAAATGCATCCCTCTGTGTGTTATGAATCTTTATTCTATGCGTTTAGATTTTTTAATTTAATTACTAAAATAATTGAACTTAATGTTGTACTTGAATTTATTAAGATGCACCTGGTACATAGATTTAACTGAGTAGTGCTATCTCTTACGGGGGGAAAAAAGGAGGATTCAGAAAGATTCTTCCTTTACACAACATTCTTAACAGTCTATTGTATTCTAGTAACAACAATATGGGAAGTTATGATTTACTTCACCAGTCAGGATCTTTAGTTTTATTTACCACTCCCCTTCAATGACAGGGATGACGACCCGGTCCCCGACGGTCCCTTCTTCACCAGAGAGGTCTATGACAAATATTCGCTTGCGCCACACATCAGAGAACTTTGGGCCTTTCTTCAAAGGTTGGTCTAAAACTCATGCACAACTTCCTTAGCACTCTTCGCTGTATTAAGGCTAAACCGGCGAGTGTTTCGTTGATGCAGTTAAGCACGATCGTTTCCAGTCCCGCAGAAAACACCAACGGTAAGCGAGAGGGCGAGGAGGCTGCAGAAGGCAGCAGCTGTAACAGTGATGATCACTCTGCGGGCAATGATGCTGAGGAACCACAGAAGAAGAAGAGAGGCAGACCCAAGAAAAAAACTGAGACGGAGGTGGATGTTGCTTTTCCTGAACCCAGGCTGCCCTATCCCTGCATGTCCAGCCTGTCCAGCAAAGACCAGAAAACCTACGTGGGTTATTTGATGAGTACGAACACCAGGAATCCTCCGAAGGTGCACACATTCTCCTCTGGTTGATATTGAAGGTATTTTTAGGCATGTTTATTGTTTTGACATTCATGCATTCACCCCCTCCCTCCCCAATATTTTATACCATTTCAGAACTTAACACTGCGAATAAACAATGAAGTGATGCAGTTCACCAAGTACCTGCAGGATGTTGGTAAAATATGTGCTGATGACTACAACTTCATAACACAAGACGCTCTGCAGTACACAGAGGTACTTGTATGTCGAGGTTGGCACCTGTGTGCTTTTAGTTTAGTTAAAGAAACAAATGCGTGCAAACACAAAATCGTAATGTGTTGCAGGAGTTCTTTAGGGCGTGTTTAGAGGCCGTTGAGGCGCTTCCCCAGTTCTACCGGCTCCACGAAATGACCAGTTTGACAGGAGGGACGTTTGACCCGGGGCTGGCGCTGACGTTTGAGAAGCAGCTGCTGACACTGGTGATCAACTTCTGAACTTATCCCAGGATTGTTAGATTATAGCTTTCAATGTCATTGAAATTCCGTACGCTTCAAGTTTTGAAGCGCAGAATCAGCCTCGTGTTGGTTAACTTTGTCTCTCTCTCTCTCTCTCCACATTTGCACCCGCCGTTTCTCCAGGGCACTGCGGATATAACCGACCACAAGATTGTTCCCGCTGATGCGCAGCTTGCATCTGATTATCACAGTGTTTCATCAGCGAATCCTCCAGCGAAGAAAGCTAAGGACAAGCGTGCTGTAAGCAATCGTCTCCCCTCCGCTTAATTGCTGCAGCAGAACAAGCAGAGACGTTTAACTGCTGGGGCCGAATTCACGACCGTTATGCTCCTGCAGTCCTCAAAACGGACACCAGAGGGCGCTTATGTCTTACTTTGTCGAGCTAGTGTAAATGTTGTTTCTGAAAGATCCTGTGTAGCATGTAAATATAAAAAAAAAAAAGCAGCACTTGTATTTGCTTGGATAGCGTGATAACCTGCTGTGATCATTTGTTCTTGCTGTACCCCACAGATGATCAGTAGTGATGGAAATGTGGAAAAACTGTGCGCTTATTATGAGCCTCATGTCTGTCTGACCCGAGATGCCTTGGTCAGGCTGCTGGACAACCAAGGCCCTGACTTTGGGGACCAATGGGAACTGCCTGTTTGGGTAAAAGTAACGCCTGGGAAAGGTGCGTTCAGCATGTAAGATTTCATGTGTACCCCTTGTTGCAAAAAAAGTCTTTATTTTGCCTCATTTTGAATGGGTGTTAAAGTCCAGTGTAGTCTAAATGACATGCAGATTGTTTTTGAAAACAGTTGAGGCTTTATGGTGACGTCAGATTCACATGAGCTATGAAAGGCGTAAAAAAAAAACACCACAATAGGCCTCTGTTGTACCTCTTTTGTTGTCGCTTCACATAATTTTGTAGCTTTTAATTTAAAAGAATCAGCAAGAGAGGCTTGCTTGTTAAAAGGTGAATTCATTAGCCAAAAACAGGTTGTTTATGAGACTGAATATAAAGATGAGTTACAGTTTTCCCAGTTTATAAGGAGCTGTACTTGCCTTGTAATGTTAATAGACATACAGTCAACAAACCTCTACATTTATTTGCACCCCTTCTGCAGATCTCTTAACAGTGAGCTTTTTTAAAATCCGGAGGTGTGTTCAGGGTGATGTTCAGTGTTGGTTTTTTTGCCACCTGCAGCGTTTTGCAAGCCTAAATGTTTTCTGTTTTCTTGAAACGGCTTGCAGCAGGCTGTTAACAGCACTTGTTAGGGTTGCCTTTCAATGACCGCTTTCTGCCCGCGGCCTTTTATCACAGATTTGTAGTTGTCCTGTCTTTCCTACCACCTTTGCTCTGAATCTCTGCAGTTCCTACAGATGCTGCTTTTGCCGGGCTTGTCAGTTAAGGTGGAAGGCAATGCTTTGGTTGTTTTTCAGTTCTGCCAAAGTGTTTTCACTTGATGGGTCTAGCTGTGTTCTGTGAGATGTTCAGCTAGGGGCATTTAAAAAAGAAAGAGGAAAAAAAAAAAACTTCTCCACAACCTTGTCCCTTATCTGTCTGCTGCATTTCTTGGTCTTCATGATGCTGTTTGTTTGACTAATGTCCTCTAACAAACTCCTGAGGCCTTCAGAGCACAGCTGGATTCATGCTGGTCTTATATTACACACAGGGGGACTCTGGTTTTATTTTATTATTATTATAACCATTTTGGCTAACGATTTCTCTTTTAACAAAGGATGGCGAATACAAATACACATCACATTTTTCAGATTTTTATTTGCAAATCACTGAAAAGGGAAACAAACGTGATTCAGTTTCCTTCCCTTTCACAACTGTCCGCTAATGTTTGTGGGCCGGACTCAAAATGCCGATAAAATACATTGAGGTCTGTTCTCGCAATGCAACAAAATGTAAAAAGAAAGTTTTATGGGGTGGACAGTTTTCACAAGCCACTTTAGAAATTCCTATATGTACTAATAATTGTGGCACTCCTGAGTTTGTCATTTTCTAGTGTAGGATTGATTTTCTTTTCATTTTCTGTTTGTTTTTTTCCTCATTAATAAATAAATGTTCCCTAATTATAGGGTGGATTTTTATAAGGTGTTCAGTGCTGGATGCTGCTGCTGATGCTACAAAAGATGGATTTATTTCAAGGCTTTTACACATTGTCAAAATGTGTTACGTAATCAAATGGTCTCTCGAATGCTGTGCACACAACTGCACTGGTGCTCAGTGACCTCATGGTAGTACTGTTTGACTGCAGTCATTTATAACGGTAATAATTGCAATAGACGAATAAATAAATAACGGGGCTTTTACTCAGATGGTCCCAGTGAGATGCAGCGTCTGTTCTTCCGGGTCGTTTGGGTCAACATGTGGCCCAAACAACTGCATCGGAAACGTTAGAGAAGGGAGTCAAAAACAAAACAGATACAGAAACCAATACAAAAAAGACAGGTGGCAATCATGTTGTTCTTTACCGACTAAAAGGTGATGCATTCATCACCAGTTAAAGGATGGATAAAGCAAATTAATGTTTTTTTGGAGCAATTTCAAGAAGACACTTAAGAATATTTATGACTGAACCTTTTCTTTTTTTTTTTTACAGGCAGCATTAAAAGGAAGACTGTGTACATAGACCCGCCTCTCCTGAAACGTGAAGTGACGGTGAGAAAGAGAAGTCACATCTATCACGAGGAAAGTTTGAAGCTCTCCATCATGAAAACAGGAAGTAAAAAAGTTTTCCATTTAATGACCGAGCGGCCCTCACATGAGCGCCGGATCTCACAGGTAAGCCGATGAGAAAGTAGACGTGACCTGGGATGCAGTCTGAATCGTTTAGTTTGGTCTTTTAATCATGGTTTGATGTCCATGTCCTCCTTAGGAGGCCTCCATCAGAGATTGCGTGTCTGTGGAGAGCAATGGCCTTGACTTTGAGGTGGACCTGACTGACCTGGAGACCTTTGGAGAAAGTGTGGCTAAGGCGTCCCAGATAAAAAAGGCAAATGGTCAGCAGGAGGAAGGGATTCTCAGTGGTGGAGCTGCGAGTGCCCCTGGTGTGGCCAAGATGAACATTTCCAACGAAAATCCTAGCGCTGTCAGCAGTTCACGGGAAGAGATTGGCAGCGCTTCGAAAACCGCGGAAACAGAGCCAAGTAAGCTGCTTGTGAGCGAGGCGGAGTCACCAAAGACTGCATCAGCGGGCTCTCACCAAAAACCGGATAAAGAGCAAGTTTATACGGCCGATTCAGATGACGAGAAGCTGATCATTGATGATTCTGGCCCTTCAGCAGCATCACCTACAAACCAGTCAGAACCCCTGACGACAACATGCTCCACAGAGCCCCTAGCTGCATCTCCCATTAAATCCTCCCCTGCCGATACGGACTCCTCCCCGCCTTCTAAGGGTACAAGGTCCAAACGAACCCCTAGGCGGGCGAAAGCCCCTGGGGATCAACTAGGCGAGATCCTGCGCATGCAAACAGCCATGTTCAAGTCCGGCAATGAATCAGCAGCTGCCATGAAGTCCCCCAGCCGCTGCGTGGTGCCCCAGCCGAACCCCCATCCAACCTCCCTGGTTAAACCGTGTGTGTCCTCATATCTGGAAAGACATCAGAACAAGGATGGCCAGGTCCTTGCCGTTCACCCTGAATCCACGTTCCTGAACATCCATCCTACAGAACACAAACGTTAGTGTCAGCTTATTCTGGTTCTGGAAGGTTTAAGCGGCGCCTGTGGCGCTTTACTAACTCGCGCCTTTTCTTTCACCCCACTCAGAAATACTTTCAGAAAACCTTCGGGCCTGTGCCGAAGACGAGCAAGACTACGAGGCTCCAGCCGAGGGGAATCTGCTCTACAAGCTCTACAGTCTGCAAGAGCTGTTGGTGATGGTGCGCAGCTCTGTGTCTCTGACCCATTCGAGAAATGTAGGCAACAACCAGAACCAGGTGTGTAAATATTAGTAGCGTGGAATAACATTGTTTCCAAGGTGCCTCGAAGTTTTTCCGGTTTTACAGCCACAGACTGCTCCGTATTTTCTCTGGATTTTATGAGATGGATCAACACGCACAATTGGAAAGTAGAAGCAAAACATGCATAAATGTTAATTTTCAAATGAAAATTGGTCAGATCTGTCATACAGTTGTATTCAGCCCCCTTAAGTGAATATTTTGTAATGCCGTTTTTCTTTCCCTGCCATTATCACTGCATAGCTTTTGAGTTGTATCTCTCCCAGCGTTCAGAGACGGAAACCTACTCATCTTTGCACAATGAGTCAAGCCCCATCAGATTTTGTGCAGAGACCCTGAACAGCAATTCTCAACGGATTGATTTTAAAACATAAATATGCTTTGACCCATACCATTCCATCGTGGTTCTGGTTGTATGTTTTGGGTCCTCGCCCTGCTGGTAGCTGGACCTCTGCCCCAGTTTCAGGTGTTTCGCAGCCTCTACCAGGTTTTCCATCAGGACTGAGTTGTATTTAACTCCCTGTATCCTCCCATCAACTCTGGCTGGCTTCACTGTTCCTGCTGCAGAACTAATATCCCCACAGCATGGTGCTGCCTCCACCATGCCCTGATGATGGTGTTTTTTCTGTGTGTTCATAGTTTTTTATCACGTGTAGCTTTTTTTTGTACGGAGAGCAGAAAGTTACATTTTGGTCACTGTGACCCTACATACTGTTCAGACAAAACTCTGAAACAATGCACCTACTAGGCAGTTCTTTGAATCCATAAAACAGTTTTTGGTACCTAATAAAATCTGGGATCATATATAGTTTAGTGATTGCGGTATGATTATCATGGTTTTTTTTTTTCAGTATTTAGTAATCATGTGATTTCATACTATATGTTGCTCGTGTTATAAAATCAGTCTGCCAAGGTCAGAAGATGAAAATTACCCTCTGTAGCCAAAGCTGATACAGTTACACAATAGACTGAAATAGGGCTGGGCCTTTATCGTGACGTTTTTATCATTAGCGTCAGAAATATTTTATAAGAATTTGATTTTTTTTCTTGACTACGATAAATTCCAAAAATTAGTAATGGATGAAATCCCTAAAACCTGCCAGTATTGTCAAGATTCTTATTTTAGCTATTTTCTCCACTGTTTCTTAAGAACATCAATGAATGTCAGTAAATTCAAAAATATAATTAAATGTCATTACTGTATGCAGTGATAAAGGTCTAATTTCTTTATGCAACTTGTGTCCTGATGAACCATATTTTGGAATTGTGTTTTATTATGTTATTATATGTTATATATTATATGTTTTATGGACAGTATTTTTATTTATGGGGCTATAATTGACATGAAGTCACAGCCACATAGTTACCTAAAAAGACTAATGTGCATTGTCCATTTATAGATAAATAAACATTTCTGGTTGTAATATATGTAGCACCCGTTCCATAATGTCTACTGCGTGTTGTCTCCCAACAGTTTGTGCCGGTGCATGTTCTGCCCAAGCTGGAGTACCAGCTTTCTTACGGTGTTGAATGCCTAACCAGCAGCGAGGCCTGCCAGCTGTGGACAGAGGCGTCGCTTCACTCCAGCACAGTGTCTTACGTTGGTAAAGTTTGAGAAAAAGTCATGTTTACAAATGTTTTCCCTCTTCTGTGTCCATTGGTAACCATGAAGCGAATCCTCCCACAAAGCAGCAGAATAGTCTCCTGGTGACTCACCCCGCTGCTGCGGCCTGTCTAGTTATGAAGTTTACGCTGTTGCCATAGCTACGGCCGTGTCTTCGATTACAGAGGCTGTAATTTGCAGAGCTAAGCCCTGGGTTTGGAGCATGCAGTCCTGATGCATACGCTCCTGTCTGCATCCTGTTTGCCTGTAGCTTAAGATGAGGGAAAGCCACACCTTCCTTTCTTCTGCGCTCCTCTTCCCTGGCGTAGGCGTGCTCTGGGAACGTCATCTGTCCAGTCAGAGGAAAGGGCTTCCTTTGCTAAAAGTTACTCACCTTTGCAACTGACGGTGCAAAACATCTTTTTAATATGGGTTCATGTTCAAATGGTAACTTTGTGAAAGACTTAAGTAAAGCCCTGTACCATGAAACTGTTCTGTTAGAATTAGATTAGTTTTTAAGAATTAGTTTCCCAGCAAAGTTGCAGTTAAAATGTCAGTCAGAGAGAAATCAGTGGAGACATTTCAGCTAAACGAAATAATAGAAAGCATCCCCTTGGAAACGGCTAAGCAAAGGCTTCCCTCTTTGCTCCGTGGTTCCTTGTTCATCATGTGGCCTGTCTTGTGGCATTCCTCATCTGTCTATTTGAGCTTGTGGTTGCGGGCTCTATAAACACTCCATAGCTGAAGGCACCGTGGAAAGAAGCCGTGCTCACCAGTTGGAGTCGGACAGGGACAACAGGGGGATCGGAAGCTTTTGGAGCACCCGGTGGATATCGGAGCAACGTGCAGTCACTGTTGTCCACGCAGTAACCGTCCCCCCCTCCTCTCTCTCTGTAGCTCACATCAACGCGCACACATCAAAAGTCGCCATGCTGAGAAAGCTGCCCGAGGACTGGATGCAGAACATCTCCTGCGGCTTCAAGTGAGTATTGTCAGGGAGGATGTGTGCACACGATTAGATGAACCTAATCCACTCAGAATGATTGCATCACGTATGACCTGGAGGTTGAGGTTTTTAAGTGCACTTATTTTAGCAGGCAGTAGTCACATAGGGTCTATACTGTTTCCACAGTGGTTGCGTCTTTATGCTGATAAAGAAGCATGATTGGTAGCACGTCTTTAAAAAAACTGTGAGGATCCAGTGTGGCCTGTTATGCAGACAGCCTCACACTGCTCTGTACAGAGCTGGTTAATACAGGCCAATAAGCTTTATTTTTATTTGAGCTTAAATACATTAAAAACTCATAAATATTATAATATCTGAATTACTAAACAACTGTTAGGTGATACAGTCAGTGGAGCCATCAATAAAGCTGACCAACTGTATTTTTTTGTATAAAAATGTGAAAAAAACTTATTGGGATTTTAAGCGATTGACTGAGATAAAGTTGAAGATGAGTAATAAAGGCAACAGACTTTCAGTTGGTTTAAGGTCTGGACTTTGATTGGGCCATTCTAACACATAAATGTGCTTTGTTCCAGGGTACTTCATTTGTAGCTCGGGTTTCATGTAGGGCCGTTGTCCTGCTGGAAGGCGCCCGGTATTTAGCTCCATCCATGTTCCCATTATCTAAGACCAGCTATGTTTTATCAGTTTTCTTCCAAACCCAGAGTTTTGCCTTGAAAACCAAATTTTTGGAGAGGTAAAAGTCAAAACTGTCCCGTCCAAATATTCTCCCACCCATGGCAGCTGATCTCTGCAGCTGCTATGGCTCCCTTTGGCTGCTTCTCTGCTTAATGCTGTCCTGGCCCAACCAATCAGTTTAGGTGGATAACCATTTCTCATTATCTTTATATTTTTAATGATGGATTGAAGAGTTCTTGAGATGTTCAAAAGTTGTGATATTGTCTTATAACCCAACTGTGCTTTAAACCTTTCCTCAACAATAAGTCTAACCAGTGTTGTGCGTCCATTGTTCTCAAAGATGATGTTTATCAGTGTTCTTTATTAAACCTCTGAGCCATTTTACGGAAAGGTGGGATTTAAAATGAGCTGAAATTAGACTTGAGACGATTCGTCATCTTGGATTTTATTTAGGGAAAACATGCAGGACAGTGGGGCCTAAAGACCAAAACTCTGTTTTGTTGCCTAATATCCTACTAAAAAAAAACATGAAGTGTCTGGTCCTCATGTGACAACATCTAAAAATGATTGTGGATAGTTTGGCAAAGCATTGCATAAACTGTTAGATGATTCACAGCCGTTATAATCCTGCTGGATTAAGTAAGAGAGCTGCACTTTGTCTTTAGCCTGTGTGAAAACTGAGCTTTCTCATTTGTATTTGGTACTGAAAACAGTGTGATCCATTGTAACTGTAATAATTTTTAGATTTTTGAACATGTAGAACAAGAAATGCCTTGTCGTGGTAAAATGTATCTAGGAATACCTGACAACGCTGCCGCTGGTCTTTTGGCAGCTCTCTTTGTTAGAGGTGTAATAACTGAATTTAGTTCCTCTCATACTTTTACATTGTAAACTACAGCCAATAGCATACTGTTGCATTTCATCCACAGCCTTTATGGCTCTCTGGGAATAAAGTGGGGGTTGTGATCAAAGCAGAGATTTTGTCAGAGAATACTGCAGCCAGCCGACGTCTTTTGCCTGTGTTTGTTTCTGTTGCCACATCGATGATGATTGAGGCTGAATCACTGTCAGCATCACATGCAGCTGTTGCCCTCTGGGTTTGTCATCTCAGTGTTGAAATTGGGATCCATGCTTGAATGTTTTTTTTTAATGGTTTTTAAAATGTTATTTATTTTATAGTGTTACTCTCTCTTTTCTGTCTCAATTTGATTTAATGTGTGAAGCCCGGAGCACTTTGAGCACTGTTGTGTTAAGACGTTTGAATGTGTGATTTGATTGAATTTGACTGAGATTACATGTGTTGTGAATTGGGGCTATATAAAATATAATTGAATGTTTGAATGGGTATTAATAATGTAACCTTGACGATGAGTAAGTTCATTTTTCTGTCTATAGACCTTCCAAATCTCTGAATATTCTGCACCACCTATTGAAAAAGCTAACTGGGTAAGTTATTTCTCTCATCTTACTTAAACTGCTACTAATCTACATGTTAAACAGCTACTAACCTGTTAAGTTGATTTAATAGCAGCAAATTTTAATGCAAAGGTTTAAACTTGGAGCACTATTCTTGTTTGCAAATTAAAATAGCTTGAACATATGATCAAACCTTTACACCACCTCTCATTTTTCCCCACTTTGCTACCAAGGAGAAACACTTCCATATAAGCTTTTCTCAACATTTCTAAACTTTGGCTGCTTTTTTTTTTGATCACTCCTCATACCTCACCATGACAGCATTTTGTGTGGTGCGCTTATAAAAAAAACTCTTGAAGTCTTGTATTTTTGGAAAGTAATTTGACTTTGAAATCCGGTCTTTGACACTGTATTTTCCATATTAATCTTCTGAAATTGGACCAACATGTGTCTAAAGAACTTTAAAGGGCTTTTTGAAAAGACCACCTTAAGATTCCAAGAAATGTTGGCTAATTGGAAGCCAAAGACAAAGAAATTAGGGATTTCTCAAGACTTTTGAGCAGCACCGTTTCTTTGTTCAACCGGCTACATTTTCACACATTCAGCTTTTCAGCCTCGGGGAGAATTTATGACATTGTGTCCATGCCCTTTTTTTTTTTTTTTTTTTTTTTTTTGTCAAGTGTTTCACAATCAGTTGCTCAACTCTCTGGTTCATTTAGGTGCCGTACATTCCCGTCATCACTCATCCCAGGAACAAAGAAAAACAACACAAAAAGAAAAAATCCCTGCAATTCTACAGCATGTTTCTTTGACGGTTGTGACTTAACTACCCTCACCGGGCTCGCTCTGTTTTCCAGGTTGGACGAAGGTCAGTACCTGATGGTGCACAAAGCAGGGGAGCCATTTGTGACTCTGCTAAAAGCAGCAGATGGAAAAGTGAGCCAGGGAGCTTACAACCTGCAGCAGGTCCACAGCTCTGTTCCTCAGCCCCCAAGTGTGTGCCTTGTGCCTTGGATACCTGTTGATCCGGCTGTGGTCCTCCCGTTCCACCAGCAACACGGCAGAGTTCCCTGCACCTTTCCTCCAAAAACCTTTCAAAAGGTGTGTATTTAGGTGAATTCCCAAAAGAGAATGCGGAGTTAAAGAAATCCACTTCGATGCATTTGATTGGGATATTTATGTGACACACCATGTATATCTCCTTTTCCATCAAAACCCTTTGGATTTAAAGTTTAGTTTTTGTTTTAACTGGGTAAAAAGAAATCCTGAGTTATTTGGGTGCTTTCTGTTTCCGTTGCTCAGCAAGGCTGTGGAAAATGTATTTAAATCAGCCTAATGATAAATGGGGCGTCAAAGGTGAGTGAATTATCCATGTCCAAATGAACTCTCCTGCTCTCCAGTAGGACCTTAAAGTTAAACAAAACTCATTTGAAGTTTAACTTTATGTCTCAGCCAAACCGATTTGCTCAGTGGCAAATGAAACACTGAAATAAACCAAACATTGACCATTAGATATCATCTGACTGGATTCAACAACTTCCAGTTTGTTTAAAAAGGGACAGTGTAGAGCTCAAACATCAATGTTGCCATTTGATGCGCCTTACCAGAGTATAGCTAAAGCTAATTTGCACCTGTAGCCCCCATTATGTCTGTATTTAACGTCCACTCATTGGTGAAAGCCTGCGGGAGTTTGACGACAACGTGGTTGGAGTCAGGCGTTTTCTCCTGGTCTAACGGGCCTCGACCACCCGGCCCGCTGACAGCTGCCGAGGACAGCTGGCTGTAAGTCCAGTGAGAACAGACATCCCCGAAATTGTCAATTTTTTTTTAGAACCCCACCCTGACTTGTACTTCCCAACAACTTTGTCCCTGACTTGTCTGGAGACTTTTGCAAGGAACTGTACCGCAAAACACTTGCAGCTGTAATTGCTGCAAAATGGTTCAATTGAGGGGGTATAAATACAAATGCTATTCTTAATGCTGGCCTGTCCCATAAAATCCAAGTAAAATTAATTGACGTTTGTGGCTGTGATGTTGTAAGACATGGGGTTAAATTTAATGTACAGCACCTTTCGCATACATTAAAATCACAAGGTAAATTAAAAACAACATAAAACACAAGCACACTACAGTTCCATGTACTAGGGCTGGACGATATAGTAAAACAGTATATCAATAAAATAGAAATCCTATTAATCGATATTAATAATTATCAAGAAATTCATAACATATTTCTGGTCAATTTATTTATTTACCCGTATATTCTTCTCTGTGTTTATTGACACTTTTTCTTTTTTTTTTCTATTGCAACACATGTTTATCCATCAATATATATCATTGAATTATTGTCCGGCCCTACCGTGTACATTCTAGTTAAAAGTCTTTTTATATAAAAATGTCTTCAATTGTTTCTTAAAAGAATCAGCGGAGTTTATGCAGCACAGGGACAGTGGGAGCGAGTTCCAGAGCCTTGGGGCCACAGCCGGGAAATCTCCTCGCATTTTAAAATGAGTCCGTGGTACAACCAGAAACTTCTGGGGAACAATATGGAGTCAATAAGCTATTTATGTATTCCGGAGCTTGGCCGTGTAATGCGCTGAACAGTAAACGTCAGGGTTATAAATATTTTTGTAAGGCGCTGTACCTGGACAGGCAACAAAAATGAGACAACAAATCTTGTTTGGACTGTTCTGTCATTGTAGTCCAAGAAGTCCACACCTGTCCAAGACTCACAGAGCACACTGTCTGAATGAGTGACTGCAAGAACCTAAAAAAAGCACAAAAAGTTGAAACATGCTTTTGTTCTGATGTTTGGAAAAGGATCCTGGCCGTTATCTTGCCAGACAGGTTAGAACACAACAAGAAGAAGGACTTGGTAGACAGTAAAAATGTCTTTATCCCAGTGGTGGTTACTTTTGCAGACATCTGAGACATTCCCTAAATACCTATAACAATCTCAAACCGTATCTGGTTTCAGGTTTTTTTTTTCACATGTTTTTTGCTCTTTTTTTGGAGAATTAATCAGACTATAATGCATAAAACCACTAATATCATATTCTGTCATCGTCTCCAGACAACAGAAGATGGAGAAGGCAACCGCCGAGGTGGTCAGAAGAAGAACCAGAGTGTCCAGAAGAACGGCAAAAAATCTAAGCGTTCATCGAAACGCAACAGATATATAAAAAAGCTTGTCCAGAAGTCTACTTAAAAGCCCTCCTTGTGTGATCTAAATCCTTTCATTTCATGCTCAGGTTAGTCTTCTCGGCCAGTCTTACTGCAGCAGAAAACAGGAAAGGGAGGGATTCTTGCGAAATGCTTTTAAACAATAATGGCAATGCCAGGGCACCTTCATTGTATAATAAAGCGTTCTTTATATTTATTGACATTGTCTATGTGTTGTCGTGCAAAACCGATGTTTTGTAAAACCAAAATAAAACTTGAATGTCCATGTTGTGTGACGTCAAGGATGTTTTTCTTTGTAATGTGTATGTGGGCAATGTTTGGGGTGTGAAGAGTCAGGAGAAAATCTCTTAAAAGCAGAGAGCTGAGCACACTTTTTTTTTTTTTCCTTCAATGTGGGAAAACTTCAGAGCTTGAAGACCTTAAGCAGGTCGGTCATGTGCTCACTGGGGAACAGGGTGGAGCCATGAGGTCATGGTAAGGGGGCGGTGTGAGCGGCAGTCTTTGCCTCAAAAGTTCAGCGTTCACAGCCCACTCCACCTAAACATCCCCGGCAACAAATCCCTGCAGCATCTTAACATCTACAGCTAAGGTAACTCTGCGACCCCTTTTACTTCTTCCTCTAGAGCAACGTCACGTAGTTACGCTCGCTTCAGAGAGATAAAACAGAAAGTTTTAAAGAGGTTTTCCAGCTTGCAGGGAGACTTGCCAGGGCTTGATTGTCCACATATAGCTTCCACTTAGTGTGCAAACAAGATTTCCCCACTTTGTGAGTCTCAGCTAGTGTTAACCTGGCTCTGTTCAGAGCTCTAGAAGCAGATGTCTTGTGAACTGAGTCAGTCAGTTGTGCTGCAATCTGGTTCAGAAGCGTTGTTTGCAGGGTGTGGTCACTTTGGTGCTGCTGTAATGAAAGTGTAAGCATGAGCAGAGACCTGAAATAGCCAACCACACTGTTAGGAAACAGGAAAGTCCAAACAAGGAGTGTTAATTTTTGATAAAAAAAAAAGAAAAGAAGAAAATCTTTGGTTAATGAGTCTCTGTTGAGAAAACATTACTTTCCAGCTCAGATTACTTTCAGTCTCAACTAAACGTGCCATCTTGTTTTTGTAAAGCTGGATAAATCTGATGGGATTACAGACAGATTTCAGTTCACGATTGTGTCTCTTTCTCAGAAAAATCAACATGGCTATGGTTTCAGAGTTCCTGGGACAGCTGTCTCTCAATGTTGGGGTAACGTCAAACTTTTGGCTTTCCAGTTAAAACTGATATACTTCATTAAACACACCGGATATCCGCTAACCATGGGATGATTTTAAACAATTTTCTTTGGATTGCAGCATGAACCCCTGCACCCTACTGTGGTACCCGCTAGGGACTTTGACCCCGACAGAGATGCTGCCAGAATCGAGACTGCAATCAAAACCAAAGGTAGGATACAGCTGTGCGGGCATTTTTTTCCTCTCTCTCCCTCTCTTACAGATGAGTAGTTGGCATTTATGAGTCAGCTTTAGTTTGACCACACTGGAAACTCCTCCTTGTGTGAGCCTCCCAGTTGGCAGAGCTCCCTCTTTGCGCTGATTCAGCTACTGGCAGCAGTCGGACTGCTGTTTAATAACCGGCCTCCTCTGTTTCAAAATCATGCATGTAAGAGAAAAAATATATTAGAAAGGCCCTCGGATGCTCTCTTCCTGCGTTTAAAAAAAAACAAAGGAAAAATAAGACTGACTAGGTTAACAAAGGAGAAATGTTTAAAGGACTGATCAAGAATCAAACCATCTCAATCAGGGATGGAGCACTCTAATGCAAAAATACACAATAAATGAACAAACCTAACAATCGGTGAGGAAAATGTCCAGTGGTTAAAACAGCTGTTGATCAAATCCAGATACCAATAAGATAATTAAGTTTAAAATGCATATTGCAGATCATCTGAATCATCCAGCAGGCTTGTAGCCATTTGAAAGTGACAGAAGTTTATATTTCGAATAGTAAAGTAAGCTTGTGAGTGACATCACCGTCCTTATTGTAACTGTCTAAATTGCTAGCAGCCTCTTGGATCCTGAGCAGAGTCTATAGTTCATAAAAATAAAAAAAAGATGCAGGCTTCATGTTCATTGGCTGTCCTTAAAGTGGGCGGATCTCCCTTTATGAATAGGTTCTGTGAATTTGCAAACTGCCGACCAATTGTAGAGCTGATAGAGTCGATTTGTTTGCCTAACAAGAGCCATTTTTGCCCTTAGTCCAGCTAAATAACACTTGTTCAGAACCACAGGTTTTAGCTGATCTTTTGAAAAAAGACAATTTTGGATTTTTCTGCTGTATCTACTATACGAAATATGTTATCGTTTTTATAGAACCACCATTTTATTTTTATACTAAGGTTGTAAAAACAACTTGTAAAAATGGGGACGGATACATTTCCTTCTATAGGATGTTGATATTTGTGGAAAATTCTGGAGGGATATAAAAAATGCATATATCAACCTAATGAAAAGAAAATGGGTCTAAATATTTTTATTTAGAGTCTCTGTTGTGGAAATTAAAGGCAATGATTCCATGGGAAAACTGCTAAAACCTGCATTCATTTTTATATGTAAAAACATTAGTTGGTTGTTCTTCATTTTTAGCCAAAGTTATTAAGAGGATGTTCCAAAGTGCCGGTTGCGGCTCTGGAGCCGCATGGTGCAGACCGCTGGCCTAGTAGCCTCGTGAGACCATCCTGATCTCGCGAGCTTTCAAGGTTTCACTCGCAGATCAGTCTGGCTACTCTCCGTTAAAGAAAATTTGGAGCCGTTCACCAAACGAACGTCCAATCAGCGTTGGCTTTGAGGCGGGTTGAGGTGTGACGCAACCAGAAGCGCGACAGTTCAGTCTAAAGAACATGGCGGCTTCAGCCGATGAAGCTAGCGTTAGCGTGGCTATCGAGCAAGTTTTATCGGAATTACAGAGTATTTCTTTGCTGAGCTAACGAGCCTTTGCCTGCAGCAGCAAGAGTAGCTTGGCTTGTGGTTGTGTTTTCGTCGTGGCTCGTAACAGAGCGACGACGAAGCATGTTGACGAGTACGTCATATGCTTCGTTGATCTGATTGGTTTATTTGGCCCGTCTATCACCAACATAGGCCAATCAGCTAACCAGTATTTTCGCCCCTTCCCAAAATTACTTCAACGGAAGGTTTCCAGATGGATATGCGGAGCAAATCTATCTGGCGGCGTCAGGTTACTGGCCTAGCCCCTAAAGCGGCCCAGCACTTCACATCTGTCATGCATATATTCAGAAAACCCTTGTATGTTTCTAAGAAGTGTTGTATTTCTTTGTCTCAGGAGTGGATGAGCAGACGATCATTGATGTCCTAACAAAGAGAACGTACTCTCAAAGGAGAGAAATTGCTTTTGCTTATGAAAAAAGGACAAAAAAGGTACCGTAGGTCCAGACAGAAAATCCACGCTTCCTTTAAAGCTCTCGAATTTCCTTTTCAAACCTTATGGGACACATTAGGATTAAAGCGACGGTGCCTTTATGTTTCTAGGACATGATCACAGCTCTGAAAGCAGCATTGTCCGGCTCACTGGAAACTGTCATCCTTGGACTGATGAAGAGCACGTCCCAGTATGACGCCTCATTGGTCCGGGGTTCGATCAAGGTACGCCTGAGTTTAATTACTGAAGATTTACACTGCCCTCTAGTGGCAAAATGCTACAATACGGTTTGCTGGTGAAGATTCTCAGTCATCCAGGTCATGACTGGATGACTGCATTACTTTTTTTGAAATACAATACGGTTTGCTGAGGAGGTGGAAATCTCGCCAAGCCACAGCTGCTCCTCCATTTTTATATTGGGTTTAAATGTACAGCTTTAGAAATACAGATTCTGTTCAGGTAGAACTATGACTCTCACGTTATTAAGCAAAACAGCCATAAGTATCTTTTGGAGACTTAAAACAGGCTTATTGAATAACAAATGAATTGAAATTGTTCCGGCGGTGCTTTCGGTTACTCAAGTCGAGGTCCATTTTTTTTCAGCCACATTATTTTTAAGATTTCCGTCTGTGTTTTTAGGGTTTAGGAACAGATGAGGAAACTCTGATTGAGATCCTGTGCTCCCGCAGCAAAGACGAGCTGGTGGAAATCAAGCAGGTCTACAAAGAGTGTGAGTTCAAAACGCCCCCAGCTTATCTAGAAAAGGGCTGCGAGTCAATAGTGGGGAAATTTTCTCTAAAGATGGATATTTACAGCAAAAACTGTTGTAATTTTGTTTCCTGCAGTATTCAAGAAAGACTTGGCGAAAGATGTGGCAGGTGACACCTCTGGAAACTTTGCTAAGCTGCTTTTGGCTCTTGTGGAGGTGAGTCTAAAAGTACATATTTTAGTGACGCTGGACAAGATTCAGCTGGAACTAATACGAGTCTGGTTTTATTTCTGCACAGACCAAGAGAGACGACGCCAGTGCTGTAGTAGACTATGAAAAGATAGATGCAGATGCCAGAGTAAGTTACCTTTCTCCATTCAAATTACGCATTTGTTTTGATGCGTGGACATAAATTATTATGCCTTCTATTGTTATATAAAAATCTATATGAATATTAGAACAGTTATCAATTTAAGTAACTCTTGGACCCCAAAGTTTAGTGCTTCTTTTCCTGTCATAGAAAAATGTGTCAGTTAAAAGGGAGAAAGTAGAAGGTTCCTCCTTTTGCATCATTGATTTTATTCACTTAACGGGTGCACAGCCGATATCTTATTCAAACAATCTAATGGACAGATTACAGTAATTATAAGGAGACAACGATGGGGTTGCTGGCCCCCAGATAATGTGTCAGTCTTGACAGCTGCCAATTTTTCTATAATTTCCTATTTTCTAACTGTAAGGAAATGTAAATCTACTGCAGGACGTGTTTACAACCAACAGGAGGATTTTAAGTTATTTTGGTTAGATTAGGGTTCATAATATGTCTTATTTTAAAAAAATCAACAGTTCCAAACAGGGATAAGAACCAAATTAAATGGAGTCTCTGGACTAAATAATCTTCAGAAAATATTCTACAATCCAATTACTTAAGTTTTGAGCGTTTTTAGCTCAGTAACTAAGGAGGGAAAGTAACAAAGTAAAAGGAATGTATATGCTACGATTTAAGTACATGGGCACTTTACAATTAATTTACAGTAAACAGGATGTTATGTAGACGTGGGTAGGAAATTAAATGGTGAAGGTATAATGACCCCGGAGTTCATAGATGGCAGATGGAGCCAGAGAAATGACGACGATGGTCACAATAACAGTGAGAAACAAAACAAAAGAACAATGACAAAAAAATGAAGGCGGTGGAGGATCCAGACTCTTTATTAAACCCGATTTAATAATTCTAATCCCCTTTTGGGCCGGTTGACTCTCATGTTATACGACAGATTAGATCAAACTAAAAAAACTTAAGTTAACCCCCTGCTGGTAGATGTTATCGATTGGACCACATTTCCATCCAGTAGACTGAGAATGTGGGACGTTGGTTTAAATTGGTAGTTTCTTCAATAGCTGGTATATGACATCCAACAGATTGACTTATGTTTGGTATGAAGCATCCTTTTTTTTTTTTAGTCAGCACATTTTCATTACAAAAAAAAAAGTCGGGTACAAAATGACCAGAATTACAAGGTTACGGTACAGTGAAGATGCAAAATGTCCAGAACCTGAACCTGAAGAAAAAAGATAATTAAACATGTAGAGCGGGATGCAAGGATACGTCTGACTACTGCACCTAGGTTGCACATTTCTGAGCTGCAACAGGTAATTGTGTGCATATGATTGTGTGATTGCACTGGAATACGTGTCATTAGTGTACACTTGTGTTTATGCATCTTTGCCATATTTAAAGTGACATCCAAGACTATGTTTTAAGTTGCTTTTAAACTCAACTCTGTTTATCGAAAGCTTAGGACGATCAAAAAATCGGTGCGGCGTTAAAACAACACTGCAAGCCACAAGTGGTGTAATAAAGCGGTTCTCCCTACTCAGGCTCTTTATGATGCTGGAGTGAAGATAAAAGGAACCGATGTGAACACCTGGATCTCCATTATGTCCCAGAGGAGTGTCCCCCACCTGCGGAAAGGTAAGCCCTTACCTAACTTTTGGGTTCTCTTTAGTAAATTGTGAAATGCGAGACAAACATGTACAAACACTTTCTTTTTCATCTTTCAGTATTTGACAAGTACAAGAGTTACAGCCCCTATGACATGCAAGAGAGTATTATGAAGGAAGTTAAAGGGGACTTGCAGAAGTCATTCCTCGTGCTAGGTACTATTAATCTTTTCCTCCACAAACGGCTGGATTTTGTTTTATTAGAATGCTACAAATATGACAGAAAACAAGAAAACACAAACTGTGGATTTAATCTGTGTCTCTGTTGCTCTTGCAGTTCAGTGCTTTGAGAACAAGCCTCTTTACTTTGCTAATAAGCTGAACGAAGCCATGAAGGTACCTGCACTGTTTTTTCTTCTTCCTCGTCCTTCTTATTAAAAATTTACAATGTTCTAGTTTCGCCAGGTATTTATTAAAAAAAGCACTTTGTTGAAGTCTAATATTTTTTCTGCGGGAAGACAAAAAAAAAATCAGAGTTGGCAAAATTTGTTGCAGCAGTCTTACATCAGCTGTTGTAGATTAAGTCAGAAGTATGCACAACTTTTAGTGCTGACTTGTTCTCCTCTGCTCAGAGTAAAGGAGCCAAAGAGAAGGTCGTGACCAGGATTATCGTGTCGCGCTGTGAGGTGGACCTGAAAAAGATCTGCTCTGAATACAAGCACACTTTCGGGCAGTCCCTCCAGCAGACGATCACTGTAAGCGGCCTCCTACTGATTGAGTGTAAAGCAATTCTTCTGTCATGCTGCCGTCCCCTTATCTTTTATTCCCCCTCTGCAGGAACACACCAAAGGAGACTACCAGAAGGCACTGCTTAGCCTCTGCGGACCAGAGCAGTAAAAAAAAAAAAATAACCTGTCGATATCCTAAGGGTTTTCCTAAGCCTCTTTGTACTGGACATATGGGCCTACAGCTGTGCATTACTGCACAAACATAGAACTACAACAATGAAGAAGGAATAAATATGTTCTAAGTACTTATAAATTTGTTATTTATAACTTTTATACCAGAACATTAAAAAAGTTTCTTTTCTGAGTTAATTTCTGTATTTTATTTTTCCTCCTAACGTGCTGTTTTCTAATTCGACCACCAGAGGGCGGTAAAGTTTCATAAAAGTATTCCTGTGTCACCTCCTCACGTCCTGATTTCTGCAGAAGAGATGCAGATCTCAAGCTCGCTTGAAATTTTTGACCATAAAAGACCTGTTTTTAATTTTTTTTAATCATAGCTTACCTCTTAATAATCTAATAAAATCATGTCAAAACTGATTCAAACGGTTAACTTCTCCTTTGCCTGTGCCCAAGATGACCACATTTAAACCAAATGCGTGTTTTAAGGTTTTGAAACCTTCAGCTGCAATGTGAGAAATATGCAAAGAGTCCGGTTTGAGGGATAAACAGTGATCGAGTATCAGCCTCCAACTCGAAGAGGATGATTTAATCATTAGTGTGTTTTTCTGTGTTTGTTTGGTGCTAATATTTTAATTGAAAATGTTAATTTTACCCCTGGCAAGGATGATTTGCATAGCACTAAACAAGCGTCTATACAACATGTTTCTGCTGTTTAGATTGTGGTCTCTCAGGATGAGGGGGGGGAGAAAAAACCCGCTGTTGTCAAGGCATTTCTACTGAAGTATAAGGGGAAAAAATATAGCCCCGAAAGGGAAAATAGGAACTGCTGAACACGGAGATGAGGAAAGGATAAGAAGGAAAGTGCAATAATTTAGTGAAATTGGTGTGCTGCATCTCCAACTGGTGTTACTGTGAGAGAAATGGCCTGATAAGTAATGTTTCTGTCTAATATTTTCAACGATTGAGTAGCTAAAGGGAGGAAATGGCTTCAAGTTTTAACAAGACATTGGATTTATGATCATTTTGTAATAATATTGATGAGAACATTAGCCCTTTGTGATGGTTTGTGTTTATAGGCAATAAAAAATAAAATATAGCACAAAGTGAGATAAAACTGTATTTTGGGAAGCCTGGATGGAGATTTATGCGATGGCGTGTTGACAGATTAATCTTTGCATCATAAAGAGAAAAGTACCTCCATATTTCTACCCACCACCCCCACCATTTTTTTTTTTTTTTAATATGGATGTACAACATGCTGTTCTGCTCAAGGCCAGCCCGTAGGGACCTCCAGCAAACCCAGGAGGGAACTCTCTTCTCAATTGAAACGATGCAATTTACCGTCCCAAACACGGGCACTTCATCATTCAGAGGACTTTAACCCCATGAATGTCAAACACAGGGCATGCTGGGAAGGAGATGGACTACCTCATATTACCATAACAGCTACTCCTTCGTGGTAAACAGTCTGAAAACATAGGGACTCGAGACATATAAACCCATTTGATTTTCTTTTTTTGGGGGGAGATCTTAATTTACAGTAGCCCTCAAAGTATTAATACTACCTGACTTTTTTAACTTGTTTTCGTTATATATATATATATATATATATATATATATATATATATATATATATATATATATATATATATGGTAGATCTATGGTACAGAGTGTAATTAAGTGGGGAAAAAGAGGATTTTTGGTTTTAAACATTTTTTTAACAGAAAGCTGAAAGTTTGGATTCTGTAGTGAAGGAAGGCTGCAAGTATTTTTTTGGTGCAGGTTTCTTTGAAAGCTTTGTTCTGCCAGAAACAAAATTTCTTGCCCATTTTTCGTTGGTAAACTCAAAAGCTCAGTCTGATTAAACGGAGAGCATCTGCAAACATCAATTTTCAAGTTTAGGTGCAGCTTCTCACTGGTTTGGTCCAGTCCAAGTGCAGACCCATAATAAAAACTGATCATGGTTGTATCTAAACCATTTCATTAGAGCTTCAGTGGTACATTTAGGATCATTTTTCTGTTAAATTTAAGTGTTGAACCCTGTGACATTTTTTCCCCTCTGTTAGCTGCGTCCGATGCTCAATTAACTGACCAGCTTCTTCGTCCAGGCCCATAAAATGATGCTTCCACCACCAAACTTTTGGTTTGGGGTTGTCGTCCACACAAGCAGCTTGCGTAAAGTTCAGTTTTGTTCACCTTCATTATCTGTGCTGAAGAATAGCATTGCCCCAGCATGATGCTGCCACCACCGTGAGATCGAAGGAAGCTGAAAGTCAGCGGAAAACCATAGATTTTTTCTTCCAGTTGAAAATTGTGCACTACATAGTGTGGGTCGATCGCACACACTTCCAACAAAGTACATGGCGGTTTTTGATTGTAGTATGTCAAAATGGGGAAAAAGGTCGATAGGCGATACTTTTCAGGTTTTAGCAACTTTTCCAACGTGTCTGAGATCAGTTTAGTGAATGTTTTTAAAGGTTGGAAGATTTTTTTTCTCCCCCTGTTACCCAGAATTTTTAAAAAAAGAAGAAGAAGAAAAAACATCATCTCACCCTCACCTCTAAGGGAAAAAAAAGTCCCAGGCAGGGCTGTAGGCTTGCAGCAGCATTAAACTTTCACTGTACAGCTGTATAGCTGCTGTTGCCCCCGCCAGACATGCCAACTGCACACTGGGAAGGTATTAGTTTGTGCTTTTTATTAATTCATTGCACTGAACAGAACTTGCAACGTAGCGACCCAGCAGCTTCTTAAATTTCCTTTCACCACTCTCTTTGACACATTTGAACCTGGTTGGTATTTTTTTTTCTTCTTTTTTTTTAGTGCAGAGCACCAAAGGGTGTTTAATTATAGACTAGAAGGCCACCAGGGTCTGCTTTTAATTGTGTGCATCTCTGTGTCTTGTGTGTGTGTGTGAGTGTTTGCCTGCAGCTCTGTAGGTCGCAGGCACACTCCAAACGAGAACTCCTACAGGCTAAGCTTGAAGACGCTCCCCCTCAATGCATCCAACGGGCCCAGAGAGCTGGAGTTTGATTAATATTTTCTTAATTATCATTATTTAATTCAGCAAAGCCACAGCTTCTCCAGCGAAACTGTGGCCTTTGTCTCTGCGACGCAGAATATCCTGGCTCATTAAGGGCACGGAGAGATCCTGTATATGGTAAATAAGAGGCTGCGTCTCATGCTGCTGCCCCGGGGAGAGTTGGCACCACACTGAAGGACATCTCCTTGTGAAGAACGGGCGCTCGGCTGATGTTTCCCAGCTCAGACTGTGGAGCCGGATCCTCCGCCTCTGGCATCGTCAGGCCCGCTTCCTTTCATGAGGGCGCAAACAGAGACAACAGCGCAGGCAGATGAGCACTGTGCACCCATCACGCCATCAGGCTGTCTCCTTTGTACAGTAGACTGCTGATTGAAATGACTTGAGAGAGCAGAATAAGGGTTGTCTCCTCCTGGGTTTTGGCTGCAGTCAGTCCATCTACAGACAAAAAAAAGAAAGACTTATGCAGAAGTTTATAAAAGCTTTTTGTGTACAACTGATCTCTTTGAAGAGTTCAGCTTCTGTCATGTTGAGGCGTCAGAAGGATTCTCAGTAAGGTGAACCTCGGTGTGTGTGTGTGTGTGTTTGTCTACTGCCGTTGCTCAGGCTGTTTTACACAAAGGTGACGTTTGTGCCTGGGAAAAAAAACGAGCTTTGGGATTAATCAACTTTAAATCAATGGTGACCCATACTTTCCACACTTGCCATTTCATTCGAAAGTCTGCCTGGAGACATAGCCGGGTTTTCATATTCTGTATTTTATCAGACAAGCAGTGTTTGAGGCTTGGAGCTGGACAAGATGCTGAGTTTTTTCTTTGTTGCCTTGTTCTGAAAGAATGAGAACAGCCTATGGCTTGTTAACCTAGAAGGGTCAGTTCAAGATGTTGGATGTGAGGTTCTGTTAAAGGTTATAAGTAGTTTATACCTTACATGCAGTAGATGCCTCTCTTGCTAATTTTATTTAGTATAAATCCAAATCGGTTGGTAATGGAGGCTGAAGCTGTGGCGACCACCAAAGAGCACCAGCTGTGAAATGTACATTGGACTTTGTTTTTGTGCAGCGAAGGCTTCGTGAAGATGGATTATATCTCTACACGCGAAGGAAACACTGCCAGTTGTCTTCTGCCTCCAGCAGCCTTGCAGCTAATGCTAAATAAATGAACATTTAACTGGATTTTTGCAGTCTTCAGGATGGTCTGATTTGTCTGTTTAACTTAATGCCATCTGGTCAGATTTCTTGGACTTACTTATAGCTAAAGGTCTGCTAATATTTGACAAAACAGCTAAAATAGAGATCAAGATATGCTGAGGTCACAACTCACAGTGCACCCCGATACATTCAACCGTATTGGTGGAGGTGAAAATAGAAAGCTGATGAAGAAGGCTGATTCTGTTCTGGGGACCGAATGTTCCCGCCAATTTGTGAAATTCCAAACACAATAACTTTTTGGATATCATTGCCTGGAAAATAAACCTTCGATTGCTAAAACTGACATTTAAGAGGTGACGAGTTCAAAAAGGACATTGATATACTGTATGTGATGTATGGTGAAGACTTGAGCTAATGGAAATCTTTAAAAAGGTATTTCTGTGTCCACAGGACCCAAGTGGCACAAAATGAAGGGACCCCAGAGGGTTACATCGGTAGAAGTCGGTCTTGGCCACTCTTGGATTAACTGATAGTTTCAGCCTACGGGACCAACTAATCTAGATTTATACTAAAAGTAAAGACGGCATGAAAATCATCTACTGCCTGTATGACATGAGTAAGATTTATGGAGGTGTATCTTTATCCTCCCATATAGTCCACGTCTCCTTGCCCTCACTGGGCCCGCTGAAGCATCCGTCATCCCTTGTGTCTGTTGTGCCACTCGCTGAGATATCTGGGATCCCCTCGGTTTGACCAACTATTAAAAGCACTTGGGTCCCGTTTTATTCAAACCTCTCATGGATGTGAATTCGGGGTGTGCCATCAGACCCTTAAAGCAGGTTATTTGGCTGCAAGCCATATGCACTCACTGATGATGATTTTCTGTGAAGTGGTTT
Organism: Fundulus diaphanus; assembly: GCA_037039145.1. Taxonomy (NCBI): domain Eukaryota; kingdom Metazoa; phylum Chordata; class Actinopteri; order Cyprinodontiformes; family Fundulidae; genus Fundulus; species Fundulus diaphanus. Next base: position 27,213,620 of record CM073134.1, read on the forward strand.
GTAATGGACTGGCCTCGGCTACAGCATCTCTCCCGTGTTTGTTTGAACACGTCACACGATCCGTTTGGGTGTTTGTTTGTACTTCGCTGCATCCTAATAACACACCAAGAACTCCGCACAAGGAGGGGGGGGCAGTTCTTATCTCTGTGGCATATTAATGTTTATTTACACCATGGCTAATAAGATGTGTGCTCTGCAGCGTGGTGCGGCAGAATGATGGTGGGTGATTAAGCTGCTTTGCTTTAGATGCATCTATTATCCATACTCAAGCCTGCATACATAATGTAATAAGGTAAAATAAGGCCAGTTGCAGCAGTAGATGAGGTGGCCAGTCTTAGCTGTTGGGTGTAAATCAACACGGGGTGTCACGGCGGGCAGAATGTATAGAGATCACTGTGATAAATTTAGGGAATTGTCAAAATGCGCGTTCAGAGACGTGAGAGCTATGACTCTTTACATAGCACAGTTTGAAAAGACGACAAACACACTGACGAGACTAATTTGTGGTCCAGTGTTTGGCTTTCAACTCTTAACCTGCTCGATGTTTGGAATCGACCGAGGATGGAGGGAATAGGGGGTCTCTAATCCATATTGTCATGACGCTTAATCCCATCCACTCGAGGCACGGCCCGTCTGCAATATCCTCGTTAGACCGGCCACCGGACCCTGCACGCGTTCCCACCTTCATGCAAGAGATGGAAATCAGCCAGGCAGACACTCAAGCATGAACCAAATGTCAGCGACAAGCCACAGGGACAGAAGAGGAGCCCATGTTAATTATTACAGGGAGAAATCATACTATTTCACCTGCAAGACATGCCATCCAGGATATCTGTGGATCATGAAGTAATTTTCTCTATTTTTTTTTCTCTATTTTCTTTTACCTCTGGGGATAACAGAAGGCAGACACAATTTTCATGAGAGGGTCTATAAAAGCAGTGATTAACTTTGTTATGGATGTTTTTTCTTTATTCATTTATTTCCCCCCATTACATTATCAAATCATAATAACATGATTCTTAATGCTGATATTGATACCCACTGAACGATTTCCCATTTTGTCACAAAACAACCGCAAAGCTCAATATAGTTTATTGGGAGCTTGTGAGAGAACTACAGAAAGCAGTGCATACTTGTCAAATGGAAGGAAAAAGATGCATGGATGCAAGATTTCTTTACGAAAAATCTAAAATGTGTGCCGTGGATATATATTCAGTCCACTTAACTCTGGCCCCCTTAAATAAAATCCAGGGAAACCAACAGCCTCTAAAAGTAACCTAAATAGTCTAAGGAGTTTGCCATTGTCTACCTTAAGGCAGAGCAACAGGAACTTTAATCAGAGAAGCAGCTAAGAGATCAATAGTAACTCTGGAGGAGGTCCACAGCTCAGGAGGGAGAATCTGTAGACAGGACAGCTATTAGTCAAGCATTTCACAAATCTGGCCTTTATGGAGAAGTGGTAAGATCATTGAGTTGTTGAAGGAAACCCAAAATAATTCCCCTGTGCAGTGTTTATTTGCCATGTGAATGACAAAGCAAACATGTGAATAAAGGTGTCCTGATCAGGTGAGACTAAAGCTACATCCACACAAAGCCGAATTAAGATATCCCCACAGAAAGGTTTGAGTATAATGATGAAAGCGCCTGAAGCCGAACAAGTCGTAATAGGTGTTGTAATACGTATGCCACGCCAGTGGGTAGGGAAGTGCTGTGGGAAGAAGAAGAAGAATGGCAACCGGTACTGCTGAAATAAAAAAAGACGCTTTTATTTGGGCCAACGACGGCGTGGAACTTCTTCTCCAAGCCACCCTTGACTACAAGACCAGGAAAGCACAAAACAGTAGGTTGAAGAGCCTAAATGCAGCTATGGAGGTCGCCATTATTGTTGTCAAGCCAGCGCATGCGTATTAAAGGAGAGGCGCGAAACTACGGATCCTCGCAAGCACGAATGCGCCAATTTCTAGCCGATTATGCGTAAAGGGGAGTCACGACGGAGGCGCCACGGGGAGCGGCTTCAAACCTATCCACGCTGGGAGCTGGGGTTTTTTTTAACTTAATATATAGTTTACAAACTAAACATTTAGCTTTGTAATTAAATATCTAGTTTGGAACTGTGACATTTAAAAATTTATAACATGGTGAAAATGTGACTTTAAAAACGAACCCCCATTTTTCTCTTATGACAGGCTAAAAAGCCCAAAATATTGCTGTTAGATTTTGACTGCATAACCTTACAAATGGCAACCCAGATACTAGCACAGGGCATTAGTAAATATTGGAAGGATTGTGAATAATATGAATATTTGACTGAGTATGAGTATTGATACAGGTGTTGCTCTATTAGCTTGGTGTTAACATAGTTTTAAGTAGTCTTGATATGTTTTATGCTGTTTGCTAAACTGATTGTGGGCCTATGTGGTCTTGTGTTTGACAGATGACAGCTACTGTGATGGTTGACCAGAACACTCCACAGTCAGTCACCGATGCATAAAGATGCTGACACTTCAGGCACTGATGGATCACACATACATATGAGGAGAAAAGAAGAAGAATATATGTGACAGGGAAAACACTGGCTTCCTGGAGTATCTTCGTCCCAGCGATGAAGTGACGGCAGACAGAGGTTTTACCATCAGAGATCTGCTGTTTGACAGGAGATTTACCTTGTTCTACCAGTATTGTTCTCATAGAGAAGGATAGTTGTCTGATGAAAATCTAACTACCACAAGGAGGATTGCAAATGTTCACATACATGCGAAAAGAGTTATTGGGAGGCTCTAAGTTTTCAAAATAATCTCCCAGACTGTACCCATCAACTTGGTATATAAAATGAACATAATCTTTAGAATCTGTGCAGCCCGTGTGAACGTGCAGGGGGAAATCATCCATGAGGATGCTGATTGAGCAGGGAAGTTTACAAGTCAAAAAGATCCTGATTTCCACTGAAGCTTAAGATTTGTAAATAATAATTTGACAGCCGACAGTGCATTGATTGTATATCTATTCTGCACTGATGATTAGTTATATTTTACTTTAAACCAGTGGAATTATAATACACAAGAATGTGTTTTGGATCTCTGCTTTTAAATATTTCTTTGTTTGCCACCTTGATATGTTACGTTTTGGAATTACTTTTAATTTTTTAAATAACTTTTCAAGTGTTGTATATACAAATTTTTAGACTGTTAAATGTTTACATATACAAAAAAAGTTGTGTCCCAACTAAAATGTGACAACACAAAATAGTTAAAAATGTCCTCGAACGTTACGAGGCCACTACTTCATATCATCCTCTCAGTCATGAATAGTTTGAGGGTGTGGCACTGACCTGCCACTTTGATTGCTCTGCAATTCTTTGGAAAAGTGGCGCACAAAAACTGGAAGTTGGACCCATATTTACTTCCGTCTTCCGACATTAGGTGGATACAACAAAACCCATCTTTGACTGGATGGGGCCATAGAAAAGTTTGAGCATAAAGATGAAGGCGGCGGAGCATAATAGGCTTTGTAATACCTATGCCACGCCAGTGAGTGGCGCAGTAATGCTGCTACTGAAGTAAAGAAGGAAGAATAAGGAAGAAGAGCAAGAAGAAAACAACAAATGCAGGAGAGAAAAAAGAGGTGTTTGTGTGCGGGCTGACGACAAGGCGATCTGCACACAAACGCAGCAGAAGAGCAAATGTGTTAGTATATACTGTAAATTAAATAGTGTCAGAAACACAACCGCAACTCTGAAGTCCACCATTGTTTGTGTTACCGCATGCATGAGGAGGAAGAGCCCAGGTCTTTATTGGAGCGCATGCACAAACATGCCAGTTTGTAGCCAGTCATGCAGATTGGGGCATCAACACAGAGGCACTTTGGGGGCGGATTTCAAATGTTGTTGGTCTCGCTGCTGCTTCGTCTGGACGGGGCCTCCTTTTCCAACCAAGAAGTTAGCTACACCCAAACCCGGCTTTGTCTGGATGGGGCCTAAAGTTGAACTTTAGATGTTGGATGTGATAGGGCTGAACGTACAGTATATCGATGATAGAAAAAAAAGGGTCAATTAAAAAGTTCAATAGAACAGTTTTCCTTCCTTTTGCATTCTAGCCTATCATGTAGGTTAATATTACAGTCATTACATCCTCCCAACCAATCACAAACGCAGACCCAGGAACGCCCCATCACCAAGCTCCGCCCCCTTCAAAGAATTCAGAGAGCAAGCGTTCTTTTTCATTTTTTAAATACTTGCAGTTTTGGTAAAAAGTTCGTTGAATAAAGAGTTGAACCATCTTGCAAAAATGCCAGTGATTTCTATTTAATATTTAATTTTATTTGTATAACTTCATAGCTAAACACTAGTTTGTTGTTGTCGTTTTTGTTGGCCTATCAAATGGCATCTGAGTAAAATACATTGAATTTTGTGGCTGTTACATGATAAAATGTGAAACAAGTTTAGAGAGTGCGAATACTTTTGTTAGACACCGACACGTCACCATGGTAGAGAAACCCTCCGCTCTTTTGTTCTTGTCAGTGTCACGGATTTACAGATATTTTTTGAAGCTCAGACTCTGAAGCTAAGCCCCTCTGAAGGGAGAAATGCTAAGTTTTGGAAAGGTGTCTACAAATTTTTTCACTCTTCCCTGCTACTCTCTTGTTTGAATTTTGAACGTGCAGAGAGAGAGAGAGAGCAAGAGGGGGAAAAAGACGGCCTACCTTCATCTCCTTTTCTGACAACACGCTTCCCATGTGACACTTCACCTTTCGAGATTTCCCGTTCTCTCTGATCATTCCCTGTTTGGTTCATGTTAATTAACCCCGGGGCACAGCAGAGAGTTACATGCTTTGAAGCACAAGAAAAACAAAGAAAAAGGTAAAAAAAAATGTCTGTTCCTATATGCAATTTATTCTTTTTTCCATGTCAGATTCAGTGAGGAGTCAGATACGGAGGGGTGTTGGTGCTGGAACGGTTGAAAAACAGTTTGTCTTTGGGTTTGTGCCCCTGTCACCAGTCGTTCTTCTCCCTGCGAGAAAGTTGGCCTGAGAAACTTGACATCCCTCAGGTGGCCATGCAAATGGAAATCAGCTCAAAAATAGAACACAAGATGGTTTTCATAGCCTTCAGCTTCCCCGCTAGAAAAAAAAAAAAAGAAGATGGATTTTTGTCTGTTTCTTTCTATTCCTTTTGGCTCCTGGTACAAATGGTCTTTTCTTCACTTTAAACACACAAAGAATTTCCTGGTGAAATGTGTCACTGGTGGCACACAGAGCAAGATTGCCTGTGCATGTGAAATTACTTTCTTAACCGTTTCACTGCTTGGGTCACATGTTCGCCAACTAAGACAGAACCTCCAGCTTTTGTCTCCTGTCAGCCACCAGCTAAAAATACCTGATCTTCAGCAGTCTGGTGACACACATTACAATCATCCCACTATCTTAAATTTCCAAAGAATTACTTTCCCGCCTCTCAAAAAGCATCTTCTTTTCTCAAAAACACCAAATGAGCTGAAATCCGCCTCTCAACATGCTGGAAATATTCATGAGCATGAGCTGCAGCACAACCGCGGGCTTTATTCTCTCGGCTTTTGGGGCAAATCTGTTCCTGTGCTTTCTATCTGACGCTTGTCTAAAGCACATAAAGACAAAGACAGGAAGTATGATTAGCCACAGAGAATAGAAGTGCAACGTTCCCCTCCAGGATACGTCTCGGGGTGGGACTGATCAAAGCTATGCCCACAGACAGAACAAGACTGAACCAGCACTTTTTTTTTTTCAATGGCTATCGCCGCCTCGAGACAGGAGGAGAGGGGTTGTTCTCAACATACGTCGTTTCAACATTTTTGCAGAAAAGTTGCTCTTATTTTATTAAAGAACAAAAGGTTTAACAAGAATGAAAACCTTTTAACTACAACTGTTAGTGTAGTTTGCCGGATGAACTAGATATTCACAAAAAAATTACAGGTTATTTATTTAAAGTATTTAATATAATGTGTTTATGCTTTTTTTTCCGTAGAAAATCACTGGTAAAGCTGTTTGAAATCCATCCATCCATCCATCCTTGCAGGGTCTGGGGTGGGCTTCTTTTGAGAAAGAGGCAGGCTATATCCTGGACAGGTCACAAGTCCATCATAGGGCAACACAGACATGCGAAGCAAAAGGCAACCATGCACGTACACATGCACTGTGTTAAAAGTAAAGTAAGAATTTAAGTAAAGGCATTTTTTATTGTCTGCTTTACTTTTGAAAGTTAATCGAAGTTTCAGAAACTTTTCGATAGTAATCCACAGCTCCCTGTTTTCACTGGCTGCATGTGACACAAAGGCACATTTCTCTTTCCCATTCATCAATATAAGAAAGACAAGAGAACATGCCACTAGGGGCAGGACATCCTCCTCCGAGACCATGGTCTTGAACCGGAAAAGGGTAGAGTGCCTTCTCCGGGTTGGGGAGGATGTCCTGCCCCTAGTGGAGGAGTTCAAGTATCTTGGGGTCTTGTTCACGAATGAGGGGAAGATGGAGCGGGAGATCGACAGGCGGATTGGTGCAGCGTCTGCTGTGAAGCGGGCGCTGTACCGATCCGTTGTGGTGAAGAGAGAGCTGAGCCAAAAGGCGAAGCTCTCGATTTACCGGTCGATCTACGTTCCTACCCTCATCTATGGTCACGAGCTTTGGGTCGTGACCGAAAGAACGAGATCCCGGATACAAGCGGCTGAAATGAGTTTTCTCCGTAGTGTGTCTGGGCTCTCCCTTAGAGATAGGGTGAGGAGCTCAGTCATCCGGGGAGGACTCAGAGTAGAGCCGCTGCTCCTCCACGTCGAGAGGAGCCAGTTGAGGTGGCTCGGGCATCTGGTCAGGATGCCTCCTGGACGCCTCCCTGGAGAGGTGTTCCAGGCACGTCCCACCGGGAGGAGGCCCAGGGGAAGACCCAGGACACGCTGGAGGGACTATGTCTCCCGGCTGGCCTGGGAACGCCTTGGGGTTCCTCCTGAGGAGCTGGCCCAAGTGGCTGGGGAGAGGGACGTCTGGGCCTCCCTACTGAAGCTGCTACCCCCGCGACCCGACCCCGGATAAGCGGAAGACAACGGACGGACGGACGGACGGAAGAGAACATGCCACTCAAGCAAGCAGTGCTGTTTTTGGCAAAGGAAAATGCTGCCCAGAGTACAAATCTGTTATGGGAAAAACAATGAATAAAAAAGGCAGGGATTTCTGTTAGTTGCAGCTGGACCTAGTTTTCTCATGAATATTTGTGTTTTCCAGTCAGTAGGGATTTATGCCACCCTTTGTTTTGCACTTAAGAGAAAGTATTTCAAAAGGTTTGAACCCAGTAAATCTGAGTAAAGATAAAAAGCAGTTTTCAAATAATAATTTCATTTGTTAGGGGATATTTGTTAGCTATCCAAGTCAACCTGTCTATGGGGGAGAAAAGTAATTGTTGTTAAAACATACTTCGTACACCATATTTTTTCTTGGAAAGCTGAGTTCAGTTTCACTAAGCCCAGCTAGGTCTGAAGATTACTGAAGCTCTCAAAAACCAGCCCATCATGCCCCACTGTAATGATATCCCAGAAGATATGAGGAGCAGCGTCATCAATATCTATCAGACTTGAAATTTAAGGATTTTGGATTAGATGTAACTATGATGAGAGTCATTACCCACAAATAGAGAAAACCTGAAGCACAGCAGAGCTGAGCCAAGGAGCGGCTGCAGTACCAAAATTACTTCAGGAGAGCATCAGATGTCACAAAAAAAAAACAATAAAAGGCCTCCTTCACCACAGTTAAGATCAAAAATAGCATCTATGAGAGAGTCCACAACTAAAAATACTTCTGGTGAAAAACACCTGTCTCACATTTGCTGTCAATGGAACTTTTTTAGAATATGTGTTTTCCATCAAATCTGGTGGAAAACTACCAGCATTTCAGAAACAGAACATCACATCATTAGTCAAACATGGTGCTGTTAGTATGATGCGTTGCTGCTTTGCTGTTGCAAGACCTGGACGACTTGCCCAAAAGTATGAAAAGTATTATTATCCCTTCTAGCGGAGAATGCTGTAAAAAATGTCCAGCTATCAGTTTGTGACTTCCCATCTTGGATTGGGTAGCATTCGCCCAATGACACTCTCAAAAAACCACACATTTATACACCGATATGGAGATTGACAACTTGGGGTTAAGTGCCTTGCCCAGGGGCACATCAACAACTGTGACAAAAAAGCCTGGGACTTTATTTTGCCACCATCAACAGTGAGGAGGATGGTTACTGAGGGGGGGAAAAAATCCCCAAATCTCACTGATGGGAAAACTACGATGACATTTTCAGTGTTAGCTCGTGCTATTAGGCTTTTCACTTTTTTTTTCTTTTTTACCAAAGGGTGCCAATAAATGTGGAGGGTGCTGTATAAATTTGTTGCATGCCATCAAACTGGATTTCTATACCAGTCAATCTGATGTTATCTTTTGCCTTTTTTGTGAAACTCTTTGTATTTTTAATAAAGCAGCTGAACATGTAAAATCTCATCATCAGTGAGGATGGTTACCCTATAATGTCCCTTACTCCAACTTCACCGGCTGCATTACAAAGCAGGCTGCTCTCACGCGAGGAGAAAGGTGTCTTCTGCTGGCCTGAGGCTCTGCGACTGGATGTGCAAGGCTTCAGCTTCTGACGGACTGACTGTGATGAGATGCTTTCATTATAGCTGATTTAAAGAAGACCAGGTCTCTGTATCAAAGGCAAAGCTTTGATTTCTGGCCCTCAAACACTTACAGCTGTTTTAATGAAAGCCGCCTGCTGCTTTCCTTAGGTTTTCTACCATTGTTTTTTCTATGCTGGACGTATCTCTGCCATCATCATCATCATCATCAATATTTGATTTTTATTCATGCAAAGCTTGCATAGTTCTTTAAATCACATCAAATTCAGCTGATCTGTTTTAGTATTAATATTTTACATTAAACTATACAATTGTGCATAAATAAATCAGAATCTAATTGAGAATTGAGGGATCTCAATTGTAAATCTAAAGAAGAATGAGGACATTTGGTATTGTTTCTCAAGATAAATATTTATTTAAATCTTTTTATTTAGAAGAAGTCTTCTTCTATGCCTCATTTTAAGATGAAATATAGAGGAAGTTATCTTCTACTCATTCTACTGTATATGCGCACTTAGCTTGTGGTCTCTACTTCATTCATTCTCGCAAATATGCTCAATTGGCTGAAATTGTGAAAACTGTCAGGCAGGTGAGACATCTAAAATCAAAGTTAGTAATGAAGGAGGAGAGGACCCAAGGGAGAGAGATTAAATGGAGGCAACAGAGTAGAGAATTGCAACGGATCCGGGAGAAGAAAACGAGCGAGAATCAGAAAATGTCTCCGTCTCTCTCCTGACTTTACGTCGTTTACGTCAGCAGAGGAAAAATAGAATTCGGGCCTAAAGTTTTATTTACGAGATTAAATTGAGTAGCTCGGTCTCTATATCGACCGAACAAACAGCGCTGCCCATGGTGCTGTGACTGAACTGCTACAAGCACTGAGTTTGTTCAGTCCTCCTTGACCTCCTGTAATCTATTATTACCTCCTTGGTCTTAATCGTGTTCCTGGACCACCACTGTGTCAGATTGCGCACCTCATCTCTTTAGACCCACAGTGGTGTCGCCCGCAAACTTCTCTAGTGTGTTTTTGGGTTGGACAGCAGAACAGTCCTGGGTGAAAAGGGTGAACTGAGCAGGGCTGAGGACGCAACCCTGCAGCGTTTCAGTGTTGAGGACCAGTGTGATCAGTTAAACCATTGAAAATCTTTTTCTAGTTAATATAATTACAACAAAGCTCAAGTCAGGTAATTTTTTGAAAAACACAAATCTATCAGATAGAATCTAGTTTTTTTAAACTTCTGTTAATTGATCACACTCCAGTCCGGTTGGTGGCGATAATGCACCTTTGGTTCAGCTGCTCTCCAATTTCCTCCTATTGTAAAGGAGCTCATGCAGCGTTTCGTTTACCTCGGAACTCGTCACCAAGGACGTCATCTCTGCCTTTTTGCGTTCCAGTTTCTCTCTTGTCAAACAGTAGGATAAAACATGGACGCTCGAACAAAAGCCATTGTTAAACGTACAAATATTGCCATTGCCAACCTGAGTCTCAGAATGCATTTCAAAGTCACATTTTATTACGAAATCTTTGTCTTTTTTGAAGCTTAGCTGAACTCTTCAACTGAACATGAAACGTCAAACAATACATCACAAGGCAAGTTTATTTATAAAGCACTTTTCAGTAACAAGACGATTCAAAGGGGCAATCGTTCATTGCTGAGTTAGCTACTATAGCCACTGTTATAACAATAACACTGTTCAATGTGGTATTTTGTGCACATAAACAGAGCTGAAACATCCTCTCTGATGAACACAGAAAAGTAGCATATATGACTGACTAAATGTTAACAGTCAAAGTATGAAATTTTACTCAATGTTGCTGTGAGTAGCAGCCATCATGAATGTGGAAGTCAGGTATGGTCCTATTGCACCGACTTTCTGACTTGTAATTCCGACTTTAGTGGCCGTTCCAGCTGAAATTTCCAACTTGGAGATCGAAATTCCAACTACCGAGGACAAATGGAACAAAGCATAAGTCTGACGTAAGTTAAGAAGGAGGTGGTTTATTTCCTGCTTGAAAAGTTGATTTTTAATGGTTTTCTGTGCGTCACCACTAAAAAGACCAATTTTGCAACTGTTTCATGCAGGTCTTCCTGATATAATTAGTAGTCATTGCTTGTTCAAAGGTTGTGCAGCTTTTGTCACACAAGGTGACATTGATGATATACCAACAGAAAAGTTGACAAAGAGAAAATAAAATTCGTGCTCTCTCTAGAACCAGTTTTTGAGTATTTTTGTTATCAAATATTAGGGCGAAGGCAAAGTTAGTCATGTGTCTCTGCAACTAATCTATAAGTCTTCAAAGTAATGAGAGAGTGACGGAAAACCACTGTTCAAACCACACACAACAAAAAGCTAAGATTTGTTTTTGGCCAACCCACAATGCGCAATAATGTCATCCACCCTTTTGAAAATCTTCTGGCTCTGCCACTTCAGGAACGGCGTCATCACGGGGGTCTTACCAGCCAATCCCGCGCCTGAATCCGAAGCATATTGGGATGCTGCACAGCGAAGAAAAAACGTTGTCTTATTTTTTTCCCAAGCTGTATTGTTATGACTAGTAGGAGAAAAAGATACCAACAATGTCTTAGTGTACATAAAATAACAGTCTCCTAAGGGGGCTGTTTTCACATTCGAGGTTTCGAATATGTAATGCATCTGGTAAATGAAACGAAGTATCTAACAGTAAAGTTAACTAACCATGGATTATGTCAGACTTTTTTGATCAATATGCTTTGTGATCATAAAACGCATCCATATTTCGGAGACAGAAACCAGTTATGTAGTTGAGATGTTGTTTTGACTAAAAGGTCTGACACATACCTTTTGGGGTGAGCTAGGGGAAAAGATTTATTTTACATGAAATTTAAAATCTGATGTACCGTAAACCTCCCTCTGTAGCTTTGAAGTTCTATCTATTATACCGTCACACTTGAAGTGAGATGAGATATATTTCAGTAATGTAATTATTTCCTCTTAATATACAAACAGAAGCTATGTTGTCCTCCAGCTAAGTTTATTAAAATATTGTCAACGCTTTGGCAATTGCCACACTGCCGTCAATATGCAAACTCATAAAAACACAAATTTGAATATCTGCCTTGGCCTGCAAGCCTCTAAACGAGGAGACTAAATATATACTTACATTTTATTTCAAAGAGAAAGAAATCCTTTCTGGCAAAAAAAAAAAAAAAGACGGGCTAAGAAGAACTTTACTCAAGGATAGGAAGCACATCATTAAAACTGGGGAGTGATATTAAAAAAAGAGGGGATTTGAAAGCAGGGAATATCTGCTCGCCTTTGGCTACTCTCTGGCTTCAAAAACATCTTGAGATCGCTCCTTCCCTCAGACCTACACTCTCCCTTGTTGTTTGGCTTTATTTGGCAGCTTCACACTGATCCAAGCTTTGGAAATTTCCCACTAAATAATCAATCACATGGAGCGGCATAAAGGGCGCAGGATCCCTGAGAGAAAGGTCTTTAACTGCATGCTGCACAACCACATGACCGGAGAGTGAGATGCACGAGGGCCGCGGTCCCTTCATGTCTGCCCGACACCCAAGAATTCATCAAAGTCCTCGACTCTATGCGTCTTCAAAGACTGTAGCCGGGTTTGACTGATTATGAAACACAGAGGCAGGAATGTTGAGCGACGCGGCTGTGTAAAAGTGTGTAGGTAACAGGGTAATTACTTGTTTTTGCTGCCCTCTGAGTGCCCTTTGTCTCTCATCCTGTGTGACGGAGATGAGCGCAGTGCTGTCAGCTCGGACGAGAAGGGGGGACATTAACACGTTACTCCCGCTCCCTCATGGATAATGGAACACGGTTTGCATTTGAATGATAAACAAGATGACTTGGAGACACTGGGAAGATCACTTGCACCTGCCCCCTCCTTGGCCTCCCCACTCCTGCTCCCATCCAAAGCTGAGTACCTACTATGCAAATGGGGTATTTTAGAATTCATCTGTGTATCTCCCAGGCATGTTGGACAATTATGAGTCAGTGGAAGTAACCGCACCTTGCTAATGCTAAGCAGCGTTGTGTTTCACTGTCCTTTCATCGGAGCAGAGCTACTTTCATCCGCAAAGTTCTTCACCAAATCCTGTGTTCTCCATATTAGCATACACTTGTAACTGAGGCACCTTAATCAGAGACAACAAAGCGCGTCGGCCGCAGCGTGACCAGAATCTTGAATAATTCTGGACCTCGTCGAAACAATCAAATCAGATAAGAGAAAATTAAATATTGATGCACTGAAAGTACACAGAGTAAACATATATTCGTATTCGAGGCGGGGGAAGAGAATGTAGCAGCACATTGCTGCAGCACTGTTTATTTTCATTTATGAAGACTTTCAATTCAAAACAAACTAAAGTTATTTTAAGTTTATTCTGTTGCCAATAAACACCTGGAGGGAATGCTGTTCTGCAGGTTGACGTCGCGTCTAAAAAAGATATTTCAAGTGTGCCGAAATCGGCAGCGGCGCCGCGCAGCAAACGGCGCCATGCTTGAAGAGAGACTCCCTCAGAACTAGAGTCTAAAAAGGGAGCGTTGAATGTATATTGGTTAACATCCTTTAACGGCAGCTACAATTAATGTGTGAAGCTGTGTTTGCAGCCGTCTTTGTGCCACCCACCTGCCAATCACCATGTTTGTAGAACTAGATCACAGCGCTGTTTTCATATTCTATTCAGCTATGTGTTTATTTCCACTGGTGCAAAAAAGATTTTATTTACCGGTCTTTTGAAGATGAGGCGGGCTCTCTGCACGCTGTGCAAAGACCTCAAATTGCAAAAAAAGGAACAGAAGCAGAAAAGGGAAAGGCAAGGTTGGAAAAGCAAACTGTGTCTTCAGTGTGGCATGCTGTGTTCCCACTCTTTCATTTCTTAGTTTTTGTGGCAATGTTCCCACTGCAACTTCAGCATTTTTTCTTTTCCGACAACAGTGGAAACAACGTCCGCTGCTGTAGCCCAGATCCTTGTACATATAAAAAATGTAAAAATGATAGATTTTTTTTGTTTTCTAGACAAAGAAGCTTCTCTCTTCCTCTGATTCTACCAGCTGGGAGTCACTGAGTCTAACCTAAAGTACTCTCGTCTAATTGACTCAGCATCTGTTTATTCTGCGTGTCTAAAAAAAATCCTTTGGTGTGTGTCTTGTTCTACGGGGAATCTCTGCAGTTCAGACTTTGCAGTTCTCCGGTGGCTTGTGTGCCCAGAGAGGTGCCAATCCATACGTCTCTCCACCTTTCTGAGGCAGAGCCTGGAAGGCCTGGAACGTGGAAACGAGTCCCTGGTTAGGACAGAGCCGCTGCCTTTTATCAATGTTGACCAGCCAGACTCCTTTCGGCTCCACCGAAATGTTTCTGAGAGCCAAAATAATCCCTCGTCTTTGTCATTTCAGGTCATTAGATGCACTGCGTTTGCACCTTGAGAATTATGACAAGAAAAACAGGCTTGAGGTATGTAGAATCTCTCTACAGACAAGTTCAGACTTAGCTTCTCTTGAGATAAGAGACAAAGGAACAGTTTCCGTATTCTGGGATCTTCAGAAAAGACAAACTAACGTCCAGTTTACTCACTTGATCCTAGCTCGAACTAACGTGTTTGTGTGCAGCAACCTCCATAATTATCTAGTAAGGAGGTGTATAAAGTATTGAAATTAGCTTTTTAAACTTTTTCTATCTGAACTTTAAAGGGATGGGACTAGTACTACTAGTGGACAGAACTATAGAAATAAATCTGTTAAAATGTTGTCATCTCACCTTCTTCTAATTTATTCAAAACCAGTCAACTTGCCACTTATTTAAAACAAACAGGTTAAATTCATCTGAAATCATATTTGATTAAATAATTCCAATAAAATACATTCAAACAGACCAAGGCGTGGTCCCCGGAATGATTTGTATTTCTCTCAATCGCAATTCAAGAGCAGTTCAAGGATGAGATTCTCACCAATCCCTTTCAAAAGAGATTGATATAAATTAAAATCTGCTGAAATTGTTTGGTAGAAAACAAAGCGTGTTTTTTTCTCATTAACCAAATGTATTGCTTGGATTATAAAATCATAGTAAATTGGAATATAAACATCCAGAGGCTTTGGGAACACCTATTAATTAAACCTAAATAAATGCAACAAATGCAGAACAAATGACTCAAAATTCCAATCTTTTTGCTAAAAAATAAAAATAAAAATATCTTCGAAACCAAGAACAAAATCCACCATCAAAGGCTGTTGGAAACTGTACGTGGTTTGTATGAATGAAAAGGGTCTTACAAATGTATGAAATCCTTTTCATGTTTCAGGTCTACAACGATGGACAGGTCCCTTTTCTGGAAAACTCTAACTACGTTTTTCCTTTCAATTAAATGTTAAATATTTAGTTTATTGCTAAGCAAATAATAGTATAATTTATCATTAAACATTTCTCTAATTTTTAACAAAAGAGAATCCCATTTTTGTTGACTGCAAGTATTTTGAACCGGATGATTTTCCCTGTGTGATAAACATTTTCGGAAACCACTGATATAGACAGATACAAATTCAATTTATTACATTCTAATTTCACCCTAGTCAAATCTGACTATGCAGCTATCCGTTATCTCAAATATGCATGTGGCAACAGTGGAAAATAATAACACAGCGAAACAGATAAGTGCTCAGCCAGTAGTATTATCTATGGGATGGGAAAACAGAGGACACAATTTTGTGCCAGCAATAGCGCCATCAACAGTTTTGAACAGAAAAGAGACGAAACTGAAACTGAATAACAGGGCCTGGGGTATTATTGAGAAACAGCGTCAGAGTCATTGGCAGCAATAGAACAACTAATGCTGTCAAGTACACTGGAAAAACAGAATCTTCCTGTTTGGGCAAGCCCATGAGCAGTATGACTGGAATCAGTAGAAATTAATGCGCACACACAGCATAACGGATGCTGACCAGTTCAACGTAGCCTGAAGCAACGATTGAACTTTGTCTTCTGTCCATGTAAACATTCGAGTTCCTGCCTTTCAGAAATGTTATGTGGTGGTGTCTTGTTTTAGGGTGTGTTTGTACGCATGCAACTGTTGTTGAGATATAAACAACATACCACCTACTAGTGGCATGGTGGAGTAATTACACCCTTTCTAGCATTTCTACTGGTGTAACGTACATTTAACAGAACATAAAGACAAATCAATCCTATTCCTAATTAATTGATGTTGTGTGCACAGGCCCTTAAATGCATAGAAAAAGTCCTCTCTAATAGTATGGTTCCTCCCTTCTCATTTGCTTACCAAATGCTCAATTAGTGTGAGAAAGAGTGAGGTTTGCACTAAGCCTCTGAATTCCCAGTTACAAACTGATTGGATCTGACAGCATCTATAGGAAGCTAGTCCATTTCACACAGTCCCTATCCCACAATCCACAGGGCTCAAAGGATAAACTGCCACCATCCCCGTCAGACACTCCAGGACACCTTCAGATGCTCTTTGTTCACACTCCGGCTGATCGGAGCTGATTTGGGGCAAGATAGGGCCCTACTGAATATTAGCCATGTGGTCATAATATTATGACAGATTGGTGTAATTACTTATGACCGAGCGGCATCGGGGGATGTGAGGATTAAAAAGATAAAACACAAGCTTTTACGTAGAGGCCACTTTGCTAATTAGATGGATTAAAACGCGCAGTGTGGAGAGAATTAATTTGCAGCTGAATGGCAGTTAGCAGGCAAACGTGTATAACAGATGATACAATCCCCCCAGGGTATTCCACGGTTAGTTTGGTACAATTTAGAAATTACACAACTCGTTTACTAAATAACAAGCTCATATTTTCTCTGAACTGCATTGTTCAGCGTTTTGCTGTCAGTCGCCTTTCAGATGTGTTGAAAATAGGTTAGGTTTTTCGCAGGGATTGAAGCCTCCTGGTAGCAGCGCCACTCACTGCGGTAATGGATCGCCATTTATAATTCATGAGATGGCTAGTCCCCCAAGTTAATTTTGCCCAGGGCACTGTTTATTTCTGCTTTGTACTTTGTTTAAAGTCTGTTGTTGACAACTCTTGTACATGTCAAACTATCACCGCTAATAATTGCTTAAGGAGATAGAACTTTTGCAAATGTTGGTTCCACCAGAGGTACACTCGCCTCGCCCTATGCAGAACTTCTTCAGATGAATTTTTGATTCATCTCCTTCTCGCTCTTGACAAAAAGTCCTCTGTAATTCAAAGCAATAGCTGTAAGAGAAATTATAAAAAAGAATAATGTAGTATGCACTTCATAACATCCTAGTTTTCTCGTGAAAAAGGAAACGTCTCCCTCACTCCCTCTCCTCTTCTAGCACCCCCGCCTCTTCCGTGTTCCATCTAGCTCAGACTTTCTTCTTATTTTTTGCATATTGACCAAAGAGGGACTGTGCTGCTGGATGATGGCTGTCACACAGAGAGGATTGACAGAATCCACTGAGGGAGGGAAAGGGCCTTGGGCACTACCTCTTTGGGTCAGCCCTGCACCTTTATCTCAGCGCAGGCAGCAGCATTCTCTCAATCCACGCAGCAACTTGATTAGTGCCAATTATCCGGGCTGTCACTTTCCCTGGTGATAGTGGCCCAGGATGCGCCCCGTATCAACCCCCCCACCCACTCCCTTCCCCACGCACGCTTCCCGTCTAGAGCGGACGTGCACTAAAAGTCTGCGCTCGTAGCTGTAGGCTGTGGGAATGATTTTGAATGCAGAGACGAAGGGGAGAAATAAAAGGAAAGAGGGAAGCAAGTTCTGAGTTTGACAGAGTGATAGCATTGACTTCCGAGACGGTCACATGGGGAGTGTCACTTCTGACACACAAGGCGTCTCCCAAGGGTAGCGACGTCTTGTCATCAGTCAGTCAGTCAGTCACCAGCTTAATATTCAGTTGCACGTTGTCTACAGGACCCATCTGGGTTACATTCACTAAGGTATACAAAACTCACATGTAAGCCTGTTAGTTTTAGCATAAACCAGATGCACTAACTTTCACTTTTAACGCGTCAGAATGTAGCATCAATACCGACAATTGCAGTTATTTGTTGAGTGAATAGTTCAAGTGCTTTGAAATTAAATTTAGGCCCTGACCAGAAGAAGGATTTCAGAATCCAAACATGCATGACCAGCTGCCCTAAAAAAAAGGATTTCTGGATGGAATTAGAAAATAGTTCATGATTCAAGCTGTAAATATGTGTATTTTTAAATTTAATTTTCAATAATACCAAAATTCTGATGATAAATATTTTTGAAATAAAATCACCTCTAAACATTTTAGTTAGATTCTAACTAAAAATATTTGTTTAGAGAACTGTGCTATGGGGTGCTGCATTTTATTTTAAGATATTTTAATGAAGTATTATGGGAACTGCGTGATAGTTAAGACCAGTTTTTAGACGTGTGGTTGAGAAAGTTTCTGCGTTGTCGTGAGCATTTAGGTTTGTATCTGCCTCCAACCACAAAGAATTAAATGCACGTCAAAATTTTGTGCTAATGCTATAAAGTTAAACATGCTAGTAAAACATATATCAGGAAAAATATTCACGTGCCACTGTTAGAAGGCATTAAAAATGTTAACATCCATCCTTAACAAGTTAGGTGACAGCGTTGATGCTAAAGTCAAACACAATCTTGGTAAATTGAAAACAAATGCTAAAACTGGCCGTTTTATGCTAAATATATGTCTAAGTCTATGCATAGGATTACAGATTCTTGCTATGAATAGCATTATTATAAATGTAATAATTTTTTGTAATATTTTTGTAGCAGTAAAGAAAATAGTTTAATTTCTGGTAAAGAATAAAAGCAATTAAATCTTCTGGTTGTGTTTCCCTTTTGTGTAAATAACATGATACCGTTAAAAATATTGTGTTTCTTCTCAGTAACTAACACATATTGGCTGTCACACTGACGCACACTGACTGTCATTAAACCAGTCAATGTATGTTATCATGCTAATAATTTGTTCATATTTTGTCATTAACTTGTGGTAATAAGGACATTAAAAAATGTGTTTGCCTATTTTTGGATGTTAAACACAGTCAGAAATACTAATATTTTCCAAAATAAAATGTTACACAAATTGTTTAATTAGTTATAGTTGTTAAATTCTAACAGTTTGAAAAAATAAGTGTAATAATCAGATTAGAAATGCAATGATAGGACAGAGATTATGTTTACAATCTTAAATAAACTCAAAAATGAATGAAGATACTTAATAAGTATCTTCATATCTTCAAAATAAGACATTATATAATTTCTTATTGCTAGTGCAGACAACATAACAAACTGTGTATCCATTATTAGTTCTCCTTTGTTGCTAAATCGCTATATTTCAATTCCCAAAATTAGATTAAGCTCATCTTTGTACGCCCTTTTCTGCATTCATCAGTTTTTGGTCGTACTGCACTATTTTTCAGGACTCAATAACACAGTCACACTGCTTCCAAGCCACTCTTTAAACAGCTCTGCTGTGTATTTACTGATCTACTTGCTGCTTTTGTGTTGCTACTGTGCCTCTTGTAAGTTCTCGGCAGCAGAGAAGTGAGATGCAGAGCTCCACTAAACAGCAGAGGTTATCCTCTGTGTGGATGTCTGCAGGGGGAGTAAACACCACTGGAGCGCGAGTGAATATTTTCCGTGAGACGGTATTAATTATTCATGCCTGCTTCATTGTGTATGATGATGTGTCAGGATGTTTGCCAATAAACAACAATATTCCTTGTAGGATTGATCCAATATGAAAAGTTGTTGAGCTAGTTCTTCTCAGTGTAAAAATGTCTGCTTAGTGTGGTATGTGAGAGAGGGGGTAGTATTACTTATTTATGGCAAGGTCAATATTGCACCATAGAGCTCGACCTTTTCTCTTTAGAATAAACACCCTAATCCAAAAGGTTATTTACGTGTGTACAGTGAAATCAGCTTAACCACAGCATTGATGAAATTTGAAAGTTTACGAAACTGTGGAATCTAACGGTCTTGGAGCTTGAAAACTAAATTGGGTCAGTGTGGTGCAGGGGTACTTTTTGAATGGGCTGAAATGCCGTCACAAAAGAAAAAAACAAAACAAAAGCCCTGTTTAAAAATGTTAACAGTGTGCACACGGAGGGGCTAACTAAGCGCGGCACCCGCAGTGATCCATTCGTCACCGGCTCTCAGCGCCGAACGACGGGGATAGTTGTGTTGGTGTTAGTGGGGCAGCAGGGGGGGCTTCTGCTCTCTTTCATGATAGTGGTGCCCCTGCCACCGTCTCCCTGTGACGCCCCGGGGAATACATCACCACGCGGGCTGGGACAGCAGGACAGCATGGGCGTTATAATTGCCATCTCCTCCCACAGCACACTGTGCACTGCAGAGCACGGTGATTAAATAAAAAAAATCTCTTCTGCATCCCAGCGCTTACCTTGCAGGCAAAAACATCCCTCTCCTCTGGGATGGGGTCATCACAGCCCCTTCTGTCTTCAGTGATCTCTACAAAAACATGAAGAGATGCAGATTGTTCAGTATACTGCTTCTACTGTTGTAGAAATAACTTAAAACAAATATTTAAGCCTATTGATAGACCCCCCCCCCCCCCCAAAAAAAAAATAATAATTGTATGAATAGATTTCACAATAGATGCATTTCTGCACAGATTTATCAGGAGTGATAAATGTCTCAATGAACAGATGGAGCTCTCCACAGATTTCTCAATAGACAGGTTTATCTAGATTTTTAGATACATTTTTTTGAGAGAAAGACTTTGTGATAGGTTTTTCATGAGATGTATTTCTCGCTAGGTTTTCAGACAGATTTCTTGATACGTGGATAGATTTCTAGATGGATTTCTCAAACATGTTCCTTTGTAGATTTCTCTATGGATACTTTTTTCTTGATAGATTCATTGAACAAGTCCTCTGTAGATTTCTCAAAGACAGGTAGGGTTCTTAAAACGATAGATTTGAGTGGTGTCATTTTCTAGATAACGTTTACAATAAATAGATTTCTCAATCTATTTCTAGATACACAGATTTTCAGATGCATTTTTGATATATGGTGAGATGCCTTGATCTTTGCCCAAATTGATTGACTTCCCGAATTGATTGCCAGAATTGTCAGATTTCTCAACAGACTGATTTCCCAATCAATGTCCCAATAGATTTCTTGAATTATTCTGAAGACTTTTAGAAATAAAAACATTTCTTGACAGATTTGTCAAGCCATGCATGGCTCTCTTGAGAAATCTCTCCTTCTCTCTCTCTACATACACACACAGACATCCACAAAAGCATATATATGTATATGTATATATGTAAATATAAATTGTTTTTTTTTCTTTTTTTGTTAACAGACAAGTCTATAAAGTTGCGGGTGGGTGTCTCAAAGGGTTCCTTAATATATTGATAAGATATAGGGTAGGATGAGGCAGTACTTATGGTTATTATGAGTTCTTTGAAATGCTTTGGTTTAATCATGCAAATGAAGCATCGTCTCATTAAATGTTCTGATTTACATAAATGGCCAACAGACAAAGTCTTGTTAAAAAAAAAACAGCTGAATGAGTCTGTTTCATGTTTTCTTCCCATTACCCTGAAAGACGACACAGTGTAGAACAATTGTCTGTATTGTCTCAACCTGCCATTGACAGTTGTACAAGACACTAGATCATTTGACACACATCAACCCTCACCTAAATGTGGCTGTTAAAATGCGGATAATTCACCTGAAGCCATAAAGAAAATTGGACCCAGGTTTTACGCAGAGTTATCGTCCTTGGACAAGCTGCACATACACACAAAACATACCATTATCACTTGGGTTAATGGCTTTGTTAATTTGAAGACATTAACAACTGCTCAGTTGTCCCCAATGAATGTGTCACACAAAGAAGGCCTTGTATTTTTTAAATGGGTTGCTAAGTAGATTGATTCCTTCACTGCAAAACACAGCCGCGATGTTGCCAAACAGGTTAATTAAACATTTACACTCAAACGCCCAACAATCTATTGTGCTTCTCTAATTTATGGCTGCCATATGCACTTTCATCAGGGTTTTTTTTTTTTTTTTGTGAGCGAGGCATATGTTTGCTCGCTCCATCCTAATTGGCGCCATGCCGGACCTGTTTTCGAGCTATTTGGCTCTCCGCAGTCACCCATCATAGGGGATGTATCAGTCCCCACACAGTGCAGGCAGTGAGTGAGGAGTCGGATACAGAATGCAATACCTGTTCCCACACCTCCACCTCCACTCCCTTTCATCTGCAGCACTGAACACCAGGCAGAGGAAGCAGAAGGGCTGATTCCTAATCAGCTCTGCCTTCAAATGCCTCCTCCTCTTAGCTCACACAAATAGAAATGTACACATTTGCACACAGAAATGCACACACAACCGTCCACTAGAGAGACTCCCACTCAAGGCTCAGATGAAGGCATGTAAAAGTGAGCACCACACCTCTTTCTGAAGAAATTTCATTTTCGCTGTTGTGAAAACTCCTGGGGTCACAAGGACAGCTTCTTGTTTTTTATCGGCCAGAGGCGTAGATAGTTTCAATCTTTCATGTATCCTCGGCTGGCAGAAACAGAGCTGACAGGAAGGCAACAAGGGAACAATCAATCACCTTTCTGTCTTAACTTTCTTCTTGGCCCACATACGTGTCAGCTAATTTGTTAACGTTGAGGTTTTTGTTTTTTCTTACCTTTTACCGGTGCTTGTCTAAGTGACGGAGCGTAACACTCCTGTGCTGTAGCAACAGAGCTGTGATGAATTCCAATGATCACTCCATATGTCAGGCCTCATTAGCCGCGGATGTGTTTGCTCACAGCTTCGCCTAAACACCTCCAGTGCAAGATGCATGTTGTTTTTCTCTCCCCTCTTTTAAGTTCTCTCCCTCACTTATTGACACACACACAGACTGAAGCAGGAAAATCCTTTAATACACTTGCCAACCACGGGCCATGGGTAAGATTCCTTGAGGGCAATGTGTATCCACAACAGTGTCTCTCTCTCAGACATGTGGCATGGGTAAACAACACGGTTAAAGCCTAAAACAATGTGTGTCCCTGATGACTGCAATTATTTATGAAATCAAACACAATTCAGCTCCCTGCCAAGTGGGACAGCTCTCCAGATCACTCAACAAATCATTGTTTACAGCTCCTCATAATCACTTAATGAAATCACAGTCTTTAGAGGAATTCTCTCGCTGCTTTGACCAGAAAAATGAAACTGATCAACACGCTGATCTTTTTCTTGAAGTGAACAAAACTGGTTGCAGCGTCCAAACCTAGAAGGACACGTGTAACGGGTGCTGCCTTGAGGGCATCCCCCCTCAGGCTGTCTGTGCGGATGACAGAGGGTTTATAGCAAAGACATGGCTGAATTATTCATCTCCTGGTGTTATGGTTGTTAAAAGGATGAACTGAGAAGCGTGAGAACTGCCGGTGTTAGGACAGAATTCATGCTTTTGGGGAATTAGCCCTGCAGCCAGAAGCTGCTGCAGATGGTTTGCTCACCTTCTCATCCACCTTCTCGATGTTGCATGTGAAGTGCAATTAACTAACATGGACACACAAGTTTGTTTCATTTTCAAGAGTTAAATTAGACAGGATGGAAAGAGAGACATCACCATTCATCACTCAGGCCTCTCTTTATCTTGCAGTCCCTAGGCTTTAAAGAGTCTAAGGACTTTAGTCAAACACTCAGCTCACCACACCTTTAACACGGCCAATCTGACAGACACAAGTGCTGACAGGCAGCTTTCAACTGAGAACTTTCCTTAAAGATAAGATCGCTGACCTCTGTCTTATGAGCAAAACTCACTCTGTAAAATACGTATAACAGTATGTTCACACCTACTGGTATTTACTTGCAAAATTAATCAGCACACTATTGTTTTGACCATGTATAAGTAATGTTTTGTCATGAACAACTGGAGTAACAAATCAAAGTACAAAGAGGCCTTTGGGACCATGTTTAATGCTGCAGGCATGTCTTGTAAAACTGTGTATTTCTGCATCATTCTGCAAACCAATATCATAATTTTAAACTCTTAACAATAGTTTTCATCCACTCTTGAAATGGCTAACATGGCTCACCACCCAGGCTGCTATACTGTCTGGGAACAAAATATGTACAGCTGTCAACTGCAAACTGAGGGAGATTTCTAAAGCTTATTTACATGTTTAGTCAATTTCTTGGTCAGATACTATTGGAGCAACATCACAACGTTTTTAGTATGCAAAGTTAGGTTTCTTAGCTGTTGTAAACTGTTGCCATTTGAGAAAAAGGAAGAGGATAAAAGACTTTCTCCTTGTAGCTCTACGCTTCTCCAGGAGTGAATGCTGCTTGTCGGGACTTTGAAGCAATCAACTGGTTCCCTTATATAGGAAGTTTTTGACCAATCTGTATAATATGATTGATTTTGACTTTGTAAAGTGCCTCGAGATGACATGTTTCATGAATTGGCGCTATATAAATAAAATTGAATTGAATTGAATTGAATTTCTCATTTACCGGTCACGATAGACAACAGGGCGCAGTTGGCAGCGCATATAGATGACTGTTAGGTTATTTGATTACCCTAAAAGTTATGAATGGGTGCATCCATGTTTGTATGTCCTGTTTGTCTATGCTGTCCTGTGATGGACTGGCAAGTGGTCCAGGGTAGGGTTGTCAAAATAATCAATGCTTCAACATAATTGATATTTAAAAGATATTATTAAAATATACTAATTTGCATAAAAATCAACAGAACCGACCTTTTTACATTCGGCCAAATTGTCACACTTCTTCCGGCAGCAACAGTGAAATAACAGAGGTTCAGGTCTGCTCCCTGCAGCTACACCTGACTATAATAAATAAACTCTATTAACATGTCAAACATGCGACATGGCCAACACAAAAGAATTGTTCGGAGGAACTTTTCCCATGAGGCAAATGGACCGGAAAAATTAGCAACGCTAATGCTCTAAGATAACACTACAAAACTAATGTTTGAGAGAGACATAAAAAGGTCTGTAAAGATCCTGGATCTACAACAATGAAGTATTAAACCTCCAGGACCACATAAGCTACTGCTTTCTGGTTAAATATTAGCTTCACTGACACAGACAGCCGATTGATTCAATTGTGTCTGCCTGAGCTTCCCTGTCGAGATCCGCTTCCCAGATGTGCTGCCCCGAACCACACAATGCTTCGTTCTATTGCAGTATAATATTAACACAGGAGATTTTAATAAGCTGACACAGGTTATGATGGAGCCAGATTCAAGCTGACATTTAGAGCAGAAAAACATCAGAAACCATAGCTGTTGTGGTTGATCACTAAAGAAAAGAATGCAAAATTACTCGGAAGGCAGAAATTGTACAGAGCTGCTGAATACATTTCCATGGATCTGATCCTTGTTCACACAGTGAAAAAAAGTTTTGTAAGCGCCAGGTTCATGTTTGTTGTTTAGAAACACAGTTTATTTTAATATAGAATTATCCTATAGAGAGCTATGGTAACGGTAATTGACAGTCATGTTTTTTATTACTTCAATTTATTATTATATGCTTTTACACAAGTTACGAAACTTTGCAGATGACACACAGCTCTACATCACAATATCACCACCAAGTGACAATGAACCCATTTAACCACTGAGTAAATGCATAGAAGAAATCAACTCAAGGATTTTCAGATTTTCATCAGTTGACTAAAAACAAAACTGAAGTGATAATTTTTAGACCAATGGAGGAGTGATTAAGAGTTAGCACACAGCTTCAGTTGCTTCAGCTAGTAACCATTAAAGCCTGGTTTATGCTTGACTCATCCACGAGGTCCGCTTCGCCATATTACGTCATTTTGGCTACCACGCACCTCTGTGCGGCCAAAAGTTTTCACTCCACGCACCAAGGAAAGTTCCCAACTACGCGGGCAGTCCAGTCCATAAAAACATTGCGGATGATCAAGAGCTCCTTCTGGCGGATGGTTGTAAATATAGACATCTTTATGATTTGGCCGTGATCAACAAATTGTTAACAATTCCAGGAGAGAAATCGTTGTCACTCTTGGAAGAAAGGAAGAGGCTTTAAATGTTGGAAACAATTGTTTTTTCTACTTTTATGTGTAGTTGGATATAGTATGCTTGGCGTAGGAGCACATTGCTGCCCTCTAGAGTCTAGGAGAATATTGCTACTTCAGAGGAAATGCTGCAGACGTTTCTGCACGTATCATTACTTATGTGCATCAAGCCTAAACCAATCTTAGTCAGGCACCAAATCTGGGTGTAATGATTGACTCAGACCTGAACCATCAGAAGCATATAAAGACAATTACAACATCTGCCTTCTATCACTTGAAGAACATTTCCAGCATTAAAGACTAATGTCTCTGGTGGGCTTAAAAAAAAAGAATTCCATATGTTTATCTATAGTTGAATTGACGTGACGCTGCAGATCTGCAATTTTCTCCTTGGTTAATTAATCCTTCATAAATATACTTCCAGTTTTTTGGTATTATTGTTTGTTTTTTGTTTTTCTTGCATTTTCTTGTTCTATAGTTTGAACTACCAACTTTCTCCCCCAATTTCTATGTTTCAGAGCTAGTCACGAAATACAAATCTTTTAAATACCGATGGAAACGTGCAAAAACTGGTCAGCTGGTAAGAACGGTTTGATAGAAAAATAACAATGTTTTTCAAAATAGGTTCTTCTTTACATCATTTTACTATCCTTTGAGAGATCCTTGACTCGTTTCTAATCAGAAACCAACTTCTTGATTGAATGAGAATATATTTTTAATTGATAATCTAAATCTGGGGTATGTATAATTTTTGGGTTTGGCTGTAATTCTGTTTTTTATGTATCAGTGCTCAATTTCTGTGCAGAAGGAACACATATCTGGACAAAAATAGTTTCATAATTAATGTGATTTGCATTGCAAACGATTATCCAAAGGAATGAATAACTAATGTTGCAACGCGGTTGGAAATATTGCGGCTCCACATTGTAAAGAGGCATCTCACATTTGCAGCTCATAGATTATAACCCCATAAATCACAAACTGAAGACAAATATGGAAGGGCAACTAAATTAAATGGTACTTAGCCTTGTGAGGTGCACTGTAATAGATCTAAGGAGAAGGTTTAGATAAAGGAGGAGATGTTCATTCTCCCATCTCCAGCCATCGGTTGTAACCCTCTGTGATCTCCCTTGACTCAGAGGAAAGCAAAGATCACAACAAGACCTATACTGAAAGCGTATCTCATTAGCTGCCTCCATTCCTCTCCCATCATCTCCTACTACCCTCCTTGGGAATATAAAAAAGAGGGCTTTGTCTCCTCGTTCCCCGGGAGCACTTGTCAGAATCTTCTTAATTATGATTAATTGCACACCTAAAACAGTTCCTCCACCAACTGCAAATAAAACAGCAATAATGACAATTACAAATAAAACAATGTTCGTTCTAAATACTACATAATTCATTAATCAAAGCTCTGTTTCCTGAAAAAAAAATTCCAGCTGAGAATATATTGCCAGAGAGAAAAACAATGTTTTTGCTAGATTTAGCAATAATTTCAATATCGTATCAATTTCTTTGCAAAGAGTGCAAAGCTGCGGGCTCCTCTTCATATTGGAGGTATTTCCTTGGTGAACGCCATTGTTATAGATGCTGTTTATGGTGCTGCTATGACAAGTGTGAAGGGCAAGCATGGTGAAAGATGTATTGCTCGCTTATCTGCTCAGTGTATGAAACTGTTATAGGATTGTAAATGACCCTGCATCCCGATACGACTCTTACTGAAAAAAAAACAAAAAACACATCCCTCTCTGTTTTTGTTCCCGTTTTTTAAGTTTCCATTTTATTCCCTGTGACAACTTTTTGACACAAAGTGACAAATATTGCATATTGCTCGGGAGGCTCAAAGTCTGTAAATTCAAGGAATTTAAATTTGTGTGCGTGCTGTGCATGTAGGTGGTGGGTTGTGTTATACTGAGATGAAATGATCGTTTTTCTTGTGTCGTTCCAAAAACCCCACTCATCTTAGAAGTTTTTCATAAGTTTGTTGAAAGCCGTGAAACGAAAAACAGCCAGGAATGAGTGACAAGACACAGACTAATGATAAGCTTTATAAGTTTTGATAGGTTTTACGGCCTTCTAGGGGAGCTGAGACACATCACTAAGATGTGCTCTTGAGCTGAGAAGGGAACAGTGTGCCTTTGAGAGACTCTCACGGCACTGAAGCTGCCTCGTCCTTCCACCTCTTGCTGCATATGCTTTATAGCCGACAATAAACCATTTTAGTGCAAAATAAATTGGGATCTTATTGAAATGCTGGTGCTATATATGTCATCGAAGACATACAGTTATTTTTTAGCAAAGCTGGGGCATAGTTTATCATCGTGTGAGCGCTGCGACGGGTCTGTTCCACATCATTGGCTCCTCTTGCTTAGTTAGATTGTGAAGGTCAGAGTTCTCAAGCCTTTTATGGCTGTTTAACTTCTGAGAGTTATCACTGGCGTGGGACACAGCTGATATATAGTCTGCGCCAACCTGCCCTGGGATGCCATCCTATACGTGAAGCTTGCATTTTACTTTGACCATATAATGCCACTAATAGTGTCACACCATCGAATGAAGTTGAAATGTAAACTAATTTCAGTTTCAGACAAAATACCTTTTTTTTTGTCTTTATACAACTACTGCTTTCCGAAATTACAGGATCATCTACCATAGCTGGGATCTGCTCTTACTGCCATAACTAATGCTATTGTGATGCTTTAAGGATCAAGACTTTACTATTCAGTATTTTCACATATTGAGATGTTGACACGTGTTTTATCTTGCTATCCTTGAAGACAAGTCAGATATGATCCAAATATGAGTTGCTACAGTCAGTTTTGTGGTTCAGCATCAGCGTTACAACACTTGATTAAGGGTAGGATCAGTAATGGTGACGGTGATTGAAAGGTTTCTCTTTTATTGTGATTTTGAGACACCATTTAGTTGGAGAATACGAGCCTTTGTCGGTTGAAATACTCTATCTAGACATCGATTTTCTGAAGCAATTTTTCACAAGATAAAGAGGTTATTAACATATCCCAAGAAAACAATTATAATGATTGAGGCAGTTTTTTTCATGCTATAAGGGAATAAATACTTGTTATATTGAAAAAAATGACCATGATAAACATAAAATAACACAAAATGTGTATGTAATGAATGGACATATATCCTGATATCTTAAGAAAAATCATATATTTTTTTTCAAGATATTGACAGAATTGTGCTATTTTCTTAAAAGAAAGAGAAAAATAACCTTTTATCACAAGAACATAATGTCTGCCATTGCAAAATTATAATTATAATATAAATTCACCAATTTCTCATGTTATAAAGGAATACCATCTTCAGGGCCATGCTTCGATAATATGGAATAAACACAGCCTTTGTGCAAACCTGAAATCTTGAGAAAACATTTTTTTTCATCTTAAAATATCGACATACTTAGCTAATAAGTAACCTGTTATCTAAAGAAAACATTGCTTTTCGTATCAAGATAACAAAATTCAGCCATCGTTTTCATGATATAAAGTTAGACATGAACAGGAAAAAAAAAATATTTTGAGATGTAAATGAAACTAAGCCACATTTCATGTAAGAGTAAATCACTTATTTTGATGCAGCCAATCAAAAGATGATTACATAAGTAAGCTATTTTGTCACAATAAAGGAAAAATCTGCCACTTGCAATGAGATAAGTAACTTTTTTCTTCGATATGTCAGGGAAACAAGTTTCTAATCATGTTGTCTGCCAGCTTCTGTAGTTCTCAGTAAATGAAATGACATTTTTGGAAATTTTTATATTTGTGACTGTGTTCTTTACTGTATGTTTTTAATGTGGACCCCAGGAAGACTAGCTGTTTGCCATGGCAACAGCTAATGGGAATCCTTAATAAAAATTACAAAATTATGTTCATGTTCCTCTTGTATAGATTATCCACATTTTAACAAGTTTTATTCTAGTTGCAAAAATTTCTGAAGAATTACATCCAAATTAGTTCTTCTTTCAACCATGCAAATAACAATATTTTACATGTCTGTTTGGGGCTTTATATAAAAAAAAAAATTAAACTTTAAAGTGTCCAGTTTAGAATGTTAAACATTAAACATTATGTCAAAGCGTCCAAACAAGTCATTTTGCTCCTCCCATTTCCTGTTTATTTTTGGCTGTGTTAATGCATCAGTCATTTAAATCACTATGAACTCAGAAAAATGCATAATTGACTTTTGAAATTTTCTGCTGCAACTATTAGATCCATTGCCTCTTTTGAGTTTTGAAACTTTCATAAATGTAATTAACACCCCACAGTAAAGCGAAAGCCCTCTTAGCACACAGTGCAATCAGAAAATTACCATAAGAAAGAATTTCTAAATTTTCCAAATGAAAGCTTGAGGGGAGAAACTTTCCCTTGAAACACCAAGGTGACATTTTATTTCCAACTCCTTAATTGATGTTCTGCTGATTAAAGCATATTTAATGCCGACAACCGGGGGGGGGTTGGTTTTGTTTCTGTGAGCCATCAGTTTGCAGGCATAGATTGCAGCAGAGTTACAAGGACGTGCCGAGCCTTGTATCTTTTTTATGTATTGCATCAGAGATCCAGTATCTTCTGGGAAAGCTGCAGATAAAAGAGCAGATTTAAAGGACAGGGAAATATAATTAGCTTTAAAAATAAGCCCCGGATTACGTGAGCCCCAGTACTGATACTGTCATTCTTGCAAATGAGGATAGATAGGAGTATATAACATTTATTCTTCCACACTTTGTTGTATTGTTTGCATTACGAAGTCAATGCAACCTTTGCACCCACAAAAGACAAGTTGCCCTAATTCCCAAATGTCGTTTGTTAGAGCAAAAAAAAAACAGCAGCTTTTTAAGGAAGCGAACGGACAAAATGGCAGGAAGTTTTGAGCTTTCATGTAATTCCTACACAGACCTCTTTGTCAGAATAATCAACACAATCTGCATAATTTACATTACTTACTTAGATGCACGTAGACGCAGCAGCTTAAAGTAAAGAAGTTTGTTTTCTCGTGTTTGTGCCTATTAGCCACAAATTAATTAATTTACCATCCGAAACCCAATTAGGCCACGAGCTATATTAATACATCGCCCTTTTCCCAGCATGCAAGAGGAAGAAAAACAGGCATGCTATTATTTTCACAAACATAATCACATTTTTGCTGCAATGTTGTTGTTGTTTTTTTTTTTTGTAATGTATTCAGGAAAAGAAACCAAATCCTAGCAGGCGAAAGGATGTTTTTAATATCCAAAGAGGCAGATATATTTCCTGCCACTAGGGGGAGAGGCGCTGCTCACACACAGAGCAATAATATGTTGCACTGATGAGGCAGCTCAGTGAATACTTATGAGGGCTTCCAAGTTGGATTCACTCTCATAGCCTTCAAAATGCCCTTCTCTCTAGTTTATAGTCCATGTATAACGACACATCCCAACCACCGATCATACAATCACCAGCGTCTCAAACTCAAGTATTCATTCATCGTGGGTTCCTCTAGCCTTTCACATTCCTCTATCCATCAATGATGTGGAAAAAAAGGGGAAAAACGTCAGCTCCTCCATTTAATATTGTTTGTTTTGTTGTTTGTCAACACAACAGAGGAGATGTGCTTTTCTAAAGCAGGGTGTTAAAGAGGCACCCCCGGAGAAAGAATACACACAGAGTTGCCATGGAGCCCCATTGATGTGCAAATGTTTTCATTTAAATATTTTTAAGAGGATCAGCTCAGATTACGCCAAAGTTTGACAGAGATAATTCGATGGCTTGTGTAGCAGCTTTGTTTGCCGAGACCATCATTCAGGGCACGTCAGACCACCTTCACACGCCGTGCAGCCCTTTTAATGAAGTTTACTTTGAGTGGAAGGCCAAAGCTGCTACTGTGCAAAAGGAAGTCTGGAGTGAAGTGGGGTTTTTTTTGTTTGGTTTTGGTTTTTTTGCTTTTTTTTTTGTTTTTTTAAGTTTATGTCTGCTTTTGCAGATGCAGGAGGTTAGAGGACTGCAGTTAAAACTGAAGTTTTTCGTACACAACAAATACATGCACATACATGCTTGTTTATTGTGACAATGCAGGGGAAAATAACACCCAAAAGCTGTTATGATGGCATCTGGCAGATATATTTTTATTTTATTTTTTATTTTTTTTTGCATTATAGATAAATGCACCACAGAGACCCCCTAGTATTTGGGACAAGGGAGAGTTGCTTAAATATTTATGCGTAAGCCTCTGGAGGCCGACTATTAGTAGTAAAATGTTTTACTTTCTGGGGCTGTCACTCTGCTCCGGCTCCCATTAACAACAGGACTGACAGGGACCTCTGGGTCAAACACTTTGCGGCAACAAAAGGCGCTGATGAAATCACTCAGCGAGACCCAAATTACTTCTGTGTCATTGCTGAACAATATTTTCTCCCCAAAGCATTCCTTCTCCTGTTAATGCCGTGACCCCGTCTTCTGCATATGGAAAAGGGCTGTTTGTCTATAACACTGGGGGATGGAGATGAGGAGAAGTTCATGGACAATGTTCGTGGCTCCCCACCCACCCACCCGACCCCACCTTCCCAAGTCCTAACTAACAGCGAGGCTCCCCTCCCCTCCCTCTGTTTTGTTGTGCTTTGTGAAAAAAGTTGATAAAAACAGGTTGTAAATGGAGATGGGCAGTTGGAAATGAACATGTTGGGGTGGAGCAGTGGAGCGGGAAATCCAAATATACAAGACCTCATTGAAAAAAAAAACTGGCAAAGGCAGAGTGAGAGAGGCACCAAGGATGGTATTCAAATCAGAAACACAACCATGAAAACTAACTTCTGACCTAAAGCTTTTGTCTGAGGTTTTTTGTTTAATTTTATTAAATTGTTGTTGGATATTTCCTGCTATATAAAAATATAATGATAAACAAGAAGAGCACATTGGGGTTAGTGCCAAATATATTTCTGATGGAGTTACTGGTATAAAATTCACTCCAGATGGGGAAAAAACTCAAGTAGTCCACACATAAGAAGAAATAAATGACAAATACACAAATAATGTGTCATAAGATGGAATGTCACAGGAAACAAGTATTAAAACACACAAAGAAAAGAATCAGAATAAATCTGCCAGTATTTTAGAAAGCAGTCTAAGTCTTTGTTAATGCAAATGATTATAAGCTGATCAAACCCTAATTAACTGACTATAAAAATGTTTTGCATCACTAAGATATTGCACAAGAAACATATTATGATAAGAGAAAGCAAAGAGCTTTTGGAAGACCTTCAAAACCTAGTTGTTGCAAAAGGTGGTTTCAGGCATATTTTTAAACTTCTTATTTCTTCAGTTAGTGCTGCTGGGGCCAATCCAGAAGAAATACCATAAATTCACATTAAACTAACCCTAACTACATGCTCCTCACATAATTTCCCACAGAGGAGACAACAAGTAAATCAAAGGAGTTGTCCATCAGGGAAGAAATAGATTCAAAAACACCTTGCAATTAGCAAGTACAGTTTTTCCATGGAAACCACACGCAATGCAATTAACTGGAATCGTCTCTATACCAACTCTCTGCGCTAAACTCCACTGCTGAAGAAAAAGCAACTTGTTTAAAGTTCGCAGCAGAACATTTAAATAGGACAATTAAATACTGGAAAAATACAGCCTGATCAGATGGGATCAAAATGGAACTCGTCGGATGTCATAATACACCCCCAAACAGGGTGGAGAAATGAAACTGTCCCTCACTACCAGAACATTCATTCAAGAGTGAAATCCTTATGTATGGCCCTGTTTTACTGGCAAACTTCATACAAGGAAGAACGACTGAAGAAATGTACTAAAACAGTCCTGATAAAAACATTAAGTTGAAACGAGGGAATTTTTTCAGTAAATCAGTTAACCCAAACACACAGCCAAGGAGACACTCAACTGTTTTGTGTTTGTCTTTCTGTCAGGTTAGGTTTTGAACTACGCCCTCTCCTGGGACATCTCAGATCTCCACTAAGTGTGTGCTTACAGATTCACTTCTATACAGACAACCCCTATTAATAGCTTTAGCGGTCACTTTATACATGCCGTATTAAATAACACTGTGTATTTTTCAGTGACGGTATCAGGGTGTTGGTTGTTTGTATCTGTAATACTTTATCTGTTTGTTTTGCTTTTCTTGTTATATCTCTCTTTGCAGGTGCAGAATTAGACTCTGAGGATGTTATCTTGTGCTCTCCTTTTCCTCTCCTCTGTTTTTTCACCTTTTCTCCCTTTTAGCATTTTGTCTCATCATTTCTCTTCCATTTTTCTCTTGTACCTTCCCATTTTTCTGTCCATTGAACATGAGATAGTCCCAGAATAAAATCCAATAGAGCTCCTTGTATATATAAATAAAGCGGAGTACTATGGCAAAAGCAGTAATGCTCCACTTGTGAAAGTAAAATCTGTTGGGCGCTCTCTCTCTCTCTCTCTCTATGTATATATATATATATATATATATAGATATAGATATAGATAGATAGATAGATAGATAGATAGATAGATAGATAGATAGATAGATAGATAGATAGATAGATAGATAGATAGATAGATAGATAGATAGATAGATAGATAGATAGATAGATAGATAGATAGATAGATAGATAGATAGATAGATAGATAGATAGATAGATAGATAGATAGATAGATAGATAGATAGATAGATAGATAGATAGATAGATAGATAGATAGATAGATAGATAGATAGATAGATAAGTGTTCCCAACATGAAGTGGGAGGATGGCATGTTGCCGTGTTTGTTTCTCGCAGATATGGACTTGGCTATGCCAGTGATAGAATAACAAATATCATTGATAAAATAACAGGACAAGTTAAATCTGGAACATATGCCACCAAAGAAGAACCCACCATCGGATGATTTGGATAAAATAATTTCCTTACCTCAGAAACCTCAGCTATAAGATTCCAGCAGAAGTCTATTCTGGACTTCTTTGAAGAGGTGAAGACCTTGAGGCTTCTTATTGAGGAAAAGAACAAACAGATCGCTGATCTGGAGAAGCAAGTGGCAGATTTGGAACAATACACCAGGATGAACAATGTTATCACCGGACTGCGAGTCAAGCCCCGTTCTTATGCCGGTGTGGTAGTGCGGCCCGGCCCTGCTGGTGAGCCATCCCCTGACATTGCTGACTCCACGGGGAAACAGGTGGCCTCTTTCTTGTTGTCCAAGGGGATAAGACTGGACTGTGACACTGTGGAAGCCTGCCACTAGCTCCTGAAACGGCAGGTTGCTAAAAGGATCTGCCATATTCATCAATGAGCACAAGAACAACATTTGGGGATTTGGTCCGTTCTTGGTCTGGTGTTCTTGGCAATTGGAACAGTGCTGGGTCTGAGGCTGAAGATGTGTCACGAGCACACGAGAACGTTCAAGTACGCATATTGAGAAACGGCCATTGTTAGCTGGATATACAGGGCTCTAGGTTCCAACAAGGGGTATGAATAAATAAGTTTGACTTCTTCATACACCTTTTCAGACACTTACTACTAATCAAGGTGACATCTGAGGTTATACTTGTAGGTTTATACAGTGGGATAGTTTTAGTTTTTTTGTTTTCTATTAGTAGTTTCTATTTATGTTCAAATTCATATATGGATATGTAAGGTGGTGATGGTGAATATGCATGGGTTGATTGTGATTTTCTTGTAATTTTATTATCACATATATATACAGTATGTATATATATATATATATAAACACCATCAAAGTAAACACCTAAACCTGGCTGTCATACAACTATAAAATAATGGTAGAAGTGGCACAATTGGATGAGCTCAAACAGCATCGGAAAGGTCTGGTCAGGCAGTTTCAAAAGCCCCCTCAACCCTGAGTGGGTGGTCCTTTTACTGTGGGTAACTGTGCAGTCGCCAGGCATTTCCACAGATGGCTTTTTCTTTTCCCTTTTTTTCAATCCAAGAGGAGGAGGAGTGATTCTGCAGACGCAACAGTCACCGTCCCAAGCATACATACACAAGAATTAGATTCATGCTACACTGACTTTATTTAAGCTAAGCGTCCTGGCATAGAGGGAGTTAATTGACAGCCAGTTCTGTGGCTCTTTTTCCCTCTGGCTTAAAGGATGATTCAGGGGAGGAAGGCAGAATGCCCTAAGAAAGCATTCATTCAACTATTCTTTTATATAAAGCGGCAGAAAGGTTGTCAAATACGATTGAACACTTTCGACATAAGTAGAGATTGACAGGTAGATGCTGTTGCTTGTCCACTTCCCTTCTTTTCTTCTGCCCAAAATACCACCACATACATGTATTATTATTGTCATCTTTCCTTATTTTCTTATTCATAAAGTAAGCCAAATGCAACCAATCTCTCCAAATGAGGTTGTTGAAAAATACAAACATTCACATTTTGTATTAGGGGGAAAAAAAAATGTTTTCACCTAATCTAAGTATTAACATCCCATGAACAATTTTACATTTTGTCAAGTTACAAAAACAAACTTCAATGTGTTTTATTGAGACTTTATTATACACACCAAGACAAAGTACATACAAAAAGTGGCACGCATAGTTAAGCAACGCACATATGCAGCAGTTTTTTTTGTACATACATACAACGATTTGTTGTGGAGAAGCAGCTCAATTAGCAACTATTTTCAGTTCTAAGCAATCACCCTTTAGGCTTACAGATCAGGAATGACAATGACTTTCATACTGCAATGGAGATTTACATTTACACAGTTTCAGGCCACTTTTTACCCTGACAGTCAATATTTGAGTGCCACCCAGGCATGGGAATAAAAAAGCAACGAAGCAGCCTCCGAGCCGAGCACATAAGAACTGCTTAAGCTGGCCCTACAAGT
Organism: Fundulus diaphanus; assembly: GCA_037039145.1. Taxonomy (NCBI): domain Eukaryota; kingdom Metazoa; phylum Chordata; class Actinopteri; order Cyprinodontiformes; family Fundulidae; genus Fundulus; species Fundulus diaphanus. Next base: position 27,250,149 of record CM073134.1, read on the forward strand.
CATACATTTGAATGATTTCAAAGAGGCCTCCAATTAAAAGCTACAAACATGTCTTTGGAATGCGAACTAACACAATTAAAAGTCCTTCATGAGTGTATTAGAGGAATAAGTTGTGAATTAGCACTTTGAATACACAAGGCTGTTTTTATTCCCAAACCCATTCACTCATTCAAGAAGCAAAAGGAGGTTGTGTGCGTGGGGGGAGTGGGGGGGGGGGGGTCTATTTGAAGTCAGTCGGTACTCTTTCTTTTTTCCCCCCCCTCCTCTCCTTCTCTCTTCAGGCAAAAGAAGATTGAGTCAGCCTAATCTGCTCCTTGTACATTTGAATGTCTTCTGCAAAGAGCTCATCCTGGCTGCCTGATAAAGGCCCAGGTGCGGAGACAGTGGCTGTGCCTAACTTTGTCTCTGTGGGGGCTGTAAATCACACGGAGAAGCCCACCCTTTGAAGATTGTTGAGGCTGATTTGTGGCCATGAGGGCAAGCCCTTTTCCAGCCCAGCACAATGCTCTCACCCAACCAAAGAAGATGCCAGAAGGAGGCAGGACTCATAACTTGCTGATATGCTCGAGGGCCCTCAATAAGGGCTGCACAACACACACTTCACGCAGTGAGAAGAAGAACTCCTCACCGCGCCAAAGGTCAAGTGGAGGGAGACTCGGGTGACAAACGTCGGGGAGTTTTAGACACAGTCTCAGAATCATACGCAAACAATAAGCAGGTGTTGACAAGTGCTAATGTTAACAAATGGAGCTTTTGGACGTGTCAAACCCAAGCTGTAAGGGCTGCATTTCAAAACAAAGCTATGAATCTGACAGCGATCTTATGCAAAAGAAGCTGTGGTTTACCAAACACAAGTAACAAGAAAACCATTACTGCAAAGCCCCAAAAAAAAAAAAAAAAAAGATCATTATTTTTTTTTTTTTTATAAAGCAGCTTGTACTATTATCCAAGCTGGGACGTCTTCATGTATTGTCAGGAAGATTTTTATTTGCACACATTCTCCGTGTCTAATAAAGTCAAATCTTTACAAGATGAAAGCCGGTAATCTGCCCAGTAGTCCCTGCTTTTCATTTGTCCACTACAGTGCCATCTAATGACGCCAGAGAAAAGAAATTAGCCGACCGTTGCACGCTCCCTTTGAGAGAGCCATTAAGGTGGCCGATGCACGGCTAAAGCCGAGCCCTGTGAAGCTCTCTGTGACACACAGGCTTGCATGCCTCTGTTTGTTATTTAGATCCTTATTTACACTTGTTGTCAGAGAGAGGCTGGGAGCACAGCAGTGGCTTCCTCGACTGGGCTGGATAACAATTAGCCGCGGGGAGCAGCCCAGCAAGGCGTTTAGCCTCATCTCCTGCCCCGTCGGGAGAAGAAGTGCATCTGGAAGTTTATGTGAAACTTTCCAACCACACATACTGTGCCCCACAAAATAACTAGTACCTTTTCGGTATGTTGCGGAGTGGAAACAACATTTTTTTAATGTATTTTATTGGGGGTTTAATATGATAAAGCACATGGAAATTATAGAATGTTTTCCTTTTTTTTATTATTTAAAAACAGTAGTGTGCATTTGTATTTATTAATTTCCAGGTCTTGCCATAGATTTCCAATCAGAACTAGGTCAGGATTTTGACCGGACCATTGTGATACATGAATATGCTTCGATCCTGCTGGATGTTTCGGGTCACTGTCCCGCTGGAAGGTGAACCTCCTCCATATTCTCGATTCCTTTGCCGCCTCTAACAGGCTCCCTTACAGGAATATCCTGTATTTAATGTCAGCCATATTCCCATCAACTTTGAGCAACTTTGCTGTTCCTGCTGATGAAAAAACAATCTCACAGCTTGACACTGCCACCACCGTTTACTAAGATGGTGAAACACTGTTTCTTTTTGCACGTAGAGTAGTTTTAAAAATTTCTGTTTTAACCACATGTTTCATGTTTTGCCACATGGTTATTGGCAGACCGCAAATGGAACTTCTTATGGCTTTCTTTCAAAGAAAAATTACTTTCTTCTACTTGCCAGTTCTCCATTAAATAAGTGTAGTGCAAGGGTAATAGCTGTCCTGTCAAAAGACTCTCCCACCCAAGCTGTGGATCTGTGCGACTCCTCCAGAGTTACCTTGGGGCCCTTGGCTTCTTCTCTGACCAACACTCTTCTTGCCCTTTCTAATGTGCTCTGTATTTAAACTAGTATTAATTACACACAGATTGACTAAATAAAGATATATGTTTACTTTTTCCACGGCTTTGTGTTTGTGAATAATTCCAGCAAAACGTTTATCCTTGTCCTTCCACTTAATATCTACGAGCTACTTGAAGCTTGTGGTTATAATGTGAGAAAATGTGGGAATGTGTAGTAAGAATACTGTGCAAGAAACAGCCTTTTTCTGGCACTAATCTCAATCTGAGATATATATCATTCCGTCAAAAGACTAAAGTTTCATTCCAAGTCTGAAGCAGTAATGAATGTTGCAGTCGGTTACCAGCGCCTCCAAGTACTTCTGTTAATCCAAAACTACAGAAACTTAAAGCGAGTCAAATTTCAAGAAAAAGTATCTCCCTGCTCTTTTGTCACGCTTTAGTTCGCAGAGAAGTAAGATGAAGGCAGCAAGCCAGAAAGTGATGTTCACGGGAGGTTAGTTGAAAGTGCTGGTGTGGCTCTTTCATCACATTTCATCACTCTGTGCTTTGGCTAATGAATGTAATGAGACCCAAAAAAGTAACAAATGAGGAGAACTCCATGTTTTCTGTGCATCATCACTAAAATTTCCACCCAAACTTGGTCCTCCCTGCGCATAATTTGGAAAAACCTGAACTTAGTAAGAAATACTACAAGCTTTCTGAAATATTAAGTTCCTTCTATGATTCTTTTTTCTTCCATAAGCACAAAGAGATTTATTGACTAACAATAAACAATAGTAGATGCCAGTCATTAGTGAATCTATTTTCAATCAGTCATGAACACTAGTGCTAAAAACAGCAGGGTATAAAGTATGGACTTTCACTGAAAGATGACACAAAATCCATAAATTGTTAAATAATTGTGTTTTTTTTTTTTTAAAACATGAAAACAGATGATGATTACCAAACTTTTAAAAATGTGACATTGTGAAGCATTTCAGTTGAGCGGGTTTCAAGCGTGTTTGAGGCAGAGTTTGATTCCAGCCGTGATTAATACTGTTGTGAATGTAGAAGCAGAAGCAGAAGGAAATAGTCATATTAGTTATCATAACAATTTATGCTGGAACTAATCCGTTTATATTCCTGTTTGAATCCTTCCGTTTGATTGTTATCCATGCATGTCCACTGTTTGTAAAATGAGTCAACAGCATATTATGAGTAACATGGATAAAGTTACGTGGCTGAAGGATTTATCGGTCTCATTAATAAAAAAAAAGGTCAGTTTTATTATGTATTAAAAATTAATCTGAAGACTGAATTGTCTTTCTTAATCATCTATCTATCTTACTACACAGTCATCATGGGAACTTGAAAATCATCTTAAAATGGAAAGCCTCATCCAGACAACATGGTTTTTAGCACAACTTGGCTCGAAATGATCGCCAAAGATCTGCGCCTTCAAAATCTAACACAATCATCACAGCGTTTTGCAGTTGAATCTAATCTAATCTAAACTAATCAACTGCAAAGAACATAAGTAAACTAATAAAGAGCAATTTCATGAAAACATGCAACTAGAAGAAAACACAACATGATAAAAAAGAACGGTTCACAGCCGAGTGTGAAAATCAGTGCCTCCAAATCCGAGACCATGGTCTTGAACCGGAAAAGGGTAGAGTGCCTCCTCCGGGTTGGGGAGGATGTGCTGCCCCTAGTGGAGGAGTTCAAGTATCTTGGGGTCTTGTTCACGAATGAGGGGAAGATGGAGCGGGAGATCGACAGGCGGATTGGTGTAGTGTCTGTTTTGAAGCGGGCGCTGTACCGATCCGTTGTGGTGAAGAGAGAGCTGAGCCAAAAGGCGAAGCTCTCGATTTACCGGTCGATCTACGTTCCTACCCTCATCTATGGTCACGAGCTTTGGGTCGTGACCGAAAGAACGAGATCCCGGATACAAGCGGCTGAAATGAGTTTTCTCCGTAGTGTGTCTGGGCTCTCCCTTAGAGATAGGGTGAGGAGCTCAGTCATGCGGGGAGGACTCAGAGTAGAGCCGCTGCTCCTCCACGTCGAGAGGAGCCAGTTGAGGTGGCTCGGACATCTGGTCAGGATGCCTCCTGGACGCCTCCCTGGTGAGGTGTTCCGGGCACGTCCCACCGGGAGGAGGCCCAGAGGAAGACCCAGGACACGCTGGAGGGACTATGTCTCTCTGCTGGCCAGGGAACGCCTTGGGATTCCCCCGGAGGAGCTGGCCCAAGTGGCTGGGGAGAGGGACGTCTGGGCCTCCCTACTGAAGCTGCTGCCCCCGCGACCCGACCCCGGATAAGCGGAAGAAAACGGACGGACGGACATAAACCAATGGTTTATGGCTTATGTGATGTCACCAGAGGAGTGTCCGAGTGGAAGCTCAGTTTAGGGAGGGTACATTTATCATACATATCTTCATAACATAATGGTTTATCAACAAAATATTAAAACAAATTGAAAAAAATCCCAATTTCATGTTGTTCTGTTGCTAAAAAAATAAAACAAACTATATCTAAAGTGAGTTTGAGGGATTGATAGAAAACTTTGGTTTGTAGCTTTTAATCCTAAAGGACCAACAGAATCACTGTAACTTTAAAAAAAATATTAATTACATCTTTAAAAAGTCCAAAATATAGATATTCTAACTCACCGTCATATTGAAGGAGTCTGTAACATATTATGGTCGTCTAGCCTTAACTGAAGATGTGTGCAACTCATTCTAACCATTTTTTATTTTTTTCATTTTTTTGCCAACTTCCTGTAGAAGACAGGCAGTGCGTTCAGGGGTATCAGCAGCTGTGTGCTACACGCCTCTGATCCGGGCCAGTTATTGACTTCCTGAGATTTGAATTAATTACTTGCTTCACAAGAGAAGCTGGATTGCAGTGGCACCCCCTAAGAAGTCCACTCTTTCTTTTGGGAAACAGCCCCATGGACTTGCAGATGGTTTCACTGAGATGTGCTTTTCCCAGAGAGAACAATTACACAGGGGATTGTGGAGGCTGGCATAAACCTGCAGCACACAGTCTCCATTCTGAACATTTCAAAACAGCCATAGGGGAGGTTTGTGACTTAACATAAATTAGACCACCAGGGAATGGGAGATGTGAAGGGGTGGAAGGGAAGTATTGCAGATAAATGTGCTGCACTGAGAGTTTTTGCACCATTGAAGAAAGGAAATCACAATGTGACATCTTGGAATTACGTTAAAAAAAATCAAATTAAAGCAGTTTAATGTTAGATAAATAGAATCAAGGCAACCTTATCTGCTGACATACTCTAATTTTACGCTAAAACCTCTGTTTACACGGCATGTGAAGAAATGATAAGAGCAATTAATGACATTAAGAGACAATTACAGTTGGCGGTGTCTGAAAGGGATTAAGTCAGTGGCGGGTTTGTATCGCGCTTACTTACAATCGGCTCAGGGCCCTGCGTTTGGTCTCTGTCTGCCAGCAAAGAGCGCACTTCAGCGGCAATGGAGTATCCAGGAATGCAGGGGTTACCAGTGGCTGCTAATTAACCTCACATTGTGTTCCCTGACAAAGAAACAAAAGGAACAAAGTGGAATCTCAATGCAGGAGATTATCACAATCACAATGAGCGTGGTGCTGCATCATGCACTTAATGGGGATTTTCACACCGGCCATGACAACATGAGATTGGATCAAAGACAAATGGAGTTACATTAACAAAACAATGCGGTCTTGTCATGCAACAAGCCGCCCCATCTGGGCTTTTTTTGAGGGGCTCCAAGGCGCAGCGCACCAACGGGCTGCTTGCACCTAGACGCTCACTCCTCCTCAGCAGCTCCTGCAACGCTGGATTTGATTGTGAAAACTTTATTGCAGCTTTATTCATTTGGAGAGGAGGTGGCATCCTTCTTTAAAACACACGGAGACAAAGAGGAAGTGGGCTGTGTGTTCTTTGTCAGTTATTGTTGTCTCTGCTTCTCTCCCACCGGCTGAATGGCAATTACCGCCGACTTCCTATGCAGCACGGACCCCGGGCCCCTGTGAGGGTGCCCTGACCTTGCGGTGTCCAGAGGGAAGAGACGGGAGCTGTCAAAACTTACACGTCTCCCCAGTCCCGTGGGGAGTTGTCCTCCAGCTGCCGCCCCACGGGGGCTTTGCTGCACACTCCTGCTAATCAGCTCCATTTCATCTCTGGAAAGGCCCCCCGAGTGCATTTCTCACCTCTGTTACCCGCTGCACCTTTGAAGTCCTGCTGCAAGTGTTAGTTTATGGCTGGAGAGGGTCCGATGAGATCCAGGGGAAGGTGATGAATCAGCTTTTCGTCTCACGTTCTAAAAAGCGAGAAACAGTAGGCTGCTAAAACCTACAGATTCAGTTACAGTCCCAACACCTGACAGCTGAAGCACCCGAGAAGCGAAAACATCGCCGTCTGAAAACCGCCAAGTAGCTTCATTTAAAGCCACCTACTTATACGGGCCTTCAGATTGGCCTCTCACGTCTGAGGTTCTGCGTGAACAAGCGTTTTCTTGGGAGACATTGCTTTGAAAAAAAAAGGAATACATGTCAAATAGTTTTTAAAGTTCAGCACCTTTGCTTAAACTGACAAGCTGCAACAGAGCAGACACCTTTGGCTCTTGGCCCACACCCTTTGCAGGCATGTCTGTCTGAATACAAGACATTAGATTTAATTAAGCAAAATTTAACATGTAAAAAAAAAAAAAGAATGACAGTTACAGCTGAACGCTGAGGCCTTTCATACCTCAAATATCGCTGACGCAAAGTGCATTTCAAAAGTGTTCCTACCCAAAGGACTATTTAACATTTTGTCACATTCAGCAACAAACTTTGACACATTTTTATAGGATTTTATGTGACCGACAAACACTAAATAGTGCATGATTGAAAAGGGAAAGGAAAGTGTTTCATGTTTTCTACTTCTTCTTTTTACAAATAAAGGTCTGGAAAACCTAGTTTGCATTTTTAATGATCCCCTTTACTCATCCAACCCAACTGAAAATCCAATGCAACCAACTCCTGTCAGAAGTCATGTAAATACCCTTCCTGTGTGTAATTCAATCTCAGTATAAAAGGCCTCAGAGGCTTTTTAGAGAACATCAGAGACCACACAAAGACATAAAGACGGGGAGAAGTTTAAACAGTGTGGTTATTAAGCAACAACGGCAGCTTTCATCATCATCATCCATCAGCTGAAAATGGAAACTGCAAACACACCGTGGCATGACTGTCCACCTACACTGACAGTCTGAGCAGGGAGAACATTCACGAGAGAATCAGCCAAGAGGCCCACGGTAACTCTGGAGGAGCTGGAATGATACACAGCTCAGGTGGGAGAATCTGTCAACAGGACAACTATTAATTGTGCGCTGCACAGATCTGGCTTTGATGGAGGAGTCCATGTAAGTCCATGTGAACGAAAGCCATAAGATGTTTTGTTTCAATTTTGCCAGAGGACACAGCAAACATGGCAATGAAGCTGCTCGGGTCAGATGAGCCAAAAATAGAAAGAACTGTTTGACATGGCAGTGGCAGCATCATGCTGTGGGGATGCCTGTCTTCAGCAGGGAAAGGAAAGCTTGTCAGACATGATGGGACAATGGATGGACACAAATACAGGATACTCCTGGAGGAAAACCTGTCAGAGGCTGTGAAAGACGTCAGACTGGGGTAAAATTGTCCCGCTCATATACACTCAGATTAAAGCAAAAACGTAAAACTAAGCGCACACGATTTTACGCTTCACAGTTATGCAATACTTTGCGTCGCTCAATCACATCAAATCCCGTTGAATACGATGACCTTTGCGATTGCAACACAGCAAAATGCTACAAAGCTGAACTGGTGTGACTGCTTCGCGAGGCGCCGAATGGATCGGATAGAAACGCTGGAGGTTGAAGGTGTCAGGACTGGAGTCGAAGGTTTCTGTTAGACGTCTGCCTCTTGCCTTGTCTCAACACGCCCCACACGTTCACACACTCAGGCAACAGCGAGCAAACCCGTCCAGACGGCGAAGGTGAACACGAGGTTGCTTCTCCACCACAAAAACGAGGATCACATAAAAGCTTGAACAATTAGTTCCTTTAATTTTATTTACAGAGATAAAAATCACAGATAACAAATACCTTCTGAACAACAGCTGTGCCCCCTCAGACACTTGACATTTAAACCAACATCCATTAGAGCACTTAAAAAAAAAAACGGCCACTGTCTGGCAGCACAAGGACACAATGGAAAATTTTTTTTTTTTTTGCAAAGTGGCGTTCTAGGTTGAAATACGTTCAAATGTGTACATCACTAAAAAGTTTCTCCCCGCTTTATAGACCACGGTCTACGGCCTGCTGTAACTTTGCGGGGGGACACCGCTTGCTGCAGCTCAGTGGAATTTCGCCGCTGCCACCCGCTGACATAATTTGTTTCACAGTCACCACCCAGAAGCATGAATCAGATGTTGACACTCTAATTTCATGCACACATGGGTGTTTGGCTGAGCCGGTCGTGGATGCAGCAGCACCCTCCCTCCCTCCACGTCTCTTTCCCTCCGGCTGCCCGCACCATACCTGCCCTTTGCCCTCCGCCGTAGCCGGCCAGCTTATTTACCCTGGGGAGCCGCATATTATCGCTGATGATTTAAGCTTTTAGTGCTATAATGATGATGTGCACTGTGACATCTGAAGAGTGAGCTGAGATATTATTTCCATTGCAGAAAGTTGACTGGTAGCAGGCCTAATCATCTGTTTAAGGTGAGCTTAACATGGATTTAGAGGCTCAAAGGGAAAATAGTCTCCCTTCCACCACTCGCTGAAGCCCACAGGTTGCTCTGTTTACCACTAAAATAAATCTGTTTACCATGGTCCGCAGCTCAGTCTGAAAATATTTGCTTTACTGTGTTGTTTTTGCAGGGGGGGGGGGGGAAACAATCCTCACAAGATGTGATAAAATAAAGCCACTAGCCATGTTTCAAAATGTCAAGGGCTTGTCTGGGATTGGCACATTTGCAGAGTATGATTAATGCAAGTTTTGTCTATCGCTGATTATTTTCCTCTGGAAGTCTGTGCTGACGGGCTGCTGCGGCAGAGAGAGAGGGAAAGCATGAGCCGCTCCTCGTGCCGCTCGTCCTCATTCTGTCATCTCAAAAGAGGGCCGAGGAAACCGTCTTCCTGCGAGACTGACCGGGTGGACGTGAAGGTAAATGCCAAAAAGAAAAGAGGGGGAAATTGCCAATACCGTTTGCCCCCTCAACAGACGTGACAGGCTCGCCGGCGAGCGGGCATAAATCCCGGAGACAAAACACATAAAGTAGAAGTTGTTTGTGTACAGAGCGGAGCCAGGTAGCAGCCAGGGTTTGCTGAGACACTTGCTTGCGCCTGACAAACAGTAAACACGCTGTGAATAACAGCACCCTGTCCACATCAGTTCTTTACTCGGGGTTAAGATGAGTTTATTGCAGAGGCCAGTGCCTGCATGCATTAGGCGAATCATAAATTATACATACTAATTACCTTGGGCCCACACTTTAATGAATTATTTTAATTAATCTACAACATGGGCTTTTATTTTTTTGTGTACGTGTTATGTGTGTGCATGGGCTCTATATTTCATCCCGTGCCTGAGACGACCTTCTTCTTTGTCTAAGTGGAACATAGTTGAAAGAACAAGGACAGAGCAGTCTTAGATTATACAACTAAGTTCATACTGACGGCTGAACTTAGTGAAAAGGTAAAAAGAGAAATAAGAGTTGGGGTACGGAAGAGGAGAAAAAGAAAAAAATAGAGATTGTGGAAAATTTCTGGGTTTGCGGTTTTTTATAATGTTATTATTTATTTTAATGCTTATTATTTATTTTTGTTTTTATATTTCGATTAACTCCACAGTTTTAACATGATTTTACTCAGTCTAAGTTGTTCCTGTTCTTTTATTGGTAACAAATTTGAAAACTAGACCAACAAGCACTCTTTTTATTTAACTGTGTTATTCATTTACTTAAAGTATGACCCAAAAGTTATGTTTTCTTTTTTCTTCTTCTTCTTCTTCTTTTTTTAGACATAATGAACCAAATTTGAACATTCTGTTGTTTTCTTTTTCGTCAATTGAAGGGGTAGAGATATAATGAACTGTTTCTAGATAACCTGCAGGTATTTACATGTTTGTTTGCATAGAACAACACGATTTCAGGAAAAAAAATCAAGTCGCTTAAGAATAATAAAATAAATAAAATACATATAACTAAATAAAATAAATTAAAATTGTATTTTTTTTATTTTTCCAACATATATATATATATATATATATATATATATATATATATATATATATATATATATATATATATATATATATATATATAGGTATAGAGATTGGAATGACTATAGGAAAAGATGTCTCTAAATAATATACCTCTACGCTGTAAATAACGTCGGAGCTTCAGTGAATTTATTTATCCAGAGTCAGAATTAATGTTACAAACACAAATGCCCAAAGTGAAGGAGGGGGTGTAAAAAAAAGAAGAACTAACACTGTTGTACAAACAGTCCACGGGGGGGGAGGGGTGGATTTAAATTCCAAAAGGGTCTCGGCAGCTCGTTTCCTAGTTCCCCAGTCAGCAATGTTTTTGTGAAAGAAGAAAAAAAAATCTGCCTTTTTGTCTTGCTGGAAAAAAAAGGCTAAATCTACATTGGTGGCCCAGTCGAAGTTTACCATTCTTTGCACTTTCAATACAAGTGAATGAGGGCGAATGAAGTGGCCCGAGACCCTTTATTTGATCTGGATTGCAGAAAGTGACGGAATTCTAATGTATTTGTTTAATGCTCCAAAAGAGGCGGTTGCTTTAAAAAATCCTCTTTTAAGAGAATGCAATGTCTCTTAAATTTTAAATAACATCAATAGCAATGATGCTGATATTTTCGACTTTATATCTGTTAACCTGTTGAGTTAAATTCGCTAAACAAGAGAAGGGGAGGAGAACAATAAAGAGGTCAAAGAGAGGAGATACATTCCTTTAAATGTTAAAATCCCCCTCGGTGAAATTAGTCTATAAAGAAATATCTATTTGCGTGCTGCGTGCAAGTCTTTTACATGTTTATTGTCAGATCCAGCGTTTAGCTCGGCTTGATGAATGAGGCTGGTTGTCTGCGCTGTGAGCAGAGCGTCTCAGCTCCCTGCATCCTAATCGACTGCACAGTCATTTCTGAACCAAATGCTGCCCTGCTTGTCTCACCCTTACTATTATTATTACTATTATTACGATTATTACCATTATTACTATTATTATTATTATTATTATTATTATTATTATTATTATTATTATTATTATACAAACAATAATTCAATTGTTTTTCCTGGTTGGACCAATAATTAACTAAAACAGATAATAATAATAATAATAATAATAATAATAATAATAATAATAATAATAATAATAATAATAATAATAATAATAATAATAATAATAATTTGTTGTGTTTTTGGATGAAATCTTGAGAAACATTTCTGATTGTTTGCTTCACTTTTAATGAGAAAATATTTCGATGACCATTTTTCCCCCCAGTTCATTGCAGACTGTTTGCACACTTTTCCAAAGAACGCATGCTTGCAAAATAAGATTTTTTTTTAAACAAGAAAAAAAAAAACACGGAGAGAATTTGAGTGAAACAAAAGGGGAAAAAACAACAATAACAACACCAACAGGAACCATACAAATTCAGGAAAGCATGCTTCACCTCAAAAGAAAATTACAAATTTTACAGCATCTGATAAACATGGTCACCACGGCTTTTAAATTAAATGCTTCACAGAACATTGTTTTAATCGCCTGTAAAATAGATATCTAAAAAGTAAAATTAAAAAAAAAGTGCATTTCACAACAAATGTTCACATCTTGCATTATGAGGACGACACTTTCAGTTTTTGGAAAGATTTCTAACTCGGCTTGCTTTTCTGTCTATTTTTTTATTATTATTATTATTATTATTCCAGGGATGGTGTAAGAGCAGATCTAAATAGCTACTCCTATTTGGTATAACCTTTTAACCATCATTCCAACACGGCAAACGCAAACATGAGCTTTTTCTTTGCAATATTATTGAGATTACGGTGGTCCCACAGAAACGGTGCAAAAGTTCTAATGAGAGTTCTTGCCAAGAACAACAACAAAAATAAACAAAAACTGAAACCAAGCCCGACCCCTGATCACCTCGGCGGCCCACCCATCATCGACCCTTTAGCCTACATGTCACAACAAACTGGAAAATAGAACTATCAAATAATTTATATGTTCAAGAGCAATACTTCGTGTGCGGTTCTGTGCTGGACTTGACACGATTTAAAGCGACACATTCAACACATATACACAAATAAATCGATATGCAACCTCCACTCGCCTTGATAGTTTCCGACTGCAGAAAATATAAACTTTGGGTTTTGGTAATAAGGGGAGTTTTTTTTTTTTAGGAGGGGGGGGGGGGGGGTGCAGTCAGTGCACGGCCACGGACTGCAGCGTGGAGGGGCTCGTCAGAGTCTCGCTGGGGGTCGCCGGGCTGCTTTGGCTCGTGGCTGTCTGTGGGGAGGTCGGGCTCAGGGACTGGGGAGAGTTTGATAGGAACGCGGGAATGTGGGGAGGCAGCGCGGAAAAGCCCGTCATGGAGGTCGGGGTGGGCTTGATCGGCACCGGGATGGCCGGCAAGGACTGCCCCCCGTGACACAGCGACTTTATGGGGACCCCGTACGCGCTGTAGTCGCCGCTCGTCATGGAGATCGGGGCCGCCGTGTCGATCACGCTGCTGTTGTACATGTGCGGCCAGGCCGTGGTGAGCTGGTTGTGCAGCGGGTACCCGGCGGACATGGACTGCATGGTGGAGAACGCCAGGCTGCCGGGGACCTTGTACTCGCGGGCGATGATGTTCTCTATGGCGAACGGGTGCTTGAAGGTGGACGACTGGGATACTCCGAGGTTGTATGTTGACATCTGGGGAAGGTGCGTGCTGCTGGCCGCCAGGGCGCTCAGTCTTAACTTGGCTTGCTGCTGGAGGTAATGCGCCGCGTCCGACTGCTTGGTGGGGCCTAGGTGGTCCGATGCGGGCAGCACCTTGAACCTCTTGCGGCGCCGCAGAAAACTTCCGTTCTCGAACATGTCCCCGCAGTTGGGGTGCAGAGCCCAAAAGCTGCCCTTGCCTGGCTGATCCGGGCGCCGGGGGATCTTGATGAAACAGTCATTGAATGACAGGTTGTGCCGCAGAGAGTTCTGCCATCGCTGCGTGTTTTCTCTATAGTAAGGGAACCTATCCATGATGAACTTGTAAATTTCACTGAGGGGCAGCATCTTCTCCGGGCAGCTCTGGATTGCCATGGCGGTCAGCGAGATGTAGGAGTAAGGTGGCTTCTGGTCGCTGTACGTGTTTCTCCCCGGACGAGGCATCCTCGATGTTTTGGAAAATAAATACAAAAAATAAAAGATAATCGTAGCGATATATATAAAAAGTTTTGTATCCCTCAGTTCCCCGATGATAACTCAATGCTTGTCTCGCAAACAAGTGCCGAGGAAAGTTTCAGTCTTGGTGCGCGTAAAGCAGCCGGTCTCTGAGCGCCTCCGCACTGAAGGAGGAGACGGTGCGCATTTACGGAGCGTCGTTTTCCGGCGAAGCGTCACAGCCTGTCCTGTTAGGGTTCAGGGATGAACTTCATTTGGCGGGTTTCCTTCGATGAGCCTAGCTGTCGTGCGCCTCCATGGCCTTCCTCTAACCATCTGATAGTTTTATGTAGTGACATGAGCAGAAAAGAACCCCTGTAGAGGCGCTCCATTAATGTGCCACCTCTTTGCTATCACATGACAATTGCCATGGGAGGGAAGGAGGGGAGGGAGGGGTGCTGGGAAGGAAAGCATAATCTGGTTTCATTTACACCTATTTACACGGACACCTTGGGCCAATGGAAATCGTTTCCATTTGAAGACAGAAAAAGGGGGCGAAAGAGGCTCGGTAACCGGATGGCACTCGGTGTGTGAAGGTATGCCCTGTTCTGCGGACCTAACGCTCAGAATTTAAACTAAAACTAGGAACTTTCGCCATGCTTTATTTACTCTATATATGTATATTTTTGTGTGGATTTGAATTTTTAAACTTTGTGTGGTAATAAAGGTGTAACGCAGCATGCTTTTTTTTAATTCAATTGGACGTGATGATTAAAGGTGCTTAAGAAAACGCATTTGGACTGCGCTCAAAAAATGTTTATTATACACACACTGTATAAAAAACAATTTGCCGTGAGTAGGCTTTTTGACTATCATTTTCTTTCCTCTGGCCAATTTCCCCCAGAGCAGAGAGAAAGAGGAATATAAAAAAACATCCACACAAAGCAAAACAGCGCTGTTCAAACTCAAACTTCATGAGGCAATCAGCTCCATTGTGCTTATGTAAAAGAAGGTCCAAAAAAGTACTCCAGGAATGCAAATAAAACCCTCGAGGATGGTGTGGCGAAAACTGTATAAAATATCCATAAGTCAATTATATGAATGCGAAGCCCCGGAATGGGAAGCCTATTTTCAGCAAAGTTCTATTCAAGCTTTCTTGGCCGTGCAGGGCCACCTTTTTACGCTTGGAGGGCTCGCAATGCCGGGGGACCACACACACGCACATCCAGATTTACTCATAATTTATGCTAATTTCTCCGCCTCTATAAACCCACAGCGCACCCCATCACCAGGCTGATGGATTACGACAAGAATCGCATTGCGGGGGAGCACCGAGTTCTCTCTACTTTTACCCAGAAACCTGCAGAGGAGCGTCCTCTGGACTGATTAACGATCTGAACTCATCGGTCAGGACAAATATGTAAACTAATTCATCTTTTTTTTTTTATCATAAAAAAAAAATACGACCACGCTGTAATAATAACATTTATGTTTATTAAATTAAGTGGATATTTATTTAGTTATTTCTTTGATGAGATGAATCCAAAAACTTGTACACACTTATTTTTTTTAATCTGTTTTACATCAGCAGACTGGCTTTTAACAGCTGTCATTTCACATTAACGTTCCGCTGAAAAAAAAAGAAGAGGTTTTGTCCACAAGGAAGTGGCCCCTGTCGCCCTCAACTCAAACACGGCGGATAATGACAACAGTCTACCAAGTGCCAAACATCTTCTGACATCCAGTGCGCAGGGCGGACCGTCCGTTCACTCCCACTAATTGCACAGAATGTGGAAGATGTGAAGCGGGCTCGGTCAAATTAATGAGATCATTCGATTCGCGCAAAGTGGATGATTTTTTTTTGCGTAAATTGGAAGAATTCCACGCTGCATTTAGTTTATTTCAAAGATCATATTCAGGACAAAAATTGTACATCCGCCCTGCAATTTAACCCGCAAGGCTTGTTTTAACCAACCGAGCCAGGCAGGCGTTTTTTTTTTTTTTGACTCCGCTCACTCTCAAACGCAGTGGCTTTTTGAGCTCCGGGGTTATGGGATATTGTTGGGCCCTTTGTCCCCGTCCAGCGCGCACACTGAAAATACCACCATGACTCTGAATCTGAATAGGTTTTCTTTCTACCAGCTCCCAAACTCCGGAGTTCAAGCAGCAGTAGATCAAGTCTGCACTATGTTTGGTCATTTGTAGAAACCCGAACAAAGGTTGGGATAAGCCAAATTGCATTGCACTTGTGAACCGTGCCTCGGTCTGAAGTATCCTTTATAGCAGGAGGAGGTGGAGGTGGTGGTGGTTGGTGGTGGGGGGTGCACAAGAACAATTTTGTGTGAGCTTTAAAAAAAAAAGGAGAAGAAGAAGAAGGAAAACAAAGGGCACTTTCTGAAACATCTTAAAGTAGAGTAGTGAGGCGTGACATTCCCAGGGTGACGAGACACAAAAGCTGAGGTCATGGGGATGAAAAAGAGAATCAAACAGCCACTTTCACACGTCTGCCCTCCTCTGCTGCGCCGCCGAACACAATAGGAAACAAATGTTGTTAAAAGAGGATCGATGCCATTCATCCTAAAGCAGCGAATGATAGCCAAACAATATTGTCACACTGAATCGAGTTGAGATATGCTGCCACCCAGACCCACGGAGAGAGAAAGAAGGGAGGAGCTGCTATATTCAAAATATAAAATTTTATTTAAATACTACCACTACACTCTTCTATTATTATTATTATTATTATTATTATTATTATTATTATTATTATTATTATTATTATTATTATTATTATTATTATTATTTTATTATTATATAGTAATAAGTGATACAAATTAACTATTGGTATGAGTAATTCATTATCTGTATTAATGAATTAATGCATGTTTGTGCGCGCGCGCGTGCGTGTGTGCTCCAGGTGGGCTGTGGCTCCTGGTCGCCACATATGTCAAACTCCGCGGCAGACTCCAGGCAGTGTGGATTTTAAGTAATTTAACCGTTCAATAAATAAACAAATTAATGCTAGAGGATGAAGAGATTCGCGTTTAAATACTAACATTGGTAATCCACATAAAACCACAGCAAAACCTCTACAGATCTGTTTGGGATGTTCACATTTGTTGTCATTATAGCAGAGATTGTAGGTTTCCACCCCCCCCCCCCCCCCTATTTTTTTTTCGGTGGGTGTCAGATCTGATGGCCTTTTGCTTTTGTGTTGATAACGCGTTCAGTGTACAAGAGAAAGAAAGCATGTAGCGGTGCAGTTTGTTGTCTGCTGCGAACGCAACCAACAGGCCTTGCGTCTCTAATTAAGTCCGCAGTGGCTTCGCCCCACCCCCCGAGACGTTTTACGGTGCAATTAAGGACGTGCCGATCACAAGGTATGAATATTCAGCAGAATGACAATTAATTAGCAGCCAGAGTGCTCTCTCAAGAGCTCCTCCAAAAGCAAATTTAGCCCATATGATAGGAAGTTAAAGGCCACCTTTAATTTCCACCCAATCCATGCGTGATTTCACAAAATGTTACCATTCTACTGCGTTTTGTGTTTTATTTATTTATTTGTATCAAAGAGTGGGATTTGTCTTCCTGGCAGTCTCTTCTGAGAGAAATCCGAAGGAGGGGGCAGCTACCTGGAAGAACACCTCGGGGCATTCCCAACATATGCTCGGATTATGCTTAATGGTCTAATTACATAAATTAGGCATTCATTATACGGCACATCATCTGTAACAGATATCTGAATTGGAAGGAGGCGGGAACAAGTAATTCAATTTGTCTAGTTTCGCCCAATTAGACACTGAAAGACACAGAACCAGGGAAAATGATAACATTTCACATATCACATATTTTGATTTTGTTTTACATTTATATTTGGCTTCTTGCTGTTTGGCTTTAATATTGTCTTACGCCAAGAGGAAGCAGTTTCACTTTCTAACCATCAGATGGAGACAATCTATCTATCTATCTATCTATCTATCTATCTATCTATCTATCTATCTATCTATCTATCTATCTATCTATCTATCTATCTATCTATCTATCTATCTATCTATCTATCTATCTATCTATCTATCTATCTATCTATCTATCTATCTATCCAAAATAATATTCAACAATATTAGACAATACGAAACATCTGTCCATTTACATGCTACATTGGGGCGGTGTGTTGAGGCACAGGGCTGTGTGCGTATGGGTAAGAGGGGTGCGTCGGTTCATTGGCTCCATATGGTGAGAAGCAGCAGGACTGATGAGCGCACTACCTGAGGTCCGTGCTTGCGCTGTCGACTGTAACCAAAACAGAGGCCTCCCTGACCCCTCCTCGCATAATTCATCACAGACAAGATACGAGTCACTTTTCCTTTCATCGTTTAGCTTTTGGTGACAGATGACTCTGTAGCAACACATCATCCTGTTAAACTACACCCCATACTTAGCCAGCAGACAGATATCGAAATGGGGGAGGGATCAAGGAGCAGCAGGAGATGAAGGGGGTGAAAAAAAATCCAAAATAAATCCAAAAGGAGAATACATAAAAGACTGAGTGACACTGGGTAGACAGCCATATTTAGGCAGAATACAGAAATTGTTATTATGCTATAATGAGTTAGTTTCACATGAGCAGCAATTATGTAAATTCCCACATCCTGTACATATTGTTGAAAATGAGAGACCAATGTAATATTAAGCATAGAGCGATCATAATATATTAACAACAAACTTAACGGAGGAGTGAACTTTCATCATGAAGAGGAAAGATTAAAGGGCTCTAATGCAAAAAAAAAAAAAAAAAAGGAAGAGGAAGCATGAATTTTCACAGGTCATTCACATACCGATACATTTAATTCACAGAGGATGAAAATGAGGTGGAAGGCTTTGTGACGAGCAGAAACCAGCGCGACTGTATAATGAGTCGCAGATCACAGGCTGAAGCAATATTAATAAGGATATACCAAGTTTAAAGGGGTCGTGGGTGAGAACCTGCTTCCTTGAACCGTGACATTAAGCACTACCTAACCTTCCCAGTTGACAGGTGACACATTAAGAGAGGAGTGGGGAGAGAATCAACATGGGGTCACCTCAAGTGAAATCACATCCTTATGAGGTCAAAGCTGTAAGTTTAACCTTTAACCTTTCTATTTACATTTATTTCTCGTTTTATTGCAGAGAGACGGGGTGCAAACTGAAACGCCCCAGATCTGACCTTTCAACTGCTCTCCTCCAAGGCCCTTTAAAATGCAATGTCTAGACTCTTAGATATAGCTCAAATAAGTTCTTATCCCCAGCCCGTGTGCATTAATAAAGCATATAAGCCAAAACATATGTACTGAGCGGCCCAAAATTAATGTCTCTAGCTGTTTAATGAAAGATGAACAGACCAGTTGTGAACTTAGGATGCATTCCTTGTACATTCACATGTCCTCTGCAACACCACCAGCACATTTCTCCTTTGGGGGTTAGCGAGCGAGACAGCTAACTGATGCAAATCCCCCTTATATTGTCGGCTCTGGTGGTTGCAAGGCACGGTCTTTTGTGTGGCTCATGTTCACTGAGACCTTGGCAGTGATCAGAACACACTTAACCAACTGGGACCAAACGAGGGGCATTTTGCTCTGTCTTTCATCTTATACATCAGGGAAATGCCTGGTCTCCACGGAGGGCTGGCAGAACTAAAGGCCCGAGCAGCACAATGCACAACAACAATAGAGGTGAGTTTACAACACATGTAAACAGTAAACACATGGATGATCCCTACGGGGAAGGTAAAAGATGAAAAACAGTCCAGAGCACACTTTCATAGCAAAAGTTAGGAAACAATCAATTTGTGGGCCTCCACAAACCTTGAAAGTTGAGCTTTTTCTGAACCATATTAAGATGTAGGCATGTGCTTTAGCTGTGATTTTAAAAAACTTAAACAAAAAAAATTTAATGGACATTTCCCCCTCATCGTAAGGTATAAACACAACGTCCATAATGTCAATACTCTAATAAGTTTTATTAGTATATGACATATAACACCGTAATACTTGATATTTGCATTGGGCAGCACAAACAAATGACAGAACATTGAAGAAATAAAAAATAAAAAATGTTGTACTGAATTTTTCTTTACTTTGCAATCCATGTTTGTCCTGCTATAATACAAACCACATAGAGTGCAAACCTTCACATGTACTGGCACCTCGCTGACACATTCATATGTATATATATATATATATATATATATATATATATATATATATATATATATATATATATATATATATATATATATGACAAATGCCTAAGCTTGAGGCCTATTTCTTTTAAGCATTCTTCAAAATTCAAAAGACATAACCACATGCAGTTCAAGCAAGGCAGCTGTTCGTCCATCCTCATAAATGAGTTACATGAAAGTAACTACCGTAGCCTCGCTGTCAGCTTTTGGCCGGCGGAGGCTAAAAGTTGAATGTAGAGGCAGGACAATAAATTGCATTTGACGTGGCTTTATTTAAGAACTTGCACATACACCATCCTGACCAACGTCTGCCTTTTATAACAGTATGTCTTGTTGGAAGGACCCAATAAAGGGGATGATCAGCAAATAAGAAATAAACAATAGTTAGAAAAAACTAACACCCAACACAATAAATGAAACATAATAAATATTTACATAAATATAAATCACTTCAACTAAACAAATTTAAAGTCAATCAAAAGAATACTTCAAATTAAACATAATTCCTCTAAGCTCTACCTTCCTTCCAAATGGTTTGCTCCAAGAGCTTTTCCGCAGCACCTGCACCCTCTGCTGCAAGAAGGTGTATTTAAATCTCTGAACAAAGATACAATAAAAATAATCAATCAATAATCTTATTTCCTGAAGTACCTTGCACATATGCATAATCAGGGCGATAATTAAAAAGTGTAGAACAAATAGACCTGGAATTAGCCAGGCTGAAAGAGGAACCAATTTTATTTTGCCACCACACACAAGCTAAGGGAGGAAAGGCATAAGGGAGGGGGGTAAAATATTTTCCAAAGGTTAAGGAAATGTAGGAAAGACGGCCATCTTGGAGCAGATATAAAACCTCAGAGGATCGCTCTCACCAGACTGTTGCACCATGACTATGGAAGGAACTTCCTTTGTTTTTATGTTTTTTTAAGGATCTTGACTCATTTAAAAAGCAGCTGTAGGTTTCCTTGACCAAACATGCCTTTAAATGTTGTTTTAGATTTGTTTTTAATTATCTGCATCAATAAAATGTGTCATTTTCACCAGGTCTTAATTTTTGTATTCTGTCTTTGAAGTGTGTGATTTTTATCTGACAATGGTACTATATGCAAAATATGTACTTATCACTTGTTACTATTTATCAAGTTTCCAGAAAAACATTTAGATGCCATCTCCCCAGCTCTACCTTCACAAACGTAAATGTGGAGTTTGCTGGATTTTAAATGAATACATCAGATAAAACTAACGTTGAGCTTTTCTGCAGCAAACACTGTTTGGGGTAAAACAAAAGACGAATATGTGAAGAAGCAGTTTATGCTTTCTTCCAAGTATGGTGGAGGATCTGTGATGCTGTGGGCCACATTATCTTCCAAAGGCCCAGGAACTTTGTTACAATGTGTGGCTTCATGAAATCTTTGACATCCTAGGACATTTAAAAAGAAAACTCCTATGCCTTCTGTCCGAAAAAAAAAGAACATGAGTTAAAACTGGGCTTTAAATTTTTAAATAAAATAAATAAAAACATGATAAAAAAAGACAAAAGAAAATGGGCTTTCCATTTTTTAAATAAAAAAAAGATTAAAGAAAGACATTAAAAAAAGAAGCTGGGCTTTCCATTTTTTAAATAAAATAAATAAATTATTAACAAAGACATAGAAAAAGAAGCTGGGCTTTCCAGCTGAATGCTCCCAAATATGTGACTAAATCAATATAGGAACAGTTGACACTCAGTTGACTTTCTTCCACGGCCAACCTCACTCCCCGCCCAGAGATCAGTCCAACAGGAAACACTCTGGACAATTTAGAGATCGTACATAGAGATGGTCCGAGATTCTTCTCTCTGTGAAATGTATTAAAGAAGACTTAGCCCCATTCTTCTACCAAAAACAGGAGAGTTGTAAAAACAAAAACAATTAAAACAAAGCTTTCCAAGGGAAAACAAATGATTTGCTGCCATTTAATTCATTTACTAAAGTTAAAAGTCGGAAGCTCAAAAATCGGTGCAAGAAAATGTTACAGCAGGGAACATTTTATGTAGCTACGGCATTCTGTACATCTTTTGAAGGGATGCCGATTTGTGTGGGAGCTGTACATAACAATGACATATTTTCAAATCTAATTCATTTGTTTTGTTCCGCTGGAACAACTTCATATCGTAAACATGAAAATAGCAACAAAAACATCACGTCAGTCTCAGGTGAACTAATGGATGTATGCAGCATCGCAAGGTGCATATGCAAAGAAATATATGACATTAATTTAGGTCTAATTTGAATACTTGTGGCGCTATCATACAGCACGGCTTAGTACACACTACGCATCATTACTGTGCACTGGTTTCATATATCCAATGTGACACAGCTCGGCACTGGGAGGCAAGGACCTTGGAAAGCATGCCTAATGTGTAGAGGAAAATGTATATTTATGTGTCGGAAATGCGCCTGATTAAGTGTTCTTCAAGCAGCACTGTAGCTAATATATGGGAAGACTTATTTTCGAAGGATAGTAGTAATAGAGATGATGAACTGTGATGTTGATTAGTAGACCCTTGAGGGGCTGCACTTGAAAATAATGTTGTTGACTCTGACCTGTTCAGGAGCCAGCACTTCAGTTGTGACAAGGCACTGAAATTATAGTCAGGAAGTCTACACAGACTGCATGCATAGAGAAGAATGCAATTACATTTCTATCAAACAAATTCAGCCCAGAGCCGAGGTTTGTGCTATTAGAATGCACTACTGGAATGGCGCAGGAAGAATCCAATGAAATGTCAAGTGCTGCTGCGCATCGGGAAATACTCTTTACCGGTCACACCTACTGTAGGCAGAGACAGAGTGTTAACAGGCTTATCAGCTAGGGAAATGTCCCATTCCCCAGCCTAAACCAAAGCTATTACAATCCCAAATAATTAACTTTCTGCAGAGCAGCCACTTGGCGTGACAACCCGGATCAGAAGAGCAACATGTAGAATAACTTTGATCAAAGATGGCTTGTTTCAGAGTGGAAAGGAAACCGTGCTGTTAGGTTCTGTGTTTCAATGTGTTTTGGTATGTAACTGAAGCACTAGATGAGGGGAAAAAAGAGCACATTAATGCAGTTTCATCATGTTTCTTTATATATCAAAAGTTCTGTATTTTAAGCAGAATATGAGGAAAACTCAAACTGCGGAAATATACTAATTTATGACGCTTCGCAAAATTCTGGTTCAATTTTTAGTTTGTTGGTTGTAAAAGCTTTTATCAAGCCAGGCCTTTAATGCCTTCAGTGATCACTGGTATCATAAATTGGACAGTGTGTGCGTTTGTTTCAGGGGCGGATCAGCTCTGACCACTGCCAAAATAATAAGCTGGCAAGACAAGTTTCACAGAGCATGTTGTTGAACACTGAAGGTGGTTGAATGATTCCTATAAAACACGAGTTTGAGTTATTGTGCAATTTCTCTAATTCACATAAGATGAAAATTATACAAACAGTTTCAAATATATACACAATCCTCCACTATTTGCTTGAATGAACATTTCACCTTAACTTTAACCTCATGGAGTCCCTCTGTGCTACATACATGGGAGAAGCTTGTCAATGCCTAAAAAAGCTTTTCCCATGTATGTAGCACAGAGGGACTCCTATGATGAAACTTCATTTCTCATTTTAGGTCATTTATGGTGTCATATCCAGTGTATGGTGCGTTTTTTTTTTTTTTTTTTTTTTGCTAGAGTGACTTTGATTTCCCTACAGTTTCAGAGTAAAACCATGAAGAGATAATGCATTATTTCCTCCTTTCTATATAATATTTCTTTTCTCTGATGATAGTGTTTGAATGTGCTATTGTTGGATGGTCAAAGATTGTAGGGCCTTTTACCCAGATTCTGTGTGGAAATCTCTGCCATTTGAGAAGGATAGATACCACACCCTGCACGCTTGTCAGCTGTTGGCTGGCTGTCTCTTGTTGACAGTATAGACTTCTGGAAGACAGGAACGTTTTCATGTTGGGATGCTAGAGACAGATCACAGTTTTTTCACAGCTCCCTACGTCTACAAAAACACACCCAACTTCCCCAGGATTGATTTCAGAAATCCTGTTTGTGTTCATCAATCCCATCTGCTTTAAATTATTCTTGCCATACTGAGAAGAAAGACTTTCTATGTTTTTTTTTTTAATGTTTTTTTTATTCCACTGTGGGGAAATTATGCCATGACATCCTCTCCTTTTTGGCCAATAACCACATCAGACAAAGTGAGGCCTGCAGCCATAAACGCCTGTGCAGAAAGAGATCAGCCGTGGCAGGACCTCTGTGAAACAATGTCCAAGGTCGACTCAGAGGGCATTGTGACAATATTTCCTAGCCTTAAGAGACCTGGCTGAGGAAATGAACCGAGCTGCCAGCATTGGACCCCTGGACGAAGGAGGCGCTAAGGTCTTTTGCCACACAGATGGGATTCTTTGTGTTATTGGACAGTGGCATTCAAGGCCACAGTGAGATTCACGGACAAGCAGCCAACTGGAGTGGACTTTAAAACTCTTTCCTTCTTTTCCCTCCTGATGCACACCTGATAAAAAAGTTAGCTACAAGATGAGGAGACTTTTCCACACATGCTTAAAGAAAACTCTGAGAAGGTCTTGCTGATTTGGTTGAAGTAGATTATTTGTTCTTCATTGTTTGTCTTAGTTTTGTATTTATCTTTTTTCTTGTGTTTCTGGCTAAGCAATATATGTAACTATAGATTAGTTTTATGTGAATAGCATAAAATACAAATGAAAAAATAAAATAAATTACTACTTTCATTCCAGCAGTAGCTCCTGGGGATCTTTCTCTGAGGCCTTTGGGTAACGTCTTTTTTTCTGAGAGAAACAAGTTACACTGCTGAGAAACGAACAAACTTCTTGACTTGTTGGATATATAAGAATTGATCGTTCAATGGGAAAGGAATAAAATTGCTCAAACATCTTTGTCCGTCCACACGTTGCTGTTGTTGCTTCAAGATCTGTTTTTGAGCATTATGACAACATCCAGGAACATCAGTCATGTGAGGTAAATGTCTGCTATGTCAGAACTGATTAGATATGTGTTTCCGTCTCCTCTTTAGCACATTTTCTGTTTTTCGAAAAAGCCAAAAACCACCTCATATGAGCAAAAAAAAACATTTTGTGAAATTTTGTGAGTGAATTCAAATTGGAAATGTTGCCATTTACATTAACCTTTTCTACTGCAATACTTCAAAATGCGTATTAAAAAACGTTGATGGAAATGTGACTAGAGAGGAGGTGAAAGATCCGGTGGACTGGTGCGATAAAACAATCTGATCCTGAATGTCAACAAAACAAAAGAGATCACACACCCCTCCTTGTCTACGACGCCACGGTGTGGTGAGTCAGCAGCATCAAAATCTAAGTGTAAGTTTTAGGAATCGTTGTCCTGTTGGAACACCAAGGCATTTTTCTAACTTTTAACCATCCAACCCAAACCTTCCCCCACAAAGGAAAGAAAGTTGTCATAATGTTCAGAAATAACCCAAGCTGAAAAATATGTCTGATATGCAGAAGAACTTTCTTTCTGTGTACAATTGTCATTTTGAATCTCTTAAACCTCATTTACATCTTACTATGAGGAAAAAAACATCTCTTTTAAGTTAATGTGCACAGAGCTTTATGGTCAAAATTTCCACCACTGCATTCTTCCAACCTGAAATTACTATTGTGGATATCTAAAATAGTTTTCTGACAGGGACAGCTCTATTAAAATATGAACATGTTAAAATTGTAGAACAGCCTATTGAACTACTTAATAGGAAGAAAACAAGATCTCACATCAAAAGATCTGGTAACATTAAAATACATTTCCTTTCTAAATGAAGTATGTATTGCAAGCCATTATATCACATGTGACAGCATGTGATTTATTTTAGTGAAGTAGAGGCTATCATTGATAACTCCTTTTTTTTGTTTTGCTAAATTCCGGCTTGTTGTACATGGTTTTTCAGATGACAATCAAAATACCACCACCATCAGACTCCAGTGTAACCAGTCTACAACCCTGACGTGACCTATGTACAGAGAAGAAGATGTGACGTCACACACAGCCCACACGTGTTTACAGAAAGATGGACGTTGCACAAGTCACTGTATTGTTTTGAAGAAGACTGACAGTAGGAAGTGGCGTGTCAACGTAATTAACTTGGCACACACGTAAGAACCATTCCTCATGGACGGTAAATAAATACACATAGTTTGAACCTGTTACTCTGAACAACAGTGCGAGTGTGCCATTACCAAATAGAGCAGCAGTCACAACTACAGCCATGTTTTGTTATTTATGATCTTACTGCTTCCTGCCTTTTCCAGGGCAAAACTTTTAGTCTGTCACTCACAAAAATGGAGTTGGGTGAACTGTGACATGACTATTTAGACTGAGGCCATCACATATGTATGTGATTTAGGACCACGTGTGAAGCAAAAAAAAAAATCACATTTAAATGGTTTACACTACCAAGTATAGTGGAAAAAAATCGGATTTTGGGGATATTACCTGGAGAGTGAACAGAGCCTAAGACTGAGAGGAGCACAAGAATTTTTTTGTTTGTTTTGTTTTTAAATCAATGTTCCAGGACTATTTAGGTGTAATCAAAGTGCTGAAATTCACATTTGGTTAAAAGAGTGCCTCCAAAATGACTGTTGCTCTGTCATTACTTTGTTTATGTCTGCATCTTGCTAACTCACTTGAACAGACCTTAAACCAACTCAGGTAATAAGGCCTAATAAATGGCAACCAATAAAATGCATTTAATCGTGAGTGTCAACATGATTAATTGTGCAGTAAAAAAATCTATGTGGGACCTAAAAGTCAATGAGGGCAGTGAAAAAGGCATTTTGCATTTCAGCATAACTGGCAGCAGGACAGGCATTTATGCGAGTCTATCCATGGAGTGGGATGAATATCATATAAATAATTAGTCGTGTAATTTCTCCTCAGGAATTACTATGCCTCAGACTGGTTAGTGAATTTAATTATTAGCAGACTTTTTGTTTCCATGTCCCCTTCATTACTGTCAGGATTGATGTAACGTAAACTTCATTAAAAATTAAAGCAAGACTCTTAATTATGAGGCTACAGTGACTGAAGTTAGAATTAGCCAACTCAGTGATGTGCAAATGAGAGCATTATTTAAGAAACATGCTGGAAGTAGTTATGCTAATTTCAAGAGTTCACAGTAGCAGACCTTTTCACTTGCAGTTGCATATTCATTAAACACACTATGCAAATTTAACGTAGCAGTCTCCGTAATGCCTTGTTAATTTATTCAGATTTATTGAGAACGACTTGTAAAAAGTACCAATTTAATTACCCTATCTCCTTGGAAGGTAGGGGATGGGGCCAAGGTTTTAAACTGTGTAAATCAGGATTAGTGTGGTTTGATGGAGAAAAAGGGAATAAGAGGATGGCGCTGTTAATGGCCATGCTTGAAATACATATTGATTTATTTAAGGGATGATCCAGGTAGAGCACTCTCAGACACCGAAAGAAAACTAAAGCCGAGTTTGTTCTTTTCGTGAAGTGAAATAAAAACATCCCTGAACATTTGCATTAGGAAACGTGCAAATATTTATGATATGGTGTTTTACTAAAGTGTGTAAATGCATCATGTCTTACAATTAACCTTTAATTATGTTCCAGAGAAATGAGCCTGATATTTATTTTGTAACCTAAACCACTTAATAAACACAGTGTGGTGATAAATATCATTGTGGCCCTGTTAAATGCAAAAAGCAGAAACAGGAAAACCCAACTGGTGTTTCTGCATATTTTATACCAAGGTGAAATGGAGGAAAACATCCTAAGAAAGAAGGAGGCAGAGAGATTTTTGTAGAATTCGTTACAGTTGCAAAATAAAAGCAAATATAAGAACATATGTTCCTGTCTGAAACATGTAGTGATATTAGTACACTACCAATTTGTCTTAGAGAACAGCTCTTCACAGGGTCTTTTTCCATGACACTAAAGGCAAAGGTGGAATCTCATTTCCTAGGTCAGTTTTTTTTTGCAACCTGTGGCTCTTTAGGCCCTCCACATTGTCTGTTAATAACCTAAATGGTACAGAATTGACAATTTTTAAACATGAAATTAATAGAAATGCTATCTAAACTACTTGTTGTCGGACTAGTTTTAGGGACGTGGAATAATTTAATGTCTTTAATGTTTAATGCTCAATTACATGCTTACAATTTCCACAACAGAAACAATGTTGATACTTTTTTCAATTGTTGCCTTTGCCCCAGATGCCCCATATTTTTCAAAGATTCTCGAGTCAAGAAAATGTATTCATCTTCCTTTTGTAAAACCTGTTTTTTCTTGTTTTAAAAAAAGTGGACATGAGGACAGATTTCAAATAGGAGGTATTTTAACATTTCATATGGTGCCTTTTATTCAAAGGGTGATGTAGGTTTTGCAGCAAAGACAAAAATTCTGGGTCCTCCCAGTGGGACATGCCCAGAAAAGGGCCCACATTACTGCGTACAAAGCCCCAATCTGTCTATCCATCTCTTGTTCCATCCTACCATCCTACAGCACTGTGAATAATTTTGCCACTGAAAAGCGGTTTATAAATAAACTTGCCTTGCATTGTCTTGGCTACTATTACTCGTGAACGAGACACCAAGGTACTTAAACTCCTCTGCTCTGAGGCAGAGACTGACCCTCAACCCAGAGGGGGCAGTCTACCTTTTTTGGTCAAGGGGCTTGGCTAGGTTCAGCCTGAAGAAACAACGGGATGCCCACCCTCTGTGGACCCAACACCTGCAGAGAGGAATGACGGGATCGGGTGCAATACAAATTGGATGGCAAGGGCAATCCAAAGCAAGGGCAGGGCCCTAGGCATGCTAATCCCTGTTGTCTTGGACTAGCTTTAGGGACGTGGAATAACCAAACAATATATTAAATAATCACCAAAACTCTGCTCTGAAAAAATTAATAAATATAGAGCATCTAATACTTAATCAAAAACAAGTATTTAAAAAAGGAGGCAAGGCTCTACTGAGGTGAAGCAGGATTGTTCAAGTAGCATTATACTAATAATATACATTTGAATATCAATGCACCTCCCTAGACTGTTGTGTTGCTCAACCTAAAACTTACCTTTCAAATCAGAAATGTACTTTGAGTAATTAATGTTTATAATGTCCCTATTATTATGCCAATATACTCAAATGGACAACCGAATATTATACAAAGCATTCAAAAAAGGATGAATAAACAGGAAATTATTTATTCATCCTTTTTTGTATGCTTCTCTATGTCAAGGAGGAGAGGTATCAATTTAAATTGCTGAAGGTCTGTATGCGTTCCCTTTCTCCCAAAGGAGATCCAAGCATTAAATAATATAAAGCTTTTTGCTGTTTGGTATTTTATATATCAGTCTGATTTCTTCTCCTATAAGACATTTTTAATTTGGCTTTGAATGCATGGAACACTATTCATCTTCTAACAACTCTAAGCACTGGCATTTGGCATTTTATATGCTATACTGCTATTCTATCAATAACCTAAATATGATTAAACATATCTAACTCCAAATTAAAAGCATAAATGTTGTGAAATGTGTTTAAAGAAGTATAAAATGTTTACATATGGACCATCTCTCACTCTGATGAACACTCAACAGTCATAGTACCCAGATCAATACCGTGCGTATTTGCACCAATCCAATCATGTTTTATTTTTTTTGTAAAAACAATTTTAAGCATATCTACAAAAATATTGCTATTTCCCTTTTTATATACTGTATCTGTATTTAAGAAGTCTTAATTGAAAACTAAGTGGTACTAAGGTCCAATTCCTAAAGCTGATTCAGATTTTAAGATCTCCTCCTTATACTAAAAATGAAAAAATGAAGGCCTAAATGACATTAAAACATTTTTTAAATGCAGAAAAGTTGCACTGTTCACACTTTTTGTGCCATCATGAAAAACATTAAAATATTTGCAAACATTTCACAAAATAGCCTGAATCTGCATTTAAGAAAACACATTTGTAAACAGGACCAGGTAGCTTCCTATCTCAGCGCTTTAGGCGTTTTTTAATAACCTGACAAAAGCCAGCTGTATGTTGCTCCGCCTAGCTCCACTCACATACATCTGGGACACCGCCGGTAGAAAGTGATTTCTCCAACCAATTTTATGGTCTGGCCAATCAGGACGCAGGGCTGGCATTTCATGGATGTGACGTAGTGGAGACGCGACCATGACGTGAGACTGTTTTGATAGCAATGGTTGCTCGTTGAGGAAGCAAGCGTTAACATTGATGCTGCTATTTCTTCCGTGTTGTCCAATCTACCTAATATTGTTTCATTAAAAGAACATCAGAGAACGCCTCTGAAGGCTTTTGTTGGTGGAAACCATGTTTTCGCCCTTCTCCCGACCGGATTTGGCAAGTTTTGTTTTCCGGGGCAGACGCGGACGCGCCCAGGAGCGGTTAGCGGTTAGCGCTAACTATGTTAGGAGGCCTTTAGTCCTCAACGCGGTCGGCCCGGAATCGACTCCGACCCGCGGCGCTTTGCCGCCTGTCTTCCCCCCTCTTCCTGTCAGCTCACTGTCAATAAAACGCATGCCACTAGAGCCGCAAACACATTATTATTATTTTCCTGCGTCGCTATCATCAGCGTCACGGGTTAGCTTCGGTGTGAGTGGTTGAAATAGCACGTCAATAAAGATGACAGACAAGTGGCTTATCCAATCATATGCAAGGATTTTTGATAAGGCCCAGCCTTCTGTAAATGCAATTCCTATGGCGGAGTCCCAGATGTATGTGAGTGGAGCTAGGCGGAGCGACATACAGCTGGCTTTTGTCAGGTTAGTTTTTTAAACCTTTACTCCTCAAACCGTGAAGGTCTCTTCACCTGTTGTTGCAGTGCTTGTTCAAAAGCCATCTGTAGTACGCAGT
This sequence comes from Fundulus diaphanus, assembly GCA_037039145.1. Taxonomy (NCBI): domain Eukaryota; kingdom Metazoa; phylum Chordata; class Actinopteri; order Cyprinodontiformes; family Fundulidae; genus Fundulus; species Fundulus diaphanus. The sequence goes on from CM073134.1 coordinate 27,280,834, forward strand.
AGAAAAAAATAAAAAATATGTTATGGACTTCTTTGTGGTTCAGCTGGATGATTCCCACAAAACAAAAAAATGTGCTTCTGAAATATATACATCAAATGTCTGTACAATGTCAGCTCTGCACCCAAGTCAAATTTCTTGATTTTGCACACAATCATGGCCAAATAAAAATGACCAATTCTGAACTGTCTACCAGGACATTTCACAGCACTTCATGCTTCCCACTGTTGAAAAGGTTTATTGAGATGCTGTTTCATTTTCCAGCAGCTCTTGACTCCTGCAGACACTGCAAAAAGTACCAGTGCTCTGTTTGCTCATCATAGTGTCACTGATTGACGTGTAAGCTTGACTAGCACCCTCTGACCTTTGTAGCCATTTTTTCAGATGTATAATCCAGTTTTAACCAAGGTGTACTAATGGATTCACACTTTACATGAGAATTTTTAAGTATACATAGGAAAGACAGTCAAATTGCTCCCCAGCACAAAGCTTACCTGCTGACAGGGTTGATTTGTGGAAAAATGCTTGTACAGTTTTTCACCAAACATTCCACTGTTTTGTTTCATCTCTGTTTTTTTTTTGCTTAAAGACTCTTTCTCGCAAAAAGCCTTCAAAAGATGTCATATTTGCTCAGTCTTTTTAAAGTGCACTGTAAAAAAAAACACATACATTCTAAAAATAAGCCTTTTCTTCTTCTCAGAGATTTGTGTAATCAGTCCGAAGTTCAGACCAATTGAGGCGGCAATACAGGTGCTACGAGTAACCAGGAGTATATTTGGAGAATAATTTAGAGTGGACAATCAACACTGAATGTCTCCAAGAGCCAGAGTCATCTGGACAACCTCAGATAAAAGTTCTTTCACATCTGAAACAACACATTAATTTGCAGTTTGCCACAAGCCATATAGGGAAACATAAAAAAAAACATATGGCAGGAGGGTTTCTGCACTAAACTTGAACTTTTTGTCTTGCATGCATAATATTTTCCAAATGCTAACACTGCCTATTACTTTGGACATACCATCCCCATGGTGCAACGTGGTGGTGGTATGGTGGGAATGATCAGCATCAGAGTTGATGAGAACATAGATAGAACTGTAGGACAAAGGATACTGAACATGAAATTAGTGATGATTGACAATCATGGGGTACCACAGGGTCGGTTTTGGGGCCACTGCTTTTTAGTTTATGCATTAATGACTCACCAGAACCCATCAAATGTAACCTGCCTGATATATGCAGACGATGCAGTCTTTAATACTTATGCAATGAATATGAAACATGCTGTGTTAAAGTATAATTATTAACATTACGCTTTGATACCTTCACGGTGTAATGTTAATAATTAGATTATGTGTTTTTCCATAAATTTTAATTTATCCAAATCTGTATGTATGTACTTCTCAAAAAAGAAAATACTGACTGTGATTGAAGTATTTTCATTCAAGACAAAACACACAAATAGTACAAGAATTCAAATACTTAAAAAATCATTATAGACTCACAAATTTGTCCCAAACCACAGGTGAAACGGATTGTGAAAACAGTGAAATTGAGCTTTTATATTCTTCAATGTATTAGAATATAGCTTCAGAGATTGCCAAGTTGTATTTTGATGCCATGAGTACGCAAAAAATGACATGTTGTGTAACAAGTTGGACACCATCTTGCTAAACAATATTAAAACCAACTGCAACTGTTTGTAAGCAAGTTTTAAAATTATTAGATTAAAAAAAAAAATTATCTATCATTGTCAGATACTAGGAACTAAGTTCAAAATCATCAAATAAAATTATTCTGTTTTGGTTTATAAAATATTTTAATGTAACACCCCACCTCCTCTTCAAGAATTTATTCAAAATAATTAAAGTAAACTAACACAAGCAGGTTCTGGAGGTGACCATGTAATACTATTTAAGGAAAACTGCTTTTGGTCAACCTACTTTCGCTCATTATGCATATTATACCAAGAATGGAATTCCGGGTAATATACAGGAAATTATCCTTCTCATTTGTTTTAGAAAACATCTTAAAATATGGGTGCTGAGAAGTCAGAAATGTCAGCATTATCATGTTCATTTATGTACAGAGCTTTTATGGTCTTTCATACATTTTCTAAGTAGTATTACATCTACTTGTTCTTTTTTAGGTTTTTGACAACAACCTTCCAGTAGAACTAGAAATCGAAATTACTTGCTAATGTTCATTAACAAGTATTGTCCGATTGTTAAATATAAACTAGACTGAAGTCAGCTAAATACAGGGCAAACCTGGATAAGCCTGTCAGTGGCTGCAAAAGACTGGTGCAGAGGTTCAACGTCCAGCTGTCATGCATTGATGAGAAGATGGACTCAAACGCAGACCAGAGAATGGCAACCTCATTATGCAAACGCTGATTGTTTATTGAAAAACTTACAAGTAATAAATAAATAAAAATCTCATCAGGGCTATCGCGGATTAAAGAAAATAAATTGTTGGCCACTGTGGAGTAGATTTTCACAAAAAAACAATTGTACATATTTGTAAGAAAAAACTTATATTTTGTCTGATATGGAAAATCCGTAAATATTTGAGAATAAACATAATTTTCCATGATTAACGGCATAAATTTGCTATATTAATACTAGGATATTCTCTGACATTGCAAAGTCAGAAATCTGCAAAAAAAAAAAAAGTTAGGAAATGTATGAATAATGTGATTAAAAATTGACATATTGCACTTCTGCAACACAAAATGGAGTTTTACAATATAGGCAAGAAAGTAGCTGTGTAAATCTGAAATATCTGCTCAGTTTATCAAGAGATTGCTTAACTGCAAACGTGCTCCAATGTTTTAAGGGATGTCATCTCGTGACCCCCATGTGTAGTCACCCAAATCTCCAGGGGTGGTCCCGACCCCCACTTTGGAAACCAATGCGATGAAAGATGGCTGATGCCACCACAGATTTAAAGAAGGTCTTCCCCTTGCACTCCTAAAGACCTCAACCTCCTCAGCAGAGTCGGTGTATGCTAACGGACTTAACATAGACGAGAACTGATCTAAACAGGACAACAAAAGCATGTTACTAATCTGAATACTAGAAACTAACACTAAAATTAGAGTCTAGACCAGGGGTCTGCAACCTATGGCTCCGGAACATGTGGCTCTTTAGACCTTTCACTGTGGCTTTTAATAACTTTGGCCAAAAAACGCTAGCTTTAGCAGTTTTCCTCGGCATTTTCATGTCATATGTGCATACAGTTTCTTCAAATAATTAATAGTGTAAGGAATATTCTTTTTTGTTAGGTATTTTTTTGTCAGTAGGGTGCGGACAATGAGTTGTTGTTTTTTTATCATTTGCTATACAAACTGAATATCCAATTGCAGAAAATGTATTAAGCCTAAAAGCAAAAGTGAAATTGTTGCTCTTTGGTGTAACAATCTAAGGCTGGAAGACTGTGAGTGGAGGGAAAAAACAATTAACAGCTACTCAAAATTACATAAAGACCCAAATGACAACCACAAAAAAAAACAAAGACTCACATATACTGAAACAATCAAGGCAAAGACCATAAGAGCTGGAATAGTTCAAATAATAACTTATTCAGGTGTTAGAATGGTCCAGTCAAAGTCCTAAATAAAACTGAGAGTCTGAGGCAAGACTTGATAAGAGTGATCTTGAGGTATTTTGTAAAGAAGAATAGTCATAAATGTCAGTATATAGATGTGCAACACCGGTAGAGACATACTCTTGAAAACCTACAGCTGTAATTGTAGTGCAAGGTGTTTTTATTTTTATTAACAAAAAAATTTCAAAAGTAGACTTAGACAAATAAACTTAGACATCTGAATACAGATCCATACCACAACTTTTACATATTTTTTTATATTTAAAACTGTCCTGTTGGTCTGTCACACACAATCCCATTAAAACACCAATCATTTTGTCATGATTTAGGTTTTTGTTTGTTTGTTTTTCGACTTTTCCGGACTTGTGTAGAATCAGCTCTGTCACCACTCAGCCACAGAAACCCTCCAATTAGCTCAGTCCACTCCTCAGTCACCAGTCAATCAGCTCAGACCAGTCTCACCTGCTGCCACCGATCAATTCCTGCTCTGCTCACCTGTTCCCCAGCCTTCATATACCTGCCTCACTCACCCACTCACTGCCAGACCGGCTCCTCACCTCATTTGTGGTCTGCTGCTGTTGTGGTGTTTGTAGTTCTTGTGCGCACAATCTGCTTCTGTTCAAGTCTGGTTCTGCCAGCAACTCCTAGCCTGTCAACATTTCCAATAAACTCTGTGATCGGCTGAATTTCGGGTTCACACCTTACAAACGTGACACATTTATGTGGATGTAAATTTAAAGTTGTTTTTTTTAACTGACTGTAAAAATGAATACTTTTTGAAGCTATGTAAGACGGGAAAAATGGATATTACCCAATATTTTTTTAGGCTTTTATCAATCTGTTTCACTGCAACTTTTATATATATTGTTTTAACACTGGAGGACAGACTGTAAATAGACTGAATGTTCTCATTGTGAAGAAAATGCTTTATGGCAAATCCAATTCAGCATCCTTAAATAAATGGTTTAGAAGACTGTTAAACTGTAGAATCTTTTATGGCCTGTTTTCCAGGATAAAATATTCCTTATTTGCAATCTGTAACTGTTGTGTCAGAGCATATAAAATGCTGGTTCAATGAGAGGTGACCATTACAAACAACAGCAATAAACATTTGCATCTAAAAGCCTATTTACTGCATTGGAACACGTCCAAATGAAAAGATATATTGCACATTGAGAGAAGTGCTAATTAATATGCACTTTTAATTCAATATATAAAACCCTGAAAGGCAAAAAAAAATAAACATGTCTGTGCACACATGGGCATGGCCGGTTTATCCTAATAAGCTTCAATTTCAGGTTTAGATATACTTGTGGAGGAGAATTTTAGCTGCGTACTAACAACAAGAATGTTCTCTCAGGTGTCTGTGGTTGACTTCAAAAGTAGAAAGAAAGTGAAAGACTAATAGACTCTTCAGCCTAATAATCTTGTTAGTTTCAAGTAGTATGGTCAGCTGTCAGTGACTAAACCTCGGTCCCTGGGGAAGCAGTAAAAAGCCTGAACTGCAGAAAAACATCCCTGGGGTATATGAGGTGGTAGCGGTGAAAAAAAAAAAAAAAAAAACTCCATTTGAGCTCTGAGGGCTGTGCATCTCTGACTGTGTCAGGGCAGAGCTCACTGACAACATATACACCACTCCAGGAGATAATTACACTGGCTTGCTGTCTGTTGCTTGTCTCTGTTCATCCCTCCCTTTTGTAACCTCTTAAATCCGGGGGGGGGGGGTTGATGTTATCAGCAATGGTGCATATAAGTGTGTGTGTCAGAAGGTTGTGACAAATACTCTTATTTGCTTATTTGTTTTACGCAACCAATTAAAACAAAGACACAGAACTCCTTAAATGAACACAATTAATCTTGATTTTGGGTAAATCAAAAGAAAACATCATGAAAGGGAAACAAATGTTTAGATTTACATTAAAAAACACAGAGCACAATGGCCATTGACTTTAGTGTGTGTGTGTATATATATATATATATATATATATATATATATATATATATATATATATATATATATGCCTGATTTGATCAGATTTAACCATTTACTCCTTTTTTAATTTCTTAAAATTAAATAAATAAAAATAGAACTCATTTGGTAATTTAATCGGATAAATTTACCAAAATAGTCCTCTTAGATCATACAATCCAGTTTACTCACACTCCCCCCCCCCCAGCACAATTCAAACACAATTTAATCTAATTCAGTGTCTGTTTTGCATTAATAGTACAAAACAATCTGATTCAGTCGATGATAAATTTTCAGTCAGTAAAAGCTTTCTATCTAAAGAAATCAGCAGACTGCATGAAAAGGTGAAAACATTTATTTTCAGTTCAGATACGCAGCTTAAAGAAAATTCAAAGTGATATGTGCGGTCTGATATAATCAGACTGTGATTTAATTTGATCAGAATTTTATTTTCCCATTGAATTCAGACAGCAAATTATTGGCAAAGTGAAATTATGGAGTTTGTCTTATGAATTTAACTCACCATTCCATTGATATTTCAGACTGTCAAAACCATACATTTGAAAAGTTCAAATGAAACCTACTATTCAAAGAACAGCGTCACAATTTTAATTGGCTTTTTATTTACTGATCTTGTCTTAAGCATTTTATGTTGTTTAGTGGAACGTGAATAATACATTTGTCTTATAGCTTTGAGTTTACGGTACATGTATTTATGTATTAAGTCGTTGCAACTCGTTATTGGTATTACTGTTTTACACTTATTTTTAAACTACATGATAATGCAGATATTGCTGAAATCTAAACATCATGGAAATACTTGACTGATTTGTCTATGTGTCTGTAATGAAAGGACTCTGGGTATTTCGGCTTTTTAGATCATCATCTTGATGCTGATTTAAAATGCTGATTCTATTCATCCCCGCTGAACCCCCAAACCAGAAGATGACTTAATACACACCCTTTATCGTCTTGGGGGCAATAATTTCCATTTTTCTCACTAAGAGTGACAGATGTGAGCGATCCAGTTGACCATAATTAATCTGTGTTTAAAAGGAACATTGTGCACAGGAGTGGAGGTATAGCCAAGGGTCTGAGGGCCTGTGTCTCAGGACTCCTCTGTCTGGGCCCCAGTTGTTTCTTCATAATTATCCCATTGCTGTGAATAATGGGATAAAGGGTGCAAGCACTGCTTTGATAGAAATTAGATTTGTTTAATCAAGTTCATTGCTTGGGCCAGGCCACCAGATCTCATGGCCTCTCCTCTATGATTATCATACCCTCTCACCTCCACCCCCAAAGCTAGCTTTACTGCTGCCACATTAGCGCTAAAAATTTATTGTGCTGTCAGTTTTAAGTACTTCCCCTGTTAGGACAATGCATACAAACAGTTTTGTGAAAAAGGATGCATAATCAACCAGACTGAAATGGGGAACTTTATAATATATTAGAAATACATTGTAAGATGCATTAAGTTGACTTTAATTGAAAAAAGTAAGCAATCGTGTTGCCTCAAAAACAATTCTTGAAAAATGTTAGTATGTGCAAGTTGTACACATTAACTTTGCACAACTATCAACTTAATAATTTTGAGTAGACTGGCAGTAAGTTCTTTTTGAATGGAATCAGCCATTGGAACTAATCAACTTTGCCTGTATTTTCTGCAGCTTAACTTGCAATAACCGGCGATGACTACTGAAAGAAGATCATGCGATGCAGATCATCGTTTTGGGCTAAAATTGGTTCTGAAGATGAGTTTTACTTCATGAGAACAATGCAGAAACCCAACAGGTGACCATAATTTTATGCTTATTAATTTATTATCTATGTATTTCACAAACTAAGGCTGAATCACATCGCCAAATTAAGGACCCTGGAGTTACAGAGTGCCAACACTTGCAAGAAGCTGTGCAAAACAGTTGTTTTTCAAGGGTCTTAAGCTCCAGCCCTAGTTGCAAGCAGGGTGTAAGACACTGGACTGACCTGGGCATTTTAAAGAACACTTTCCCAGGCCTTTAAAAAAAGTGTGTGTATGCATGTGTGCATGCACAGCACGCAAAAATATGAAGAACTCATTGTTGGTGTGTTGAGAAGGCTCAGGATTGTACATGTGAGAGTGAAATAAATTTAAATTAACAATCCAACTTGTTTCTTTATGAAAATATACACTATATAAATTTAGACATTTATTATTAAGTACTACCACATGTCTCATTGTTTAAGAGCATCAAACAAGGTATTTAATCATGAAAGCAGATATTTATTTACATATGTAATAATATGCCATAACACATGTCTGTCTTTGGAAAAACAGCATAAAACAAAGTATTTCAGTATGAAATCACGTATTTATACATTCATATGCCATATGTCTGTCTGTTAAATAGAATAAATACATTGTTTAAACAATGTAATTCAGCATTAAAACCTGTTTTTTTATGTGTGACAGCTGTTTGGAACAAACCAAATCATGTGAAAATTGGGTAAAAATTCAGGGAGTTATAATTTATTTTAGTGCTCAGTACAAATAAATGCACTGGGGGCATGTGAGAGACCCATCCAAGATGGCGGTCACGCTTAAACGTCAGCTCCAATAGGTAGCACCAGTCCATGGGGCGTCTACCTATATAATTTCTATGTGTGGGACAACCAATAGATTAGGTGATACCCCCAGAACTTGAGGGACAGAGGGGGTGAGGGCAGGACCAATCCTCTGAACAATCCCGGCCATTCGGTGCGGGTGGCAGGGATTGTTTAGACTTTCTACGGTCCTGCAGCTCTCACAGAGATCTAATTTCTGAATACTAAATGTATTGACTACTGTCAGGATGGAAGGACCATTTTACTCGGTATAACAAAAAAAGTCTTTCTGAACAGGATTACCAATAGCTTTAATTGTAACAGCAACTTCACTCATGGTTTTGTCTGGCCACACCCATGGCCAAAAATCAGCCAATGAGGTTAAACTGATCTGCACAAGTCTCCAACTCTTTCAAATACTTAATTTTCATTTGTGGACTCAACTTAAATATTTTAAGTAATCAAGCTTTTTTTTTAGGCTGCACAGTGGCGCATTGGGTAGCAGGCAACAGCGGGTCTTTCAGCACTTATTTGAAATGAGAGCTTGACGTTTGAATATTGCTTTTAAGTGTATTTGTATATTGTTCATACAGTACAACAGAGAGCTGCAAAGCTTTGAACGGAAAAGCACAGAGATTCTGACATTGTCCATGAGGCACATAGTATCCACTGAGGTCTTATGCCCTTGCTTGGATGTACAAGTAGGCTATTGTTTTCCTACTTTTTCCTCCTTTAACTTTCAAAAAGCATCGCTCCCTCCAGGTAATGCATGGCACAACGACTCTTCATTCACTGAAGGATTTATTCTTAATGACACTTCAAGCTCTTCGTGTTTAAACTGCACTGTCAAACTGTGCAAAATGCATAACTGAAATAAATTTACTTTTCACCGATTGCAAATAATAAACAAGCAAGATGCAAAATAACACAGAATAACATACCTCACTGACTGCATTAAATCTAGAGGGAAGGAGCCCACTTGTGACAAAAGTTAAAAAAAAAATCCTTTAAGTAGAAACGCAGCTGCGCTAGTAGCACTTTGAAAACCAGTTTCCTCTTGTTCTTAAGCAGAGTGCAATTAGCTCCTCATGTGGCCACTCCAAGGTTTGCGTGCAGAAGTAAACTTGGTCCCAGAGGTACAGTGCATTAAATTGTTCATTTCCCACATTGTATTAACAGAAAATCAAAACAAAACCCAGCTGAATTAATACACACACAAAACAAGTAAAAATGAGCCACATCAAATAATGGCGTAATTATTATGGCAGTTAAAAAAAAACGTGTATCTAGCTGAGATTAAAAGTTTACTGTTTTAGTGATTACCGTGGTACTACACTTAGCAGTATGCTTGCATGGTTAGTTGAATATAAAATTACTATTAAAACTTTATCGGCCCCGCCTCTAAATAAATTTGGTTTTTGACTGTCCATCAATCATGTCTGCTCAGATCTGCCACAGCAGACGCAGAGGTCGGGGAAGCAAAGGGATATTTAGACCATCAAAGTACCTCAGAGGTGAAATGCAGCTCTACTCTTTGGCTTTACAGAAGCACAGAGAAGGCTTTTTGGAGATGTTTTGTCCTCACTATGTGAAAGGAAAGCCCTCTCCTCCAGCTGCTGCAAGCTGCTAGCACCAATTGGTAAGTTTAGCTTGATGTTTGCGCTCCTCAGAATGGTCAGGTTTATCTGTTAGACTGGTTAGCAGCCCTTCAGATTTATTTGACTGGTTAGATTTGTATACCAGGGTCAGATTACACTTGGCAGATCAGCCAAAACAACAACACAATGACGTATGCCTATATTTGTGGGGTGAATATGGAAAACCTTCACACTAACACCCTTGTTCATGCATAAAGCACTCAGAACCTTAAATAGCATAAAGTTAATTAAAACTGCTTACAGGATTATCTGCTTGTATAAAAAACACACCATGCAAATCCTGGATTAAGATCTGTATATTTTCTTTAGTGAATCTTAAAAAATATACAGATTTGTTTGTTGCTTTTTTTTAATTATAATAACAGTTGTTCAACAAAATGATGAGACTGACTGAGACTACTTTATTGATTTAAGTAATATACTTTAATGTATCTTCTAACCTGCTATAATTTCATGCTAATTTCAGCCAAATAACATTTCAATTTATTATAATTTTGACATTTGTTCTGAAGAGAAAATGTTGGTTTTGGCGTAATACAACTACCTCCCATTTGAAAGTCAAACATGGGATTCATCATTGTAATGTGTTGGCCCCCCGAGGCGGATATTCATGGGAAGTAGAAAGCACATCACGGGATGCTCTGTATTTACACTCAACAAATCATGTTTGGCAAAAGTAGCAAAGCGACAAAGGCAATGGACTCCTATGGTGAGAGAAAGGGGGAAAAAAAACACACATCCACGAAGACATTCACCCTACAGCACGTCATCGCTCTCTGCAGCTGGCCAGACGTCAGAGGACAGGGGGCCCCAAAGTGTCTACAGTGGACAACAACTTTGTAAACAAAGCTCAGAGTCGAGCTTTCTCCCAGAGTCCCGGCTTTGACTTTCTCCTTCGCAGTTCCGCAGCCCCCCTTCATTCCAAAAGGGGGTAAAATACGATTGCAGCACAATTTGGGAGCCATTAATCAAATAAGACATAGGATTAATTAAGCCTGAGGAGTGAATTACCTCCCTCTTCACTCATCATCTCCTACCCTTGGCCTGGGGTAGGGAGATGAGGTGGGAGCTCTGCACTGGAGGTAAGGTGGGTAGGGGGAGGAGGTGGTGAAACTGTAGTAATAATATGTGTTTAGTTCACCTCAGATCCCAATTTTTAAATGATGTATGACAATATAAATGCACCAGAGGGGAACGCTACAGCAAAGCCGTTTTAGACAATACATTTACTGGAAAAAGCTTTAGGAAATTTCTAAACAGGGTTGAAAGACGAAATGTATTTTCTGGCAAGCGCTAGTTCCTCGTCATAAAAGGCACAAACATAAAAGTATTTAGCTGAAATCCCTTCTTTTTTGGAATGTACATTAACAATGTGATTCTGTTTATGTGTCATAATGCTTGGAAAGAAGTAAAGTTTCCCTCCCCACATCTGCACAGATATGACACGGGTACGTTCATTAAACCATAGCGTCCTGTCCCTGAATGCAGCGGGTCACGCTTTTGATGAATGGACCGCACCGCCTGTAGCTCCAGGCAAAGATTCGGCACCTCAAGAGGCAGACGGGATCTAACTCTGGACGGGGTGAAGAAAGACAAGAAAGAAAAGAGGAAATGAGGGGGAGAGAAAGACAGATGAATTTAGATTACCCAGGAGTTCTGTCTCCCCAGAGTTCTGCTTCCAGGACACATTATGAATCTAATGCGCTATTATTCTCTATCACCCTCCTAAGCCTAAAACATCTGTCCTTGGGGTGTCTCCTGTAATAGACAAGGGCTTTCGGGCCCTTCGCGAAGACAAGACAGCAGCTTCTACGAGGGCCCTTGACATCCTGCCGACTTAATCGGCAAGTGCTTCTGCAAAATCGACATTGCCTGGAGAGGATAGCAATCAGCGGCGTTACAGAGCATTGATATTGCCACAGCGGAGCTTCCAAACACAGTAAAGCCTGACCTTTGAGAAAAAAAGAAATCTGTTCTTTTAGACTGTTTTCTCCGACTCTTCAATACAGTTTTTTGACCTTTTAGTTTTTTTAAAGGTTAGTAGAAGATGTTCTTTGGAGTATATAAGGTTGTGTTTGATATTTTGTCTTTTTTAAACATTTGAGAAACAAATGTCTCTATCCATTGCTATTCAGCCTATAAATCAAACTGAAAGTTATCTAAAAGGCCATTGCAAAATCTTCCCAACACCCTCCACATTTTGCCATGCCGCCGCCACGCATTTCTATGATAGACTGATGCAAAGTAGCAAATAATTGGGATTTGGGAGGAAAATAAGACATCGATAAAAATCTGAAGCTAAAAGATATGGTTGGCAACAACTGCCTCCAAAAAGTTAGCAAAACATTTACTTTGTGGTGGTGAATATTACTACATGCCACACTTTTCAGATATTTATTTGTTAAAAAATATATTGAACGCTGCACAGTGGAACAGTTGGCTAGGTTAATTAGTTAATCTAAATTGCCCTTAGGTATGAATGTATGTGAGAATGTGCATGATTGTTTGTCCCTATGTTGCCTTGTGAGTGACAGGCGACCTGTCCAGGGTAGCCGCCCTAATAATGACACTTAGTCATTATCACTTATTGTGTATTACCTAGTTATTACAGTGGTCTGTTGCTGCTGTGACATGCAGCCAAATACACATCCCACCGGCCCCACTGAATTTTTACTTCCACAGGATAGGTCTATGATGTATTCTCTTCTACTTCTGGTCTGTTTCTCTTACTGTCTTCCATGTTAGCAGGCTGCTGCTCTTTTGCCATCATAAAATACCAAATGCTGCGCTCTGCTTTGTGAACCCTGGGAAGTCTCATGTAATTGGCTCACGAACCAGGAAGTAAACACGGGCTACACACTGCACCAAAGTAGTTCTGCACCATACCTCTTGTTTTGAAAGGAGAAAAACTTGACTGGGACATTGTTGACAGAGAGGATTGATTGTTTATAGGGAATGTTACTTCCATCCCGGGTGATAAATGAAAATGATTTTGGTAAATTTCACAGTAAATATCTTACTTATTGCTCCTTTTAAGGATGTCCAAACCAGGGATTTTGGTCCTGGATGCCAGTCCAAATCATTTAGGATTAACCGTCAGAATATATATTAGTGAGATGTTTAAGTCTAAATCTTACCCTTTCATTCTTCCGCATGACTATTTTTCAGATCAAATGGGTTACCTCCGACTGGCTTCTTAAAAATAAATCAGTATAAAAATGAGCCAGTATTTTGCCCATTTCCACTAAATAAGAAAGTCAAATTACTCATCCTAAGAGTTATAGTCTTTCACTGGACTTCACTGTGAAAAGTGAAAAATTGATTGTTATGAAAAACCTAGATTTGGTGATCATTAAAATAATGTACAGGCAGAACCGTCAGAACAAACTGCATATGTACAGTAATATGCAGTTTTGAAAATGGTGCATCACAAAAATATGCTACCATAAGATTACACAGTGAAATAAGAACCAAAAATTATTATTTAAGAATTATCCAGATTTTTCTTTTGAATGGGTGTTCAGATTCTATCCCAAAAATATATGTGAGCTCCCTAATAAAATTTAATTCACACTAGACTATGGTGAGAAGCTGTTTAGACAATTTCCCACTCAATGAAAGACAAACAGCCACATCAATGACAATTTAACATGAGGAGAAAATCACATATTTGTGACACAAAATACTCTAAACAGTAAAGAGGAATCTTTTTTTTTTTTTACATCAGACAATATTCCAACACTGTTGAAGCAGCGTCAATGCTTCTCCCTTTAAACATGAAAGATTTGTTAATGGAGGTGTAGTATTTGATGTTGCTCTTCTGCTAATTGAATTAAATTGAGTCAAAGACAAAAAATATTTGTCTTGGGGGCTTTATGGCCCCAAAGCCCTGATTATAAATGCGTCCCATTTAATGAAAAGAATATATTTCCATTCGTTAAATATTAAGCAGAAGGGAAAATACTATGAGTACCCTTTTAATCTCAGAGAAATGGAGTCTCATTGTAACATGAAGCATCACAGCAACAACTCTGCTGCTGCGTCACAAATGTCAAGTCGGTCTAAACAGGAAGTTTAGTTTTCAAAGAGATGGCGAACAGATGGACCAAACCTGTGCCTCCCACGTCTGTTTCTTTAGAGCAATTAAAAGTTTCTGGCTGTTTTCCTCTCGTCCCTTCCCAAGTACAGATTGCAAACAGAACAAGAGGTCAAATATCTGCGAGGGAACAACTGTTCCAACAAGCTGCTTTGGTCACAGCTGGTGTAAAACGCGGACGCGCGTTCACCTGAACGAGGACCGATAATCACCCCCACACCAGAGTGAATAATTAGTGTAATAATTACCAGGCTTAAAACAAATCTCCGAGCTGCCCTGCCTCACAATGCCATCCCGAATAACAGGTGCTGAAAGTGCCCAGGAGGGACAGAGATTAAAGATTATTTCATTATCCTGTGTCTCCTTCAGGCACAGCTATCTTCTGTTTTATCCCGTCGTCCAAAGCAAAGGGTCGTGAGTTTGTTGGGGGTGGGGTGTGTGGGGGGCTCATTTTCCTCTGGCTTGGCAGTTTTGGGAGGCAGGCATTTGACAGAGAGTGAGCATTGTTTGATCTGGGAGTGTGAGCTGTCCTTGAGCCTCCTGGACTCTCCATGTCCACATCCAGCGAGTTGGAGTTAGGTTGTACTGTTGGGTATTATTCACTGACGTAATGTAATTTCCTTTTAATGGAAACCTTATGTACACAGATAAAACATTATTTTTGCAGTAAATGTGCGTAGATTCATATCTCCTACACCTCGATACATTCATAATACAAAATATTTACTCCAATTATATCTATTAAACATGTTAGCGATAATGATTAGAATAGTGGACAATATTTTCTATATTTCTGTGGCCGCTCTGTTGCTATGTGTACTCTCGGTTTTTACTTAAGCAATGGAGCAAGTGAGCCTAAGGGTGTTTGTTCATGTAGGAATTACTTAAAGACTTGTCAAGATGCCACAACTTGTGCTTCAGCTCCCAGGCTCTGTCTGTGTTGGTTATTCAGACTTCCTGTGTGTTTTTGAAATTACGGCAGCAGGTGCAACACATATTAGACCCAGTGAATCAAATATTTGTTTCTGCAGCTCAACAAAGTGTGTTTTCTGTTTTAATCATGGTTGGACCTAAGAAAGTCACAGCAGTATGAAAGGAAAAAGCTACTTTGTCTTGCCACTGTATTTGCCCCCCCCTTAAAATTTTCCACATTTTCTTTTATTATGTGATAGACCAACACAGAGTCGCCCAATTTTTTTAAGTGAATAAAAATAGTGTGTGGTTTAATAAAAAATAAAATAAAACCTGAAAGGTGTGTCATGCATTTGTAAGTCCCCATACATGCCTTTAAAAGGTCACTTAAGTATCATTAGTAAAAAAGCTGTGATCATAAGGACCATGGGAGACACTGGACTGCTCAGCGATTAAGTCATAGAGAATTTATATTAGGTTACAAAACTATATTCCAAACTTTAAATATATCACGGAAAACTGTTCAGTCCCTCATTCAGAAATAAAAAGCAAATAGCATAACTGCAAACCCAGCAAGCCATGGCCTTGCACCTTAAAAGACAGCCTGGGCAAAGAAACAGCCATGAGGCCCATGGTGACTCTGGAGGAGCTGCGTAGATCAACTGCTCAGTAGGGAGAACCTTTCAAGAGGAAAACCACTAGTTTCGTCACTTCACAAATCATGTTTTTTCAGAAAAAGCCATGGTTGAAAGAAAGCCACAGGGAGTCCTGTTTACAGTTTGCCAACGCAACGGTTTAGATCAAAGCATATTTATACTTTAGAAAGGCACAGTCAAAGTCTGAGCCAAAACCTAATAAAAATCTGTTGCAAGTCTTGTGAATTTATGTTCACAGATGCTCTCATCCTAATCTAACTAAGCTTGAGCTATTTTGCGAAGAGAAATGGGCAAAATTTCAATCTCTAGATGTTTAAATTTGGTAGAGACAGACCTCAAAAGAATTACAGCTTTGGCAAAACAAGTACGCCTCTACCGGTTATTGACTCAGGCATCAAAATGCAAATCTACGTTTTTTAGATTATTTGTGAAATGCATTTTTAAAAGTATCACGTTTTTCACTTTACAATAATGCAATCTGTTGTTTTGGGACATCACATAAAATTGGAACAAAGAAAATTAAAATTTATGGTTGAACTATGACGAAGCAGGAGAAAGTCCAACAGGAATATATAGTTTCGCATAGCACTGTATAAATGGTTAAAATAAGAATTTCGAGCAACATATCAATGCCGAACTGTGAAACCGCAATTGTTAAAATTGCTGTGCTGCAAAACAGGATCTGGCCACATAAGAATTGTTTGATGGGAATCCTCAGTGTTTTTTTTCAGCGGGAAGCAGAATATATGAACAGCTATGCAAAATCAAGATGAATGTGCGGTTAGAGGAGACATTGGTCCATTATAATATCAACATGACATACTGCACTTTATCTTTTACCCTGCAATGTTGTCTTATAATGTTACATCATTAGTTTCCCTGACAATGATTTAGCATTCAGCCATCTACCCCACTGACCTGTGCTGTGTTTAAATGTAACCTTCCTTTAGCCCTGGCTATCATTTGTCACCTCTGAGCCGTCAGAGGCACTCAAATTGGACACCGCCTGGCACGGTCGCTTGACAGTGGGACACAGAGGGGCTGGAAAACAGAAGAGGGGCAATCTGCTGCATCCATTACATTTACATGGCCTGGGAAGGTTAGTAAGTCTTTCCTGAAAGATTACTGCCTCTAATTTCTTTGGGGAGGGTGGGACCTTGGTGTTGATGCCAAGTCTGCTTTTCAGGTCAGGGCTCCCTGAATGTTAACTAAGACCCAGGAGTAGGTCAGCAGGCAGGCCAAGGGAACACAGCAAAGCATGGCCCCACTGTTAGCTGGTGGCCAGTTAAGTCGTGCAGAAAGTTGTCATCCATCTTTCGCACAGTCCTAATGATTCAGTTAGAATAGGTGTTCACAAGTGCTTCATGTAGAGCACAAACACTAAAATCTCTGCCAGCAAACAGATGGACTGATTTAAAACAGGACCACATCCTCTATTTCATTGCTTTTTATTTTATTCTTTAATTATGACCAGAATTTTGAGCATCAAATGTAACTTGCCAGGTGTATGTAGATGACGCAGTCTTGTATACCCATGCAGAGGATGAGAAATAAGCTGCACAAGAATTGAAAGCAACAGTGCGTGATGCAATAATAATTTCAGAGTTCTCTCTTAGGTTTTCATATATCCAAAATTGTATGCATGTATTTCTCTATAAAGCAAATGCTTACAGGGATTTAACTATTTTCGTTCAACACACAAAAAAATAAATAGCACAAGGATTCACACAACAGGTGAGACAGCTTGTAAAAACAATTAAATGTAACTTGTCTATTTCAGTTTATTAGAAATAGCTTAACTTCTGAGAGAGTTAAGCTTTTTTGATCCCATGCTTACGTCACGTATGACAGGTTTTAGAAAGCAGGGAAATAGCTTGTAAATCAACTTTTTAGAAAATGGAAAAAGTATTCAAAGGTGTAAAATAGGATAACAAACGTAAAGTATACTATCACTGTTATCATTAACAAAAACTGGACAGCATTATACAATATACAAATTGACTATAAAGGAAAATCTTTATTTCTTTCAAGATTTGAATACAACTTCAAGTTCAGCAGATGAACTTCCAAATCTTACCAAACATCTTAAAAAATTGCTGTCAAAATGATCATATTTACCTGCTGTCGCTGGTTTAGCTCCATGTCACTACACTCATTAGCTGTATAAGCTAATGAAGATAATATTAATGAAAATAATACCCTTTCTTGTGGTCGAGCAGCTGTACATGACTGGAGCTTTCCATAAGTTCACTACTTATGAGTAAAAACGGAAGGCCCATGAAGGGGCCTTAAATTTAGCCCCGCCCCCGACGGCAAAACTGCCAGCTTGTAGTGACATTGCAGCTGAAGAAACTCTGCAGTGACAATGAAAACACCTCTCATTAAAAAAAATGCAGCATAAAATGAGAATATCATCATAACTTTTTACTTTCTAACAATGTTTGACTTTTAAACATTGCCTGTTTGTGGTTGCCATGACCAAATAACTGAGAATTTGCACAGGCGTACCTATTATTCAAACTCAAATACCAAAGTATTTATTTAATACTTTCACAAGCAGGACTGTTTGAAATCTTAATCCCCCCTTTGCTTGTAATCTTCCAGCTATACGGGGAAGTTGTTTTCACAGACTGCCCCAAAATATGTTCTTCTTTTTGGTTTTGTTTTATAGTTTTATTTAAATCTATTACCAATATGAAACAACTTAAAACTGAGAAAATCAAGGTTTCCGTTATTGAAATTGCTTTCGGTTTTAAAAAAATACACAAAACCTGAGGAATATGCTTTTATGATTAAGCAATTTTAACATAAAAAAATCACAAATTGCTTCATAACTTGCAAATAAAACTCTGAGATGAGGCACAACCACAAGTTGGGAAATATACACAGATCCACAAATCTAAGAACTTTTTAATTTGATTCTGCTGAGCAACTGAACTCAGTATTCTTAAGTTTCAAACGTATACTTTTTTTATAGATTTCTGCTCCTAATTAACTGTGTTTTTAGTTGCACTCTCACTGAGGTTTCAATTTGCTCTTCACCACTGCTATTTGTCATGACTCAACCTTATTAGAAATACAAAGAGCCCCATGTCATTTTTCTCAGTTAGGTTTTAAAATGCAAGGGCTAATTAGGAATTGCTTCATTATTTGTTAATAAAGCTGAGGACTGACTCAGGGGAACATTTCAGAGGAAGTTAATTATACAGTCTGCTATTCTCATACGATCTCGGCAAATGTACATTATGGCTGTAAAGCTGTTTTTTTTGCTCCGGTACCATTTTGTATTTGTTTTGCTGCTCTCACCATATGGAAAGGCTGTGTAGTATTAAAAAAATGTTTCTGTAACAAACATCAGGTTCAGTTCCTGTGAAATGAGGTAGTAATGCCAAATGTTTACCTTTCAAAGCAAGAGACTAATCATGTATTTATATGGATGATGTTGTGTAATCAACGCAAATGTACCCAATGCACTCGAGACTCATTTGTAAGCCCAGAACATGTTGTTTAAATCTTATTTGTGACCTGCACAAATTGATTTCGTCTCAATTTCCGAACTACATGGAGGAAAAAGAACGCCTTAACATTTTCACCTTTCTTCACTGAGCTGCGCTTTAAAGGTCTTAATTCTTATGCCGCTCTGAGGTAAATGATGCTTGAACAGCAGGGAGATCGCTCACTGTTAACCATATGGTTTTGTGCAAAAGGTCAGATTGTTTGCGAGGGTTAATACCAAACGCCGAAACAGAGACAAAAGGGACCCATGCATATTAATGACAGCATGTATTCCCTCGTGCAAAGAAAATCCCATAAAATAATTTTTCTTCTTTGGACAACTGTACATGCTCAATTGTTGTAGTTCCTTCAAAAACAATGAGAAATTGCCTTATCAATCCAATTATTTGACAGACAGCACGACACTAAAACAAACCATCATGTCCCTTGGTAGAATGAAAAATGTTAATCTCATGGATTCACTCTTACTTTGTGCAATTTCACAAAAGGTTGGATCAAGGGGTTCCAGTTGTTTCTCCTTCTTCTGATAAAATCTTTCCTTACATTGACAGTGAGCGGCTTTAGTTTTTCTTCAGAAATAAATATTTCTAACAACCAAATCAGAACCCTACTCTAAAAACTAAAGCTTTCCCATTCGGTAGATCCTTTGCACATTTTAATGTGACCAAAACAACTAGTGCTTTATGCGAGAATTAGCAAACAGTTATCATTTCTATGACATAAAAGGCTTTGTGCCTACATGCAGTGAAACAATAAAATATTGAAATGTCTATGAAACATAAATGTGAGCACTTGCTACATCTGTCTCTTGCTAATTGAGTTGCTACCAAGAATGTTAGTACTCTGGAGAATAATTTGTCAGTGCAAAACATCGAATGGACCAATTTATTGGTTGCTGCGGGCTGTGGAGTTCCAACAGTCTTTGATCAACCTTTTTTGGGTCAGTATCTCTCGAAATGCAGCGAGGAAAATTACACGGCGGAGAAAATGTTTCATGTTTTTTAAATAGACAAGGAAAAGTATTTTTGTGGTTCCACTGTGTGGCTATAATTGCAAATGAATTCTTTATAAGATTTGAAGCCGGAGACGGAAAACAGAGACTTTTGTGCATCGTATTTATTGTTTTGTCTGTAAGGTAGCTTAAACATTTGTTGTAAAACAGAGGCAAAAAGAATCATTATAAGTTTTTTATTCATCTCTCTCTGAATGTCAAACTCACTGACTGTAGACTCATCTGACACGTTTGAACATCTGCTTCAAAGGGTTGCTGTTGGCTGAGGGGTTGATCAATCTTTGATTTGAGAAGTTTCTTGACATTTTGACACTGCTTATTGTTTTATACCAAAGCCAAGTGTCAAACTTCTGTTTTTGCCTCATCAAAAAAAGTAACTCCGTTTTGTTTTAGTTTAGGAAGAGAGCTCGTTTGAGTCTCATCAGAGAATTCAATTACATGACAAACTAATCTTAATTATATCAGCAGCGATTTGTCTTGATGTATCAACCTCATACCACTGCCTAACTCAATTTAACGGTATAAATATCAGGATCAGACTGTCACATAGCTACCTTTTCTGTCTATGACGTGTGAAGATTTAAATAAGTCGTTTTCCAGCCTGATGTTTTTGTACATCTGATACTGTAGCAAAAATAGTATTATCTCCAGGTAAGTGACACTGACACCGATTTTTTTTTTTTTGGGCGGGGGACAAATTCTGCGGCATGAGCACTGCAATTTGAATACACTGTATAGGTTGTCCCTATCGTAATCCATACGACCCTGGTTTGAGAGAGTGCTCATGACTCGTCATATTGAGGGTTTGTGTCATTTTGGATTTCTTTAGTATTTTAGTCATCCATTCATTTATCCATTGTCGTGGTGGGGGTCTGGTGCCTCTCTCCAGTGGTCCGAACCCCGGCCCGGGTTCTTGCTGCATGGAGTTTGCAAGTGTTCCCCATACATGCTTGGGTTCTTTCTGGGTACTCCAGCTTCCCACCACAGTCCAAAATCATGACTCTTAGGTTAATAGTCATCTTTAGAATTTGGTCCAGAACAAAACAACCGAACCAAGACCCACTTTTTGAGATGGTCTAGGTCTGATTCCAAACGGACCCTGGTGCGTCTCGCTTCTGACGTGTATACAAAACGGCCTTGATCCAACCCGACTGCAGATTGCATATGTCTTTTTGGACAGCGGTGCCGTCTTTCCATAAGTTTTCCTCCATTTCTGGATCTGTGCTACATTCCACCCAAGTCAATTCTGTCCAATGGGAGCAATCAGCACCATCACTCCACCCATGCACATCATGCGCTGCGCGTAGGGCACTAAGTGCCCGTATGAACCCGGTATGTAATTGTGTTGTGGCAAAAGGTGATACTTTAACAAAGTTATGAGTTGCTAAACAGAAAACGGCTTGGTAAAGTGAACGTTGAAAAAAACTTGCAACTGGTGTTGTCAAAGTTAATGCGGTTTCCTTTTAACAACATTAATTTTTTTATGCGTAATTAACACACATGTTTCAGTACCATATGAATCTCATCTGCACTGTAGTTGGAACCTTATTTAGTTTTCTGTCTCAGCTGTTTCTCCCGTTTCTTAAAAAGTCAGGGAGACAGCTCCAGTCTGACCGGCCTCCTGTCTACTTCTCCTACTACCCACGCTCAGAGAATCTACGTATGGGCATCACAGGCCCCGTCCTGTGATTAGGTGTATCCGCCAAGGTATTTTATCATTTAGGCTGTGCGTCCACATGGATTCAGCTTTTTGGGAGACCGTAAAACATTTTTGAAACCAGGTCCCACAGTGGACAAATTTCAAAACGCTGGTTTTAATTGTTCCATGTGTCAATGCAAGACACACATTTTCTTAAACTATGACGTCGTAGCTTGGTCTCTCTCTGTATAAAAGTAACAAAGAAATGAGAAACGATCTCACTTTCAGCCTGGTAGATCTTTCCTAATTAAAAAAACAATTTACTCTGAACAGTAGTGTTAAAGTCTGACCATGTATCATTTACACTGTCTCCCAGATGCTAATGTACACTTGCAGACACACCCTTAGCTACTTCAAGACGATATCATGCTTGCATATTATCTCAAATTCTGTAAATAGACTGGAGTTTTTCCATTGTTTAATATTTAATCTTTTTTAACCTGAGTATGCCATATTAACAATAATTGTTCAATATTTGCTCTGGTATTTATTTACTTTTATTTTTGCCATTTGTGATACAGTTCATCCTCTGTTGATTTAGAAATAACTTTTGATTAGATTAGCGTGTTTTTCCTCCTCATTACTATTAATTGTGTTTAAGTCTGTCTGTGTATTTACGCCACTGTCATACCTGAATTTCCCCATTGGTGGAAAATAAAGTAATTTCTTATCTTATCTTAAGCTAAAATCACATATAGAGGTTTTGTAGACTTTGAGGATCTTTGGTCATAACCCAGGCGCTGTTGCAGAATAGGTGAATAAAAATTATTTAATGAGGAACGTAAAAAAACTTCTAAATGAGAATAAGAAGACATGTGTATGTAATCAGATGATCATGGGCGACCGGTGAGAACAATGAAGGTAGGGAGCTCAGGGAAAGGGAGAACAGAGGCAGACAGGGAGAATTACAACTAAATAAACAAGACAAAATCAAGGACCTATAAAATAACTAATACTAACCGGCCCACAAAAGTAAGAACTTATAAAGAGAAACTGAAGGAAATGTAGCTAAAGAAAGCAGGATCCAGTAACATAACAAAATCAAAAACACAGACACCCAATGATCATGACACAGACCTTTTTAATGTTTTTCAGGGTTTGCATCAAACAAATACAACATGTGAAAACAGCACAAAAAACACAACAGTCCATCTGTTTAGTCAGACCATTAAATGTTTCAGTAACAACGGACTAATTCAAACGGACACAATCAGATTAGCCTTGCATGCTCTTGATTATGTAATGTAACATTTAACTGAAGGCCAGCGTGTTGTTGTGGGCTCAGGAGAACAGCTGGCCCCTTTTCCTACTAAGCAGTTTTACCACCGAAAAAGGCCAAGAGTCTATATGCTGATCATCACCTTATCTCATTCATTATACTCATGAATGGTCCCTCAGTCACAGGGATGGAAACTCTAGTTATCCAGGCGGAGAAAGGAGATTTGAAGCAGTACATTTAAAATAAATGCTGAATCAGTTTAATTAATAATCAGGAAATGGAATCAGTAAGTGGAGGTAAATTCTCCTGTGTTTCCAAAAAATGCTGTTTCAACACCACGCCATCGCTAACCGGTGTGTACCCATATTATTAGATTCAGTTCAAAGAGAAGACAGTGTGCTTTTTGACTCCAGATTGCCAACAAGCACCAGATCCCATAAGTCAACAGGAATGAGACTCTACTTGCAAAGCAAATACTTGTGTAACAACAATCACAGACATCTACTGTAGTCCTTGTGGGATAGCTGAACTAAACTACAATAAGTCTGAATGGTAACCTAATTCCTAAACTACAACATGTTTGCTTGGAATATGTCCACACTTCACAATAGCGAGGTCACGCGATACTCTGTTACTGAAAATATTTCAACAAGCCCCCTCAAGATAAGAAATCGGGTCTTGCAGCTCTCTATATCATTAGCGCACACATGTATAGCGTCTCAGAGGACCTTTAATTTGAGTAGGAAAAGTCTGTTCCTTCGCTGTGAGGTTAAAGAGTGGGTGACAAGTGAAGAAAATCACAGCGGAATGCATTAATTAGGCAGACCTAAAAGCATATTTATCAAAGGCTAAGCCGTACGGGAATTAACTAAGAAATGAGCCAATAAAGACAAGACAGGTTAATAGAATAAAAGGCCTTGAACGGAACGTGTGCTTATACATAAAATATCAACCTGATCTCACATGTAAATGAAATACCGGGATGTGCGGATTAAAACATTACAGCAAGCTGAATCTTGTGACCTTTATGCGGTTTGACAGTGACTGTTGGCATCTTCTGACCGCTGTGATTACAATGTCAACGCCTCTGACTTCATTCGTCTAAGATTCCTGGCGAAACGGCCCAATATTTGCTCCGAGAGGGAAGACTGATCACAGCGAACATGAATATGCTGATATCAAAGATAAATATTTAATAAACACCCCATGATCACAAAAACCGTGGCCCACAGAGGAAACAAACAGCCCAATGACTCGGGCGGAATCGTCTAAACGGTGTCAATCACACGTGGAAAAACCAGGGCTTCGTTCCCGGGCAGTGATGACTTATGGTCCCTTGGTGGCGATTGAGACAGACAGAGCTGTTTGAGAGAGCTTATCTTTATGAGAGGGGGAGAAGCCATGGAATTGTTAACAGGATGTGATGGCTTGCGTCCGCCGAGCTGAGCGGGGAAATAAAGCTGCTGGGCTGCAGCTGCCTTGCCATCATTCTCAGAGGTAATGATCTCTGTCTGGCTCAGGAGTAAGTAATAGTCTGCCCACAGGCTACGTGACACGCAGAGCTCCCAGGCAAAGTTGAACCAGGACAGATGAGCGCTGGTCAGAACAGTGCTACACTTGCAATAGATTTAATGAACATATTCAAGAGGATTAAATTGTCCTTTGTTATTTTTTGTCTTTATTTTATTCTATTTTGTTTTGTTTCAAAGAAGACACACACACAAAAGATATTCTTGTGTGCACAATATTCTGCATATTCAAACTGCACTGTTGAGAACTGGTAAGAAGAGTGCTAAACGTACTGCAGTTTTAATAAACAGATTATAGAGTATTTGATTATGGTTTCACTTTTGTTTCAAATCAAATTAAATCAAATTTAAAAGAGCATGCACAACAGTGATTTTATTTTGTGCATTATTTTGCATTATTTAGGGAAAGTTAAACCTTGGCACATAAGTATTGGTCAGAAAAGTGCTTCACTTACAATATAGTAATTTATTTACATTTCATTTTCATTTATTTACATTTGTAAATATATCAAGTTATTTTGTTTCCTTTATTTTGTTTTAGAGATCCCCTTTTATTACATTACTCTGCATTGTTCAGGGAAAGTTGAACCTGGACAAATTTCTTGCATCAAATTAATTTAAGCTTTAAAATATGTTTAAAATGTTTATTTTATTTCAAAGAAAAGGCACAGAACAAGGCTCTTCTGTTGTGTATATTATTCTACAGTTTTTCCGGATTCATTAGGAGATATTTAGAGGACTCAGTCAAAAAGATCTATCTCCTCTCAATTATCTTTACTAAGATAATTAATCAATTCACGATGCACATCCGAGTCTCAGAGGCATCTTTGAGATAATTGTTCTCATTGACTTGAATAATTATTTGTTTGCCCATTTAATTATTTTCACATTTGGAAAACAAATGAACGTGTTCTGGTATACGCTACAGATTATTTTTTCCTCCTTGTTTTGATTCAAGTAAGTGAAAATGCAACAGAAAAAAAAATGAAGAAATGCACTGTAAAACACTAATGTGATGTTCATCCCTGTTTTGGCTGCATGTCTCCTGAGAAATTAATCAGATTCAGTTTTTGTGTCATTATGTTTTCTCTTCAAAACTATAACCTAACCTCAATGTGAAAAAGGTCAATAAAACATGATTTTATTTCTGCCTTGTGGCATATACTCAAACTACACTGGATCAAAGCATAAATATTGCTCAGATAGAAGGTTAGCTCTGGGTTACAGACACGGTGTCCTCATTTTTTCTTTGACTGGCACGATGAAAACAATCTTTGGAGTTCTCAGTTCACACCGCTTAAGCGAGACCTCCCGGCTACTGTCGCAAGCAGCACAAATTATGAGAGCCAATTTAATGGCACCCTCTACTATTTATCATGCTGTTTTAAATGTTTTGCTCATTTGTTTCCATTAAATATTTCATCTTCCCTTAAATATTCATTTAACTTCCTGTTTAAATTTTTTACCAGTCTCTCTGCACTTGCTATCTTCATGCCTCCCTTTTAGGCTTTGCAATCATAATGATTTCTCTGCACCCCAAAAAAAGATTGCATAAAACATGTAGAAAAAAATCCTTTTTTGTCTTTTCTCATTAGCGATATAGTTTGGGTAGCCTAAATACTTCCTGTAATCCCACTTATGGAAATTGGTTGGTGGAGCTCTCCTAATGATGCTGGTTTGCAAACACGATGCAACCTATGTTTTTGTACCCAACATCTGTCCTACCTTTCATTATAAAATGAGATCACTGCTTATTGTATGCAGTTGTTGCGTTACTTTCAAAAGCAGGGATTACCTTTACGCACACTGAACTAGACAATAGAGCTTTAGCTTTCATTTTAAAAAAAGGTCCTTTCTGCAACAAACAATAGCTGTTTGTTGGGCCCTTGGCTGTATAACTGAGCAAAAAGTCTTATAATGAACAAAGCAACACAACAAAACAATATTTTAATGCTTCTCTTTCACTATAGCGCTACTGTCTTATGTCTAACGGGGACTGTGTGGCTTTATATGTTAACAGTTTTAACCTGGCTGAATAAAATAGCCCCTAAACACTCACTTTTTTAATTTGTTAGACCATTACAGATGATGCATAGCATGCATGTAAAAGAGAAGCATAGTTTTACGTTTTCCTGGATTATCTCCTCTGTGACGAGGCTTAATGATCCAGCAGTGTAAATAGCAATGTGTTAATTTGAAATTATGCTGGTTGATCCATTGCAAACATTGTAGGTAGGAAATAATTAGACAGCATAGATCTATAATATAATGTTTACTTTTTTTTATCTTTTTTAACTGACGTCTGGAAATCAAATAACTTAAAAACCTGCATTGTTCCTCAAGGGCCAAAATGTTTTGTTTTTTTTTATTTGTGTTTTTCATGGTGACATTTTGTTGTTTTTAAATACCTTAAAGCAACATCTGTGGGATGACTGCAAGTATGTGATTTTTAAAAATCATAGGAATAACAGGTAAAATTATGTAATTATGAATGAATGATGAAAATAGACAGCAAAGCCCCCTTAATAAAAGCACATAAAACTTCAAAAGAGGAGCTCACTAATGCAAGGCTACGGCAGTTTTCCCCCAACCTCAAATCTGACGATACTTTGCACAAGGAGACGTCAATACTGAGGAGTTTCCTCTAGACAAAATCCTTATAGCAAGCTTGTGACTCCACCTAGTGGCAACAGATCCATATGCAAGAGGAACCTCTACGAAGCAAATCAGTGACAAAAGTAAGTGATAATATTATTAGAGTTTAAAATAACAATAATATATTGCTATGATTAAACAACATAAAAATGAAAATGTAATTCATTCCAACAAAAACATGTATAAAGCTTAAATCATCTTAAAGAAATTGTGTGCAACAGCTGGATCAGTTTAGCTGGTTGGTTTTAGATGATTGTGTGGCTCATGCATGCATAAATGTAATTAAAAGCAACACAATCTGCTTTAAGGAACAAATATAAAATCACCCAGAATTATTATTATTATTTATTTGTTTATTTATTTTCTTTTTTTGTTTTATTGTATTTTTTTTATTTTCTCATGATCCGAGTCTTTAGGATTACAATCAGTTGCAATTACTAGCAATGAACTTCAGCATGTACACACACACACACACACACACACACACACGGTACACATACCAATACAGTGTTGGACATGTCTATTAGCATCCCTGGTAAAGATGTGTAAAAAGTCATTAAATAACTTACATTTTTGCAGAAGCATGAGCTTAAACTGAAAAACATTTTTTTTCAAATAAAAACTTTAATCTGAGTTGATTTATTCAATAGGGAAATGTGCCATGAGTAATTCTTAACTAAATTGCAGGTCGCACAATCGATAGCAGCCCCAAAATATTCCTTTACAAATATATCTTGCTAAAAAAATTTTTTACATAAACTTTACTTTTTGTAAACTGATCATAGTTTTAAGGAACTTTTAATTAGTAATCCATAACCACTTATGCTTCTGAGATATAAATGTGACATGACCCAGAGGCCCATTTCTTCTAGCCACAGGCCGATAATCTGGACAGTGACCAATATTTATTTAACAACCTCTCACAATAAACAGAATGGTACAGTGGTAAGATTATTTTAAAAGGTCATTGTCTGAGAACAGCAGCAGAGGTGAAATCTTGGAATCGCCAAATCTCCATTATAACCATTTGAGGCCGTCTACCTGATGACAGGTTGCTTGGGAGGGATGTCAGAAAAAAGACCTTTCTGTCCTGCCATCACAAACATAAACGTGGATTTGCTAAACTCTGCTAGACTTTAAGTGGATCTGTGTGCTTTGACCAAATGAGGTTGAGATTGTGATTTTGGTAACAAACCCTCCAGTCGAGTTTGGCATAAAACAAAAGAGAGATCCATATGAAAAAGATCACTGTTAAGAATCAGAATCATCTTTATTTAGCCATGATTGTGGGGATAACTAAGGAATTTGACATGGGTTTCAGTGCTCACATGGTACAGACATTGGGCATGCATAAGCTGACTGCGGTGCAGGAGTTAGGGAGTTTGTCTTGTTACTGGCGGGTTGCCGATTCAGTCCCCTGCTCTGAGTGTATCAGTTGTTGTGTCCTTGGGCAAGACACTTCACCTACACTGTCTGCTGGCGGTGGTCTCAATGTATTGCTTATGCAGACTTCAAGAGTTTGACAGATGGGTATTTGTGTACAGGGAAAAGAGGAGTGGGGAGAGAACACACCCCTGGGGGGTGCCAGTGGAGAATCCGGGATTCTTTGGGCCTGGTTTCTTTCCACACCACTGGGAACCTTTTTTGGATTTAGAAATCATGACTAGAATTGTGCTGCTCAAGGTGGCTACATGTTGGACTAGCTATGTTGTTTTTATTCTGTAATTTTTTTAAATGACAGGTCAAGACAACAAATTTAATTTTTGGGGGTTTTGGGGGTATGATATGATCTGTTGTGCACCGATGAGGCTGTGAGAATGTCAAGAGTCAAAAGTCAAAAGTCCCTGCTAATGGGCGGTCAGCTTTGTTTGCTCAAAAACGGACAAATCAGAGAATAGTTTATCGTTCTACATAGGTTATCTTCATATTCTCCGATTAGACCACACCATCAAGCAAACAGCCTTCCCCCTCCCCTCTTCTCCCCAGATGATACACCGGCCGGCTGATTTTAATGGCATGAGTTGTGCCAGCAGGTCTGACTATTCCTCTTGAGAAGCTGATGGCTACTAAAAAGGAGAGCTGTTATGTCCGAGTGTACTCAAAAACAGATGGAAGTTTCCACTTACTCCCAAACGACGAGAGAATCACAGAGGCTGAAGTCTATATTTATATGGAGGTACCACACAATTATAACCCCAATTTGAGACTATGTTCAGCGCACTTTACTAAAGACTGTTTCCTGACCATGGGTGTAAAGAAGGTGTGAAAAATCAGGTGCACAGCTGCACAGCTGCTACGGGAACATCATGCAGCAGGCAGTGGGCTCTCCACCGTGGTCCTGTATTTGGCTTTGTACTTTGGTCCCACTGTGTGGATGATGAATCATGTCACCAGGTTAAAGCCTTTGGTCAGCTTGGGTTCGCTTGTCCGACATCCTGAAACATAAATACTTCCACTAGCCATAATCCCATAATAACGGATTTGTGACGGAGTGTTGCGTCAAGAGGAGATGTGTGGAAGGAGCAGGGGCAAGGGCGTGTGGGGGGCTTGTTTGAACCAGTTGTCCTGATATGGTTGTAGCCAATCAGAGTGAAGTCAACTAGGAAGAGCCACACGTTACCATATCCAACCCTTTTACTAAGAAGGGAAATATGGCCTGCCAAAACAGCCTGTTACATAAAGGTGACGTTATTTTTTTAAATAAAATTCTTTGGAGAATTTATAAATGCAGCAATATCAACTACACAAAATAGTTAATACAGTAATGTCACCACTCCTTTAAGGAATTTCAATTCCTCCTTTTTGTGGATCAAGATTGCTTTTTTGGATAGTTTTCTCCACTGGTGTTAGATGCTGTGCTGCTTCAAGGATTTTTATTGATTTTTTATTTTTAAGTTTTGGGACAGTTATTATGATGCTGACCATTGCAACCATTTGGTTTTGTGTAGCTGAGAGCAGCTGATTAACATCTCAAAAGCTGAAAGGATACTTTAACTATGTCCCCAAATCACAGATGAGCTGAAAAGGAAGCACAGAGGATGCAAGAAGAAGAAAGAGGCAATTTAAGCCATTTCTTCCATTGATCATCATAGGTAATGTGAGATCTTTGGGAAACAAGTTGGATGAACTTCAAGCCTTAACAAGGACCCAGATAGAAAATTAGGAATGCAGTATTATGTGTTTCACTGAAACATGGCTGCAGGATCATTTCCCTGATTCTAGCATCTCTCTGCCAGGCTTTCTGACCATAAGGGTAGACAGACAGTTAAAGAAGAACGTGAAGAGCAAAGGTGGTGGATTTGGCGATGCTTGTGAACAAAGAGATGGAGAAATGGTGTCATTCATTCATGACATCTTGCTGTGTAGTTTAATCTCTGGAGCCCAGATATTAAAGTGTTAGCACTGAGTTTTCGTCCATATTATTTACCCAGCAAGTTCACCAGGGTTATTTTGGCAACAGTCTACAGGACTGTCTCAGAAAATTAGAATATCGTGAAAAAGTACAGTATACTAGTAGGCTATTCAACTAATCACTTGAATTGTCTAATTAACTCAAAACACCTGCAAGGGTTTCCTGAGCCTTGAAAAACACTCAGCTTGGTTCAGTAAACTAAATCACAAGTATGGGGAAGACTGCTGATCTGACTGCTGTCCAGAAGACCATCATTGACACCCTCCATCAGGAGGGTAAGACACAAAAAGAAATTTCTCAAAGAGCAGGCTGTTCACAGAGTGCAGTTTCAAAGCACATTCACAAAAAGTGTGTTGGAAGGGGGAAATGTGGCAGGAAACGCTGCACAACCAAGATCTGGTACCTGCCCACAGTGCCAAAACCACCAGTAACTGGTGTACTGACCATGGCATTACTGTCCTTGATTGGCCTGCCAATTCCCCTGACCTGAACCCCATTGAGAATTTGTGGGGTATTGTGAAGAAGAAGCTGAAAGACACCAGACCCAACAATGCAAATGAGCTAAAGGCCGCTATTGAAGCATCCTGGGCATCCATAACACCTCAGCAATGCCACAGGCTGATTGCCTCCATGCCACGCCGCAGTGATGCAGTAATCTGTGCAAAAGGATTCCCAACCAAGTACTGAGTGCATTAATGGACATTTTCAAATGTTTGATTTTGTTTTGCTGTAATAATTTTTTTTTTACTTGGTCTGAGGAAATATTCTAATATTTTGAGATAGGATTTTTGAGTTTTCTTCAGCTGTACGCCATAATCAGCGATATTAAAACAATAAAAGGCTTGCGATATTTCAGTTGATTTGTAATGAATCCAGAATGTATGACATTTCATGTTTTTTAATTGCATTACAGAAAATAAAGAACTTTATCACAATATTCTAATTTTCTGAGACAGTCCTGTATGTTCCCCTAACTGCTGTTGCTAACACTACATGTGATGTCATCAGTTCAGTTGTTGCAAAGCTACAAACAACACCCCAATGCCTTTGTGGCAATATCTGGTGATTTTAATGACGCCTCAGTCTCTGCTACACTTCCAATTTTTTAACAGTTTGTCACCTGCTCTACTATAGAAAACAAAACCTTGCAATTGTTTTCTGCAAATATCAATGACTCATATGTCTGTAAAGCATGACCTCTTCTTGGCTAATCAGATCAAAACCTGTTTTTTCCCTGCTCAGAATATAAGCCCCTTTTTCAGAGGCAAACTGCAGTATAAGATAATTGTGAGAAGATGGTCACACGAAGCTGAAGAGGTCCTGTTTTGAGGCAACATACTGGAATGCACTGTACCAGCAACGTGGAGAGGACATCAAAGCCATAACTGAGTGTGTGACTGACTATACACATTTCTGTGTGGATAACACCATCCCCACCAGAACAGTGAGATGCTTCCCTAACAACAAACGCTGGCTCGCTAGTGACCCGAAGGTCACTAGTTACGACCGTGTCTATGAAGAACCTGTCATGCTTTTGTATTGTATTGGTATAGGAAGAACATAAATATTGGTTTATACAATCATATTCAATGAATCAGAATATTAATAAAAGTTTCATTTATTTCAGTAACTCAGTTCACCAAGTGAAACACATTATATAAGTTAATTACACACTGATGTTCTCAAGCCTTTACTTCGGTAAATGATAACGAGTTTCCACTTAGAATGAATAAAAACATTTAATATTAAAATCTTAGACCAATAATAACCATTTTTAATACAGAAATATGGGCTTTATGAAAATAAATTTTAATACCTCCTCAAAGGTTGTTTGAAAAGGGTGAAAAATGCATTAGCAATTAGCGAATAAGACTAGATGTTTTCCAAACACTAGGCTATAAATTGCATTTTTTTTTTTTATTGTTTTTTTTTTTTCTCTGACATTTACATCACCGTCTACAACATCTCCTTGCAGAAACTTGTTTAACAGGAGTTACAACAATATTTAACTTCAATTTTTATTGACTTTGAATTGATACTGAATCAGTTATTGTCACTTCACTATATTCTATTTCTTTATCAATAGTCTTTTTTGGGCATTTTATTGTGCTAATTTAGCAAGACACAAAAAAGCCTGCATTAGATGCTAACAATCTAAAACTAACAGAAGACAAAGCAATTACAAATTTGAGCAAAAACAGCTGTGGCATCCATGATAAGAAGTTCTTCTAAATTAAGCACTTTTTAAGAAAAACTACCAGTCACTTATTTTTTAGTGATAAATAACATGTAAATATATAAACAAACATGTCTGTGTAAAAACAGCAGCAACTTGTGTTAGGCTAAAGTGAAGGGCAGGGCGCCCACTCCTTTTACCGGTGTGTGCCCGTGGGCAATGTATTTCTTTAACCGCCCATGTTAAAACCGTTTGTTGAGGAGACTCAAACTTTGGCAAGTTCAAGTAACCGCTTTTTACGCAATTCCTTGTTAAAAAAAAGAAAGAAAGAAGAGCCTAGCGCTGAGCAAGGTATACGGTTAGACAGTTATTTGTGTCTTAAGCAGACATTCGGTGGGAAACATATTTGTCGTTAGCCGCCGCTATCGGCTAAGTTAGCTTCACGCAGCCCAAAAAGGCTAACGTGGCTAACGTCTGTTAACGTCCGCAGGAGAGAGCGTTGTGACTTGGAGGAAGGAAGGAAACTTGATCAGCAGGATCACTGCGTTCTGCTGCTGCTTGTGTGCGCACAGCTAGCACACTTCGCCTGCTTCTCGCTGTGACGCGTCCAGAAAAGGTGACTAAATCTAAGCGCGCGGTGTGATATTTCACACTGTTTCGGTTATTAGGTATGTTAATGTATAAGTGTTAACGCGTCGCTCGGCTACTTTGCGGTTTCCTAGGGGTTAGCCCGTTAGCAACAAACTTCTAAAGAAGTTGTCTTAGTCCAGTCTAGCTTGTTGATCATCTAAGGAAATACAAGCGGACCGGTGTTTTTCTTCTTTTTCCCCCCTTCTTCTTCTTCTTCTTCTCCACACGAACCCCGTCGGAACCATAGGCGACCGGGGAGCAGGACTCATGGCATCGGACTTGATAGAAAGTGAAGCGGCGTTGAAGGGGGACACGGGTTTGAACAATAGAGCAGATTTTGTCACACCCAGCAGGACTCATGGGGATTTGGGACACAGACAGACGCCGAGTTCCTCGTCTTCCGGAGTGTCGGGGGAGGAGGGGGGCGACGAGGACTTGCAGGTTAGCCCAACCTCGGCGGTGGAAAATGGCGAGAAGTCGCAGGAAGAAAGTTTGACCAACGCGAGAGGGACGGCGCCGGGAGAAGCGCAGAAAGCGCCGGGAGGAGGAAGCTCTACCCCGGTTAGCCTTCCCAAGTCGCACTCGCCACCTGGAACAACTGGAAGGTGTGTATGTCGAGGGGGGTTCTTTAGGTGTTCCCAAAGTGTGTGGTTTCTCATTGCGCCAGAAAGCAAATCAATATAACTAAAGTACACGTCATCTCCTCATTTTAAGCGGGTTGGAAGTTTTTTTTTTTTTTCTCCTCCAGAAAACCGTGCGAGGCATCCTGAAAAGAACCACCGTCCAGTTTAGGGCTCCCATCCCCTCTCGATCCCACCGTGTTTTTCCACCATTCCTCCTGTTTGGTCCAACGTGAACTTCTCCTTATTGCAGCCGTTAAAAGTGTTACAGAAACATCGTAAACATTTAGAGAAGTGAGAAAGTATCAGCGCGTACAGAAATAGAAAATGCTCATGGCATCTCTCCGTGATTTTAAGTATGGGTGCAGATAATGTTTTTTTTTTTTTCTTGTGCAGTTTAAAATCACGCAAACTTGAAGCCTTTATTACTTCATATAAACAATGTTCAAAGCTAAATGTCAATAGTAAGAAGTAGGAGCCAGAAACAGCTGGTAGAGGCTTCCATGTTTTCTGTTTTTGTCGTCTTTCTTTTCGTTTTTCCACCTAAAACATTTATTTACACATTTTGCTTCCAAGAAGCCAAATGTTGCATTTATTGTAATAATAATAATGATGATGACAATATAAATACTAATAAATAACAATCGTATTGGTAATCTCAACATACGTTGCAGTCTGTGGGATTCAAACCCAGAAACATGCAGCCTCTTCTGGAGGCTCTTACCCACTAGGTCACCTCTCTCCTTTATGTGATCTTTTTAATGTGTCACTTTAAAAATTAGTGACCGGTTTGTTTACTATTTTAAGCCCTGTCCTCCTAAGCTACCGTTTTCACCGACACATCACCAGACAACCAGAACAGAACAGAAACAGACTGGCTCGTGTTTGTGTTTTATTAGGGGTGTATCCCAACGTCCACCTCCTGAAGTGATGCGTGATGCTGGCTTCCCGGGACCAGACAGATGTGAACTGTGTTTTTATAGCACTGTATGACCCTTGTGTTGTTTTTGCTTTTCCAACTAAAACAAAATCTCACAAATCACAGTTGGTGTTTTGAAGAATCTAATCATAGAATAATTCAGTCCAGGCTTGACTAGTCCGTATGATTCAGTTTATGTTCGTGTTTTGTTCTAAAACTCGTCCTAGTGCCCAAAAAGTCCTCGTTAAATGTTTTCCCAAAACAGAGAAAAGGGCTTGATAAACAAACAAACAAACAAACTCTGAATCGTTCGTTCTCTCCTTCCTTGTGTCCTTCCTCCTAGTTTTTAGTTTCTGCTGGTACCGCATGCAAACCCGACCCACTGTACACACGTCTGGGATGAATTCAAACTGAATGCTTGAATCTGACATTTTAAAATGGACATAAAGGACTGAGGTGTATGCGGAAAAAAAATAATGACGTTTTATGTGCTGGAACCATAAATTTCATTCCACTTTCACAGTCTATAATGTATTATTTCAGAGGCCCGTTAGAGACCGTCGCTCGCCTTTTTTCAGGAAACCTCTGTGTGCGCGCGCTTGTGGGGGTGACGGCGGGGCCGAGAGCTTTGGATGTTAATCGCGCTGATAAAAGACTAATTTGTGAAGCATCTCACGCAGACGCCATCGCCACAGTTTGACTTCGCCTTGACATTCATTTCCATATAAGTTGCGTCGCGGGCTCCTTTATGCAGCCCTACCAAAGCCCGGCGGCATGACTCAGGTTTTGTTTTAAACCTCCTCGGTTTTGGCTCACGTTTAGTCTGTCCACTCGGACTGCAGCTTTCCTCTGCAGAAAGCAATCTTCCAGTTTCAGCTGTTTTTTTCCCCCCAGGTTATTGAGAGATTAGCACTAGGCAGAAGCATACATGGGTTTATTCTGACATGTTGAGTACAACATGTGTGGAATTGCTCTCATGAGCACAAACACAGCAAAGGACCTGATGAGGAGACCAAAGCTGTAACTTTTGACTTGGTGCTTAAACAAGGGACTAAATGATATTGTGTGATGTTTGCTTTCAGAGCATCTGGCAGGTCATATCCTGGTATAATGGTGCTTTGTCGTGTCTTTATGTTTACTGCTATGGTTACGCTCCACATGCTGCTTCGTGTCAATACGTAAACAAAGCCGTGAGAACTTCCCCAACATCAACAACATTTTATAATTAAGTTGCTTATAGGCAACAGTAACTCTTCGCATATAAAATGTACACGCTTTTAGGGCTTGTCGTGCATGCCGCGGAATCAGTTCAACATCTCAGATCTATTTGAAAGGAAAATGTCAAACGTAGACGGTTCAAGGGTTCTTTCAGGCCATCAGCAGAGGCTGCTGTCGGCGAGCCTAAAGGACGCTGTAATGTAGCGTCGCCTTTAGGAAAGGCTGAATTGGTCTCTGTTTCCTTGGTGAAATTATTTGGTTTCATTGAGCTCTGATTTAATCCTCACAGTGACCTTGCGTCTGTGGGGGGGGAACAGGCTGCTAGTGTCTGACGCAGTAACCCCAAAACGAATGTGGCCGCGGCGATTTGGCAAATCAGTTCGGCTTTAGGACTTCCTGGCTAATCCCATTAAGACTGTACGCATCACCTTTCAAACAACAACCAATTATGGGTTTAGATTGTGCTGATGATCGGTGTTGAACTGCTATTAAACTCAGCCCATTTTCTTCTACAAAAGACCTTCTCTTGTAGCAGTTAGGGACTGCTGACTATCAAGTGTTCAATTCTTGTTCAATTCACAAACAGCTTAGAGAGGCAAGAGTCGGTCGCCACGACAGAAGCCCGTCTGAGAATGGAAGGAGTTGAGCTGAAGGAAGAGTGGCAGGACGAAGACTTCCCACGGTATTGACGGCCCCCCGTGCGTTATAGCTCAGGATAAGTTATATATAAGTTCTAATGTGCTGAAGTTAAGATGCTGTTCCTGCCTTTAGGCCCCTCCCAGAGGAAGAGGAGCTGGACGAGTTCTTTGCTGGAACCTCTGAAGAGACGGACCCTGGTAACCCTAACACAACAACGCACTGCACATTTCTGCAGAAATCTTAAACTTTTAGCTTTTATTTACATCGTAAAACATGTCATTTCAGTTGGTTTAAGTTTTTTTCCATCTTAAAGTTAAATCGTTAAAAAGAAGAAAAAAAAAATGTAACCCGTGCTTAAGATGGCTGCACAAATAATAGAACTACTAACCGTTTTCGTCTGTCTCAGACTATGCAGTGAACGAAGGCAAGAAGGCCAAGAAAAAGCTGTCCGCTCCAGACATCAGTCTAACCCTGGACCGCAGCGAGGGTTCGGTTCTCTCCGATGAGCTGGAGGAAAGTACAGAGCTGGATCTCGATGAAATAGAGACCCCGTCCGACAACAGCAATGAGTTTGAATGGGAAGGTAAACGGCAGCGTCTTAGCTTTAGCGCTAATGTTGGATCTTGTAGCACTGGTGTTTTTAATTTGCCTTACTAACAGAAAAGAATTAAGTGTTATGCTGACGATGAGGTGACAAATGCCTGAGAAGACGCATGTCAGGTCCTGTTACGGAAAGCTATATTCTGCTCGATGGCCAGTTCGCAGAAGAGAAGCGGCTTAAACTTGGTTCTGTGATTTATTAATGGGAATTTAGCAGGTTTCTTTTGGCAGGTTACTGCCTCACTGTGTTGAAAATGCTGTTTGTTGTTCCTGTGTTCCCTCATTGCTGCGTTCTTCTTTTTCACTTGGAAGAGTTGTTTCCAATGTGTGCCTGGAAACAGGCTGCAGTCCAGCAGCAGCTTTTTCCCTTTCTGTGGTAAGGCCTCGTGGACAGACTTTAATATTTCTCTGCAAACCGCAAGTCAATCAAATCCTATGATCTCAATCGTTTCTTCAATTGTTTAAACGCCTTTTTTTCTCTCACGTTTGACTCTTTGATTTTGTTTTGATTCAATTTTTTGGGGTTTGTTTTAAAAGTACATTTTCTAAGGTGTTAATGGCTTCTTATCGCCCTGGAAATGGTTTAGTTTAAATATATGAGCTATTTTAATGTTTTTTCTCTGAAAATATGAATTAATGAGAATAGAAATGGATGCAGGTATGTTGAATCTGGTGTAGCTGGACTAATTGTAGAACAGTGTCAATATATTTGTGTCAGTGAGATTTACTCTGAGATCATCCCAACAATTGGCTTAAAGTTGGAACATTATGCTGCTATACGTGTATAAAATATGAACAGCAGTTCCTGGACTGTTGCTGTGAACAAACATTCAGTTGAAACCAGATGTTTGCATACACCTAAAAAAAAAAATTATATATATATATATTTTTTTCAGTCTGAAACTAAATCCAACTAAACTTTTCCAGTTTCAGCTTAGTTAAAAGTACCAAATTGTCTGTATTTGCTAAACACCAGAATATTAATTTTATAATATTTTTTGACTTTTCTAAAAATCACATATGTAAATTAATTTCCCTAGTATTTGGTGAAATTGCCTTTAACTTGTATAACTTGGGTCAAATGGTTTTGGTATCCGTCCACAAACTTCGGAGTTTTGGCCCATTCCTCCGGACAGAACTGCTGTAACTGAGTCAGGTTTGTATTCCTTCCCTGCTAATGCGCACTTTTTAGGTCCTGCACATTAATTCTCTCTAGAACTGAGATCAGGCCTTTATGATGGCCTCCAAAAGTCACTTTGTAACTAGTCTGACAATAAGATAGAAATCATTGTCCTTATGGAAGAGCCTTTTGTGCCCAGGTTACAACCTCTTGCATCAGTGCTTCTTCATGTTTTTGTTTTTTTTGGGGGGTGTGATGGTAATTGAGGAGGACCCTTTATTTTAGTTTTATCAGCCCACCTCTCCCAACAGTGAATGTCTTTCTCACTCAGGGCAGTTGCAACCCATAATCTGGCTTTATACGTCGCTTTTGATGGGTTGACTTCTCCTGCCTGAGTGGCTTTTCAGCGTTTGTCAGTGTAATACGTGTTTCACTGTGGATAATAGTCTCTCTCCAGCTTCAGGCTGCATCCCTAAAAGAGTCTCTCATTATTATGGCGTTACGCAAATGGAAATAATTTTGCTAATCCTAACTGACCTAAAACCAGAAAACTTTCGTCTGATTTAATGTCAGACGGCGAGAGAGAAAAATATCTTTTATACGACAGAGTATTTAAATATCTGACTTTATCTGTTAATGATTGACATTTTTAGGTGTCTCAAGATGTTTCATGTGTTATTCAAAAGAAAAAAATTCTGTTTTCTTTTTTTTTCTTCCTAAAAAGGCCTGGAAACAGAATAAATCGGGGCTGTGATTGTTGGTGTTTTAATCTGAAAACGAAGCATGTTGTCAAGAGATACAGCTGATCAAAATGCATGTAATTGGAGCATGAGGAAAATAATCCAAAGATTTGAGTGTATGTTTAATGATAAATGTTCTGATTTGAATCACCCAAATCACCAGATCGTTGTTGAGGATTAGCTTAAAATATCTTATATATAACAAATATATTTCTTTTTCTCCTTCAGACGATCTTCCTAAACCAAAAACCACAGAAATACTGCAGAAAGGCGTAGAGTCCGTCCAGGAGTATTCGGCGTCGGAAGAGCGGGAGGAGGGGCGGCGATGGAGGATTTTCCGTATTGGAGATCAAGATCACAGAGTAGATATGAAGGCCATCGAACTTTACAAAAGAGTCATCAGCCACGGGGGTCAGTAGGTTTCTCCCGCTACGCACAAAGATTCAGTGAATTGAGTTTTATTTTAGATATTCCAGGTTGATTTCTCCCTGTTTTTTAACGTTTGACATGTTGCCTGCAGGTTATTATGGGGACGGGTTGAACGCCATAATTGTCTTCGCTGTTTGCTTCATGCCTGAGAGCAGTCAACCAAATTACAGATACATCATGGACAATTTATTCAAGTAAGGATCTGTCTGAACGACCCGGTCTCTTTAGGCCGCCGTTTTAAACCGGTTTTGGTAACAAGCCTTTTCTGCTCCAGGTATGTCATCGGCACACTGGAGCTGCTGGTTGCAGAGAATTATATGATTGTGTATTTAAATGGGGCAACGTCTCGGAAAAAGATGCCAACCGTCGGCTGGCTCAGGAAGTGCTACCAGCAGATCGATAGGAGGTAATTCAACACGGTCATCCTAAATAGAAAGATGACATCTGGAGACTGTAGCCGGTTTGACCCTTTCTAACCCCTGATCGTTCTCTTGGTACAGGTTACGGAAAAACCTCAAATCATTGATAATTGTCCACCCCTCCTGGTTTATTCGCACCCTGCTGGCAATCACAAAACCTTTCATAAGGTACATTTAGGCTTAAGTTATTTGGAATGTTGAAATAATGGAAGATATGTGTATTGTTGTACCTTTTTGTGTTTTAATTTTGCAGCTCCAAGTTTACTCAGAAAGTCAAGTATGTGTACAGCTTGACAGACCTCGCCGAGCTCGTTCCAATGGAGTATGTGTCCATACCTGATTGTATCAAACAGTGAGTATTTAACACACCCGTGCTGTTTTATTCCCATGCACGATAGTTCCTGAGTCTCAAACTACGACTGAGGCTGTAAGAGGTCTTTGGTTTAGGCCCGCTAGTTACATGTATACCTATATGAAAGTTAGATACCCAGCATGGCCTTTATCTTCCACTCCTTTGCAAAGGTATTCATCCCCTGGAACATCTTTGCATTTTGTCACTTTACAGCTTTACCTGTGATGAGAAGATGGCCACAGCTTAGGTTCGCCATTGTGCCATTTAGATGTTCAAAGTCTGGGATGTTGTTGTATAACCTAACCCTGCTTTTAACTGTTTACGTTTATTCATTTGACTTACAAATGAGGAAACAACAACGTAGTTGATATCAAAGCCAATAGTAAGCTACTTTGAAGTACAGCCACTGGCCAGAGGTGATGGGGTGGCTGTAGAAATGGAGTACAGCCATAGAGGGAAGAGCAGAAACGGATACAGTAGACGGGGTGGGGAAGTACAAGGTCGGCGTTATGGTCGGAAATGCTCTCCGAAAAGCTGAGTCTTCAAGAGTTTTTCAAAGATGGACAAGGCAAATAATGGTTGTCCTGGCAACAGATTTTCCCAACCTGAGGTGTTGGTCTCTGCAGCTCCTCCAGAGTTGCCGTGGGCCTCTCGGCTGCGCTCTGAGTAGTGCTCTCTTTCTCCATGTCGTGTCTGCTGTGTTTCTGAGTCTTCCTGAGGCTGTTTCTTTACTAATGAGCAGTAAAATCCAGATGTTAAACTTTTACCTAACAGCTGGATGTATGCTGGGAGGAAAGCACACACAGGCTGCATCCGAAAAGGTTTAACTGGTAAGAGCCAAAGTGGAAGTGCGTCAGCGGTTGCCATAAGTGCAGTCAGTAAGGAAGGAGGTAGGAAAAGGAGCCTGTATGCTTCCTTACTGAGTTACTTTAGCATAGGAACCTCGTGATGTCGCTAAGGAGCCACAAGGAATCCCACAATCCTCTGCGAGACATGACTTCTAAGCACAGCCCACCTCACGGATGTTAACAAAAATGTCCGGAGAGAAGAGCGCCAATACTGTAACGGTGTAACGGCAGTTTTAAATCGAAGGAAGTAATGAAATCGCCAGCTGTGATGTAATGAAATTTAATGTGTATATACATGTTAATCTTGACAATTAAACTCTGATTATTTGTGTACATATCATTTATTTTATATATATCTAATATCTTTTGCAGTTATCAGAAGGCTGTAGGCCTGGATTCGACTCATCTTCTATGTGTGTTTCCGTCGCGTAATGTCATATGAGTTAAAGGCTGTCCGAAATGGGCACAGCAGTCCGCAGCTCCTTTTGATAGAGTTCTTACTGTTGACCCTACGATCAAGTAATAGGAGCTATAACAACATTTCAAATGCAGCCACAGGCTGGTTCTGTTTAGGGTTGGGAATTGATACGATTTTCACGATTCCGATTCCCTTATCGATTCTGTGAAACGATTCGATTCCTTATCGATTCTCTTTTCGATTCCAATTTGGGGAAAAAAAGAGAACAAACAGTTTAATGATGAGCATCAACTTTGTTTTCTTAACTATCACACCACCTTACAAACTAACAAGGTCAAGATGTCCACAGCAAATGTGCAACTGGAGTTACATTTATCTTTGTTTAAATAAAAAAAGGAATATAATAACAAACTTAAATACAGTAGATGAGTTGTTTAGAATACAAGAAAATGTAAGTTTGTTGTGACAGTTGCTTATTAATCTCTCTTTAGATAACCTCAGTCATCTAAATCTAACGGAGAAGCCATCTTTTAACGAAAAAGCATTACTGTACAATTTCGGGAAATAAACTCATCTCCCCCTGATTTAAATTAAACGAGCGTCACCTTTCTCTCGCTCCCTGAACTGCAGAGC
Organism: Fundulus diaphanus; assembly: GCA_037039145.1. Lineage (NCBI taxonomy): Eukaryota > Metazoa > Chordata > Actinopteri > Cyprinodontiformes > Fundulidae > Fundulus > Fundulus diaphanus. Next base: position 27,323,114 of record CM073134.1, read on the forward strand.
AACTTCGTAGCATGTTTTGTTACATCCATTGCAATCCATTGCAATACCTAGAATCATGTAAGAATTCCAGCTACCAGTAGTTCTAATTAAACATGCTACCAATGAAGGACTGGATTAACGAGAAAGGCACACTCCCTTAATAACCCCAGAGAGAGGAAACTGGTTTATTTCCAGAAATGGTATATGATTTACTAGGAACCAGCCAGTAATATCAAACTAGCTACTTAGCACCAGAGTTGCCTTCCATGCTGGTCGTAACTTTAGCTTCTGTCCGGTAAGAATCAAAAACACGCCATTCGTTAAAATGTATGCCATGTTGTGTGCGCAGGTGTTTCTGCCAGTTGGATGTATTTCCTCCCGCGGATATAATTGCCACTTTGCAATGATTGCAAAGCGCCTTGTTGCCATCTTTCTCTTCCTTAAAACGAAGCCAAACTTTCGATCGCTTTCCCCGATGGGGTGTCATTTTTTTTTTTTTTGGTTTTGCTTTAGGCCTGGTCACGTCGTGACGTAACTTGCGTAAAAAAACGTTGTGCTACCGTTGTGTTGCTCAGAGCCGCAGCACGACGGAATCAAAAAGAGAATCGTTAAGCGAGCTGCCAAACGGTGCCATGAAATTGGAACACACGGAACCTGTTCTGAACATGAACCGGTTTTCAATTCCCATCCCTAGTTCTGTTTACTAAAAACAACTTGTGATGGCAATTATTTTAATTTAGGGGTATAGGAGTTCATTAGAACCAAATACAGGTGCATAGCAACCCTGAGATTTTATTAAAAAAAAAAAAAAAAAAGTCAGATTGTTTTCTTCCATCCTGACTTGTGTTGATCTACGACACAAACTGTTGACAAAAAAAGATTGTTTGTGGTTGCTGAATGAAAAAAGTGAAAAGGTTCAGCGGTATGAATACTTTCGCTGGGAGCTGTGTGTGCATGACAAATACAAAGTGTAAGGATTGAATTTTGTGTATTTTCCACTCAACCGGGCAGTGTCAGTCAATGTCCTGGTCATCCACGATGATCTGTTAGAGCTGCCAAATATATAGTCAATAGTTTTTTTCCTACACCGTTGCATTCTCATTTGTGTCAAATACTCACATTTATCATTTTTGAACATGACTGTTTAATATATTGTTTTCAAGTATGTTGTGAAATATAAAAATAATCAAACAGTTTCTTTTTTTAGAAACATTGATGCTTAGATCTCAGATCCAACTCGATCAAATATTCTTTATGATCAGGATCAACTCTGAGCTCTAACAGCAAAGTTCTGTCCTGAGCTTTTTATGCCTGAAAGACTCTTCATCCTCCGTTTTCTGATTGACTAGGTCCAAATGAAAGTCGTGTCTGAGCTCCAATAAGTCATTTTATACTGGCTATAATAGGTTGTGAGTAAATACCTGAAGGTTGTCTGATTCAGAGGACTTTGATATAAAAATCAATTACAAATATTTTTGAAATTATCTGATGTTTGCTCCTGCTGCTTGACTTATTTACATTGCTAAATACGTCATGTTGAGACCTTCCCGTGGTTATAGCTCGACACGTGAAAGTTATTTTGTCATCATTCTATTAAAAGTCCTTCCCAGAAACTCTGGACAACAATATTCTGCACGTTCTGATCTGTTGTTGCTGTTGGTTGTCTACGTTTTCTCTGCTTAAACCAGTTTTCCTGCCCCTCCTTAAGGTTTGACGCGGAAAAAAATAGGAAAAGCAATAAAAGGTATTTGCACTTTCACCAAGAGTCAGTCTCTGCATCTTTTTATATTTTATCAAACTAACACTAAAATGATCAGGTAGCTTGCAGAAAGACACACCAAGACACCTATTCTTTGAAGGAAAGATCAGCTCCTTTGCAAATTTCTACTGATACGATTTAAGTTCCAAAAAAAAAAAAAAAAACCAGATTAAATGACTGTTTGCTCATTAAAATAGGTGGCTTGGTGAATGTTTAACCAGCTAAACTCTTGTCTGAGCCAGCAATGTAAAGTAAGCATTATTTAGATGTTTTTTTTTTTAATGATCTCAGAATATCATCCCTCTATACATTATGTACAAGGCTTTATTCTTTTAAAGTCTCTTTCAGAAGATGCTGTTTGTTAGCCACTTTATGCAGCAATGTTAAACAGTTGATAGGAAGCTGATTGTGTGCAGATTGTCTTTATGTCGCACTTACTGGCTTATTTCTTGTATGAAACAAAAACAGGTTTAGAGTTGATGCAGTTTACATTTGGTAAGTTCATTGTTGAAGTTAGTGCTACCAGGAACTAGTTTGTCCTCGTCATTGCGGTGTGTGTGGTTGCACTGTTGCACATTAACTGTGTCCTCACATGGTAGTCAGTAAGCGGCCCTCACTGAACGCCCTGTCTTGTTCACTCTCACAGCTTTTTTGCATGACTCACTCACTGCACTCCTGCTCCCCACTGATGTTTTGGTAAATAGCAGAGACCTTGAGTCAGCTTTGCTAATGCACTCTGAAATCTACTGCTCATTCCTGATCGTTGATTAATGTCTAGCTGTTGGGAATGATTAATTGGTGTAACTGATTGAAAGGTATATCCATATTGTCGCTCAGGTCCCTGAGGGGAGTCTTAGAAAACAAAAGTTCTTGTGAGGAGTTCCCCATTGCATTCTTAATGACATTACGAATAACAGAAGCACCTAATGGTCAGCCAAGTTTTTTTTTTCACCAATTTTCACCAATTTTTTGTGAGATTATAGAATTATTAGGGACATATATTTTTAAGCATAACGTAGTATAATTATCCATTTCCTTTGTTTTCTGTTTAGTGGAGAATCACTACCTCCATCAACGAACTTGCAGCACTACCCTACTTTTATTGGCATGAAATATTAAGAGGTATAAAGAAATCGGTGCATAAGTTAAAATCCATTTGAGAAAAAAAAAATCCATTTGAGACCCAAACACATCGATTTGATCTACCTGACTTTCCAATAAGCTGGAAGTTAGAATCCTATCAGTCCATTAAAGGACATTAGTATTTTTGAATCTTTACGTGAGCCACCAAAAAATTTGGCATTGGCCTGCAGAAGCTCAATCGGTGCAACTGTGTTGCTTTAAAGATGTACTATATATATATATATATATATATATATATATATATATATATATATATATATATATATATATATATATATATATATATATATATATATATATATATATATATATATATATATATATATATATAAAATGTAACAGACATATTATATTAAGGCCTAGGCAAATGCCTTATGTGTAGTTGTTTGGATACCAATCACATTTCAGGATTTGAGTTAGATGGTACTGATCAAATAGATACCATCCCGGTCTCACAACATTCCTGTGACTTTGAAATGTTTCACAGAATCGACCAGGAAATGTCCGGGAAGGTGGAGATTGCCGCTGCTGCTGTTCCCGAGTAACTGCCCCACCCTGCAATTTGGGGAGCAGAACAGAAACGGATCTTTATAACGCATGTCCACGTTTAAGTTCTGCTCGACGTGACAGTAAAACTTTTTCTTTGTCAACCTGGAAAGTGCCTTTTTGACTCAATGCTGCCTGTTACTTTGTCAGACATTTTTGTTTTCTGTATTTTTTTTTATTGTCAAACCTAACTGTCAACACTTTGCCCGCATGCTGTCGGGGATGTTTTAATTGTTTTTTTTAGTTAGTCCCCCTGAAGCCTGGCTTCTGTTTCTTAGTTACAGTTATATCCTCACTTATATCCTCACTTTATTTAACACTCTCTGTTACAAGTGGTTGTTGCATGTTCTGCCCTGTTACATTGAAATATATATTTATATTCAAAAGATGTCAAAGCAGAGAAATTAATATATTTTTATGAACTGATTTTTAAACTACAATTTCAAGGTCTCAGATTCACTGAGTGGCATTTTATGGAAAGTATCAACAGCACCTTTTTCACTGTTCACTGCTGACGTTCTGTTGAATAAAGCTGTTTGTTGCCCCTGACTCGGATTTCTCTTCTGGCTTTTGGAGAGAGCCTGAAGCAAATTTCATTAAATAAATATCACAAGTTACAGTGTTTGTACAAGATCTTCATTTTGGGCCTTAAATGTTTACATTTTAGGTTTAAATTTTATTCAGCTCCATCTTGCATGTGTGCACTTGTTGATTCAATGTTTGTTTTTCTGTCAACGTAGTCATTAAGCCAGTTTCTGATTAAAGTATAGTGTTAATGTTAGGGTGAGGGTTAATCCACCATTAGCTTAAAATGTCTAGAGGGAGGCTTTTCCTAAAAACAGATAATTCCTGCCGAAACTTGTTTCAACCCTTATGAGGCCTACCGTATATACTGTAAGAAGGCATCAGGTTTCTAATTTTGGCAATATCCCAGAGGTGAAAGGAAATTCTACAAACCTGTTTAATAGTGATTTAAATTATGTGTCCTGGCCAAAAATAACACCAAGGTGTTTAAGTGTATTACTGGAGACAATCCAGATTAAGTGATTGACTAAGCAGTTTCTCTTACTCTGGCCCAAAGACAATACCTTCTGTCGTGTCTAAATTGAAAAGCAGAAAAGCTCATCCAGGTTTTTATGTCTTCCAGACATGACTTGGTGTAACGTGTGCAAAGCTGTTTCTTGAAGGAAAATTATCCACAATACTATTCTGTCTTGTTTTCTGACTCAATCTAACTAGTAAGAAAAAGAAGAAAACATCCCCACAAAAATTATTTATGCAGGTATTGTTTTAACTCCTTAGCAGGAAGTATTGCTTCAAAATCACAAAGACTCAATGATTCATTGTTTGTCAAATATTATTTCCTGTACTGTAGTAAAATGCACACAAAATACATATTTCAATATAATCATAACGAATATATGAACATTACATGAGATCTAACGAGATTTAAAAAAAAAAAGAATTTCCCAAGAAATGTGCACAGCTGTTAGCTGCAGGAACTCAATGGCACTTTTTATTTGCACACAAGAAAGGGAAATGTGGCCACACTTCATGGCTTGGAAACAAAATGTTCTAAATAAGCCAATTAACACCGTTGATTGGTTTCATTTAACAAGGTAATATTAACCAGGTAATTTCACCTCGTAAGACTTCTTACTTTAAAAAATAGCCAAAAGGGAGATAATAAAGCAGAAGTGTTATTCTTACTTGAGGTCATCACACCATGAGTTTGAGGTCAAGCCAATGCCAGACCTCAAACTTGACCTTCAGTCGAAAAGACAAAAAAAACATCTCAACATAAAATACATTTTAGATTCTACAAGCCGTTTGGATGTTGCAGGGAAGCCAGGAAGTCATGATCCAAAGCTTTAACACGCAGAATGGACTCCAAACACCTGATGGCAATATCATCAACCTCTGGGTCAAACTTATTTGCAAAGAGGTGCTGCTGACTCAGGAGCCACTGGAGGTCCCCAGCTCCGTACACACAGATGGCTCTCCTGGAGATCCCCGTGCACGGATAGTAAGGAGCTCCTTTGTTCACGTCCCCTGCTAGGTAAGACCACTTGACGGCTCGGGCGAGAGCCTGCATGTCCGACACTTGGTATTTGTCGTTTGTGGGCGTCGATCCGGGAACAGAAGGCATCCTCTGAAGAGTGGCCCACATGTGCTCGTCTGGGCTGTACGTGTCCTTCTCCCAGTCAATGAAGTTCTGCACCTCGCTGTTCTGCATCACATATTTCACAAAGGCCCTTGAGACCACAATGTATGCGTTTCCTGAGAACATGGGGGTGCTGATAGGCGGCGGGCTCTTCCTCTCGCCTGTCCACCGGATGGTGTCGTTGACCTCGTAGTGGAACTCCCAGCGTCGCTTCTTGAGGCTACTGGTTTGTTCAGTCTCTAGGCTGTTCCTCCCGTTGAGGAATTTCAGAGCCATCACCATTTCCCTGTTGGTTTTGATGGGAAAGTCTGTCCCACAGGTATTCAGAAGGTATCTCCATTGGACGTCGGATTGCAGCAGATCGTCCATGCAGTTCAGGTCTGCCTGCACTCTGGACCATGAAGCGTACACCACTCTTTCTAATTTACTAGCTATGAAGACATTGGGAAAGCAGGAAACTATGTTCTGAACAGCCCTGTGAAAATCTGGAGAAGACTTCTGGTCAACGTGCACACAGTATACGTTTTGAGGAGCGTAAATAGATCGCAGGAGTCGTTCAAACATCTCAATCTTCTCGTGGATCACCATGGAGAATGCAATAGGAAAATTTTCCTCCTCCTCACTAAGAGGCTCTGTAATGAAACTTCTATTCGCAATGTAAGCTGCACAGTCTGCTGTTGCGTTGCTGTAGAATTCCTCGGAAAGAGCTGTTTTCTTACTCCTGGCGCCTAGAAGCGCTTCCAGTTTAGGCTTTTTGCCCTCTATGTCTCCAGTGATGACAGCTAAACAGGCAGGCAGGTCCGAGGAGAACTGCTCGGGTAGATCAAGATCAGAAGGCAGACTTCTATCAAAGCCAGTTTCCCAAAAGCTTAAAGAAATCAACCCACAACCAAGGCTGAAAAAGATGATCATCAAAAAAATCCACCTTCCGTGGAGCTGTGCGAAAGTCATCTCTTTGCTCAGAAGCGACGGGGCAGGTGAGCCGTCGTCAACGCAGTTTCCCGTGTGGAGGAGAAGATGCGGTACTGAATGACCCACTAGTGGAGGTATGTCAGGAAAGAAAGGTGTGACAGGACAGTCTAACCAACCGGTTTAACCAACTCCTTGTTTTATGTTTAAAGATCAGTGGTTGCTGATATGCAAAGTAGGACCAGAAGCTTCTAAGGAAATGAATGTGGATTTTTCTTGTTGTTATAGGGGTGTGAGAATAAATATTAACATTTACAATCTAAATCATGCAAAGTTATTCGGTTTCACAAATACCCTTTTTAATGTTAATTAAAAAAAGAATATAGGTACATTTACACAAATACGCAGGTAGTTTTTCATTGAGTGCTCACATGTTTTTCTAACAGTTTGCATTGTACAGATACAGGCACTTTGTAGAGTGTAACTTACAATATAAACAAAATAAAGAAAAGAAGACCATAGCTACACTTCTGGCCAGCTGTTTACATGCACTCATTAGGGGCATAAATGCCATTAATATGGGGATTTTAATGATGCATTAAGGTAATTGTTTTCCCAGGGTGGAATCGGTATACAACACACAATGTCAGTCAGTTTTGAAAACTAATTGGATGCACAAGTTTGGATTTATTGTTGATTTTTAACTCATCCACACAGTGCAGACACTTCACTCACAGGTTCAAATATCTAAAACCACTAGGGATGGGAATTGAAAACCGGTTCATGTTCAGAACAGGTTCCGTGTGTTCCAATTTCATGGCACCGTTTGGCAGCTCGCTTAACGATTCTCTTTTTGATTCCGTCGTGCTGCGGCTCTGAGCAACACAACGGTAGCACAACGTTTTTTTACGCAAGTTATGTCACGACGTGACCAGGCCTAAAGCAAAACAAAAAAAGTTGCGCCCCATCGGGGAAAGCGATCGACAGTTTGGCTTCATTTTAAGGAAGAGAAAGATGGCAACAAGGCGCTTTGCAATCATTGCAAAGTGGCATTTACATCCGCGGGAGGAAATACATCCAACTGGCAGAAACACCTGCGCACACAACATGGCATACATTTTAACGAATGCCGTGTTTTTGATTCTTACCGGACAGAAGCTAAAGTTACGACCAGCAGGGAAGGCAACTCTGGTGCTAAGTAGCTAGTTTGATATTACTGGCTGGTTCCTAGTAAATCATATACCATTTCTGGAAATAAACCAGTTTCCTCTCTCTGGGGCTATTAAGGGAGTGTGCCTTTCTCGTTAATCCAGTCCTTCATTGGTAGCATGTTTAATTAGAACTACTGGTAGCTGGAATTCTTACATGATTCTAGGTATTGCAATGGATTGCAATGGATGTAACAAAACATGCTACGAAGTTGCTCTGCAGTTCAGGGAGCGAGAGAAAGGTGACGCTCGTTTAATTTAAATCAGGGGGAGATGAGTTTATTTCCCGAAATTGTACAGTAATGCTTTTTCGTTAAAAGATGGCTTCTCCGTTAGATTTAGATGACTGAGGTTATCTAAAGAGAGATTAATAAGCAACTGTCACAACAAACTTACATTTTCTTGTATTCTAAACAACTCATCTACTGTATTTAAGTTTGTTATTATATTCCTTTTTTTATTTAAACAAAGATAAATGTAACTCCAGTTGCACATTTGCTGTGGACATCTTGACCTTGTTAGTTTGTAAGGTGGTGTGATAGTTAAGAAAACAAAGTTGATGCTCATCATTAAACTGTTTGTTCTCTTTTTTTCCCCAAATTGGAATCGAAAAGAGAATCGATAAGGAATCGAATCGTTTCACGGAATCAATAAGGGAATCGGAATCGTAAAAATCTTATAAATTCCCAACCCTAACAACCACTATTCACACCGACTAAAACTGGTGAAATGATCCTCAGCAGGTTGTATCTTTATCAAACACTGTTTTTGTCAGTAACAAGCTTCTGGCACATTTCTGAGTGTATATTCGACCGGTCTTTTAAAAAGCATTGGTTAAATCTAATTTAAACTGATTGGTTTCCTGTCACGTGCCAGGTTTTAAGGCATATTATATTACTTTAAATTGGCTTAAGGTCAGGGAAGGGTCGAGAAATGTAATGGCAGTCTTATCTATCCATTACAAAACTAGTTATATATGTTACACTGTTGCTGTGTTGGAACACCCAGACCCAAAGCTTCACATAAACCAAGCTCTTTTTTTAGGATGCTCAGGAACCACCAGTGTTGGGTAAGTTACTTTAAAAATGTAATCCGTTACAGTTACAAGTTACTTTGTTTAAAATGTAATTGCAGTGTAACTTTTTCGATTACTTTTTAAAAGTAATGTAACTAATTACTTTGATTACTTTTTGATTACTTTAAGGTTTTAATGAGTATTGACCCATGTTCAACATTTAATTTTTGAGAACTGAAGGTGAACCTTAAAAAAGCGGAATTGGGAATTGACACTTGTATGACTCTATTCCTGTATATCCATCAGTAGTTAAAGGACAAGAGTCAGCAAATGCAAATTCTGCCCTGTAAAACAATGACAGCACAATTGTTGCTGTATGATCTGAAGCCCCATTTGGAGCTTTTGAACAGGCTTTGAAAAACTTTGATAATTTGCTGCTGTAATATTATAGATTTTTTAGAATAAAAAGCTAGCAGATGTGCATAATCAAAAATAACAGAAATACAATTATAGAGCATTTAGTATTGTAAGAAAGACCACACTGGATAAATACATTATTGTATGAGTTAAGTTCTGTTCCGTTTTCTGCCTTTTTCGTTGTAAAACTGAAATGTCCCATGCTCCTGAATGCACCATAGCTTTCCGACGCTCACGAACGCAACACTGTGAACACTGAGCTGTGTACACGCGTTTGATTTTCCGCTTAAGACAAAGTTTTGCAGTTTCACAACACACGTCGGCTCTCACGGTTTATTGTTGTGTGTGAATAACAAGAGGTGGCTGTCAACAAGCTTGAAGGCTGTCATTTTTGATGCGCTGCTTGAGCTGAAATAAAACCGTGAAATGTCCGCTCGCTTGCTGTTCTTTCAGAAGGCTCCACCAGCACAGGATGGATCATCAGAGTGATAGAGACAAGGAGCCGTAGCGGAAAACGGCGATACAGGGCGCGAAGCAATAAAACTATCATATTTCGCAAAGGTTTTTCTTTATATTTTAAAAAAAATGTAACTAAATTTGTAATTCTCGGATTTTTCGTTAGTAACTGTAACTGAATTACATATTTTCTCATTGTAACTGTAACGAATTACAGTTACTCTTTTTTTGTAATTAAATTACGTAACGTCCGTTACTCCCCAACACTGGGAACCACCATGGTTCAAACCTTTCAAGAACCAGAAAAGGCTGGAACAACATTTGCTACTGTCCACCATTCAGAAAGTATGAGCATAAAATATGGACTGAGAGGCTCCTGAGCAGAAGAAAGAACCCCCTAACCTAAATTCATCACTTTCAAGCCGCTTTCTACAAATGCTTTCTGGGGAACATTCTTGTGGTCAGACAAAAACTTTAGGCAGGGAAGGGGGCTGTTTGAGGCTGCTGAAGCTTGAGGCTCCTGATTCTTAATAGCTACAAAGAAACGAGAGCACATCACTGGCTGCCCATTTATTTCAGGATCAATTTTGAAGTTCTTTTAGTTCGTTTTAAGTCTCTTTATGGCCTTGCACCAGCATATTTGTCCAGCTACACCTCTATGTGCAATCAGTATGGGGCTAAAATGGTAGCTTTACCATTTGCAAATGTGTGTGGAGAGTTGTGTATCTGTATCTCGATTTGTGTGTCTGTATCTCGATTTGTGCGTGTGCAGTGGGATTTGTAAATGTGTGAGGAGAGTTGTGTGTCTGTACAACAATCTGCAAATGCGTAAAACTACTTGTGTGTAATCCGTTTTGCAAATGTGTAAAAAATCCACAAATCTGTATTCAGATCTGCAAATGTGTACAGAGATTTGCAAATGTGTAAAAAATCCACAAACCTGTATTCAGATCTGCAAATGTGTACAGAGATTTGCAAATGTGTAAAAAATCCACAAACCTGTATTCAGATCTGCAAATGTGTACAGAGATTTGCAAATGTGTAAAAAATCCACAAACCTGTATTCAGATCTGCAAATGTGTACAGAGATTTGCAAATGTGTAAAAAATCCACAAACCTGTATTCAGATCTGCAAATGTGTACAGAGATTTGCAAATGTGTAAAAAATCCACAAATCTGTAGTCAGATCTGCAAATGTGTACAGAGATTTGCAAATGTGTAAAAAATCCACAAACTTGTATTCAGATCTGCAAATGTGTACAGAGATTTGCAAATGTGTAAAAAATCCACAAACCTGTATTCAGATCTGCAAATGTGTACAGAGATTCGCAAATGTGTAAAAAATCCACAAATCTGTAGTCAGATCTGCAAATGTGTAGATCAATCTGTAAGCACACACAGAAACACTTGTGTCTGAAGTATTTTCGCTTCAAGACCCAGAAATACAGTCAAATCATTGGTTACAAGTCAAGCGGTTTTTCGGTTGGTTCTCTTTACACACGTGATTTTTGCTACTCTTCTGCCGCGTGAGATGCACAAATGCGTAGAAGGATTTGTATCTGTATTTTTTCGATTTGTGTCTCCTTGCGCAGACTCGCAGGCTCAAAGGCTCGCATGTTGCCCTGAGCGCAGGCTCACAGGCACACAGGCTGCCTCTTCCGGCTGTGGTAGGTCACGTGACTTTCAAGGATTGAACCAAAGCGTTTTGCTACCAGACGGCTGACAAGGCAACTTGTTATAACTATATAACTTTCTCCCTTTAACGACAGAATTTTCTTGTTTTAATGAGAGACTTATCTTGCTAAAACCAGATAATTGTCTCCTCATAACAACGCAACATAACCCGGCATCAGCTCGCGGGATATTTGAGTGTCATGGAGAAGAGGAGAGACGGAGGGGCGCCTTTTATTTCTTTTTAAAAACTCATTTGTCGGAGGAATGTATTTCTGCACTGAGGAGTGACAAGGTAAGTCGTGCATATACAGCAAGTCCTCTACTTGAAATTTAATCAATTCGGCAGTTATTTATATTTAACAACTATGCTTTGGAAACACTTGTAGCACTGTAGAACAGTCTCTGGCTCTGTTTACACGGTGAAAACAGGTTTGCGTTGCCTTTGTACTCTCCATTTACACACTACAAGGTTTAACTGTTGCTTAGGGGGACTTTCAGCTATAGCTGTGGGTTTATTTACAACAGTTTGCAGCCGAAACAGTCCTCCGCCAGCCGCTGCTTTCTTCTTCTGGGCAATTTGACGCGGAGCTTCAGAAATCACAGCGCTACTAGTGGTGCGGCATGGGAATTGCACCGTTTAAGTACTCTGTAAACAGGGCCTGTGACTGCAAATGTTCTACATGGATGTTAATGAGATAGAGATAAGGATAAGCAGCTTAATTTTTTTTAAAAACATGTCATGCATTTAATCATAAATTCTGCTGTAAAGATTAATAATCATGTACTTAAAATAGTCTTTTTAGTTTTTTTCAGTTTTTATATTAACCATAATTTCATTGTGCTTGTAGACTGACATATCAGCTATAGCAAGCATGGATGATCAGATCTTGGCCATCTATATTCCCACCTATGCTGACAGAATTGCCACCCAGAGATTTTGCTCCGAGTTCCAAGGAAAAGGTGAAAGAGATGTCCTTCAACAGACATTGCTTGAAAAACTCTACATGCAAATCTTCATGGAAAAAGTCCAATTTGATCTAAAATGTTTTTGGTTTCAGGTAATACCACTATGTAATATATTTCATGTTTTCAGGAACATATGGAAGTGAGCCACAATAGTCAGTTAGCTTTTGTTTTTGCTGACAAAGATATAGAGCAAAAATACTGATTAACAAGATTACTCCAACAACATTGTGAAATACAAGTTTTTGAAGTGAAATTATTGCTGTTGCTATTAAGCTTCTTTAAGGTTAAAAAAATTTGAAGCATTTGTTTAAACTGTACTTATTTTCCTTTTCTTTCCATAGGGCATTATATTTCTTTTATATTCTTCAAAGTTGATTGTAAAATAGATAAATGCTTTGAGCGCAATAGTGCCAAGATTTCTAACAATGACTTTTTTCATATGTAAAAGAATTTTCTCATGTTCAATTTTGAGATCCATGTATTCATCTTTTTAATACTCATAGATAATGTTCTAGATAGGTCATCTTCTGGAGGTAGAGAACTTCCTTTTAAAAGGATCTTTCAGAGAACTTGTTAAAGGTACTTTTAATGTATGTTCTTCTGTGAGTTGATGTAACATTGCAATATAATGTTATGTTTCTAAGAAAATAATGAGTTGATTTGATCACAAACCATTGCACTTTCTTTTGTAATGAGTTTTTACCAAAGATTCATTAAAGGTTTTCATATTGAACATAAGCATAGGCACTTTATTTTTCATCTCATTTCACCATATCATCATTGTCAAACAGTACATAACTTGGGTCTCAGTGTTCAGTAACAGAGAACTATAAGTCTTGCTGTTATAAATATAAAAAGTATGTCTTGAATATGAGGAGCAGTGGTGGGGTTTACAGAACATGTCATTTAAACATTTTTGTCCTACATGACAGATTACAAGGCAAATGTGAAGTTAAATTTCTTGTTATTGTCCTAATATATTTAGTAGCATATATTTGCTGTCACACACAACAAGAATCACACAAAATATAAAACCTAGCACCAAAATTCAAAAAATTATGTACATCATGATGAAACATTTAAGTACATGGGAGTCAGTGAAAACAGAGGTCTGTTTTTTTTCCTCCATCTGTATTTCTTTGACTGCTTTTCCTTTATTGGTTGTGCGGTCTGCAGCTGCCTATTTCTGACTGTGTGGGAAAGTGACAGGTTCATTCTGGACAGGCTCACAAGGTCATTTGCTCCACAAACTCTTTTTTACAAGAAAATGTCACACGTGTCACAGGTTTGTGCGTATATAAGCTCTTAAAAATACGCATAACTCAATTGTTTCATCATGTGTGGACGGTGCATGAAGAAAGTTTTCCGTCATCAGAAGGTATGATACTTCGAACTGTCTCATAACATGTGAACGGTCCTCTGAAGACGTTGGACTGTGCAAGTTTCTGCCGCTTGCTTAGAAACCTGTTTGAGATTATCTTGTTCACCAAAACGCCGTGGAAGGGTTCACAGGTGTCAAAGTCCAGTCCTCAAGGGCCGGTGTCCTGAAACTTTTAGATATGTCCCTGGTCCGACACGCCTGAGTCAAATAATCAGGTAATTACCAGGACTCTGAAGAACCTGACTGCAAACTGAGGAGCTAATTGTGTCATTTGATTCAGGTGTGTGGGACCAAGGAAACCTCTAAAAGTTTCAGGACACCGGCCCTCGAGGACTGGAGCTTGACACCCCAGGTATACATCATGTAGGGCCGGCCACTTGGAGCCATTGCATCTCTAATCTTACAAATGATGTTCTAAAAGTGAACCACTTTTTAGAGTTGTTCCTGAAAGACAAGAAAATAAACAAGATCTTAAAGTACATACTCCATATTTAAAAGCATGTATCATATAGTATTTATCTTTTACATTCAAACATACCTCAGTGATATTTAAACAGGTGAGCAGAATTGGCTGCTTATCCAAGAAGTCACCAGTAAAGTAATCTGTATTCTTCAGTTTTTGAAAAAGGTGCATCCAGTACTGTGCACGACGTTTCCTTAAGAAATCCCACCAGCTGTTGATGAGCTGGCTGTGGGTGATGGATCCCACAATGAAGTAGTTTTCAGGATAGCTGTCATCAAGACGCAAAAATCTTTGAATGTCTTTCATTGTACCATTCTCTGTCTCCATGTCTATATGAATTCTGGCTGTGGTACCCCCTCTGTTACTACTGGAAGAAAATATCCAGCAGTAACTTTTGGACAGCACCATCCATGTATTCAGCTTTAGAGATGCCAACCTGTAAACACAGCAGACAATTTGTTATCGTTTTTTCAAGTTTTTTTTATTTTAAACAAAAGGTAAAAATAACAATTAATTTATTCTTTCTAAAAATTGAGCACGTTACTTATGCTAAATGTGAGAAGCTAAATATTACAAATTCAAAGTTTTTAAATATTTAAATTTTGAGTGTCAGATCAAATGCACAGGCATTCTAAGATGTAAAAGAGAACATTCATTTTCTGGCTGTATTTTTAATGTAGCTATCTTAATACTGGTCCTCCTACCTTAATGTTTTTGTTTATGAGAATTTTAAAAAGTACTTTTACAGAATTCCCATCAGAAGGAGAATAGCTGCTGTTTAAAATTGTGATTTAAGGTTAGACTGGATCAATGTTAAAATTGCTTAAACCTAGACTGCAATGGAACAATGTTGATTAAGATTTGTTTTCTTTTCTGAGTAAGTTTAAAGACATCAGAAAAAAACAAATGGAACAACAAATAAACTGAGAACAATGGTGCTTTGCTGCCAGGTGCTTTTATTGATACATTCTGATATTAACTTTTGAATTTGCAGCAATGATAATTGATTATCAGTTTTTGCTTTTCCCCTTATTAAAGCATGTCAGTAGTTGACTGGGTTTATTAATGAAGTTCATATAAATAGCTGTCCTTCACTGGCGTGTGAATTGTCCCATTAGAAAGCTCTGTATTCATATCTTTGTTTTGACACAATAAAATATGGATAAATGTAGCTTTATCTAGCCTCACTTTCATTGTGTAGAATACACATATTTTTAATTAGCCTTACAAGTGTCGAATTAAAATATATTTTAATCATATTTAATTAAAATACATAAAGGAATAGGTACATTTGCAGTCACAGGCCCTGTTTACAGAGTACTTAAACGGTGTAATTCCCATGCCGCACCACTAGTAATTCTGTGGCAATTCTGTCAGCATAGGTGGGAATATAGATGGCCAAGCTCTCATCATCCATGCTTGCTATAGCTGATATGTCAGTCTACAAGCACAATGAAATTATGGTTAATATAAAAACTGAAAAAAACTAAAAAGACTATTTTAAGTACATGATTATTAATCTTTACAGCAGAATTTATGATTAAATGCATGACATGTTTTTTTTAAAAAAATTAAGCTGCTTATCCTTATCTCTATCTCATTAACATCCATGTAGAACATTTGCAGTCACAGGCCCTGTTTACAGAGTACTTAAACGGTGTAATTCCCATGCCGCACCACTAGTAGCACTGTGATTTCTGAAGCTCCGGGTCAAATTGCCCAGAAGAAGAAAGCAGCGGCTGGCGGAGGACTGTTTCGGCTGCAAACTGTTGTAAATAAACCCACAGCTATAGCTGAAAGTCCCCCTAAGCAACAGTTAAACCTTGTAGTGTGTAAATGGAGAGTACAAAGGCAACGCAAACCTGTTTTCACCGTGTAAACAGAGCCAGAGACTGTTCTACAGTGCTACAAGTGTTTCCAAAGCATAGTTGTTAAATATAAATAACTGCCGAATTGATTAAATTTCAAGTAGAGGACTTGCTGTATATGCACGACTTACCTTGTCACTCCTCAGTGCAGAAATACATTCCTCCGACAAATGAGTTTTTAAAAAGAAATAAAAGGCGCCCCTCCGTCTCTCCTCTTCTCCATGACACTCAAATATCCCGCGAGCTGATGCCGGGTTATGTTGCGTTGTTATGAGGAGACAATTATCTGGTTTTAGCAAGATAAGTCTCTCATTAAAACAAGAAACTTCTGTCGTTAAAGGGAGAAAGTTATATAGTTATAACAAGTTGCCTTGTCAGCCGTCTGGTAGCAAAACGCTTTGGTTCAATCCTTGAAAGTCACGTGACCTACCACAGCCGGAAGAGGCAGCCTGTGTGCCTGTGAGCCTGCGCTCAGGGCAACATGCGAGCCTTTGAGCCTGCGAGTCTGCGCTAGGAGACACAAATCGAAAAAATACAGATACAAATCCTTCTACGCATTTGTGCATCTCACGCGGCAGAAGAGTAGCAAAAATCACGTGTGTAAAGAGAACCAACCGAAAAACCGCTTGACTTGTAACCAATGATTTGTCTGTATTTCTGGGTCTTGAAGCGAAAATACTTCAGACACAAGTGTTTCTGTGTGTGCTTACAGATTGATCTACACATTTGCAGATCTGACTACAGATTTGTGGATTTTTTACACATTTGCGAATCTCTGTACACATTTGCAGATCTGAATACAGGTTTGTGGATTTTTTACACATTTGCAAATCTCTGTACACATTTGCAGATCTGAATACAAGTTTGTGGATTTTTTACACATTTGCAAATCTCTGTACACATTTGCAGATCTGACTACAGATTTGTGGATTTTTTACACATTTGCAAATCTCTGTACACATTTGCAGATCTGAATACAGGTTTGTGGATTTTTTACACATTTGCAAATCTCTGTACACATTTGCAGATCTGAATACAGGTTTGTGGATTTTTTACACATTTGCAAATCTCTGTACACATTTGCAGATCTGAATACAGGTTTGTGGATTTTTTACACATTTGCAAATCTCTGTACACATTTGCAGATCTGAATACAGATTTGTGGATTTTTTACACATTTGCAAAACGGATTACACACAAGTAGTTTTACGCATTTGCAGATTGTTGTACAGACACACAACTCTCCTCACACATTTACAAATCCCACTGCACACGCACAAATCGAGATACAGACACACAAATCGAGATACAGATACACAACTCTCCACACACATTTGCAAATGGTAAAGCTACCATTTTAGCCCCATAAATCAGGTTCACTAACCAGATTCTGCTGGTGGTTCCTAAATCACAGAGGAAATTCAGAGCTGATCGAGCGTTGTCTTCCATGACCCTAAGGCTCTGGAATGATCTCCCTCTGCATATCAGACAAGCTCCTTCAGTTGTGTTTTTTAAATCTCACCTAAAAACACCCATCAACTGTTTGGCTTTTAAAGGAGAAGTCCGGTCAAAATCAGAATTCAAACTGCTGAAAGTACTTTAAATATAAAACTATTACATACTGTGCAAAAAATTATACGTTTTTTTAATTAAGAATAATTTTCATTTAATCATGTGGAGGAACCCATCTTGGTCAAGAATAGTACTGTCACCTCCCATTTTGTGACGTCACTCAGCGGACCCGCTGTTGAGCAACGACGCACTATTTTCTAAGATGGCGACGACTGGTGCTCTGTACGAAGCAGAGAGTGATGAAGTACTTAGTGACAGTGATGGGAGTTCCGTGGAGCTATCATAATCTGATAGCGATTTGGATTTTTTAGAAGAGTTTCTAGACAGAAACCGGACTTATTTACAGTGCAAACTCAGTCGGGTCCCCCAAGATTTATTTATACGTGTGCGTGTGTGTGTGTGTGTGTGTGTGCGCGCGCGCTCGCTTCGCTGCAGCACGGCTTTCAGGCGCTTCAGTGGAGGAGAGATCGCGTTGAAGTGACTTGAGTTATATTTGCCCCCTAGTAAATAGGGCAGGTGGTCATTATTGTATAAATATTAAAATATAAAAGCGTTCCAGCACATGCTGGGGCGGAGGGATACCACATCACATGTGGTATCCCTCCGCCCCTCTGGTCGGTAACCATCCCCGCAAATTCTAAATAAAAAATTCTAAATTAAAAAATAAATTACCGAAAATCCTCGCTCTCATGTCATGTTCAAAACATTCTTCTTCTAAATGGTTGCTGCATATGACGTGTTTTCTCTCTGGCCAGAAGTTAGCCCGGTGGCTCATGAATCAGAAAGTTGAAATAAGCAATGTTTTTTCTACTTTTACCAGTTGTGTTGGAACATCCAATGGCCATGCACGTGAGCATTGTTGCTGTAACAATAGCTCTCGCGAATGTCAGTGGTGAAGTCCTCTGGAAATCCGAAAAAATTGTTGATGATCGCAGCTGTGTAGAACGGCTCCTATTGACTTTGCTTGGAAAGAGCGGAGAAATGCTGTCGCCGCTCCGCTTTCCCACGTCGCAGGATGTGATGTCAGACGGCCCTTACTGCCCAAATATGGGCAGTAATGGCCGCCCCCATACACAGTGATCCAGACGACAATTTATGTTTTTATTTTCTTATTGATTAAAGATAAATTCATTAAATAACCACAAACCACTGTCGCTTCATGCTTGCTCAGTATGAGGGATTGCAGCAAAGCCATGGACAATGCAGACGACTCTCCCTGTGGCTCTACGCTTCTCCAGGAGTGAATGCTGCTTGGGACTTTGATGCAATCAACTGGTTTTCTTATATAGGAACATTTTTGACCAATCTGTATAATCTGATCCAATCTGTATAATATGATTGAACTTAACTTTGTAAAGTGCCTTGAGATGACATGTTTCATGAATTGGCGCTATATAAATAAAATTGAATTGAATTGAATTGAAACGTGTTAGTTTTAGACCGGACTTCCCCTTTAACACATTGCCTGTTGTATTCTGATTTTATTGTGGTGTGTTAATGTTTTTTGGGGGTTTTAAACTATTTTTATATAGGTTTTGTAATTTACTGGTGCAGCACTTTGGTCAGCCATGTGTTGTTTTTCTCATATGTTATTTGAATAAATATGTTAATGTATGGTTACAGCTGTTCTATAAAAATTATGATTCCCAGGAAAAAAATAAAAAACCGTAATTGATACATGTGGCTCTGCGACATGCAATAGACCAGTTCATTGTTATTGTTTGGATTCGGGTTTTTCGCGCATACGCGCTTGACTGCTAGGCAAAAGGCGAACACAATGGCGGACGCAAACAAAGAAACTGACGAGTTCTCGAGGTATTTTTGTTCTTTAGATAACGTATCACAAGATCGTTATAAGAGTAAGTTGATGGTATCAGATTACCAGATCCATAAAGCAAAAGCCTGAAGGGTTGGAGCGAGTCTGTGAAACGCTGGCCAAGTGTTCCGTACGACGACATATACAGCTGCCTTATCAACACGCCAGACCAGAACACACGAGAGAGCATGAAAGCCATGAAATCACTGGACGGCTACGATTATTTCATATCGGGACATGTTCAGACATGTTTGTGTAACATACGAAAGCGGAGTCGGACACAAACAGCGCCTCAGCAAAGAGGAAGACCCGCCACCGGTAGGTTAAAAAAAACATTGTTCACAAAGGATTGTTTTGGTGTTTTTGTCTTATTACTCTTTTCACAGACTCATGCCAGAGGGTTTGCATACATTGTACATGTACGTATATTATTACGAAACAAACGTTTACGTCTTGACTTAAGTATATATCCTAATTTTTTATTTATATAAATATTTAAGTAGAACAATGACTTGTGCAAAATGAAGTTGTATTTACCGGAGATGAAGTGTAGACTGCAAATTCTGTCGTGGTATGATGGCTCCCACAGTCGATTGGGATTGTCTGCCTACATCCTTTTCATTGAAATTATCCATTTCTTTCTTCGTCCTTCGGTAAACGAAAGAAACGTACAACCCATGATTTGGAATGCCTCTGTGTGCAACCGGGAGCACAACAAGTCGTAGGCATTGTTTAGATCCCAAAAATAAACAGTATGCTCAAATTCACCCGTTTTGTCACGGTAGTAGACGAGAACAGTACTGTTTTTGTCTACCAGCGTGACCCGGATGTAGCGCGGATGTAGCTCGTGACGTCACGCGTGACCTGGTCTATAGTTCTTATCTATTTATTTTCAAGCCGTTTTGTTGTCCTATGTCTCGTCATATTTTAGTACTGCTGTCTTACTCCACTGTTATCTGTCTGTTTTACGACGTGGTTTTGTCTTGTTTTCTTTGGTCTGTCATGCATCATCTTCCCTTAAGGGACAATAAAGTACATCTTATCTTATCTTATATTTGGCCAATGTAGAACCAGTTTTTGTCTTTACAAATAATCCATAACAGTTAATACCCCCCATAAATTTGGTTATTCACTGATTAGCATACCAGACTATGTGGAGGCTAAGCAGCAAGTTATCAACTTCACTGTACTACATAACTGACACAGTAAAAGCGATGTGTTGTTTCATTGCTGAATCTTTATTTTAAGTCTTTCTCCCATTTTTTTACCCTCTTCTTTTATTTATTTGTCTTGAGTAGAGCAGTCAAATATCCATCTCGTATTAGACCAGTATTAGGCCAAAAAACAGTTTGTCTGCAACTTGCAACTTAACAAGGCATTTTTGCTAATATTTGTGGGCATATTCAGAGCATATTTGGTCTATTATGATCACTCCTGAACCTGTGTGGAGTAGAGATATTTCACCAGAAATTCAAGCTTGTGCATACGGTTCTTGCTTTCAAAAAATGTACATAAAAACTTAACAGTTCAGATAAATCATTAAATACCCCAAATGAACACAATGATTGTATGTAAACATCTGTAATAACGTCCACGTCTAACTAAACATAAGCTAAGTTAATTGTTTAACCCAAATTTACACTGAAACTCGTTCAATAACCCTAAGACTGGCCGATAATGACATCTTGGTCTGGGTCTGCGTCCTGCTCAAGGATGAAGCTGTAGCGTCTGTAAACCGAACCGCCTCTGCTGGTGTAAACCACATCTACCTCATCACCGCTGTCAGGCTCGGGCACGCCGTGGGGCATGTTGATGCTGCCGCTCCCGCTTAGTCTCTCGTAGCTCTGGTTCCAGCAAAGCCTCCTCCTGGCGTGGGCCTTTACCAAGGCAAACACAGCCAGGGCCAGACCTGCCGCCAGCAGCAGGGAAACGGGCAAAGCAGCGGAGGTGTGCTTCAAAGCTCGCGAAGAGATACTTGTGTCCGCCTCTTTGCTGTCTCCAGACCTGGGCTTTGGAGCATCCGCACACAGGGCTATTGGAGATCACACTTGTAAGTTTTTTCTTTTAAATCAAAACAATCCTGAGATGCTTCGGGAAGGATTACCTGAGCGAGTGTCACAAACACAGCAGTTGGTTTGATTCCCTGTAGCCTGACAGCAGCGGGAGCAACGGTTCTCTACAGCATGGAGGGCAAAGTCTCTGTGACAGGTCAGACACTGGTCAGATCTGGGGCCGACGCAGTGCCTGCAGGAGCTGTCACAAGGCTCACAGGTTTCCTACAAAACAGCAGCACACGTCACTGAAATACACAGAACAATACACTTAAAGGAGAGGAAAGTGGTTCATTAACAAGCGCTCACTTTTTTTTAATCCAATCATTATCACTTGACTCGTACAATGCCTTGCAAAGGTATTCACACCTTTTGAACCTTTCCACATTTTGTCAAATTAGAACCACAAACTGTTCTTTCAACGTTTAAATTATATATATTTTTTACCTGAGTATGCAATATTATCAATAACTGTGCAATATTTACTCTGATATTTATTTAACTTTTATTCTTGCACTTTCTGATAAAGCTCATCCTCTGTTGCTTTAGAACTAACTTTAGATTAGATTTGCTTGTCTTTTTCGCTTCTTAAAACTGCGTGTAACTTTGTGTCTTTGCCACTGTCATGCCAGTTTCCCCATTGTGGGACAGTAAAGGAATTTCTTTTCTGATCTTATCTTCTTATCAACTCTGACCAACTTCCTTGTCCCTGTTGTTATGAATATTTTTCAAACTTTTCAGTTGTTACTTTTCTAATCCTACAGGTTTATGCTCATGCTTTTGCCTCTCCCACCTAATGACATTTGAACAAGTAGAGAAAACGTTTCCTGTACTATTCACCAGTCTTCCCAATTACTTCTGACCTCTGTACATGAAAGACAGCTCACCATTTCCGAAAAGTATCGCCCCTCCTCACAGCGTGGGTAGCACACTTTGTCCTTCAGAATGCTGCCCCAGTCGCACGTCAGGCAGCCTTGAGGTGAGGAGTCTGAAATCATATGTATACTGTATAATCAGAGATCTTATGCAAATGGGAAAAAAGTACTCTCAAACATTGACATATTAGAAATACAAACGTCATCCAAGAGATGGAGAATGCAGGCTATGGTCAAATTGAAAAGGAACAAACAAGTAGCTGGAAATGTTTGTACCTGTGCACGTCTGACAGCTGGTATGGCACTGCTTGCAGATTTCATTGACCTGATAGAAGCGGTGTGGGCAGCGTTCGACACAGAGCTTGGTGCCTTGCAGATCCAGGAGAGGAGGAAGACAGGCCCTGCAGGACGCTGGCCCTGGTCCAGTACACAGCTCACATGATGGGTCACATTTGTGGCAGCGAGAACCCTCTTTGTAATAGCTAACGAAATATATAAATGATTATTTGGTTCCAAAATAACAAAACAATGTGTATCAAAAACTAGATATTTGTCACTTTTAGAATCCACTTGAATCTGATCTCCATATAAGAGACATGCTGTTATATCTGGATCAAAACCTTTCAGGCCAGACTAAAAGTAATCAGGTGGTGCTTCGGTTTGTTACCCCGTGGGACAGTGGATTACGCAGAGCTGGAAGAGCCGCAGGTATCCCACAGAACAGGTCAGGCAGTCTCGCGGCGATGCCCCGGTGCAGGTGGAGCAAACATGGTCACAGGGCAAACAGAATCCCAACTCCTGTCCATCAGCTTCCTGCCTTGTGGAATATGTACCAGCAGGACATTCATCCACACAGGTGCTGTCTGAAACAACAAAAACAAAGAACCCTGTATTTCATCTTACGCATTTGAATTATTTCTGCATCTTCTCCACGACTCTTCTCTTGCCTCTTTACCACCTGTCATCTGTTTTGTGTAATTTAACAACATAATCCAGTATTAATCATCTTTACAACCATTTAAGATATGGGAAAAATATTCTCATCCCTGAGTCCAAAAGAAATTTGGGGAAAAAAAATACAATGACAAAAATAAATAACTGTACAGGAGATACTTTGCTGACTAAGCTGTCACATTAATAAAATCTAGGAGCAACTATACCGTATTTGTGGAAAGTAAAACAATACCTTTGCAAATGTTAACCTGATTTTTGATTAAACTAAAACAAACAGCTTCACCTTTGTTTTTAAAGCATCATTGCTCTTCTGCTAATCTGTCTCTCAGACTTTAATCCAAATCTCGTTCTCCTGATTTCCTCCCCACTAATTTCTCCATCTTGATGGTCCCCTTGGTCTAACCAAGTTAATTTCAAATTTACTTAGTTGAAGGAATTTTCCTTTTTTTAAATAACAGTGTTGAGCAGTGTCTCTACATTGTTTCATTTGGTTAATAGTCATGAAGAACCCTTTTATTACAGGTAGATCTCAATAAATTACAATATTCAATTCAATTCAATTTTATTTATATAGCGCCAATTCATGAAACATGTCATCTCGAGGCACTTTACAAAGTCAAAATCAATCATATTATACAGATTGGTCAAAAATGTTCCTATATAAGAAAACCAGTTGATTGCTTCAAAGTCCCGACAAGCAGCATTCACTCCTGGAGAAGCGTAGAGCCACAGGGAGAGTCGTCTGCATTGTCCATGGCTTTGCAGCAATCCCTCATACTGAGCAATAATAAAGCGACAGTGGAAAGAAAAACCACCCATTAGCGGGAAGGAAAAACCTCCAGCAGAACCGGGCTCAGTATGAACGGTCATCTGCCTCGACCGACTGGGGGTTACAGAAGACAGAGCAGAGACACAACAAGAGAGACCAACAAGCACAGAAGCACACATTGATCTAGTAATCTGTTCTACACTAGATGGTAATAGTGGGTGATCTGTCTTCCCTGGATGATGTCACAGCTAACAGAACGCCAGACCAGGTGTACCTACTATGAAGAAAAAAAAGAGAGAGAACGTGACACATTATTTATTCGCCTTTAGTTCTCTCAAATTGCATATCTAAGAAATACATTAGGCAACAAAGTTTTGTTCTACACCTGTGTATGTCCTGTTTGTTGCTCACTTGTTAGAAGAACACTGATGAACAAAAGGGATGTGGTACATATCCATTTACTAAGGATAGATTAACCATGTCCAAAATAGGGCCACTGATCAATGGGAATATCTCCTTAAACAACTTGGTTGGGATTGGGTCTAACATACAGGTAGAAGGTTTAGATGAAGCTAAAATTTTAGATAGCTCAGAAAGCTCTACTGCTTCTAAACAGTTCAGACACTGTGCAGGTTCTAAAGATTCCTCCAACGCTGCCTCACTTACTGAGGACGAGGTAATCATGTTTGGGTGGATGCCAATTATTTTATTTTTAATGGCATCAATTTTATTATGAAGAATCCCATAAAATCATTACTGCTAAGAGCTAAGGGAATGGATGGATCAACAGAGCTGTGGCTCTGGGTAAGTTTAGCAACCGTACTGAAGAGAAATCTAGGATTATTTTTATTCTCCTCAATTAATGATGAAAAATATGCTGCTCTAACTCTGCGAAGGCTCTTATTATACAACAATAGACTGTCTTTCCAGATTAGGTAGGCTTCCTCTTGGTGTGTAGAGCGCCATTTTCTCTCCAATTTCCTAACATTGTGCTTCAAGGAACGCAGCTCTGAATTAAACCAAATATCAGCAAAAAGTAAATTTATTTCAGTAATTTCATTCAATAAGGAAATCTAATGCATTAAATAGATACTGTACATACAGAGCAGAACACTTCAAGCTGTTATTTCTCCTGATTTTGATGATTATGGCTTACAGCAAGCAAAAACCCATAATTCAGTTTTTCAAAAAATTGGAATATTACAAAAGGCTGATAAAAACTTTATTTTTAACACAGAATTGTGTGCCTGCAGCGAAGTATGACCATATGTGTCACCGTACATGCACTCATTAGTTGGTCAGGGCTCCTTACATGAATTACTGAATAGAAACAAAGTGGCATGAAGGCGAGCAGCCTGTAACTCTACCGAAGGGTTAAAGAAGTCCTGCTAGCTTTGATGGTGGCCTCCTGCTTGTCTTCTTTGTTGGATCTGATGTCTCTCATCTTCCTGTTTTCAATGCTCCATATAGGGTTTAGGTCAGGCCAGTTTGCTGGCCAACCAACCACAGGGATAGCATGTCTTTAGGCAGGTGGTTGGTACATTTGGCAGTGTGGGCAGGAGTCCTGATTTAAAATCAATTAACATCTCTATAAAGTTTATCAACAGAGAAAAGACAGCTGTGCTGATGGTGGGCTTGATAAAAGCCCACCACTCCGCTCATCTTAGGCTTGGGGGTTTTGTCCTTGGGATGCACCAGCCTCTGTCTGAGGGTCCTGTTTGGACAGGCAGATGACAGAACCTGTTTCAGTGAGCCAGACAGAGGCTGGTGCATCCCAAGGACAAAACCCCCAAACCTAAGATGAGCGGAGTGGTGTATGCAGTTCAGTGCAGTGAGGAATGTTCTGATCTTTATATTGGAGAAACCAAACAACCTCTCCACAGATGCATGGCTCAACACAGGAGAGCTACCTCCTCAGGACAAGACTCTGCTGTCCACCTACACCTTAAGGACAAAGGACACTCTTTTGAGGACCAAAATGTTCACATTTTGGACAAAGAAGACAGATGGTTTGAAAGGGGTGTGAACAAAGCCATCTACGTTAAGAGAGAAAAAACAACCTTAAACAGAGGAGGAGGCCTTAGGTTCCAACTCTCAAAAACTTACAATACAGCTATAGAATTAATTCCGGCCAATCTTCACCTTAACTCTCACCCTCATACGAGTGATCAAAACATCATTCCTTTAAGCCAGGCCCATTACAACCGTAATGACTCCTCGTTACAGAGGGGTGGACCAGTTTCGGTTCAGTCTGCTGTCTTAATGACTTTAATGACTGCCCATTACTAAGGTGTGGACCTGTTTCAGTTGAATTTGCACGTTATCTAAGACATTACAAGGCCTTTGTTGGGCAATAGTATAAAGCTGGTTACTCCACATTACTCGAGACTTTTTGAATTGAGAAAGCTTCCTGGAGAGGAAGCGAAACGTCTTCAACTACGAAAAACAAGTCCAGTTACTTTGTTTTTTACCCTTATTTGGAATGACCATGACCTGGATGACTGAGAATCTTCACCAGCATCTAAGGATGATGTCTTATGAGTAATAAGTAAATGTGTATGTTAAAAAAAACATCTATGTTTATATGTGCAAACATCTCCTAAAAAAGAATCACATTCTGTCTGGGTGCTTCACTATTATTTTTTGACTCTGAGAGTGTATCCTGTAAGGATGGGAGCTGTATACTGTATATCGGCTGTATATCACATTTCTGTGAGAATATTAATGTCAGCGGGAAATACTCACTGTGAAGGTATCTGGGGACGGCACAGGTCAGACACTCATCGCTGCCGGGGCCTTGACATGAATAACAGTGCTGATGGCAACCCATGCAGGTGAACTGGTTGTCGTGCAGGTACGTTCTTGTTGGGCAGGTCCTGTCTCCTGTGACGCCACACTGTAAAGTGTTGGGATCCAACACAAGTCCCTTCTCACACTGGGTACATTGGTTTGGGTCCGGCCCGCTGCAGCTAATGCAAGTCTGGTGGCACTCTGCAGACAGTCAACCAAGTCAGAACGCATGAGTGAAATATCATCACTTTTATGGGGTGGGGAGTAATCATCTCTTTGGTTTAGCAGTAAAAACTCTGTGTTTGCAGCACTAACAAGCACAGCATTCTGTCAGACACATGCTGTGTGGGTCGGCAGCTTGTTTGCTGGGCAGGGTAATCAATCAGATGCCAGGGTTTTTCTTTAGTGAGACACAACAGGCAATTATTTCAAGAATCAAGAGTCTGTATAGTCGTTTTGTAACCGTAATGACATTTTGGTGAGACACTGGCTCAGAATTTACACGTAACACACAGACACAAGTCAAGACATAGTATTCAAGTTAAATCCACCGACAACACTTAAAAATAAAAAGTGTACAAACAGCTCATAGCATATGATAAGATTTAGATGTTCCAATCATGATGTTCAAGAAGTACTTTAGCACATGAAGGGGAAACCATTGTTAATTCGTATAAGGTCAGCACAGTGGCACAGTTAGTAGCACTGTTGCCTTGCAGCTAGAAATTCCTGGGTTCAAATCCTGGCCTGGGGTCTTTCTGCGTAGAGTTTGCATGTTCTCCCTGAGCATGTGTGGGTACCCCAGCTTCCTCCCACAGTCCAAAACATGACTGTTAGATGAATTGGTCTCTCTAAATCCCCCCTAGGTGTGTGTGCTCGGTTGTTTGTCCTGTGTATCTTTGTGATGACTTAACAATCTGTCCAGGGTGTACCCTGTCTCTTGCCCAATGACTGTTGGAGATAGGCACCAGCCCCACTGTCAACCTGCATGTATAAGAGGGTGTAGACAATGGATTAAATTTATGTGTCTGATTTTGCTTTATATTTGATTCAAATTCTTATTAGATTACCCAATTTCATTACCGAACTGACTAATAAATTGAGACCTTTTAAATATATTCAAAAGAACAATTAATTATGTATGTCATTATATCTTTCTAATTTTATTCAAATTATCACATCTAACAATGTATTTAATGTATTTTTTAGTTCTAAGGAAAACTAAAAAATACTCTAAAGTATGGAGCAGTTAGGAGGAAGGAGAGTGGAAGAGGATAATAAGGGAGAAATGGAAGAAGACAGAAGGAGTCAAATGCCGTGTCAATCATGTACTGAAATGGTAAATATTAGTTAATTTTCTACTGGTGCCACAGGTGTCCCATCTAACATTATATTGGCCCACGCCCGGCTACCAGCTGGCTTGTTTAAGTCGCATGAGGTTCAAACACTTTATAGATATGTATCTGGAGTTGTCATTGCTGTGAAAAAGTTTTACAACTAAAACTCATGACAATCATGCTACAGTTAGCTTTTGTATTTCAAGCTTTTCAATACAATTTGATAAATAATGCAGATTTTCTAAAACAGTTATAAACAGTTATATTAAACATGAAGTAGCTCAAGAACTCTCATTCGCAATGAAAAGACAGGCAGTATTCCCCTATCGTGCCTCGCAAACATGAAATACAATACCTGCTGTTATACATGACAACTCCTGAAGTATATACAAAGTATTTACAAGTCTGGTTATTGAACAGTCAGTAGCTATGTTTACATGCACAAAATTTCACAACTGTATTAAAATTAATTCGGATTAAATAATCGGATTGTAACGTTTATATGTGCACACAATCAATTAATCCAATCATAATGTGCGTGTATATGCACCTGGCTTTACTCAGAATAGAACCACTCTGACATGCGCAGTTATCATATTCCCCCTAAAAAAAAACACACAGAAGAAGTTCTTCCGTCTTTGCTGAACAACAAAAAAAACATTAAAGAAAGCAGTATTATACAAGTTCGTCTGTCTTCCGAGTGACCAGGCAGGACTTACACAGTGTTCTAGTTATGCTTGAAAAGTTACTGAGTAAGCAACAATTTTGAGCTCTTTTATTTTTTGTATCCAGAGCCCCGACAGTTTTGCTTCCTGACGTATTTCCGCCACTCAACAATGCGGAAATACGTCACGTTGACGTCGGGCGCACATGCGCACTCGGGTCAGTTCGGAATAACTTGAGCCTGACAAGCGTATCCCAAATTAGCGCTGAATCTCTGCATATCCTCCAGCGTTATGATGGGACTGCAGCTTGGCTGCTTCTTCAATGAATGCTGCCTTTGCCGAGCCGCACAGTTGAGATGTATGGACATGATATATGTGCAGCTATGCCATACATTTGGACAATGGCTTGAACAATGCTCTATGATGTTTTTAAAACTTGGATTTGTTTTATTACTTAAACCTGCTCAAATCGTCTGCACAACTTTCTCTCTGACCTGCCTGTCTTCTTCCTTGGTCTTCATGATGCTGTTTGCTCTTTAAGATCCTCTAACAAACCCCTGAAGGCTTCAAAGAACAGCTGGATCTGTACTGAGGCTCGATTCTACACATGTGGACTCTATAACTGATTTTGAAGGCAAGTGGTTTCCCTTCATTTTCTTTAGGGGTAACAAAGGAGGGGGGGCCTGATTATAAATGCATGACATTTAGTCGGCATGTACCACTTTCCTTTTTCCTCCCACTTCAGAATTATGCAGTGTTTTGTGTTGGTCTGTTACATAAAATCAGATTTATGGTTGTCATGTGACAAATTGTGAAAAAGTCTCAAAGGTATGAATGCCTGAACAACAAAGAAAACAAAGTGCACAGAATTTAATTTGTAGGCTCACCCTGACACTCCATCGCTGCCGTCTCATAGTAGGTACCAATGGGGCAGTCTTTGACACATGAACCCTTATAGAGCCTGGGACTAAAGGTTGAGCAAGTCTCACAGTCGTCCTCCAGCGGTCCAGAGCAGCTGCCGCAGGTAGGGTGGCACTGAGCACAGACGCCCTCCTCCATGTCCTCGTAATAACCCATGGGACAGCTGGCCTTGCACACACCGTTCAGCATCAAGTAGAGGAACGTACATTCTGTAGCATGAAGAATAAGGGCAAAATCACAGCTGCACAAGATGGCCCTTTGACAATGATGTGGAACTGATTTAATGGCTCACTGAAACAGGTTCTGTCATCAGAGCAAACATCACAGTGGGGAGGACAGCGTCTGCAGGTCCCATCATCTGCTGGGTATGCTCGCAGTGAACAGTTCAGTCGGCATGTACCACTCTCCAAGTAGTGGCCATCATGGCAGGAGAGACACTGAGACTTGTTTTCATCACAAGTCAGACAGGAGCTATCACAGGCCTCACATGAGCCGTCTGGAGTCTCATAGGAGCCCCTGAAAGGAATGCAAGGAAGACAGCTGACAGTGAATTTAGAGGAAACAACGGCATATTTGTTTTACTCTCCCTAAAAGTTTATCATGTTGCTTACTCTGGGCAATTCGACCAACACCGGCCTTGGTGCAGAAAAAGTTGTTTGCTGCCTTTGGGGCAGCTGATGCAATTATCGCTGGTGTCCACGCAGTCCTCGCAGTTTGGCGAGCAGTCTTCGCACAGCCGGGTGGCGGAGTTTGCATAAGAGCCGGATGGACACTGCTCCACACAAGAACTTTCCAGGTCCAAGAAATATCCTGCGAAACAGACAAACTCAAATGTGCTGTGTATAAATTCTATCGCTGTCTAATCTTGATAGAGGACAGTCAATATTTGCACCTTGGAAACAGGAGGAACAATCCAGAGCCTGTGGGCCAAAACAGGTCTTGCAGGATGTGTCGCAAGAGCGGCATCCACCAAATTTCCCTGGAAATTAAACACAGGTGAAAATAGTGCAGAACATTTGTTTTTTCTACCCTTTTCCACCAGTAGAGGGTAGCAAAACCTGTTAAAATGGGAGCGTTTTCAGCACACAACTGATGAAAACAAAAACAATACATGATGATGCCTACAACAAATGATCTCATGCAAATGCCCGGCCCTGCTGGAGAATAAAAAAATGCATCAAACTCATGAATGTTTGCAGTTAACTTTTTCCAGAAACTCTGTATTTTGCTTGCAAAACAGTTTTTCAACTTTATTGAGTCTAGCTTCAGCTGGATTCCCTGGACTTAATTATGATGGCACACACCTTATGATATGTCTTCCATTTGGGTTGAAGCAAAGATCTTGGGGAAAAACAAGAATATTTCCAAAGTATTCAGAGCAATAAAAAGCAAAGTGGAAATGGCTGGGGGCGACTTCCCGGGTGTGTCTAATTGGTGATGAAGGGCCTCAGCCAGACAGGTAACCGGCGGAGTCTCACAAGAACCTTTGCAGAAAAGCAATTATCACTGTAGCTCGGGACTAATCACGCCTTTATAATGAACGCAGATGCCATTCCTTATGAAAAGGCGCGTGACATCCTGCTGCCAGTAAAAGGGCAGCAAAACCATGAGAGGCATCGTCATCTGAACAGACTGAACAAAGACCAAACTATGCTTGCCAACAGATGAATCAGGCTGCATGTAAGCAACATCACATTCGCAGCTCCTTGTTAAATTACAAATCCTTCTTCAACTTTTGATATTTTGTCACATTATAACCAGAAGCGTCAATGTCTTTTTCTGGCATTTCATGTGCTGGACCAATACAAACTAGTAGATAATTGTGCATTGGATAGAAAAGATAAGTGTCATGGTTGAGTTTTGGTTTGGCTTTGTTTTTCTGTTATTTTCATCTCTTTTGGGTTAGGTTTGACTTTATTTATTGTTAGTTTTCAGTCATCAGTTATTTTCTGTCAATTTTCACTTCACCTCCTCAGCAGTCAGTCACACCTGATATCATTTACCAGTCAATTAGCCAGACCCTGGTTCCACCTGTGAAGTGTTCTATTTAACCTGCCTCTGCCCTCAGTTCAGCACTGGGCCGTCATCATTCCACACCTCTCCATGCCAGTCCCTGTTTTTGCCTTGGAAGATTTGTTTTTCTTGTTTAAGGTTAGTCCTGCCAGTTTTCTATAGTCTCTTACTTTGCTGTTTGTCCCTGGAGAAGTTCTGCTCTGTGTCCTGGTGTCTCCAGAGAACTGCTAACTGGACTAGCCATCCTGGAAAGGCTCTGCTCTGTGCTCTGGTGTCTCTCAAGTTCTGCTAACCTGACCAGCCACCCTGGAGAAGCTTGGCTCTGTGTCCTAGTGTCTGCAAACGAACTGCTAACCTGCTGTGGCTACGGGGCTGCTAGCCGAGCAGAACTGAGCATTCCCGGCTGCCTGGAAAGTCGTGACTCTCTGTCACGCCGGGCCGTCAGCTCCTGCCATCACATACATCCCTGACCTTCTGCAGTCCTGAACCTCCGGTCTTCATTAATCACCACCCAGCATTTTTCCCTCAAAGACTCAAACTTTTAGTCCCGTGTGTGCGTCCTGAGTTCATCGGTAAACAAAACCCTGACAATAAGAAAGAAATCTAAAAACTGTAGCTTGCATTTTGAGGATTAAATAGCGTCAGAAGTCGTCTAATTAGAGATCACTTGTGTGTTGCTTAATTTCAGTATTAGTGCGGCTGTTCCATGACGGGCTCAGAGGATTGTTGGAGAACATTAGAGAACAAACAGCATCATCAAGACCATCATGAGGAAGAACTGCATCAAGTTTAAGAGATTGGTTTAGAAAACATAATCCCAAACTTTGAACATCTCAAAGAGCACAGTTTAATCCTTCAACTAAAAATGGAAAAAGGATGGCACAGCTGCAAACCAACCAAAACATGGCTGTCCACCTGAACCAGGGATGTCAAACTCTAGTCAGCGAGGACCAGTGTCACGTGTGTTGAAGAGGAGAAAAGTTACCGGAAACTGCAGTTTGACAGCTGTGACCTAAACTAACAGGCCAAGCAAGAGCAGTATGATCAGAGAAGCCTAATGTGAAAAGGTTTTAGAGCTGGAAATATTTCTGTTATGCATCGTACACTCTCCATCTATTCAAACTCTGTAAGTGATGCCTCTTTCTTGTTTTACTTTTTGTCTGTTTAAATAGCATTAAGGTAAAAAAAAATTCAGACTAATTTATGCAGTGTAGGAACACACTTGGCCGCATTAAAACACTCTTCACAAGTAGTCAGTGTCAGACTATAAATGTTCACAGCTAAAGCAATGAAGAGAACGTGTAGAAGCTCATGCGGCTAACTCTGTATGACCAACAACAACCGAGCGCTGTTTCCCCATGCTGTTGACCGAGACATCAGGGGGGAAGTAATTAAAGAGCCAGGCAGAGATTATTTGGGCTCCCACGCCTACTGGGAGTAGCCACCTTGAGGAGGAGATGTGATCCGTCCAAACTCCTGGGACTGTGTACTGAACTCTAACGCCACCCCATGGAGATCGGAAATTATTTGTATCCTCAGATCAATGGAGTATGTATAATGTTATCTTTGCGATCAGTGTTCATTACGATCCTGGTCTTGAACATGTATCTGACATTTTCCATGGATAGGATTTCTAATTAAAGAAACAAAAAATTTTCTGTGGCCAGGCTGGATACTATCGCTCAAAGGAATCCTGCACAAGATGTGAGTGAACGGGTTTTCTCTGGTTGTTTCAGTTGCTTTCAAAGTTAAATCTACCTGCTACAGTCACTACATTCTAAAACAAGAGCTCTACAGCTGCATGTTGCATGCTCATTTAACTATGCAGCGTAATGTGCACATACAAAGTGTGTTGGGCGGCTAATGGCTTCCAGTGAGCCGTGCATTATTAAATTTGTTTTGTGTTGTGCTCCCACTGAGCTCTGTGACGTGACACATTATTTATTCGCCTTTAGTTCTCTCAAATTGCATATCTAAGAAATACATTAGGCAACAAAGTTTTGTTCTGCACCTGTTGATGTCCTGTTTGTTGCTCACTTGTTAGAACACTGATGAACAAAAGGGATCATGAAGACCAGGGGAAAAACACATTTCAAGCAGAATTTATTTGTAGAATATCCCAAACTTTAAACATCTAACAGGGCAATATTCAACACTTCATCTAAAACTGAAAGTGGTATGGCACAATTAAAACCTACCAGGACATGGTAGGTTTTAATCATGGAAGCAGCTAAGAGGCCCATGATAACTCTGGAGGAGCTGCAGAGATTCACAGCTCAGTTGGGCCTTCATGCAAAATGAAAATGTTTAAATGTTCTAAAATGTTTGATGGAAAAATAACTTTTATTGGGAAACATAGTAGTGGCAGCATCATGTTGTGGGGATGTGTTTCTTTAGCAGCAACAGGGAAAATGCTCAGAGTTGATGGGTAAAATTGATGGAGATGGCCAGTGCCTAACTCCAGCAGTTACTGAGCGAGAGACCGGGCACACCCAGGTTAGCTCGTCAGTCCATCACTTGGCCAAATGCTACTTGTGTCAGATAAAAAGTTGACCATCATCCCATCTTATGTTCACTTCATGGATGAAAACAGGGTCCTATACACTTGATGGTCAGCTCACTCTGTCACTGGTGTGACTTCTGGCCAGGACAGTCAACCTCAGCAAGCCAGACATGCATCAAAGGATGGGATGAAGTTAAATCATGTGTTTTGTTTCACATATTATTGAGAGCAGCACGTTGGAAATCTTTTTGGACAAATTTCTCCCACTTTACTCACACCAACGTTTATGAAAAAATGACAACAAGAACCACATCTGAAACCCTCTACACCTCACATTGCAATAATAAAGTGTAGAGTTCCCCTTATCACTGACCGTATAACATGTTAGGGGGTGGCCATTTCAGATTAGGCTTTTAACGCATTAAAAATGCAACAATATTTTTTTTTTAAATTGCATATCACGATCACATTTATGAATGTGTGTGTTCAATTTACATGTTCTCATTCATTTATTTAGTTTTATGATGGGAAAAAAATATGTGGAAAAGCACCTTCAAACAAGACATGGTAAAGGTTTGTTAATTTTGGTACTAGTATTCAGAAAGTACGATGAGTCCAGCTGTTACAAAAATAGTAAAAACAACTCCAGCTGCACATTTACACCACTCAATTTGACTAAAATGGTTAAAGGGTCAGTGGCTTTTAATTAGCAAAATTCAAGTATTGCTTTTGTACATACATATTCTGGCAAAGTCTAATAACATTCAATTCAATTTTATTTATATAGTGCCAATTCATGAAACATGTCATCTCAAGGCACTTTACAAAGTCAAATTCAATCAGATTATACAGATTGGGTCAGATTATACAGATTGGTCAAAAACTTCCTATATAAGGGAACCAGTTGATTGCATCAAAGTCCCGACAAGCAGCATTCACTCCTGGAGAAGCGTAGAGCTACAGGGAGAGTCGTCTGCATTGTCCATGGCTTTGCAGCAATCCCTCATACTGAGCAAGCATGAAGCGACAGTGGAAAGAAAAACTCCCCATTAACGGGAAGGAAAACCTCCAGCAGAACCAGGCTCAGTATGAACGGTCATCTGCCTCGACCGACTGGGGGTTACAGAAGACAGAGCAGAGACACAACAAGAGAGACAAAAAAGCACAGAAGCACACATTGATCCAGTAATCTGTTCTACATTAGATGGTAATAGCAGGTGATCTGTCCTCCCTGGATGATTTCACAGTTAACAGAACACGAGACCAGGTGTACCTACTATGAAGAAAAAAGAGAGAGAACAAAAAGTTAAAAGCTGAAATGACGACAAGCAATGCAAAACTGGAGAACAGTAGAAATCAGTAGAGTGAGAAAAATAGGCCCTTTTGTCCTCCAGTAGCCTAAGCCTATAGCAGCATAACTATAGAGGTAGCTCAGGATAACATGAGCCACTCTAACTATAAGCTTTGTCAAAAAGGAAAGTTTTAAGATTAGTCTTAAAAGTAGACAGGGTGTCTGCCTCACGGACCAAAACTGGGAGTTGGTTCCACAGGAGAGGAGCCTGCTAGCTAAAGGATCTGCCTCCCATTCTACTTTTAGAGACTCTAGGAACCACCAGCAGACCTGCAGTCTGAGAG
Source organism: Fundulus diaphanus (assembly GCA_037039145.1). Taxonomy (NCBI): domain Eukaryota; kingdom Metazoa; phylum Chordata; class Actinopteri; order Cyprinodontiformes; family Fundulidae; genus Fundulus; species Fundulus diaphanus. Next base: position 27,358,963 of record CM073134.1, read on the forward strand.
CGAAGAGCTCTGTTAGGAACATACGGGGTAATCAGAGCTCTGATATATGATGGAGCTTGATTATTAAGGGCTTTATACGTTAGAGGAACAATTTTAAATTCTATTCTTGATTTAACAGGAAGCCAATGAAGGGAAGCTAAAATTGGAGAAATATGATCCCTCTTGTTTATTTTCATCAGAACTTTTGCTGCAGCATTTTGGATCAGCTGAAGACTTTGAACTGCATTGTGTGGACTTTCTGATAGTAAAGAATTACAATAGTCCAGCCTTTAAGTAACAAATGCATGGACTAGTTTTTCAGCATCGCTCCTGGAAAGAATGTTTCTAATTTTGGCGATATTCCTGAGGTGAAAAAAGGAAACTCTGGAAACCTGTTTAATATGGGATTTAAATGACATGTCTTGGTCGAAAATAACAACAACATTTTTTGCTTTATTACCAGAGGCCAAGTTAATGCCATCCAGATTAAGTGATTGATTAAGAAGTTTATTTTTTCAGGACTCTGGTCCAAAGATCATCACATCAAAAATTAAAGTGTTCTGATAACTTAGAATTAGTTTATAAATACATAGGTGACGGTGCATCCACTGGGAGGCGCTATGTTGTGTCACCATTTCTGATTTCAGAAGCTGAAAGGGGACAAACTTTGCAGCCTTACGTGTTTTCCCTATCTGTCTCCTATATGAAGACGAGCTGTCAGTGGAGGAGGAGTATAAACAAGCAAAGACAACCGTAGATCATTCTATTTGCTGTTTTCTGTTGAAATGGAGGACCATCCATACTTTTTGCCCAGCGAGAGGGAAGAGAAAGTAACCAAGAAAAAAAAGTAATACAAAGGGAGTCTATATTGGCACAGCTATTACTAGTTTGTTGCTCAGATGTGGAAGTTGCAGGCTTTCTGTTGGACAGGTTAGTTAATAGCGTACCGCGAGCGAGCTATTTTTAGAAACGAAACGTCACGATGACGTCACATCACGTGGTACGCGGTAGGACAAGCTTGCCTAGTCCGCCGCTGTTTCGCTGTAAAAGAGACGTGCGTTAGCCTAGGTTTTACTCTTAAAACGACTGCTTTATCCAAATCTAAGACCATGGTTATTAAACATTGTTGCTATGGAACGTGCAACAGCGACTCGAGGTACGCTGATCGGCCGCATATGAAGGATGTTTTCTTCATTACTTTCCCGAAATTCAAGAGTGCCAAGGAGAAATCTGTGCGCTGGGTACACTGGTGCGGTCGGCCTACATATGTAGCAAGCATTTTGTCGGAGGAAAGGGCACAACCGAAGAACATCCTGACCCAATTCCAGCGACATCAAGTAGTGAACAGGTAAGAGTATTTTGGTGGCCGACGTGTTAATAATGAAGCGCCTGCTACCATGATAGCATATAGGCTATCATGGTAAAAAAAACAAAGCTTACCGTTCGATCAACTCGGCCCGTTTTCCGGTCTTTTTAAGCCCTCGACATTGAAGCCATCGTTTGAGCTGAAGGTTGGTGTGTTCTTCGACTGTGCGACCAGTAAACCGTGCGCCTGGGACATCGTCTTGGGAAAGTTTAATGGCTGCAAAGTCGGTCATATCGCTGGTTCTGTTGCTGGTTGCTACGTGCGTTCTCTATCGGTTTGTCCTACCTAAGCGGCAAAAGGGGCGTTGCTCTTGAGACGGTGACGTCACGTGCGCGGTACGCTATTCAATATAACAGTGAAGTTTATTTTGCCATTATGTTAGAAACAGGGCAGGATAGTCCAGCAACTACTCTGTCCGCCCGGCAGAGACAGCTCGTTTGTTTGTCTTGTCTCCCTCTCGCTCTCAGGGAGTATGTGCATAAGTGGAGGGGGAGAGTGATATCAGCTGGCCGGTTCGCTCTTTTCCATAGTGCTGCAGGGCGAGCGGGTCACTTTACTTGTGTCTATTGTTGCTAATTTTAGAGACCAAATAAGCGACTACGCGTTCAGAAACAAGACCAAAAAATGTGACTCATGGAATTTACAAACGATTTTAAAAAAACAAAACACAAAGTCATTTATAATAGGGGGACTTTGCAACAGTGGCAAAAACCATTTCACACCGTAGCTATTAGCTATTAGCAGTAGCTTGGTACCAAATACATGGAGGACATGTTTACATTGTCACATTCATGACTCTCAGAAAAACAGAAAACAGAAAAAATGCAATAAAACTACATACCCTATATGCAAAGACAGAAATCAATTAGAAAATGAGCTTGAACCCAAGATCCAAATTTTAGGCAAGGGTATTCAAGTAAGGAAGTCTTTTAAAGACAAAGATTGGCTGTGTCACATATGTCTCATTAATTATACCAAAGATTGCTTATTAATAATTAAGAAAACTATCTTCTGAAGTCTTTAGCACAAAGAAAGTTCCAAGTAGGACACACAGGATGGTGCAAGGTCAGAGCGGAAACTGATAAACTATTGACCTTGCATTCTCTCTTTGTTTCACAAACTGTCCAGATTTATTCTTAGCAGCAATGGGCAGAATGTGATGGTGAAGCACCTTGATTGCTGCATCCTTCTAATGCTGCATAACAACCCTCTTCATCAATTCTGTATTTAAGTCTTTTCCCCTCCAAAGCCAGTTGCCTTACTGTTAATGTGTCTGGTGAAAACTGTGACTTTTTTAAGTCACAACTAGCAATATATTTTTTTATTAACACACACTGCAACAGTTCAGACATTTTTTATTTTTTTGCTTCAGACATTCTAGTTTAATTTTCTCTCTTACTTTAATCACGAACCAGAATTAAAATTTATATTTTTGTTGATTGTTCTACTCACCATCAAAGTACTGGCCAAGCGGGCAGTTAACCTGAGGGCACTGGCCATGCAGGGGCACATTCCCACTCAGACAGAGGTCACAGTCTGTTGAATGAGGCCCATGGCAGGTTTGGCACGAGCTGTGGCAAGGCTGACAGCGCCACCCACTGGAGTCACTGAAGGTTTGCGGAGGACACTGTTTTATACACTCCCCTCCTGAGCAGCAGAGATAAAGTGACTTTATTGCAATGGTAAAAAATCCTGAAAACTAAGCTTAGACAGTTGTAGGGATACGATGCATTTGACATTGCATTGCATTTTGCTTAAATATAAATAATATCAATCATACAGTGGTGTGAGCAAGTATTTGCCACTGAAGGATTTCTGCTGTTTCTGATTTTCTATTGTCCCCTTTACTTGTTCCAAATTCTCAAAATATTTATCTGACAAAGACAAAAGCAGTGAATAAAGAAAGTAGTTTTCAAATTATCATTTCATTTATTGAGGGATAAAAAGCTATCCAAACCAACTTGTAATATGTAAAAAGGTGATGGCCTATTACTGTAATAACAAACAACTGTTACCAATCCTTTGTAAAACAGGTAACAAGTCTTTAACATGTCTGTAAAGGACTTCTGGCCCAGTCTTCCTGGCAAAGGTGCTTCAATTAACCGATGTTGGGGGCTTGCATGTTTATGGTCATGGCACAGCATCTCAGTCAGATCTAGGTCTGGACTTTGATTAGGTCTGCTTTGGATCTCCTGCAGCATAAGCCAAGAGTGGTTTTAGCTTAAGGTCATTAAATGATGGTTAGACATTCTCCAGATGGATTCTGTGTCAGAGAGCCGAATTCAGGGTGCCATCAAATATGGCATGTCTCTCTGTCCCTGAAGCAGCTCAGCATCCCCAGACCATCAAACTGCCACTGCCATGTTTGACTCTAGATGTAACGGGATGCACAGCTTCCAAGAAGTTCCGAGTTTGTCTCGTCTGTCCACAGAAAACTTTCTCAAAAGTCTTTGGGATCTTCCAGATGTTCTGAGTAAATGTTAGGTGAGCCTTTTTTGTTATTTTTCTCTCAAAACTATTTATAACGCACTCATTAATTTCAAATGAAATTCAAGTCAAAATACTTTATTAATCCCAAAGGGAAACTAAATGATGGATGCAACATTTCTTGAGTTTCTTTTCTTTTCATTGAACAATAAACACTGACTTTAGATGCTTTTCTGGCTTTCCTTGTAACCTCCTGAATGAGTTGTTAATGAGCTCTTAGGGTAATTTTGGTAGGTAGGCCACTCCTGTGAAGGATGATCACCATTTCTCATTTTCTCCATTAGTGGTTAACGGTTCTAATAGTGTTTAGCTCAAATCTCAAAACCTCAGAAATGGCTTTGGGGCCCTTTTCACGACTGATAAATGTCAATGACTTTGTTTTCTCCTCTGTTCTTGAATGTCTTTATCATGATGTGTCGGTTTTGAGATCTTTTAGCCTACTTAATTTTGTCAGACATGTTCTATTTAGGGGTTTCTTGATTCCATAAGTCAGGCAGTGATCAATCCTAGGTGTGGGAATTAAAAATGAACTCAATTAATTTTTTGTTTTCAATTTCCTGGAAAATCTGGTTAATCAAAGTTATTTCATTAGGAATAATTTACATTTTCTAAAAGGGCCAGGTTGGGTTTTATATTTTTCCCCCCAAATAAAGGAAATCATAAGGTTTTCTTTGATTGGACTTTATTTAAAGATCTGAAACATTTAGCTGTGATATAAAAACAAAACAGAAGAAATCTGTAAGGGTGTAACTGCATTTCTAAGAAGAATAGGAAATGTGTTTAAATTCCGTATTTTCTTTTCCAGCATTGCTTCCTATGCTTCCAAATTTAATCTGACACGTAATGGCAATGTCGATCTTAAGACTGGACCTCGTGGTTAGAGATGATAAAATTATTCCACAGGACATTCAGCTGTCTAGAAAGTGTGTACATGTAACCCTCATTTGAAAAAAGTGACAGAATCATTGCTCATCTTTATTAATATAACTTTTTTCCTGTTTTTTTTCTACAATCAGTCTCAAAGCTTATTGCCTATAGAGTACAGCGCAATGCTAATTCATTCTTTGCATAAGCCATACATTTGCATATCTTTTCTCCCAGATTTGCTGACACTCACCTGATTTGCAAACCAAATGAAGACTCAAGAGTGCCATTATTTGTGTACAGCAAGGATAAATGCTCACAGACAGAAGCTAAACAAGCTTTTCCAGTACAATATAGAACCTGTCGTGATCTCTTACTATTACATCAGTTTAACTCTTTAATAAAGAAGGAGTGAGGGAAACTAATACTCAGATCAGGATGTTTGTATACTTGTACCAGTAAGGAAGTAACCCGGCTGGCAGGCGAGGCAGCGGGTGTTGGTGCTGCAGTCCTCACATGGTGCTGGACAGGACAAACATACTCCACCGACGCGGTCCTCATAGGTGCTCTGAGGGCAGTGTCTGCGGCATTTCTGTCTGAAACTATAAGGAATAGTTCACTCAAATACCACCAAATACCATTCCTAATATTCATTAGCATCAAATGGATTAAAAATCCATACTAATTAGAAAAAGCATCGTCACGCTCCAAGTATGCGTAATTGGTTAATGACCGTTTGACTTTTAGCTGTCACGCTTTCTAAACACGATGAAGTTTCTTCTCTTCTTCTTTTTTTTTTTTTTGTCCACCGGTGAATGTGCAGGAAAAAAACAGGCAAATGAAATATCAAACAGCTGTTGTTTTCAAAGCGATGAAGGTGACTGCTGCGTCAAGCAGCTTCTGTGCACTAGAAATTGAGACGAGATGAATTGGAAACCAGGGATCTCAACATGCCCTGTGTCAGTTCACAGCACACCTGCAGCTGCATTGTTGACTTCAATGCACTGCTCCACCAAAAGGTTTATTCACTCAAACAATAGTATGATGGCTAACAGAGAGGAAAATGTAATGTATGAACCTTTTCTTGTTCTGTTGTCCTAAAGGTTTAATCCTTTGTTTTTGTCTTTATAGTTTTGAGCCAAACCAAGATTTACACGCAAGTTGAAGCTGGCTATTACTAGGCATGGGCTGATTACTGGTTTTAATTATACAGAAAGGTTTAAAAACTTCACAGGTTCAAAGCGACTAAAAACGGGATGCTATTTAACACGGAGTAGTGCCTGATGTTTTCTCAGTAGAGGTAGAGTAAGACCGTCTCCCCTCCCCCACCTGGCACTATGCAGTGGGAGTCAGCTGGCTGAAAGAAGGTTGTAAAACTTTTGTTGTGCTTACACATAAAGACAAATGACGCAGAAGAAAAACACAGAGAAAAAACATCGGCAGTTGTGCTGCGGATACTAAAGGAGCAACACGCATCACTTTCATTTAAATGGTGCTGGTTTCAAACAACAGCTGGCAAACTCGGAGCCGCATCTCTATTGGGTAGCATGCTTAAAGATGGCTATCCGACAAGATAGCACATTTACCCGCTACGTTTCTCAGAAAATTGAGGTTTTACAGTTTTTGTGGGAACAAAGGGTATTGTACAAAACTACTATCAATTTTAGACCATTATTTCAATTATTTGTGTACATTCCGTATCAGAATAATTGTTCCTTTTATATTTTAAGTAAAAGCAATTAGCTCACATGCAGCCCATGCCTAGCAATTTACCCTCTAGGACCCCCTCTGCTGCCTGTTGTTACACTTTCCTCTATTACAGAAAATGACCACTGACAGTCCAAGCTGCACTTCCAACTGTGTTGCTGTGGATTTGGTGATAAGACATGGTAGCTGTTTGAGGAAGAACAGCTGGAGACGCCACACCACATCCATCAGCTCACTCACAATAGCTGCAGATGGAGGCCAGGATTTGTCTCAAGCCAGGAGACGATGCTCTGCTTGAGAATCTGCGGGATGTTTAAGAAACCCTCTCTGCAAATATTAGACTATGCATTCCAGGAGAGCACATTGGCAATCCCTTGCATCTTCCATTTAGGCGTTTTACCACATGATTTAGCTAGAATCTGGTGAAACTGCAATCTAGATTTTCCATATTATTTTTAATAAACTACCTCAAATAAGCAGTTTAAACTATACTCCGAATGGAGAACAGCAATCTTCCAGTTTTGCTGCACTTTCTTGGTGCCGTGGGGAACAAAGATAAATGCCAACAAATACCAAGCATCCATCACGCTGAGATTTTGTCCAACAGCAAGTGTTTTATTTGAGAATGACACAGGCCCCAGGGATTCATAGTTACACCAAAATGGTCCATTTTTAAAACCTTTAACATTTTTACTTTGTAGCTCAAAGCAGAAACTCAAATATACCAAGCTCTTAAAACACTGTGAGCTGTCACAATATATCCCAGAAAGGTGGCTCTTTCACTTTGTTATTGACTCATAGTTTATTGGGTTTCTTTTATTGGTCTGTGCTACCCATGGTAGATGCAATAACTGTGGCTATAGAAATTACTGAGATGGTCTGTCATTTTAAATTCTGGAATCCATTACTCTGACTCACCTACATGCGCCGAGGAGGAGTGAGTATTTCTGTGTACCTCTGCTAAAAGGTAAGTGGAGAATTTTGCTTAAGACATAATCTCCTGTCATTCACACAGGAAGTTAGTGAAGTCTGCTATCCATGTATTCAATTCTCTGTGTGCTACTCTTCTTCTTCATAACATGCTCTGTTAGGTCTCTTCTAAGCTCAAACTGAGTTTCAGGTAACAGCTTTTGACTGGAAATGGAGAGTAACCTGACTCACACCATACCAGGAGGCTTAAACCCGGGGGAGAACAACACAATTGGTGTTCTGTTCTAGCCTTTAAACCAGTTTTTCTCATTGACTATAAGGGATGAGCTGCTGTAAACAGAGATCCAGGCAAAATATCTTTGTAATATAAAGAAGGCGACTCAGTGGAGGTGTTTGTAAAATGCTGTGGAATGTTATCAATCAAAGAGATCAATATAATTTTGTCCATCCGTTGTCTATACCCGCTTTTCCATGCAGGGGCTGGTGTCTATCTCCATTGGGCAAGAGGTGGGGTACACCCTGAACTGGTCGCCAGTCCATCACAGAACAAATTACTATGCACACAGACATTCAACACAATTTGGAGGGACCAATTATTCTCATATTTCTGGACTGTGGGAGGAAGCCAGAGTCCAAATCCTTCAGTTTTTAACTTTTTGTTTTACATATTTTCCCATTACAACCACAGAAATAATGTATTTGTTTGGGATGTTGTTTGATGGGCCTTTTCAATCCAAGGAGACATGTTTGCTGCTAAAAGATAACATTTGTTTACTTAACATAAATATCTAAAATGTGAAGTGAAAATTTTAAGTTAAAGCGAGAGAATTGTTTATTTTATTTATGACAAATTTTATTTTTGCTTTTAGATTTCAATAAAAGGAAAATTTTTACAAGGGAGAAAAATAGTAGGTCAAGAGAGTCTTTCCATATTTATAAAAATTAAAAGAAAGGTAGCCATCTTAAAATAAAATAAAAGCACAAAATTAAAATGAAAGGACTGGGGAAAAAAACTTGTACTATTTGTGTCACGCTACATAGCAAAGAATTGATAAAAACCCACCCATTTCTATTGGCTTTAAAGCATTAGGAATTCTATAAACCGGTTATTCTTGTTCAGAGATTTTAGAAGCCACTGAGGAGGGACTGAAGAGCCACATGTGGCTCTGGAGCTGCAGGCTGCAGAACCCTGTGATACATCAAAACAAAGTAGCACATCACAATGAAGGGAAAGGAAAATCACACATGGTTTCAAAACTATTTATAAAAAAAAAAGTTAAATAAAATACCCTTTAATAAAATCTTTTGCAACTATTTACCTTTTGTAATTTCACCAGTGTGTATTATAACTCCAACATAAATACAGCTTTTCTGTGGAGCCTCATAGGTTTCTTTTTTAGAACAATGGTGCGCAAACAGCATAATGAAAGCCATGACTCTGGAGGAGCTGCAGAGATCCACAGCTCAGGTGGGAGAATCTTTAAACAGCGCAATTACAACTTGTGCCATTCACATACCTGACCTTTCTGAATGGATGGCGAGAAAAAAGCAATTGTTATAAGAAAGCAACAATACGTCTCATTTGCATGTAATCACAAAACACGTTCAGTACATCAAACAAGTGAAAGAAGATGCTCTGGTCAAATTACTTGGGAATGTTTGGACTTACTTGCGAAATGCTGTGTGCGGTGGAAAACAAACACTGTACAACATTCTCAAACACATCTCTGTGTTACAGTGATGTGCTACTTTCTTTCAAGAAGTGACTAGCAAGAAGTCTAGCGACTTGTTCTGTGTTAATGGCAACTTTATGTGAAAGCACCAATCGTACTATATTGAGGCAGCAGCAAGAGCTGCTGAGCTCATTCCTACTTCCCTCAGTGCTGTCTCATAGGCAAACCACAGCTGCTGCTGCCTGGTCCAGAAAGCCCCACATCAGAGGGAGTTAGAGGAGAAGAGAGGAGACCCACGCCACTCTATTTCCCAATGAATCATGTTTGCACCAAAGCCCGGTGATCCCACCCTGGATTATAAAGCGGCTAGTAAATATGAAGTAAATAGTGTTTTCAAAGTAGTCTTTCTTGTCTTTGAAAGCCGTTTCACTAAAATAATTCCCTGAATTTGATTCACACAGCTTCAATCACTTATTCACCTTGTTCACTTTTTGTGCCTCTGATAACTGTCTCTTTGGTACAGTTTGTTTTATGTAGCGTGGATTCAGGCAATGCATTACAATTCATAAATCATTTCATAAAGGTAATTTGTAGTTTCAAACACATTTAATCACTGTATTTAATCAGGTTTAAAACATCCTTGGGGAATCCCTGAATTTTCCTTCCACATCACAATTATGCACAGCTTTTGTGTTGGTCCACTACACTAAATCCTAATCAAATACATTAAAGTATGTGGATGTTTACATAAAACAACAGAAAAAGTTCAAGGAGTGTGAAAACATTTGCAATGTGCTGTTAATAAGGCGACAGTTTTTAAGAGCTGCACAATTCTCTCCTTACAATAAAAAACAACTTCTGGAATAAATTGTGATGCAGCATTTGCGTTACATCTGACTTCTAACAGCAAACATATGAGCAACGAAAAGGCTATTTACTGAACGAAGCACTGAAGGAAGAAAAAAAACACTCACAGAAAGTAACCTTGAACGCAGCTGCTGCACATCTCAGGGTCTTCCTCAGTACAAAGGAGAAAAGGAGATTAATTAGAATTCATAAGAAGAGGACTTTACACCAACATCAACGGTCTTAATGTACATCAATAATACTTTTTTTACATTAGGGTAAGAGAACGGAGATCACACGGAGAGCCTGCTTACCTGTAGAACATGTTTTGCAGCCTATTTCACAGTCGATGCACTCTCCCGTATCAGGGTCCAGCATCTGCCCTGAAACACACACAAAGCGGGAACAATGAACGTCTTTCTACCAAGTAACAGCCTACACATAGACTCTGCTTCACCTTTTTACCTATGTCACACAACGCTGGTTGGCAGACCCCATTCTGAAGTTTGTAGTGTTCCCGGCATTTTGCGCACAAATTGCCATCTGTGCAGAGTTCACAATTGGCAATGCAGGGCAAGCAGGCATAGTGACCCCTGTCAGGGTAGAATCCCCTGGGGCAGTGCGTCCGACAGCGACCTTGGTACAGGAAACGCTCCTGTCCGTCTTCATCTGTGGAGGAAGAGGAAGGCAATGAACCTACTGTATTATCATTGCTGATGCAGATGCATAAATCATTATGTTCCTCACAATGAATAAAGACATAAATGCAATACAAGGTATAAAAGAAAGATGACACAGCACGGTTGCTGCAGGAATGTTTAGTACCTGCCACTAAAACAGATGGAGAGGCTCACCGAGCAAATCAGTGCAAATGATTAATAACCGGGACATTCAGGGAATCAATCAGATGAGTAATAAAAGAGGATAACAGAGGCAGGCAAGGACTGCATCTCAAATATATTGACCACAACAAACAGATCGCTGCATAAAGACTGGTTGGTGATGCTTCAAATGGGAGTAATCAGGCTCAGAGCTTCATTAAGAGACTAATTATCATTACAGTGGGGGAAACAAGTATTTAGCACATTGATTAATTTTCTTCTCAGAAAATATATTTTAAATGGTCCAACTGGCATGAAATTCACAACCAGTGGTAGTAATACTCCGGGTAACCCACAAATAGAAAGAAACCAAAACAAACAAATCCATAGATTAAGATATGTGTCACAGATGTGTCACCGGGAATAAATATTAAACACCTGATGAAAAGAGGCCAAAAAAAGGTAAGGAACACCAATAAATACGGAGATCTGTCAGTATTTGGAAAGAAATCCTACTCCTTATCAGGGTAAATTCACATTAGCTGGTTTAGTTATAACCGATGGCCTATGAAAAAGTTCATTGCCAAACTACCGCTCAAGAGCATTCCATGTTGGGTAAACTGAAAGAGCTCTTTTTAGTCCTTCTCAATCTTATCGTTGGAATATATAGTGGTGGCATTGTTATAGACGTGTTGCGTTTCTAATCTTCTGAATACTCAAGTGAAGACTTTTAGGGGCGTAATCCATGAAGGGAAAGAACACTATTTACTTTCAAACCAAGAACATCAAAATATCTGAAGCTAGCAGGCACTGTTTTATCATGACAACAATAAGCAATGTCCTCAGCTGGTTTGACAATATGAAAAAAGGGCAACGAAATCTGTTTGAAAGTTGTTGCAGAAAATTTGGATAAATCAGTGAAATGTTGACGGTAATGTGATGTCACTGCACACCAGGAAATTGCCACGCCACATCACCCCCCATCCCATCAGTGAAATTTGGAGGGAGGAACATGAGGATATGAGGCTATTTTTCAGCATATGGTACAGGTAGACTCAAATAACTGAATAAAATGGGGGGGAGGGAATTATCAAGATATTCTTGATAAGAAAATGAAGACAAAACAAGGGAGTTTTTTTTAGCAAGTCAAAACGATTCAAAACACAGAACCACTGAAACTGCAAATAAAACAAAATAAAATAACACTCTGCAAATGGCCCTTTTTAGTCATTCTCTTTAAATGAAAAGCCAATTGGAAAGAACTGAAGATCAGAGTGCATTAAAAACACCCCCCAGAACCTTCTTGATTTTAACAGTTTATGAGCAGGACCTGACCAAAATCACACCAGCGCAATGCAACCGACCAGTTAGGCCATCTTAAGGCATAAAGTATAAAAAAAAGCTTTTCTACTAAGTACTGAATAATTGAATTTATACTTTAATTTGAATTTGCACTCCATACTTATTCATGGGGCAAATTACTTGGGTTGTGGCTGACAGCTGCAATAAAAAAAAAAGAAAAGAAAAAAACTTCTTCAAAAATACTGTATATTTAGAAAGAGAAGGGCTAATAAATACTTATTTTCCCCACTATGCTGCACTTGTAGCAGCACCCGGGTCACCTCCAGAAGCAGCAGGCTGCAGAATTGTCTATAGTTCTGCTGCACTAAGGACCTGTAAGATCATGAGTAAACTATGAGCTTGGCACAAGATCCAGAAGGTTGCAAGCTGCAGCGTTTCTAACCTTGCCACTGCCCTGAGGCATGGATAAAAGAGGCAGCCTCTGAATACAAGTTAACCGAATAAAAAACAAAATTAAAAAAAACCGTTAACCATGATGTTGCATTTTAAACTAATTGTTTGTCATGAAAGGTGTGTGTTTTACAGACAGCCAGAACCCTGCCACTTAAGCACAGGACTCCAACTTCCAGTCAATACCAGAGGATATATTCCCCCTTTGATTAACAAAGGCTCCATTATGAGATGATCAAATTACACGGTGAAAAGTAGAAAGGACAATGATCACACCTTCATTTTTTCCCCCAGTGGAAGAAACATCAGAAAATTCTATGGCTTTTTTTCTTTGAATGTTTAACAAGAGGGAAGGATAGACCTTGTCCCTTCCTTTCTCCAATACAAAGAGCTTCAAACCACTTTGCTTCGTTAACCATTAAATGGTGCTTCTTTGAAAAAAAGAAAGAAAAAAAGGATTGCTGCGCCTAGGGGGCATTTACATAGCAAAAGAACACAACAGCAAAAAAAAAAACGGGGAAAGTACCCAATAGAAGTTTTATATTATTGTACATATTAAGTCATTGGATTTATAGATATGAGAAAAGTTATACATATTCCGAGTGAAATACACAGGTTAATCTCTAATTATATTTTTTCTTCATTCGACAAAGCTGTCAACTTAACACTGAAACCCTGCTCGAGTAATTTTTAAGGAAAATCGCGCACTCACAAACTCCACAGGTAGTACAGTCAAACAGCTCGTGTCCGTCGCACTCGGAGCAGGTGGGGTGACACAGGAGGCACTGGTTTTTAAGCAGAAACTGCCCGTTCGGACAAGACGACGAGGGTTTACATCCAATAAATCCCACGCACAAAAAAAAGAAGAGGAGGAGGCAGAGGAGCGCGGAGTAGGAGCTCATGGCTGCACTCGAGGACTGCGAGTGTAAGTGGGGGGAAGGCAGCAAAGAGGCGCAAGGTCCGCGCTTCAGGTGCGCGGGCTGTCCGCGCGTGCGTGCGTGCGCGCGCGTGTGTGGCTGCACACAAATAACTTGCTTTAAGTGACGCACCAGGACAATGAGAGTGGACTATGGAGAGCATTTGATCCCGAGAGAACTTCCGTTATAGAACAAAGCACTTATTTTAGAAACACTGCATAAATTACCTAGAGTTACAGGTATATTGACAACAATAATGTTGTCATATTTCACAGCAATTAGCTTCAGTCATGTTTTGTTAAATTGGTTGCACAAGTCCAAATTTATTGTGGATTTTCTCCAATCCTAATTATAAATACAGGCTCAAATATATGCGTACAGTGCTAATAAAAAAGAATGTGCTCATGTGCTCACAGACTCACACGCAAACACTGTCTGTTGTAAAAATAGGTGTTAACTGTGATTAACCACAAGTACACCTTGCATACTAAGGCCTGATTACTGCAAGACCCTTAGAAACAGGAAACGCCTTACAAGGGTACAGATCTCGTAAATAAACCATGATAAAGTGGATAGGTTTGATAATATTTCTCACTACTAAAGCTAACACATGATGGATTGGTAACACCAGTATGTATTAAAAATAACATAATTCTCATTTCATAAACATATTATTAGGTATCTAATACATCAAAAGTCTAGACAAGATATTTTTTTCTAAATTGCATAAAAAATGAATGAGAAAAAAATATATTTTCAAAACGTCTTCATCTTTAATATGAAAATATTAGCACTTCACTGGTAAATGGAATGATTATTCTGCATCTACAACTAGATTCAAAAATGTAACTATTAGTAATCGCACTAATATAATGATTAATGAAGAAAGCAGATATAAAAATATCTACATATATAAGTTCATATACAATTTAGAGAATTAATGTTCAGATTTTCTTTAGCTCATTAAGATTCAATCTTATTAAATTGTATTTCTTGCTCTATAAGTACATACCTCATGGTTTATGTACTTTTCCAAATATCTGTCTGTGGGAAGGTTTGGAAGACTTCATAAAAGGGGGTCCCACCATAAAAGGCCTGGAAGTTAGGTACCAGAAAACAGCCTCATGACAGGATGGGGAGTAGGCCTAACTCCATTTTGGGTCAAACACTGATTAGATTCTCAGAACCAGATTAGGTTCTGCTCCAGGTTCAGTGATGTCTCTCAGGCCTTGTTTGAAGAAAACCTTGTCAGCAGTAGCTCATACAGGTGCTACCTCCCCAGTATAGTCAAATCTGTTGCTGGAAGGCTGTTCTTCTATTGGAATTTAGAAATTTAAGCATGTCGCAAAACCTGAAGAATGTACAGGTGAACAGAAACACCAGAACAACTGTTGAAACAAATGGATCAAACTTGCTTTGTGGACACTGTTGTAAGTTGGTGTCTTTTAGCTAGTCAGAGATGCATCTTGACTATAAAAATATCTTCCTGTTTTGAAGCAGGCGTCAAGGACTCCGAGTGCTGAGGAACATTCCTCTTACCATGGGAAAAAGACAAGGTTGAGATTTTTAGATGCATAATAGATTATTACTTTAGAAGAACTGACATTTTACAAAGTGTTTAAAACACTTCATTATGGTCTCTTCATTTTGGACGATCTCAAGAATAGTCTATGGAATTCTATGATAATTTAGTTGAGAATAAATTTGTCAGATTAAATGTACCTTTTGAATATAACAGCCATTCAGCAAGTATTAAACATACGTTTTATTAAGCTCACATTTCTGTATAAATTCTTTTGTGTGTTTTCTGCTTTTTTGTTGCTTTTTTTCGGTCGGATGTAATATTCTAATCTTGTAAGAATTAAATGTGTTTTAATTATTTTTCGTAGCAGAAAATGATATTATTATAACAGAATAACAGAAATAAAATCTTGAAAACCATGTGTAATTAATCTTTATGATGTGTTTCACTTAGTTACTAAAATAAATTGCCTTTTTCAATAATATTTTAGTTTATTAAATATAGCCTCTGTGTAAAAAACTATATTCTTTGTCAGGTTTTGTGGATTTTTGTGGAAACACACAGCACACCATGTCTGAATTCAAGAACAATTGAGAAAAAAGTAATTGACACTTATCTTTCTGAAAAGGGTTATGCAGCCTTTTATAAGACTTTGGGACTCCAACACATGGAAGCCCATTTTCCACAAATATGATTTTATGGACAGGTTGTGAACCTGAGTGGCTGGCCTTCCAAAATTACTCAGCGACTCAACCAGTAGGTCACAAAAGAACCAAGAACAACTGCAGACCTCATGTGCTTCATACATTTTGTCTAGCTAACGATGATGAAATGATTTGTAGACTATGTATCTGTACTAATTTAAAGGCCTTTCTCTCTTAACTAAATAGAGGAAGGAGAGGAGGAAGACATGTCAGTAGGCTGAGAGAAAAGAGAAAATTTAAGTCTTGGACAGGGAGTAGGGACTCTGAATGTTAGGACTACGATATGAAAAACTAGAGTGTTGGCTGAGATGATGCAGAGAAGGAGTGTGGACATACTGTGTGTTCATGAAACCAGGTGGAAAGGTAGCAAGGCTGGAAGCTTAGCAGCAAGCTTCATGTTGTTCTACCATGATATGGATGGAAAGAGAAATGGTGTAGGAGTTATCTTGAAGGAAAATTTTGTCATGACGGCTCTGGAGGAGAAAATAGTGTCAGATGGGGTGGTGAGTTAGCTGAAAATTGAACGGGTGATGTTCCATGTTGTCAGTGGTTATGCCTCACAGGCAGGATGTGAGTTACAAGGAAGAGGAGAAATTCTGGAGTGAATTAGAGGAAGTGATGCTGAATATCCCCAAAGGTGAGAGAGTGGTGATTGGTGCAGATTCAGTCGACATGTTGGAGCAGTAAACAGCAGGGATGAAGAAGTGATGGGAAGATTTGATATCCAGAACAAGAATGCAGACGGACAGATAGTCATAGACTTTGCAAAGAGGATGAAAATGGCTGTAGTGAATATATCTTTCAGAAGCAGTAAGAACACAAGGTAACTTACAAGAGTGGAGGTGGGGGCACACAGGTGGATTACGTCTTGTGTAGACAATATAACCTGAAGGAACTAAATGACTGCAAGGTGGTTCTTCGTGGGAGTGTTGCCAGACAGCACAGGATGCTGGTGCGTAGAATTAAATAATTTGATGGTGAGGAAGATTAACAGGACAAAGGTAGAGCAGAGGACATAGTGATAGAGGCTGAAAAAAGAAGAATGTCCTGTGGCTTTCCGGCAGAAATTTAGACATACTGTACTTTGGATGGCCAGGCGGTACTTCCAGATGACTGGATAACTAAGGTAATGCTATCAGGGAAAAGAGTAGGAGAACACTTGGTATGTCTTATGTCTTCTGGAAGGAAAGTTGACAAGAAGACTTGGTAGAGGAATGAGGAAGGGCAAGGGTGGTTATGTAGAAACAGATCAGCCAAGAACAAGTGGGCCACTGTGAGGACTGAAGAATGCCACCAGGAATACAGAGAGATTCGGCATAAAATAAATGTAGAAGGCTAAACAAAGGGTATATAGTGACTTGTATTGCAGGTTTGACAGTAAAGAGGGAGAGGGGGATTTAAGTTAGGGTGATCAAAAAATAAAGCCCACCGGGCCCACATGTGGGCTCAGTTGAGACAGGTGTTTAAGCTGCTCCTCTAAACAATGGTAAAAAACTGCGTTTTTTTTTTAAATTGGCTCAAAAGAGGAGGCTTTAATGTTTCCAAAAGAATCCTCCAGTTATTATTACTATGTATTTATTTATTCTCAAATACTTATGGTTTCACAGCTACTTGATGAGATTTAAAGGTCCTCTAAACATGGTGGACATTTCGAAGAAGAAAAAAACTACATGAAACAAACATCTACTAGCACAAACCACCCATATCCGGGATCACGTGAAACTAAAGAAACCGCCTTTCAAGTTTTGTAAAGCTTGTCTTTGTAACACCATATCCGGTGTCAATCAAGGTTGACACCTGAACTCCTTTCCGTAAGTAAAAGTAAAAGAGCACAGGTTCTGAAATGCACTTAAGTACAAAAGTAAAGGATAATTTTTATCTTCAATCAATGACTTCCATAAACATTTTTGGGGTCAGGAATTCCATCCCAAAAAAGGCACCCATCACCAAATTTATTCTTAAAATAAACAAAACAAAACAACAACAAAAAAACAAAAAACAGTGGGAAGTGGACCAGGAAGCAGCGTTGTCATTTAACACACCTCTCTGCAGCTTCTGTACTGTTACCCACCAATTAACCCATCGAGACACTGACTCGATGGGTTAATGGGTAGGTTAATAAACAACTCAACTCCTTCTGATATTTACATTTTCACATTCCTTGAAATACTAGGCAAGGAGGAGGAGTAACAAATATTTTTCAGTCTGATTTATCGATTAGTCCAAGGTCAATCCATAGCTACAATTATTTTGAGTATTTAACTCTTAGTTTTCTTAATGTAATTCCTCCCGGACTCTTACTGCATTCCCTGTCACATCTCAATCGGTCCGGCAGAAGACCGCCATGTTGAGCCTGGTTCTGCCAGAGGTTTCTTCCCAAAGGGGAGTTTTTCCTCTCCACTGTCGCTTCATGCTTGCTCATCATGGACAGGTTCATGCAAACCTATGTTTATCCAAGCTGGACATCTATCTTTCTGGGTCCCTGAGTGAAGCACTAGTATCAGCTCTCGTAGTCTACTGGATCTCACCAATACAGCTCAAGCAGATCGTCTCACCAACCAGCAGTCTATGGACTGAACCAACTTTGTCTATCTCCACTCCACCACTAGTTTCAGGCCTGGGGGGGGAAATATCCCTGTTCTCATACACCTGCTTCTGCATATTAAAGTCTTAAAATAATTGTTTCAATAAAAGTCTTCTAATTGTCTTTTGCTTTCCGTGTGAGTTTTTCAGATTGAAATTACTTTCTGGGATTCTTTTCAAATAAAATGTATCCCATCAAAAACAAAATCCTTGGCATCCTTACGAACATGATTACTTTGTCCTCAGTAAGTGAAGTCGCGTTGGAGATAACTGTAGAATCTGATCTATGTTTGGACTGTTTTGATCCAGTTGAGCTTTCTGAATTATCAAAAATATTAGCTTCATCTAAACAATCAACTTGTGTGTTATAACTAATACCAATCAAATTTTAAAAGGAAGTGCTCTCTTTGAACACCACCCCCATTTTAATCAATCCTTGGTAAATGAATATAGTACACTTGAACATGCTGTAGGGAACAAGGGCTGGTTTAAATATTATTTGTACGGCCAATTCCAGTTTGTTCATGTACATGATAAATCTTCTTCAAACTCCTGGGTTACTTTTGGAGTACTTCGAGATTAAGTGCTTGGGCCAATTCTCTTTATTATTCAGTATATGCTTCCAACAGTTAAAATTATCAGACAGCATGGGATACATTTACACTGTCATGCTGATGATAATCAGCTATGTTTACTCATAAATTGTGAATAATTAGTTAGATAAACTGCAGGCATGTCTTGAAGACATGAAAACCTGTATGACACAAAATTTTCGATTTTTAAATTCAGACAGACGTTGTCGTCTTTGGACCAGAGTCTTTGAAAAATAAACTACTCAGTCAGTCAGTTAATTTAGATAGTTTTAATTTGGCCTCTGGTAATCAAGCAAAAAAACACTTTCTTTTGAAAGAAACATTTATTATTATACTCTAACTCATTGTGTAATCAATATATTTTTTGCTTATTGGTTCAGTTTTATCAGTTAAAGGTGGTATTTTTATCATCTGGTTTTTGTCTATAAGATATATAAGTACACTAGTGATATCTAAGTCAAGTGAGTACAAACTCAAGTATATGTTTCTATTAAAAAAGGATTAGGATTGCTAGTTGTAACCATGGAGCTGCAAATGCTGAAGAAACCTAGGATTTGTCACCTAACAGAAACAAAGGAAAAAATAAAGCAAATGTTATCAAGCGGCTCAAGTAGAATCTGCTTTGAGGAGTGGGGCTTGTTTTTGTGATCCTTAACACAAGTAATATATTTATTTTTAAAGTTTAAATATCATCACACCCATTGAAGCCTTTTGTTTAGTGCTATGAACAAGATGCACTTTTTTTTACTTTACAGAATGATACTAGCCATAAAAATCTCGTCGTTCACGCTCAGACCTGTGAATGAAATATGTGGCCACTTTAATTCAATATATGGGTTTCACTGAATTTATTAATTTATTTTCATACATTTCATACAAGATTGAGAATATTTAGGGGGAAACTACTATCTGAGGCTATCATATTTCATGCTTTAAAGTATTTAAGAAACAAAAAACAACCTCGTTTGAACTGAGTCGGGTGTGCTTTTTTTTTGTTCAAGCACAGCGACCTCTGGCGGAGGCCCCTTGGAGGTGCCGCCGGGGTCACTCGCGGACGTCACGGCGCTTGCGGAGGAGGCGCGGCTTGGTTCTGCTGCAGCGGAGAAACATGACATGGGGATGAGCAAGAGAGAGAGAGAGAGAGAGAGAGAGAGAGAGAGAGAGAGAGAGAGAGAGAGAGAGAGAGAGAGAGAGAGAGAGAGAGAGAGAGAGAGAGATGCAAGAAGGGAGGGAGTGAGAGAGTGAGTGAGACAGCCTGATTGGAATAAACGGCTCGTCAGAGGTCTGGGCCGAAAACGTAATGATGGGGAGCAATGACTGAAAAGGCAACGGTAAGAAGGCTCGAGCCGATTTCACTTGCTTTATCGCCGTATTCTCACGTTATTCGCACGACTGGACGATCCCTGGCTCCTTTGCTGTTGAGCACAAAAGGCTGCACTCTGCAGACAGGTGCACCTGCCTTTATGCGAGTACGTGCTTCGATGAAATCAACTTCAGGTTCCGTGCGCTTGGCTTTATTTTAGCTCGAAGGCAGACACATTGAGGGCCCCTGAAACCCTCGTCGGCGCTTTGGGATGAGACTTCAGCCGGACTGACGGGGAAAAAAAAAACGCCGTAGAAACATGCATCAGCCTGCTTAGTCACAGACCTTTGTCATGTAGGACCATCTACTACCGATGTAATATAGCCTAATTATGAGACTAATGGGTAGATTGTGTGGTTTTACCAGATCATTGAAATCTCTAATTCCAATATGTGCAACCATGAATATTGTCGTTATATTTGATATTTGCAGATGCAGACATAAGCAACGTTATTTGGGCCAGATGGCTCTACATGTTGATGGTGAAGAAAACCATCAAGCTTCACTTTAAGATGCTCAATGGGAAATGCAGGAAGAGCTGCAAATACATCTGTCTGTTTGTTTTTTTGTTTTATTATTTTACTGCTGGCCTGGTTCACAACATATACCGATGCCCGACTGTAAAGATAGTGAGGCCACTGATTCACTGCTGTGGTATTTTTAAACCCTACTCATGTTCCCTGACAAAGACCTACATAATAACACAGAGCTGCTTCACATTCCTTGTACCTCAATTACAGGATGTTTTTTTTTTTTTTTAACATCAGGTCATCTCAGCTCTACAAATCCTTCCAGCCACGTCTGATGGCTTTGGTTTGATCTGTAAGACAGGCAGCTGACAGCAGGTGTGTGATTTAGAGACAGATCAGATGGTTGGTAGGTAAAGCCACATAAAAGCAGGCCCTTGTGGCTGCCAGGCCGAGCCAGACCAACGGCAGCTCTGTGGAGGCCCTGGGTGCAGCAGGGCACTGGGGAGAGGGTGCCTGGCACCTGATCAGTTGCCACAGTGAATTCTGTTTTCAGTCTCTGGCTTTCAGCAGAGCGAGAGCCGACTGTTGTTGCTGCTGAACTTGGTTGAGCTTTCATGTCTCTGAAGGCAGCGCTGCTTTATCAAACTGTTCCTGGACTGATACAAAATGACAGGCCTTTGTAATATCTGTGTCTGCTGCCCACATGAAATACCCGAGCGGGGCGCTACCCTCATCCCATATTATTCTAAAAAGCATCGCCTTTGTTATTAACATGGCACTTGACGTTTGAACTGCCAATATATTTATTTCTCCCCCTGGTCTCATTATTCACTAATTTCTTCAGGTCAGTCCCCCCCCAATTACAACCAAAGTGTTACCAGTTCATTCATTCATTGGAACCCAAAACAAACCATTTGGGCCCCATAAGCTTAAACCAGTGTATTTTAGATTATTTGTCCAAGAAGGTTTGTATTGTTTAAAAGATAATGGAGCTAAATAGTCATACAATGCTCACATCTCACTTGTTCTGTAGTCTAGAGTGGATGGAATATGATACCAAGATAAATAATATCGCGACTGTTCCTGCTAAATTTAATATGGCTTGTAACCTGTACGGCTTAACTGAAAAATAAATTGTAATGTTTCACAAAAAAAAAAAAAAAACTCAACTTATTTGCATTCTTAAGTGTCTTAAGTGCATGCACATGTGAAATACTTATTTGAAGCATCATTTGATTAGTTACAGAAATTTGTCTTTTTGAAGACTATCCACATATCACCATATTTACCAAGTCTTCTTTGGATTAAAGCAGGGGTGTCAAACATACGGCCCGCGGGCCCGTTCCGGCCCGCCGAACAATTTAGTCCAGCCCGGTGGCTAAATGCATTATCATTATTCCATTTTTTTTCCAGTGTCCTGTCTGGCAATGTGGCAATAAGAATTGTTGTCTTAATGCCAAAAAGAGCTCATCAGATTTGACTTTCACAAGTGGAGCAGTACTGATTTTGCCATAGTGCTCCGCTTGATTTATGAATGTGAATAGTTTTATTATGATTCATGTGGGGAATATCTCAAATGATATGGACACTACAATGGGAAAGTAGGAGATGAAAGGAAGAACAAGAAGAAAAAAAGAAAAGGTGAAAGAAAGAAGAGATAAAAGGAAGAGAATGATAAAACAATAATTGAAAAAAACATGTACTTTGTTTAATTGAAAATCTGCAGTTCCTATATTGTCCACGAGGGGCGCTGTGTTTTAATCAGCAGATGGTAGCACTGAGCTTCAGATGTGAAAAATTGATTTTAAATAGTTTTTCATTTTTATCTGTTTGATGTATTTTGTCATGCAGGACAGTGTTTTTAAGTTCCAAAAAATGTGAATAAATGTTTTTCAACATTGTACAATCACTGTGATCAGTTCTCATGCATAATGCACAAGTAAATGTTTTAAAAGTATTGTTGAAATTGCACATCATTTTCTTAAAAACGCTAAGGTTATTCATAATATATTGTGTAAAAGTGAAATTCATTTAATATAAAAATCAACAACAAGTCCACTTTTATTAGTTCTATTTAATCTTGCAATGAGTTTACTCGTGTGGCCCTCTTGAGATCAGATTAAGCTGAATGCGGCCCCTAAACCAAAATGAGTTTGACACCCCTGGAATAAAGAAAAGAAAAAGAAAAAAAACAACAACTCACTATAAAGACGGTCTGACTGGTCC